>CM061105.1:910000-2210000 GCA_030770545.1 Macropodus opercularis | reverse complement strand
TCCACAGGCCCTGCTTTCCTCTCAGATGATGATCTTCTCAGTGAGTGTGGGGAGGAGATAAAGGTAGTGGAGGGGTGTCTTATTCCTGCAGAAGTCCTTCTGGCTGAAGATGATGGCTATATTGACTCCGATTTGTTGGCGCTGAAAGAACAGGTCAGCAAGAATTTATTGGGCTGTGAAACACATGAAGAATGTCTCTGATCAGGCTGAGTGAAAGTCTTAGAAGCCTGCTGCCTTAAGGTTAGCATGGCATCACAACAGGTGTATCACACTGTGTCATGTTTGCATTTTAATGAAACATGTTGTTCTTAGTTCTGCTGTATCACCAACATGCAAATCTGATGTTTAATCAGGTTTTGTCTGACACTGTGGACATGGTGGAGGTGAATGTCCTTCAAACAGAGTTTCCAACCAACAGTGAAGCCCAGACAGATACTGTTTTGCATGGTAAGAATGTTGGATTTGTTTATATGCTGAAAACTGTATAATAAATGATCCTATTCCTGTAAGTTTGCCATAAACAAGAGCATTTGTCTAAATTTTAGTCCAATGTTTCTATGACTGTTGCTTATAAATACTATGTAAGTAATTTTAACTTTTTTTGTTTTTTAAATGACAAAAAACATCATAAACATAACCTTTAAATTACGCAAAAATAATACGAAACTACATCCTTGGACTGTACAACTTATTGTCATAATATAGGCACAAATTAGTACAATATTACTTGTAGTACCCCTAGTGGGAACTATGCCAAACTTTTGTCCCCCTCTACTATTTCTGGCATCTAATGTAAGAAGATTTGACACTGACGTCTTTGCCAGGTATTTTAAAAAATGTGTACTCTGTAAAAACAAATTGCCGTCAGTGCATGAAGCTCCTGGTAAACAACAGAGTGATATTGCAGTAAAATTTTCAAAAAAATGATGCTAATGTATAATTAAATTAAAACTGCATCTAATTTGTTTTTCAGTCTCTGCAGAGGCGTGGACGAAGACATTAACATTTGAATCAACACAAAAGGATGCTGCTAAACAAAAGCCTATTGTGATCCAACCAGACACAAGCAATGTTACGTCTGATGATAAGGTGAAATTTGTTTGTCCCTTAATCCTTAAACCTGAGTCTCCAGCTCCTGACAGCTCAGAGAAGCAGTTTCAAGTTGAGCCTCAACAAGGCTGTGTTAGCACCGCTAAGGGTACCGCTTATAGTCCGTCACTGTCAGATGGAGCTATGACTCCTGCACAGGCTGGGATTTGGGAAAGGATCCATACTCCAAATGATACAAAGAACAACCTCCACATGAAACTGAAGTTGACCTCTGCAGATCAAAAGCTGATGCGTTCCTGTATAGTACAACTGGTGGACGTACTCATGGTGTCTAAGTCAGGAAGGAAGCTTGAGGATTGTGCAAACCACAAAACGGACTTGCCTCTGCCCAAAGACCTCCGTCACCACCAAGGTCTTCACACAGGCCATCGCATCTGCTGTTTTACCTCGTGTGGAAACGATGTTTGGCGTCTCCAGAAGGTTGTTGCCCACTCCCACGACAGGTATGTTTGCAGCATCTGTGGAAAAAACTTTAAACGCCGAAAGAGTCTCCGGCGGCACGAACGCTTCCACACTGGAGACAAACCATATTCTTGTTCAGTTTGCTGCAAGATGTTTGCACTGAGGAAGAGCCTCCGCAGACACTTGCGATTTCACACGGGGGAAAGGCCACACACCTGCACACAGTGCGGGAAAAGCTTCCGCCTGCGAGACAATCTGAAAGCACATTTAAGGTTTCACACAGGAGAGAAGCCTTTTAGCTGCACCACATGTGGGAAGATGTTCAGAATAATGAGAAATCTCGAGAAACACAAACTGGCCGAGTGTGAGTTGTGTGTCCCTTCGTTCAGGACCATTGCTGGCCTGTAGGTTTATGGGAAGCAGCTGCTAGTTGTGGTGATTCCTTACGTGTCTACCTCACACTGACGATGCTAAGTTACTGTTTTAGACACCTGTGGTGTAAAGTTGAGTTGAGAAAGGTCAAAGCAAAATTTTATAGACTTTTATACCAATGATCATAGTAGACTTTGGTATTTCTTTAAAAATATACTACTGATATTTGTATCTTTTTGTTTCTCCCCTTATTCTTGACTTTACATTTGCTTTCAATTGGAGACCAGTGGTAGGATCGATGCAATGTCCAAGACATTTTAGTCACCCATTTATTACATACTTTGCTTTATCTATTGCCTTACGGTGATTATAGATTTGAGCTGAAAGGCATCAGCATTATTGTTTCCAGTGTAAAACCGCTAAAACTATATGTGTAATTTTTTCTGCTTTTATACTCTAGTCTGTTACGTTGTTTAGTTTTAAATTATCACTGAATGTCTTTTGCTAAAAAAAAGTCTTATGTTAAAACACTTTATTCATAGATGTGCTATGATGCTCACATGTCCAACAGATTTTTTATTCCGTACTTACTTTAATCTGTGTTGACATACATTTTTCTTTGTCTTTATAAATTTTTAATAGAGAAACTGATTCTTGTATCTTAGAAAAATAAATGATTTTTTTGAAACTGTATCATTTTGAAAATGATTTCTGATATTAGTAAAAACAGTGCAACTTTCAACAACCACATAATAAAAGGTTACCTTATACATTTAATAACCTCAGATTATTTATTCACACATGGTGACTAATGGAACTAGTAGGAAAACCATACATGAACACTTAAATTTAATGATGTATGTTTCAATGAGCCATGACATTAAGCTTCTAGCTTGCGCTCACAGCATTATTACTGTTTGATGAATAATTCTACAACATTATTGCAATTGATTTTATTAGAAACTGATGATGGACTTAACAGTCTAGTATATACTGTACAGCCTACTGTTCATTCACTAGTTCATCTCACAGTGACAACATAATAGACAAGGAAAGGTTCAGGGGTTAAACGGTATAGGTCTAATCCCTCTGCACCCTACATCAGGCAAGTTCAGTAATTATGACGATTTCTTGGGGGCACTACTTAGTATTTATTTCTTTGTTAGGGGTTTGGTTTTACACACGTACCCTCTATTCTAAGTTCAATACAACCAAAATGCAAAGTCGAGATTGTAAATCTTAACTTTTTGAAGTGATAATGGCTGCACATGAAAGTGGAAATGTAAAAAAATTATTAGTTAATGTGTTTTTGTAACTTTTACTAATAGTTTTAATAGTTTTTTTCTCAAAGGATTTTTCAATGCCTCAGTATAAGTCTTGTTGCTGCAAGACATTTAACCTTGCAAACGAATATAAATTAGACTAAAAAAACAAGGGAAATGTTATTTCTTGCTCCATCTCAAACCACAGAACGTGAGGAAGCTTCGCTGCGTTTCGCTGTCCCACTTAGTTGCCTTTCTTGAACCAATCACGTGAGGTTTGTCGTCACTACGTCATCAAAACGAGCCTCGATACGCGCTTCGCTAAATATTTCCGGGTTCTCTGGCCAAGCCACCGCTGTCTGCTGTCCTATTGCTTTGGAGCACTAGAGTACAGGGATCGAGAATGGACGATACAGAAAACTCTCGGCTTGCGGAGATGCTAATGTGCCCCGTGTGTCAAGACATTTTTAAGAGCCCCCGGCAGCTGCCTTGTGGACACAGCATGTGTGGGGGCTGCCTGGAAAGCCTGGCGGGTCACTCCTCAGACGCGTCCATCCGCTGCCCAGACTGTAGGACTGATGTCACAGAAGTCACTGGGGTACAGAAGAACTACGCGTTGGCTAATATTGCAGATGACTTCAGGGAGATCAGGAGGAGGACGGTACACCAATGTCTTAATTGTGGTTGATTGTGAGGACAAATTAAGTTGTAGGCCATAATAAAACAGTTTTCAATCGCCGACAAATGTCAGATGCATTATTTTTAATTACATCCTTTTTTTTAGCAGGCAGTGCAGACAAAAAATGTTTACTGTGACTTCTGCCAAGAGGGGAAAGTTCTGGCTGTTAAAACATGTCTGAAGTGTGAGGTATCCTTGTGCAGAGAGCACATCAAGCACCACCTGGAGCTGCCAGTGTTCACAGGGCATCCCCTGGTCATACCTCTGGGTGATCTCCAAGAGAGGAAATGCCCCCAGCATGAGGACGAGGTCCTGAAGTACTACTGCAATGCGTCCAGGCGCTATATCTGCAACGTGTGCGCTCTGGAGAGCAAGCAGCACAACCTGACCACAGAGGCCTCCACTGTCCTGCGGAGACAGATGACCGTGAGTTTCACACTCCCGGGAACAAGAGTCTTCCTTACGAAGGAGTGTTGTAGAGTCGGTGACATTAGACTGAGGTTTCACTGTGCTGCAGACAAACAGGATTTTCTGGTCCACATATACTTTATTACACTTTGTTTAATTCTTCTAGGATAATTCTCCTTGACTTATGTTTTTAGCAAAAATGAATTATTTTCTCAAAAAATGGTATAACTGTGTGTATTTGACAGGAGTACATGGAGCAGCAGTTCACAGCGATTAAGGAACAAATTACAGAAACTAGTAACTCTGTAAGAAAACTGAAAGGAGACATTCAACGAGAAGTAAGTCATGTTTACAAAATTATCAGCATCTGTGATTTAAAGTATAATATTTGAAATATTAAGTGTTTTTCTTTCATGTCAGAAACAGAAACTGAATCCTGCCGACATGTGCCTAAGTAATGTCACAGTAGTGCTGCTCTTTCTGTGGTTCATAGTTCTTTATTATGGTAAGTCAGTGATTTCATGGGTCTTTCTATGTTTGTGTGTCAGTGTAATGTGAAGCCGCAACTTTAAAGGGTGGTCAGGTTAGAATTAAATTAAAAGTTCAGAGTTAGTGATTTCATAGTTATGGTTATGCACTTTGTGACACCTGTGTTCTTTCCACTCAGCCTACAACTACTCTGTGGAAAACCAGACCTTAACAGAAGCATTAGAGAAGCAGCAGAGCCGTGTGCATCACATCTATTCCAATATTGCAGGTACAAAACTGTAGAAAACATCAAATGTGCTTTTAAACTTTCCCTCTGCCTTCTCTAGCAAAACGTCTCTACTCTCTAAAACGGGAAACTTAAAAACTGGTTCTTCAGGACCAGGGACTTCTGCAGTGTGAGCTCTTAGTTGATATTTGTTGAACTGCTTTAAACTCGACACATATTTCAATGTAGAGAATGTAGAAAATTAAATGCCATTTACCACTGGGTTCATTTACGTAGCCCCTCTTTTAACTTAATTTTGTATGAAAACATAATAAAATCATGTGTGGTGATGCTTTTTATAAGCAAACAACCAGCAACCTATTCCCTTTTTCATCATGCTACAGTTTATTTATTACAAATGAATTAAAAACAAACATTAGGGCAAAACTAAGTAGCCACATGATTCACTGTTAGCGACAGTGAATCATCTGACTCCAGTAGTGATGAAGTGCTTGATGTGTAAGTCATTGAACTTAAATGTTTCTTCTCAGTTTTTCACATCATGAATATACAGCATTGCATTTGAAACCTTGGATCATGGTTTTGTCTATCGGACAGATTGCCTGAGTGACTGCAGGGCCCAGGACCTGTAGCTGCATAACCAGCTCAAATCACCACCCCTTTGAGATTCTGTGCGCTAGAAGTTTCATGATTTGATCAGATTCTGTTGTGCAAACCTCAGCTGTGCTTTAGTGTTTTTAGAGAGGGATTGTTTTCTCGTGGCCTAACAAACTATACAAAGGTCAGTGTTCTTTAAATTTAAATTGTATTTGTTACCGTACAGTCGTAGAGCAAAATATGCAATGAAATGCTTTAATGGCCCATGGGCTAAAAATGAAAAAGAAAATAAAGAAATCAAACAAATAATAGGATATAAGAACATCACAATAATGAAGAAACTGGTTTGTGTTGCGGTCAGGAGCAGAAGCACTTTCTTGACCGCAACAGAGAGAACAGAACATTATTGGGGTGGCTGAAGTGCTTTACAAGCGTCAGGGAGCTTGGTGCTGGTGATTTACTCAGCTGGTCAAGCCCATCACGGCAGTGTCATCAGCAAACTCGTTAATGGTATTGGAGTTGTTAGTGGCCATGCAGTCACATAGGTGTATAGTAGGGGGCTCACAACACAACCAGTGCAGAGGGTTAGGGATGCTGAGACATGTCTGCCCATCCTTACCACCTGTGGTCTGCTAGTTAGGAAACTGGAGGTCCACTGAGGCAGGTACTCTAGCTTGGTGGCAAGTGTGAAGGGAATTATAGTATTAAATACTGAGCTGTAGTCGACAATGAGCATTTTAACATAATTGTCCCTCTTGGTGTCCAGATGGGGGCAAGAAGGCATCATTCTAACAGTAATCACACTGTAGTGCATTTGGTGTGTCCAGTAAAGAGATGATGAAAGCTACTACCTGCTCAAAGCACTTGCTACATATTAGTGAAACAGGTACTAGCTGGTCTGTTCACTGTCCTCACCATCATTATGCTTGATTAACGTGTTTTGTTGCTAAAACTTCTGCTCCTGATGATAATTTATTCTAGGGCTAATGATTAGCAGCACCTGGCTGTAATTTACTGCTTCTGTGGGGTTTGGGAATGTAAGGCAGTACTTATTGTCTGTTGCTCATATCTTTTCTTTTTGGTTTCATTGCTGTGAAATAAATAATGGCATGATGATGTTTGTACAAGGTTGTTTTTGCTAATACTAAATACTAATACACACTCTCAGGTTATTTGTTCACACAAAAGACAGAAAACAAGAAATTTTGTTTGGCACATGACAAATTCAGTTGTGTGTCCGAAGGATTTACTGGAACTGTTGTCTTCATCACATATTCTACATGTCTAAGTCAAACCGCTTGTATTCTGTATCAAATAACTTTTTTTTTTTTTTAAGAACTTTTGCTTGATCATCCACCAAAGAGCTACAAACCTCCAGAAACAGATGATAAAGGTATGTGTAACGAATGTTATGAAATGGTCACAGTGAAAATGTTAAAATAAAAATAAATCTTTCGGAGAGAATTGATGTGTTTTGGCTCATCATAATTTCTTTTGATATGTGCGTTAATTTCAGTTGACTCATCAGAAAGCTTATTGGTGGTCAGAAACCTGGGTCATATGTTGACGTGTCATGTAAATGTGTAATCCTAAACCTCTGACATAAACATTTGGTCTGTCTTAGGTTTTTACATGCTGGACCTGGACACTGTCAGCCCTTTCCTGGGAGTCTCAGCTGACCTCCTATCAGTAGAAAGAGTGAAAACCAAGTTGGATTATCCTGAGAGTAGCAGTCGCTTTGATGAAGCCCCGCAGGTCCTCTCCAGTCTGTGCTTCTCTTCTGGTACTCACATCTGGGAGGTGCAGGCTGAAGGGCACTGGGACATTGCTGTGTCCTATAGGAGCATCCAACGTAAGAGTGATGGCAGCTTCTTTGGAAACAACACAGAGTCCTGGAGCCTAACACACAATGGCAAAGGCAAACTGTGTGTTTGCCATAACAGAAGAAAAACCTCTCTCTCTTTAGACCTGCAGAGTAGCCGAATAGCAGTGATGCTTAATTTTGAGCAAGGAAACATCACATTTACTGCTGTGGAGCCCACAGTTACCCCGCTCTATGAGTTCAAGGCAAAACTGACTCAGCCAGTCTGCTTGGGTTTGGCACTTTACCAAGTGGATCCACCAAGTAGAGCCTCTGTAGTAAAAGCCTCCTGATTAATCATCGGTCATGCCAGACAAGATCCAGTTCGCCTCATGTGCACTGCCTTCTCCGATGACATATGATGATGACTCCATCAATTTAAATAAGTTCACCATAGGTATATTTGTATACAGTTTTAAAGTATGTACAGAATGTTTAAAGAGGTCTAATGTAAACTATTTTAATATGAATGTATATCTGCAATATAGTGTCTGTATGGATGAATGTCAGCTTTGTGATGGGCTATTTTTACAGAAATCATAATTGTGACACTAAATAAATTTTTCCTAATTTTAACAAACAAAAACTGTAACCTTGTCATCTCTGGGCCTATACTAACAAGCAGGAGCTCTGAATATCTTCTACTACCATCCACCATTTGCATAGATTTCATTTGCTTTGAGATTAATATATTTTGTCTCTCAGAAGTAAGTTTTGCTTCAAAAGGACACCGAAGAATAAAACTACTACTGAGCAGTAATTTACACAAAACAGCATTTTTTTTTAATAATTGACAATGATTTATATTGACTTGAAATGAAGGCAATCTCAGTTTAAAAAGAGGTTCTAGTGATACAAATACATTTCTTTTTCAGGTAAGTAACAGGATTTCTCTGGGTGCTCTTCCTTAATGCAAGACATAAATTCACCATCAAAAAAGTGACAGTGAGCACAAACTTGTACAGTTAAGTTTGATATAAAAATGTCAGAGAAAAAGCTTTGAAAAACAGTCATTAATTTGAGCCTTTTTACTGAACTTATGTGTAGATGTTACTAAAAGCTTCAGTGACTACTGACGTCTTGACCATGTCTGTTCACTTCCCTCCAGCTGCCTTGACATTGCTTAATGCCTCACTAAAATCTGCCTACACTGTCAAATGAAATGTCACATAATTATCCACACTACTTTGTTACAATGCAAACCATGGTGAAACGGTTGATCTAATCCAGTGGCACTATCCTGTCAGTCCTACAGTATGTATACAAAACAGTGAGACGCTATGAAACTTGGAGATGTGCATGGAAATGCTTTTTTACATTTCTGCACCCATCTCCTTTTACTATCAACATTGACTCCAGTAACACCAAGTCTTTACTTCACTGTTCCCACAGCCTGACTCCTGATCGAGCACCACGCCTTGAATACGTCTCTATAAAAAAAAGGATTTTAATTAACAGATTAGTTTTCTCCAATGTCTGCGGATACAGTACATATACAATGGTTCTGTTTAAAACCTCTACATACCTGCAGTGAGTGGCCACACATTCATTGCTGCAGTACTCTTTGTCCCAGTCTTTACTCTCGATGGCTGGGTTGTTACAGCCTGCCCTCACACACACACTTTTCCTAGTTCCAAAATCACAGGACTCATTCACCTCATCCTGAGAAAAGTATGATAAAGAGTAACGTTAATTACTTCCTTACATTTTCTACATACAGCAAGTATCTTATTGTTTATCATGAAATAAGAACACTTTTGGGCAAACTGGACTGTACTTGTATATAAATAGGTGTGTACCATCAACAAAACATCAAAAAAACAGTCCTACCTATTATATATAATGAATAGGACTGTTTTTTTGATATTGCATTAGATGTAAATATTCAGCTACCTGTGTGTTCTATGATGTTGAGTTTAGCATGAGATGATTCATTTCAGCTACATAAAAAAGTACTTTCACAATGGCAGATGTGTTCATTATGTTATATTCTTTAACTTCTAAAAACATTTGTCTATGTTTACATCAGTTAAAGGATGTTGCTTCATGTTAATATTGCTAGATCAACTACCTTTACTCAAATGTCCATAATACTTTTTAATGTCTTCTAATGTTTGAAGCAAAATTGGCCACGAGATTGTAAAGTTACTTCAGTTAAAAGTTTACCTCATCTGAAGGCAGCACTTCCGTGACTTCATCGTCGTCTGGATTGCCTGGCACATCTGCAGTATTCACCACCTGCACGGACACGGGTGTAGACTCTGCAGATGAAGTTGCAGTAGTCGACCCAGCTGCTGTAGTTGGAACAATAATTGGCAGGGCCTCTGTACACTGCAGAGAGCCTGGGACTATTTTTATCTGTAGTGGAGGTGGAGGAGTAGCAGTGACAGACAACGAAAGGCCTGCTGTGGTGCTCTCCTTGCGAGGCTTGGCCTGTAAGGGTGGAGGTGCTGGTGCCATTTGCTGGAGTCTTGGTGGAGGAGGTGCACTCTGCATCTGCTGCAGCGGAGGTGGCTGGCGAGAGGTGCCTGACACAATCAGTGTGGGCTGCAAAGCATGGACCCCTCCTGCTGGTAACACAGTCACCACCTGGCCCCCTGTCTGCAACATGTGCTTTGAGATTATGATCTTGGCGATGGTCTGTGCTGGAGCAACTGAAGCAGAGGTTTTGTTAGCTCCTGTGCGGGAACGTGTAGTCATCTCTGGGATGTCCAAGATGATATTGGAGGCACAAATGTTGGTGATTGTGTTCTCTTCCAGGTTGTTGTCAGCAGAGGAAAAGGCTGCAGGTGTTGGGTTGACTGCAGATGAAGGAGGTGATGGTGCTGTCTCCATTTCTTCAGTGGAAAGCTAGAATACAGACAGAAGAACTTGAGTAGAAATCCTAGACAGCAATAGAACAGTTAATTTTAGTGGTCAGTATGACATTACCTGGGAGAGCTGGCTAGCTTTATAAGCTGCCAGTGCTTTCAAATATTCCTTTTTGGCTACTTCCGTCTTTCTCTTGTACACCTAAGTGAAGAGAAGTGATGATGGGTACATGGGTAATTTGTCTGAACATTATAACTAACTCATTTTCCTCCTTAAAGACAAAGGACATAAAGTGACAACCACAAATTGAAAGTCCACATCACATAGCTATGAACATGTGTGCATATACCTGTTTCTGTTCCTCAGCCAGGCTGTCCCACATTGAGGCAACTATTTTTGACACTTCACCAAAAGAAGCATTGGGGTTTTGGCCTTTAATGGCTGCCTGGGTGTCTCTGAAGAACAGAGCATATGCTGAAACTGGCTTCTGTGGTTCATTTGGATCCTTTTTCTTCCTTCCTTTTTTTGCACCTGTTGCTGCAGTCACTGAGGCAAGTGTGGCTGGCTTAACCCCACCCCTCCTGGCTGTAGTTGGGGAGACAGACAATGGGGGAGCTGGGTGAGAGGACATGTGGGAGAGGACAGATGAAGAGGAAATAGACATTGGAGAGTCTACCAGCACACTCCTCTGAGAAAGGAAATAGAAAAGGGGGGAGGGGGGGGAGAGCTTTAATACAACATGCAGACATTTAAAAGACAATCCAAGAAAAACTGTAATGGATGTAAGCAAACTGGTGCCATCCTCCACTGGTGGAAGCTCTTACCTTAAAGTCATCCATATCCTCATCCTGCAGGGAACCAACTGGAGATGGTGTTGCTGAAAGTGGCTGTTCAGGTGCCTCAGAATGATGCCTAATGTTTTCTCCGCCAAGACCCAGTGCAAACGCTGACTGGTTAATTGTAGACAGTTGACTGCTTCCCAAAAGACCATGACTCATGTCACCAAGTTGGACATCAATTGTCATGGGGGATGAACTGTTGAAACATGAACGACTGGAATTCCCCAGTTCCTGCAGAGAAATCATACCGAACCCTTCAAACACGTCCTAACAGCATTTTTGGACAACTATAATTAAATCATGTCAATCTGTGTTTTGTGTGAGTGAGTAGATCCACATGTAAAGCACTCACCAAAACAGAAGAGCTAAGCAGGGCTCCCCCTCCAGCCTGGCCCACTGTTCCAAGGCTGAGCTGGTCCAGGACTTGAGATCCAGAGTTCACGAACGTGGAAGCAAAGGAAGGGTCATTGGACTCGACCACAAGGTTGCTAACAAGGCTACGGGAGCCTGAAGGTCCCACAGTGTCATCTGATCCATCTGTCAGCTCAAAGTGAGAAACTGCATCACTGATGCTCAGAGATGGGTTTGGATCCAGGGAGATGGGGGGGATCTCAAAAACCTCATCTCCCAGACTGGGAGTATGGAATGTCTGCTACATATGGACAAAGGGAAACGCCAATGGTTGAGCCTTTAACAGATCAGCACAGTGACAACGTATTACTGCATTGACAGTGTCCTTTAAATTCACACACTCACCTCAGCAGACAAAAAAGGATGAGCAGGTCCAGTGATGGAGAGATAACTGTCGCTCCCTGCCGAAAACTAAGACAAAGCGCCACCACCTTTAGCGAACTCTGCGGCAACTCGGGCACTTAAAGTAGTTAATCATGGACATTCAAATGTAATACTAGTTTATGTTCGTTTACCTTGTTTTCGTCGGAGTATCCTCCATAAGCTTGGTTGTCCAAAAACTCCGAATCAGCATTTTGAGCACAGCCACTCGAGAGGTCCGAGTAAAAATTAAGGTCCATTGTATGCAAACTTAATCTAAGAAACCTTTCACGTTTGATATTTTCTTAAAAAAAAGAGAGACTTTCCTAAACTACTTCAACAGAATTTAAACATGCTAGAAGCTACCTAGCGTTAGCTAGTCCCTGCCGGTTAACGCTAGCATAACGTTACGGACGATGAGATGTTGCTAAGCTACGTTAGCTATGGACCTCTGCGAAGAACTGGATCAAAGAGAAAATCTAAGGCTCTTAACAGCCAACTTATGACAGAGTTCGCACAGTACCACGCCAGAGCGCCGTCAAGGCAAACAGCTTATTTAAGTCCTAACGCATTCTCTCTCATGTGCTGGAATGATGCTAGCTCCCTCCGAACGGAAGAGAAAAGCAAACGCAACGTTGGATTCCAGTTTATCGGAAAAAATGCAACTGACTACTGAAACATCCTAGTTTTTCACAATTGTACTTTACTACCCGCTTGGCTTTGTGGTTTGTTTGACGAGTTGAATTCGTTTTTTACCTTTACATTTAAAGTGTAAAGTAAAACAAGCAACAACCTCTAGATGATTTTTAATCAATTTACGAGAAAACGTATAGCATTGAATGCAGCATCCGAGTCTTACCTCGCTTGTGTGTTACACTAAAATGGGTTTGAAATACATTTCTTGAATAAATGCAGTTTCAGTTCAACATTAATTACGAATGAAATATTAAAGGAATTAGTTGGGTTTGCGTACTTTAGACGTTAGTGTATCCCTGAAAATAAAAGTGTGGCATGTGTTTTAATATCAAGACGACTTGGCTGCAGACATGATGGCTGACGGTTTGTCAAAAACCGGAAATAGACTGGAAGCCGCGTTTTTCCCGATTTTAAAAAAATAGTAAACGTCATGTTTTCTGCCCTATTCTTTTATGTAAAATCAAATCATTGCACATTTGACTCTCTCCAATGAGAACTGAATACTAATTAGAGTCAAACCTTAATTATACAATGACTTTTATAACTAATTATCGTCTTCAATTTAGTCGTACAATTTGCATAAACCATAACCACAGATTAAACCTCTCTGCTCCAGTAAAATGATGTTTTCTAGCTACTTAATATAATAAATAAATAATTCATGTGAGACACAAGGGCTGGATGTCACCTTCTCTGCAAATTTGACTGCGGTGTAGATGAACTTGTGCATAGATTGTGACACGCTCTGTGAATTGATTAATGCATCTACGATCTCTCTATTTATCACATAGTCCATGGATTTGAGAATGTCACGTTCTGAACACACGGCATTACTTGCACCAGGCGTCTCTGTGTCTGCATCCCTAATAGCTGAGCCATTCGTGAAGAAGTTAACGGAGACACCTGCTGGAGGAGCTAACACAGTTATGAGCTTCACCATCATCTGGAGTGGGTAAAATGGTAGCAATACACCTGCCATAATCTGGATCATTTCTAACTTTCTGGTTACAGTAATCAACACTTGGAGAAAGGTTGTCTGTTTATCACAAACCTTTAGAATTGACTGTCCACCTGGAGCCTTCGCAGCTTCAATCCACCAGCTAAATCTATGGATTAAATGGTAAATGATCTGCACTAATGCTACCTTATTGATACTCAAAGCCCTTTGAGTATTTTGTTGTGGACGGTAGGGAGTGGTTCTGGTCTTGCTGATGACGTAAGTTCCAAATCCGAATGTCTGCAACTGTAGAAGCCTACTGGTTTTGAGTGAGGATGACCTGCATCAACTTAGAAAAGTTCTTTTGGAAAAGACTTAATTGGGCCTTGTGCACCCCTCTTAACCCTCGCAGGGCCTTTGAGAGTTCAAAACGACCCCACTGTAAACTAGGGGGCGCTCAAAGCTCAAAAACACACACACAAGGGCTGGATCAAACAGCCCTCGTGGGTGTTACATCCAAACAATGAACACGTGTGGGTCTATGATGAACAAGTTCATCCAACCGTTCATCTAGATAAAACTTGTTGTGATGTATCGTCTGTCTGCGACTGTTTTGTCCCTAGTGTGGTTTTTGAGCTTGGATCCCCTTTATTTTCATTTTGACCCCTTGAAGGCCCCGCAAAAGTTAAGCAGAAAAACAAAATACCCCTGAGGACTGCATCATTGTTTTTACACTGAATATAATTTTGTCAGCAGTGATAGAAGGCATGTCTAACAATAGCTACAACTTAAACTATAAATAAATAAAATCGCAGCTGAAAGATAATTAGACACCAAAGAGAGACATATTGGAACACTGGGTAAGTTCAGCATGATTTGATGAATTATAGAAAGTGAATGTTTAAATGTTGTGTTTGGACACTGCTGTGGTTCATATTAAATGGAATGACTACAGTCTTTAATCATCTGCTGTAGGCAGAATTATTTTGATTTCTAATTAAAAACAAAAACTTTTTTTCTAGCATCTTGATGAAAGCAAACAAAAACACACAAGTTTGTTTTCATTGTAGATTGCTGTTATTCATATCACAGATACAGTCAGATCATAAAACAATAGTAACTCATTGCTGTCACCTTTGCACCATAATACACAACTGACCAGCTCTACATACAATACACCCATCCTCCTAGCACTGTTTCAGTAACTAATATACCCCCCTTTCCCTCTTCCTCCCTAAAACCCCTCCCCATAGAGTGAAAACGATAACAGTACATCCACAAACTGGATCCCGCTTTAGTTTACAGGCTCATCTGGACAACTGGACAAGAAATGACCAAACAAGATAGGATTGCGACATCTGGATCCAGGCTCTGCTCAGTACACATGTCCAGTTTTATGTAGCACTATAGGACCAGCATTGAGGATATTAGATTAAAAAAAAACATCTGTACAGCAGGAGTCCCCTTTTGGTCACGGCTGGGAATGTGATGGGAATTCATGAGTTTGGAGGAAGAGGAGAATGATGAGTCAAGAGTAAGAAAAGTCAGCTCTTTTTGCCATGTTGTCAGAGGTTAGAGGAAGGTAGAAGAGAGAAAGGAGGAATAAGTCTCAGTGATGGAAAAACACAGCTGGGTGCTGTTCCTATCTTGGAAAAAATTCCTATACAAAACAAGTAAATAAAAGAAAAAAAGAACAGTTCATAATTTGATACATAATAGGGTAAAAAATAAACAATGAGGAATAACATGATTTATTTCTGAGATGGGGACTAAGTTGGTTGTGTTCGGGCAGTGGGGTTCGGTCAGTCCTCTGAGCTTGATGACGACGAGTCCTTCTGTGCTATGATGACATCGTCCAACAGTGCCCCTTGATCCGAGCTGTCATAGTCAGGTTGGGAAAGCCCGTCACCACCTTCAATTTTAACGTCAAAGTCTGGATTTGTGAGGAAGTGATGCGAAGTCTCCAGGTCCTCCTCATCCATCATGTATGCTCCATCTGATACCAGAGTCTCCTCTTCAACTCCGTCCACAGTGGGGTTTTCAGGGGTGGACTCGGGAGTGTGGTGATGGTGGTGGTAGTGATGGTGGCGTCGTCGACTTTTCTTGGGGATCTCAGAGTGCTCAGTTAGTAGTCGGTGGAAGAAAGTCTCAGGGAGGAAGCCCTGTTAAAGTGATTATTATTACGGAAAACATTTGAAGAGATCACAATAGTTTCAAAAAACACTTACGACAATATGCAATAGTCTTGGATAATATAGTTCCATGGTCCTAAGCTGCTAAATGTACACATTACAACAGGAAAAGCTGTTTATATCTCTCTCTCTCTCTCTCAATACAATCAGCCACACACATTTCTACACTTGCGCTTCTATATTATATCAGCGTATATCTGATAGTAAACAGCTGAAATGTATACCTCCCTTTCCAATATTTTGGAATCAAAATAACTCAACATTGCACTAGAACCTTCACAGACATGTGTCTTGATTACTTACAGATTTACGAACTGTTTCAGACCAGTCAGGTGCTACAGCATGATCAGGATTCTCCTCCAAATAATCCCTCAAGTCTTGCAGCATTGGACAAAAAGCAGCTCCAACCTTTAGTGGACAAACATTTTGTTTTTAGGACTGTATGCATAGGGACATGGTTGCAATAAATCACCAAATACGGATAAGATTGTATGTGGCAGCCATACATGCATCGCAACTTCCTCAATCCAGCTAACAGCTATTTTCACACTGAGCAGAAGGGAGGTTTCTTTCCAATACCACAAGTACGTTCCACTACTTTTTTTTTTACGGTTCAAGCTATTTAAGCCACAATCCAAGTCTCTGTGTTGATCAGTGTGTTTGTTTTGGGTCAATTTCCACCTGCACACACCTATAATGACACTGTCCATTCTGTGAATAACGTCTCACCTTTTTTCCAGTCCTCATGTTGATGAGTTTCACCTTCTCGCTGCCTGTCAGGGCTTTATCTGCTCGCCTCCTCCTCTTCCTCTTGCTCCTATTTACAAGAAGCTGAAAAACAAAGACGTTACAAGGCAGAAACCTAATTTAATAAACATTTATTTCCCTTCAAGCTGAGACCAAGCATTAATATGAATCCTTTCTCATATGGATTTTTTGTCTTCAATTGACCTCTAGCATGTCTCCCTCAACCTCATAATCTGGGTTCTCTTTTAGCCAGATGGGCGGGTCCCTGCGCCGAGGAGTACGCTCCAGCGGATCAAGTCCATCCGGATCCAAAAACTGAAAACAAAAACAGAAAAATATGATCAAACTGAATGCAAAGCATGTTTACATACAACTTTGCATGTGTTATAGAGGAGCACACGTACATATGACACATGTACCTCTTGGTCCTTGTGTCTTTTGCGGCCACTGCTCTCTCCCCCTGACCCATTGGGTATCAGAGCTTGCTTTGAGAAAGTCAACTTTAACCCCTCCTCCTAGTGGGACGACAGTCTAATTAAAACCTGAACTGCACACCACAGCCTCATTTCATAATGATTTTTTAAAACAGACTAAAACTAGAAACTGACATTTATTGAACCTGATATGTTATACTTCTTCACCTTGAGGAGTTTGACAGTAAACTCTCCATCCTCTCCATCTGCTGTTGGGCCTCCAGACATGCTGCTGGGTTTACGGATCATCCTTGGGTAGGCCAGCTTGTCTCCTGCCAGCTCAGAGCTAGGGTTGAGCTGAGCCTCAGACACGTATCGCCGCCCTGAGGGCCACTGCCCCGTCAGAACCAATGTACACAAACTTTCCAGGCGATTTATCAACACACGATCCTGTCACAAAACAGGAGTTCTCATACATCAGTCATTCACAGCAGCTAAATAAAAGTGGTAAGAAACATCCAGTCATTTTCATAATAAAAGTAGCTTACTACCTTGGGCCAGTCGACTCTGAGAGGATCAGGAGGTGGAATACAATCCTGAGACGGAGTCATAGAGAGTAAACTATTATCTTCATCCACATCACACACCTTTATGCCTGCTAAGAAGAAAAAAAATCATTACCAGTAATTTTACAGTGCAGCATTGAACATTTCTGTCATTGTTCAACAATGTACCTCTTTCCACCTCCTCCTCACTCTCTCCGCTGTCATCACTGCTGCCTGATCGCTCTGAGGAAGATGAGCCGGAATCTGAATCTGAATCTGAGTCAGACCCTCCGTCTGCCTTCCTTCCTCCCCTCACCCTGTTTCTCTTGAAGCTCCAGCCTTGACTTTGCATTTTACCATCATGGTGAGTTAAAGGTGTACTCTGTACTTCGGCTCTGATTTCACCTCCAAACAGCTGAGCATCGTCATCGGCTTCTTCCTCTTTTACTCCTGCCACATCCTCAGCCTTAGGTTGGCTGAGAGGAATGATGGGTGGGGCCTGAGGTGGAGGTGGAGGGGCCTGCTGGTTTTGGATGAACTCTTCACGTGCCTGTCTGAAAGTAAACTGTGGGTCTGCGTAAATTGAGAGCTCAGTGCGACTGACACCATGTAGGGCAGCAGCAAGCATCAGCTGACGATCATGTTCTGGAATACTCCACCAAGCGGGGAGCTCAGAGCTGCGCGGGGCCATTAGCAGACGTTCTTCTAGGGAGGGATGGGGCAGCACTCGCTCACGGAGGCGACGCAGGAGGCTAATACGGTAAAGGGTACGGGAAGCACGTTCCTCTGTGATGGGGGCCACTGTCTGGGAAAGGTCGGATGGACCTAAGTAACAAAATTAAAAGTTGTTAATAATAAATTACTTAACATGTATATATAGAGTTCTGACCCAAAATGGCTTATGTAACATATAAAAACAGACAAACAAGAAGGTTGGAACAAGACTTAGCTAAGAGTCCTGCATCTCCCTTATGTCCTCTGCTACTGGTGTTTTAAACATAAAAACAAATAATATTGATTGAATATTGATTTCTGTTAACACTGCCCTGTAAGAAACCTTTTGCAAATATAATCATTTGCATTTCAAAAGGGGCATAGCTCAGAGAACTATATCTAAAATTTAATTTCCCCTCCTGGACCCCAGAAGGTAAAAAACACAGATGGTTAACACAGACCCTTATCAGGCCAATTCTGCATGAATGCAAACTTTTGTGGTGAATAGTATCATGAGGTGAAATTTAAACTTTGAAATAGTTCCCCAAGTCACAGATACAGTATTACGTTAAAATAAAAGACAAAATGAACTAGTTTTTCTGAAAGAAGATTTGACGAAATCTGCGTTATATATTAAATAATGCTTACCTTCACCATGGCTTGGACGTAGGTGGCATACCCTTCGGCACATTGCAACAAAAGATAGGAAGTATCGACTCAGGCTCTCATCAGTTTTTTTATCCAGACGAGCAAAAGTACGGAAGCGGGTCCAGTCAAAATCAGGCTCTCTACCCTCAGAAAGAAGTGGGTCTCTTTTCATCATTTCCACGCCGAAAGTTGATACTACACGGTAGAAGTCACACTCTTCTCTGCGTGTCCACCTAGAGGAAGAAGCATTATTTTAGAATGGATGCACATATGGCAATGCAGCAGAAAATTCCAAAAACCCTTCACTAAAGCTAGTATGTTGTATGCTAAAGTTTATGTCCTGTAGTGTGAGCACAGCACCTCTGCTGGCGCTCCTGCCGTGCAATCTCCTTCAGTTTGCTGGCCTGTTCACACCGCCTGCGCCTGCGGTCACCCTTTGCCTCGGCTTCGATCTTCAGCTGCTCTTGTCTGTAGCTGCGCTGGTAAGCCGTGATTAACCGTCGCAGCCGTGCGGTAAGCAATGAGCTGGAGGGCCAGTCACATACACCGCTTTGGCTTGACAAGCTTTCTGTCACCACTGGTCCAACCTTATCTTCAACTGAAATCTCATCATCTACATTCATAGAGTCCGGCTGGAGAAGTCAAACAGAAATATATTATTCATTTGTTTTCTATAGATACATAAGTAATACAGACAGTAACATCTGAATGTGAGGACTCTCTGATTTTTACCTCATCAAAAAGATCCTTGTGCCTTGACACAGGTTTGAACTCGGGGTCCTCTGAGTACTTGTCATAGTCAGCACTATACAACCCAAAACAAAAAGCAAACGTATGGGGGAAAATGGAACATTTTAGGCCAATTCACCAGCTTGTCAGCTAAATTACATTGAAGACATCATCAATGAAAAACATGAAACATATAGACAAAGGTCACGTAACGCACTCGTCACCCAGCTCAGCATCACCGGTGTGTTGCTCGGCATCAATGGCTTTATCATCAGGACGACCAGCCCTCTCCAGGAAGCACAGGCAGGGATCGGCACGCATAGTCGTATACATCTCATAGCCTAGTAACATGCACAAAATGATTAACAACACCACCTGTATCTCATCTCTAACAAAAAATAAATTATGTGGTTTGAAAGAGGTACCATGTTTAAATACACCAGCAAGCAGCGACCGGTCTGCATCAGCATCCCACCATCCTGCTGGAAACTCCTGCTGTTCCATCTCAGGCATCCAGATATCCAGGTCCCTACAAAAAGTTATTGGATTGTTGCCCAGTGCGATCATGAATGTTACACAGTGCATGTAGACATTTATTTCGTCTTTCTTTTGTGGATAAACTGCATGTCAGTGCTACTGTTCGAAAGTAAGAATATTGTACTTCACTTCCAGACCATTCTCTGAGTTAAATCAAGGCTTTAGGGTTAAACAAGTGTCTTCACAAGCATAAAAGACAGTGTGTATGTGTGTGGCTCAATAGTTCCATTAGATACCTGATGTCAGCCCCCTTGAGGACAGAGTCGGCATGATCGCCAATCACTTCCTGTTTCAGGTAGTAGAGCATACGCACCCTCAGCAAAACTCTAAAGTGGGACATAAGACAATTTAATGTTTGGACATATATGGAAATTCATTTAAATTTACACACTGCAAAACAAAAGGAACAAATTAGAGACTACTGACTTGTTGCACTGGTGCTTGAGGTGTTTACGGTAGCTGTCGTCCAGCAGCAATGTGTCAGGGTTGTACTTGCGAATCCACTCCACCTTCTGAATATCAAATGTACTCTGGGCCTTTACCCTCTTACCCTTCCTGCCTCTTGGAACAGGGATTGACAGGCCTAGGTGGAGAAAACGAAACAAATCGCCAAGTATTGGTAAAAGACCATGTATATCGTCATCACAAACATTGTTTAAGTTTGGAAAATACAACGCCTTGTCTGTGTGTAGCCTCTTTACCAGAGTGGTTGAGTAATGTTTGTGGTTCATGCCCATTCTCTGGTGGTGTGATGAGCTCCCATATAAAACTCTTGATGTTCTCATCTCCACGGTAGTGGAGCAGACAAAAGACGAGGATCACGCGGCAGATTGTCTCCACATCCCGTTCAGTGAGACGACGCTTACATCT
The DNA here is from genome assembly GCA_030770545.1 of Macropodus opercularis. Classification (NCBI taxonomy): domain Eukaryota; kingdom Metazoa; phylum Chordata; class Actinopteri; order Anabantiformes; family Osphronemidae; genus Macropodus; species Macropodus opercularis. The sequence continues at coordinate 2,189,145 of CM061105.1, read as the reverse complement.
GGCATGAGTGAGAATGTCTCTCCAACGACCCCAGCTGGAAATGAAAACAGGTCATGGGTAATGCAAAGAAAGGAAACAATAAAAAGACAATTAGGCACATAGGAGCAGTAAATAAAGTCTACTTACCCATAGATAAGTAGGTGTTTTTCTACACGGAAACAGTCTGTACGACCGTAACCTCCTCCACTGTGGCGGTCGGAGCGCCGGGAGGCACGTGACTGTCTGGAATTGGCCGGTGGATACTCCTCATCACTGTCTAGATCAGATAGTTCTCCACCTTCTCCTCGTAAACTGGAGTACTGACGTGTCTGCTTGCGTACTCTGGGAGTGTCAATCACGAGGGTGTTCTGGAGAGAATCACATATGTGTTTTATATTACTCAACATTATAAGCATGGACACTAACATGCAGAAAACTCAGACTATTTATGCTGCACTTTCAATGCAAAATGAGGTGTAACAGTTTAAAAGTGCTTAACACAACTCTCCCACAAGAACAGCAATAACACTAGTAAAGTATAAATAAATAAAATTACAAGAAAACAACATGTGAATACATAAAATCAGAATCCACTAAAAGATATGAAGTAAATAAAATAATTCAGTAAAAGAAGTTATGCCAAACATTAGACTTTACACTCTCCTACACTAAATTTTAATATAATTCATTCCACATACAAAGCCATTTGGCTCTATAAATAGGATGATACAAAGATATCAGGTACATCACTTTACCTTCTGGTTAATAGAGTCCATGTCTATGTCAGCTTTCTTGGCCCACTTCTGCCAGAATTCAGGGTCATCAAGAGCAATGTCATTGCGGTTCTCGGAAGCGACAAAGCTGGCTTTTGAGAACGTGGAACCCTTGCCCTCACTCTCTATAGTAATGGTGGTGGCTCTTCGTGACAGGATCTGGTCAATGTCCTCCTCACAGAACCGACTGCCCTCATCATTCTCATCCATGATAGCAGCATAGGCTCCCTTCCTCAGCAGGTCTTCAATCTCCTTCTTGGAAAACTGCTGGATCTTTCAAGGTAAAATAGATGGAAACAGAATAATTTAATAAAATGTAGATGTGTAACTAATGTCACTCAAGTGGCCAACCTAAAATCGATCCAGTAGTCTGTTAATAGTCTTCTTACCCCATTGACGTTACTCTCTTTGTTACCACTCATGCTCTGTAGGACAGCACGGTCCAAGCCAAGCTTCAGACTTGCTTTATCCAACATTTCCCTCTCATAAGAGTTCCTAGTGATCAGACGGTAGACCTTGACTGCCTTGGACTGGCCAATACGATGACAACGTGCTTGGGCCTGGAACAGGGCAAAAAGAGGAAAAAAGTGTGTAAGAATATTATTTGCAGATGCTTACAGTAAATGTCAATATTTAAGAATACATGGTAATGAATATATAATTAAAAATCATTGCCTCTCAATGTATGTCTCTATGTATAGTTTACTGTGTGTGAACGTTACATCAGAGAACATAATGTCTTGTACCTGCAAGTCATTTTGAGGGTTCCAGTCAGAATCAAATATTACACAGGTGTCTGCAGCGGTGAGGTTAATACCAAGGCCCCCAGCACGTGTACACAGCAGGAAGACGAAACGGTCAGAGTCAGGCTTACTAAAGCGGTCAATGGCAGTCTGACGTAAGTTCCCACGCACTCTGCCATCAATTCGCTCATAAAGGTATCTGTTAGAAACAGGTGTAGGTTTTGCTTAGATTTGACCAGTAACACACCTGGTCTGGACAGATAATTACCACATATTTTTAGATTACAGTGTGACATTTACACAATGAATACACCTTGACCCGTATACCTTTTATTGATGAGGTAGTCCTCCAGAATGTCCAAGCAACGAACCATCTGAGAGAAGATGAGCACTTTGTGGCCACCGGCTTTGAGGCGAGGCAGCAGCTTGTCCAGTAGCACCAGCTTGCCAGCCGACCGAATAAGGGCCTGCAAATGGAAGTCAGGAGCCAGGGGGTCATACACCTCCCGCAGTTCTGCCACAATCTTCTCCTCCGCACCTGAAAGAGATAACATTTTTATTACCATTCCCTTTTCACAAGTGTCACTACAGCAATTTACTTTTCATCCTCGAAGTACTATGATGCACATTTACTAACGCTATGTATCCTTATAATCTGTTGAACAGTTTGCTGCTTCAGTGTTTCCGCGTTTCTAAGCCAGTGAGTTTGAGTGCACTCAAGAAACCAGGTTACGCAGAATGTATTCACTACAACCTTAATCACAGTATCATGAACCAAGATGATGATGATGATAAATAGAAATATATATATATATATATATATATATATATATATATATATATATATATATATATATATATATATATATATATATATATGTGTGTGTATATATATATATATATATATATATATATATATATATATGTGTGTGTATATATATATATATATATATATATATATATATATATATATATATATATATATATATATATATATATATGTGTGTGTATATATATATATATATATATATATATATATATATATATATATATATATATATATATATATATATAGGAGTAAACCTGACTAAAGCAAAGAAAAGGCAATAGTACAATGCGCTACCATTAATGAGGTAGGGGTGGTTACAGCACTTTCGCAACTCCATCATAGTATTCAGCAGGTTGGGGACATTGCTGTTACTATTTGCCCCTAAACTTAGGAAACTGAAGTTCCTCTCCAGGATGGCTCGGTAGTACTTCTTCTGGATGTCCGTCAGCTCAACCTTAGAGGAGATAGATTTTGTCAACACAGATGGATTGTAACACGATTTTAACTGTCAGAGTTTATAAAGAAGAAAAAAAAACTTAAACCAACCTCAATGATGGTCTCCTGTTTGGGTGCCAAGTTCTTCTCAACATCTTCCTTTAGCCTACGCAACATCATGGGTTTCAAAATAGCCTGTAGCTTCTGAACCTAAGGTTTAAAAACAAAGTAGGTGGTTAATGAACATTACAGTTAAAAATTAAGCAATGTTGGAAAAAACAAGCATTGGACAGGCCATTGTATGGTTGTTGAATGTGCAAGTACCAAGTGAGTGTATCTCAAACCTGTTCCTCTGTTTTAAGGTCTCCGAAGTCTCTAAGAAATTCTGTCTCAGAAGGGAACTGTGCAGGCTCCAGGAAATGAAGTAGACTGAAGAGTTCCTCTACAGTGTTCTGCAGAGGTGTGCCAGTCAACAACACTTTGTGTTCCTGAGGAAAACCAGATAGCAGACACAAAATAAGCCAAGACGAAAAGAAAAGAAGCAGTGAAGGACAACAGTTAAAAAGACAAGAAAGCAAAATATACAAAAACAAAGTATAAAACAAAAAGGAGGACGAAAGTAACAGATGTGAATGGCAAATAACATAATCTTACTCCGCTATTGCAAAAAAGTATCCATGAATGAACATCTATGGTTCACTCACCAGATCAAGCATCTTCAAGCTGTCCAACAGCTTGCAGTTCCGATTCTTGAGGCGATGAGCCTCATCAATGATCACACAGCGCCAGGAGATCTCTCTAAGCTCAGGGCAGTCAGACAAAATCATCTCAAACGTTGTGATGAGGGCATCAAACTTGTATGCCCCTGGGATTAAATGTTCCTGTAAACAGAAAGTCAATACTTTAAGTTTGATATTGGTAACTAAGCCTCCAGCTAATGTGTTGTGCACAATTGTAACTCCACCTTCTCATCCTTGCAGTACATTTCATACTGCTGGATCATCTGTCGGCTGGCCAGGCTACCATGATAGACTATAGCATTCATGTGAGTCCATGTAGAAAACTCTCTCTCCCAATTGGTGATAGTGGAGAGTGGGGCAATGACTAAAAAGGGGCCCTGTACACCTGCTGAGTACACCTCTGATAGAAGTGCAATAGACTGGATGGTCTTGCCGAGACCCATCTCATCTGCCAGGATGCAGTTCTGCCTATGAGACAAGGGAAAAAAGGCTGAATGATTATACCATGAGAAAGGCAATTAACATGCATCCTTACAATGTTTTACTGAAGTGCTATTTGATGGCACTTGAACTTAGTTCTAAAAACTTTAGTCAAGTTCCGCTAACTGCAGCTGCCATTACAGACAACTATTGGAAATACCATGGCCCAAATGAGTGGGAATCTCCACAGACCACGAAAAGGTTTTTCAAAATACAGGCAAAATAAAGGCACTGTGCTACAATTGAGCATGAAGTGTATTGAGAAAGTGGGATAAATACCTGTTGTACCAGTTAAAGAGCAACCAGTTAACTCCCTCTAGCTGATACTCTCGGAGTATGTTGCCATTCTTGTACTCTCTGGTCTCCTCTAATTTCTTCCATGAACTAGCAGCAGGTCGAGGCTGGGAAGACAGAAGGTTCAAAATGCAGCTACGCTGGTTTGACACACAGAGACTTTTAATACTCACATCCCTTTGACCTTTTATGGTGCATTTTAAAAAGGATAATTATTTTAACTGTGCATCTTTAAATGGGTTATTTGCATGATTTTAATCTTCATTTCATAGTTCTGATTGCATTTCACAAGAAACAATAATATGAAAAAACTGAACTGAGAATTAGAAGGCACAGACAAATTTAAATAGGAAACACTGTGTGCTCCTGGTAATTGACTAATTGAGTAATTTAGTAAAATCCATGGCTTCGGTTAAGATAGCAGTCAATACTTTAATCTTTTGTTTAAAAACATTTTTTTAATGTTATCTTTAATGCATCTTCGTGTTTAAGTTTTTGAGAATAACTGTTTAAGTACAGAAGTTGAAACTGATGATTTGAAATAAATATAGTTAAAAAACTCACTGTTCTCTTAAGGCGAGGTTGACGGTTTTGGATCTTGCTAAACTCTTCAACCTTGCCCTCATCCACATCTTCCTTCAGCTCCCAAGTGGCATCTTCATAAGGGAGCGAGCACCACTTTACCAAGTAATAGATGATGGCCTACAGGAAAGAGCTTAACTATGGTAAACATGTTGCTTCGAAAAGGGAAAACTATTTTGACACAGCACGCGAGTAAAGCTACAAACACAAAGATGATCACCAGTTTGTTTTGACCAGAATTAATAGGCGTCTCTCACCTCGCCATTGTCTTTGTCCACACTATGAGACACATCTAGGATCCTATCCACCTCTACATAGTCTGGGTTGAAAAGCTCTTCCTCCTGATAACAACCGCAGGGTAAGACAGCGGTAATCAGGTACATGAGGTACTAAAAGTTTCAGCACGTTTCTTACCTCCTGGAAGATGTGTCTCATCTGTGCATGTTTGGTTTTGAACCTCTTTATCTTTTGATGGATCCTCTTATCCTTCTCCAGCTGTTCCATTGTTGCCCACTCACAGTGCAAGTAAGAACTGAGAAAAGAGTTACATGCTATTCATCTTTAAATGATTGTTAATGTTAATTATTGAGACACTGAAACTTACTAGTTTTTGTATTTTACAAAAAATTCCTCATTATTGATGTACTGGCCTGGGGACACCTTAAAAAAAAAGAACAGTTTGGAATATATTACACATTAAAAACTCATACACAAAGATATTTTAGATAAAATTGTCTTAAAACATACTTCTTTCTTTATTAGTCTCATAGACAGAACTTTGTCTACTATGGCAGCATCTTCCTCACTTGGGTTTTCCTGTAAAAAGTTTAACAAAAACAGTAAGGTGCCTCAACAAATACCAACAAACAGCCTGTTGCAGTCAGTCTCCACCTCATTTCAATAACTGTTCAGGAAGAAAACAACTTTGTTTAAATATGTTGACGCTCACCACAAAGAACTGCATGCTTGGTAGTCCGTCAGCATCCTGCTCCAGTTCCTGTTTAAGCTGTGCTGCAGTACTTCCACTGATGGACGCCACAGCTGCCGCAGTTGTAGTAACATCTACATCTTCCTGCTCATCCTCATCGTCCGTTATCTTGATGTCCAGGTCCTCTGTGTACTTCTTCCTTTTCACCACACGATTAGAACGCCTCTTCTGAACAGAAAAGACAGGTGTAAATGAATTGTTCTACGAGGTTGAGAAAATACTGACAAAATGTGTATAACTATACACAATTTACAAAAAGTAAGAAAAGCTCAAGCTGTGTTGATGATCTACTCCTTTTTATGTAATACTAGATCCATCTCTGTGTCTGATGAGAGTCATTTAAAGTGTTCAGTCTATTTCATGCAGGTCCATTTAAATTTTTAAATATTCATCCCTTTTTTTTGAAAAAAAAAAAAGCTCTATTGATGGCTATGTTAATGATAATGAAACATTTGTAAACAATATAAACATGTATGTATAAATACCATAATCATGTCATCCTCCAGAGGAGCGGGAGAGGCAGGGCTCAATTCCCCATCAGAGTGATCTGAAGACATATTCCGTTTTCTTTTCTTTGCTCCCACTAGAGTAATAGTGCTGTAGGAAAGTGAACAAACAACAAAAGTTAGGCAAAGTAAAGAGCTATGGACAGCGGCAACTACTATCCCATACAAGGCTCCATCTCCATGACAACATTACATTTTAAATATTTAACCACTTACTTGGTTTTAGTTTTGCATTTGCTCTTGTTCCCAGTCCCCAGTATCACTGTTCCTCCTGTTACTCCAGCTGGTGTCTTCACTTTGCCCTTTTTGTCAGCACCACCAGGAGTTTTGTGCACTACTCCTCCAGTGACAGGACTTTTCTTCTTACTGCATCCACTACTCGTCTTTTTCTTACTGGCTGACACCACAGTCACTGTACCTGCCATCTCAGGAGAGGTCTGTGTGGTTGGAAGCTCATCCTGATTTAGGACCCTGGGCAGGTTCTTCTCACCTCGTGCTTTAGCCCGGGCTATAGCTTCAGCTACGATACGATTGGCCTTCTCTTGTTTGCACAGGATTTCTACGCGTCGAACAGAAGAAGGCTCGCCAGAGGCCTTAGTGATGCGGATAGCCTGGGATTGAGTAGTGGTGGTACTGGAGGACCCTGCACTTGATGAGTTGATGACCTTCACCACAGAGACTGTGCCACCAGCTGAGGAAACTGCAGTTGACTGTGTGCAAAAGTAAGTTTAAGAGTGAAAAACAAAATATCAGACTTTTACAATAAATTTCTAATTAACCATGATTTTTTTGAAATGTACCTGTGACTGCAGAAGCATTTTGAGCGGAACTGCAACTCTTTGGCCTCCTTGGCCTTGGGATATCTGCATCACTTGTGGGCTGCCACTATTTCCTGCTCCTGAAACTAGCTGGTACTGTAGTATTAAAAGAAGAGACTAGTGAAGACTGTGTCTTTTGAAAATAACTTATAACTTGCAACACAAGAAAAATCCTTACTTACAATACAAATATGCAAATGTATAATGAGGTTATGATAAATATATTTCAGAGGAAATTTAACCAATGCAATAATTAAGGGTGCTGGAAAAAAGGGCCACATTATAGATTTTCATTACAAATCAAAGCCTATTAAATATTAGGTAACACATGGACACTTGTTTATCTTTAACCTCATCTTTTTGTAAAACTTCCACCAAACTGGAGAACATATATTAATTATAAACTGGTAGACGATGACTATAAACAAGCCAAAAGTAAACTAATTAGCAAGGCTAGAGCGGGAAAGTTCCTGCAAAGGTGACTCACAGGCAGAATAAACTGCTTTTCATCAAAACATGTTATTAGACTAAAATGTTTCACACATTCAAGGATTCAAAACTCTATTAATATTAGTGATGTTCAAGATGTGCAAGCATGAATGTCCACCACAAGCCTACAACTTATATTTGTAAAAAACAGTTAGTGAGATTTGTTTTCTGTTACCACAAACACAAACCACAACACAGAGCACAGGAGATACAATACTGCATGTGTTTAGAAAAACAATTCTAAACACCCATTTCTTAACCTAATCATATACCTTAACTCCTCCCTGCTGATTTGGCTGTTGCTGCACTTGCAGTTGAATAGTAAGAACTTTGGGCTGCGCTCCAGCCTGGCCTGCAGCGCGAGCCTGGGTCAGTGCAGCTAGCTGGCTTCCCTGCAGCACAAGTTTGCCACCAGGAAGCTGACCCAGCACTAGTCTAGCTGGGGCCTGGGCTTGCTGCTGTTGCCTTGCTGGGCTTGTTTGAACTTGCTGGACTTGTGTGACCTGCTGCTGGGAAGTAACAGCTTGACCAGCTGATGCAGCAGTGCCACCCTGCTGAAGTACCAGAGTGATCCGCTTCGCTTCGCCACCCTAGGTTCAGAAACCAAGAAAGGCACTCATTATAAAGGCATTTACCCTCTTGCAGTGTCAGGGTGACACCTCAGAGTCCAAGGTAGTAAAAGACATGGTACTTACCTGAGCCTGCATAGCTGGCTGGAGCTGCACCTGCATCTGACCTGCTTGACCTTGGGGCTGGATTTGGATCTGAGCAGTCTGGCCATGGGGTTGCACTTGAACCTGGGGAGACTGTGCATGTGGCTGGACTTGGACTTGAGACTGGCCTTGAGCCATTTGTGCTTGGGCTGGGATTTGCACCTGAACTTGCTGGCCTTGCGTGTGCTGGGGCACAGAAGTAAGCAGCACCTGTTTTACTGGTCCATTGGGTGACTGCAGCAGACTCTGCACACCTGCAGTGCCCACCTTGACCGGGCTTGCTTGATTCAATACTGTTCCCCCCTTCAGTATGGACATGCCTGGTTTGAGAGGAGTGCCAGACAACACACGAATGACCTTCCCACCAGTCTGACCTGTGGCTCCTGAAACAGTCTGCAGCACCTGGGCTTGACCCTGGGGTCCTTTGAGAATAACAATTTTACCACCAGCCTGCTGTGTGATTGCAGCTAATTGCTGTGGAGTGAGCTGGTGCGTTATCTGTGTGAGCTGAGGTGTTGTGGTGGTGGCAGCTGAGGGGTTGGAAACACTCACAGGTGAGCTAAAAATTACAGTGCTACTGGTGGCCCCACTGGTGTTGCTAACAATTGGTATGGTGGCTTGGGTTTGGATCTGAGGTACAGTATCAACAGTAACAGGGGCCACAGTGTGAGCTGCAGCTACAGAAACAGTCTGAGCTGTCACTACTGGCAATGACTGCTGTGTGGGGACCTGAATGGGGGGAGCGTCTGGGATAGCTGGGGCTACTACAGGAACATTGATGCCTGTGTCAATAGTGAACTCAGGTGTGGGTTCTGTCTCTGCGGGTGGGTCCACTTGGCCCAATGCCAATTTGAGGGCCTCCTCCACAGGATCTGAGGAGCCCTGAGAAAATGTGTCATCTGGTAGAGCATCCAGGTTGAACAGGGGTGTATCCTCAAAGAGGTCCATGATAGGATCCGCCATCCTGCCCACTCCACACAGGGAGATGGGCACAACTTTAAAGACTCAGAGATGGACGCTAAATTGTTGTCATCCAGTCCTTCTCAATCTTTAATTAAAAAGCTGGAAAAATAGAAGAAAACAGATAGATATTCAATATTTGTGTCAATATGTACATAATTGGTATATTGATTACTACAAATGCCTATCCTTCAGAGCTACACAACATAGGTTTACTGAAATAAATAGCTCAGAGTAGTTAATGGGGTTGGTAAATGGCAAAAAAGGCCCTACATGCTAATCATGTGAGCTCTGGTCTATGTTTCTATTAAACAGTGTAACATCAACATTATTTAAGTTTGATTCTTGCTACACAATACGATCGTGTATTGTGTAACCACATAGATTTCATTCTCACAACAATTTGTAAACGTTTTTGAGAGACCTGTAAATTGTGTTACCCAGTTTATTCTCGGTTAGGAGCATCGTACATATAAACTAAATGTAGAAGTGAAAGAAAAAACATATCGTACAATTGTAAACTAACAACTGCATGCAGAGAACATCCAAGTTAACTCGTGGCCACGTCGCCAACAATGTGTTTCAATGTGCTATTAAAGGCTGAGGAGAACAACTCACTAAATTGGGTAATTACAGTAATAAGTGTGATTAATTGCCCAGAGATCATTCAGTGAACACTACATTTTGGTAGTGGTGTGAGACGAGGAGGCTACTGATGCTGGAGGGACAGGATGCTTCCCTCTCAGCTTGTAATGCAGTCTTTCTCACAAAACCGTGGGCTAGCATTAGCTTGTACAGCGACCAATATGTGCCCACTACAAGACCGTCTGTGGTACCAAAAACATAGCAAGCCTCGTGGACACGGGGTATTCGAGCCGGGGATTCGCGTATCTGCTATTTAGTACTAACCAGCCATTCTGCCGGACTCCTTCTATCTCATCAACAAACCGGACCAAACCAAAGCAACGTGCCACAATAACCATTGCCCGTCAACGTTCAGAGACGGATTAGGCCGCAATACTGTTTCGCTTGGTCTGGGTCTGTTTTTCGCCAAAAATACCTGGAAATAAACATCACATCCACTGCACTGACTCTCACAGTAATAATTTCGGGGTGCTAAATTTACCTTTGCGTCGACACACATGGCTTTCTCCGTCTCACAACACTGTACGATTACAGGAAACGGCCAGGGAAGAGCAGGAACTAACTTTCTTGCTAGAGAAAGCGTAGGGCGCCCCTCGGATGTTACCGCATGGTGATTGGTCGGTTTTCTTCCGAGCCGGCAGCATACGTCTATTTCATTGGTCAAATCACCTATCCGTCATTAGTACGGCCGCCTATGGGTGGGATGTCAGACATAGTTAGGTTGAGAAAACAATAAATGCGGCCTAGCTGAGATCGTTTCGCTGCGTGATCTTCAACAATGTTATGTTACTGTGAAATATTCACCCTTTATGAAACGTAGGCCTTACGCAGCGGACTGTAGGAAATTCTGTAGATATTCTAAAATGTAGAAGCGTTAATGGAGTACCCAACGAAAAAGGCCTGTTTGTGAATGACATCAGTCTCAAGTGCTTTCTACGTTTTATAGCAGGCCACAGCTATAAAAGGGAAATATCTTGTACTGTTGGTTTTCTCGTGAAAATAATAATACAGAGAACCTATGTAAATGTCGGAATTTTTGTTTTTCATTTCATCTTGTGGGATATTGATAACAGCCTTCTTTCGATTACCAACGTAATGACTTGTGTGCGCTCAGGGTGATTGTAATTAATGTTGTGGCGCCCCCTAGCGCTGAAGGTGACGAAGATTAGCTGGTGTGATGGTTGCATTTGTTAGATTTTTAGTTTAAACCTCTTTATAGAGGATGATTTTTCTTCTCCACTGCCGCTATTAGCATTTAATTGAAATAAAAAATAAGTTACATTTATTGACTGGCTCCTCAATTAAAAAACTGAATGTGGGATTTGTTGGGCTTTCAGTATATTTCTGTAAGGTTTTAAACCTTATCAGTGTCCTGATATGACTTTTGTTTTGAATTGGTGCCGTATTAATAAAACTGACAGTATGTCCATTAATTCTTCTAGTATATTCAACAGACAGATAGGGGCGAGAGAGAAAGATGGTGGACATGAACCAGGGAAGTGTATGTGACTGCATGTAACACAACATGACACTTTATGCATGGCAGCCCTGCAGAGATGAGCCTGCCTGCTAGCATCCATCTGTCTCTGGCCCTGTGAGGAGTATCCTCTATTCACCACGCTTACACTCTGCCCCATGCTGGTCTGTTTGATCCACGCCAACGCTAACTCTGGTGAGAGCTATATTCAAAAGCAGCTGCCATGGCACTGGGTAGAGCGCAAAAAGAGGGAGTGTTGCATGGGCAGATTAAATTGTCACAGTCAAAATATATTACAGTAAACAGTAAATATTACCCGATGCCTAATGTACAGCCAACTTTTATTTAGATATTTCTCTTGATATAAATTTCTGTGTACATTTACATTAACGGGGGGTGGCATACATAAAAGAAGCATAAGTGTAACAACACAGCAGAATAAAGCAAGTTAGACAAATTTCTAAGGTCATATGTCATGTTGCGCACAGGAGTGTTTCAAACATTCTGAATTACCAAAGGCCTTTGCATCACAGAAGCCCAATTTGCACATGGCTAAGTTATAATTTTGTCACAATTTAAAAATCTCTCAAGAAAGAATGGAACAAGATAAATCCACAAACAAACCTCTTTTTCCACATATTCATAGATATACTCTCAAATGTTGCTAGTTTGCACATTTTTCTCTATACTTTTGCATAAAACTTTTTCACGTGCTTTGCAGATGAAATATACAGACATCTTTCTGTTCTTTAACCATCTTGTTCACAAAGGGAAGACCAGGAACCCAGAGAACGTGGAATACTTCCAGCCTCCCATCAGGTTGCCTCGCTCCAGTCTAAGGTAGGCCTTGTCCTCCTTCTCCATGATCACCAAGCCAGCGTTGGTTGCAGCTTCCCTGGTCACATCCTGGTCTCCAGCAAAGGCTGAAATCATCGGCCAACCATTCACCATGAGGCTGACCTATTACCGTGGACAAAATATGGAATTGGAGCATCCACTGATCTGCTTACTGTACCAGTCAAAGTTGTGTTAATTTACCTGAATAGTTTGTCTATTGTAGGCCTTTACAATGTGGAAGTTGAAACTGTACACCCCTCTTCGTGGTGCCAGGAAAACACTGCTCTCTTGGTCAAAATGAGTCCCCACGTTCACCAAGATCTGAGCTCACAGGCAAGATATTGCCAGAAAACGCAAGATAAGAGTCAGCAATGTCTTCATTATTACTATATATACAGTTTTCCAGTAGCCCAGGTCACTCTGGAGTCATTTTGGTCATTTCTATTGAACATGCACTTACATTAAATTCCTTGTTGTGAGTATTCTCGCAAACTGCTGAGTTATATTTGCATATGTACAATTTAAAAAATATCAATATACAAATATCTACAAATCTAATGTGCAACATAACCAGCAATTTCTATGACTGAGCAGTTGCACTATGAAAACACACATATTAACAAACACATTAACAACTTATTTAGCATTTTCTCTGCCTGTATAGACCAAATATGGGCATTCAGTTATAAATATAAATAAAATGAATCTATAAAAGACTGTATTTAAGCAGCACAATTCAATAAGTTACATACTCACATTGTCAAAGTAGATGATCATGGTGCGGTTGCTCATGTCTGTAGGTTCATGGTTGGTCTGGCGGCTGACGGAAAAGGCCACTCGTCCGGAGCCGGAGCGGACAGACATGCCCAGGGCATTACCAGCAGGTTCAGACGAAGGAGTGGAATCACATACGACCAAGCATTTCCCCTCAAGGATAATGGGTTCTGTGTCATTCTGGCTCCTGCACCCCAAAGGTCCCCACAATAGGAGGACACCCAGCAGTACTGGGAGGTCAAAGGTGACAGGCCTGGGTTGCATAATTGACCTTAGGATCCTTAGTTCAAGGTTTCTGACTTATTTGTTGCTAGCGTGACTTCTGAAAATCTGAAGTATAAATAAACATGATATGGTGAAAAGGATGCGCCTTTTTTGAAGTGTCTCTCAAGGCTGAATAATACAAAAATCAAGAGCAAACCAGCACTAATGTTAACGTTTAAGAATTGTTCTGCATTCACTGAGCCAGCAAGAACAGGAGATGGGTCTCAAAATAAAATAATACACAAATTAATCTCACAACAATGCACTGGACATAGCAGTCAAACATATACATTTTTAGTTTTTTCTGGCTGGTTTTCCTACAAATGCCAAAGCTCCCTAGAAGTCTATGTGTGAGCCAGAATAAGAGTCACCAAACAATCTCTTGGTGCTGTCAAGTTGATTCCTTGAGCAAGAAATAAGACAAGAAGGCAGAAGACAAGCAACTGGGGAGAAAGAAGGAAGTTCATTAAATGGCAGAGAGGATGTGATTTTGCTGAGGAGAGGTGCGAGAGAAAAAAGATGAGGTAAGATTCTGGATAGGTGACAAGGAAGGAAGGATCTAGGACCCAGAAGGGAGTGAGAAAAATATCAGGAGTAGGGGAACAGGTCCGCTGAGTGACCATCTGTCTTTTACACATACCCCCTCTCTCCAAGCGCTGCTCAACTCACGTTCCCTTACAGAGAACACACACACACACACAGACACTTGTTTTCGCATTTGGGGTTTTGTTGCACACTTATTACAGGCATGTACAATAGTTACATATAAAAACATCTACTTTTACTTCATCATCACGCTCAACAGTTTTTTATCTTTTGCCTCATCCATTTATTGTATAATAATATATAATAATATTTTGGTACTAATAAAACTAATACAGACGTTTTTTTTTAAATCAAAGACGTTTTTTTAAATCTATTCGTAAAACCAGCAATCAGACCATTCAATCATCAAACCATTTCATGTGTTGAGTACAATTCTAGTATTATGAAGTAATGAAAAAAACATCACCTGTTACCATCTGAACAAAGATATCCATAAAAGACAAAAATGTTTTTCCCTCGAGCTGAAGTGTCATGACAATCAATGACAATCAAAAATCCTTGTTCTCTTGCTCCTCTATCAAGTACAGTCCGTCTGAGCATAACCAAGCCAGCGCATGCTCTAATCTTCCTAATCTCTCTTGCTACCCCTCTCATAGCATTCGCTTTCTCTCTCTCTCTCTCTCTTCCACCTCCTTTTCGGTCTGCTTCTTTCTCAGCCTCTATATTTAATCCGCCCACTCACCTTTACAGAGGAATAAAGAAAGTGAGAAGATAATTGGGTATCTAAGAGATGTTTCCAAGTGAAAACAGAGAATGAGTGGCAGTTGTTTTCCCTTTTTCTTTATTATTAAATGAAATTGGCGCTTCCTTCTTGTGTTAAGAAAGATCAAGGTTGCTTATGCACTATCATCTGAATAAAAACATTTTAACAACAGCTTATACATTCTTTACCTGAAGCCTGACTAAATATTGGAACCACATTACATTGCTGTGCTGTTTAACAGCGCCATAAAGCACAGCTTCCAAAACACAAAGAACATCAGCAAAAAGGAACAAACAAAATAACCTTTATGAGTGTTTATATTCATATTTATATATATATATATATATATATATATATATATATATGACTGTTATTAGACTAGTTCTACTTATCTGAGTGCACCATTTGCTTACTCATACTCATAAGTCTTCCATTCTTTCTGGTCTCAGGAGATAAATCACATGTTTGAGACATTTAAGATGTGGAAAATGAATAAACAGTCGTAACATGGCTGAGGTGTCACCTCAGACTTTGATAATAGAAATGCGACTGTTGAGTTCAGCTTTATAAAGTCCAAAACCCAAACATATAGGCTGAAAGAATGTAGTGGAGAAAGTGTGGAGATGCGTCAGACTGTTAGAAGGTCCAACCTCAGAAAAGGTAATGGTGCCTGCTTCATAGTCCAGAGCTACAGCAACTCGGTTGCCAGTCATTTGATACGTAATCCGGGTCTTTTTGCGGTTGTGCCAAACAGCCAGCTTCCTGTCATGTTGCTGAGTCAGGCTCCATGAAACCTGCAGATGAAACATAGGCATATTACTATAATAACCTAAGGGTAAACAATGATAGGCGCTTCAATTAGAATTCACACATCCAAAAATCAGTTTAGAAAATTATTTTTCAAAATTCTAAAACACCCATTTCACATATTTTTTACCTCCACTGGTATAAATGTGACAGTAGAATATCAAGTTGGCTCAGGGCACAGATTTTGTGTTTATGTGGCAAATTTACCTTGTTGTTCCCAAATGCGTTGTTTTCTTTCCCCTTCCGCCCAATGCTCCTATAGCAGAGGCCTATATCCCAGAATCCCTCAGCCTCCAGCTCCCAGTAATGAGTCCCAGAGGTAAAGGTCTGGACAGTAAGAACCTGTGGCCAGTGGTCGAAGCGTTCGGGGTGAGCAGCACAGGGCAGGCGGTTTTTAACGCGCATCACAGAGCGAAGGTCATCAGAGATGCTCAAGAGAGGATGAGCAGTGTTTGTGTCCAGAGTTAAAGAGCTGGTTACTGTTGAACAGGAAAATGAAATATGATGATGTGTGATGGTTTGGAATCCACAGCTTTTTGATTTCAAGCTCCCATGTACAACTCAGTGTTTCCATACTTATGTTGAATATAAATTTCAACCATTAAAATGTTAAATTAGATTTTGAATAACATATGCTACTCACAGAGCTCCCTCTTGAGCTCACTGAGGCAGCAGAGGGTAGCAGTGATGAACTCTCGATACTTGCTCTCTATGTCCTCCAAGATATGCTTCCTGTCCAGACTGATGGCATCAGGCCTGTGAATTGGGCTGTTCAGGTCAGCTAGTAACCTAGAACATGAGAACGCAGCACATGCAGGTGTGTTCCAATGACTGTACTGATCCTTCTTTACCTACGACATTCACGCACAATACTAATATATACTATATATAACTTTATATTAAGTGTCTATAGACTACAGTACACATCTACAGTACACATCCTATATTTGAATGTTACACATTGTCAGTGGTTTATTCTGGCCTTACTTTGTGTCATCTGACTGAAAGGCCTGAGGAAAGAAGAGTCAAGGACAACTGAGATGGAATATTACATAAATCTATATGTTTACAGAAGCTGTATAACAAAGCAAACCACTATGTTAAATCCACACTGAAACTCATAACTAAGCTCATATTTGGCTATGTTTGTTTTATTAATGAGGTATATAAACACCTTATTCACAATATATAATCTTTGACAGAATTAAGTTGTAGTAAAAATTCTCATGGCTCTATTGCACAAGCAACACACAAGCAAACAAGGTTTCTGACAGCCCATATGTCATCATCATCACCAAAATGCTACATATGATATATGTATATACATAAACACACCTATTTCCATTCTTAGTATATCTCAGTTCAATCTCACTTAATGTGACCTGAAATGTTTACCTTTATTTGGTCTAGTGCAAATGACATCCAGTTCACCTCGGTGACTAATTGGTTGTTAGGAGTATTACTGTGAATTTATTAATCAGCCCATCATCCGATTAGCACAATAAACAATTAATTGCATCAGTGCTTATACAGAGTTATGCTGGTGCTACAAAACACTGGTACACAGGCACAGTGTCTATTCACAGTCTTACCCAAATTAGCAGAAAGGGGTCAGTCTCAGCCAGCAGTGAAGTCAAGTATTGTTGGATGTTCTGGGTCTGGTTCATATCATCTCTCACTCTGGAGCAATCCTCATGCATACGATCAATTAGCTGCTGTCTTTCCCTCTTGGTGATCTCCCTCAGGGCCACCACCAGCTTCTTTACCTGGATCTGTAGGTCTGTTCCAAGCTGCTCCACCTGGGTGTCATCCTTTTTCAGAGAGTCCTACAAAAACACAATGGTGCCAAGTCATAATAAAATGACGATCACTGATGTTGTTGAGTTTGAGTTTCTTTACACTGTACTCACAGCTGTAGTGGAATCAATGTTCTCATGCTCTTTGATGATTTGCTCTACATTTCTCATCTTCTCCTCTGCTTTTCTGAGCAGCATCTGGAGAATGACCTGTGGAATCACACATTCAGTATTGAGTATACAGTAAAGTCTCTCTCTCCTTCTTTACACAGGGAAACGGTTTTGCCCTGTTTTGACCATGACATTGCCGAATCGTCGGCTTGTAAACCCTGCAGAAGTCTTGACCCCAGGACCAAGCCTTACATTTGTGCCTTTACTGTTCTCACATTAAGGGAAACCGTGTTCAAGTGTTTGATCATGCAGAGTTCTTGTAATTGTTGTGGGAATGTTGTTATGGTATAGTTGTATAGTTTTTTTGTAGTTAGCCCCTACCATCCGTTTTCGAGATGTTTTCTGTTTTCGAGGTGTTTTCTGTTCTCTTCAGTTTGAAATTCCAGATTGGGACATTCCTGTGCATGTATATCTGATGGACCTCTATTAAACATTAACAGGACGACTGGGACTACATTTCCCCTGGATCCTGCTGGCAGCTATCATCCCTTTAGCTTCTGCCCTTGAATACTACAACTCCCAGAACCCTCAAGGCCAACTCTGAGGGGTCAGAACAACTCCACTGTAAGAAAGGGGGAAAAACACACACCAGGGTTGGATAAAACAGCCTTCGTGGGTGTTACATCCAAGCAATGAACACGTGTGGGTCTATGATGAACAAGTTCATCCAACCGTTCATCTAGATGAATCGTGTTGTGATTTATCATCTGTATGCGGCTGTTTTATCCAACCCTTGTGTGCTTTTTGAGCTCTGAGCGCCGCCTATTTTTCATTTTGACCCCTCGAAGGCTGCACCAGGGTTCAGACTGAGAGCATCGTTGCTGAGCTTACACACTCATTCAAGGAAATGACTGCTCAGATTGCTTAGGTCAGTGAATCTGACACAGATCCTGGAAAAAAAATCCAGTTCTGATGAAGGCCCTGTCGTGAGTAATGGCCAGAAGAAAGCACAGAAGGTGAAATGAAAGTTTTCTTGCCTTTGGATTTACTTTTACTGGGGAACCAACCAACCAACTCCACTGTGCCTGGTTTTTGGGGAAACGTTGTCCAACAACACAAACTACTTTGTTCAAATGCGTGAACAAATGCAACAAACAGGCAGTGTTACTTAGAAAAACAGACAAAGTGACCTTCAAAGAGACCCTGTCGCAGTTAAAGACCAAGTCCATCTATCAAACAAATTGAGACCAGATTTTCTATACTTTTTGTGACAGTATTGTTTTGTGCTGTGACGTGTGATTTTTCTAAAGTAAAATATGTGCCATGACTCAAAAGGGTTGAGAAACACTGTCTTAGGTGGTAGCGTTTACCGTGCACTGATGCCGCAAATGTGCCGCTGCCTCTCTCTCCTCCTCCGCCACCACCTTGAATCAAACCCAAACCTAGGTTATCACCACCTTTACAGCAGGGAGTCCAGGTCATGTAGACCAATTCTCCCACAGTGTGAGATGCAGTTTAGTCTATAGCCCAGCTACTCAGACAGGGAGCCTAAGATGGCTTATGTCTTTGACAGTTTTGTCAGGAAGAGACATATATATATATATGGCGATAAGCAAGTTTTTGCTCCACATTCAAAGAGTTTGCAGATGTGCTGCAACTGTCTAATGCTTTTGATCCAGTTCATCCCAAGTTATTCGCCACCAATAGTCTCATGTCTTTAGCCCAGGTAGCCTCATCCTCCTCAGAGCTCATGAGGCCCCATGCAGTTTGGGTACTCTTTGTTCTATAGGGATGCCTGGCCTGGCCCCAGCTCATGTTCACATTGTTTTACTCCTACTTCCTGGTTTTCTCTTCTATCTTCTGTTACTGGTTTAATCATCTAACCACACTCACCTGTGCTTCCCCTCTACCTTCAGTGTTTATACACCACCTGTTTCATTCTTACCTTGCTGGATGCCAACAGTTTGAATTCAGGATGTGTGATTTTACTTTGAAAGATCTTTCCTGTTCAGTCACCACTGCTCACATCTCATCTTTTGTTCTCTGCCACATCAAGCTTCCAACTTTACTACCAGGATGTTGCCATGTAAATTTTGCCATGTTTTTCCCCAAGAAGATTTCTCATTCTACTATGCCCTGTGTATTGTGTCTGATTTCACAATGTCAGAAGTGCCATGGTGGTTCACATTCTTCTCCATTACTTTTGTGGATTGTTAAACAGTTTTAGTCATTTGTTCTTTGCACACTATTCAACCACAAAATGTTTGGTGAGTTTAATTTAGACTGGTAGATCACACTGTGTTAATCAGTGAGTTTAGCGGCAGAAATGTTTGGAGCCATGTTGCTTAGCAGCCAGGTGCCATTTTTGTGCTTTGTTCTCTCTCTGATTATTTTGAGTTAGCGTTTCTGTTTAGAGGTGTTTTTGTTAGTCTTTTCTCTCTTGACTTCCCTCTGAGCCAAAAGACCACGAAGACGCTTCAGTTAGTACCCCAGTCTCCGGATACTGAGTCAGAGGGAAAGGAATTGTTTCATGCTATGGTTTCATCCATAGCTCTTCTTGTATTTCTGTTTCCTGACACCGTAATCCTATTCCTTGTCCATAGTTACCCCTGATGATGCAACCTGATGCTTCTGCAGCTGGCACCTACTACTTGTTGTTTCTTAATAAATATCACATCATAGACAGAGCTCTGACTGCCATTCTTTTATTGTGTCCAAAAAACATTTCTGGCTAAACCTAACAACCCTGTCAGTATTTAATGGTTTTACCTCAAGATTTACAGCATGAAACATACCAAGCACACTGATTTGATATATAGATGACTTGTTGATACAGTATATAGCCAGAGATCAATGTGAAACTGATTCTACCAAAGCCCTAACTAATGGAGGAAATAAAGTAAATAAAGACAAACTACAGATTTTTGTTGTGAGGAGAGATGCAATAAAACGCATGGCACCATTACAAGTTGAAGTAATTAACTCATCAAAACCACATTTGGAGAAGTGCGTCTTCTCTCATAGGTATGGTGTTAGCACCACAGGCCATGTGCTAGGGACAAAGGCAAAAACCGATCTAGGACTGAATGAGAAGCATTGAAATTTTGTCAAGAAATATGGGTTAAAGCTTGTCAGACGCTATTGCCTCTTACTTGCTGCTGGTACGAATAATAAATAATCATACATTAGTAAGTTCTGTCCAATCATAGATCAGTATTCCAATTTGAAAATAATGCAAATCAGTTAGTGTATAGAATAATTTTAAAGTGATAATAAAAATGTATCAAAAGGGACATCCCCTATTTCCAGGGACTAATGATGAAATTTAGGAAATAATGTTTAAAAAGTGAATTTATTATTGACATCACTATTGTTAACAATAGCTGGAGGAAAGAATTTGACACAGTACCATGTGCAGCTAACGAGCCTACTCTTTACAGGTGTGAAGGGAAACTGGAGGATGCATTTGTCGTCTCTAGCTAACTTTTCTCAGACTGATGAAGCTACCTGGATAAGCGGTGGAAAATGTTGACCTAGAAGAAAGTCCAGATGCCATGAATCAACTTCCAGACAGAGGAAGCCTCTTTTAAGGTGAGGGCTGATCTGAGCTCAGGACAACAAAGACGATCAACATGCTTCTTAGACCCTATCCTAACAAGACTATTGCCCATAATAGATCAAATCAAACTGTCTCTACTAACAGGCTGCATAGCACATGCTTTAAGGTTGCTCTATTTAAACCTTTACAGAAAAACTTACAATTGACCCAGGAGTTTTAGTTAATTATATGACAATCTCCAATATCCTTTGTTTCAAAAATCCTTGGTAGAGTAGAGTAATAGTGTGACCAGATGTACAGGAACAACCTGTATAAAGATTTCCAGTCATGATATGGTTCATCATAGTACGGAACAAACTTCTCTTGGCTTCAGACAACAGTTTTGTTTCTATGCTTGTCCAGTCACATTCTATTATATATACATAGATTGGAAGTAATCTATTCAACAAACAACAGTTTCTTGATTCCAGTCATGTAATGATGAATCTTCCATAGACATTAGCTGTATATGTGACCCTGTGGCGTTCTGGCCTTAATAACAGACAGAATGTCTTTAGCATACCCACAAACCACATTATAACAAAGCAGTTGAAAATTAGTGAGTGGGTTTTGCTTATTGCTTTGTCAAGTGGGATTTGTTGAGGTAACTATATTAGTGAATATATTTTATAGTATATATTTTACAATAAAAATACAAATAAACTGAAGTGAATAAACATCTAAATCCTGCTCACCTTCAGATCTTCTTCTACTTGTCTCAGCGCTTTGACTTTGTGCTGAACATGGCTTCCTTCTAGCAGACAGTCACCACACACGTACATCCTCTCATCTGCACAGTAGTAGCGGAATATTTCTCTGTGTGTTGGACACCTTCGCTGGGAGAGGTCCCCCAGTGGATCCACCAGCAGGTGGGTGCTAAATGCTGGCCTTTCCAGATGGGGCTGAAGGTGTTTTGGACACAGTGACACTTCACACTTCAGGCAGGTTTTGACAGCCAATGGGAGCTTCCCATTTTCCACATCAGGAGTGCAGCAGTCACATAACACTTCGCCATGCTCCACCTGACACTGTGTGCAGCTAAAGCGATCCTTGACCTCGCCCTGACCACTCCAAGCCTCGCGGATGCATGTTGAGCAGAAGCTGTGGCCACAGGGCAGGGGGTTAGCTTTGCTGAAAATGTCGCGGCATCCTGAACAGGTCAGCTCCTCCTCCAGGGATGTCATAGCAGAAAAACTTGAAGTGTTTTCTCGCACACTAGGCTACCAACTAAACAGCAGGCTCATAGAGACATCAACAAAACACTAATTAGATAAACAAACATAACAGAGTCTGAGAAAATCATGTTGTGATTCAGTTTTACACAAGACAGATTCTACTATTAAACTAAATAAATTTGAATATCACCCAATACTTTACCTATTTCTCTAATTGCATTTAGAAAGTAAATCTTAACTATTAAATTTGATGATCATGGCTTACAGCTAATGAAACCCCAAATCCATTATCTTAAAAAATTTGAATATTACATAAGGCCAAAAAAAAACCACTTTTAATAAGGAAACATTTCATGTACAGTATGTGCATTCAGCACATGGTTGGGGCTGCCTTTGAAAGGATCTATGAATCAGTGTGGCGTGGCATGTAGGTGATCAGCCTGCTGGTGTAACAGTTCGGCACTCTGACCCCTGGCAGGCGCTGTCTTGTTGTTTGGAGTTTTGTGTATCACGATGTCATATGCTGTTTTTGTTCTGATTCCATGCCTGTCATAATTTAGGATCCCACACCACTTCATGCATTCATCTGCCAGTTTATTACTTTCTGTCACTTTTTGAGTTTATTATTTTGTTTTGCCTCTGTGTTTGTATCATTAGTCCCTTAATAAATTATGTTATCACTTCTAAGTTGTTTGTGGGTCGTGCACTTGGGTTCTCAACTTATTCAGACTCTAAGTTGAGCAGCTGTTGTTTGATCTTTCCCATCTGGGAAATATTTTTAAAGTAACGGAATAGTGGCATAAAGAAAGTATCATTCCAGTAGGTTCTAGATTTTTTGACCTAGTAACCTTGAAGCTCAAGTTACAAAACAAAACGGCCACATTGGACCCAGCTTTGTTTTGTTTGAAAATTTGTTGGTGATCAGTTCTTTGTGACATTTGTTCGCAGTTCCACCATCCCTGCTCCCATGGACCCATGGCTGGCATCCACCCCAGGGTCCTTCTCAGCGCTGACCCTGTACCTGTCCCTACATGTCTGCATCTTCCGGTGGTCTTGTTATTTTCTCGGTTTGCTTGTTATGTCTGTTTTTGCAATCCTGTTTTCAGCCTCTCTCGTTTGTGCCGGTTTGATCTTGTGTTTGCTTGTTTGTTTGTATATTGCCACTTTGTTCGTTTTGGTTGGTTTGTCTTATTTTAATCCCCCCTTTTATTATGCGAGTCTAGATTTTGAGTTTGGGTCTGTCTGGGATCTGGCCATGAGGGGGAGGGAATCTTTTGGGTTTAGGTCAGGTGAGTTTGCTGGTCAATCAAACGTGACATAGACACAGCTCGCCAATCTAATGTCAGCAGCTTCATGTGTAGTTCAGGTCATGTCTCAGCAATCCAAGGCTGGTTTTCTCTGCCTCTCTCCTACCAGCTCACTCTCTCAATCACTCTCGTCTGTTTCCTATTGACCCAGGCTTGTGTTTAAGCTCCTGGTTATTCTCAGGTGAGCTGCCAGATCGTCAACCATAGTCTGTTCAACCTGTATTCCACTCTCACCATAGTAACATCCAACTCTGTAAATGGATGATATTAATACTTGGATTTTGGATTAAAGCTCTGGACCAAGTTAAGATTGATTTGTTCAAGGAAGTTACCTGATTTGTTACATAAGGACCAAACTATGAATAATAACAAACATAAAAATGATTTTTCCCAAGATTTGCCTCAAATTACTTTTATGCCACATCTTTTCCTTCCACTCAACTTTCCATTCATATGCTTGTATAGAGCACAACCAGCTTCTTTAGGAATGACCTTTAGTGGCTAACCCTCGTTGTGGAGGGTGTCCATGTCTTCTAGACAACTGTCAAGTCAACAGTCTTCCCTATGATTGTGTATCTTACTGAACCACAGACCATTTAAAGGCTCAGGTAACCTTTGCCGGTTTTTTGAGTTACCACCAGAAGTCATTTCATATAACATTCAAATGTTCTGAGATAGTGAGTTTGCATTAGTTGTAAGCCATAATAATCTAAATAAATTGTTGAAATATATCATTGTGTGTGTAATGAAACTATATAATGTGAGTTTCACATTTTGAATTGAACCAATAAATGTAGTCATATTCAAATTTATTGAGGTGCATCTGTATGTAAGAAACAGAAATACCTACACAAATGGTTTAGTGGTGGAAATTAGTTTCACTCCAACAGTGCATTCAAACCAATAATCCTGTCTACTGGGCCTTTGCCTGCTGTGCTCTGTGAATAGAGTACTTAACAGTGCAATCACTAACACGCAGAGAACACAAAAACGCTGTTCTACATGCAAGATATTTCAAGAGCACAACAAACAACAACATTTTTGTTGAGCTAAGGTTTATGTGACGTCTTAGACACACAAACTGACCCGCACCTGTGTTTAATTAGGCCATTTAACTTAACCATTTAGTTATTAAGTCATTAACACACTATCACAATAAGTGTAGGTTGTAACACTAACGTATTTAATCTGTTGATGGATCAGGCCATCATCTTTGACAATTGTTGGATTGATTTTCTACAGGTGCTGTGTTCACACATGCAGTGACTCCAAGACTCATGTGATTTACTCAACTGAATTACACAAAAATTTAGATAAATATCTGTAACACAAGTTGAATTTCTTACCTGTTGATGTTCAACTGTTGGCAGATTGCTGCCATCTGTAAGCGTGAGTGTTGTGTGGGGTTGGTGTGTTGACTGCTAACGCTAATCCCCAGATTATTTCCGCTTCCCTCCCCTCCCCCTAGTGTATGTCTCAGCCATGGCACCGGAATCAAAGAGGTTACGCACTCTCACCTGAGGAGAAGGAGCATACGAGCATATAGGTTTACTTTAGGCCACAGCTAATGACATATCATTTGTTCTTAGAACGTTCTCTAAATAATTTAAAGACTAGTGTATTTAAAGACAAACAACTGTACATTTCCAAGCCACTGAGGTTTTAAGTAAATTTAAAAGATGTGTGATAGTTCTTTTAGAATTAAAAAGAGGGGGGACACAATGGGGGGGGGGGGGGGGGGGTCACATGTGAACGATAGGCTATACTTGAAAGTAGATGCTATGTATTAAATGTTAAGGTTACATTTCTGTTGTTCCTGGGCAAATCTAAAGAGACCATTTGACCACTAAGCTTTACATTTCTGCATAGGTGCGATTACCTGTGACCATAGATGCTGTAATAACTTCTCTAAAATGAATGCAGCCTTGACGGTTCTGTTGTGTTGTCACTTTAACTTACAAATTAATCACCAAACAAAAGGGGATGTCAGCAGAAAAATAGTAAACAAAACGAAGGCAAACATGCTTAACCATGTCAACTGAAGGAAAAGTGAGACACTGCAAGGCAGTGAGCAGATCGGGTGACTACTAAGAGACACAGCGTGTTCCCTGCACAATTAGGGTCTGGACCACATTCCTTTTCGATGGATCTTGACTTGAAGAGAATCCTAGAGGAGAAGAGTGTTGGGAATATAAGGAGCTATACCACCTAACGTAATTTAAGGTAAGAGGTCATTTAAGGACCACAAATTTGGTGATTAGCTAAAAAGTAGTAATTATAAATGATTGTCTATAATAATAGTATTTTCATAATTAAAATTAATCACTGGCAACAACCTTGTTTTGCAGTCTCAAAAATTAGGTTACTCACATCAAAATTGTATTGTAATAAATGTCTTCTAACCATGGGGAGACCATGCAACCCCAGGTGCTATTCTTCTTGGTACGAGCGCTAACCACTACACCATGTGCTGTGCGTGTTGCACCACTGTACACAAATACCAACAGCCTATTCAGCTATGACAAACTTTATTAACAGATTTACTATTGATCATAATCAACACTGCTTAAGTCCAATCAAAGGCGTATTGCAACTCTAAATAATAATAGTGTTTGCGTGTGTGTGTCTGTGAGTGAGGCCAGATGGTAGAAAAGATGACAGGTATTGAGTCTGTACCAGAAACTAGCTGCCCCACCAAGCACCTGTGGGTCTGCAGGGCACTACCACTTCCCTGCTATGTCATTTTGATTCCTGTTATATGCCTCTTTAAATCTTAACCTAAAAATGGTTTTTACTGCTGCTCAGTACGTTATGTTGTGGCTTATGTCTTTCTTAGATATTTAGAGTTTTTTGATTCACATTTAAAAGGTAAACGCTGGGAATTGAAGTCGACGTGCTTGCATGGCAAGTGGGAATGTAATCCATTGCGCTATCCAAGACAGCAACATGTCACTATGCTGAATGAATGTCTCTGTCAGATCGTTCTCTTTCGGTCCCTATTCAGTCTGCAGAGAAGACATCACTTCTTTCTGATGTTTCCTGATTATTTGCGTTTACATTGACATTATTATCACATTGTTTTAGTAATGTTTTACAGAAATTGTGTCAACTACATAGAAACACATGATGATATATTGTACTATAGCCTCCTCAGGGGACGGTTCTCTCACCGTTCCTCTTCAAACTCTACACATCAGACTTAAACATACAACACCAGCAGTTGTCACCTCCAGAAGTTCTCAGATGACTCGGCCATTGTTGGCTGTGGGTCTGAGGGGAACGAGCTGGATACAGGTCAGTCATCGTGGACTTTGTGGACTGGTGTGAGAACAACAACCTGTAAACACCAGTAAAACGAAGGAGATGGTGATTGACTTCCGGAGGAAACCACCACATCACACACCAGTGAGCATCCAGGGCTCAGACATTGAGATAGTGGACAGTTTTAAGTACCTGGGTGTTCACCTCAACCGTAAACTGGACTGGGCTCATAACAGTGACCCCCTGTTCAACATGGGCCAACGTGGCTCCACTGGCCTCCACCTGCTGAGGAGACTGACTCCTCTGGAGTGAGCAGCCTCTGTTAAGGCTTTTATGACTCTGTGGTAGCCTGTGCTCTCACTACACTGTGGTCTGTTGGGGAGCAGGCAGCACGGAACGGGACAGAAAGAGACTCAACCAGCTGGTCAAGAGATGATCTGTCCTGGGCTCCAGTGGACTCTGTGGAGGAGGTGGGTGAGAGGAGGATTTTGGCCAAGCTGACATCAGCTTCAGTGCAGGAAGGAGCGGTACTGCAGGTCCTTCATTCCCTCGGGTGTTAGACTTTACAACCAATCAGTCTAGCAGCCCACCCTGTATAAGTTATATTTGGCACTGTATATATAGTAAATATAGCTAATTTGCACTCTTCTGCACATTTCTGCCTTTTTGCTCTGCATATTATCTGTAGCTGCTGTAATAATTGAATTTCCCCAATGTGGGATCAATAAAGGATTATCTTACCTTATATAGTATTTTGATTGAACTGGTCACTATTATTATTTTTTTTAAATAAATTGATTTTACATGAGAAAATTTAAAATCAAATTAAAAAGCCACATATTGCGGCAAAATATATAATAAAAAACTGGGCTTCAAAATGAGATGTAGCCAGAAACTTTTCTTCTGCTACATTCATCAGAATCAACATAGTGTTCAGAGTCTAATACAACTTGATAGAGGTTTAGATAGAGCTTCATCTGCATCATTTCAAAGGGATATTCATCAGGTTAATTTACTTAACAGTAACACATATACTAAGTAAGAGTGTCTCCCTAATTATGACACCAAGAACATGGTGGTCCCTCATTTCATTTTTTTATGTTGTGCTTGACCCTTTTAAATTGTCTTAAGAGATCCCTACTGAAAACCAAGACAGAATGAATGCAGTGGACTTCGTTGTGGCATGTACATGTGCGACCAATGACAATAAAGGAGCCGTCTTCTTCTTCTTCTTCTTTTTCTTCTTCTTCTTCTTTTTCAGGCGGTGTAGAACAAAAGGAACATGCATGATGGCAGTATTTTTTGGCTGTGAGAGACACCTAGTGGCTTTTCTGGTGTAAGACACCACCAGACCAGTCTGCCACGATGCGTTTGTTGTGAGATTTTTAAAAAAAAGTGATTTCATAGTTATAAAAAAATTTCCAGAGCAACAAAATTTTCAGTAACAAGGGTTTTAACGCTGTCAAAACTAACATAAGTTCATACATTCTGCACTGTGCTTTTCATTTTAGCAACTTCATTGGAAAACACACAAGTGCAAATTGTGTCCTCCTGCTGTTGTTTCAATTCAAAATATACAGTATGTGTCGAGTAAGGGTGTCGGTGGCTGGCTAAGCAAAAATAACACGATAGGAGCAAAATGGAGACTCCTAACATTCAAACGTGACAAACGGCTTTATTGACAGTAAGGGGAACCACTGTTGTGGACATCTGTGTAAATCTGAGACTACACTGCAGTCCTGCATCACTGGCGTGTGATCCCCGGGCCCGCACCTCGATGTGAGACGCTCACTGAGAGCCAATATACCGTAGAGGCGTCCGTGGCCATTGTTTCCCACAGGGACCGTCTGGCGTCGAAAGTCATTAATTATAAGAGACAGGGAGACAGACATCCAGACAGTTAACCAGACAGACAGTACCGCAGAGAGCGCAGACAGGCCGGATAGGAGGAGGTCGAGACAAATACAAAGAGACGAAGAAGAGCAGCAAAAATAATCCTCCCCCTGTAGCGAGCACAGACATCCGCACCGCCCCTGCTTCTCCTACGGCTGTCGGACTATGAGTAAAAACATTCATCTATAATATCCCTTTGTCACCAGAAAGACAAGCGATTTGCGACGGAGATAAATAATTGAAAAAATGCGTCTGCCCGATTGCGCATCTCTGGGAGTGAAACGGGAAATGCTGCGCCAGTGTCCCGGCTGAGAGACGGAGCCGAGCTTACCCGACGTAAGCTCCTGATCCGTTTTACCCGTGTGTCATTTCATAATTACGCTGACAAAATCATCGTTTCGCAAACATGGTAAGTTGTTTTGTGTTATATTTAAAGAAGATGTGTCGACGAAGAGCAGTCCGTGAAGGAAATGCACATCCGAGACTGTTTTTTAGAGAAGTCATAATATTTTATGAATCATAACTTGTTATGATGTGAGAGCGCGCGTGGCGTGCAACAGGTCGCTGTACAGTAGCGGGGACGCGCATCTCATCGCCGTATTTTGCGCCTCTTTTCAAACATCTGGGTAAAGAATCGCCCGAACGTCGTGTATGCAATCATATTAGCCAGATGTCACGAAAACACGAATGCGTTAATAGCACAATAGAGTTCTTGTGTGAAAACATTTCTATTTCGTGTTCTGAATGTTTGACAACTAGCCTCAGTTATCAGTTAGGATTTATTTAAGCCTTTGGTCTTTAGCAAAATATGCCTGGTTATGCAATAACGTGCATGTTTATGGCCTAATGATTTTAATAGCTTATCAATTAAATGACATCGTTTGGAAATTTATAGTTGTTTTGTATAAAGGTCAAACACAAAAATCTCAGAGGTTTGGTGTTAAGATGTCCACTGGTCGTTACTGTTATAAATAAATAATTCAGGCTCTGATCATTACGTGCATTGTAGACCTGTATCGCTAAGACACACCAATATTTTATAATTCTGGCCAAGCGTCTGAGAGACGAAGTAGAGGTTTTGGGGATGTGTCACAGGGCCCAGCTGAAAAAATGTTTTCCACCTAACCCTGTCTTTTTTGAGTACCTCTCTTCACGTGATAAACAGTCGGGATGAGGGTGAAAAGGAAGCATTGTGTGTCCAGTCAGTGGCCTTATGTCTTGGATAGGCTCTAAGAGGGTGATGTTCACTCAGCTGCGCGCCCTCAATGCCATTGTGGCAAATTCCACCTCATTTCAATTGCTCTGTTTATTGAGGTCAGATAGGAGCCTGGTTCGGATGCGTCAGGAGCAGCATGAAATCCCCCACACACTGAATTCATTTGGCAAAGTGTCTGTGCATGTGCTATAGCAAGTCAGTGTGCGACACATAGGCTACGTTAGCGTTAATGTAAAATGGTTCAGCTGGAGTTGAATTTCATCTTGACTAGTGTGGACAGCATCCTACAGACGCACAACTGTGAGGTATAGATTTTATAGACTATAATAATAGAATTCTAATCGAATGTCCAAACAGGGACTTTTATGTCAGGAACTTGAATGTCACTATATGAGTTTGCTAAAAAGAGGCAATGGACGCCAGCTGAAACGAAGGGTGTTCGCTCGCCATTTGAATGCAAAGTAGTGAATGAACAAGTGAGCTATTTGTGTATAAAGGAAAGAAGGAGGCCCAATGGTTTTCAGAAAAGGGAGACTTGAGAGAAATTGTCACACATGCCCCTTTGGTTCTCTTTTCTTTTGTCCTTCACAACTATTGAAACTAATCCATCTAAAGAACTTTGCCATAAATGGAGATGGTATTTAGTTTTCTCTCTTTTGAAGTTATTGAGATATATAATTTTACAGTATGCAGGGAAAGAGAGTAAAACTTGTATGTTGGCCAATACGTCCCTGCAGCGTCCCTCACTGCAGAAGCGTGTCCCATCACAAATAGAACAGTGCTGAAGTTGTGTTTTGGCTGTTTTGATTTGGTTATCTACACTTAGATAGGAGATAATGGATTTGGACAAATGTTTGCTTAGCATGTAATGAAATTATTTTAATCATCATTCATACAGAGACTATAACAGAGTTATTAAATACTTCTATTTAATTTCTATTAAAGACTGTGTAGTGTGAGCATAACTTATGTAAATGCTCAGCTAAGACCTATTAGAATGCCTACAGAGCCTTTCATTCGCCCTCACACATAGGTTCAAAGACCACACAGAGAAATTCAACTTCTAAATACCATCTTATAATGTAGTTTCACAATAAGCAGAGAAGGAAGTAGGGACGAGGAAACTTTATGAGACACTTTGTAAGGTGTTACTGCAATAGTATCAGTAGACAGGACAATGTAGTAAAACATAAAAAGAAAACCAGCATATTAAAAGTAATCTGATAAAAACTTAAATTCTTCTTAGTACTTCAAGTATTTACTTAAAAACATCCTGTATTTCTAGCTGCAGCTGACTAGAGTTTAGTATTTTATCGCAAAGAACAATATCAGTGATTATATAATTTATGTACACTGAATAATATTGTAACGGCCCAGGTTGGCTAACTAGCCAGCACAATGTGAGGGTGTTAGTGACCTCTGGCTTGGAAGAATTACCAGTTGAAGTGTTTTGCTCATGTGGACCCTGCCACCCATGGATAAATTCATGTTAAGTGTATATTGAAAACAGGTGGACATTGCTAAACCAAGCATAATTAATGATAATAATAATGTCATGATCTCAGGAGGATGTTGTTAGTGATGTTAGTGAAGTGATTCACGATGATGCCTCAGTAAGTCTGTCTATTATTTGTTACGTGGTATCATTCGTCACCAGTCAATTATTCTTGTTTAAACCAAGTTAAGGAGCATTTCAAGATTTTATCATCTGCTCACAAAACGTTTGTTTCTCCCTTCAGTGATTTTGTTTGTGAAGCATTTGGATTTAGATTTTTGTTATTTTATTGTTTGTGCTTTTGAAACACCGTTTCTCTCAAGTCTCACTTGTCACCAGACATTACTGAAAAGCCACTGGTGACTCATTCATTCATCTTCTACCGCTTCTTCTTCGTAGGGGTCGCGGGTGAGCTGGAACCTGCCCCAGCTGGTGGGAGGCAGGGTTCACCCTGGACAGGTCGCCAGTCTGTCACAGGGCCACACATATAGACGCACAACCACACGCACGCTCACGGGTGAGCTCAGGGGTAGAGTTTTAAGTTAGCCTAACTGCATGTCTTTGGACTGTGGGAAGAAGCCGGAGACCCCGGAGAGAACCCACGCACAGAACATGCAAACTCCACACAGAAAGGAAGGAATCGAACCCGAGGCGACAGTGCTAGCCACCACAACGCTCTGACTCTGCTCAGGTTATTCATCTTGCAATGTTTTCTGACCCTTCCAGTGTTACCATTTCTGGACTGAGCATTAACTACATCTACAACAGCCTTCCCAGGCCATCTCCCTTCTCCTCACCTCTGGTCTCCACACTTCAGCCTCTTACTCTGCCCTCTGCTACGTCAGCCATCCTTCTATCCATTTACTCATTCAAAGTTCAAGTCTACTTCATGCTACATAAGCCTGAAGCTCTGGAAATCGAATCAAATGTCATATTTGACTGTCTCGCTCAGTCTTTTCAGACCAGGATACATGCCTCTACCAGTTACCTGCTACTTTTCTGTCTCCCTGTGTTTGTTATTAATAGAACATGCTGCGTATCGTGTTTGGCTTTTCTTTGGATCCTGCATAAACCGTTACAGTATGATCTGGCCAACATGAAACCTGCCGAGCCCCCTTGGCTCTCTTGACACTCTGCTGGCAACTTGACTTCCAGCTCAGTGCATTTATTTTAAAAGGTTCCATTTCCCACCTTTCCCTATCCATATCTGTAGCTTAACTTATTAAACACTTTCACATGGTGTTTCTCCCTCAGTATACATTTCAAGAAAAACTTATTGCTGTCAACCAGTTATCAATTCCAAAGGTTCACATATA
Source organism: Macropodus opercularis (assembly GCA_030770545.1). Lineage (NCBI taxonomy): Eukaryota > Metazoa > Chordata > Actinopteri > Anabantiformes > Osphronemidae > Macropodus > Macropodus opercularis. The sequence continues at coordinate 2,156,535 of CM061105.1, read as the reverse complement.
CCTCCCTACACTGTGTTTACATGTTATGTTCAATAGAAACATGAAAACATCTAATGTTTGTGCAGTATTGGTTTCAGCATATGAGAGACTGTGTTTTTCTATTGCTGTGATTTAGATAAAGATCAGAACACATTTATGACCAATTTATGCAGAAATCCATGTGATCCCAAAGGGTTCACACACTTTTTTTTGCAACTGTATATACAACTAGCTCTTCACAGTCAGATTGTCCCTCCAGTGTTTCCTGAGGATTTTGAGTTTTTAGTTCACCTGTTTGTTTATGAACTGAGTTGGTTTTGGAATCTATTCATCGTGAGTTCCTGTCTTGGGCCTTCCTCACACAATGTGAGATCTTGTTCAGGCTACAACGTACAACCTTTCCCACTGAGGATTCAAAGGTAGCCAACACTCTGTCTCTGTTGTCAAGGGCGCTCTTCTCTGGGGAATGCCCACTTGGAGGCACCAAGAAAGTTTTTGTTTGACTTTCAGGGACTTTTGTCAGTCCCTGAGAGTTTCATAGAGTGGATGAGGTGTTCGCTCATCCATAACCTTTTAGGATTGTCAAGGAAATTGACCTTCAGTATATTGGGTTACGTTCAGTTTCGAACTCTTAGTAGCGTAGATAGTAACTGGGGCAAGGCTGTCTTGATCCTTTCTATTTAGGTCTGCACAATAGATTAGGATGCTTTTGCCACGCAACCTCATCCTAAGACCTTCAACAACCTCAGTAACGCAGCTACTCGTCTCTCAGCATTTTAGAGAATGCCCTTATCAAAAGTTATGCATATTTAGTGACAGTTCGGAACCTCTGCCGCTTTGGTTGTCTTTGTGATGTCATTTTCTGTTTGTTAAGTATTCAAACTCCCTCTGTTTACTGCCTTTGACTGACATTCACTGACCATGTAAGTAAGGAAAGAAACAGAAGCATCACACAAGGTAATAGACTAGCAAACAATACAGACAATACACACAGGTCAAAATAATTAATCCTTAAAATAAAATAATTGTCCTTTGTGTCGATTCTGAGTTCTTTATCTTTAATGATTTTTCATGTTTAGTCATCCTTATGCAATTTTTCTCAATTGTTTTCTAGATAACCACTTGGCAGTGAAGCCGCACATCATACTATTATATACCTGATCCTCCCTTGAGCTCTTCAACTACAACTCTTCAACATTGTCAGCTGACCGTTGTTCAACTTTCAAGGGTTCTCCTTTCCTTTCTCTGCCCACTGAGAGTCCACTGCTGCCAGCTCTTTCAGTCCCTCAAACACCCACAGCTAACCTTCTACCCTGAATTCTGGAATTTAAAATTGTGCACACATGGCCTCTCCCAAGTTGGGGCTGTCAGCCACTACTACCACTTCTTCTTCCTCATCATCATCTTCTGCCTCACTATGTCCCCCACCGCACCCTGGAAGCCCAAGCTGTGTGCCTGAGGGCCCCCCAAGTCCTGTTACTCCTACTCCCAGCCCAGGCATGACCTTTGCCACAGCTGCACCTTCTAGGACCCAGCTGAGCATTGCCCTGATTCTGGAGGAGCTGCGGGTGCTACAGCAAAGACAGATACACCAGATGCAAATAACAGAGGAGATCTGTAGACAGGTACTAGGCCTTGGTGGAGCCTCTTATCCAATAGACACACCCTCCCAGCATCTTCTACCTGCCCTGCCTCAGCTGTGCTTGGAAGGAAGCAAAAGAGCTGCCAGCCCCACAACCCAACAAACTGCACCTCAGCCTTCCACTTCTGTGGCTCCTCTGCTCGCCTGTTTTTCCTCCCTGCTCCCTTCTCGGCCAACCAGCAAGCCCACAAAGCCAAGCAGTTCCTTGTCTCATATCCTGCAGCCCCATAAAGACCAGATGGAAAGAACAGGAGAGGCTGGAGAAGCTCATGGTTACCTAAGAGTGAATTCTCAATCCACGGCTCCCTCATCCTCTTCCTCTGCAGCTGTCTCTATACCTTCATCTGCTTATCCACTAGCCCTGTCTTTAGCTCTGCCTAGCTATCTTCATGAAAAATCTCCAAATACCACTTTAGTGAGTGGACATTGTGGCCTGTCCTTCCTAAACTCCTCCCTACCAACGTCAGCACCTATTGTTCCAAATGCTCTACATGCTTTGCAGTCTGTTTCTGGAGGAGGAGATTCTTCCACCTTATCCAGCTCCACCACCAAAGGCCGCCTCCAGCATGGCTGCCGATTCTGTGGAAAGATGTTTAGCAGTGACTCTTCCTTCCAGATACATCTACGCTCACACACAGGGGAAAGACCTTACCAATGTCCAGTGTGCTTTAGCCGCTTTACTACAAGAGGCAATCTCAAAGTGCACTTCCTACGCCACCGTGAGCAAAATCCTGAGCTCTCGCTTTCACTCCTCCCACCTTCATTGTTTGGGGTAGCATTAGGGGCCAGTGAGACGTCACATATGGGACAGACCATAAATAGTGGCAGCAGTACTGAAATAAATAGGATTCAGAAAAAGCACAAAAGCAGTGCTGAGGATGAAACATGTAGAGATAATTTGGAGGAGAGTGGTACTAGTACCAGTCTTTCTTTGGGAGGATCTGGAGGATCTGCCTCTTGTACTTTACCACTGCCCTCTACTGTGGATTTAGCGTTGATTTCACACTCTCTCTTGCAGCTCAATAGGGCTGCAGCTGTAGCAGCTACAGCTTCTATTACCTCTGGCTCATCGTCCTCAACACCAGCCTCCACTTCTTCCCTGGCTACCTCCCTCCTTTCAAACCCATCCTTGTCTTCATCTTCCACCATCACAGGGTTACTTAAAGGTGCGAAGCAGCAGCAGTTTGATGAGAACACCCCCCCTCATGCCTCAATACTTTCTCCCACAGCTTACTCCCAACTAGCCCACTTGCCAAAGCTCCTATTCCCATCTGTCTCAGCTTCTTATTCCATCCCTGCTGCGAACTCATCCCTTTACAACCATCCACCCATGAATTTGTTACACACCCCACTACCTACTATTCCAAGCACCAACCAATTAGCAACTTCTAGTCACTCACAGCTTTCTTTTCCTTTCTCTTCATTTCCCAAAGTGTCTGGACACACCAGCACTCCATCATCCCTGTCTTCATCCATGGCTACCTCCACTCCTACATCTGAAACCTCCAAGTTGCAGAGGCTAGTGGAGAAGCTAGAGAAGGGGTCTTCCCACGCCTCTTCTCAATGGACGACCTCCTCTACTTCCACCTCTATCCTGGACATGTTATCTAGCAGTATCACTACCTCTTCAGCAAATTCAGCCAACTGTCAGCTCACAAATGCCAGCGTTTCTTCTACATATGTCATGGCATCGCCTCCATCTTCTACTCTAGTAACTACTTCTGTTTCAAACTTCACCCATGAGATGATTGCTGCTCTAGGCATGAGTAGAAATGATGCAAGTGCCATGGCAAGAGGCATTCCATCACCATTGAGCATCACAAGTCCAGCTGGTAACCTAACAACCAATCAATGTGGGGTGTGTCTAAGGGTGCTGAGCTGTCCTAGAGCACTGCGTTTGCACCAGGCAACTCACCTTGGAGAACGTCCTTTTCCATGTAAGATATGTGGGCGGTCCTTTTCTACCAAAGGCAGTCTGAGATCCCACCTAGCTACCCATCATCTCCGCCCCCCCAATGCACGTGTCCACAACTCTTGCCCTTTGTGCCAACGTAAGTTCACTAATGCCCTAGTGCTCCAGCACCACATTCGTTTGCACCTTGGTGGACATTTGCCCTCTGATGGCACAGAGGATACTAAACATGAGATGCCAGCTGAATTGAATGCCAACCTTTTGTCACAGTCTCATCTCCAACCCACAGATTCAAATATGCCCACTTGTAAAACACCTCCATTGGCTGGTCATGCTAAGAGCCCTGCAATAAGCTCACAGTGTCAAACACCAGCAGTTGGCTCAGTGCCCATCTCTGGTGATATAAAAGCAGTTGATTTCACCCAAAATCCCATCAAATCTGCTTCCTCCACTCCAGAACTCGTCCATCCTACTGACCTAAGCTCTGATCTGTTTATGAATTCCCATGGACAAACGCCACTACAAGACAGTGCAGAGCCCCCCGTCCCCTGTGTCAGTCCTTTGCAAGTTTCACAGCAGGCAGATAAAGTTTGTTCATTAGACACAGCCAGCCATATTGAACACAAAGATCCTGTCAAACTTCCTAAATCCACTTCCTCACCAGTTTCCTGCACTATTACCAAAACCACAACAGTTGTAGAATGTGGAAAGGATGAAGCATCTACCTCTTCTGATGCCTGTCTTGGATCCGGATCATCCCTGGAACTCTTACAGACCACACCACCCCAAGGTTCCAGTATTTCCTCTGACCCCATCCTGTCTCAAGATGCCCCCATTGCTACTGCAACACCAACCTTAAAGACAGTCTCCTCTTTACCACAGTCACCAGAAGCAATGGAAGAAGACAAAGACAAGTCCCCACCAGCAACACCAAAGCAAGACCAAACAAATGTAGACCCTAAAAGGACATCCACTTTAGAACCTGCAGGCAGTACTGGTGTTGAGATAGGAAGTGCACTACAGAAAGCTGTCACTTTTGTGCAGGAGACAAGTCAAAGATTTAATTTTGATTCATATGGGAGGGAAGATCAAGTGGACTCAAGTGAAGCACCGGAGGCACCTGCCCCCATTAGTCTGGCCCCAACTCTGCCCTCTCCAATGTCTCGCCCTGAAAAAAAGACCTATTGCTGTGCTGAATGTGGAAAAGAATATGCCAGTCGAAGTGGGCTTAAGGTAAGTGGAAACATTGTTGTATGTTAAAAATAGGCGCTTTGATAACACGGATAAAGTAAGTGTTACAGATCTTTTTTCAGGAGGTTGAAATTATATATTACAGCACTGTATATTAACACAAGGATATTTAAATATTTATATATAAAAAGATAGAAAAGGTTCTATTTTGGACAGAACTATCCACTTTACCACACACAGCAATATTTGGCTTGGTAGTTAGACCTCAAATATTTATTTAGCTTAAATATTTACTTATTTTCCAGGGGCACATGAAGCATCATGGTGTTGTGAAAACATCACGTCCACCAGCCCGGAGCAGTCGTTCTTTTACTGATCAACTTCCTTCTTCATCTGTGACCAATCCTGTCGCTAGAAGCTCAGAAAGCTTCTGGAACCAGTACCAAGCTTTATTTAACAAGCGTAACGCTGAATTAGCTGATGACCCAACCCCTGGAAGCCAGAGAGAAAATCAGTTAACACAGTCAGCAAGCTCACCTGTTCACTCTCACTTGAATCCAAGAGTCTGTGAAGGAGCTGATGGAGAGTCTAGTGAAGGGTCATAACTCATGTCAGTGGACGATATTCTAGTGTTTTCCTTCGATGTTTACCTTTTGCTGTGTGTACTTGCATTGTACTGCTTCTTTAACCAGTTTCAGTTTGATAGGCAGAATAATATGTGATTTGTTTGTGAAAGCTGTGAGTCAATCACCTTGGTCTTGTCATAGAAATGCTATTGTACACATAAAAATAGAGTCCAGTTATTACTGGATTTGGTTGAAAAAAGAATACTATATTTGTTAGCCTAAAGTTTTTTTTTTAGTTTGAAGCCAATTAACAAAATAATCTCTCTATAATAAAGAAACTATCCCTGTTGTAGCTACACCTGGGTCAAATAAGTCATTATTTGCTTAATACTTCATATTTTGTCTTTGGTTTCACAGATCTGTTTTAGGTGCTTGACTTTGTTCTTCACTGCCGTAACACAGTAGGTTCCCCACTGTAGGATCAAAAAGTCAATTTTTTCTTAAACTTACCACTAGACCTAACCTGATAAGCGTGGAAACTGGTGGCTGTTGGCATAACAGTAGAAAGATTATAAGTATCGTTTGGAAACATTTAAAGACATTGTGTAAACATGTCCGTACTTATCATGTTGTCCCACATAGCAAATCTGATCCAACTGGCACCAAAGGGGCATAAAACTAATCAAAAGACAACTGACCCAAACTTTGCTGTACTTGCAGAGGAAATCATGATATCATTGAGGACATGGAGTAAGCAAACAAAATATTGCTATGTAACAGCAAGCAAGTTCAATTATACATTTATTTTTCTGTGGGAAATATAAAGTCTTTTGTCCTCTATGTTGTGGTGCAGGTGAACTACTTATTGTGATTTTCTTTACACTACATTGTCCTGTCAAACATGCAGAAAAGCTACAGTGTTTGTAAACCCAGTAACCCTGTGAGGGGTCATATATAACACAGTCATAGATCACATCTTTAGCGTGATCTATGGCATTCAGCTTTGTCAATATTATGAATGTTGTTTTGTCCAAAGGTAATATTAATATTTGTGACAGAGATGTTTGACTGTTTGTTGTCAATTGTACTTTTATTATATCCAGATTAAAAACAATTTGGAAATTACAATTAAATTACAATTTATTGATTGGGCTTTTGAAATAAAAGGCTTCAAGTGGGATTTGTTGGGTTTGGGTTTTAACCTTACTTTTGTTGTGACTTGGTGCTATATAAATGTGAATGTGTATAAAGTAAATGGAAATGAAATACCACCCCATTTTGCTTGGGTGGGACAGGGTTATTATTTGGCCTAAGCAAATTCTCTGGAGAAATAGCTGCTAAGGTACAGTAGCTGGAGATTAAGAAGAAAATGTATGTCATTATAATTTAATGAATGCTACCACATACATGCCAATGAAAACACGATGCCAGCAAACACTGAGGGCGTGTAGCAGCCTAACAGTGTTTGTCTGAGACCAAGCCAACGGTAGTTTGCACAGAAAAGCATAAAGAGAAAAGACAGAATGAGAGACTATCACATGGAATATTTATACAACGTGCACACACACCCCCACACACACACACACACACACACACACATTTATAATGGCTATGTGTGCGTTAGGGGGCGCAAATTCCCATTAAAGCGCATTCTGTGCGGCATCTGGGCAGTGGACGAGTGTATCTGCGTGTTATCGGGTAAGAATCACTGCGAGAGAAGTGCTTTAAACTCTGAGGCCATTTGTGGCAACGCACAGATGATTCGTTCGCCATTTGTTCGTTGCCTATTCAATATCAAAACGTAGATTTTTGCATACGGGCTGTGAGCTTCAGAATGACTTTAGTAGAAAAACGATTAATAAAAATATATAAACATGATCAATTTTGCTCCAGTTATTCTAGACAGATAGAATAGATTTAACGTTAACATAATACAGTTGGATTATCACAGCGCAAATGTTCCTACATAAGTTATTACTTTACTAAGTTTCACTTCAGTTACTGGGTGCGTGAAATTATAAATGCACTTCGTGCCTTTTGGGTCGCATGGACACTTTCAATCAATGTCTGAGGTTAAAGGCAAACTGTGCCAAGTCTCAATTCAAGGTCACCAAGTTGATTCCAGGCGTCCATGTTGGAGGGCTGGCTGATGTAGGAGTGGGAGGTTTAGAAACTACTTTCAAGGTCTCCGCGGAGTCTCAAACTACCACGTTGCAGCGGGCGGAAAGTGGAAACGGAGAGGGGATCAAAATAAGCCCAGTGGAGAAGGAAGAGAGGACAGCGAGGCGTTACGGCAAAGAAGCGGAGGCTCGGATACTACAGTTATAAGCCACAGAGCGCACCTTCAGACTTCCTGCTACGAAAACGCTCGATCTTTGGTCCAATTTGGAGACGGACAAACCCGGACCAATAACCACTAACTCTCGTGGCTAAAGTAAATAGTTGCAAAGACGCATTGCAGCATATCTCTGAAAACCTTTTACGCTTTGCGCCAAGTTGATCTCGCTGGTGTCTGGACATTCATAATGTTTTGATAAATAGCCAAGAGGGAGATTCAACCACTGTTAGACAAATCAGTTTGAATTGCTTTTCGGGAGTCAAGTGATGGCATCAGAGGTGAAATCGCTGATCCGTGTGCTGATCCTGGCCTGGGTGTGGGAGCTGAGCGCACAAGGAGCGACGCAGCGACAAATCAACCCAGAGGTGAGGAAAAAACCTGGAAAAGAAAACTGCATTTAAACACAGGATCAAATCCACCTATATAATACAGTATTATAGATAAAGATAGACATAATATACCCCCCCCCCCCCATATTAGAACAATGACGGGCTGTAGCCATGACTGCAAAAAGGGCAGATGTTCAGATTGTAGCTTTATTGTTACATTTTTTTTAAATCTTTTTTTGTGTTTCTTGTTCTTAATCCTCTCTCCTGATACTAATGTGTGATATTCTAAGTGACAAAATGGACAAAAAGCCCTCATCATAATTACTAGCTTTCTTTTACTGTATTTACTCTATCTACTATTCTGATGAAGAATCTTGTCAAATGCATCAGACTGAAGCAGGGATATGGGGATGGGCTCTGACCCAGGCTTTGTGTAATCAGAAAATGATGACAGCACGCATGAAAACACAGAAATGCTGAGAAGGCAAAAACAGGAGAGCAAAAAAAAAGACAAATAACGAGAAATGCTTAAGCTTGTGTTGTGGTCAGGGTAGAGACAGACATTTTTGTGTGAGTGGGGGGTGGTTGACTTGTTGGAAGTAATGTGTCGACCATTACTTCTGTAGCATTTTGGTCAAGGCAAGCTGTAGAACAATACTCCCTACTGACTGAACTCCAGTTATGTGCGTTCAGTAACCCATCAACATATCAGCACTGACTCCTGTTATATGGAGGGGTTCTGTACAGTTATTTTATGTTCTATTTATTGTCAGATCTTTTCTCTAAGTATTCTTCCAATTCCAGAACCAGTGCAGATTGAGGAAGTTCTGATGTTGCAGGAAGTGGCTTTGCTAGGACCCTCCTACACACCTGCTTCCTTCAGAACCAACAGGAAAGAATATCTGTGGACGGATGTTTGTGTGTTTACATGTAGAGAAGAACTAGGATTTAGTTCGATCATACCTGAACACACACATCTCTCGAATGATGCCTATGCACTGCATTATTTTCCAGCTGTGCACTCCACTGACCTACATCAGGCACTGAACAGAGGAGCGCACGATGCAAAATAAATTAATTTAAATATTTTAATATCAAAATACTCATTAGAGCCAGTTTCTAAGAAACTGGGAAGTTCTGGGAAGCATACAGGCCAATTTGTATATATATTTACGTACATATATTTATGCTTTTTATGCACGTTTTAACACATATACTTAATCAACTTATTTGACCTGTTATCCAATAATTATTACCTAATAGACACCATGTATATGATTTCCCATTTTTAAAATCCTGGTCTCAAAAAAATAAAAATAACAATGGAACTCATGACTTGGTGTTTTCAGAACAGAACCACTTCCTTTATTTTCCTCATTTAAATAGGGGATATTTCTGATCTCTTGCATTGCCACCACAAACCCAAAAGTCACCAGTATTAGTGTGCAGTCCCTCTATTAAGGAGGAAGTCAAATGAAACATGCGGTTGTGTGTCTTTGTTGGTGTGACAAACAGTGGGGGCTTGTAACAACGCATGAACCATTTCCTGTGGTCAGGAAGTGGGCAAATGGTTTTTGCTTCATGGATGGAACATGTTGGCGTGTTAGGGCCAACCTGTCTAGCACAGATTTACTGGCTACTAAGATTTTCTCACACACAGAAGTGGCTACATGCTGATGTCAGCTTCTACAAAGGAAGATAATAATTGGACATGAAAGATGATGAAACTGAGGCAGGGAGAGAATGAAGAGGCTGTTGATGGCCAGAAAGGAGGGCATTGTGGCATTGGGCGTGATGCACCCTGGGAAAAATGCAGTTGGAAAATAAGGCAATTATACAGCAACAGAACAGAATGTAAATCATAATTTTCTCTTTCACACACACACATCCTGTATGAACATGTCTGGTCATTCTTTTTGGGCTTTGGTTTACATTAAATCAGACTGGTAACCTTGCACAAAGCATTAATACATACACTAACTGTGGAGTTTTTATTACTAACTATTACTTATTTATAGTCTAGTGGCCTTATGATCACCACTGAGTGATAAGATGTGTAAAAGGGAACAAGATAATTCATTACCTCATTTCCTGAATGAGAATGTGAATATTGAGCCAAATGTGGGTGAAGAGTGAAAACGCTGCCACCAGCAAAGGTTGACAGTACAAATGACAGTAGCAGAGCTGTGCCTTGAACACTCATATGATCAGGTTTTTATTGCTGTTGGCCTTAGAGCGGTTGTTATAATGAACAACAGCTGGAGTGGGGTTACACACACACACACACACACACACGGAAAGACTTTTTTATGTGTACACTTCATGCTAGAGCAACCGGAAAGGTCAGTAAAAAAAAGTATTGTAGCTCTGGACAAAGTGTCAAAGAAGCTATTTCAAATGGAACAATCGTTTCATATGTTTAAGCTTCATTTTAATAATGCAGCTCCACAGAGTGTGTGCTATATACCCAGCATGCCTCAGTTGGTGACCAGAGTTTCTTTCCATTGGCTCTCAACGAATGGAACAAGTGACTCTTTCTTTTCTGAAATGCATTCTCTCCTTTTTTCTTCCTCATCCTATGTAAAATGAAAGCTCTGTCTGCTGTCATCCAGCAACCATAGCCTGACTCCTGTAGATCTTCCATTAAAATATAAACTGTCAGCATATGAGGGAGCAGTGCCCTTGACCTAAAAACGTCACATTTGGTTCCACAGAGGTTCCTGTGCATTGTTGTTCTCAACTGTATGTCTGCGTATTGCTAAAATATCTAAAGCTTATTTAAAAGATTTATATCACTAAAATATGTTAATGCAGCATTTTTACATACAGTGATCCACATCAGCGATTAGATTCCCGTCTAAGATGTTTTGACGATTATTTGGAAAAGTGGTGTTATGCCTTTGCTCATTTACAAAGAAATGAACAGTCAGCGCTGCAGTGACCATTTCCTTTTCCTGTTGCTTCTTTGTTTGCTCAGTGCATTGATGTGGTCAAAGTGTGGCACTGAATAGGACTTTGTCAGTCAGCTGAGTCATGACTGGATGACTTCCTTTTAAAACAAGCGTTCAGTGTCACTCAACAGCAGGCAACGTCAACAACAATCAAATTACGTAGTGCAGAAAAATGACTTGTACGCACAATGGCATCTAATTCTGATGTGATAAGGTTTATGTAAATGTAGACTTCAGCAGCGCAGCATCCTCTGCAGGACTGAGACTTTTATCCTCTAGATCCAAGAAACCGTCATTTCCCTCCTTGTGTTTTTCTCTTTCCCGCTTATGTAGATGTTCTGTAACAGTGGCAAACAGTGAGTCTTTTTGTGTCCACCAGAGCTCCATGGGTGATGCAGAACCAGAAAAGGCTCATTCAGGGAGATTTCCATGTTTCCCTAAGACAGACTGAGGAGGAGATTAGACCTTTAGGAACCATTTACTGAGTACTGGATAAGCATCAAGGCTTTTCATGCAAGTACAGTATGTACATGTAAATATGCAGGACTGAGCACATATTCAGAGGGTTCATGTCAGAACTACTTGCTCTGATTTGATTTGTGCTTTACATTTTCATGGAAAATGCTGAAACATGTTTTGCCACTGTATTTAGCAGGTATTAGCCAGATTGGTAGAACAGCAATAATGGAGTGGCTCCGGGTGTGGTTGTTTATAAGTATTTACCCTCAAGTTTGTGGGTTTTCCATAAGAGATGGATGAGAGTGGAGTGACGTGTACGTGTGGGGTAAGAGTTTCACTTTGAGGTTTGGATGCAACTACAAGAAATTCCCAGTTAAATTACTGACTGGCTGACTCTGACCCTGGGACACTCCCCATCGCTCTGTCCTGTTTCACCCTTTGTTCACACGCCCATTGCAGCAATGCCTTCAAACCAACCTGTTCAAAACAAAAAAGAATGAATCACGTTTATTATTTGGACCTAACTTGTCCGAATAATAAACCTGACCTCAAAAAGTGACTGTGTACAACAGAATGAGACCTCAGCTTTCATCTTGCCAACAATAGCGCCAGTGTTGTTTTTCAACTCCAGTTGAAGAGCTGAGATGAAGCAATACTGTAGTGAAATGGGATTGGAAAGCACAGGGATCATCGTAAGGTGGTTTTACCAAATGCTTTCTGACTAACTGAAACACAAACAAGCTGCTACAAAGGTACTGTACTAGGACCTGATGTATTTGATGGGGATTTCCTTCTACAGTTTCAGTTGAAACCTGATCTATCCTTGCAGTTTATGTTTGCCAGTGTTCTTTCATGTTGACTTTAGTTTGAGTTAAATGTGGTCCTTGCTGGAAAGCCCAAGGTTAATGAAGGAATGTGTTTAGTCATTAAATGGAAATATGCCAGGTGTTTGGAACTGATGTTGCTCCTGTTGGCTGCAAGACACCACAACACAGAAATATATTACTTAAGAGCTTATTTTTCCCGTCAGTGAGGAATGTGTTTTTCATGAAACCATGTTGAATTTGCGTTTCCTGCAGTCGATAACTTAGGAAATAGTTTCTTTGGCTTGATTTGTTAAGGTCTGTTTGTGCCAGTTTAATCTTTGTTTCCTACTTACTCATTCAGTTCAGTGATTTTATTTATGGCAGCTCTTTCGTTTTGTCTTGCAGTCATGGCTACAGCAGTATGGTTACCTGCCCCCAGGGGACTTGAGGACTCATGCCCTTGGCTCCCCGCACTCCATCACCTCAGCCATTGCTGCCATGCAGAAGTTCTACGGCCTCACAATCACCGGCACCTTTGATGACAAAACCATAGAGTAAGACGCAGCGCTGCATTCTACAAGCTCAGTTTACACAGATTAAAGCTTTTTGCCCTCTCATGAATGGAGTATGTCTTCTGTGTGGCAGGTCCATGAGAAGGCCACGCTGTGGTGTCCCAGATAAATTTGGTGCCGAGCTAAAGAGCAACTTGAGAAGGAAGCGATACGCAATCCAAGGCCTGAAATGGGACAAGACAGAAGTCACTTTCTCGTATGTCAGCAAAGCTTGAAGTCAACTCGATGCAGCATTACCTGAAACAAATTTGATGAAAACATTTGTTTTTTGTTACTTATGAACAGATGATGAACAGGAAAACATTGAGTAAATACAATATTTCATATGTTTAAAGAGGAATTCATTTTTCCTTTTTCTCCACCCTCTCCCACATTTACATCTAAGTATACAAAACTACACCCCAAAGGTAGGTGAGTATGAGACGCATGAAGCCATCAGGAGGGCCTTCAAGGTGTGGGAGAGTGTCACCCCACTTCGTTTTCGAGAAATCCCCTACAGTTACATACGGGACAAGGTGGAGGAGTTTGCCGACATCATGCTCTTCTTTGCTGATGGTTTCCATGGTGACAGCACCCCTTTTGATGGGGAGGGGGGTTTCCTGGCACACGCTTATTTCCCTGGTAATGGCATTGGTGGAGATACTCACTTTGATGCATCTGAACCGTGGACCATTGGAAACCAGGATCTTTATGGTGAGATTTTATATCAAAGCTTTATAAATTTATTGTAAACATTTGTTTAGTCTAAATGAAGCCTAAATACTATTTGGAGTCGGGTCTCTGGAGCGAACGTGTCTAGAGTCCATTTCCTGGAGTGACTACCCAACCAAAGTGTTTATTCCTGGATGTACTGTGGATCATTTTAACTCACGTCCATTCTTTAAATGATTTCATAAAGCTGTCTGTTGGATTTCGTTTCAGGCAATGACGTATTCCTTGTTGCGGTGCATGAACTGGGCCATGCTCTGGGTCTGGAGCATTCCACTGACCCCTCAGCTATCATGGCTCCTTTCTACCAGTGGATGGACACAGAAAACTTCCAGCTTCCTGATGATGATGTCAGAGGCATTCAGCAACTTTATGGTGGGTTGGAGTGTTATTTATGAATAATTTATTATAATTATATATATATATTATAATTTATTTATGCACCACCAAAACTCTTTCATTGTTATTATGTAAGCAAGACCTTTGTGGTGATTTGTAAATGTATTCATTTTGTTCAAAACCTTCACATTCACAAATTATAATTATATTATATAGATGGTGTATTACTTAATCCAAACTTCAACTTAAAAGAATATACATTTGATCATGTATTCGAAACATTTTCATACGTCTCTGTCCTTAAAGGGTCTGGATCAGGCCCTCAGCCCCCTCCTGTAACGCCTCGCGTGCCCCACCACACCCCTCATCCCACATATTCACCAGACAAGCCTCGCTTTGGCCCCAACATCTGTGACGGGCATTTTGATTCCATTGCCATCCTCAGAGGAGAAATGTTTGTGTTCAAGGTAAACCCACGTAACACACAGTAGCTGAAGGCGCAGCTGAATTAGATGTGACATTTAATGATGTTTCTGCTGTCCTCTCTCAGGATAAGTGGTTCTGGAGAGTGCGTAACAACCATGTGCTAGATGGCTACCCGTTGCCAGTTGGCCAGTTCTGGAGGGGTTTACCCACTCACATCAATGCTGCTTTTGAAAGGGAAGATGGGAAATTTGTTTTTTTTAAAGGCATGTCTTCATTTATTCAAAATATTCCTTGTTATGGCTCTTTTTGTATTGTGTATCTGTCTTTTTTGTTCTTAATCGGCCATCGTCTTCCTTTGTGTCTCTCCAGCGGACAGGTACTGGGTGTTCAGTGAATCAAATCTAGAATCTGGTTATCCAAAGAGTCTTAAGGAAATGGGCAGTGGGCTTCCCAACGACCGCATAGACGCTGCTCTCTACTACACACTGACTGGACAGACGTACTTCTTCAGAGCAAACAAGTTAGTCATCGTCATCACACCCGTGTGTTTACTGTCGGCCACTGAGGTAACCAGTGTGAAGTGTAGCAGTGATTCAACAGTGATTCTAAGGGAAATCTACCTTTGCACCAACCCCACTAACACATATGCTTAAATATTTACATATAACGTTCAAGCACATGAAATAACCCAGTCTTTCAAACAATAAAACCACCTTCTCAAAGCTTAACGCTTGCTAAACCTCACAGTGTTTATGCTTTTTTTTAGGTGGATAATTTGCTACAGGCAGCATTTATCATAATTTGCTACAGGCAGCATTTATCATAGTGCAAACAGCGACCGACATAAATGCATTACAGGACAATAAAAATGCAGATTCCATTTAACCGAAGCACAGACAACACCTCAGTATTTGGCCTTTAGAGACCAGTTCACATCTGATACAGTTTACTACAGAAACAGCGATTTTGTGGTCTGATAAATGTTTTAGTTCAGCAAAAGAACACTGAGTTGATTTTTTTCTTCTGGGAGTAAAGACCAAGTCAAATCTGTGAAATCTCTGAGAAGTCAAGTGTGACACAATGAATCTTAAATCCTTTAGGCCAAATTCAGATCAGCTAAAAAGGCAACTCTAAATCAAGTCTCACATCAAGTCCTGTAGGTGCAAAGCACAGATAACCTACTCACCCGCTCACCACCTCAGCCACTTATCCCTCACAAGGATCGCAGGCGCGCTGGAGGTCGGCTGAGAGGTCGGCTGAGAGGCGGGGCTCACCCTGGACAGGTCGCCAGTCCGTCACAGGCCACGTACCCACAGACAAACCATACCTGTATCAGCTCTGTCAAGTTCTGTCAGATTTCACAAGTCTGTGTTAGAACACACATCAAGTCAACTTTCAAGAGTCTTCAACTTTAAATAATTCAATTTAACTTCAAAAGTCAACTCAAGTAAGATATTTAGTCTTTTAGTGAAAGTTTATTAAGTTTTGATTTAATGCAGACAAGCTTCAAATGAATTCCATTGTGAGAAATCCGTGCCTGTTGGCTGTGTTTGTTCCTGGAGGTCATGTGGGGTCTTACTGTTTTATTGTGTAATGGCCAAATGGAAGGTGCAACAGAGCTGTAAGAATATAAAGGTAAACTCAAACCAGGGTTTAACAGCAAGCCAAAGTCAGTAAGTCAAAAAAGGCAGGTCTCTACCTTCATAACAACGTGTCCTTCTGTCCGGGCTCTGCACTGATCGATTAGATCATCTAAGCTGTTCCTCCTTTTTCCTTCAGGTATTACCGTTTCAATGAGAATTCTCGAGCTGTCGACGATGGCTATCCAAAATCTGTTAGTGTGTGGCAGGGAGTGCCTGACAACATCAAGGCAGCCTTCATGAGCAAAGATCAGGGTAAGCGTTGTTACTTTCATATTTTATTACTTGAATATTGCTTACTTTTCTCACAGTTTAGTGTGAACAGCCGTGTCTCAGACTTCTTTCTTTCATGTTTTAGCTTACACCTACTTCTACAAAGCCAACAAGTACTGGAAGTTTAACAACCAAATGATGCGTGTGGAGCCAGGATACCCCAAGTCAGCCCTTCGTGACTGGATGGGCTGCCCTAACGAAGACTCCAAGACGGATGGAGGGAAGGGTGGAGGCAGACCTGACAAGGAAAAGGAGAGGGAGAAGGAAAAGGAACATGAGGACAAGGACAGAACGAGGGAGAGGGAAAGGGAGAAGGAGACAGAGAAGGAGGACGATAAGGAAGTTATTATTATCGAAGTCAATGAAGAGGGAGGAGCAGGCGGTGTAGGTGGAGCAGCAGCAGTGGTGGTGCCTCTGTTCCTCTTAGTGTGTGTGATCGCGGCGCTGGCAGCCTTGGTGTTTTTCCGTCGGTATGGTACCCCACGTCGACTTCTCTACTGCCAGCGATCCTTACTGGACAAGGTGTAAACTGTAGAGGAGAAAAAAGGAGAAGAAGAGAAAAAAGGCGCAAGGAAATGTCCAACACAGATATTAGAACAGTTAAAAGGAAACGTGACAACAAAACATGACGAGAGCAGAATGAAATGTGCCGGACCTGTATTTTAAAACGTTTTTACCACTGCCGTGTGCCTGGTTTTCTTTTCTTCTACCTGTTTTCTCCTCAGGGTTACTGACGCCAGCTCATTGCTGTTTGGTTTAGCCTTTTTTCAAAGTCTTGTTTTTAGTTTGTGTCAGTGTTTGTGTCCTTGTGAATTTCTGCTTTAAACCTGCATCTTGGTGACGCTCATCCTAGCATGTGTCTAACAGTGTTCTTCCAATTGTCAACACGCACACACTCACATGAAAACACATCTGGAAACCACAGGCATAGTCATTGTTTTTCATAATCTCCCAGCAATGTCAGGGTGAGTATGGTCTATAAAAGACCAACAAGCCGTTAGTTTACGACCTTATAAAGCATGAGATCCATAGCAGAGTTAAACACATACATACTATCTTTTCCTCTTCCGTGCTGATGTCTTCTGTGGTCATTACAATTATAAATGATGTTGTCATTATTATTATGACTATTATTGTCATTGAATGTGTTTTTGTACATTGTCATTTTAAAGTCCTGCTGGACAGTGACATACAGTGGCCTTAATTTTATAAATGGGGACAGTAAATGGGGAAGGGGCTATGTGTTAAAACTTGATTGTCTTTTTTTTTTTTTTACTTTGAATCCATTTACATGAAAATAAATTGAAGACCTGAAAATGACTTCTTTTTTTGTCATACTTGTTACATACAGTTTCTATTGTGGTGCTACATTACTAGTCAGGGGATAAAAGTAGTTGGACAACAATGATAATGATACTAGTGATGACGATGATAATTATAATGATCTAGTTTCTTGTACCTCTGCCATGACTTACTTATGTTTTTAAACTTTTCTTACATAATAAAGTAATTTCAAACAGCTTTCCGTGCTTTGATTTTTGCTTAGTAAACAGGTCACATGATCTTTCCCTGCATCTTTCTCTGCTTTCTTTAATGTAGTTTATATTTAAACTTAAGATGAAGTGCTTTCATATACCCTAGCTCTTGCCTTGTCTCCTGATCCATTGCTGTTCATTCTGCTCTATCACAGTCATCCTGGACCTCCACATTTCTTGCTCCCCAACCGCACCACTCTGCATTACTGGGGCTCGGAATCTGGCAAAAACTGGGTCGGAAAATGTGGACTGGATCCAAAGCTTAAGTAGAAACAGGGATGAAGACAAATGTTTATAACTGTTGCTGCACAGCCGGAAAACATATCTCAGTTGTATGGTTAAGAGAAGGACTCATGATGAAGAAAGGACATTTTCTTTTCTTTCAAGCTGCACATTCTGGGCTTAGGAATTAACTTAGACATTGCAAAGACTCAACATTGCATTATGGTGTCAGCAGATGTTGACATCACAGGACCCCCCAACCATAGCAATACAAATGTGCTCTCATGCATGCTCTGCACAGCTCTAAATGATTTTATTGATGCATTCGCTGCATACTTGCAGTCCAGTTCACCGCAAGCCAATAAAAGCCTTAACAGTAAACTCAGACGCCTCCCCTTTAATGATCCCACTAATGAACAACATGCAGATGTTATTCTCACTAGAAAGATGAGTGGGTGGGGTGGATGAGGGTTATGCTGCTATCATTTGTTATGATTACAGCAACAGGGCTCTACGTAATTAAAATGATGAGGTCTTTTCCTATTGGGCCATAAAGATGTAGGGCGCCCATTTGTCTCCACTTTGCTGCAGTGTTTTGAAAAACTAGGGCTGGGAAGAGAAGTCACGAGGAATGTTAGGACAGGAGTGGGGGGGGGGGTTGAAGGAGGAGATGAAAGAGAGGGGTTAAGTCACATTTGGAGGCCAGAGATGGAGCAGAATTCCATGAACAACATCTGGGATTCCGACTGCATAATGTGGGCTAAACAAATACAGAACACAGAAACAAGGGGGGATGGGGGTTGGGTTTTGGTACTGCATATACAGTACAAAAGAAAAACCTTGTGCTTCTTCTGTCTTCTCTAGCTGATCTATGGAGGAAAACATGCCTCAGCATAATTCTCTGCCTCTCTGTGTAACTGGAGAACTTTTCTTCTCTGTCTCCCAAATGACTCGCTTCTTTTTCACAAAGTCCAACAAAAGGCTACGCTGCAGTGTCACAGCCTGTTCAAGTCCTCTTCACTCCTCTCTGTCTCACATTTCACCCAGATAAGTAGTCATTTTGGTCCTGACTCAAGTTGTTCTTCATTTAGTCCGCTCCAAACATGCCTCCATGTCATGAACCTCACATTACATCAACTAATCTCTATACTTGTCTCTCTAAAGTAAATCCACTTAACCAGCTTCACTGAGGAGCTCCTTTCATGTTTCCGTCTTTATGGGCCCTGGACAATGCTTGTGCCTATTTCATTTGTCAGTTCAGTCGACAGGAGATGTATGGAAACCTCCCACTAGGGGAAATCCTGCCCTTGGCTATTGTGCCTTATTATAGCCCACTCAAACATTTAGCTGTAATGGCAGCACCAACCTCAGATAGAAGACAGAGTAAGATCCTAATTAAATGACTTTTAGTCTTGCACTCTGCCTGGTAATAAGACTGTGTGATGGTGGAAAGATTTCTGAAGAGATCTGGTGAGTGGCTATATAGGTTAAACACGGTTTCCATTTGAATCAGTTCATTTCCACATCCTGCACCAAGAACTAGTACAACACTAGTAGAACAGTTTGTCAGTGTCTCTGTTTTGTTACTCTCACACAATAAAACACATACAGAATGTAGCTATGCAATATAAAGGGCTTCAGTTTTCTACAGCGTTCACTTCATCCACCAAACACTGGAGGTGATGCCATTGCCTTTGTTTCTTTGCAGGAATGTAAAGAGGCAAATTTAAAAAACTGGCCTCTATCAGAATGCATCACAAAAAAACACAGACCTGTATTTAGCGATCTTCTAACTACACCACCACCTACAGACGCTTTCCATGTACAGATGAACAGCTGATTTACCAGACAGTCAGGGAACTTTGGGAACTTGAGGAAGATTTACTGTATGTCCAGCCTCTTTGCATCAAACTCCGAAAATGCTCTTTTATTTACCGTTTGTCCTGTCCAGCAGCTTTTATTAATAATAAAATACTGTACAAGCACCATAACATCACAAAAATAACCAGTAAAAAGGGTGGTGTGCATTTGTATTCACCCCCTTTACTCTGATAGTAAAATCCAGTGGAAGCAATTACCCAAGTGTTTCACATTTCACAGAACTCTGTGAACTCTCAATATATATATAACACAACAGCAAACCGACAAAGACAGAGAAAAGCATTGCTGCAAGAAGGCCATCGAAGGAGCTGCTCTCAGACTAAAAGCCATCGCAGTGCTTCACTCTGAACAGCCCATTCCCTGTGAAACAACAAACAGGCAAAAATAATTAGCAAAACCTGAAAAAAATGCTGGTCACAGATGCTCTTCATCTAATCTGACTGAGCTGAGCTACTTCACAGAAACGAATGAGCAGCAATTTCACTCTCTAGATGCACAAAGCTTTTAGAACCATACCACAAGAACATGTCGCTATAATTAGAGTGACAGGTAAAGTATTGATTGAGGGGCTAGATACAAACGCACGCCACCCTTTTCAGATGTTTAGTTCTGTAGTTGTTAGTTGAAAATGGATAATTTTCCTTCCACTGCACATTCATGTGCTACATTGTGTTGATCGATCACATAAAGTCCCAATAAAAATATATTTAAGCTTCTAGTTGTAATGTGACAAAATGTGGAAAAGTTCAAGGGGTCTGAATACTTTCGTAAGGGACTGTATTTCTTTGTATCATTGAATCTTGATGACATCATGAGGGTATTTTTCTGTAAAAGGTTTTCTTCTCACCACAAATTACACAGACAGCTGTATTTTCAGGTTCAACTTTTTCCTTTTAAAACCAAACTGCAGAGGACGTGTAAGTGAAGCCTGTGATGCTGGGTGATTGCTGAAATTCCCTTTAGATCAGAGGACATTGATCACAGTTCCATTTGATTGAACATCCTAAAGATGGGATAGGCTTCCTCATCTTGACATGTAAGTCATTAATAATTGTCCCATTGCATTTTAATCTGTCCACTTTATAGAACGCATCAAACGTAAACAGCCATGCATTTCCCGTGACACGCTTTTAAAAGGTATAACAAGCCTCCATGTCTCTGTCCAAGTGCTTCTTTTTTGAACTATAAAAAAGTGTGTTGACCTTTAAACTAGTCAATACACTTCATGAAAGGTGATAGTGATATTAATGGTCTGCTCCGATCTCTCTCTCTGTCTCTCACACACACACAGTTTATTTGTGGCATTCAGTGCCAGGGTTCAATACATAACACTTTTTCCATTTCCTCTGTATTTCATTATGCTACATGGAAAATAACATTTACTTTGTCTGAAATAGCTCAAAGTGATTCATTGTGCATTTTACTAAATTCTGAGTTTATATAATAGTTTCCTTTGACTCTTTGACCCCAATGCTGATTCTGTCTAACAGCTTTAAGTTTACATTACCTGCTTTTACTGTACTCACTCAAAGGAAGCACGTTGGACAGGGTGTGGTGCAGAGGAAGCAATCTCGTTGAAATGTTAAAGGGGTGTTACGTGTGTAAAAACTCACCATGGTACACTATCAAAAACATCTCCATCATACGAGATGTTGATTCAACATTCTACAAGCTCACGCAGCCTAACCTTGACCCAGACGGAGGCACACGGACACACGCTGCTTCACTCAGGGCTTAGTCAGGCTACATGTAAATTAAAGTACATTATTAAGTACAGTCACTGTCTCAAATCTTGAGACCACAAGCTTTTGAAACGCCCTCTTAATTTCCATCACATCTATGCATTCTCTTCATCCCATCGCTTCTTCCATCACAACATCTGGTTTCCATTATCACATGTCATCACAAAGAAGGAGAGTGGGAAACAAAAATCTGAGGTTGCTGAACGGGGAGGATTAGGGTGTGTATATAAGGTTTCAACGGAAGCTGAGGGAGTCAACATATCTGTTTTAACCTATTTTCACAAACGGATTTATGAGAGAAAGTGAGGAAAAATTCCAAAATCAGCAAGGATACATATGAGGTTGTCTTTGAAACGGCCTCCTTCTTGAGTTCCTAACAATGGTGGACACAAAGACGTTGTGGTTACACTGAGCAGGGGAGGTGGAATCTGGGGCACTGCTTACAAAGCAAAAGCACATTGTTTTTACTGCTCACTCATCAGTAGCGGCTCATGGAGGGCTTTACCACTGACATCAGCTCCCCAGCATAAACAGCTGGTCACCCAGCTGCCACATCTGTGCAAGACCAACAACTGTAGAAACATCAGGCCTCGCTACATCAGTGGATCAGGCGTGCTGCATTCACAGACAGTTACAAAGTTAGGAATGATAACTCACTGCTCATCATGCTTAATGCTGCAGTGAGTGGTTTTACCACATACCTTAGGATCACAAAGAACATTAGCACTAGAACTAACTAAAACTCCATGGTGGTGAAAGAACTGTGTAACTTTGCTCTGTTGCTGCTGCAGGTTTCTCTCCTTTCAAGATGACCTGGCATGACATAAAACGCCGGATACGTAAAGACTAAGTGGTCAGATCCAGTCGGCGCTGGATTGAACACTTTGTTTGGATTGTGCAGTCTGAAGAGCTTTAGCAAGCACCAAGTTACTTGTACAGGTCCTTCCCAAGAACCTGTTCCCAAATTCCCGAACCTTCTTACTTTTTCGGAGCAGTCCTCATCTTTGCTTACGTAGAAGTAGTCATTTTAGATGCTGTCATTCCAGCTGGACTGCTCCCCCCCTTTTTTTTTTTCTTGAGATGCCAGTGTGCGGGATTCACCGGTCCTTGTAAAGTCCAGACACGCTGAGTTGCATCAGGGCAAAAAAATGTTATGCTCAGCGACCATAGGGCTGTAATTACATAGAAGCACTGCTGAGCTCTGCAGGATAAATAGCAAGACCAGAAAGAAGAAATAAGGACAGACAAGGGGAAATACATGGTTTACAGTCAACACAAAGGGATCGACAACTAACATGAGTAAAAAGTAAGGTAAACAGTCTCTAGTTCGTCTATATTATCAGGATAGATATAAAGGGAAAGAACAGTCAATGGTCCTTTCCTTAACCTGGCAGTAAGTCTTTAGACGGTGGCTTTCGCATGTGTACCACAGCGTTAGTGGTGTCCAACACCACGACTGAGCTGATACAACAGTGTTGTATTACTGACACCTTGTGGATTCTTAATGTAAGCACTGATTTAGAATGTGAACATTATAACCACCATTCCTCTATGAAAAGAACTGTTTAAAAGCAGTAACAGTTAAGTACAAATCCCACAAAAAAAAGATACAAAATTGAAACATAATAATTTCATTTTTTTATTATTTGTACATTCACCACTGATAGGCATACTCAAAGTAAAACTTATAAAAAGAAAACATACCTTTGCACTAAAATGGTAAAATAATGATTAAAAAAAAAACAATATTATAACTAGTGATGACAAATTCAATACACTCTCTCTCTGTATTGATTTTGTAGGGGAAGAGAAAGGAGAGAGAAAAAAGAAAATCAATGAGGACATGATCATACTAGTGTCAGGTGTGACAGACACAGATTCTCTAACAGAGAATCGTCTCATCTTTAACTGTACAGAGTGCAAGAGGAACTCTGCATTGTCTTAGAAGTTATTCCATACCTGTCCCAAAATACCCAAACGGCTTCATTTAGAGGCATGACTTTGATTATATGTCAGTAAAAAATTCCAAACACAACATTTTCAAATTTAGATAAGCCCAGTGGGCCGAATTTTCTCTTTAGGCAGGACCGGCAAGGACAGCCTTAGACTACATGCAGCAACAAAAGGACTTCTCGTCCAAACTGCTGTTAAGACAGTGAAGCAACAATGAGTGATCGCTAATCTTTATTGGCACCTACACATGGGGGGAGGGGAACACTGGCGAAATCATTAAAATTATCCAGTGTGCCCTACTACTAAGCTGTCAAGACAATAACAAAAAACAAAGGAAAGAGGGGCAAATGTATAAAGAAGAGTCTATCAAACCTTGACTGGGTTGAGACATAGCACTCTGAGAAACAACACTGCACAATCATGGTCCCCCTTAAGCATGAATTTGTGTAGGTGTGCCTTAAAAATGTGAGACTTTGAGAAATTGTGATGACATCAGTTGATTCCTTTTTTGGGTCTCATTTGTTATACACATGTAGTGAAAGGCAAATGGAAGAGGGAGGTCTCTTGTACAGTTCCAGCAGTGAATTTGCCACTAGCGCCGCCGTTCTCGTGGATCACTGCGGCTACGTGAACGTCGGCTGCCCCCTGCTCCACTACCCCCCGGCCGACGGTAGCCGTCCCTGCGTTTGTCATTCTCCCTGTCCCTCTCCCTTTCCCTGTCCCTATCTCGATCTCTGCCTCGGTCTCTGTCCTTGTCCTTCTCACCCTCACCCCGGTCTCCTGTTGTGCTGCCTCCTGCTTTCATCTTCTCTTTGCGCTCCTCTTCCTTTTTTTTCTCCTCCTCTTCTTCTTGCTCCTTCCTCCGTTTCTCACGCTCCTTGATCCTTTCTGCTCTCGCAGCTTCTCTCTGAATAAACTAAAATGAAGACAAGACTTTTGCTTTTACCTAATTCATCAATGTCTGTAAATTAAAAGCACAGAGCAAGCATCTTTTAGCATCTTACCTGTTCCTCTGTGAGTGGAAGCCAATATATGCAAGGAGGTGCTTTAGTTTTACGAAACAGGTCATCAAGCAGCTTAGCAGGAGGATCCTCAGCGGTTTTCTCTGGCAAAGCAAATGACACCAATATTAAACTAGTCTGTCCTTATTCTGACCCAAATACAGACAAATCTGACGTCTGCACATCTTACCCTTCTTGTCAGCCTTTTTCTCCTTGCTCTTTCCTCGCTCCTTACGTCGTCTTTCTCTGGAGCGCGATCTCTGAGGACCTCCCTCCTTATCTTCTACTTTCCCAAACTCTCTGACCTTGTCACGATCCCACTCCCGTTCTGCTCGAGCTTTCTCCCGGCGCTCCATCTCACGCTCACGCTCGGCCCACTGGTCTCGTTCAGGTAGGAGAGAGGGTAAGCCTGATGTTCGACCATGCCCAGAGACAAGACCCTGCTCTTCTGTGCTGGGTTTGTCAGCAGTGCCCAAACCTTTGTGGAAGTCCAGCTACAAAACAAAGAAATGCTAATGCTACTGACTGAGCATTGTGGACATGACATGGAACCCGTTCAGACAATGTCTTACCTCATCCTGATGAGAGAAATCTACACTAAGAACTTTCGGATTGCTCTGAGGCCATTTTACGCCATGAAGAGCTGCCCGTGTGGCAACTGCTTCCTCTGAGTTAGAGTACTAAACAGAGAAAAAAACAAATAGTCATGTTTGTTTCAGGAAGTCCAAATCCACGCAATCTGAGCTACAGTTCTCTATTAGAGAAAACACGTGATTGTAACTTACGGTGACATAGCAGTGAGACTTAATTTTGTCAATCCAGAACCCCTCCTCCACCAGGGTACCAGTTCTGCTGAGTAGCTCCTTAAGCTGTCCTAAAGTAAAAGGCCTCACCTAAACGACATTTTAACAGAGCAGTGCAAAGAAAAATATTAACATATACCATGTTTCATTTCCAAAAGCAAACAAATAACAAAAATTATGTGACTATAAAGGTGAGTCAAGGTGTATCAATTAAAAAGTAAATCAAAACAGATCAAATTGATCAGTATCAACATTTGAACTGAATAGGAGATTGTCATCATGCAGCAAGATAATGCCAAAACAACAAAGGCGCTGATCAGGGCCCAGAAGTGGAAGACCTTGGACTGGACGAGTCACACACATATATAAACATACAAGTTTTTCCTTAATAACAAAATGGAAATAGGAAAAAAGGGAAACCAATTAATTTCTATAGTGAACCTCAGCTTGTTATATAAACCTCAGAGATAAAGTAAAAGGCTTGATCAGTGCATATGAGGCTGCTATACATAAACTGCCGACAAACACAATGATTTCAATGCAATCCTACCAATACATTACACAAAGTACTGTAATTTATCTCACCAGGTTGCAGATGTGCACAATGTTGGAGACTTTGCCACGAGGTGGTGAGGGCTGTCGGGCTGTGCGAACGGGGTCATCGATTGTGATGGACACACCTGTTTTCTGCTGGCTGATGGAGCGACGAATGAGGGTGTCGCTGGGAGTCACTAGCACAAAAAGATGAAAGGGTGAACATTAAAATCTTTATAAAGTAAAGACACTTGCTCCTTTATTCTGGTTATCTGATCAAATGTTTAGGCAACCACAACAAACTGATCTAGTACTACATGTAGTAGCCGTAGTAGACTACAGTTCAGCTTTCTTCAAGAGTAGAGTATAAATGTCTTTCAATTAACAGTGAAGGTCAAGTTAAGAAATGTGCTTTATCTAAAGCTTGAAAAATGAAAATGCGATAGTTTAATTACCAGTGCTGATTTCTACATCATGGCTGGTATGTGACTGGGTTTCCACAGTGCCAGGAAATGAGGTGTCCATCTTTTCCTCATGCACTTTTGTTCTTTCTGCGTCTTCGTCCTCCAGCTCCTCATGTCTGCACCTCTTTGCCTCTTTCTGTCCATTCTCCTGTCTCTCTGAGTGCACCACCTTTACCAAAACCGAAAATAACAATTTCTTGATCAAGTTTTTTTAAGTACACTTTAAAATTCATGTCAAACAACTTGTCACGTTATGAACCAACCTGTGTAACTGTACGACGAATCTGGAGGTCCTGGTCAGTGCGCTCTCGCTCTCCATCCTCTACCTCAGACAGAACAGCTTCTTCTGGGTGCAGGTCAACTACTGCCTCCTGACCCAGAGGAGGTCTGATATCTGGGATGAGAGACTATAGGAAAACATCAGAAAAAGTACACTTAATGAATTTCATATTCGGCACAGAATCTCTGTTTAATTTACATGTCGACATGGAGAAGCTGAATCAACAACTACCACATGAATATCAAAACACCATTGATCAACACTAATAACACTCCCTTCCTTTCCTTAACTCCTTGTTCCCTCTTTCCTGTGAAACATCAAAACCCTCTGTTATTAGCAAACACAGACGTTGGTCCCCATTTTTCTACCACATCAGGCAAATGTGTAATATTGTTACTATGCTGTGTGTATACCTTGAGTGAATCTGTGGTGATGCTGATTGAAGGTTTCTTGGCTGTAACAGCTGTGCTGGAGCCCCACCTCCTCTTGCGACCACCCGCTGCCCCAGAGTCCTGCTCACCCTCTGCACTACCCATGCCTGGGGATGATTTGATGTCTGGTATGAGGAGGAATAAGACACATTTGTCATATAAGCCTGTCATTATGCCATGGACACATGCATTTACAATATTTTAACAAATTAAAATGTAAAACAACATTAAAGTTTTAACATTACAATCAAAAGAAAAAAATAGATTTCCTTATAGTAGTTAGATAGTTAATAAGTCTGACTTACTGCTAAGAGAGATCTTACGAGTAGAGAAGACCTTTGGTGTCTGAAAAAAACAACAACCCAATATACATGGGAGAGGTGAGATGAAGACATTATGGAGGGAGAATAATGATCAAAAATAAACTGGTGCAAAGGTGCGACAATTACAGCCTCACTGTCAATATGGACTGAATGTGCCATTCCAAACTAATCGATAATACACACTTACACATTACTATACTATACTATACTAACTATAGACGTCTATCAAAGAAATTGTGATGAGGAGAAAACACTGCCGTTTAAATCCCAGAACTAATGAGTTCTAAACATACTACATGGATATACAATCTGGATTCAACCACAGTAGCTCAGAAATATTTTCCCACTATAAACTACAGCAAAAGGAATGGAAACTAAGCATTTTAAAATTATGAAATATAATGAGCATAAATTACTACTTATTCCCTGGTACCACTGACACCTGATCCTTACTGGTTTGGATATGGCCCAATCACGACTGCATGTACTGTATCTAGGCAACAAGCGTCCAATCAAAGGTGGCTGAGATGTTTGGATGGATATCTGAATGCTGGCTGGAAGGATGGTATCAATAGTTCATTTGGGTGCGGTTTGAAAATGCTTTTGGCCAAAGCATTCATCCTCAGGTGTTTGAGCAGAAGTCCATTGCATGAGATGTACAAGTACCCAGATGATGAGTGTGAACAGTCATTGTTTGTAGGAATCCAATTATTGGGTTTTAATGTTCAACAAAAAAATGGCAATAATTGTTGTGCAAAGAAATTTAGATGGAAAGTTCTTCAGTTCATATAAAAATTGTCAAGCTCACACAGTCCAGACAAATGCTGCTTTAGTGTCCGAGAACGGTGTTTGCGGGAGGAAACAGAATCCCATTCCATGAGGTTAACAAAATCCAAAATGTCCATTGTAAAACATGTTATAGTTCACCAACTGTATTAAGTCACAGTTCTGTATTTCCCAACATTATCTGCAAGTGGGTTCAAATGCTTTCCACGTCAAAGAAACAAAACCGTTTCGATTGCTGTGAGCACACGTCTTTGCTCGTCCAATGTCCCGAATAACTTTAAAAGGTCATATGTGAGAAAAGGCTAAGAAATGCAGTCAACACTTATTGGACGACGGCTTCTTTGCAACTTCTGATCCAATCAATGGCTCTTGTGAGACATATCCATGAAAAAGAGGCAGCCTTTGTTGCCAGGGGTGTCCCTTTGCAGTGTAGTCGTGGGGATTTATCAATGATCAACTCTGGATTCTTGGGGAACAGTGGAACGGGTGCAGCAGTAGCGGTAGAAGTAGTAGTGGCTGAGGTAGTGTGCAGGTACCAATAAGGGCAATGGAAGAAGCATGAGCACCTTTATAACAAAGCAATCATTTGGAGTTTAAACATCAGCCACAGTGAGTAAATACCCTTGCTGTCTCTGCCCAGGACAGTGTCAACAAGGTTTTACAACCCGCCAGATTAAAATTAACATTCTCCTGTGGGATCATTAGATCTACTAAATAGTTTTCAAAATGTAAAGCAATAATATACCACAACAATTAAGACAATCTAATGATCAATTACATATTTGTTTAGATCAATAAAATAACTTTTGCCAATCACAAAAACTAAAATGCATCTCAGCTACTGATGGTCTTAAGGTCAAAGACGAGTCATGGTTCATCAAAAGCCTTACCTCCTCGCTGGTCTCTGAAGACTTGTCTGACTGTGCCATAGTAGACTCATTCACCTGCCTGTGTAGTGTTGAAAACAGAAAAAAAAAACATTTTAAAGGGTTAGGGAAAAAAAAACATGGAACATACAATCACTGAAAAGGGAAAGGGGGAAACATATTACATAATATTTATTTGAAATGGATACAATGAAAAAAAGGTAAAAATACACTATTTAAACAGAAGCAATGGAATAAGAAAATGATAATGAACATGCAGTGTAATACAACTTTAGTATAATAATACTTAACTCAGTAGCAGCAAGACCTGTCACACAATATGTACTGTATGTGAACTCAAAACATGAAAACCTATAATTCCATTGACATGGTTTGTTTTTAAGTAGTATGTATGAAAACATGCATCCTTGAAGTGATTTGAAAATGTGGCAGAATGCAACTGTAACAAATCTATTTCACTGTAATGCAGCATTCACGCTAAACAAGTGCTCATTAAACGGACGTCACGCGCTTCAACACACTTTAACATTTCATAAACGATGCCTTGCTATTAATTTTTCAAAGAGCTGAGTCGAGTAGAGGAATCAATGCTCATCCACCGCAGTCCTCCTTCAGAGCTGCTAAGCTCGTTAAGACGTTCGGCGACAGGCGCAATACGCGACACGTTAGAGTGAGCGTCGGTCGGTCATTCGATCCTCGACACGTCCACTCATCCCGATTATGAACTTGCGAAACTTCACAGCAAACAAACTGCGACGGGCTGAAACGCAGCGCACAAACTGCGCCTGCTGCCAAAACGACTGCGTCGCAGCGAGCCGTCCTCTCCGTCTCCCTCCCGTCCTCCGCTCACCAGAGGCTGCTATTCTCTGGAAGCATTCGTGTTCACACGCACTGTAAACGAACCCTGCCACGGAAAATACGCCTCGACTGCCTTCTCACTGAGTCTATAAGGGAACCCAAAGGCCGGCAGCTAGAGATCGACGGAGCACAGCCATGTTTCTATGAGAAAAATATGATGTATAACAACGGACCCGCACGTTCGCAGCCACGCCGGCTTTGAGGCAGTCTAATCATTCGCCTGACGGGAAATACATTTAAAAGCGAGCTTCTCTTCCGACAAGACTCCATAGTCGCCACGGTCTGGGGTCCGCTACGCACACACCCTAGGCTTTAATGTCGTGGACTATTCAACATACAACAATTAAAATTGTTTTCTTACCCGGTCGCACTTTCGCGAAAACGAGATTAATGTAGTGGAATTCAAGAGATTGATTCCACTTCAGATACTACGATAGTCAGCGCTTGTCAACCCCTTATTCTAGTCTTATATACATATACTAGAGGTAGGAGTCGCTAGTGACCAATACAGAGAAGTCATGTAGTCAGCGCCTATAGATTTTTTCTTAAATTTTATAAAGCTGGTGGAGTCTGTGTATGAAAAAAGGAGTCCATCTTCTGTGTATTAACTCTAGAATTTATTACTATGAATAGTAATATTCTCAGTCTTCTAATTAAAGCAGTGCACATTTGTCATTCCAGCCTAAAAAGGTGCATCATGCAAAATCTAGACACATCGAGTGATAGAATTAATGTCACAAATTTTCCCATTTTCAGTAGCTATGTGCTGTTTGGGAATGAAAATAATTCCGAATTAAGTGTGTGTGTGTGTGTGTGTGTGTATATATATATATATATATATATATTTTTTTTTTTTAATTGCCAAAAGTATTGGCTCACCTGCCCTGACTCCATATGAACTTAGTGACATCTCATTCCTAATCCATAGGCTTCAATATGACGTTTCTCCTCCCTTTGCAGCTATAACAGCTTCAGCTCTCTGGGAATTATTTACCATTCTTTCAGAGGCGTATTTGTGAGGTCAGACACTGATGTTGGACAAGAAGGCCTGGCTCTAGTCTCTGCTCTAATTCATCCCAAAGGTGATCTATCGAGTTGCGGTCAGGACTCTGTGCAGGCCAGTCAAGTTCACTCACACCAGACTCTGTCATCCATGTCTTTATGCAGCTTTGTGCACTGATTCCCATTATTTGGATGGGTGAGCGAATACTTTTGGCAGTATAGTGTATATTGTACTTCAGAATAGCAAAATGTAAAACCAGACCTCGCTTTGTCCTTTTCCTCCTCTTCCTCACTGTGCTTTCTCTTCCTTTCCAGCTCCTCTCTGGTTGGTTTGGATGGAAGGTTGACAAAGGAAGGTTTCTAGGGATTTAAAAAAATGTAATATAAAATATTGTATGCAAGTTGTATTCATTAAAATAAAACATCAAACAAAACACTTGGCCTTTCCACAGGATAGGACAGGATAGATCCATAGTTTGTTGTCCATTTACTTTACAAAATCTAAACTAAGCTTAGTTAAGACATTTTATATACATTAATTGAACTGAAACAAAAAAGTCCACATTTTTTATTGCTTTTGTTTGTAAAAAATGATCAGATCAACAGATGAGGTAGCAGGTCAGCAGACAGGTAGCAGCAATTTTCTATCATTGACAGACTTTTGTTTAATTACATCGGATGGATCTGCTGAAACATCCGGTTATTTATTATTACCTCTGTCCAATTAGAGGCCATTGTGAAAGGTGTAACTAATTTCTTTTAAATTGCTTTCAAGCATCGGATAATACAGAAAGTACTTTTTCAAGGCTTCACACAGTCTGTATTACAAGTGTACAGCTCAACTGAATAGTTCATGTCAGCCCCAAAACACTTTCCAATCAAACATGTCTAAAAAAAACCAAAGCAAGCACTACAAAATGTCAACGTCAAGTTAAAATGTTTCCACTTAATCATTTACTATAGAATGGAATGTATGTACTGTTAAATGTAACCACAAGGAATTAGCAATGTAGTAATTTCCACTTGCAACACTGCTCAATATACTGGCCATCAACTGGGAGACTGCACAGTTGAGAGAACTTTTTGAGAGAATTACCAAAAGTGTCTTGAAGAGGACATCTTCTAACCAATAAAGCAGTATTTGTTGTTTGAAAGTGCCTTGTGAACAAGACGTTCCCTGAGAGTCCGGTAACATCTCCCTGATAGCAGGAGTATGAAGAGACTGTACTGTAGGTGTGTATTGGCTTTATAACACATATGAGATCACAATCATCTCCCTTGCCTGCATTTAAAAAGAGATTGTTCTACTGATACCAAGACACCAGTTCTGCTACCTGCTGATGGTATGCAGTGTCCTCTCCAACACTCATCAGCCTGATGACTGTAAACTTTCTGATAAGGGGTATTGGTCTTGGAGGCCAAGTAATCACAAGTGAAGAGGGTTTACAACACGACGCACATGCACAAATGTCAACATGAATGCATAAAACTCTGCCAACATGATTGTTGCTGAAGTGGCATCTTCAGGACTTGTTTCTATCAAGGAAGACACATCTCTATGTCATGGTGGTCTTAAAGGTCACCACCAAACCCCATAGCTCATAAAGCAAGACTGACATTGGAAAGTGAACAGTTTAAACATGGGGCTACATTTTGGAGGTTTGTCCAGTGGTCTGATGAGACCAAAGTTGAATCTTTGAGTTGACAACAAAGACATTTCAGGTACATGAGACGTCAAAGAAAGAAGATCATGTTGGCAGTTTGTAGAAAACTGCTGCCAGTCTAGCTTTAAGCAGTCACTGGGTCTGCCACAAAGATAATGGCCTGAAGCATACATCCAGGTTAGACACTAAAATCAATCCTAGTTAGTTATTTCCATAGTAAAAGTATTTAGCTTGATTATGAGACCATATGTAAAGACTATAATTTGGACTTTAAATGTAGGTAAATATAAACCCTTGTGATAACTGTGTAGAGTTGTGATCTGTGTTAAAAAGATTCAGTGGTACGCTGCAACTAACCTTGGTGGGACTATGTCCATCAGCAGTTCTGTTACTGCTGTCTGCAGACGTCACTCTTCTGCGAAGAGAGGCTGTGGAGGTCTCCTGTGAAACCTTAAGCTGAGTCTCCACTGTCACACTGTGCCGCGGTGAAGGATCTCTTTTAAGCATCTCCTCCTAAGAGGCAGAGAACACAACATTTAAAACACCTCGATGTAGGGTTCATTAAAACCATGATTTGATACATGTACCAAACAACTATAGCAGTGTTCTGTGCAAGGAGAGGAGACATACAAAACAGCATGTGCACATACACACACCAACAACATGCAATGTTGCCAGTTTAGGTGGTACTTTCAACATAAGCCATGTTAGTAACCGTAGAAATGTAAGCTGTACAGCACATAAAACACCCAGTTTGAAAGATAAATGCTACCGGGGTAAGCAATACTCCAACACAAAAAATCCACAATTGACATTAATTGATACTCTACCCTTCCGCTAAAAAAATTAATCATGTTTGTGGAATCAACATTGCTATATATTATATATTATGATACAACATAGTGCAATACTTTTAAAAACTCTAAGCAAATATTGAAGATTGCACACCTCATAAATATGAGGGAAACGTTGTAAACACTGTACAAATATAAATGTGCTGAACATTGTCTGAGTAGTGCCTTACTAAATGTGCTCTCCCATTTGTTGTATTCCCTGAAAATGTGATTTGTGCATTACGCGTATTCAGACAGCATCTTTCACCTTTCAACTTCCTGAGCCATCACTATTGTGAAAGCTAAAATCAGAAGACTCTGCGCAGTGAAAGCTGATCTGAGTCATACAGGTTGAGCTTGTTAAATACTATTAACATTACGTCCCTACGCTACATGACAGTGAGTGAAGCTTGACCACAACACTACCACCTGGCGTTTAGAGACTTCAATACAGTTCAGTTTAATTACTGCCATGAACCGTCCAATATGACTTAAAAAAAACAAGCAATGTGTTTTGAGGAATTGATACAGTATCTCAAAATACTATGAGTCCAGCAGTGGCAATTGAAAGAACAATTTTGTAGATGATGCCATTTATTTTTAGTCACTGGTCAGAACATGTAAGTAAGCAGGGCAGTGGGAATTTCCACTCCTCACTCATGGAGCTGTTCACACACACGACTCCTGTGCTCAAAGACGTTTCACTTACATATCACACTGTGGTTTATACCCACCCTATTTATATTGTACCCACTCACTCCACAAATCTGCACATACTTCAGTTTTATCTTCATTTGACTGATAATAGGCGATTTTTGACTCAAGAGCTCATTCTGGGTTGAAGACTTGGGGAAGCTCCAGACTCATAGTATGACCAGTACTGGATCAAAATTGGGGCAGAACACAGGGCAATGCTACTTATAAAACTGCAAATCCAGTCGCTCTTGCCCTCGGTTTGCTCATACGCAATGGACTAGTGTGCATAACTACAAAATAATGTCTGTGTAAGAAATGCATAGTATAGCCCTAAAATAAAGTAAAAATGTGTTAAAAAAATAATCAACTTTAGCATTTTGTTGTTAACTGAAGTTAGTGTGTGCTGAGACCGGGATACATTTTTAAACGTGTTGCAGATAAAACTGAAAGGAAGGACTTTTCAATAATAGTCTAAATAAATCACCAACACATTTTAAATAACTGAGCAGTAGGCCTTTCATCTGTTGTATCTTGTTCCACATAGACATGTTTAAGCCGTAGTTGGACTGAAACTTGTAATGATAATCCTGAAAGTAAGTCTTTACAAATCAAAAGCATTATTTATGAATGAACTACTGAACAGTTTACCTATTTTTCCTCTCATAAATATTTCCACCTGTACAGAGCTTATTTATTTAATAAATGTATTCCTATTAGGGCTGGGTACTATGTTAACACAGACATCAAATTAACACATTTAAACCTATTAATTGTGGGTATTGAAACTCTTTTTTGCACCCGAGCAAGCAAAAATTACATTTCAGATCTGCTCATCAGTTCCCAAAATGAGCATTTACATGCTACAATGATATTTGAAGACGAAACGCAATAAACACAAGGTTTGGCTTCAATCCGAGAGAAAAAACAGAGCAAGCAACTTAGCTGTGAGTTTAGCTGAACATGAAGTCTGACCAAACATTATTGCTACACAGAACTGCCGTATAAGCCTGTACGTTGTTTGATGTCTTACAGTCTCTGAGCTTGTGTGTTATTAGCCAGTGATAACAGCAGCTCACAGACCCCTTGAGTAGAGCCACCCATGACGAGGTCTACCAGATGCCTACTGTTACAGCCTCGGTCCACAGGGAGTTACTGCTGCAAATTGCACTCACCCTGCTGAACTGCATTTTTATTTTTGAAATTATTATTAGCATTTTGAAATTGATAACTTGAACTATTAAGCACAATCTGAATTGAAAAAGATTAAATTCAAACTAGAGACAAAATTATTGTCCGTCAAAACAAATCAAAACTTTAATGTGATTCAATGACAAGAGAAAAATGTCATGTTCTTCACTCACCTCTTGATTTCTGAAGGTGGCATTCTCTTGAGAAGAAGTGGATGATCTAGAGGATCGAGATGATGAAGACCCTGAGTCCGATTCTGAGGATGAGTCATTAGATGGTGATCTTTGTCTTCTTTGTTTCACTTCTTTCTTTCCATCTCCTCCCTCCTTGCTTTCATGTACTTTTTTTGTGTTTTTAATAGATTCATTTACATCCTTCACCAATCCCAATTGTTCTTGGGACTTAAAGAGATCTGTGCCACCTTCTTCACCGGTAAACTGACCAAGTGTGGTACTAGCAGCATCCTTCTTCTCAGACTGTATCCCAACTGATTCCGGTGGCCCAGCAGCGACCTCCTGTTTTCTACAGATCTGTGGATCTTCGTTTTTAGTGGAGGGCTGGTGTCTTTCCTGTTGTCCTTCTTCAACACTAATCGAAGAGAAGCCAAGTGAGGCCTGTGGCTGAGGTGTATCAGAGAACGTACAGGGTCGCTTGATGACCAACGAAGTAGAAGATTGAGGAAGGAGGAACTTTTTACACGGAGACTGTGGTGACAGAGGGGTTGGTGCACTTGACTCTGCTTCATTCCTGGACACTGGAACATCATTTTGCTCCCCAGCCTCTGTCAACGCCTTTCTTGCCTTTTCTGAGGGGAGATGGGTAGGGGTGGGTAGGGAGGTGAAGCAAATCTCACGACCACGTTTGAATGGAGGAAGATGACTCTCTCTCTCCTTTTCGGCAACCCAAGCAAGCTCTTTCTCCTGTTCTTCTTTTTCTTTCTGCAGGACTTCCTCCTTCTCGACTCTTTCTTCAAGGGACAATTTCCTCTCTTCCGCCAGCTTTCTCTCTTTCTCTTTTCCTTCCTTCTCCAAAGCCTTTTCTCTTTCAAGGTTCTCAGGGTCCTTAGCCTTCTCCCTCTCTAGATAGTCTTTCTTCTCATTTTCATCTCTTTCTTTCTCCATCATTTCCTGTTTAAGAGCGCCCTTCCTCTCTGTTACGTCTTTTTCCTCCCACTCTTTTACCAAGGCTTCCACCCCCTCTATCCTTGCCTTTTCTCTTTCAATTAGGTCTTTTTGCTTCCTTTCAAGCTCCAATCTCTCTTGGTCTAAGGCTCTTTCCCTCTCCAATCTTTCTTGCTCTAGAGCTTTCTCTCTTTCAATTCTCTCTTGCTCCAAGGCTCTCTCCTTTTCTAGTCTTGTCTGCTCTAAAGCTTTCTCTCTCTGTATTCTCTCTTGATTTAAAATTTTCTTTCTCTCAAACATTTCCCTTTCCAACCTTTCTTTCTCCTCTCTTTCAATTCTCTCTCTCTCCTTTCTCTCAGCCTCGAGCCTCTCTTGTTCAAGAATCCGTTCTTTCTCCAATGCTTTGGCCCTTTCTAGCTCCATTTCTTCTCTCTCTCTCTGTAGACGTTCTTGCTCCAGAGCCACTTGTCTTTCAAGATCCCTCTGTCTCTCAACTGCCTTCTGTCTCTCCAGTTCCAGGGATTCCTGTCTTTCGAGCTCCTTTTGCCTCTCCAGTTTGAGGGCCCTCTCTTCTGCTAAGCGTTGCTCTTGTTCTTCCCTTTCCTTAGCCAAAGCTTGTGCCCTCTCCTGCTCTTGAGCAAGTTTCCTCTCCTTAGACAACGCCCTTTCTAGTTCTTCTCTTTCTGAAGCTTGTGGCTGCTGAATTCCCTCTTTTTCCAGGGCTAAAATTCTTTCCCACACAACCTCCTCTGCTCTGTCTTGCTCAGGTTGTCTCTGCTTCTCTTGCCTTTCCAATTCAGGTGCCCTTTCTCTTCCCACCTCACAGTCTCTTTCTTCTTTTGCAGTGGTCCTGAGCACGCTCACGGGTGCTTGAATATGGACTGAATGTGCTCCCGTGACAGCTTGGGTGGTGCCTGCACTCATTGGTACATGGCCTACAGTGCTGGCTGTGTGCGCGATAGCAGATACCAGACCCTCTAGAGGACCTCTTGCAGGAAACAATGCAGCAGAAGGTGAACTGGTTTCTTGCCTATCACCTTCTCCATCACCAACATGCCACCCTGCTCCAGAGAAAGCACCCTCTGACTCCATTTTACGTGCCAGAAGGGTCAGTGGGCCAGGCTTGCGCTCTGCATGGCCACTCCTCTGGGGCTCAGGACTGCTGCTACAGCTGTCACTGCTGGAGGAACCAGAGCTGGAGGAGTGTCTAGCTGGGGCTGCATCTGGACTAGGGGGACTCTGTTTGGGTGTGTCAGGTAAGGGAAATGACAACTCTGGAGGTGGGGAAGGGGGAGGTGTTGGCTGGCGGAGCTGAGGAGACAAAAGGGAAGGGATGTGTTGCTGCTGGGGTTGACAAGATGCTCCAGACCTGTCTCTTATTGTGGGTACTCTGGCTGGCTGTCTGAGGCTTCTACGAGCACCACTGTCCCAATCATCTTTGTCACCATCTTCCTCACCATCCTCATCATCACTGTCAGCTGTGACTTCACTGGATGCAGAACCCCTTTCTGGACGGTGTTCACCACCAGGACCTTGCATCACCACAGAGCCAGAAGCAGGAGGAAGAGAGAGGTCAGCCTCCTGGTCCCGGTTACTTTCTCCTACATTCTGCACATCAAATAATTCCTCCCTACTTGAAGGGCCAGGTGGTTTGTGCTGCTCAGGCAAAACTCCTGGGGCATCCTGATGAGAAATGAGTACGGTAATATATTTATAATGTGAAACCCCTTTTTAATGCATTCCAGAGCACAATGAGACAAAAGAATGATAATTATGCATTATGCATTGGAAAAAAGAAAGTGATGTCTGACCTGGGCTTGAGGAGGACATGAGGTGCTGTTATTTACTGCTGAGTGGTCCTCTTGCTCTGTTTACAAAAGACAAAGACTTTCTGTATAATGACCTGACATGAGTATAGTAACTGACTTGTTTACACTGAAGGATCCTCTCAATACTTACCATTGGTTTCATATGCTTCACGAGCCTCCCTCTCCAGGCGCTGCCGTAGGAGCTCCTGCTGTTTAGCCAGATACTGCTTGATAAAGCTATTCTGGCTCATTTCCTCTCCAATCTAAACACAGACACAGCATTTAAAATAAACTTCAGGTCTTCAAGGTCATTTACAAAAAGTGTGCTAAAGCAAATTTGATCATACTATAGCTTGCAAAGAGATATTAATCAGCTAAAAACAAAAGCACGCTTGTGACACTCACCTGAGAGTTTGGCTGAAGTCCAATGTGAGCAGTGGAGGTCCTCTGCAAATTCTCCAGCATCAGAGCCTGTTATAAAGACAAAACACTTCATTCATTCAGCATAAATAACTGGTTATAAGTGGACCACTTATTATAAACAAATCACTGTGTATTTTGTAATAATAATACTAATACTAATAATAATAATAATACTACTAATAATAATAATAATACTAATAATAATAATAAGCTGCCTGCTACTATTACCATCATTAAAGACTTAAGCATCTTTAGGTTTTAGCATGTAACCTGCATGTATTGGACAACCCTACACACAAAAACCTAAATAAGAATTTGAATATTGTAATAATGCTATTTTCTATTTCTATTTTCAAAACATTTTGGACAGTTGGCAACAGCAGCAGGAGAGAACAAATGCAATTATGTTCTACTAAAACTATATGGACGTTCTAGTTCATTGCGGATGCAAACTCTAATTTTCAGACGTTTAATACCTCAGCAATGCACCGCCAGTCATTCATCCCGGCTGGTTTATTCTTCAAATATAGGCCACCATGTTTAGGTTTGACATGTAAGACAACTAAGCTTAACTCTACGTTGGAATAAGACGAATAACGTGGACAAGTAAACAACCACTTGCTGCTTTTACGACGAAATACGGTGAAGACAAGATCGGATACCGGTCGCTAACTAAACCAACAGTGCTCATACAAGACCCGAGCCAGCAGTAACTTTTCATCAAATTGGTCCAGGAAAATACAGCCAACCTCCATTATTTGCTAGAATACGTGCTTTACAATCTATTAAACTGTTGGTAGACGTGGAGTTAGCGTTATGTGTTTAATGTTTTGGTGTTTAATGGGTTGATGTAACGTTAAATAAGCGTTTAGCTAAACCCAAGAAGGCTAACGCATCAATCGGACAAATAATGAATCGGGGACATACACTCCAGCAGCAAGCCAGTCGCTAAAAAGCCACCGCTGAGCACAACTCACAGCGTTAGCCAACCGAGCTAACGGGCTAATAGAACAACATCAAACCGACACGCACTACGGAATTAGCCACTAAGTTCACTGAACTCACAATTTTGCAATCGGCGGCATACTTGTGCACGATAAGCAAAACATTCATCCACTGCATAGAGCAAATAGACGGATCTTTCCGCTGAATAGTGGCGGTCAACATCGATAACTCTACTACGCTACTCGGCAGTAACGTTAACGATACTCAGTTGTCGGCCCTCGAGAGAGCATCAGCCTGTCTCAACGTTAACGTTAGCTCGCACCCGCCGTGGTCCAGTGTGTGGTAGCGGAACTTACCCCTTTGAGTCTCTTAATCAGCGCATTCTTCTGTCCGCTTTTCGAAAGTCCTCTCTCCTCAAGAGCAGCCTTTAAATCTGCTACACGAAGGGACTGGAGCGGTCTCCCGTCCAGCGTAACGTCTTCGAGGTCCGCCATTTTCCGTTCCTCTAGTCAGTTCCCAGCCAGAGCGACAAGCAACGCCTTCCTCCACCCACCGTCACCATCGATGACTTCCCCCTTACGAATATAAAACAGCTCTGTGTAGTAAACATCTTCACAATGCGCATTAGTTTTTGCTATTTTTATTGCTATTGCGTTTTGTTTGAGTCCTGTGCATTTTGTATGACACCTCTTAACTTTAATAAAACGTGAAGCTAACGCTACATAAAATATTCCGCACTCCCATTTAATAATGTGCACAAGATTAAACTAAACAGTATTAAATGTAATGGTGTTATATAAAACTGCGTTTTATTAGGTTAACTCGTAGTAGATGAAATAAAATCGGGCAAATAGGTTCAACAATAAACTATGCGCAAAACCTGCGCATTCTTGATTTCCTTCACAAAAACTTAGTTTGGTTAACCTCGTAGACGCAGTAACGAGCTTTGTTAGCATGATTTGGGTTAGTGGTCGCTGCACTGCAAATCCGTTAACAGTTAACTAATTTAAAGCTTTTAGTACAAATTTGATACTTACAGCTATGTATGTTGGGAATAGTTAACGCAATTGTGATGCTGGCTTTAGACGCAGGAGGTAGAATTTCCTAGACAATAAGTGTTTAGTTGAGCTACCTGACGCTTTCCAGTGTAATGATGATTAGCTTTGCTGAAGTACACGAGTAACGCTTTTTCTGAACGTTTCTTGGCTCAGTCATGTCAGTCAAGGCTTAGTTGCTAAAGACGCAGCGCCTATCGCAGTTCAGTCACAGATCCTGTCTCAGGTTGGACACAGGGATCAGCGATCATGTCAACGCAGAACTGGACCCACAATGGTCACGGCGGCTGCACTGCCAACCCGGAGGACTTTCCATCAGTTCCACGGGGGGTAGTCAGTCCTCCAAGCCTCGAGGATCTGTCTTGTGCTTCTCCGAATTCGGGACAGACCAAAGAGCCGGAGCCCATTTCTTATGCTACCCTCCAGGAGCAGCGGTGCGTCCTGAGCTGGTTTCAGGGCTGGTCCGCCACTCAACGGGAGCGATTCTTGCAGAACTTGCTGGAGAAAGCTGTGCCAGGGAAAGTGTGTACCCTCCTAGATTCACTCAGCACTCTTCAGGTATTTCTCACTGTCACTTACAAATGACCCAGGGAGTGACGTGCTGCACTACACTACTAACGTTTGACTGTTTCCTTTACTTCGGCAAGGTTAAAGATCATCTGCCAAATATCTTTGAATGCCAGCTGCGCTTGTGGAACCAGTGGTTTCAGTCTTGGGGAGAAGAGGAGAGGAATAATTTCCTGCACATACTGGAGGAACGAGATCCAGTGTTTGTCGCCCACTTTTACAGCAGTGTAGCCAACACAGCAGGAAGAGACTGAGAAATGTTTACATTATGTTACAAAAGCAAGTGAGTCTAACAAATTGAAGAGGTGTGTATTGCCAAAGATAAACAATTTCATTTAAGAACTGATATTTTCATTCAGTGAAAGCGATTGTTTGCTGCACTGGCTTTCTAGGGACGAATAACACGTTATTTCAACATTTATATGGGGTTCAGAACTTTTTGTTTATGTTAAGCATGTAGTCCCATCAATTAAAAGTGAAACATGTATGGTTATAAGAAGTGCAGATATTTTTCACTTTCTGTTGGTCACATGAATAATCTCACAGAAGGTAGCTTTTATAAACATAAAAATAAATACAATTCATAATCATTCATTATATATTTGCTGTGTTTTTATTGTTTGAAAATATTCAACAGCAGTAAGTATAGTCCATTATGTACAGTAGTTCATAAGTATACATGTTTTACCATGGACTCAGTAATATGTTTCAAAGATTAAAACTTCAAGAACCTTTCTACATTTACAGGCATTGTTTTATTGCCTGAGATGGTTCTAAATTATTTATTGCCAAGATTTTTTTTGTCGAAGAATAAGAAAACAACTTTGGACTATTTTATCCAGTCAACAGATCCAGGAGTAAGTAAAGCTATTGGAGTCAGATTTTCCACATCCTCAACACAAAAATTAACA
Organism: Macropodus opercularis; assembly: GCA_030770545.1. Classification (NCBI taxonomy): domain Eukaryota; kingdom Metazoa; phylum Chordata; class Actinopteri; order Anabantiformes; family Osphronemidae; genus Macropodus; species Macropodus opercularis. The sequence continues at coordinate 2,114,491 of CM061105.1, read as the reverse complement.
AATGGGTAGATTTTGTCTGTAAATCTTTGACCTGCAAATGAGTACATGTGAGCTCTGGTACCAGCATCATAAAAAGAGATTTGTCCATTTTTGTAGTCCAGCAAAATACCAAGTCTAAGTGGTTGTTCCTGAATTCGGATAACAACAGGCCTATTATCTAAAGCTCTTAATTGGCCCTGCTTGTTCCTGATTATAGTCCAGTAACTTTGTGCTGGCTTGTAGGTTATTTGTCCCTTTCTTTGAGCAGTTTCACTGGCCATCCCAATGTGGTAGCAAGTCTTCCCAGCTACAGACACCTCCCAGTACTGTCTGCCACTTGAAAATCCAGTCGAACCTAAGGCAGCAAGATCCACATCAAATCGACCTGGGTGGTCAAGGACATTTTGTATTTCTTCAGCAGTGGACATCCTAGTGTTGTCTTCAGATAGACGTATTCTTGGATGTGCTGTGTTTGGATCGAACGTAATCTTTCCTGTAAACAAACAGCACCATAAACAAATAGTGAATTAGGTGTTTGACATTTCCAAACCCCAGCTGATTGAACTCTTTAAAAGGCAAAACAGAATTAGTGCTGAATAAATAGTTCTTAATGTGGTGTGGAATCTAACTATTATGTGACTCACTGGGATAGATCGTCCCGTCCTCCTTATCAGCTATTTTGTTCTGAAGCTCTGTGAAGAGTAAAAACAGCAAGTTTTTAGTGGAGTTTTCTAATATCATGATGTATTTTGAACCTTCTGTCAAACACATGTTCTAGTTACCTTCGACTGTTTGCTCAAGTTGACTCTTCTCAGTTTGCAGTTCTAGCATTAAAACAAAAGACAGCTGGTTGAAATATACAGTAAATAATATACATTAACAAACATGACTAGTTAGTACTTTTTCCCTTTGTGTGTGAATGTGAATATATCCATGTACTGTGTGTGCAAGCATTTCCAGAGGTTTGAACATACTGTTGTAGTCGTCCTGCAGTTTGTAGTAATCTGACATCCGTTCTTCTAACTCCTTCTGCTGCTGGTTGAAGACAGCATCCTTGTCAGACAGCTGCTTCTGTAGGTGGTCATTAAGTGCTTGGCTCTGCTGTAATTGCTTCTCCAAGTCTGTTTAATAAAACGTATGTTCAAAAATGAAGGTTAAGGTTGTATGGACTCTAGGTATATTATGTATGAGCAGAGAGTTGAACTTACTATCGTATTCCTGTCGCACTCTGTTGGTCATCCTGGTCTGTTCTTCTAACTCCTCCTGCAGCTGTTTGAGCTTGGCATCCTTACTTTGCAGCTGCTTCTGCTGGCGACTCACCTCATCCATGCTCATTTGCAGTTGTGTTTGTATATCTGTTTTATAAAATATTCCATTTAAAAACAAAGTTACACAACCTGCTCTCGAGGAGAAAAACCTAGAAAAAGAAAGGCTGTGTAGAGAGAGGTCAGCTTGAGGATCTCACCTTCACAATCATTGCGGCCATTGTTGCTGCAGGAAATACGCAGGTCGTTCAGTTCCTTTTTTAGGTCTGACAGAAGCAAGAGGTTAAAAACAGAAATAAGAAATGCTAGTTCAATGTTTTGAGAAGATTAATTATATGTTTATGATAAACCTCAAGATCCAACCTATTAACCCATTGCCTTCACTAAAGCAGACTTGTTATGTACTTAATTTGTATAAAGTATAAAGTATAGTATATGAGGAATATTTCTTGCTAAATGGAAAATTGCAAGCCTGATCTTAAAAGTTAAACTTGATTTAAAGCTTATAACTAGAGATGACTCAGTGCCTCTATTTTCCTCCCCTTTCTTCTTTCTATCCACCTACATGTCACCAAGTTATTGCATGTGATTAACGTTGTGTTGTTTTTCTCCTGCCTGGTGTTTTTCCTCTACAGTTTGTCTAGTGTTTGTTCAAGTGGCCTTTGTTGAGTTTTCCATATCATGCCACAACACTGTAAGTTTTGTGTTCTTTGTCAAATCTATTTATGCTATTTGAATAAAATGAATTGAATTGTAATAAGCTTATTTCATAAACATCATAGTATTTCTGAAGGGGATGCCCAATACTCACCTCTATTTGTGCTTACAAGTTTTTGAATCTGTTTCTCTTGTTTGTTTACAGTTTCTTCTAGATCTAAGAGAGATTTGAAAACAGGATTTAACACAAATGAGAAAAGTCGCACAATAAGTTTCATATGATTGTAATATGAGTTATTACGTGTGAGTTTTAGAAATATTCATTCAAGCCTGGACAGTAAGAAATAATTAACGCAAGACAATAGAGAGACAAAGTAACAAATTTACAAACCTTTGATCTTCAGTTTGTGTTTCTCAGTCTTTTTCAGTTGTCCCTTCAGATCACTGATTTTCATTACTAGCATTGACAAAGACACAGTAGTGTGACGTTAAGGAACTCCAACAACATAATAAGGAACATGAACAAAATAAGAAAGATTCATACTGAATTGAAAATTCTGTTCATTAGCTTCCTTGAGCTGAAGTTCATTGTCTTGCAGTTGCTTCTCTTTAAGAGTCAGTCTCTTCTGCATGTCTAGAAAATATTCGATCACATCAATAGAATACAACATTGTGTGTATGCGTAACCTCATGGAATATTAATGAAAATACTGCAATTTGATCTTTACCATTAAGGATCGCAGCATTTGTTGCTTTGAGGTCTTCAATTTCCTCTTCAAGTGGTTTGATTTTTTTGTGAAGATTCAAAATTTGAGATGCTAAAAATATCAGGCAAATCACGTTAGTATTCTGAAGTGTATTAGCTACATTTTGTGTCTATTTTTTTTTTTAAACCAAAACTGAGCAAAACCCTTACACAACTCATTGACCCTTTTATCGCCTTTGTTCAGCATGTCTGACTTTTCCTTGATCTGATTTCTGATGTCGCCCAGTTCATTCTCCAGACCTTGAAGAATTTCAGATGACATATTTTGTATCCTCAAAGTAAGAGCAAATTCTTCAGAATAACCTTTACCTTTAGGCACAGCTTCTTACCTGCAATTTTAACAGAATAGGCTTTTTCTTGAGCGCCTTCAAGCTTCTTCAGTCTATTTATCTCATCTTGTTGAGACAAGATCTTAAATGCTAACAGAAAAAAAGGTTGAATATGGTTCACTGGTTCAAAATGATCATTCAAAATGACAGAAAGCATAAATTTTAAACTTACTCAGTTTGAGATTGTCATTTTCTTCATCCTGAATACCGTCAACCAACTGAGCTATACGGTCTTCCAAGGCTGCAGACATGTATGAAACCATCGTGTCATATGTATGTAACAGTTCATGTCAGAAGTGTGCTGTGTTCATTATCTGGATCCACTGACATACGTAGTCCACATGTTACTTTCACTTACCTTTAATCATGTCATAATTTGTCTCATTTCCAGCCAAATATTTCTCAATCTCTTTTTGTATTACAACAATGTGCAGAACTGAAAGAGAATTTAAATATTAATAATCACATTGTATGGCATGTATTTTGTCATTCACACAGTGTCAGTTTGTTTAGTATGATGCCTTTCTTGTGTTTTATGTAGTACAAACAAATATTTATATATAAATAATAATGAAACTAGTCTACTCACGCCTTTGTGCTTGAGGACTTCTTTTTTGCAGCTCCTCTGTTTTTTCAGCAAGCTCCTTACTCTTTTCATCAATTATTTTTTGAAGCTCTAAAAAGTGTTTTAACATTTACATCCTATAAGTTCACTGCCATAATTTGTGTACTTTTATTGTTAACTGACAAAAACACACTAACCTGTTAACTTGGTTGGGGATTCGGTGTTTTTTAGTTGTCTCTTTGACTCCTCCAGTTGCAGGGTTAATGTAGAAATTTGCAAAGCTGAAAGATTGCAGATACAAAAGTATAAATATATTTTCTTTATGTATAATGGAACAGAGAAAGAAGCTAAAATTATATGTACTGAACATAAAACAGAAACACACTTAGCTCACTTACCAAGTGAAGTAACAGAGTTAGATTTAGACAACAGCTCTTGAATTTTTCGATCCAGTTCGGTCCGCAGCGCTGCAAAGGCACATATATCACGACTGTAAATCCAACGTACAAAACATATAGCAGGACAAAAGCTGATTTTCATGTAATAAAAATGAATTGAATACCCCACATAACAATAAAATAAAATTTATTAGAGTTCATTTAGGTTAATCCCACTTCCTTGGTAGTTAACATCTGCTAAACAACATACTCTTCTGTAAATGACATAGACAAACCAAAAGTGTCTGTTACTGTATATTTGTCAGACTGTTGGCCAGAAGGGATCAATAGAAACTACACTCACCTTCAAGTTGCTGCTCCAGGCTGTAACACTGTGACCCTGTCTGGTTCAGTTTATCCTGCAGAGCTGGTAGAAAAACAAAAGAAAATTTATTTTTAATAATGTTTTTAAGTTTTATCATTACTATTAATGGGACACAACTGACCTTTGATAGTAGCCTCATATTCAAGGTGCTCCAGCTCTTTTCTTTTCAGTAGCTCCCTGAGTTCTAGAAAAAGCAGAGCGTGCTTGAGCTCACAAAACATTCCCACTACAGTGTGATTTGGTTTTAATTATGCCAAAGTGGAACAAGGCGCTCACTCAAAATTGTAGTAGATGTTCCATTGCTCCTCTCCTGGTTTTCTTGTTTCATGTTTCTGAGTTGGTTGTTCAGATCAATTATTTTCAGAACTGTCAGAAAAAAACCAATAGTTTTAGGAAATTTTAGAAATGTATTTTACACCCATCATTAATAAAGACACTCCCTTCTTACTTACCTAATCTGGCATTTGTTTGATTGCTCTTATTCAGGTCACTGGTATATTTCTGGAGGAGTTTCTTTTTGGTAACAAGTTCATTTGTAATCTCTGAGACAATTTTGAACAAGTGAAAATACATGTATTAGTCATATGTAGCATCAGACAAACCAGACCATCATTTATTTTGATGACATTCAAACTTTACTGGAGATACTTACGAGTGACCTCAGTCCTTGTTAAGACTGTAAGATTGGATAACAGTTCCTGCAGCTGCTCCACTTGGCTCTGCAGTGAGATGATTTGCAGCACTGAAGGAAAAACGTAGCTTGAGGTGAGAGTTGATGTAATAGGATCCTCATGAAAAGAGGGTCAATTTCTCGGAACTTTCTAATTATGACTGTTTGACACTCACCCAGTTTTACGTTTTCATCACCTTTGGTGTTTATTTCACTGATGTGAACATTTAATGTATTTTGGAGAGCTGCAAATAATCAAATTTCATTGTATACTGTCATTTGAGACTGCATTTTAAGTGCTTGTGAACTGCATTCTTGACACTCATAACAGACTAACCTTCCACTTGCTTTCTTGTGGTGGCACTGGTGTTCTTTCTTTGCAGGTCCCATATCTCATTCTGAACATGAATGATTTTTAAAACTGAAACAAAACAGGCATTGGTTGAAACCGCATTCATTGCATTTGTCATTTCTGGCCCGTGGACCCACGTCACCCGTCCTCAGCCTGTCAGCTTCCTGCCTGAACACGCTCCAGTTCTTTAGTGCCTATCATCCACTACACTCCACTCAGGGAACAGTGCCTGCTGGTCCATGCACCAGGCAGCAAAAGATCCACTTCCACAACTTCCCGTGTCTGGCACTTCTAAATTTAAATAAAGTGGCACTTGGGCTTGGGCAGTTATATTTAATGCTAATGCTGATTTGTTTAATTCTAGCAAACTACATGATTTAACTGTTTTATACAAAAAGGTGAACCTATGTTTTACATTAGACTGTAGTGTGATTACTTAGTCTGGAGTTGGCAACCAGTTGCTCAAGTTCTGCATTCTTGGCGTTCAGTTCATCTTGCTTTTCCTCCAGTTGCCTCTGCAGTGCTATGAGCATATAGAGATGATGAGATAATCAAAGGAGGCATAATAGAAATTTTACAATTTAAGAGAAGAAAAACATTTCCTGTAAATGTTAATAAAAACAAATTTTAGTTAAAAAAATTTTCTTGTGCAAAACGAAATGATTATGTAGGTGTCGCTCTTCTTACTCACCAGACAAGTTGTCTAGGTTTTCTGGTTTTGTTTTGGAAATCAGGTCTGTCAGAGTCTTAAGTTCTCCATGCAGGTTAATCACCTTCAGAACTGGCCATAGAAAGAGCAAAAACTATTCATTAACTAGTCATAAATCTGAAATAAATGATGTGAACCTGGGCAGAAGACACTTCACTTAATGTAAAAATAAGTGTTTTACTCACTGAGTGATCCTTTGGATTCTCCTCTTATTTTCAGTTCTTCAATCAACTGCTCCAGTTCAGTCTGTGTCTCTAAAGATCAAGACACAAACTACAGCATTAGATGTCCATCATTAGTCTGAGTCTTTAAGCCAATCAGATTTACAACTTACTGTTATATCTATCCTGAGGTTCAGAGCATTCTTCAGTCCTTATTTGCAATTCCTGCTGCAGCTCTGTTGTAAAGCAGCAGTATTAGTAGAGTTACATTCCCTTTTTCTGGTTTCAAGCAGAGAAACCCACATATTCTTAGCAATAAAATGAAGAGCTGACAACTTACTTTTGATCTCAGCCCGGTCACGATCACATTGCAGCGTTTTTAGGTTTAGCTCTTCCTGCAACTCTACAAATTAAGAGGTTTTCTTCAAGTTATCAAAAAAATTGCTGTTCAAGAAATGTTACTCCTAAAAGTGAAATACTCACGATAAATTGTTAAGGAGTATGTTGTGTTATCATTGCGCCCTTTTTCTTCCAGGTTACTCAGTTGACTGTGCAGATCACTGATTTCCAGAACTGAGGACCAAAAAAATGATATTACATAGAGAAGCGTTTGAGACCGTATTAAGCTTCAGTATAATAAATGTGGGCATTGTACCCACACATCACTTACTCAGTCTGGCATTTGTCCTGTTTCTCTCAATGAGCTCATTGACATACTTCTGCAGTTCGTTTTTCTTTGATGTGAGATCATTTCTGAGCTCTAAAACAAATCAAACGTTGCACAATATAACAACATTTGGATTTATCTGTGTGTTTTTTATTGCATTCTTCTTCATTTAGCTTGTAAAGTAGTAGATGTTTATTAGTAGAGACACTGCAGAGATGGGGAAAATGTGAAGCATTGTTGACAATACTTACTGGTGACCTCACTGATGTGCAGCTTGCCACGGTCTGACAGTTGTCTTTGAAAATTCTCCACCTGATTCTGCAGCGTCAGGATTTGGAGCACTGAAGGAAAATACAGCATAGAGTTCCAATATTAGTTTTGACATAAATAAAACCAAATTGATTTAGTTTTTCAGACTCACCCAGTTGAGTATTTCCATCTTTACTGTCTATTTCCCTTATAAGACCATCCAGTCTAACTTGCAATGCTGCAAAAAATGTGAATTGTAGTTTAAAAAAATAGAAGATATAATTTCTGACTTGAGTGTCACTGTATTGCTGGTATTTAAAAAAAACAGTTAACTAACCTTCGATATGGTCTATTGTGGTCTTGTTGGCAGGGATTTTTTGAAAGTTACGTATTTCATTCTGCAGCTGAATGATTGTCAAAACTGAAACATACAAACATAATGAAATGTTTCATGGGAGAAATGAGTTTAGACATTTCAGAAAGTTTCTTATTTGGTAATGATTTATAACACTGTGTAGACTCTGAACCATCTTTCTATGAATGTACAGGCAAAGTGCCACGTCAAGCTGCAGTATGTGTTTGACTGGACACATATTACAACACAGAGAAGGAGAATTAATGCACAGTACAGGATTGATTTAACCTTGGACCCAGATACCCACAGGAAATGATTGTAAAAGGTGTGTTACTGCCACATGCACGCCACATCCCAGCATGCACCACTGCTGTATATCGCTTGTTCTTAATTCACACAAAGGAGAGAGGGCTGGAAGTATAGAGTTACCTGTTCTGGGGTTTGCAATCAGTTTCTCAAGTTGTGCATTTTGGAGCCTCAGCTGCTCTTGTTTCTCCTCCAGCTGCTTCTGCAGCTCTGTGAGGGGACGAAGGGGGTTAACCCAGAGATTCTGTCTACAAAACATTTCTCACTGTTTAATGTAGATACAGGACGTAGTAGTTACCTACTGACATACTGTCATGTCACTCACCTTTGACCTTTCCCGAATCCTCAGTTCCAAAGATCAGATCCCTCAGAGCACTAATCTCATTCTGCAGGTTGATCACATTCAGAACTGGTCCAGAAAAATACCAGAAAATATAACTACAAAGTTTACAAGATCCCACTTATCAATGCCCATTAAAGTCACGCTTTAATGATATTTCTTACTGAGAGCTGTTTTGGACTCCCCAGTTCTGTGCAGTTCCGCAATCTTCAGATCAAATTCAGTCTTTAGTTCTGATAGCGACACAGAAACAAGACAATTTTAGTGTTATCATGGATTATGAAAGCCTTTAGGTCACTTAGATGTACTTACTGGCATATCCTTCCCTGAGTCCAGAGCACTCTTCAGTCTTTGATTTGAGTTTCTGCTGTAGTTCTGTTTTGGACAGAATCACTCAGGTTGCCAGAGATTTTACATGAAAATGCTGTATGAAAAAAAACCTCTTACGTGAAATAGCAAAAACAAAGTAAAATGACTCACCCTTGATTTCAGCTTGAGCTTTGTTGTAGCGTTCAATCAGAGTCTGTGTAGCTGAGATCAGTGTAATGTATGGTTAGTTAAACCTGTTCCCAAAGTAGAAAGCAACTAGCACAATGACAAGGATATGACAAATATGACATTTGAACAGTTATGATTTCTGCTTGTATGAATTAATTTAATAATACAATTATTGAGAGAATGACTCACTTTCTCGAGATGATGATGTCTCCTCAATCTGCGTTTCTCTCAACTCTTTCATCAGGCTGATAATTTTAATGACTAGACAATGAAACAATTCAATGTTTAACTGGATGTTCAGTTTATTTCTATGTGAATATCCTGAATTAGACTTTGTCTCTTTCTCTTGTTTGTACTCACTCGTTTGTGCCTGGGCAAAGTTTGATTCTTCCATTTTTTTCTGTAGGAGCGCTTGCTGGTTTTTTTCCAATTCCCAAATACGTCTGAGCTCTGCAGTGAAAGAAAAGGATTATTTGTACTTTTTCACACCCATGCTGATCAATAAAAATGTGCGGGGCAAACTCATCCAGGTGTCGGATACTTACCTTGAAGTTGGGATTCTGTGGTCGTTCTGGTATTTGCTATTAACTGTCTCAAACGTTCCAACTTCATCTGAAGATCCAAGATTTCCTGGGCTGGAGAGAAACAAATGAGGAGAACAATTTGATTCTGGTGTCACCACATTGATGAAAGCAAACCCAACACAGCCACTACAAAAGCCACTTCATGTGGTTTCATACTCACTAAGCTGTTGATCCTCCTCTTTTTCAATCAGCAGAGAAATCTTTTGAGTAAGGAGCTCAGAAATTTTTTTCCACTGCTTCAGATAATCTGAAAAAGAACCAGAATCAGGCCTTTCTGCCTCGCTACACAGTGTAAGTCTGCAAAACAATGACGTCTCAAGACAACGTGCGAGAACCCACCAGCCACACTAGTTTTGGATTCCGTCGTGTAGACATTGAGGAGCCTCTCTATCACTACAATCTTACTGCTCATAGAAATCAGTTCCAGCGCTGTAGGGCCAACAGAGAGGGTGCATAAGGAAATGGTAGCTCATGTGAAAGACCAGGTAAATGTTAGCTGATGTGGACATGCTCACTGTCTGAGGTGGCATCTTTTCGACCTTGCAGCTCCTTGAGCTTCTTATTCAGTTGTTCTTGTAGAGCTGAAAGAAAACAATCATACATTTTTGTTAGCATATCTAATATTAGCCACTATAACGCAGTTACCAAACCACAGTTGGTTGTATTAGCAAAGCCAGTGTGAGTGTACTAAATGAGCAAAGGTGTATCATACTGCATTTGAAAAAGGCCATAAAAGTCTCGCTTTCAGCCAGTTTAATAGTTCAACCTGCTATTATTTCACTTACGCCACAAGGACTTTACCTTTAATTCTCCTTTCTGTCGTTTCACCACTTTCCCCTGTGTTTGAATCTTGTCCTAAATCCCATATCTCAGTTTGCAGTAAGATGATCTCAAAAACTGAACACACACACACACACACACACACACAGAAATGAAAGTCATTACAGAAACATTTATTATGGCATCTTTTTAACTGAGAAGGATCTTTAAACTTTGAGTTTTATTACTATATGTACTTACTCAGTGCTGAGTTTGTGTTGCTTCGCTCAACTTGCTGCTTCTTAACATCAAGTTCGTTCCGCTTCTCTTGCAGCTCTTTCTGTAGCACTACATGAAAAGTTTGAAAAAAGGACGTCTTCATTTAAAGACATTTAGAAATATGAAGTCAAAGGACAATTAAATTAAACACACATTAAATCCTCACTTACATATGGCTGCAGCAGGCGTTTCAGTAGAATTAATTGTGGCACGTTTAATCTTATTCTGCAGTGTGTTCACTTCACTGGTAAGCTGTAGAAATTTTAGAACTAGAAAAAAATTTTATCACATAATATTATAAAACGAACAGAAATGGTGTTGGGAAGAATACGTGTATGTTATTTGGAGAAACGTACTCAGAAACTGATCATTCTCAAAAGTGTCCAGTAGTCGTTTCAATTTATTTTGCAGTTCAGTGCGATAACCTAGGAAGAAAGAAGGTGCGTTATAATAATGGTGCATTTAGTTCATTTGTCTTATATTTCTAATGTCTAATATAAGTGCAACTTATATTACAAGCTACAGTTTGCAATCGAACACTTACAGTCACTAACAGCTGGGGTTGTTGAACTACACTGAGCAAGCTGCACTTCATAAAAACTGACTTTCCTCCTCAACGCAGAGGCTTCGATATCTGTCAGCAGAAGAAACAGCAACAGTGTTACAGACAAAGCAAATCCACGTGATCTACATGTTAGTTCAAGTCCTCAAAGAACTGCTGCTCACCTAGTTGTCTAGTTTGGAAAGTTGCCTCCTTAAGCTGCTTGTCCAACAATGTCAGCTGATCATGTGCACCTGTGTAAGTCAAGTAACAAATGTTAAATCAGAAAAAATGAAAGGTAAAGTGCAATATCGTTTATATTAGTCATTACTTTACAGCAGAAATACATATAGTTATTCCACAGTTATACACACTCACGTACCTGTGCAGGTTTTGATAGTAATAGTCTGTAACAGAACAAAACATACTCAAATATCTGAGCTAAGAGGAAAATGTTTCTGAATACTGGTAAGTTACAAAGAGAGGCGGTGACATACCGTTACATTTATATTCTTGGGATCAATTCCATCAGGTAACGTAATCTGAGGTAAAGATAGAAGAAAATAGTTTATACAACATTTAGACTATTTAAATGTTAAATGTTATAGTGTATTAATAGTGGGGACTCACTGGGATCCCGTCAGGGTAACCAGAAACGCTCCTTACTGTATTCAGGAAAACAACAACAACATCACTCAACTCATTTTAATAAATCTACCTAAAAGTCATCAGTTCTGTTTACTGCAAAACATGTTTGATATGGATTGAAATTCTAGTTTACCATGCCGACTGTCCGTACCTTGAAAGACACACGAGAGAAGCAGTGGAACCCAAATGATGTGAGAACCTCCAGCCATTGCGCTGACTCCTGTCACAAAGCCCTGATCTTCTACCAGCAGTCCCAAAGCTTTATACACATCACTGACCCATGGTGACCAATGCCGGGGGGAGGGCGCATTTACCAAAAATGCAAGTAGGGCAGTGATAAAGGCGAACGTTGTGTACTAAAGGTCGTCTCTCTGTCTTTACTAAAGGTCTGTCTGTCTGTCTGTCAATTGGGTAAAACTGCGTAAATTGCCCGTAGTGTGTGTGTGACTGTGACTTGTGCGTCTATATGTGTGAGATATGTTTCTTTCTATCCTATCTACCCCTGGCAAATTCTGACTGAAAGTTACTTTTACTCAACTTTTATTGGAAATGACACAGGTATCTCCCAGAATAATAATAAGAGGCATCACTGTGGGAAAAAATTATCATACAAAATTACTATACAAAAGATTATCATCTTTTATTTACATTTGAACAAAAAGTGGCAAGACAGACTTTTTTGGGTTATTAATAATTTCGGGCTTGACCGTATATACATATTTATATATCTGCCAGTTACAGGTAGATTACTGGCATAATGGGGGACTAAAGCAGATACTGGTGAACTTCTGTTTGGCAGATAAAAGGATTCTGTCGCAATGACAAATATTGACAAAGGTGCAGTATGTACTCATCATGATTACTGGCATTAGGCTGTAACCTGCTGTTTGATCAGAAATAAAAAAGTATGTATGTAGTTAAGAGGTAAAAAATTATAGTAGTACACTAGAATGCATTTGCATTACCTTAAAGATATTCATTAGCCCTCATTAATTTTATATGCAATTTGTTTATTTTCTGTTGACTTCCCGTAAAATGCATGTGTTGATAATGAATGTTTTCCAGTAACCAGAATCTAAATGTTACATAACAAAGGTTTTTTGTAAAGTGTGCTAGTTGGTAATGATTGACCAAGGTACGTTTTTGCAACGCTATTATTCAGAACTCTGATGCTCCAGGGTAACTCACTTTTAATAACCCTTTACTGTCATATACTCGGCAGTTTATATTGAATAATGAAATTCTGACTTTGCAGGTTCCCATTAAACAAATCAATAGAAAAAACGGAATAAAACATTAATAATAAAAAATAAATAATTACAGTAAACACACTATGTACACACTAAGGGCACAGTGTTGATAATCCTGTAGTAGAGGTAGCAATGGAAGGATCTTTGTTAGTTTGAGTCACATGTTTTTTCTTATTTGGTCCTAATCAGCTCAAATCAGAAATCTAAAGAGTTAGTTTGTATATTTTATGACAGAAATCTTGTTGGTCCGTCCGTTCATTATTTAGTTAATCATTTCGTAACAAATGTTATGTTGAGACTCATGTTCTGCATTATTATGTTATCATCATTGTGATAAACTATTTACTAACTATTTATCAACTTACTAACTATTTATTAGTTAAGTCTTCATCATTTCATAACACAGTGATTACATTTATGCCGGGGTACCAACTCATCAGAGGGTTAAAAGAATGGACGAAATTCCAACAATTATCATTAGAAAACATTTGAGTGAGGGTCACTGTCAAAATATTATATGATAATACATAAGTATTATATGACAATATATAATATTTAAAAACAAAGATATTCAAGAGACTACAAGATATGAAACAAATGCTTGGTCGTACAGGGATTTATAATTTGTTAGTAGCATTGTTACAAGTGAATTCATGTTGCGTATTTATTGGCCTTTTCTGCTGTCGGGCGAGCGGCTGTGATTCCCCCGCCAGCCTCCTGGTGGCAGTAATGCAGCTTGACGCCGGGAGCCGCCGTGGAACAAGCAGAAGAAGACCTGGTCCTCAACAGCTGGGTCAGCGACGCGGCGTCGAGACGCTGCCAAGTATCCGTTTCCTCGTCTTTCCTCGGTGCTGCTTTGCGGTTGACCTGCGACCAACACTTTCTGTTAAGAAAAGGTATCGTTACTATGTTTTACTGTGATACAATTTAGCTTAATACGTTATACAACAAACTGCGATCATTTAGTCAAATTGTGTGATCGTTGAAACATTCCCGTTGAGAAATTACAGTGTTTTAATTATTAGCACTTATGACATGTTGCCATAGTCTGTTTTCCACTGACTACATACCCTCATAACAATAATAATAAACGGATTCCGTGTGCTTGTGTAAGGAAGTGGCAGTTTGAACTTTGACTGCGGACAGTGGCTTGTATGTGACCGCGTTTGACCCCGTAAAGCTCCGCGGTTCACGTTAGACCCATTTCATCAAACCCTTGTCTGGTGAACTTTTGACACGTTAAGCGTCGTCATGTATCCACATCAGATCGTGCCCAGCTGTTGCTGCTTGTTAGGTCAGAGCACTTGCAAGAAGCTTTTTTTTTTATTGCTTGCAAAGTTGCTAGAAGAGCCTTTTCAAAGGTAAAAAACTTAAAAACGATCAGATCTGAAAGTGAAATAAAGTTTTGTAACTGCATAAAAAACATGTTAAGATTTAATTGGAAACTTAAACATCTACACAAAAGTGTAGTAAAACATAGGAAAATGCTTATTTTATTAATCATTTTCACACACTTCACACATAGTTTGATTGTGTTTTTTTAATTCATTCCAGTTCTCTATTTTTTCATTTGCAAATGTATCTTTCGAATTCAAAAGATTTGACCCTGTTTCCATGACTGACCTTGACTTCCAGGATTGAACCCGTGACATGTTTGACCCGTCTGTTTATGCATTAAGTCGTTTGCCTTCCTCCCTCAGAGAAGATGTCGCTGTCTGGCTGGGTGTGTGTGGTAACAGGTGCCTCCAGAGGCATTGGCAGGGGAATAGCTCTCCAGCTGTCTGAGGCAGGAGCTACTGTGTACATTACAGGGCGCCAGGAGAGGACTCTGAAGCACACTGCTGCAGAGGTGACTAACTTCTACTTTTAACATCTCAAACAGGCAACCTGTTAGGTAGAATGGAAGAATGAAGTTTGTAATAATAGGATCAGCTCTCAAACCTTCATGTTCCACTTTAGACCCTTTTGTCTGAGGAATAACCTTGTCTGTGTTGGGGTAAAATTAGGCTAATTAATTATTAGTCAGAATACGTTAATATCGTTTTTATCTGTTCCCCCCACAGGTGAAGGAGAGAGGAGGAGTCTGTGTGCCAGTTGTCTGTGACTCAACAAAAGACGAAGACATTAAAGAGTTGTTTGAACAAATCAAGCGTGAACAGAACGGCAGGCTGGATATCCTGGTTAATAATGCCTATGCTGGAGTACAGGTACGTGCTGCACTGCTTGGTATATGAAATAATTATGTAAACACACTTAATGTAAAACTGAAGAGAAGAACAACTGCAAAGTGCTCGCTTCATGATTTGCCTAAACACAACGTGATTTTGCAGGATATCTTTGAAAATATGGGGAAAACGTTCTGGGAAACTGATCCGTCCATTTGGGATTCCATCAACAACACGGGCCTCAGGTATGTTTTTGTGCTTAGTCATGCCTGACTTATCAGCTCAGTCAGCAAAATGCTTGATGACTAGTCACACCCTCTTGGCTGTGACCAGATTTAGTTTGGACTAGTTGAATTGCATTTTCAAGGTAATCTCAAAAAAACAACTTGTTTCTCTTGTTCTGTCAGGGGCCACTATTTCTTCTCCGTTTATGCGTCCCAGCTGATGGTGGCTCGCGGTCAAGGTCTGATAGTCACCATTTCTTCTGTGGGGGGGCTGCGGTACTTCTTCAATGTTTCATATGGTGTTGGTAAAGCCGCAGTAAGTTCTCTGCTTAAGTCCTAAATGTACATTAAGCTTTGCATGTTTGCAGTTAGACGGCTTTGCAAGATGCGGTTAACAGTAGACTGTTAACTTAATCTGATATATACAGTAGATAACGTAACGTGACGTTTTTACTGGTAGAACTACGTGTGGTCTAAATAAATTTCTATTTAAAGCTATATGTCATTCAAGTGGGTGAATTAGAAGCAAGGAAATTATTTAGTTTTTCTTTGCACACACATTCACATTTTTACATGTATCCTCCTGATATCACAGTTATTACACCAATAACAAACAGATGTACCCATTTTGATAATTCCAAGTAAAATGGCAAAAGATTTGAATATACTCCTATGTAAACGTGAGCATATTTCGTCCGTGTAAGGTTTGTTTTGTGTGCCATACAGTGTGACAGGCTGGCAGCAGACATGGCTGTTGAGCTGAAATCCAGAGGAGTGGTTTCTGTGAGCTTGTGGCCGGGACCAGTACAAACGGAACTGGTGTCCAAGTTCGTCCTGGAGAAGGATTCTGGGCATTCTAAGGTAAAATCTTCTCTAACCCCCCCAAAAATAATTCGTTGTAGCTTTTTTAGGTTTTTGACAAATATGTTTGTTTTTCCTCAGCTCAAAGATGTATTTTTAAACGGAGAAAGCACAGAAGTGAGTGGAAAGTGCATCGTCAACCTGGCAAGAGGTAGGAAAGTGAGACTGAAATAACATTTTAATTACCATCAGGGAAAAGGGTTTTAGGTGAGTGACTGTTTTAGTGCCTGTGTGGAAATATCACCCTAGTCTGTTTATTTTCTGTGTCTACTGGTTCTATTCATCAATTTTGTGACACTTTTTTATTTTCTTCTTTAAAAGACAAAAACTTGATGTCAGTGACTGGCAAGGTCCTAATGACTTGTGACCTGGCAAGACGCTATGGGATAAAGGACATTGATGGTACATTCGTGCCTTCTTTCTTGATTGTTTTGTTTGTTTGTTTATTGTTGACAATTTACATTTTTAAAATGACCACAATGGGCAAATGCTAAATTCTTAATCAAATGACATATGCTTCAGTCTTAATTTGTACTATATTTATTTCCAGGCCGGACTGTGACTGATTACACATCACTAAAATTCCTTGTGGCTCGGGTCCCATATTTGTCCTGGCTCTCATTTGTTGTGCCCTCCTTCCTACGCCTGCCACGCTTTGTGCTCAACCTGGCAAACGGACGTTTCTAAGCACTTCCCTAACTCTTTCCTTTGTGCCATTAAGTGGAAGTAGTATAATGTGTTTCAGGTAACTCAAATGGACCAATTTTACTTGAGCACTGAAATACTGTGAATCTACGGTTTGATGTAAGGATGAAATATGAATAATCCATCACCTTGTATATAGTTTTGACATACCACTAATGTAATTTGTGAGTGAAGCCACACAATGTGAAATGGGAAATTGTAATCATTCCAATATTTGCACTAACCTATTTCTATGAAGTCTTTATGTACACAACACTATGTACAGTATACAACAGGCTAAATAACAATTTCCTAATTAAAGGATTGTTTCTATAATAAAACTTGTGGAATACCTACAAATGATTAATTTAATCTGTTTTATTCAGTTCTTTAGCATGAAGCAAGGTGGATATGGTTTAAGCAAGGCGTGGAATGAATACAAGGAAAAATCGAACAGGTCGGACTGTTCTACAAGTCAGTGTCCGACTTGTGGTGAACGGTTGATGAATTGAGGACCATGCTGTGGCTTTATGCAAAATACAGTAAGTTTAGAATTTAGAAAAACTTGTATTTGCAGACGAACCAAAATAGTTTAACTTTAAAAAGGCTACTGTCCAAACTCAACAAAAATTCCGTTGCTTCAAATGTTTGTAAAGGTGCACGATTGCTATAGTCAACCATGCTTTGCCTTGGGTGGTTATTCAGCATCTACATCATTCATCATAATGTATGAAAGGACGCAGGTATTAGCTCTTACTTCGTTGTAGTTTATGCAAATCTGCTTACACAAAAGACAAATTGGTTGAGTCAATATTCATCTGAGGAAAGTTGGATGGAGGCCACAGCCTCATCCACTCACTCCTCCTGGTCCAATAGTGAAAGCCAACCTATAGGATACATTTGTGGTCTCCAGGCAACTTTTCTCGGGCTGAAGCCACTTTGTGAAGTAAAATAATTAATAATTTGTATATGGTGGCTATAAACTAATTATCTCTTCATTGACTGACTGCCTGTTCTTGTGTTTTGCTAGTGTCCTTATTACTAATGGTAGCACAAATGAATAATCAGGCTGCATAAGTAGTCCCATAAGTTTACAATGGTACATGTATTTGTGCATTCATAAGAAGGTTTGCCTTGTCCCTCAGCACAGTCACGAGCGTGGAATAAATGCAAGGACAGCTGGACAGGACCACAGCCCAGCAGTAGGGCTGGTAAGTTCTCTTTTGGACAAGGAACAGTAAGAGCACTGTCAGATCGTAGAACAGACTGACCTTTACCAGGCTGCCGGTGTGGATCGAGCCAGTTTCTACAGAGTTTTACTTACATGCCCACACACATGCGCAAACGGATGCTGTTGTTTTGTTGCTCCGCTTGCGATCAGGGTTGGGCCTGGTATGTATCGTATAGTTGCCCTGTTATTTGCTTGTCGTAATTATTATCGCTATCATCGTTGTTGTAGTTAATATTTTTGTTCTCATCATTATTGGTTGCTTCCTGGTAAGCCTGCTGAACCAATCAGACACTTGCATCTGTGTACTTGCATCTGTGTGTGTGTGTGTACACATACGGACATTCCTATCATGCTGACTGTAATCCCCCAACATCCAGCCACTCCCCTTGATCCATTCTGCCAGCACTGCTGACATCCAACCACTCTGGTGCTTTCATTAAGTTTTTCTTTCCACCCAGGTTTGGTGAGTTTATTTGTCATCTTTGTTTTTAGGGAAGAAGTTTGTAGTTTTTTCAGGCCGCTTTTTTGGTTTTGCACAAAGGCAGGTGTTTTCTTGTACATTTGTTTAAAGACAATTAGAGTCAGCGTCATTAAGTGTGCTCACATGTATGTCAAACCCTCAAAATGACACACTGCCATTTCTGGCATATGCCTTACACCTCGTATTCACGCTTGAAGGCTCTGTTCTCATCTCACTCTATAATGTAAATGAGAGATCCAGTGTGTTTTAATTGTTAGGGTTTGATTATATGTGGTATCTAGACATGATGAGCTGTCAGTACAACTTGAAGCTACACTTACTTCTCAACGTAGGAAAGCTCACCTTGTATAGCATTTTTGTTTATATCCATGTGGGTAAGAACTGTGCGGATGGTGTAACAGGTAATGCAGCAACATTGTTACTGACACCTAGACTTTCTCTGCGGGAAAGACCTACCTTTTAAATGTTATGGTCTGGTTCTCCTCTATTGTTAATTTTCTTTTTCTGTAATTTTCATTTTCTCTGTTTTTATAGCAACACAATGCAGGACAAACCGATCACAAAACATAACGTTTACAAAGTTATGGTAGCACAGTGTTCCAACACACCTTTTATGCAGACAGAGGGGGTTGTAAGGCAGTGTACATCTTCCCTCTCACGTTCCGCTAATCCCCTTAGTGAAGTTCTATGTTTAACTAATATTGCTAATCCATAATGATTGATTTTTGGGTTCAGCTAATTTTATACATATGATAAAAGGTTTTCTTAATCCTTTGAGTCCTGGCTAGTACATTGGTTCTGCCCTAAAAATCCTAACGCACTGGTCTTCTACAGATCACAGTGGTGCAGATACCTGATGTCTTAGCTACTGCCAGTGCCCAATTCAAAGATGATTTTAGTCTTAATATTTTTGACACATGTGTTTAAGATGTTTAGGTATTTTAACAGATTTATACAAGTGCACTTTATTGCAGTTATTTGGAGTGTGTTCCAGTGTGATGCAGAAGCATGAAGAACCTTTAAAGTGTTAAGGCACCTGTGATGGACTGACGACCTGTCCTGGGTGAACCCAGCCTCTCACCCAACTGTTGGCTGAGACCAGCTCCAGCATGAGTACGCAGCTAAGATTATAACTGAGTATATCATCATATTATTTATGTACTCTCTCTCTCTCTCTATATATATATATATATATATATATATATATGTGTGTGTGTGTGTGTGTGTGTATGTATATATATATGTGTGTATGTATGTATTTATGTATGTATGTATGTATAAAATACACTAAAAATAGGTGAGGATTTCATGTTGCATTTGTAATTTTGCAGGCGGCACCATACGACAGAAGAAGCACTTGAGTATTTTATCAAGATAATAATATAATAATTCGACCTTTCACTCTCCTGCTCTCTACCTTGGTGCAGCTCGTTGTCTGAGGCTGGTTCCTCTGTTTGCTTCCATTAAAGTTTTCGTCTGTGTTTGCTGGGATCTGTTGGGTTATCGTTATTTTTAACGGTCGGTTTTAAATCTTAATCTGTGTTTTGCTTCTGTTTGGAACCGTCGCTTCATATACTCAACGCCACGGTTCGTGTCGCTGGTCGTCGTGGCTTTTTCGTGGCAGAGAAACGTTTAACCTTCTGCCACAGATTCGGATACAGGCGCCTCCGCCCTCCAATCCGCGGCCTGCTCTGGCAGCCGGGCACACCCACCCCGCCGTCACGGAGACGGAGTCAGTCGGGCCTTCTGTGCTTCCTGGTCCTCGGCTCCGCCTCGCCTCGATCTGGCCGGACAGGGGAAACACTTCTCAGTTAAAGAACAAAAGCGGACGGACCGAGGAGGACGAAGTAACGGCGACACCGATTCAAACCCGGGTCTGTGTCTTTCGCGACAACAATTAGTCGATGACTGAACTCGGGTGAAAGGCGACAAACTTGGTTTTCTCGCATCTTTGTGTCCCGATCATAATCCGTCGAGGTGATAAATAAGACAAGGGTCAAACAGACAGACGGTGCTGTTTCCCTGACCCGTGTCCCAAACTTGGGTCGTAAAAGGCGGAGTAGTAAAGGGCTTCCTTCCGCTCAAGTGGACCTGGGGGATGAAAGGTTGCTTTGGCGTTTTCGGTAAGTTTATTTTTGTGCTCCCCTGTTTCGTGTGTGACGGCGAAGTGCGCCTGTGCTGTGAAGTCTTTTACTTAGTGCGCCATAAGGGGGACACGGCGGACGGCTGGTGGCACCGGCACAGTGCGCAACTTTGTGTCTTTTATTGTTACCCTGAAAGGAAAAATACCGACTACGAGCTCCGACCGCGGATTAAAGTGACGCTTCCAACACCCGACAGGCTATGGCGTCCTCTCATCCCGCTAGGTTTTGTGCCACGCTGACTAATACAGTGATGTCAACGTTGTTGGCTATTATTTTGGTACGCTACGACCTAAATCTGGACCGAGGCGTAAGGGCAACGCTAAATGTCTGTAAGAACCGGGAGTTGTCTAAAAGACACCGAGCCGCCAGTGCTTGGAACAAAACACCAAGTTCTATTCAAGAAGTCATTTGAAATAGAATCCTTTCTATATGGCCCCTAACTTAACTTCCAGACTAACAACATATCTAAGTTCTGGCACCTGTTGCTTAGCAGGAAATTGTAATTGTTTTCATTAATTCAAACGGTTCCTTTTTGATTGTGTGGATTTGAATGATGTGTAAGGTGTCTAGGCTTGAGTCAAACTACTCATTTCCTGCCTCCACAGGTTTCTGTTGATGCATCTGCCTTTGTGAAGAAGCTACACTTACGTTTCTGGACTGAGAACTTGGAAGTGGAATAAAGCCCAGCTGGGAAGGGTGAGAAAGCAGACTTTGAAGGGTTTGTCAGAAATCCCCACTCTTTACACACCCTTTTGCCACCAATCTCCCCCCACTCACACAAAACAAAAGTCACCACACTCTGGGGGAGGGGACCCAGTCCAAGAGTATGGACCCAGAGTATACGACCAGTTTCACTGGGACTTCAGAATAGGAGTGCAAAATAGGGGGGGAGGGGAAACAGCTGTCATATAATAGACTGTGAGAATGAATGAGAACGGAAAGTTTTCAAAGCATCATAATCTTCGCTGCTGAATGCTCTGCTAAAGATGATTCCTGGCCCCAATCTGTGAGGTTAACAGTTTGACAGACACAAACAAAATGCATCAACAACTAAACTGGTGTTTGTGTTTTTCATTTCTAGGTGAAGTAACCTATTATAAAACACAGATGGCAACATACGGGGAACAAAATGGCAGAAATGAACAATTTATATCCACGAAGGAGCCTTTTGAAGAAAAGGAATGTGAAAGAAAACTTGAACGATCCTCTAAAGATCTGCAACGCTCTGACAGCTCAGCTGAGAGTAACACTAGTGGTGTGGCTAGTTTCACCACTAACCACAACTCTGTTGTGTGCCTGCCTCTGGTATCAGAAGGACTAAAACTGGTGTGGACACAATCAGATCAGACCCGTGAACTTGACACAATCCCAGAATTGGTTCAAGCCTTCAACATATTTCCATACCCATCGTCCCATGAGGTTAGTACCCTTGCCCGGTTATGTGCCTTGCCACTGGACAAAGTTAAGGTGTGGTTTATGGTGCAGAGAATTAAATATGGTATTAGCTGGTCCTCAGAAGAGATAGAGGAGACGCGTCGTAAACTGGCGGTGCCTGAGCTTTATGAGGATTCTACTGAAACAACTGAAGAAGCCAAAATAAGTCACACGAGCAATGTTTGTGAGGAACTAATAATTGAGGATAAGGACAGTGATGATGCAAAGGATGATTTTTCAAGCTTCGTTCCCAAGAAGACCAAACCAAAATGTGAGTCACCAGATACCTACAAACCAATCAAACCCACTGCCCCATGTTTCAGTTCAACTTTACCACCTCCTCAGGATTCATACTTTTACCGCCCACCAGCAGATGTGCCCATAAGTACAACAGCTGGTATCTCCCTTGACCTTTCAGAGTCCTCTTCCCAACAGCACCGTCATGGGCGTTATAAAAAATCTAAAGTCCAGCTTGCTGCTCTTCGAAAAAGTTTTCTGAGGGAGAACTGGCCTGCCGAGGCAGAGCTAAGACGTTTACAGGAAGAAACTGGGCTTAGCCGCAACGACATTCGTAAATGGTTCAGTGACAGCCGCTACCAGCTTAGGGTTGGCCGAGGTAGCCTGGCAGCAGCCCAGAACTATTCTCAACACACTGCTGTGGGAGGTAAACACGATCAACAAACTCAGCCTCTTTCCCTGGTTAATCAAAAGTCTCGTCAATCGAACGACATGAAGGGGCACGACGGAGTCCGTAGCAATGGGATTCGAAATTCACATTTCTTTCAGACCTTTCTGTCAAACAGCCTGGAGGCATTTGGAGAGAAAGTCCTTGAGGCAGGGTGTGATGTTGTGGAGGAGCTTTCAGGTGATGGAGACACTTTTAAAGATGCTGAACAAAAGGACGATCAACCCTTACAATTAACCAAGATCTCAAAGATTGAGCCAGATGTTTCACAGAAATCACCAGGTATACTGATGTCCTCTCCTTACTCTTCCTCCTCTGGCAGCTCACCACTAACTGCCTCACCTAATAAATCACTTTCAGCAAGTGTCAGCACATCTAAGAAATCTTCTCGCTTGGCTAAGGCCATTCCCACACACACCCCCTTGCATGATTCAGAGACATCCTTACCCATACCAAGATCCCCATCGCTCACTCCTGCAGGTCGACCAAGAAAGACAAAGGACCAGTTGGATGTGTTAAAGCAGCACTTTTTACGCTGCCAATGGCCCAAGAGTGAGGATTATACTGAACTAGTTAAGCTTACAGGTTTGCCCCGGGCTGATGTTATTCAGTGGTTTGGTGACACACGATATGCTGTTAAAAATGGCCAGCTGCGCTGGGTAAAGGGAGTCCGTGACCAGTTCTTGTCAGAACTTGCTGCCCAGCAGAGTAGCAATGGTTTAACAAATGGAAGTAGTTCTGGAACATCAGCTCGGGTTGGAGGTAACCGCAAACGAAAATATCACGGTAACGGAACGGGTGCAGATTCTCCTGATACCCAGCCATTGGTAATGTATTACCTTTCAACAGGCTCACTACATGAAAAAGACCTCGACTCTCTATGCAAGAAATCAAGAATGAGCTACCAGCAAGTGCGGGATTGGTTTGCAGCCCAGAATGTTGCTCATCAAGAACCTAATATTACTATTGAGACACTGGAATCAGACTGAAGAATATTTACACAATGGGCATAATTAGTACTTTGCTATAAAACATTTTAATTGGTGCATGTTTGTAAGATCCATTTTTCTCGGTACAAGCTAAACAGACATCTATATATTTTCTGCATTACTTGCTTAACCTAATATATGTGGACTTTTGCTGCCTGTGTTGCCGTAAATAGCACAATATCTTGTACACTGGTTTGCTATATTTTTGGAACCTATTTGTGTTTAGTTTAGCAATATAATTTAAACTGGTTGTATTTTGATACCTGGCTATGGCACATCTGCTTCAGAAGATTATCAATGTTGATACATTAGTTGAGAGATCATCATTGAATCATCATTCCTTTACAGCCAATAATTCCTTATCAAGAAAAGCACACTGGAGATGTACACTTTAAAATGACATCCTGCACTTTGGGTTTAAAGCCTGCTGCCATTATATTCAGTAAATTATGTCCTTAATAAAAGCTCAGATCCTAACTACACAGTATAATTGTTGAGCCCTTACGACTGAAACCTTGGATTTAACCTTTTCCATCTAATTCTGCTCATATCTCTAGCATATTTCTGAAACACATTACCAATACTCTGCTGGCCTGTCTGCTGTAATATTTCATTTATTATTTGAATACTTTTATCATTTATATCCCAACTGCACCTTTTACAGTGAAGGCTATCAAATACACACAGCTATGGAATTTGCCAACTTCTGCTTTGATTTACAGTCAGTATTTTATATGTCTTGTCTTAATATGTGACTTTACTGTTATGATAGAGAAACTACATGAGATGAGGGTCCAAATGCTTTGGAAATGGCAAAGAAATTTACCATCACCTCTTTCTGCCACCTCAAATTAAGATTTATAGTCCAGTTATCTGTTTGTGTATTTATTACTTCACACACTACTGTGTTTCCAAGAAGAAAAAGCTCCATACTTTAAAGTACTTCGTAGTTGACTGGCAGAAATAGAATGAGTTTAGTCCCTTAGAAATATCTGGACAGAGGTTAGATGATCCAACTGTTCTTTTAGCCATAAAAAGGTAATATAAGTGTCATGTTATGGTTGGAATATCCACAACACTTGGTAGTTAATGTTTTTGATGTATTTTTTTATCCTGTTTAAAAGAAAATCTCATTTGCACAAATGTGTCACTGGAAACCAGTAAAGAATTAGCTTTTTTTAGTCATGCGTGTCAGCTGCGTTCTTTTGTCTGTCTCTTTTATGTATTATTTCCAGCTGATTATAACTCTATTATTTAGTTTCCCTCACTGTAGACTGTGCTGAGACAAAATGTACGTGGTTGACACTGTAGAAATGCTTCTGCATAAAAACGTGTTACCCACACAACCACGTGGTAAACTTAGAACACTGTCCATATAAACATATGTACATTTCAACACCTATCTAAAATCTAATCTCAATTTGTCAATTGAGATTTAAAGAAATCTGAAGAAGATGGGACCCATTACATAAACAAAGGAAAACCAAAAACATTAACAAAGACTGCCCAGAATTGACATTGGCCTTTTGATTACATGCTGGGGGACTGTGTTGATAAGTCACTGGTAAAGTGGAACTGAAAGGCATTAGGAGTCTGGCGACGTATTCTGAGGATGACAAAAAAAAAAAACAGTCAGCGATTACCCAGCTTTCAACAAAGAGCGATATGCTATAGGGTTTTATAGCACAGCATCTCCTACCTCGCACTGGTGCTGAAGGATGTAGGTGTTCCTTAAACAACAGGGGGAGGGGCATATCCAGGAAGATTTTTAATATGATTGAAGTTTGTTAGCATCCTATAAAAGCAGATTGAAAAACTCACGGTGTATATGTTCTTGAAGAGAACTGTGGCTGGAAACAGAGGCAGCTGGTCCAGGAGTCTGAGAAAAAGAGTGTTTGAATCAACAAAAGCTAAGACCAAGTGAGAAGTTTAACCCTCATGCAGCCTTCGAGGGGTCAAAACGACCCCAATGTAGAATAGGGGGCGTCAAAGCTCAAAAACACACACAAGGGTTGGATCAAACAGCCTTCGTGGGTGTTACATCCAAGCAATTAACACGTGTGGGTCTATGATGAACAAGTTCATCCAACCGTTCATCTAGATAAAGCGTGTTGTGATTTATCATCTGTCTGCGGCTGTTTTATCCAACCTTTGTGTGGTTTTTGAGTGCCATCTATTTTTCATTTTGACCCCTCGAAGGCTGGACAAGGGTTAAAGATACTGTATGCTACGTTCTAGGTACATATAGAACATTCACTGAGTACTAAAGATTATGAATATGTAATAACTTTAGACAATGATTCATTATTTAAATGCTTTTTAGACATACACTGGAACACTGAACATCTATAGACATTACCCCAATAAGGTGAATGTGAGAATGCAAATGTTGTACCAGGCTTTTACACAGGCCACCTGCTGTGCACGAAATGTGTAAATGTTCAACTCTGCAGCACTGTCCAGACTTTTCCAAACAGTCTGAAGTTCATATATGAACTTTTCCAACAACTTATTTTATGCACCCACCACACAACTGCAATGTGTATAAACTTATTATGTCTAATACTGTTTAATAAGGGTGTGATTGCACAATATGATATTAAATGTGTTTATTTACTCTGATTAGATACACACATTTAATTTCACTGTGCTCAAATTTAAAAATTAATTTAGGTATAAAATATATCACAAAGGCAACATAAATAGGACACTCACTGTGAAGGAGGACAAACTGGGACCTCTGTCTCTGGCCCACCCCTGGGACTCAGCTGAGCCTAAGTAACTGAGATCCAGACATGTTCAAGCTAAGGCATTATGAAATTCATCTAATTCAATTCAATTCAACTAAAGAATAAAACTCATACCTGATAGATCTTGAATGAGGGGTAACTGAAAAGGTTTACAAACACACATCCTCACTAGCTTGAATAAAAAGCATGAAAGTGGCCACCAACAGAAAAATACATTTGTCAACAACTTTGGTTTTACCTGGGGGGGTGACAGCTACAGGGAGCGACATCCTTTGACTACTACATAGAGAATCAAATCATTCACTGTCCTTTTCAAAACTTAATACTGTAAGATGTTGTTGCCAAACACCATAAGTTAAGGAATTTGGTCTTTACCCATCTGTCTGAAATGATCCACGAGAAACCTGTGAAAAATACAAGTTAAATTCAATTTTTTATTTATTTATGTAAAGCCAATTCACTTTACCAAGCAAGAAACCCCAACTACTCCCCCATGAGCAAGTGCTTTAATTAGTAAATCAATAAATAAAGTAACTTTCTTAAAACAATTCAGGAACACTCACCCTCATCTGAGAAAGTGGCTTCCGTAATTCAGCATTTTCTCTTTTAAGCTCTAAAAGCTGTTGTTTTAATTCAGCATTCTCTCTTTTCAGCTGTCCGAGTTTCCTTATAACAGACGTGAGAAGAATGCCATTGCTATCAGGACTTTATTTTCACCGCTACAGGGAAACAATATCAGATGGCGAAATCACCTGTGTTCCAGCTCACTTGCTTCCTTTAGATGCCTCTCTACCTCAGTAAACTTGCGCTTAAAATGAGCTGTGATCATCTGCATCTGTGTCCGCTGAAAAAGTGCAATCTAAATAGAAGGAACACCTCACAATTATATACACACGTGATATTTTCATTTCATATATTACCCATGCTCTGACATATAACATGCTGGTAATTAAAGGGGACAGAAACAGGGGAGACAGGCCTGTGATATGTGCTCCAGCCGTAACTGGATGAGCTCCATGGGGTCCTTAAAATACACTTTTTCCTGTGGCTTCATCTACAATATAAATGTATGTTGCTATAATGACTTGGTGGCATCCAACAGCAATCTACAGTATATTTGTCAGACTCACCAACCTCATCAGTAATGGCCAGATAACTGCAACTGGCACAACATACACTGCACTGCTCTGAGGGAAAAGACACGATCAGAAGTGGTTTAAGTAGCCTGGACTGTGTCCGACTGCAACGATGATGTTGAATAATACATTTAAATTTAGTAGAAATATTAAATTGATATATAACACGTCTACTGTCTTACTGGACTTAATACAGGCCTCACAGCAGATGTGGCCACAGCTGGACACAGCAAACTTCGAGCCTCTTTTTGTGAAGCAGTGGTTACAGTGGAACCAGTCCATTTCCAAACACCTGTCTACAAACACAGGGACACTTTGTTTCACTGCGACATGACAGACTGAGTTTCGTGATTTAAAATGCTGCTAGAGCGCCGTCAGTCCACCGTTTATCCACCGTGATGCACTGAGCAACACTTAGTCTAATTCCCATTCTTCACAGGTGTGAAGTGAAACCAAACTGGAGGATAAATCTGTGGTCTCTACCAACTTTCCACAGAGTGACGAAGCCACGTGGATAGATGATGAAACGTTTCTACAAACCGAGAAGAAGTCCAGAATCTCCACAGACACCCAGTCTAATGTCTTCAGCAGCTTCTGTACTGACTCAGCTTTAGGTTAGTTGTGATTGTAGTTTTTTTTTGCGTTATAAAGGTAGTTCAGAAGTTCGGCAGGTCAAGCACGGACGCAGATTGTGAAAAGTGGACTGAAAGCTGCTGCCTACGGTTCTATAGAGATCTGAGTGAATGCAGGGTAAAACGTGCGTCACGCTGCCGAACCACGTCACGCCACGTCATCATGATGCTCTACGCGACCTGTCCGTCAAAAAGCCAGCGTGGAAGACAAACCCTCGATTTTAATCATTCCTATGCGTGAGGAAATTGGCTCAATGCGTGACACAGCTCCAATGTTCCCATATATGCCTCTACGCCTGCATTAACATGGCATTCAACTAGTACACTAATAACTTTAATTTAATATTACAAATATGCTAATTTACACACGCATTAACGTCATATGCGGTGACTGCTATAACTTCAGGGCTAACAGTGACTTGCTGTTAGCGAGTAACTGCTAGCTACGGTAGCTAGGTTTACTAACTGACTTAAGTTAAAGAAAATGTGGCCTGATACCAGTAAACGAGGCTCAGGACAACAGGCTCAGCACATGTGTACTTTTTAACTTTAACTTTGATTATTAGCAAACAGTGGGTGAGACGAGTCTAACCCGTAACAGTTGGGTCTTACCCTGCCCCGTAGCTGTAAACGGCCTGTAGGCCTGAGCTAAGACGTCACGGAGTTTACAAAATAAAGGTATGAGGAGTCTGGATCTCCGTCACAGACTTGCTGCATTTGTCACTATTTTTTTTTTTTTTTTTTTTTTTTTTAAATAGTTTGTAAAAATCACAACACATTTACGTTTTAAAATATATTTTTTCAGATTTATGTCTGTATGGACAGTGAAACCAATTCAACACTTTGTAGAAAATCTGTTTAATTTGAGCTTAGATCCATCGTTGATGGTGCACATCTGAAGGGATGGAACAAGTAGGCGCCTCACTTCTGAAGCCTGTGGAAACCAGGAGTAAAACCCAAGTCACACTGAAGGAGCCAGCCGATAATATAAATCAGTTTCCCTAGAACAAAAAAAGAAAAGAAAAAAGAAGGTTTGATAAAGAAATCAAGGTCAAAACAGCAGGACGTGTAGAATGTACTGGTTTACTGGTTTTTCAGGAATTTCCAGTGATGATTTGTGGCTCATGGACAGCTTTGTGCATCATCCCAAGCTTTCCTATAAAAACAAAAAGGTTTTAGCACAGTACACAAAGAGCAGGTTGATTATGTACTATATGAACGCATACCTGGTGCTATGCTCCGTAGGTTTCCAAGCTTGCAGCTGGAATCACAGCAGTTACATAGATGGCTTTTTTTAGGGTTATCCAGAAGCTCCCAGCTGGACGGGAATGGATGAGAGTTGGTCAATTTCAAAATACTGTTATGATTAAAATATTAAAAAGAGGAAATACTCTAGATGTTTGTACCCATGGTACTTGACATAGTGGCAGGCCTTCCTGGTGTGATCAAGATCAGCAGGATCCCAAACCCCTAGCTTGCAATGAATAAATACCTGCACAAGGAGCAGGGTTGAAGTTTTTAAACTCCGATTTCTAAGCCTTGAAGAAATACAAAGAGATGCAGGACAGAATTTCATGACGTGACCAATCTACCTCTTGTCCAAGAGCAAACCTGAAGGCTTGAACGGCCAGATGGATCTCGGATGTTTTATTCCTTGGTTTAAATTTGGTGCGTGACGTCTTGCTGTCCACGAGACATCTGTTTCATTTAATAAAAGACTTTGTGACTTACAGTGTCCAGTCAAGCAAACAGACATCTTTCCAGTATAAGTACAATACCCCTTATTGGTAATTAGTGGGTAGAATGTGCTGTCTGACTGCAACGTTGGTGTAGTGGTAGCTACACATTCCTCCAAAAGCAGCAGCAAGGGCTGATGGGTCTTCTGCTCCACACTGGCCATGATGGACATGAAGGAGCCCAGGGGAAAAGCAATAGACTCAGCAGGGCCTGAGAAATCAGCTAGAAAACGAGCCAGATGGACACAATTAAACCTCAATGTAGTTAGAGCTGTCGCTATAGAAATCCTTGACATTTTAGATGACCACTCACGTATCTGGAAACTCACCATTCATGAGTGAAAAATGGAAATCTAGATGTCCTTGGCCATAAGTATTGAACACGGAGTCATAGATCTGAGGGCGCCAGCCTTTAGGCCTTGGCAAAATCAGATCGAGTGAGTGAGTGCAGGAACTGTTGCCGCTGTACAATACTGAGAAACATTTCCCTAAATATTCAGTATTAATGTGAGCATCTAACCTTTTGTATGAACAGACAACTAGATGAGTTACAAGGGGCAAGTCAGAACCAGGAGAAGAAACGTAGGTCAGATCATTTGTGTACATCAAGCGATCCCCAGTAATCTACAAGGACCAAATGCCATTCAGGTGCAAGATGTGACTCACCAATAGTGGTTTGTTAAAATTAAGCTACTCACCAGTCTCCTGAAGTTACAGTCGCTGAAGTACACGTTAAAAACAGCCTCCATAGCTGTGAACCTGGTAGGGAAACAGTTACCGAGACGAAATCGTGCAAAATCAGCCTGTGAGCTGCGCTCTGTCCACACCAGCGTCACAAAATCAGGCCAGCAGTTCAGTTTCATGTCTGTAAGAAGAACAAATTCAACAAACGTCTGGTTGAACTGTGACTTCTTAGAACGACATGTCCACTTCAATGCTAAATTACCTGCAGAAACTGAACCAGCAGCTACCAAACTCAGAAGCACTGCACCTTGCCAAAAGAAAGCCATCATGGCTGAGCACCCGCAGCTGATTCTGTGGGTGGTTTTATCCCTTTGACTGGAACACGTCAGTGTAATTAACCTCATTCACCTGGTGTGTCAAGAACCTCAGGCACCAGAACCACTTGACATATAAATGTGTTAAATTTAGGCAAGTCCTACCTACGCAGCTCGATTTATCTCCATATTGGCCACAAAGTACTAGCATCTAGATTACAAATTTGAGTCTACATATAATTATCAAATACATTTTTATTTATTTTAATGACAGTTAACACCTAATCACCCTGTTACATCTTCAGTACAGGGACACTTCTTTGCAGCCTTATAGATGAAATACCAAACTATAGACTACTATAAATCTTTAGAAACATTTTATTTTAGGTAATGTCTTATAAATTCTCAATTGCTTACTTTAGGTTCTTATTAAAACCCAAAGCAATATAGGTTTAAAGCTTCAAAGATAAGCCATATGAAGCAGTAATGGCTGCAATACAAACTAATAAGATAAGGGACAATTTATGGAAACACAAAACAACACAAGAAAAAAAATTAACAGCAGAACTTGTTTTATTGTACAACTGTTAAAATATTCAACATCTTCATCCTGTTCAGAACAATTTATTGCTTGTCCACAGGTCAGCTGAGGGTTCAGGGGCCTGGGAGTCAGATGGATCCACAATCACTAGAGGTCCCAACACTGAATTGTGCCTCAGGATGTGAGAGTCTATCAAGAAAGAAAGAAAGGAATTCATGAGGAATAAGCACAATTTAAATTAAAAAAATAAATAAATAAATAAGCTGACAAACGCAATACCCCAGCTAGCTTCTCTTTTGGAATGGGACTTGCAGGTTGAGTCACAGCAGCTACAGATGGAGCTCTGAGATGGATCATCAAGCAGGTCCCATCTGAGAAAGGCACAATAGGGAGTTTGTAGTATTATATAGTCCTGACAAACCCCCAAACTATCACAGCTGCAGCAAAACATGGTTTTGTCCTTTAGGTAATTAAGGTACAGATTAGACCAGACAAAGGAATTCTCAGATATTTAGCTGTAGAGGAGATGGTTTTATTCATTTTAAAATCTAATTGGCACAATCATTGTTGCACAAAAATGATAGTCGTTTTTCCTCCCAGAATGTCAAGATTACCATGTAGCTTTAGAGGTTACCTGCCAGATTCCATTACATAATGACAAGCTTTTTTGCTTTCATTGAGATCTTCTGGATCCCATGCAACCAGTTTACAGTGGATGTACACCTGGGGAGCACATAAGAAGTTACTGATAAATAAACTGATTTTCCTAACAACTACCATGTAGTGCTCTACCTCCTCTCCTAGACCAAACCCCAAGGATTGTATGTAGAGGATGAGAGCAGATGAGCTGTAGCGAGGAAGGAACTTTGCAGTTCCCCTCAGGCTTTCCAGAAGACATCTAAAGAAATGTTACATTTCAGATCAACATGCAGGACTTCATCCAGTACGGTCACTAAAGAATAAGCAGGTTCTAAAGCCTACCCCTTATTGCCAATAATAGGGTAAACCTGGCTGTCGGGCTGCAACTCTGATGTAGTGGCTGCCACACAATCCTCCATGAGCAGCACCAAAGGTTGGTGAGACTTTTGCTCCACCGCTGCCCATATTGGTATTACGGAGCCTAGGTGGATGGCATTGGTCTCGGATGCCCCTGTTAATTGTTCTGTAAAGTAAAAGTTTAGAATACAGCTTTGGATCTGTTCACGTTTTATTTGGCAGACGAAGAACTCACCATTAAGGAGAGCCATGTGGAAGATTAGACTACCTCGACCTTCAGAAATACCTGCTCCAGGGTTCAGAATTGGGACATTCCAGCCCTCAGGTCTGAAAAGGTAAAGGGGAAAAAAATCATTGCCTCACTTTAGCCTTAAAATTAAAATGCTTCCCAACAAAAACCTACCTTTTATAAACACACTGGATGGGATAAGCAAAGGCTGCAGGTTTTGACTTGTCATAAGGTCTGTAAGTCAGTTCATTGTAATAAGTCAAATTCTTCCCCCTGAGCTGCAGAGGGAAAAGGGTTAATAAAATGCATAGTACTAAACCTAAAGTGATGTGATTGTACCTTTGCGTATGTCACCTGTCTTTTAAATTTGCATTCACTGAACGGGTAGTGGAACAGCACGTCCCCCTCCCCGTCGGGCCTGGTCTGCAGCTGGGACGGCATGCAGCTCCCAAGGAAGAAGCGAGCGGCGTACGGCACCATCTCTGCACTGATCCTCCATGTGATGTTCACCCCAGCGTTCTCACAGACTACCTGAATGTCTGCAAACGAAGCCTCAGTATCAGTTTCTCCGCACTCATTGCAGTTGAAGCTTGTCAAATGTTTACATGCACGACGAAAAATACCTGAACTGACAACAGCAGTTGCAAAAACAACCAAAACCGTCGCACTGATCCACAGATGCATGGCTGAAAAATCCGCAACAAGCTGGACCTTGAACACGTTATAGACTTTCGGCTTAATTGGCCAAATGCTGGGCACCTGTCTAAAAGCAATGCAGCATATAATCTGCGCGTCATCTATTTGCGACAACATCGTTCTTTACTGCGGTTCAGAAGTTAATATTTAGCTAATCATATTTAGCTGTCAAAGCTACAGTTATGTATTTCTTACAAAATAAACAGGCAACAAAGGCTTAGAATTTTAGTTGATATTCATCAAAGCGGAACCTTTGGCTAGTGGCCGCTGGGACGTTTAGAGTGCTACACAGGAAGTAAACTAGACTCAGGCAGACAAGTGGGTTGTAATTCGCTAGTTAATCAAGTGTGTTACTCAGTAAACAATTCTTATTATTTCGAATTGTATTATATAGTTAGGTCAACATGCTGATCAAAGTTAAGGTAAGACCTCTGTTTAATTCATGCCGGCTGGTCGCGTATCGTCCTGAGGCGCCAGCTAACATTACTGCCGCTTCGTTAATTTATTCCAGGACCGGGAGATCAACACTAATTATACTCTCGCTTAATCCAATTCCTGTTTAAACAGTTTTGAGTTGGTCTGTTTCTCGTATAAATTTTAAGAAGAGGTACCAGATCGTAAATATCTCGGGAATGTTGTTATAAAAATACGCGTCACCTAGTAGCTGTGTTTTGATAGCTCGCTAACTTAGCGTCACAGTCAAGTTTAACAACAGCACCAACGGTTTATTGGTATTGTTCTTTTTCCATTAAATGCTCTTTGCACTATTTCATATATAAATGCTCTTGAAATTGTATTTCAGACTCTCACTGGAAAAGAAATAGAGATCGATATTGAGCCCACAGACAAGGTGAGGGGAATACAATAAGTTTTCACATGACTCACTAAAGAAACTAAGCAGTCTTTCCTCATATGTGTTCAAATGTTTTGTGTTTGCGTACATGAAGGTGGAGCGAATTAAAGAGAGGGTTGAAGAGAAGGAAGGTATACCCCCGCAGCAACAAAGACTCATCTACAGCGGAAAACAGATGTGAGCTCCTCCATTGTGAACAGTCTTCCATTACGGTAGTGGAAAGATGCTTTGCCATCCTCCTCTAAACCATCTCGTCTTCTCCTCTGTGTGCTCTGCCCCTCAGGAATGATGAGAAGACAGCAGCAGACTACAAGATCCAGGGAGGCTCAGTGCTCCATCTTGTGTTGGCACTAAGAGGAGGATCAACGCTCTAGAATGCCTAATGCTCACATCTCTCCTCTGTCATGAGTCGCTGTTTCCATGGGGCCAGCTGAGT
Source organism: Macropodus opercularis (assembly GCA_030770545.1). Lineage (NCBI taxonomy): Eukaryota > Metazoa > Chordata > Actinopteri > Anabantiformes > Osphronemidae > Macropodus > Macropodus opercularis. The sequence continues at coordinate 2,079,899 of CM061105.1, read as the reverse complement.
GCCAAGACTTGGTGATGTCTGCCCACAGCACCGAGATTCCGAATCCCACGCTCCTGGGTTAATCAAACAAATCAACCATAAGGACATTCTATTTCCTTCTGTAAATGTCTTTTGTAACTCCACATTGCCCATGCAGTACAAAAGACGGTTTGAGAACATGATGGTCATTATGCTTGTGAATAAATGCTGAAGTTCAACTGTTGTCATGATACACACAGAGGCAGCCACACACTGACAAAATACAGGTAATAAGGATGATGATTCTGAAAAACACATTTTTATTAACACGAATCTAAACGATTGACAAAGTATTCTTTCAAAAATTGGGTTTAACAAACAGGTTAATCCTGAAGTGCAAGTTAATCAACTGCTATGGGAAAGTCATATACGTATATTGGTTTCAGCACTAAATAGTTTTAAAAGAGTCATTTCAGTAAAGGTTACTGTTTACGCTTGACATGAGCATGTCATCAATAGACCTCCATGGTAACGAGGGTCTTTCTGCAGCAAAGAAAATCCCTGAGTTATAGAGACGTACAGACAGACAGGTTACAGAAGATGAGATGTCTATTTCATTGAACATTGAGTAAAACTGATTATGTGATACATTATTAAGTTCATATATTTTCATCTAAAGGTTTATGTATAGCCCCCATCAAAGGCTGTATTATACTCCATTCTATTTGCACTTATACACTTAATATTTAAAATGTACTAAAGCACTGTGCACTCTCTTCTGGTATCACTATACAGAATGCAGGAGCCTCAGTAAACAGCAGGAAATACTGGTCTGTCAGGGTTTGCATAAAACCTATTTATATGACCAAACCAGTTCTTGTCTTCAAAAACTGGATAGGATTATATTTCCTAAACATAAATAAATAATATTTTATAAAAACAAAAGGCACAGGATTAACAAATTGATATTCAACTGTGCAGCAGAATTAGGCAAATTAAATGAGATTAGGACAAGTAAAAGTAGCCCACAAGGTGGTGTTTATTATCTCCAATGCTTTAAGTTTAAAATCACATCCATTTGTTTTCCAATAAAATCAAGTGTACTGAATACAAAAGAAGAGTAGAAGTAGTGGTTAAGTAATTGCTTTTTGACAAAGTGGTATAAAAAAGTGTGATGGACTGGCGACCCGTGCACCTGCCCAACACTCCCAAGTGACAGCAGGGATAGGATAGCATCCCCCGTGACCAGAACATGAAAGTGTGGGAAAACCCTTTTGGGGTGTTGGAGTTGGAGTGTACATGGAGTACCTTGCATGTTTGTGGTAAAAACAACAAAGTACAAGTCCATAAGAAGAGAAAACTGCGACTCCTCCGCTCTACCGGAAAACCACTGTCAATGTTCTGGGAAGGAGTTAACTTGGACTGTATCTTGAAAGGCTGATCCTAGACTGATGTAAGATATGCGGATCCTCATCTTCAGGTTCACCTAGAGGGGAGAAGGACAGTGAGCTCATCTAGGACGACCTAAAACTAAAATGCACTTTTTGGTAATAGTGTCACTATTGTAAAAACACTGACTACAGACAGTATGATTAGCATGGAGGTTCTGTAGATGTACTACGTAAATTGCATTTCACTCCTGACCGAATACATGTTGCCTTTTAATAGTAAATGTTCATCTTGGCTTTGCGCCTCTAGCCAGAGATTTTTCAGGCCTACCTTGTTCGGGTTGTTGAGGACCAACATCTGGGTTACCTTAGCTGTGTCATGTGCAGGAAGACAGTCCCCACTGGGGGCCTTCATGTGTAAGTCAACACTCTGGTAGGAGATCAAATAAAACGTTCATGTTTAAAGCTCTGAACACAGTCATGCAGTCATTCAGATCCAGTTACTGCACTAGCGCCTACCAGTGAACATGACACCCACCCACCATTAAGACTGCAGCCAGGATTTAAAAATGCTGATGTCACGAGTCCTAATTCCCCAAGCAACCCTATGCTATGAAGAAACAACTACATACATACCAGACTCAAGCTCTTCTGTAAATGTAATTCTACAAAAGCGTATATTCGAACTGAGGAAGAAGTTAGGACACCCTACCCCCTAATAGCTGGTGTTGCCCCCTTTGGCTGAAGTAACTGCAGTAAGACGCTTCTTGTAGCATCTACCAAAACAACTGTTTTTTTAATTATTCTAAAATATAATTTTTACTGTTTTTTTACTTAGAAATGTATTTAGAAAATAAACATGAAATAAAATAAAAAGTCAGTCAAGAGGCACCAGTGGGTGTATATATAGTTATAATATGGTAATGTAATAGGTGTGTGTTGACAGTTGCAGTTATTTTCTCATACTCATCACTTCTCCTACAGCGTGATGTACGTTTGTCTTTTCTTTATTATGTTTCTGGTTCCGTATCTGGTTGTATATTTAACACAGCCCTAAAAACGCAGTCGTTAATAAACAGGTATGGTACTTGAGTCCGTTGAGTGTCAGTTTCCTACTGGACACTGGAAAACCTAAAGCACTGGGTAAACCTCACTTTGGTTGATATTAATTATACTTTGTGAAGAAAAAATTGCCTTTAGAATTTGAATTCAATGCTAACATTCGAAAGCTAAGGTACAATAACCAGGACCTATGCTGCCATTAAATATCAGCTATTTTAATGGCTTGTTAATGGCAACTTGACTTTGTTATATAAGCTTATATGTTACGTAAACTATTTACTGTGTTATGTGACAAAATACAGTACAATACGTCATCAGGAGAGACACTTGAGCATTTAAAATCTAATTACAAAACAGTTGCTAGACATACGTCACATACGACCTAATTTCGAGACAACCCCAGAGCTGCAGTCTGCATTTGGACCCTTCTGAACCCTTAGTTGAATGATGACCCCAGGGTGTTTCATGACTGAGACAAACCTTGGGTACAGCAGCCTGCATGGTGAAGGCGCTGATGTCTGAGTCAGTGGAGTTGGAGGCTGTCAGGGTGACTGTCAGGCTTGAGTCTGACTGTCTGTCACAACTCAGTGTCAAAGTTACACCGCTTTTCTCATACACTGTAATTGTGGGAGCTGTGGAAAAAAAGGTTTTAAATTATTATGCATTAACTTGAATCTAATAAGCACACAACTCTGTCTAGAGACATTTAATAATTTACAGTGACAAACAGTTTGCATATTCAAGTTATTCTTCCAGTTTACTATTTCCTTCTCTTTCATTCTCTACTAGTGCTGGTATGTCAATCTCAGGGTCAGACCTGGTGGCAGGAGTACAGGCTCTAATCCTCCCAGCAGGTCCAGGAGGTCTCCTCCTGCAGTGCTGGCAGTGTTGGTGGGCTGGAGTGGTGCTTTGCTGTCAGGTGCTGAGTATGGCTGCTGAGACTCAGAGCTACTCAGCAGGTCCAAAAGATCACACACCTGAACATGACCACGGAACAGCAACTAAGATTAGTAACCATATCTGCCAAATGTACATATACCAATACACCAACTGTATCTGTAAAACATGCAGTGTTTCAACAACGACATTTAATTAAACAATAAAACCGGTTTACAAAAGCTGAAAGTCTGTAATATACTATCTTGCAGTTGGTCATTTTGGTTCACCAATATACTGCTACAAAACTGATTAGCTTACCTTCATTACAATTTCATAGTTAGTTAAGACAGGTTAGTTGTTGACTTGACTAAATTGATTGTCATTATATTGTCATAATTGATAGTAGAATTTTAAAATGTGGGAATTGTTGGGTTTAGTTGTGTAAGGTCTTAAAACCTTACTTGTAAAGTGCCTTGAGATAACTGATGTTGTGAATTGGCGCTATATAAATAAAGTTGAATTGAATTGAATTGAATTAAAATGCACTGAAGGATTCGTGTTACCTGGTTAGCAGGTTGCTGCAGGGGCAGCGGCTCGCCGTGCTTTGGTTTGGCTGCTTGGGTCTCTTTAACAGTCTCCCTTGCTGAATCTCCATTGATGTGACCTGAAGAGTTCTTTTCAATAACAGGCATCCTCTCCAACACTGCTGCCCTATGGAGAGAAGGAGCATCTTAACACAACTAGCCAATGGGGAAATGTGGATCAATCCTGAGTGTGTTCATGTTCAAGCAACAAGAGTCCTCAGTATTCCTAAAACTACAGAATTAAAATAATTACTAATGATTCCTCAACAACCACAGGATGCAAAGACTACAAAGCAAATCAACGTTTTCTTACATACCTCATGTGGTCATATTTTTTGAAGAGAGCGTTGTACTCAACTGCCCTCTGCTGGAGTTCCACATCTATACAGCTGCCATAGATGCTGACAATGCTCCTGATGCGACTGGAAGGATGAGGAGAGAAAAAAAGACAAGCATTTAGATTAGATTTGAATATTCTTAATGTGTAATAATGTGGTTTATCTTTATCCGGTTAATTGATAATCATTTACTATATTCTATGAGTATTATATTCTTACTCCACATTATCAGTGATGCGTGTGCTGAGTTTCATGGTGGCTGTGAGAGCAAAACCCCTGGTTGCCGGGGACGACATGTGGGATTGTAAAACTGTTTCCAAGGCATCCAGAACCTCATCCTCTTTGACCTGATTGAAAGATGAGAATGAGATTGTTTGACAGTTGACCTGGCAAGTATTTATTAAGCTGACATTTCAGCAAGTTTACAGCAAGTTAATGCCATTAGTCTGTGGACTGTTTAACTTAAATAGCCCAGAGAAGAATTCTAATATGCTGTCCGTAGTGCCTGGCATTAGTGCTATCGACAGGTAGCAGGGCTAATGCTGGAATATGCACAAACCCCATTCTCAAAAATGTTGGGACTTTTTCCAAAATACAATTAAAAACTAGGAGACAGAGCTGGGAGTGTCATGCTGACATGTTTGCTCACGTTGCCTTGATGGCAGCACATGTCCTAAAATCCCAATATGCATTTCTGCATATGGAAGCCGAGACGCTGGCTTTTGCGTCGTTCAGTGCGAACAGCATGAATGGTAGGTAATCTTTGGTTGGCACATGCTTGCAGTGTTTTTCACCAAACAAGCTAAAACATCAACCTTCACATCAAATTTCCTACCTGACATGAGCCTAGGAGGTCGATGCACAGAAAGTTCACGTCCTGAAGGCTCTAAGGTCACATCAGTTCAGTACGGCTATTGACACCTGACCTTTGAGCACTTAGGACTTCTTTGGAGTTTATGCTTATTTTAATAATATTCAAATTATTTGCATTGTTGAGTAATACATTTAAATAACATTTAAGCAATACAATGTTTTTCTTGCATAAACTTTTTATATTGCATCATGATACCATCAACACCAATTAACCTACTAATTACATATCTACAATGTTGTTACAAAACTGTTTCATAACTATATTCCTCATACTGTTATTTGGTAGATATGACTTCTAATGCTTACCACCTACATCCTAAATGCAGCCTAAACTGTCCAAGTGGCTCAGAGGAAGAGCCATCGCCCACCAATCATAGGATGGGTAGCATGACCCAGCCATGTGCCAAAGTGTCCTTGGCCAAGACACTGAACCCCAAGCTGCCCCTGGTGTGTCAGCCTAAGCTGCATAGCAGCTCTGCCACCGGTGTGTGAATGTGTGTGTGTTTGTGTGCGTGAATGCGATGCAGTGTCAAAAGCACTTTGAGTACCAATAGGTAGAAAAGCTATACAAGTGCAGACCATTTACATACTGTTCGTTTCCTTTTCTGAGAAAAACCTACCAGACACAGTACTTGCAACAGTGACATTCAACAATATTCCAAACCACAACAACAACAAAAAAGAGTCATTTGTATTAAAATATGAATTAGCATGTTGTGCTCTACGTACCTCTGCAGGCTCAAGCTCCAGACACTCTCCTCTCAGCAGCAGGTCTCCATACTCTCCTATGCACCAGCAGGCCACTTGCACCAATGATTGCTGTATAGAGAGCATCGCTGCAGTCACACTCACAGTAAAATATAATCATGAAGGAATTCTTGATACACTGGTATTGTACAGTCATGTGAAAAAATCAGGATACCCTATGAAGGCCTGGGTATTTTGTAACATTCGTTAAATACATGGATATTTAATGTCAATTTTAAAAACACTGAGATATTAACGTAATATAACTAAACTAAAGTGAAGAAAAGCCATTTCAGGATCTTCTGTAAATGTAATTCTACTAAAATTCATATTCTAACAGAGGAAAACGTAAAGGACAGCCTCACATTTATTAACACTTGGCTCAAATCACACACAGGTGTATCACCAGGTGCACATGATTTAGTAGATTGTTACTCAGCACTTTAAATGACGGTTGCCCTTTCTAAAGCTCAGACATTTAGTTTGATGTGCTCCTGGCGGTGAGAGCAAAAGAGCTGTCTGAGGCCTTCATGAAAAAAACGGAGCAGCCCGTGAGTTCTTTCAACTGCCAACATGCCCAGGTCTGGTCGTCCCAGCAAGTCCCCCCCGAGAGTTGGGTCAGCCCACCATCATAGAATCCACGTGACGACCGGCTGAAAACTAAGAAATGAGAGTCCTGGAATGGCAGAGTCAAAGCCCAGATTGAGATGCTGTGGGGTGACTTGAAACGGGCCGGAACCCGTCAAAGATCTCACAGCGGAAAGAATTCTGCATTGAGGACTGGGGTACATTTTCCTCAGACAATGTCAGAGACTGGTAGATGCTACAAGAAGCGTCTTACTGCAGTTACTTCAGCCAAAGGGGGCAACACCAGCTATTAGGGGGTAGGGTGTCCTAACTTCTTCCTCAGTTCGAATATACGCTTTTGTAGAATTACATTTACAGAAGAGCTTGAGTGTTTTCTTCACTTTTAATTGTTTAGTTATATTCTGTTAGTCTCTCAATTAAATATCCATATATTAAAGAATGTTACAAAATACCCACGCTGTCATAGGGTGTCCTAATTTTTCCACATGATTGTATATTGGCCAGCACAGCAGTGTGAAGCAGCAGAGTCAGTTTTGACCAAATTCACTGTGGAAGAGAGGAAAGTGCAGCTCACTGCAGATGAGTACGTCTGACCTGGTAATTTGCTTGATTCCAAAAATAAACGTCAATTTCAAATGAAAGCCCAGCGATTCTGACTGGCACAGAACTAAACCAACTAAGTGATGATGAGATTATTATGCATCGGACATGGTTGGATGTGTGAGTGTGAGTGCATGTGTGCACGTGTATAGAAAGTGCTAGATTGGCAGGCAGGCATGGGGAGACGTTGAGTGTGAAGCCTCTAGAGGCAGTTGTTGCATTTTGAAGCCAGGATGTGCATTGACATGAATCTAATTGTTTGTTTCTTGGTGTCTTACATGACTGTGCTATATTATATAATATATTAACATGTTAACAAGACGTCTGAGTAATCTAGTCATATTTAAACTTTCAAAATATCTACATTTTAATTTTAATTATTTGATTACAAAACAATTATAAAAAAGCAATTCAACAGCTCACCAATTTAAAACTCGAAACTTGAAATCTTTTAGCTCAATGGCCTAAAATTTTGAACTGCACCTCTAAGAACAGTCAACAAAACCATACACACGCACCTGAGAAATGTCACTGAGCAAAGCTCTATAGAGCTTGTGGACAGTGTAACAGTGCAGCTCTGAGGTGTTGGTGATGAGCTGGATCAGGTTGGGGACAGTTTCATCTCTCACATCGCCCCCTGCCTAAAAATCAGAGTCGTCACTACTGCAGCTCGTACATACACACAAACACTTCACTAGTAAGACAAATGCAAGAATTTAGGTCAAACTACAGCTTCTCCTAGACATAATGACCTCACACGGGATGTTTAATTCATATATGCAACTCCAACCATTAACTAATATGAACTGACTCTTAACCCTTGTGGGGCCTTCGAGGGGTCAAAACGACCCCACTGATAACTAGGGGGCGCCAAAGCTCAAAAACACACACAAGGGTTGGATCAAACGGCCTTGGTGGGTGTTACATCCAAGCAATGAACACGCGTGGGTCTATGATGAACAAGTTCATCCAACCGTTCATGTAGTTAAAGAGTGTTGTGATTTATCGCCTGTCGTTTATCCAACCCTTGTGTGCCCCCTATTTTTCATTTTGACCCCTCGAAGGCTGCACAAGGGTTAATTCCTAACCCTTAACCCCTTACTAATCCTTGACCACTGGCAACAATGAATGTAAGCATTTGCTTTGACAGCTATCATTTTTTCAAAGGAAAATAAAGCATAGAACAGAATACTAAACGGAAAGCTTGGTCTACAATAAGGGGTTCATTAAAGAACAGGGCCCAACAGTAGCTGTCCCTTGCTACATCTACATCCTTTATACAGGCAGACCAGGTACCTAAACTGGCAGAAACATTACATGAGTGTGAAATGCAGTGCAGCTGGATATGCAGTCAGTATTTACCGTGGTTAGGACATGCAGAATGGTGTCAATGTGCCAGCGCTGGGAGGGTGCATATCTAGCAGAGACAGAAAGACCTAACTCAGTTCAGCAGTACCTTAGGGGCAGGAAGTAAACACAGTTGCTAGAACACACACACACACACTTTTTAATTCTTTCCCAGCATTCATTTTTACATCACCATGCCAGACTGCCTACTACCTTCCAATCCAATCCAGCACGTCTTCTATGTTGCCTATCGGACCAGTCTTTGATTTTGCTTTATTTATTGCAATAGTTAATCTCCTGTTTAGTTAGCTGACACATTGGTGACTCAGTTCTGATGTCCTTTCTTCTGATCAGTTTACTGCCCTGCGTGTCAACCCTGAGTCTCAGTCTTTTATTTTCTCCCATTGAGGTACTTGGCTTTGTTATAGTTCACCAGTTTGTATTCAGTTTCCTTGTTATTAACGGTTCTAGTTCTTACCTATTCTGACTTCCTTAAATTAGGTTGATTTCAAACACTGGGTGCTTAACATGCGCTGTGACACACAAGTGCATCAACGGTTAGAATGCTACAGCATAGGAAATGGAGTTAAACTCTTCCGTTACAGCTTTTACAATCTCATCTTGGCAGCATTAAATGCATTAGTAGTATTCTGTATGAACATAATCATAAATTCATTATTGGTATTACAATCATATTGTGTGTGTGTACATTTGCTTGACCCACCTCTCTGAAGCATTGAATATGCCACTGGCTGCTTGAGCTCTGAGCTCAGGGGGGCAGGAGGAGAGGAAACGGAGCAGTTCCTTCATCATGGAGCGGATGTTGGAGGCTGACACCAGAGACAAGGAGAGCTCCAGTGCACGGCTGGAGGCATGGCAAGGTAAGATTATTCCAATGTATATTATTATACATTATTCCAATTTTCCACATCAAATCTAAATTTAGTCTGCAGGACTCTACTATGTCATCCAATAAAAGGCTGCTGACCAGAGAAGCTAGTGAGTGAACGTTTACAGTAAACTGTAGATACTAGACTGAATAGAGCCTCATATGAACTTCACTGAAACCGAAGTCCACAATCGCAATAATGCATGTAGCAATATTAATCAAAACCTCAGTAATACGAGCAGCTGTCTTCATAACACTAAGCTCAGTGGTAATTGTGATTAACATTAAACAATTACATTAAATAACACACACATAGCAAACATAGACAAACCTAAATCAATTTACTTCACAATGATTACAATGAAGCAACATTTTTGCAGAGTACTATTTCTAGTAGAACAGGTAGCTAAACTTCCTTATCTTGGTTTTGTGCAATGCCTTTGTGCAGACTTACAGAACATTTGTGACTAATAGAGAAGTAGGTCAAAATTACCGCTTGACAGAAGTGTCCTGATCCTTCAAGCAGTCCACTATAGTTCCCCTGTGGCGCTGCACTGCATTGTGGTCTGTCCCAACAATCTTTTGTAGCGAAGTCATAGAAATATACCTGGATGAACATTTAGACACATTAAAGATGTCACGTCATACTGCAACAGGTGTTCTGTGAGTAAGTCAGTCAAAGTCTGTCGTACTGGCCAGTGTATTTAACTAATACATCACCTCCATTCTACCTGAAATGTTTCACAACTAATTTATATTTCCATCATAAATGTGTCTTGAACTGAATGTATGTACAGTATCTTACAGAAGTGAGTCCACCCCTCACATTTCTTGTAAATATTTAATATATCTTTTCATGTGACAACAGTGAAGAAATGACACTTTGCTACAATGTAAATGTACAGTTTGTATAACAGTGTAAATTTGCTGTGCCCTCAAAAGAAACTCCAAACACAGCCAGTAATGTCTAAACCCCTGGCAACAAAAGTGAATACACCTTTACATTTGTAAATTGGGCCCAAAGTGTCAATATTTTGTGTGGCCTCCATTACTTTCCAGCACTGCCTTAACCCTCTTGGGCATGGAGTTCACCAGAGCTTCACAGGTTGCCACTGGAATCCTCTTCCACTCCTCCATGACAACATCACAGAGCTGGTAGATGTTAGAGACCTTGTTCTCCTCCACCCTCCATTTGAGGATCCCCACAGATGCTCAATAAGGTTTAGGTCTGGAGACATGCTTGGCCAGTCCATCACCTTCACCCTCAGTTCCTTTAGCAGAGCGGTGGTTGTCTTGGAGTGTGTTTGGGGTCGGTATCATGTCATGTCTTCGAAGGGAGGGGATCATGTTCTGCTTCAGTATATCACAGTACATGTTGGCGTTCATGGTTCCCTCAATGAACTGTAGCTGCCCAGTGCCAGCAGCACTCATGCAGCCCCAGACCATGACACTCCCACCACCATGCTTGACTGTAGGCAAGACACACTTTTCTTTGTACTCCTCACCTGGTTTCCACACACGCTTGACACCATCTGAACAAAATAAATGTATCCTGGTCTCATCAGACCACAGGACATGGTTCCAGTATCCATGTCCTTAGTCTGCTTGTCTTCAACTGTTTGCAGGCTTTCTTGTGCGTCATCTTTAGAAGAGGCTTCCTTCTGGGACGACAGCCCCGCAGACCAATTTGATGCAGTGTGCGGTGTATGGTCTGAGCACTGACAGGCTGAAACCTCTGCAGCGATGCTGGCAGCGCTCATACGTCTGTTTGACAACCTCTGGATACGACGCTGAGCACATGCCCTCAGCTTTTTTGGTCGACCATGGCGAGGCCTGTTCTGAGTAGAACCTGTCCTGTTAAACCGCTGTATGGTCTTGGCCACGGTGCTGCAGCTCAGTTTCAGGGTCTTGGCAGTCTTCTTATAGCTTAGACCATCTTTATATAGAGCAACAATTCTTTTTTTTAGATCCTCGGCGAGTTCTTTGCCATGAGGTGCCATATTGAACTTCCAGTGACCAGTATGAGAGAGTGAGAACCATAAAAAACAAATTTAACACACCTGCTCCCCTTTCACACCTGAGACCTTGTAACACTACCAAGTCACATGACACCAGGGAGGAAAAATGGCTAATTGGGCCCAATTTGGACATTTTCACTTAGGGGTGTACTCACTTTTGTTGCCAGGGGTTTAGACATTAATGGCTGCGTTTTGAGTTTTTTATGAGGGCACAGCAAATTTACACTGTTATAAAGACTGTACACTCACTACTTTACATTGTAGCAAAGTGCAATTTCTTCAGTGTTGTCACATGAAAACATATATTAAATATTTAAAAAGAAATGTGAGGGGTGTACTCACTTCTGTGACATACTGTATATGTCTGTTCTGGTTGGACAAACCTCAAAGAAATAACTATTTCTACTACTGTCACTCAGCCACAAAGAGATTCAGGAAGCCTGCAGGCAGGACTAGACCTGCCAGGGCACATAGCCCTACTGGACATAAATCCAAAAACAGTGATAAAAAACCCCCAAACTACCAGTAACACAACTCTACAGTGCTTAAGGTGCTAGAGGGAAGGCTCCAGTGAACGTAATTAGTGAGATCAGATCACAGACTGTAAAATGACCCTGAGAGATAAGAGACGAAGGTAGGAAGGATCGGTAGAGAGGCAGAAAAGGCAAATAAACTGCACTAACCGAATATTCCTGTCATTGTTAAGGAGAAATCGACCCAGGATGTTCACAGCTAAAACCTGTAGCACAAATGAAATGAAACGTGATCACGTATTAATCAGTTACCACTACTAGTGGTAGCCTAGCCTACTACACTCACCCTGAGGCCGCTCTCTGACTTGATGTCAAGCACAGTCAGAACAGTTTCATACAGCACAGCGTTGCCCGCAGTCTTAGTGCTGTCAGTGTTTGTTGCTACCTGTATAAACAGTAGCATAACACTCAGGTTGATAAAGGACAAGGTAGACAGGAGAACACACACTATTTAATCACATGCATTTATTGCTAATCGCGCCTTACAGAAGCTCTGACGTTTATACGTAGGTAGATTAAATATTAAATGAAATTGGATAATGGCGCATTTCCTCATTTTAAAATTTTTATAAGCAAAACAAAAAACGATAAAAGAGACATTTTCCATTTCCCTATTTGTAAGTATTAGTTGGGAGGTGGCTGGTTTCCTGATGTTGATTTTTTTCATTTTGAAATAAAAATCCATTAGCCATCACATACAAAAATCCAGAAATTAAGTAATGTCTTCTACTTGGAGCTTGGAATGAAACTATTAATCCTGAAAAAATGACAATGGCTGAACACAAAAAGGAGGGACAGCTTCATGAACTTTCTAAAGAGCAGTTGGAAACTAAAGAACAGGAAAAAACCTGTTTTCAATGAGAAAATACGAAAATATATAAAGGTAAATAAATAACAGCAACACTTGACCTGAGCAAGAAGGTCACTCATGGCTTCACTGGCCGCTTCATTGTTGCGACCAAGGATTCTCAGCAACCTTAAGATGCGTACCTGACAATGGAAGGATAAAGCGAACAGAAAGACGAAGAAGAGAATGCATCTGTGTATGTTATCAAAAAGAAAGAAAAGAGACTAATGCAATTATTCAAGTAAAACTGACTGACCTGTAGGAAGGGATCGCTAACTCCTGCCACGTTGTGCTCTGGAGAATAGCCAGAAATAACCAAACCTTTCATGATCTGAACCAGTTCTGGTACCGTCTGAGACACACAGGACAAACATTACAACACACATGCGTGTTTCTGAACATGAAGCCTGTGTTTTTGTGTTTATGTGGCTGTGCGCTGTACCTTTCTGAAATGCGCCAGTGTTTCTGGGTTCTGCTCACACAGCTCAGTGATGAGCACCACAGCACCATGTAATACACCTATGGATACATGGAAAAGCATTACAGGTAGAGCGTTTTCAAGATGAGACTGTAGACATGCTTCATGAAGATCTACTAACCATGGTTCATCTCAGCAAGGAGGGAACGAGAAGTAGATGCAAAGAGCTCCCCCAGATCATGGACTTTTCTCACTATATGAACTGCACACAGAGCAGCCTGGAAGAATAGTGGAAGAATTGAGCTGCATTTATTTTTACAACAAACTCTTTAGTTTTACTGCTGACAAAGGTTAGGAAAAAAACAGGTGATGCTGAACAGCATTCACAGTGACAGCTAGAAAAAGCATTTCCTGAAGAAAACGCACTGTGAATGCTGTATTGCTAAATGTAGTCCTCAAAAATTGCAGAAGCCACTAAAACATTGCTGAAAGTAGCAGAAGAGAAATAGGAGATGTTTTAACGGGAAACAGTTGAATTTCAACAATTATTACAAAACCATATAAATGATTTATAGTATAATGTCTGGAAACTTGTTTTAAATGGTGCCACTAAGTGGGAAACACTCAGGCCTGGGAGGAATTCAGGGAGGTCATGGAGGCAGACCACCAGTCAGCCTCAAAGAGATCCTGGAAAACCATTAGGCGGTTGCTGAATGGTGGGAGGAAGCATGGGAATGGATGACATCCACCCTGACCACCTCAACTATCTGGAAGTTGTGAGACTGTCTTGGCTGAGGCAGCTCAGCAGCATCACAGGCTGAAATTGAACTTCTTTTTTTTTGCTTTGTTCCTCTTACTGTGCTGTCGAATTGTGGAAATTTCCCCACCGTGGGACGGAATAAGTTTTCTTTTATCTTATGCCTCTGGACTGACCAACCAGGGTGGCAGTCTGTCTATTTAAGACAGAGGGAAAAGAGAATGTGTTTTCACACTTCCCAACCTCTTCATTTACCAGTCAATCTATGTTCCTACTCTCACCTAAGGTCAGGAACTTTGGGTCATGACTGAGAGGACATGATTCCAGATATAAGCGACTGACATTAGCTTTGTTTCTAAGGAGGAGCTCAGAGCGGAGCTGCTGCTCCTCCACATCGAGAGGAGTCAGCTAAAGCCCAGACAAAGACCCAGGACGTGCAGGAGGGAGTATGTCTTTTTGTCTGGGTTGGGTAGGGGATTCTCCCAGAAGAGCTGGAAGAAGTGTCCGGAGAGAGGGAGGTGTAGGCTTCTTTGCTTAGACTGCTGCCCCCTCCACCAACAACAACAATTAGATAGTGGTAACATTTCACACATTTAACCTTTTAGACAGGAAAAAAAGAATTTCTTGTTATATAGAGTAAAACTATGGTCTGTAAGTTTACAAATATTGTTAAGTGTTGCTTATTAAAAAAGAAACCTCAGATAAGGGAGTCCCACCTTCTTCTTAATGTAGGAGTTTGAGGCTCGCAGAAGGTTGTCAATCTCTGGCGCCAGATCTCTGCACATCTCAGCTGAGCCCATGCAGGCCAGCGTGCACAGAGCCAGAGACTGCACATGCTGGTTACTGTGAGACAGGTCACTGAGAAACACACATAGAAAAACAGAAAAAGACGACAATGATAGAGAAAATCTAGTTAGTCTACAATCTTAGTACACACTTGGCCAAATATGTGACTAGCTTTGATACTTGTTTCTAATGTACTCTTCTCAGGTTTTTCACTTATATTACTCTAATTAATCACAGTTTTATTATAATTCACTACCACCCATCATATAATGAAAGCACTTTAGACTAGAGCTGTTTTAGACAATCCGTCTTGAACACACTATGAAGGCTGCACAAGACAAGTCACAATTGGTGAACCACCAGCAGCTGAGTTTATCACTTTTATTATTGAAGTTAAAGCTCTTGTAGCCTAATGCCACCAGCGTGATGAAGAGATGAGGAGCAGATAAAAACATCTGGTAAACCCACTTTTTTGTACCTTCCCAACCTAAAAAATTTAATTAATGTTCGGTTGAGGTGAATAGCCACCAACTGCTAGAGGGAGTTTTGTCTCTCTGCTTTCGCTATTAAGGTTTAATAAAACATTTATTTATTGATGTATTAATTAAAAAGCTTGTTTAATTGGATTTGTTGAATGTTCTATATCACTTTTTTAATTTAATACTTTGTAAAGTGCCTTGAGATAACCTTTGTTGTGAATTGGTACAATAAAATGAATTGAAAAGAATCTTAAACCTCCTTATGAAATTTCTAATATATGAATACAAGGTTACTTTTTGATGGAGTTGGTGATGAGCAGACTTGCATCTTGCTTCTCATCCAGCAGCATCATGGCTCCCAGGTATCCCACACGCTTCTCACTGTAGCGAGGGCTGGCTATCATCCTAACACACTCCATCTAATGCGATAAGCAACAAAACCATTAAATGTGAAGTTATGTGAAAAACGAATACTGCTGATAGCCCTGAGGCCAGATTGGAGCTGGGCGAAATTCACTGGCCCAGTTCTAATGTCCACCTTCAAGAGTCTGCAGACTCTGACATGATTATTTGATGACATTGAAGCCTTAGCCTTAGAAAATTTTGTTTGATTTAATTAAACACTATTCATAGTTTTCTGATGGCAGGAGAATACACATGGTTAAAAAATGTACATGAACATGGCAAATATTACTTATTTGCTTATTTCTAGCACACGCTTCCACAATGTGCTCTCTTATTTTCTTATACTTTTTTCATCTTACATTTACATTTTCGTTTTCAGAGCAGAGATGAAGTCTATGAAGGACCAGTGCCTGTGCACCACTATTGTGGCACAAAATGAGAGACTGAACTCAGACCCCAATAGTTTATCCATTAGCTAATTCCACTAACTAAGCAAACCCGTGACAGGCATTAGCCAAATCCCCTCACCTGACCAAAGTGAGCAGGGTAGCCCAGCATGTGCACATAGAGTAATTTTGCCAGGTTGTGTGACCGGCCCCCATAGTCAGCTTGTCTGAACTGAGCCCGGATGGCTGCACACTCCCTCTGGATGACTCCTCGCTCCTCACACTGCGTCCTGGCTGACCTGATGGCCCGGATCATCTCCTGCAGGGCTACTGATGGAGACATGGCTGTGCACGTGTGGGTGGGTGAAGTTAACGATGCACAGGGTGACGTGGTAGGGGAAAAAAGTAAATATTAACATTAACTACTTTAAAATTCAGCGTTGTATTGCTACAGGTAGCGCCTTGCGTCACTTCCGGTTTGTGAGACGCCAGGTAGGTATCAGGTAGTGATATGGTTACTACATTGTTATTATGTTACTTTACATTCAGAAGACATGCGATGTCACTAAAACGCACAACCTTAGTGTGTCTTTCTCTACAGCTCAAACAATTACAACATATATGGCATCTGTGAAACAGAGCTGCTTGTTGTGGTGAGCGAGTGGCTACATGCCCATATTTACTCCAGGCGCTGGCTAAATACTAAGTTGCTGCCAGTTGCTGCTGTAAGCACAACTTGCTATTGTGATGCATAGAAACCGTCTATTCGGGAGCTTATTAACAACTTGGCACAACACTGGCCTTGTCGACACGCTGGTCAGCGCAACAAGCCAGGGACTAGCACACTAACATTAACCGAGCTGACCTTGCGGATGCTGTCAAGCGCGTTATGTGGGAGAATGTCGAGCTAAAGCGCTAGCTAAGTTAGCACGAGTGTGTAAATATCGCTGGTTTAAAGGCCAAAATAACAACGTACCTCTAAACGGCTCAGAGAGTCGCCAGCATTAAAAAGTAAACCGGTTGAACCACCCCCTTCCTCCTCCACGTCAATTGGTAGAAACGCCAGTACTGTACATACACATGGCGTAAAGCAACCGAAAAGTTCCTACTACTTCCGGATACCACCTTCAAAGTAAATCTAGTTTTACGTTGTGCATTCGTAATATGTTTAAGTTATGTTCATTACATAGTTTAGTGTTGCTGTTGCCAAAACAAACAACAAAAACAACACTGTTTTAGAAGAACTTTACTTACTTAACTCTTAATTTATAACCGCTGGCAGAAAATAGGTTTCACAGCAAAATCAAAGGTTTTCCTAAAAGCATTGGGAATAATTCTGCTCTCCTGTGACATATCATGAAAGTTAATTTAAAGGCAAAGGGATCTTGTGGGTTTTAGCATATATTTAATTATCGGCCCACCTACTAGACTTGTAAATCATTCTCACTTCGGAAATTTGATCCTCACTGTGTGTGGATGAAACATTGATGAGGAAATGCTGCAGCAGTACAATAGCTACAGTGCGATCCACCTGTGTGTCTAATACACGTGTCTAGAGGAGCACTAGAGGAAACGAAATGCATGCTCATTGTACTCAAATGTGCAATGCATATGTAATGTGGAACTTCAGTATTTGTTAAAGTTAAACTGCAACACTGACAGAAAAAGAATGTTTTAGTTTTTTTCATTCTTCAAGCGCTGCAGAGGTTCTGAAGTACTAAGAAACACATTTGCAAGGAAAACATACATCATAAGACAAAATGCATCGTTATACCTTTATAAACTAAAATAATAATGAAATGAAATATGGTTATGGAAAATATTTTGGCTTTGTTTTAAGCCTCTTGTGTTGAACTCTAATGAAAAGTTCTAGCAATATTTAATAATGGACCACGCTGTTGTTGATTTTGAAAAGGGACATTCACATTTGCAGGTCTAAACTTTCACAGATCATAAACTTAAAACAATGTGCCATACCAGAAAACTGTCTTGTTTTCCCAGTAGATTCCAAGAAATAAACAAAAAAATTTTTTAACCCTGCTTCTCTGGATTTATCTAGACGGAGATGATTCAACATGACAGTTTTTCTGTAAGAAACATTAGCAAAAGAACAGGAAATAGATAGAACCCCATTACATGACCTATCGAGACATTGTTGCTACAATGAAGAGCAAGTGTCAGATTAATGAGGTTGGACCTACGGGCGCTTAGTGCAGTTACTCAGTTTAAGTTAACTGCATGCTTTCTGTGCAAGGTTAAGCTCGAAGCAGTGGTGTCGGCTATTTTGGCAAACACATAAGCAGACTGGACAAGGCTGTCCCCCAAATGATGAGAGGACTGATGTTTGTGGTTTTTTAAGTGTTCATACTGTATATGTGTGATGTTTACTTTAAAAGGTAAGCCATCAGGATACATAACCTATAATAAGTGGAAACAGACACCTTACGTGGTGTGAGTTGGTGGCATCCCTCGCTGAGTTATCAACTGCTGGTATGTTACTTTTCAAGAGCTGCAATGTGTGACCATGTGTGTGTTGTCTTTACAGTGTGGGTCAACTAGCTCCTCTGAGGTGTAGTTAAGGAAGTT
The DNA here is from genome assembly GCA_030770545.1 of Macropodus opercularis. Taxonomy (NCBI): domain Eukaryota; kingdom Metazoa; phylum Chordata; class Actinopteri; order Anabantiformes; family Osphronemidae; genus Macropodus; species Macropodus opercularis. The sequence goes on along the minus strand of CM061105.1, from coordinate 2,061,431 downwards.
CCAGCCTCCGTATGCAAATGAGCGATGCAGGAAAGACAGACCTATCCCACCAGTGTGGACCATCAATGTGGACTATATGTGATGTCCAGGTTCCTGTCGCTGGGAGAAAAAGGTCTTGTCAAACTTGAACTTCCTGTATGATGGGACATGTTGCTCTGCAAGTTCATTCAAGTCTGCTGCCAGTGTATCCTCAAGCCTCAGAGCAAGAGCACATCCGTGTATTTGTTCTGTCCTTGGCTGAATGTGTCAGAACAGGGCTTTGGACGTTATCTTTCTGTCTGTGAGAACATCAGTATAGAACAATGTGCATATTGAAAAACGCCCTCAAAGGCATATGGTGGCTCCAAAGAGTAACGGTGTGGAAATGTGAGCCAAAACAAAGCTGATATCAAACTTCACTGATATTAAATCCAACTTATACTCCTCATTTATTGCTGAAAGCAACCATGTTCTAGCGTGACTGCTCCTTGAAAATATTTACAGAATATTTATTAATTATAAGACTTGTACACAGGTGAAATATTGATTTCAACTTTTTAGTGTGATTGTCATGTCGATATTATACAAATATTGCTGCAGAGTATTGTTTGTGAGATTCTAATTGCAAACTGCAGTTGTACAGGTAACAACTTCCTGCAATGTCAGATTACTACTACTACTACTTACTACATATACTGAAAAGTTACAGCTGTAACGCCATCATGTGACCATTCATGAGAATCGACTCTGAGCTACCTGTTGGGGTAGAGTTAGTGTTTGGAAACTACAGGAGGTTACATCTGTTACGTCATCGGTCACGTTTATTTGCCTTTTACCTTATATGATGTTCACTGCTCCTGAGACAATACATTTCCATTTACACTAAAAAGGAGTTCGTCTGTTTTTTCCCAACTTTAGGTTAGTGCCAGGTGTGCAACCTACAAACAAGATTGTCTGTGATTCCTAGAGTTTCTAAAAGTCCTAAAAGAACGGGAGGCAGAGCATTTAGCTACCAAGCTCCTCTCCTATGGAACCAGCTTCCAGTTCAGGTTCGAGAAGCAGACGCCCTCTCTAGTTTTAAAACTAGGCTTAAAACCTTTCTTTTTGACAAAGCGTATAGTTAGAGATGGTTCTGGTCACCCTGAACCATCTCTTAGTTAAGCTGCTATAGACTTAGATGCTGGGGGACGTCCTTCATTCACTGAGCTCTTTTTTCTCTTTTTCTTCTATCCGCCAACATGCCTCCATTTCCACATGTGACTAACTTTGTCCCTTTTCTCTCCTAGTTGTGCTTCTCCCCTTCTGTCTCTCTCTATCCTCATCTACAGGTATCATCAGATTCAGAGTCGTGTGTCTCCAGTGTTCAGTTGCTGGTCCAACCATCCCGCCTGTGTTCTGTTGCTGCTTGTTTTGTTGTTGTGGTTGTGTTCTTTTCTCTCTTCTCTATCCCCTCACCGGCCATCTGCCTTGACCGGTTGGGTTAAGGCAGATGGCCGCCCACACTGAGCCTGCGTCTGCTGGAGGTTTCTTCCTCTATAGAGTTTTTCCACTGTTGCTATTTAAATGTACAATTTATCGATTGGCTACAATTAAGCTGCTCTATGTGGGATTTGTTGGGTTTAGTTGTGTAAGGTCTTAAAACCTTACTTGTAAAGTGCCTTGAGATAACTGATGTTGTGAATTGGCTATATAAATAAAGTTGAATTGAATTGAATTGATTCCAGTTAAATGTCTATGGGTGACTGCAAATGAAACTGATCCTCAAATGATGAAAACAAAATAGAGAACATTACAGTGTTGTTTTTATTTGCATGGTTCAAAAATACATAAACGAAGGAGAGTCCCCTACATGCGTGTGTAGCGCAAAATGTTTAAAAAAAAAAGAACGTGGTTTTTCCCAGTATGGAATGTGTGTTCGATAAGGCATAAAGCAATGGGGGGGAAACACACACACACACACACTGCATGGCAAACCAGTGGTGAGCCATTTGATGAACCCAAACCACCCATTTTCCCAGCAAAAAAAACAACAAAAAAAAAACTAAATATGTGCAGGTGACAGTCCTTGTCTGCTGAACCCGAATTATTAAGCAAATCCTGAACACAGTCTGCTTTACTGAATCAGCATTTTCATCTTCAGTGCTAACATCGGTGCTCTAAATCTCACACCACACTTACACATATCCACCTTGACTATGCACAAAAACAGTCCACCCTTTCTTCAACTGCTTTCAGAAATGTGTGAGTGTATACCCACTGACAGGCGCGGCATGAATCACCTTTACAGGCCAATGGTATAGGAGCGTCCTGCAGGGTTGTGGATGGCAGAGCACATGGGCTCAGTCACGGCCCATTCATACCAAACTTTCTTCCCATTGTTGCAGCGCCAGAATCGAACTGTAATATCATCATCCCGGGAAACTGCGATGGGTTGCTTGGAAGGATGAAATAGGAGGAACATTATGTGGGTGCAGTTTTTTTTAATTCATTACATTTTGTTTCTGCATTTAAAGTCACTTACTTTGAGAGGGAACAAGATGGGGAACCAGGAGAACATTCCAGGAGAATGCGTTTCTGGTTTTATACCTACAACAAGCACACACAAAAAGTATAAACATAGCAAAATACGCTTTCCATAATTTCCACTTTAAGAGCTTGACTTACTAAGTGTGACATCCTTGTACAGAGTTGTCTCAAAGTAGCCAGCAAAACCGTGGAGCACAGAGTTACAACCCACAGAGAATCTGAGGCACTGATACCGATTGTTGTTCATATCTGGAAGAAAAATACAGTCGACAACAAATTCACAAAACATCCTCTTATAGTGTACACCATGGTAACATTTTAGGTCTACTGTGAATTTTCAGTTTACCATTTGTTGGATGTGTGAAAGTAAAGCAAGGTTTGGGATCAGCCAACTGGTGGAAGTTGTGGAGGCGCACTACATACGGGGTCTCAAAATGGCACTCAGGGTCCTTGTCGCGTTCCCGGCAACCTCGTACTTCATTGTAAAGCTTGGAGGAGGACAATGGCGCTACAAAGGATGTGTAGGAACAGGGGATGCTCACTCCGCCATCTGAGACGGCAAGAAGAAAGAAAGTGATTTCAGAAGCAAGGACGCATGAAAGGCAATGGAGGATAACAAACCTTTCTGTGTGTGGATACTGTGCATGGCATGGCTCAGCAACTACACTCCGCACATGTACTTTATTTCAGAGACAACTACGAGTTTCACTGTGAAGTACCTTTGAGAAAGTGCTGTGCTCCGTCTAAGCACTCAGGAGAGAGTTCGTTGTCACCAAAGGATCCAAGCAGCTCACTTATGATGATGTCAGCTTTCTCAGGTGCTGCCCACTCGCGCATGTCACATGACACCACTGTCACCTGATCACCCCACTCTTCAAAGCGCCAATTCTCCAGCCTGAACAAGTCACAGTAAAACTAAAATTAGTGCAAGAACTTCAGTAACTTAAACATTTTAAATGCACCAAATGTTGTCAGTCATCTTAACAGGCTTCAAATGTCCTATATCCAACTTACATTTGGATATTATTGTATTACTTTATTTATATTTTGTGTTATTTTTAAATGCAGCTATTTAATTTCTCCAAACATAATGGGCAGTATTCTACTTACGTGACTACAGCATTAGGGTTTTTCTCCACTGCATACACCCTCAGCTTCCTGTCCGCCTGTCTGGCAGCACGGAGGGATGCATTGACCAGGGGACCCCTTCCTGCCCCTAACACCATCAACACCCTGTGTAGGAGATAAAAATCCCTTGATGAAATCCATACAGAGCAGTTCAATCCACCATAAGGGGTGTGGACAGTGTCTATTACTATTTACACATTTGTGGTGTTTTATTGAAACTTGTGGACAAATACTTACTGAACATTGGTGTCTTTCTGCTCCTCTGGAACTCTGTCAAGTAGACACTTATACACAGCCTGTGGACAACAAGAAGGCAAGTGCGCTGGATGTTATTCAGAAAACGTGTAACAAATTACAGTTACAGTATCTACTAAATCAATAGATGATCTATAAATTAAGGTATTTTTCTACAGATTGTACAAATAACACAAATTTAATTTGAAAGGTTTATTATGAACCAAGTGTAATTATTTCCTAAAAGTTCTAAATGACTAGATATGCTTTTGGAGTATACAAGTAAAAACTGGGTAATTAAGTAATGTCTACAAATGAGTGTGTATGTCCTATGTAGTTTAACAGACCCATAAATAGACAAACATTTGGGTTATCTATTTCACATTTTTAGAACAACCAGTTACATTTTTGTTAGTTTTTGATGGTCTCACCTGTTGGTACTGGGAATATTTAACAGGATCCTTCTCAAACACTTCATATGTCTGTGACTCCAGGTTGTCCATGAGAGGCTGATAGGTTGGAGAAAAACACATTTATTCATCATCAGAAAATAATACAATGTAGAGACATAAAGAAGCACTACCTTACCTGGAGAGGGGACTGCAGGTAGTCTTCGTAGCCTTTGGCAAACATCTCGTAGGCATTGGGAGCAGGGCGGTTTTGGTTGAGGTATTCCAGGTACTGCAGGTAGGATCGGAAGTCCTTCTCCGTGTGCCGACTGGTGCCTGTGAAGATGAACTGGGCTTCCAGCTGTGTAAAGAGACTGGTTTTATTAAAATAGAATTTCTTTGGCTGGTAGTTAGTTTTAATATACTAATAATTTCATACCTTAAAAAGGCGGAAAATTATTCGCTGATGGGCTTTTGACAAAACTGGGAAGCCCTTCTTATTGGTTAGGAAGATGCTGGTGGGAAGTATGGCTGCTTTGATAGGTTCCCCAAGCCATTTATTTATCACCATGTCGGACGGTATGTCTGCTCCAACTTCAACAGCTTCAAGGCATGCAAAAATTCATTTTCAGCAAAACATAACACGATTACTACTTTATGCAACTCCTTTGCTCCAGGCCGCCCCTAAACTGTGTGCTTTCTCACCAAGATAGATCCTCTTGTTGTAATCACAAAGAGTTCTAAACGAGTGCCACCTAAAAAAGCAGAGGCAAGTCAACAGATTGAGTCACGATGACAATTGTTTTATCTGTGGATAGTACTTGATTTTTGAGGAAATGGAGCATTAAACTAACCAGCTCCAAGTCTTCTCATCAACACTAGGATCATCGATGCATGTGGTAGGCTCGTTCTCAATCAGGTCATCCCGCATGTCATCTGATGCCATCAGTGGGACACGTATCCAGAACTAATTACACACAAGGGACAGAAAGGGAAAAGACTTTGACTAAGCACTATATTAAAATTAACTATATATAAGTGTTTTGAATGAGTATGTTAACTCTTTACTGGAATACAGTCTTACGTTTGAGGTGTGGTGTCCAGTGTGGATGTGGTTTAACAGCAGACGGGCTAAATTGGCATTATGAGGGCCCCTCAATGGAAGCATAAAGACAGGCAGACCCAGGTAGGCTGAAAAGTTAAGCTCCTGCGCCAGAGCCTAGAAGGAAACACAGTAAAAGATGGCTGTTAAAAGGGGTCATATAAGGATAGGATACATAGATGAATGCATATGTAAAGGCTGTAAAGTTGGTTAAATTGAACTTACAGCTTCAGAGTTTCTGCGTTGTGTCTCAATTTCTGAATCTGCATCTATCCACGGAGAGAGCTTTCCAACAATAAGAGTATTCCAATCTGCACAAAACAAAAATCTTATTATTGTTACCAAGGTTGACTAATAGAAATCCCAATATTAAAAAAGCAATCACACAAATATTACAAGAATAACGTGCATGATGTGTGCATCTTGAACAACTGCATTTACTCCTTATGTTTTAGGGAATAAATTATATTAGCTCTTCAAGCATGTAACAGACATTATACGCTACATAAACATTTGTAGACAATCAATACACTCAGGTAAAAGTCTGAACTCATATATTACGTGCTTTGTGTAACAAACAGTACCTAATAATACACCAAGTTATCATATATTAAAATACAACCTGGCAAAAAACAAGCTTATGGCCGTAAGCGGCAGAGATCAGGCAGCTGAAGGGCTAACCTCTTCCACACAGCAGCAGGTCTGACCGGGTCTGGGCACCGGTTCGGGATTTGGCGGGATCCAACTCATACTCCCTTCTGAACCTCGGGTGGAACAGGGGCATACATAGGAAGTCGAACCTTGACAGAGCAAGAAAACACGGTTTCTAATGTCATTCCAGCAAGAATCGCAAACCTTGTTACTTTAACTGACCATCCAGGGTCTAAATTAACAGCAGAGACGCGTCTAGGCGGGTATAATAAACACAGCACATCGCTGCCAATCACCGTTGTGATTCGGCACGTGCTGGTAATTCACCGGCTAGCTTAGCGTCATGCATTAACGTTAGCTTTGTGCTAGCAAAGCACTGCGTTCGCCTGGAAAACACATTTATACAAAATGAGATCTGGCGGTATGCTGCCATGTCCCTACCCAAGTTTGGCAACCGCGGCTAACGTGTCGGCAACCTCCGGAACGCAATTCAAATCTCTCCCGCAGGAGACCCTGCTCCCCGTACTGGCAGACGCCATGATGTTAGCTAACTGAATGGATTGACAAGGACCAATGCGATACCTATCGAGGAAACTGACGCCATCTTGGATCTACAACGACGTGCACGCTGTTTTAAACAGCAGTTTGATTTAGATCCATAATGGCAGTCTGTCTACATGGTCTCGCAAGTCAGTTGCATGTCTCGTTGATTACCGCGATAGTTGTCAGTTGAGACTCGTCAAGTTATAAAAATGTAACTGAACTGTTTGGCATCCGAAATAAACACAACACATTTAATACTATGAATGTCAAAGGAAAAAAAGCAGTTTAATAAAACCTCGGCCCAGTTTGCTCTGATTAGACTATTAGATTTTAGACTATTTTATTGGAGCCTGTTCTTTTTGTGGTTTCACAAAAAGAAAATGAAAATGAGGCGAACATGCGATAGGATGTATGAGCTTGTTGACAAGTGACAAAGTAAGTCACTTTGTAAAACATATGAGGTTTGCATAAAGTGGCTTCTCCGCGTATCACTTTCACAGCACTGGGCTAAGGTGTGGCTAAAGGTGTCATGTTTACAATGCCTATAAAAGCGTGTGTGAGGTGGATGTGGTCCCAAAACACAGTGGATGCACAAGGCTTCTGGTGCCTGATGGACCTAGTTCAGTCTCTTTTTGAATACTGCTTTTTGTCTTGTGGAATCATTCCGATTTTTTGATCAAGGGATAGCTGTCTGCTTCACTGACACCATTATGGCCTTAGAAGATGTTTGCAATTTTGGTAACACTCCAGGGCATCGCAAGTCGTTTTCTGCTTCATGTTTTGAAGATACAGCTTCATCTCTTTGTATGACTCACTATTACAACGTTGGATTGAAAACAAATTGTCGTGTTCCGCTAAACTTCTTCTTACCAGCTTTACCAGACATTGTTCCTTCCAACCGCAGACCTTCATTTCCTTCTTCCCAAGTCAACCATTCAGGAACAGTCCAGAGGCCTTTCCCTCTCGCCCATGGAACAACAACCCTCGGTTTCATCTTCCAAGGTGGGGTCATTGCAGCTGCAGACACTCGTGCCAGTGCTGGAGGACTGGTGGCCTGCCCAGCTGTTCATAAGATTACGCCTATTCATTCCCACTTGGTGGTCACCTCTTCTGGTAGTGGTGCAGATTGCATGCTGTGGGAGCGAATTCTGGCCAGAGAGATCAGACTCTACCAACTGCGGCACAGAAGGCGACTGCCAATACATGGGGCGGCCAAACTCCTGTCATTTATGCTGCATCCCTTCAAAGGGACCAATGTGTGTGTAGCTCTTACACTCTGTGGTTGGGATAATGAAGCAAGTAACACCGGGTGTACAAAAAACTCAGAAGACTCTTCATTTAGCTCCTCAGTTGATGTCAGTATGGATAATGCTACTGCAACAGCATGTTCTGCGTCCAGTAACAGGGGTCCTAAGCTGATTTATGTGTGTAGTGACGGCGCCCGACTACAAGGGGATGTGTTTTCTGTGGGATCAGGTTCTCCCTATGCTTATGGAATCCTAGATAGAGGGCTGAGATGGAACATGAGTAAAGATGAGGCCATTTCTTTGGCAAGAGAAGCTGTGTTCAGAGCCACTCACAGGGATGCCTATTCAGGAAACAACGTGGACCTCTTCCACATCACAGACCAGGGTTGGAAACAAAGGCCGCGGGAGAACCTAAAGGAGGAGTATTATCAAGAAATGGAAAGGAAGGAAAATAAAGTGACTAAAAATAGGGAGAGTGACAGAATGTAATTCTCATGGATAAAGTGAAGCATTTATGCGTAGAAGGACTTCAATTCAATCAAATTAAATTTCTGAAAATGATATTTTTTATTTAGTCAACTGTTTAACAAGTATTCACATGAAGAATGAAAAAAAAAGATTAATTCTAGCTGTTTTTACAAAAGGACTGAATGCACTTCTGTCTTACTCTGTGTGTCTATACACATTCTATATTCATATAACAGTACTGAAATGGTAAAAAAAAAAAGAATTTCACATCACCACAGTAGAACAATGCTCCTATAGGGAGCGAGACATTGAGGAGGTCACTTGAAGCACAGGGGACACGGGGATTAGGTCTCAAACACATACTCAGTCAGTCAGGGAGTTATAGAGATTACTGACATTTCTGAAAGACACAGGACTAATAAGTAGAGTGTCGCTGGATGCCACCCGCCATAAAACTAAAAGAAGAAGAAGAAGAAGAAGAAGAAGAAGAAGAATAACAATGCTCCGCCGCGGATACAGGGGGCGCTGTGTGTTTTACACGAGTCAATAAAATTCTTGCCTTGTGCGGCGGGACTTGCTTGCTCGTCTCATTCTAAGATGGCTCTTGCTAGTGTGTTGAGCAATGATTGTGCGGATTTTTCAGTTAACAATTTTCAACCTTTTGCATTTGCTTCTGAACCCGCACTGACTGATGCGGGTTGTAATGAGTCGCCGAGAGACAGTCTCAGTTTTTCTGTTAAAAACCAGCTGTGTCCATCGAACGAAGATGGCGTCGAGAGGAAAATAGAGTTTCTGCATGGAACAACCACTTTGGCATTTAAAGTAAGTTTACGAATACTGCATTGTACTTAACCGGGGACCATCTTGAGACTGATTTTTTTTTTGTCGTTGTGTGCTGTTAAGCAGGCCTACATCACCATGAATCGAACTTCTATTGTTATAATGCTTCCTTCAAGTTAGCTAACATGCTAGCGCCACAAGAAAACGCCTCATCATTGTAGAAGATGAACTGTCATTCGTGGTAGTTCGTATTTAACCTTTTTTGGTTACGAGACACATTTGGAAATTGTGATCGGATTATCTCTTGCACTAGTACCTTCAGTAACTTCTGGACCTGGATAGTTTCTCATTTCTTACATTGCTCACATACTTGCGTTTACGCAGCACCTCTCATCACGATAATCTAAAAAGTGCTTTTGGGGGTCACTTAATTACATCATTATCAACTGTTTAAATGTAATTACAAAGGTTTATGTCGGTGTGTAATTGTGTAAACAACAAAATGTGATAAAGGAGAACCTCGAGCCCAAGATCACATCAGAGTTAGACAAGTTTCAACAAACATTTATCAAATTATTTTTATTTTCATATCACCACATAAATCCATTAGTGGCTGTGGAATTCACTGCCTTCAGGACTTATATCTTAGCTAATAATAATAATAAATTTCAATTTTGGTCTTTTAATACATAATAAGAGAATCTAGTTGGGTTTCTATTCCATGGGACAAACAATACTGTAATGGTAGAACAATGAACAAACACTAAAGCCAACAGTATGTTTTATGCTACTAACAGGATTATCCCCTGGAATAGTTTGTATTTGTGTATAGCAGAACCTCATTGTTGCTTGCTGTCTATAATGAACTCGGCCAATTTCATCTGGCCCTTTTTTGTAGGGATTTGTTGATAAAAAGAAAATTAATTAATTCTTGATTGTGGCAGTAGGTGCTGCTTTATTTAAAATATACTCCAGTTGATGGCTAGTTCGATTTAGTGACTATCGGTTCATTGATGGAGGATTTTGGAGACAACCATATATCACATCTTTCTGATGACTGTCTGCAAAAGAAATAAAAAAATCAGGATTGACCGTTTGCTCGCTCGATTTATTGTTTTTTATTTTCCTTTGCTATAATTGCCCCTCTCCTGTCGCTCTCAGTTTCAGCATGGGGTTATTGTTGCGGTGGACTCTCGGGCCACGGCCGGTTCCTACATTGCCTCACAGACGGTGAAGAAAGTTATTGAAATTAACCCCTACCTCCTCGGTACCATGGCTGGAGGAGCTGCAGACTGTAGCTTCTGGGAGCGTCTGCTGGCACGCCAGTGCCGCATTTATGAGCTTCGGAACAAGGAACGCATCTCTGTGGCAGCTGCCTCCAAGCTTCTTGCTAACATGGTATACCAGTACAAGGGCATGGGACTGAGCATGGGAACCATGGTGTGTGGTTGGGACAAAAGAGGCCCTGGTAAGTACAGCTGTACGTCTTGTCTGCCATCATACAATAATAGATTTGTGTGTTTAACTACATTCTTTGGTTCAAAACAGATTTTCCACATAGTGTTTGAGTTTTAGATCGCACATAAACCACTTTGATTATCCCTTCAACCAAACGTTCCAAACCAATCTTTATTTTGCTTAGTGTAGTGTAACATTTCCGAATCATATTTATCTCATTTCTAAAAGTTGTGAGGGCAGTATGACTGTACCACAGTCAGTGATTTTGATAAGTCCTTAACATCAAGTCGCTACTCTTGCCCCCGTACAAAAAGTAGCAGAGGCTCAGTATTCTCTCCATCAGTACTTCTTCTTCTGTTCTCTTTATACTGTTCATCTCTATTAGGAATTTAGGGTGAACAGGCTGTTACAGCAGGTTCTCTGCTCCCACAACATACCTATGGATGACCATACCTATGAAGAGGAGGTGAAGGTGGTGCAGAGATAGGAAGCAAATCATGGGGGGCTAGGTCTGCGTGCTAGTATTCCTGCATAAGAATAAGTCACTGCTTCCCTGTATTATTATTTTTTTATGCCAATGCAAGATGCTTGCTAAATAAAACGGACGATGTGAGGCTACAGGTTAGAATGCAAAGGATGGTGAAGGACTGTTGTCATAAACACAGGCTACTGGAATACATTTGCCAATCGGCTACATTACCTGTACGTTGAGGGCAGGTCAGTATTTCTAGTTTTTCCTGCTAATTTTACTCACCTTTTTGGTCTGGATATGATCAGATATGTATTGTTTATCGAAACATATTTATATTTTTCTGGTTTTGTCCAAGTAGACACATACTTGTAGTTTTCAGAAATGGCCACCAGGTGATACTGCAGCCTCTCTTATGCTCTGCTTGTGTTTGTACTGTAAGCGGTGGTTTTTGGATGCCACGCAGCATGAGGCCATACATCACAGAAGGAGTGCTTAAAGAGTCCACCACTGTGACACAGTAATGGGAAATCAATGAAGCTGGGACTGTGAGCCAGTGAGAGCATGGCAGAATGATGGACATTGGGTCTTACCCCTGGACAATTGGGTCACTTGCATAATGTCCATACACAGTCTGGCATCAATGCCAGCTTTTTCAGGAAAGCAGAGAAGTCTGTGAGAACAATGATGGCCTGCTGCTTTTCCAGCAAATGTAAATGACACATCTTAAATCCCAGGCAATCAATTGGGCAAATAATGACACTTGTATAAGTTCATTATGGTAGCTTTGGCATAGACCTGACAATTCCAGTGATTGAATGCAGAGGTAAATGTCATGTAAATTAAATCGATTGCAAAGGTGGGAAGCTCATTAACTGACTACAAAAAAGTCAAGCTTACTAATCGTCCTGATGGAGTGTTAAGCTACACGCCAGAGGAAATAAATAAAGATGATGTTGAGCAGCTTGACAAATATGCCTCAATGTTCTGACATAATATACAGCAACCCTTTTTGGTTGCTACATGCTTGAAGCTGTGTAGAGCCGCTTAGTTGACTGAGAAAAGACGTTGTGTGCAGCACCTTATGCTGTTTCCTACAACAATGTGAACGTCAATAGCATCATGACAAAATATTGAGATGGACCCTACATTGGGGGTATTCGTGTTTGGTTTCAGTGTCACGTCTATGAGAGCGATTCAGTAGTTACCTCCTGATCCCACTGCATTGACCAAAGGACGGTTGATGGACGGACACTGGGCTGCTAATTGCACCCAGCCTCACCTACTGTTACATGCTGTCACTCCAGTAGCTGCATGGGCTGCCTTTTTAAATCCTCCTCCTTACTACACACCTGTCTCTTGATTGATGGTGTGGAAGGAGTCTCAGCTGGCTGCCGTTGCTGCAGTGTTCCACAATCTAGACAACGTGCCTTCTGCTATTAATGTGGTCCTCAGGAATTTTCTTCTATAAAAGCTCAATTTGTCAGCTGCATTTTTTTAGCTTTACTGTATAAGGTGCAGAGACTGTTAAGTGAAATTGCATTGTTCAACAAAGACCCCAGGAATAGATGTGGGTATGTTATGGTGCTGCTCTGCTTCTATACTTGCACCTCCAAGTATAGAAGTACGTCCAAGAGTCCTCACCCACCTCTGTCAACTGTGCTACTCAACACAAGAGGCAGCCTTTACAGCTCTATCCCTGCTTATTATGTTTTCAACTAGTCACTTACAGTTTAAGAGGAACAGGCATGTCTCAGAATGGCAAATTACCCCCATGCATAGACAGGCACAGGATGATTATCATGGCATGCTAATGACAAGCTGAGGGAGCAGCAATTCACCAGTTGAAAGCAATGGTAACCTGCTTTTTGTTCAGAAAGTAAGTGGCCCTCTATCCCTAATAAACTGTCTCTAGTTTAGGTGAGGAACTGCAAGTGAGGATGTGCAATCTGAGGGCATTTTGAAGTGTACTCTAATGTGGGAGATTAGTGCTAGTGGATATTAGACTATTTTCTATGCCTGTGTTTCTGTGTGCAGCGTAATTTTCACGGTTTCACTTTGTGAAGCGCTATGAAAAACAGCTCTTTTCTTTACCATCTGCAGGCTGGCAGTGGGCGAGCGCACAGGCTGGAGTTACACGTCACTGTGGGATCAGGCCTAACAAATTTGTCATAGTACAGAACGAAATGTTTTACGTGTCTCAAGCAGGGTGTAGAGAATAGATCATTAGGAGTCTGCAACTGAACATGGACCACATGTTTTCTTCACTTTGTAAATTAAGTGCTTGAAGGAGAAGGCTGCATCTGCACGCATGTCTGTGTGGAAGGAGATGGACATGCTGTGCTGATGTCCACATTATATGAGCGCACTCATTTCTGTCCCCAGTCTTGAGCTGCAAGGTGCAGGTACCTGTACAGCTTGGGTTGTGGGTCGATAGTTAATTTTTGGTGTGTTTGCAGGGATCAATAAGGCCCTGACAAGGGCCCCTGGGCGCACCCAGGCCCGCCACGTCAGCAGGTTCTGCGACGGACTTTGTTTTACTTGAAGAGGATGCAGCTGTTCATATCTGTCAGCCTTGCTTCACTTGGAGAGGTTGCAGCTGTTCATATTGTCTCTCTTGAGGATGTGTGCGCTTACGTGTTTGTGTGTTTATTTGTGAGAGGGTGAGGATGTACACCATCTCAATTTTCATTAGGGCTGCAACAATAAATCAACATTATAATAATCGATAATGAAATTTGTTGTCAACGATTGCCGTTATCGATTAGTTGGGCTGCTTATTTTACGGGGCACCGTGATGACAAGATAACTCAGCCGCTTGTGGTGGCAGAAACGAGTCCAGGAGCTTCCCGAGTCCACCAAGGCATGGGAGCATTTTATATTAAACTAGTTACCGTAAGCAGACTGGTGTCACAGATGATGGTGAAACAGCACAGTAACAAAAGGTGTATGTCCTATTAAAGGAGGTGGAGTTTAAGTATTATCTTCTGTAGCGACAGGCGAGTGTCGGGTGGTTTGCAATCGCCTCACTCGCAACATAGTGATGGATGGCGCTGCTATAGAATAGCTCAAATTACAACGGTGCAAAGCCACACCTTCACACTAAATCTAAAAGCAGCAAATAATAGCAAAAATATATTCCAGGTTTTGGTGGTTTCCTCACTGCAAGAAGGGTGGACAGCTGGAATAGACTCCAGCATGCCCGCGACTCTAGCAAGGACCAAGCGATAGAAAGTGTGTGTTGTTTATGCATTTTGTGCACCAATGCATACACTTTTCTTTCCTATTAGTCCAACCGTTGCTCTTTGAATATGGTTTACTCTTCCAAAAACTGGACAAATGTTGTTTCATTTACTTTGACACATAAATACCCTGAGTTCTATATAGTTCTAATAAGATGGAGAATAAACCCAAAATTACCATAATTGGTTACAGCCTTAATTGTCATTTTGTGATGCAACGTTTGTGAGTCATGTGATGGGAGCTTGCTGTCATGTCCCTTCAGCCTAAACCACCCACTTGACCTTACTGTTGTCCTTGCTCCTCAGGGCTGTACTATGTGGACTCCGAGGGGAACCGGGTGTGTGGTGATCTCTTTGCTGTCGGCTCTGGCTCCATGTACGCCTATGGTGTGATGGACAGTGGACTTCGGCATGACCTGACCGTCGATGAAGCCTGCGAGCTAGGTCGCCGCGCCATTTACCAGGCCACATACCGTGATGCCTACAGTGGTGGGCAGGTCAACCTGTACCATGTTCACAGCAACGGCTGGACCAGGATCTCCCAAGATGACGTGCTTATGCTACACCAGCAGTACAAGGATCAGGCATAGACATAAATGGAGTTTATTGTAGTATCTGATGTTTAAGATGTTCTGAAATGTCAGTAGGGCTGACACATCAATAAAAAGACTCAGCTACAGATTGATTTCCTCTTGTATCGCTTCTGTAACCTACTTAGGCTTGTTGCCAGCTTAATGCTTTATATAGTACATTTTTAACAGTACAAGTGAGCTCCACACACCCGCACGGAGGAGAGTATGTTCGGAAGAGGGGCAGATGACTCAAACATGCCCGAATATTGTGGGGGAGTAGTGTAGTGCTCACTCTATATATATATATACATTTCATATAGATCTCACCCTGGGAAACGACATCATCTTTCTTAATAAAACCTGTTATGTAGTCTCATTACCTCATTGTCCTTCTATGTGATGCTTTGTATACAGTTTGCCTACATTTCAGTCATCTGTTCCCCCAGATCCTCCTGTACATGTGCTGCACTTATTAGCACCAAGTAGCACTATCTAAACCGCACTATTTTATTGCATACCTCCAGCCTCCATAGTTGTGTTTTGAGTTGTAACAGTGCGTTTTCTTCTCCTCTCTAATGTTTGTTTCCTCCACACATTGCTCAAATAAGTCTTTTAATTGGAAGGGGGAAATTTATTCTTTAATTCCTCCTTGACACACTTAGCTTCTCACTGTGCAGTGTTGTGTGCCACTGTGCCATGGTGTTTTATAATGTAACGACCTGAGCTGGCAGTATGTGCCCTCCAGTGGGTTTTATGGCTGGGCGTAAACACTAATAAAGGGCATGGGCTAGACATGTACAGCCAGCACACTTTCAAACTGTGGTTAAAAACTAGTTTCATGGGTGATTAGTTACAAGAGAGATTAGAAATGGGATATCAATAAATGGAAACGAGCAGGTCTTGTCTATGATGGTGCCCTTGGTAAATGAAGTGACTGTATAGGAGCAGACGACCGTGACCATGTGCCCATTGAGATATGCTAAATATAAAGTGTCGGAAAGAAAAAAAAAACGTTTGACAATCTGTCCTGGTTTCAGGAGTTAAATGTTGCCCCTTCCTACTCACTACCAAATGACTGTGCCACCAACATTCTGCGGCCACTTAAGTATAGTGTAGGAAGCCTTGCTTTGTTTAAAATTAGCCTGTTTTTATAGGTTGCAATTATAGTCCACAATTGCTTTGTGACATGCTGTTTGAGAAATGATGTAGAGGGTGTATACAAGGAGGAGATTTGACCAGAAAAGTCCAAATGCCGTGTTCCCAAACTGATTACACTGCATATTACAGGGAAGCACCCCAGCTACAGTCTAACATGTTGGGAGTAAGCTCAGTCATCATTATTAGTTAACAGGTGACATCTTTGATGTTTCTGTTCAAAGACAGCATCGATTGAACTATACGTGTAACGTGTTTAATAGAATACTCTAAATAAAAGATGGACGTTATGTTTGGTGCTAGTTGTTAATGTTAACACCTAATAAACACCAGTATGTCAGTGTTTTAGCCTGCTGTGTTTAAAGCAGCCTGCCTAAGCAGGTTAACAGGGCATGTTTGTAGAAACCATGTATATAATTAGTTAATCGTGAGCTGTTTTCCCTGTGTCTTAGACTTTTACCACACCTTTGAGTGCAGCCTTTCTCTAGGGAAATCTCACAGTTTGACCTAAGTAGCTCATATTTGTGGGGGGGGTTTACAGGTAAAGGTTCATAAATGTTTAGTTACTGGAATAGACGTCATGTCTGGTATTCTGACCTGTCTACTCAAATGAAGAAGAAACGCTTTCCACCCGTGGTAGTTGCCCTGTTTAGACTCACCTTTCCTGTCTCTGTGTGTGACCTTGGCATCAGACAAGCAGACTGTGGGCAGCACACCGTTTGTAGATGGTTGTCTGTGTCTGGCACCGGGATTGTGGGTTGTTAACAGGTATTTTCAGAATAGCAGCTATTGTCAGAACTAGCTTTCAGAATGTTTTCACAAAGCTTTGCACTCAGGGCAAAGATGGTGGCACCCTGAGGAGGCATTACAAAATAAAGAAGATTGCTTTCTCTTTTCTGCTAAATTAGATGGAATGCTATGAAAAAGACCAACTGGTGGTACTGAAAGCTGCCAGCACATTGATTTTCACACTGTTAGAAAATAACCCTAGTGCCCACATTATGCCATCTGTCTGGCAGTCACGTGTGATTTGGCTCCCAGACACCAGATGATATCTGGTCGTAGTCCCAAGGGATTCACAAACATTTCACATATGTAAGACTGTTTGAGAGAATGGATCGTCAACAGGTAACAGCCACTTCAAGAGTGCGTGCCTTTGATGGTGATGAACACCCATTGCTTATTCCTGTTAATGATCTGCCCTGATGGAAAAATACCCAAATGAGAAGTGTATTTGATTTGTGTAATGACTCCTGGCTGACTGCCTATTGTCCACCTCAATTCTCTCCAGGTGTCATATTATCAGTAAACCCAAGTCTATAAATGTGTGCCAGTTCTGACAAACAAAGCTGGCATGAAGGTAATTGTGTTTGTACTCCCTGCGTATCCTTCTTCTCGCTGGTCCAAGAGGCAGCCACTGCTTTGCCTTATATCATAGGTGTTGTTTTTATCCCTCGTGATGGCAGCCACACTCTTCTCATTTTGTGTGTGCTTTCCACGTCCGGCTTGTTTTCTAGCAGCACTCCCCCCCTAACCAGCAATGCTTTTGGTGCATTCAATGAGCCTGTCCAGTCTCAGCCAATACTCGTGTTTCCACCACGTACGGAGGAGCTTCTGTCAGCATCGCTTTTGCTGACGATGATCATAAGGGTGATGGTGAGGATGATGCCTCCCATTATTACTGTGGACTGTGACTCAAGAGGCTCGAGGCGGTCGGCTGTTTATCCCTTGTCATGACACCTGACTGTAAAAATGGGGCCTGTCTGTTTGTTTTATTGTCAACAGTGCCAGACTTTGCCTCACAGGCAAACAGAGATAGGGTCAGGAGATAACAGCTAAACACATGGTAGTAAGAGCGATGGTGGCTGCCATGGTCACTCCACTGACTCCCAAGTGGCTCCTGGCTTTTTTTTATTGCACTGTCGTTCAGTATGTGGTGACCAAGTTCCTCAGGGCAGAGAAAAATGATTGTGGATCCTGTTATTTTACAGTATCGTTGGGATATGTATTTCTTTTCCCTGACATTCCTCATTAGCTGATACACTATATCTTGGTTCTCTAATCATTGCTTGTTGTAATTTTGACATGCAGAGGCTGTCATTTTGTACTTGTTGATGATTCCCCATCATTTTGAATTTTAATAGAAGAATACCGGTCAGGGTACAGGGTGGCTTTTTATTTGGCAGTGTCACTCAGAGTTGCAGGCTTTTTGATGGAAGGGCTGGCCCCACCTGAAAACCCACCTCATGATCAACAACTCTACCAGACATAAAGAACCCAGCTCTTTTCCTTTTATTTCTCCCTCCATTTCACCTCCATCCATCCATTTTACTGTTTTATAGTTATATTTTGACATAAGCCCCCTGTGGTGCTAGTGTTGCCCCCTTGACAATACTAACAGGGAAATGGAGGTATTGATTACCCACGCCAGACGTTATTCAGGCCTTTTTCTCAGCGTCCTGACTCTTCACTGACTTGAATTTTTGCAATTCAGTTGCTGTCCCAGGAATGGAGGGTTATGACAGATGGTACCCATCCAATGGGACGATCGTCCACTGATAGATTGTCGACTGGGCTGACACGACAGAACCGGGGGTGACGCTGAAATGACTGACACATGGCTTTGGCATGAGTATTAAGTGTAAGAGAAATAATTTACTTTCTCTTCTAGGAGCAGGGGAGAAAGCCAGAAATGAGTAATGGCCTCTTGGAAGTTCAGTTTCTCTGATCGGATACAATAAGCCAAATTGACAGTGTTGTGGAAATGACTGGAATGGAATGGATTAAACTAGAATCTTATCAGAAGAAGAAGCTGTTGGACTAAATCATGGAAGCGATTATTTAATTAAACATTAAGACCATGTGTGAACAACATTTTAGCATTATTATGCTTTCACTGATCACTATTCTACAGTTTCTCTACTAGTTTGAGTGCTAAAGCATTCGAGTGTCTATGGAGGCAAGTCCGGGCCATGCATTTTGTCAATTCAAAAGATAAAATTGAGAGTGAAATGATCTGGTTTTTGTGGCCTTCACGTGCTGCATAATTATGAATAAGAAATTTATACCTACTCAAGGTTATACTTATTAAGTATACACATCTTTAAAACACGTCATTATAAAAGCTGCACGAAGGAAGAACTGATCAAGCTACAACTTCAGAAGCCAGCCTCTGCATCACCCGACTTTCACCACCTGCTTTGAAGAACTGCTGACACAGGTTGAGAACGACATCCTGCATGGAGTCCCATGCCTCTTCATCCTTCACCAGTCAGTCCACTGTGATTGCATTAAAACACCGGGACAGCAACAAGCAAGAGTCAATAGAGTCTGAGCAGAAAGTAGCTTAGATAATGTTTTTGATAGAATGATAATCATTAATAATTGTTGTCGTCTGTCACTTATTTGTATACAGTGTTACAACATCAGCTGATTTCACAGGGCTGGTGCCAGTCTGATCCCTTCAGTTTTTACTACTTTAGACTTTTGCAATATTGTTGTCATTAGAAATGACAATGTTTGGCATTTCCCTATTAGAATTATTTAATAGGGCCATTTAAATTATTAAAACAATAATGATTATAGGCATTTGCTATTGATAATTGCTAGGATTAAGCTAATTTGTGATCTTTAACATAATTGGTGACTCCTTTTAGTTGGCGTAATACCAACTGTTCTGTTCTAATTTGTGCTCATTGTGTTCCCAACACATCCTTCTGTCCACTTACGGGGTTCCATTATATTGCATGTCATTATTTGTCATTATATTATTTTTTCTCATATTGTTTTTCTCCTTCTCTCCTTCAGCTGCTGACCTGAATGATTTATTTGCTGCTTGTTGTTGGTATTGTTTCTCTTTGCCCTTCTTTCTCTCTCTGTCCCCTCACCCCAACTGGTCAAGGCAGATGACCCACCCTGAGCCAGGAGTTTCCCCTCTTTTCCTCTCAAATGGGATTTTCTGTGTTATCTGGCAGAAAGAGCATTGGTTTGATTTTATATGATATGATACTGTTTGACAGCATGGGAAAGAAGCAGCCATACTAGAACCGTATAACCTAAAGAGAAACAGTAGGAGTGTGAGGGAGGAGAGAGAGAGAGCTTTCTTACTGAACCTTCGACAAAACTGGGGGTTGAAGAAGAAAGTCAGCTTATTTCATTTGAGGGACATCTACTGCAACACAGCAAAAGACGAATAAAACTTCAAAGGAACAGTCTGAAACTACAACTCTTACAAGAAGGGGACGATTGTTCAGTTCAGCAGGTGAAGAGTCAGCTATTTTCTAAAGCCAAAATTGCTCCAGCGCACCTGATGTCCAACTGAGTAAAGCCCCCAAAGCACTATAAGACGCAGTGAGCATTGAATGTGTTTTCAATGCATGTCCGGCAGAGACCATTTACTACAACAATGCAGAACTTCACATCTACAATGTTAAAACAAAGCAGACTTATCAACTAGGCAGAACAAATGAAGAGAGTAGAAACGCTTGCTTCCAAATGTTGACAAAAACAAGAAGTCAAAAGGATCAAAGACAACATGATTACAAGATTAAAAGTTGACCAAGTGAAATCTTTTACAAGGACAAATAAGATGACTAAGCTGAAAAGACAAATCTGACAAAGAAGAGTCCAGTAGATGTTTTTCACCCACTGTGCTATGGTCCACTAGTCTGCCATGGGGAATTATTCCATTTCACCTAATTGGTCTAAAAACATTTTTGGAAAACTAATTAATTATTGTCTGCCAATAATCTGCAGGTGTTGAGTGTCTGTGCTGTCCAGTACAGTGATTCCCAACCTGTGTTATGAGCCGCGGAACATTATCGAATTTCACCGAATCGTTTCTCTAAGTGAGCGGCGTATAGTGACAGACAGAACATTGAAACGCTTCCACAGAGGACAGTTGAACGTTCTACTGCCATCATCTGGACGAACCGCTGAATATGGCCCAGAGGAAAGTCATGCTTCAAGTGAAAGCAAACAAGCTGAGCTCGTCCTTGACTTTTACTGGGGAACCAACCGAACCAATTCCACTATGACTGGTGTGAGGGAAAAGTTGTCCAACATCGCCAGACAAGACGCCCGTTCTTCAAAACAGCACAGACTGTTTTGTTGAAATGCTTAAACAGACGGAGAAACAGGCAGCGTTACTTAGAAAAACCACCAAGATGAGTGAGAAAGTTCTTAACGCTACCAAGTTATTGAACTCATGGCTAAAGCCAAACAGCTCCACACCGAAGCAGAGACATTGATGCTGCCTGAGAAATAATCTGAAGAGATGCTCAGCCCTGGAGCCACTAAAGTAAGGAAGAAGTCCCTCTATCAACTAAGATGAGACGGGATTTACATTATTTATAGGTTTTGTCGCATTTTTGTTTGGTGGTGTGCCATGTGATTTTTCTAATGTAAAATATGTGGTGTGGGTCAAAAAGGTAAAGGAAACACTGCAGTAGGCAAGCAATCGATAGAAACATAGAAAACATAGAACATAGAAAAAGCCATTAATGAGAAAACTATGAAGTAAATGGAAAACTGTGAAGAGGCTGAAGCACAATGAGGAAAATATAGTCACAGATAAATGGGAATATGAGAATAAAGAACAATGATAACAATGTGCTGTTGCTCAGCTCTCACACTATTAGATACAAATATGACTGTTTGAAGGTCTGAACTTTCTTGTTGACTGTGGACATTTCACATCTTGGAGTTTTGATCAGTCACTGTGATCGCGTTTCTGACCTGTGATGGGTCTAGGTGGGCTGGGATATACCCCCCCCCCCCACTGTGATAAATATGAAGTAATAGCTAATGGATCACTGGTCAAAGTGAAAGCTGACAGTCCTGTGTTTTCCAGGTTTTCATTCATTCCAACGGATTACCTCAGCAGGTGGGTGTTGTTATGAGGCATCATTTGCCTGATGGATTGTTAATTAGTGGATCTGTACAAAGAACCAAGAGGCTTCAGTAAATATAGTATATAAACTCACACAGAGCAGGGCCGCAGAGAAAGAAGTTGGCCTGCTGTACGGTAGTCAGTACACTGTACACAAGGAGTTGTTAACCCCGAGAAAACATGGTCCTTCAAACAAAAAGGTTTATAGTTTGGGAGAGACCAGTCAAACTGAGAAGACCTAGAAGCTTATCAAAGATAGTTTAGCTGATCTTAACAGTTCACCATCCTGTCTTTCTTGCCTGCACGTAGGTCCATCTCCTAAAACCAACATTCATAGATTTTTGGCCACTTAGGACACAGAAGCAAAATACATTTTAAGGTTTAAGACAGTATGTGGAGATGCTGCAAGTTCTAGCGGTGAAGTAGTAAATTCTGCAAATGAGTTATTTGTGATATGATGATAAAAAGGCAAAATAGCAAACACTTGTCAATTAGGAATACATGGAATAATTGTACATATCGTTTGGAGTTCCTTGGCACCAGTTGATTTTCAAGTAACATGATGCAATAAGCTGTCAGGCTGAATCCACAGTGGTCCACTCGATTCGCTCCCTGCTTTGCTGCACTCCCTCATGCTCTGCCCTGCAGCGTTCTGAAATAAAAACAAATAAAAAGCTACCGAACCTGTTACCAAGCAAAGAAATTCTCAGGCTGATTAGCAAGGTGAGCTTTAAAAGTATGATAAATGAATATCTGTAAAGCTGCTGCTGGAAAAGATCAGCGAACCTTGGTCACAAGAGGATTTGACAACACCCTCTCTCTCTTTTAAAATATTCCAAAATGCTTAATTACAATACCAACTCTGCCTTTGGTTCTATTTTGGTCTCAAACCACAACCCATTATATTTTTATTTAGCTGCTACATTATTATGTAATTGCTGACCTCATGGTTGTCCCTTTGTGCTGGTCAGCTGATGGGTTTATCAGAGTTTTCACCTTTTGATGGCTGCCTCTATAGCTATGGCTACAAATAACACCACGAGGGCTGTTCAGCTGCATGGGGACAAAAAGTCACCATGAAAAGCTCAGTAGTAGTAGAAGTAGCAATAGTATTTATTATTATTATTATTATTATTATTATTATTATTATTATTATTATTATTATTATTATTATTATTATTATTATCATTAGTAGTAGTTTTGGTAGTAGTAGAAGTAGCAATAGTATTTATTATTATTATTATTATTATTATTATTATTAGTAGTAGTAGTAGTTTTGGTAGTAGTAGAAGTAGCAATAGTATTATTATTATTAGTAGTGGTACTACTACTAGTAGTAATTGTAGTAACAGTAGTAGTAGTAGTAGTAATTGTAGTACTACTAGTAGTAGTAGTAGTAGTAATAGTAGTGGTAGTAGTAGTAGTAGTAATAGTAGTAGTAGTAGTAGTAGTAGTAATTGTAGTAGTAATAGTAGTAGTAGTAGTAGTAATTGTAGTACTACTACTAGTAGTAGTAATAGTAGTAGTAGTAGTAATAGTAGTAGTAGTAGTAGTAATTGTAGTACTACTAGTAGTAGTAGTAATAGTAGTAGTAGTAATAGTAGTAGTAGTAGTAATTGTAGTAATAGTAGTAGTAGTAATAGTAGTAGTAGTAGTAGTAATTGTAGTAATAGTAGTAGTAGTAGTAGTAGTAGTAATAGTAGTAGTAGTAGTAGTAATTGTAGTAATAGTAGTAGTAGTAGTAGTAATAGTAGTAGTAGTAGTAGTAATTGTAGTAATAGTAGTAGTAGTAGTAGTAATAGTAGTAGTAGTAGTAGTAATTGTAGTACTAGTAGTAGTAGTAGTAGTAGTAGTAATTGTAGTACTAGTAGTAGTAGTAGTAGTAGTAATTGTAGTACTAGTAGTAGTAGTAGTAGTAATAGTAGTAGTAGTAGTAGTAATAGTAGTAGTAGTAGTAGTAGTAGTAATTGTAGTAATAGTAGTAGTAGTAGTAGTAGTAATTGTAGTACTAGTAGTAGTAGTAGTAATAGTAGTAGTAGTAATAGTAGTAGTAATAGTAGTAGTAGTAGTAGTAATTGTAGTAATAGTAGTAGTAGTAGTACTACTAGTAGTAGTAGTAATAGTAGTAGTAGTAGTAGTAGTAATTGTAGTAATAGTAGTAGTAGTAGTAATAGTAGTAGTAGTAGTAGTAGTACTAGTAGTAGTAGTAGTAATAGTAGTAGTAGTAGTAATTGTAGTAATAGTTGTAGTAGTAGTAGTACTAGTAGTAGTAGTAGTAATAGTAGTAGTAGTAGTAGTAGTAGTAGTAGTAATTGTAGTAATAGTAGTAGTAGTAATAGTAGTAGTAGTAGTAATTGTAGTAATAGTAGTAGTAGTAGTAGTACTAGTAGTAGTAGTAGTAGTAATAGTAGTAGTAGTAGTAGTAGTAATTGTAGTAATAGTAGTAGTAGTAGTAGTACTAGTAGTAGTAGTAGTAGTAATAGTAGTAGTAGTAGTAGTAATTGTAGTAATAGTAGTAGTAGTAGTAATAGTAGTAGTAATAGTAGTAGTAGTAGTAGTAATAGTAGTAGTACTAGTAGTAGTAATTGTAGTAATAGTAGTAGTAGTACTAGTAGTAGTAGTAGTAGTAATTGTAGTAATAGTAGTAGTAGTACTAGTAGTAGTAGTAGTAATTGTAGTAGTAGTAGTAGTAGTAGTAATTGTAGTAATAGTAGTAGTACTAGTAGTAGTAATTGTAGTAATAGTAGTAGTAGTAATAGTAGTAGTAGTAGTAATTGTAGTAATAGTAGTAGTAGTAGTAGTACTAGTAGTAGTAGTAATAGTAGTAGTAGTAGTAGTAGTAATTGTAGTAATAGTAGTAGTAGTAGTAGTACTAGTAGTAGTAGTAGTAGTAATAGTAGTAGTAGTAGTAGTAATTGTAGTAATAGTAGTAGTAGTAGTAATAGTAGTAGTAATAGTAGTAGTAGTAGTAGTAATAGTAGTAGTACTAGTAGTAGTAATTGTAGTAATAGTAGTAGTAGTACTAGTAGTAGTAGTAGTAATTGTAGTAATAGTAGTAGTAGTACTAGTAGTAGTAGTAGTAATTGTAGTAATAGTAGTAGTACTAGTAGTAGTAATTGTAGTAATAGTAGTAGTAGTACTAGTAGTAGTAGTAGTAATTGTAGTAATAGTAGTAGTAGTAGTACTAATACTACAGTAGAGAACCAACGTACATAACTACACAGTCCTGCCAGTAGCAGGATCAAACTGTATGAGACACGCGTTCACGTGAACGGAGGGATTATTTTAATATGAGGTGCATTCAGACTGTACGTTCCAAGATGCTGTTTAAGGGTCTGAGGAGTGTTTTGTGCTTTGTTTCATTCATGTGCCTTCTGTTTCTTCCACGCCATCTCTGCCGCTTCTTCCCTTTTCCTTCTTGTTAAACCATATCAAAGTCAGCCTGTAATCCCAGCAGCGCTTGGTACTACAATAGCCTTCATCTAAGTGTTCAGTAGTGGGATGTCTTACTGCTCTGGACGGTCTTCCAGTGCTCATGCTTGTTGTGGATATTTACTGCTGCTCCACATTGTTGCTGCTCAGCACAACCTTGTAAAACTGTTGAGGTGTATTTATACGGTGTCTCCTCCGTGTCCCAGAACATAAAACATTCACATGTTTTTTCTCACCTCAGAGCGTGGCAACACATCTTGCTGCAATTTTTATTTTCATAAATACATGTTTTAGGACCTTACTCATTATCCATTACCAAAATAGTTATAACCCATCTGATGGTCATTCTTTCACATAACTAACGTTTGCTTTTATTTTCCCCAATCAACCCCATTAATAAATGCAAGCTGTTTGTTTAGCTTAGAGGAAGCAAGGGGAAAAATCCCACACACAAACGGTCTGTCTCTCCTCTCAGTCTTCATAATAACATCACATTTGCAGACCTAAGTTAAATTTGTTTTCATGCTTGTTTTGTTTCTCACCTGCGTCTTGATAATCTCTCCTCTCTGTCTGTGATCTGGCAGCCTGAGTACTGTGTAAGCTTTCATCTTGCCTGATTGACTCTGATGGCCTCTGTTAGGAATTTCAGGAGCGAGATGCTGCATTATTTGGCAGTTGCAGGCCACTAGGGGTTAAAGTGCACTGTGTGGGATTAATGGGCGGTTAAAGCAGCAGATAAGGGAAGAGGGTGGGTGGTCTGACTAGTTTGGCTCTACATCCAAACTGCTCCTCCTCTACTTCTCTCCTCTTTCCTCTGCTGCCAAGACCCCAGGCTCTAACTAAAACGACGGAAAGGAGATGGTGGCAGGGTAGGCTGCAGTGCATAAGGATGCTTGTTAACATGGGGCATGCTTTTTGTTCACCTTCTCCTGTGATGGTTTCTACAATTTGTTTGTATCTGGTGGATGGTGTGTGTGCATATACACTGTAGCATCTGTGAATGGTTCATGTGCACAAGGCAGCCGTTTCCTGAAGTGTCATGTCCACATTGTCTCGCCACACACGAGCTCCTCACAGTCTGTGTGTGTATGTATATATGTCTCAAATGATAATAATTGATAATACACCAACTGAAGGGGGTACAATAATTAAAATGTATTATTTGGTTACTAACTCGATATTAACTATTATCCATACCAGTTGTCTATAATATCCATTGGTTACATGAACTAAATTAATCACAAGGCACCAGTTGTGTTGGGTTTACCTGAGAGGGCTGAAGGACAGCTGATACTGTACAGCCTCACTCAGGGCACCAAGTATGTTTGCAATGACAATTGTCTATAAAGAAATATAATATTATAGTCTACATAGAGTATAATATAAAATGTGGTTATGTAGAAATGACAACAATATTGTAACATGTTTAAATAAGTAAGAAGTGAAGGTGAATTTTTATCGCTAGCCATCTGAAATAAGCTGATGTTACAAAACTGTACACAAATAATCACAGTCAACGACCAGTTAGGCTGTAACAAACCTTATAAACTAACTAAAATATAGCCAGAGGCTGAGTGCACCCTCTGCCCCGCGTGACCCCTGGGGTGACTCAAGACCTGTATCTGGTCTCGCTCTCCCCGTTGGTGAAGCTGAATCAGACTTTCAGAGTCACACACAGTGGATGTTTTTGTTCTGAGCACATGAGATCCCAACATCACGTATATATAGAGTGCGTGTACCATCTGCAGCGAGTGGGTGAATCTTTTCATTTGCATGTCTTTTATTGAATATTTGAACAGGCAGAACATCATAGAGAAAGCATCCTGTCTCTACATTTTTGACTCTTCTATCTCTAAACTAAATATCAATCTCTGTTGATTTTGTAGGTGTATGTCTTTTTTATGTTTTTAAAAATTCTGTTTGATTTTCATTTTTTACTATTTGTTCATGTACTTAGATATTCATAGCAGGATGGAGCAGCAGGGGTTGCATGGAAAATTATCTGACTGCCAGTCTGTTATTTTCCTATCTCTGCATCTGTGTCTATGTCCAGCATTTCTGTCAGACTTTCTGCTTTATCATTTTTTTCCTCTCTGTTATTCTCTAAGCCGACTCTTGCCATATGTGTCTGAAGCAATCACTCCCCTCCTCGGGCTTATGCAGTTTATCTCCCTCTGTGCCTGATTGTGTCTTATGGCTTGTGTGTGTGCTCACATTTGTTTGTGCCTGTCCATTCACATGTGGCCTCGGGATGTATGTGTGTGTGCATGTTTGCGTGTCAATCTCTGGTTGTATAGGACGGCTGCATGCCCACCTGTCACTCAAACGTCTCTCGACAGGGTATTAGCTATCTGTAAAGGCAAGGTCATGGTGACTCTGCCACGTGGAAGCAGGTAGAGCTACCACTGAGCTTTTCAAGTGATGGAGGCAGCCTTAGAGGGGATGTCCTTATTACAGCTTGAATCTTAGTTCTGTAATCTTTCTATTCAAAATGTTAATAATAAAATTGTATTTGCAGATGTAATTATATTATTTTTCTAAAGCTCGTGGCAAATAGGGCTCATTTTAGATTTCACTTACAAATACTACAAATAAGCTGCATGTTTGCTCACAGCATGTGTGATTATCTCAACATCTGCCAGGTATTTTATCCTGAATTTTTCATCATTCATTTCATTTTTATACACATATGTAAGATACAGATAAAAAGGTTATAAATGTCAGTATCCTTATTTGACTTGGAGATATTAGATACATTCCCTGTTAATTTTTTTTTGAAACTGTAGGGAAAGAGGGTGATCGCACAGACTGTGGTCACATGTACACTTTCACTCAAGGAAATCACATTTCAGTCCATAATCAGACAACACCCCCAAAATGCAGAAACAGATGGTGGATGTGCTGCATACACAGATATATTTGGCTACCTACGCAGATGTGTATGCAAACACAACTGAACAAGCAAGATCAAGCAGATTTGTCACCTCAAACCGTAACCATATAAGCCAAAAGATGTACGAGCAAACCCAAGGAGCACAGGAGAGGAGGAAGCCACCTCCGTACCATCACAGGGACCTGAGGTTCCTGTGTGTACAGTGCTTGGATCTTGACCACATGAGGCACAGAGCAGTGGGGGAGACAGACAGAGGAGAAAGAGAGGAAGATGGAGGGTGAGGCAAGGAGAGGGGGAGCAGATGGGTCAGCCATCTGGTGGATGGAGCAAAAGCAAGGGAGATGAAAAAAAAGAGAGAGAGGTGTGTTAGAGAGAGAGCTGGAGTGGGGGGGTTGGGTCTGCACTAGATCATGGGTAATATTGGCGTGTGAGTGGATGAGCGCTGCATTGTTTTCCTGTAGGAGGGTTTGTGCACACAAGAGACCGGGTCAGCTGGG
Organism: Macropodus opercularis; assembly: GCA_030770545.1. Lineage (NCBI taxonomy): Eukaryota > Metazoa > Chordata > Actinopteri > Anabantiformes > Osphronemidae > Macropodus > Macropodus opercularis. The sequence continues at coordinate 2,032,776 of CM061105.1, read as the reverse complement.
ACTCAGGTGCCAGCAGATAGTGCAGTTGAGTAACTCTGAAATTCTGTTGCATATATTTATGTCATCCATGCACACACGCCCACAGACACACTCACATGGATGATTCGTTTGTTTGGACTCTTGCCTGGGCGTCGTAGATAGTGAGTGTCACTTCCGGTTACTTTTGCTATTGTCTGGTGCGTACGGTTGATTTCTACGCTCTTATCTAATTACTTTACTACTTTACTAAACCACCCTCTATCAGACAGCGACTCATAACTCATAGGCTCATAACTTTCCCTAGTAACACTCAAGCATCCTTCTGATGAAACGACCTGCTAGTTTTTAGCAGCTGACCTATTGACCCATGGCTTCTCTGTTTTTTATGTTTGGCTTTCCCTCTGTCTCGTTTAGTGATGATAGCAATGCAAATCACTGCATAAGTAGCAAATAAAAGCATAATCACGGAAGACAAACTAGAAATCAAACTAGGCAACGCAGGAACCCGAAACACACAGAACTGAATCAGACAGGAAATACTGGGAATGTTTACATGTTATTTCAATAAAAACATGATAACATATAATGTTTGTGCAGTATTAGTTTAAGCAGACTGTTTTTTTCTATTGTTGTGATGAACATCAGAACACATTTATGACCAATTTATGCAGAAATCCATGCGATCCCAAAGGGTCCACAGACTGTTTCTTGTATATATTCTTACTGAAACAGCTTTGACAGTTTAGCCTTCTGGCCTGCTGAGGCGCCTTTTGGACTAACCACTGTTAATCAGTTTGCATTTGATGTCAGCGTGCAATGCAGCCTTCTCATCCCTTGATGAAAACCAATGTTCTACCCCAGACCAGACTTCACCAGTCTGCAGTCTGCACCATCCACAATCCAGATTTGGGACTGTCTCTTGGTGGTTCTGCTTCCTGTGATCCAACCACAGGTTTAAACTAACGGGAGCCATTTAGTTGTTTCAGCACAACAGATTCTTCTCAGTGGAAAGTTCCCATCCTAGCATTCAGCACATGCAGCTGAATTAGTGGCTTAATTAATGTCCATATTCTTTCAGAGTTCATGATACCACTTGTTGCCAAAAAGTGTTGCTATAAAATGTAGCACTCACACTAACAGAACGGATCCAGTCTCTTTAGCCAGTGCAGCAGTGGGCATTGCTGCAAAGCAGCTGCTAGAATGGGACTGATTTCCAGCATCTCTAACTGCACTCTCACAAACTTCTTCTATGTTTTCAGACTTTGCAGACATGCAGCAGCAGGTGGACAAAGCAGGAATGTTGTTGTGACAGACATTGGTGCACGTTACAGTATATTGGTGGTGTTGGGTATGGTTGAAGCCCAAGGCTTTTTTCAACAATTCAACACTCTCTCCACTTGTCAGTAAGGGAGAAGTGTGTGCAAACCATAAACACATAGGTTTGCAACATACAGTATGTTACAGATTTGCAAAAGGTGTAGCAAACAACCCCACAGAGGCCATTAAAATAGCTTCCAGGAATCCCAGGGCAGCACTGGATGATGGACTTCACTGAGTTAAACAAGGGTTAGGTCCATTTGAAAGTACATGACAGTGCCTCTTACAGGCCTTGAGCCAGTGATGTGTGTTCTAACTACAGTTCTGTCTCTCAGCAGTTCATTCACAGCTTAAACTTGAACTGCCAGTACCAGCCATCTGAGACTTACACAATCTGAAACCAGGAGATTTGGTGCTCATCAAGGAACATTTTCCACCAGAACCACACTGCTAAAAGCCCCAACATCGGGTTTACTGACCGTGGTAACGCTGAGCTTGACTGGTCAGCAAACTTGCCTGACCTTAACCCTACAGACAATCTATGTGGTTTTGTCAAGAGGAAGATGAGAGACATCACAACACAAGAATGCAGATAAGGTGAAGGACACACAGCATTTTACATTACACCTCAGCTGATCGCCTTCATACAACGCCACACTGATGCATAGATCTATGCTAAAGGAACCTCAACCAAGTATCGAATATACTGTACGTACATGTTTCCCGGACAACGTTTCTTTTTTGTTTTATTGGGTTTTCATTAGCTAAGCCATAATAATCATATTTAAACACACGCTTCCTTCATCCCATAGGTTATTCTGGTGCCATGTATTCCCCAGGTACCCTTTGGACAGATACTGACCACTGACTGTTTTGAAGACTCCGTCTTTTCTAGTCTTCCAGCCATCACAATGTGGCTCTTGATTAAACTCACTCAAATCCTGATCCTGGCCCATTTCTCCAGCTCCTAACTCATTAACTTTGAGGACAAAATGTTCACTCGTATTCCAGCTGCTAACAGGTACCATGATGAAGAGATAATAGGTGTTACTGGCTTCACCTACCTTCCGCGGTAGTAAAGGTATGTCTGATTGGTGTGCGTCTACTGACAGCAGATATGGACTTGCTTCTTATTTTCTATCTCTTGAATTGTGAGATCTTTAGTATCATTTGACCACTGGTCACCGATCAGCAATATAAAGAAGCCAAACCCGTAAAAAAAAACAAGTGTGATACCTGTGCAGAAAAGGACCAAAAGTTGAAATGCACTCCATGCTTTGGTGTCCCAAAGGATCAGAAAAAAGATTAACATGGAAATATGTAGTGGAAGAGCGTAATCCTAACAGTAGCACTCATACTGTGGGTTACTTTCTTGCAACATGTCATGGGAACTGCACCTAAAATTTACATTTTGACTGGTGTAAAATGTGTAATGTGAAATGGAATTGACTAGCAGAAGTGAGAATAATTGTTGCTTCATCTGGCCTTCGAGTCAGTCCCACTTCCACGGTGGCAAATGGACCTGAAGATTGAAGAGAGTGTTTGCCTCGAACCTCTGCACATGAAGGATCATAAACAAATTCATTTTAGTGACTCAACCTGCAATCGCTCAGGCCGGTTTTGCTGAAAGTGGACAAAATCTGGTTGTGCCATTAACGTTATCATTTCTAATAAATGTGATCTGGCGAGCCGTGACGTGGAAGTCTATTGTCAACATGATGGTTAATGGTGGCGCGTGTTGTTAATTATTAAAAGTGTTGATGCTGGTGTCAAAACCCACAGCCTTACGTTAACAAAATGGTCATTTGTCATTTCTGTTGTCGTCACTGAAAGATTCGTAGTCTTGTAAAGCAGACACAGAGATGTGTATACTAAAGGATGCATCCAGCCACGGTTTCTGGAAGTGGAAAGCAGTATGGTGACCATGCAAACAATTAACAAGAAGTAAAACCCTGAGGCAGTGCGACCGGGCCGTTTCCTGCGGGGCTTTAACTCGTGGGCTCACAGGGTCGGATTCTTGGGTTTGGTCCTCCCATTGATGCTCGACTTTGGTTCTGCCTTGGTCCCACTCATCACTCTGGCTTCACTTGGGGCACTTTGTGGCAAGTCCGTGGACCAGCACCTCTGCACAAACGCGTGTATCACCGTTGTGGTGGATGTTGTTGTTCTGCTCAGCCACTAACAAGAAAGTTGTGTTTGTTGTGTCTGAACATACTGTCTAGCACTGGCTGTGTGTCTGCAGAGAGGTTATGCAGGGTGATGATGTAAAATGGAGAAGCAGAAAAACAGTGGTGCTGAAAAGATCAAAGAAATCATACTTTCAACAGTCTAGATGTCACAAAATGGAAATGAATTTACTGTGGATGACAGGAAGCCTGGCTCCACCTGTAAATTACACTCTGTCAGCTGGAGTGATGCTGAAACAACACTGGCCCCTGATGAAAGAGAAAATGAACATGATGACTTTACATAGAGGAATGACTAAGATCCCACATTCCAGCTTCAGCTTTGAATTTCGCTAATGGAGTCCACTCTCATCATTGGGCTGAACAAAATACTGCTGTAATTATTGTTAATATGATCACAGGTATGAACAATTTAACAGTTAGCTGCTCAGTCACTGCCAATTCACTTCTCACCTTGTGCTGGGTGAGATGTGGGAATTAACCAGGATGTGGTTTGTTTAAACTTGGATGGTGGGTAATTATTATCATTACTGCTATTACCGCTAACATGGCTCATGTCGTGTTTGTGGTTTGTGAGCAGAGCTTTTTTTACATGCTGTCTCAACTGATTGTATTTGATGCATCACAGCTCTTTTCCTCCCTTATGACTCTTCTTGTTTATGCAGCTGTGTCTGTTCTTTGTCGTCTTAGTATTCCAGTGTGGTCCTGTTCCTTTAAAACACGCTGATGCCATTTTCTTTTTTATTCTTTGAAAACATAGAGACTAGAAAGGGGAAATGCCTTCCATCAGTTGGCAGCTTGACATTGAGCCTGTACTCTTGAAGATGAAAGATGACAGCACACACTGAAACACACACTGGATACATTGGCAGACATTTCATACATTAACAATGCATAGTGAAAAAACACTACAAAATTCAGTTTGAAATTTTGAGCAACTGCTCATTTATTTATAGCAGATGAAAGGGTTGCTCTAAAGGTGCTCACTTTCCTTGTTTTTCCTAAAGTGTGAAATATATTTAACAAGAGTTCGAGAAACACAAAGACCTCTGCTGTGGAGAAAGCAGACTGATTTGGGTTTGATGATGTAAAAATTTGAATTAAGCACAGACTAAGACTATCTGAAACACTTTTTCACAATCACATATGAGCTAATTTATTGTGCAAACTTAACATCACATATCAATGTAATAAAACTCTAAATAAACTCAAACAATGGCTAAGAAACGCACAACTCAACAGACTGGTTTAATTAGGCAAACAGGTAAACTGACAGACAGACACACACAATGTAGTGACACGACACAACAGGAGACGCCAGACATCAACAACCAACAAAGAGAGGAACATGGAGGGAACCTTAAATACTAAACTGAACAGGAAATGAACCACAGTGAGAGGATGTGACATCAGGCAGACAGAAAACACTGTTCACTAAAGCACACAAACCTTAAAATGTCCTCTTAAGTTTTTTTTTCATTCTTGAAATTCTGACATTAATATGAACATTTTCCTCATGGCACTAATGCACCTTTATTTTAATACTATTATAAAGTTTGTCTCTTTTGTCACATTGTTTTGCTTCCTTCTGTCTGCGTCCTTCTTTCTGAACTCCAACCATCCTGCCTGTGGCTAAACTTGAATTTTAGGGGAAACCTGTTTTATTGCAGCTGTTACATAGTCTGAAAACACTAAAGTTTGTTGTGAGACTGAAACAAATCACAAAAACGTACCAATTCAGACTAATGGTATGATGGATGCTCACTGTTCTTCGTTTTAAGTGCCGGTTGGATTATGATACTGCAGCTAATGTCTGTTCCTACATCTGTCTGATATCATAATTTGGAAATGGGCCCATGCTACCCAGCCTTTGTCAAGACCCAGTAGAGAGAAGGAATGTGTTATATATACTGTTCATCTAACTGTAACTGTTAAATGTTTTCAGGGAACAATAAGAATGTGTGCATGATCATAAAAAGTTATTGCATATTGCTTCCCTGAATGATGGCTTTTCATTCCAACCTTGAGCGTGTCCATTTTGGAACAACTACAAGCACCTGCCTCAGCTGTAGTTGACAGACAATGAGCTCACATAAGTTCTTTATAAACAGACAACACCTGAGCCTTAAAGGTTCTGGGTAGCAAATGATAACCATGTGGGTTTTCTCCTTGTTCTCCCGTGTCTCCCACAGTCAAGACATACAAGACAGTCAGGTTATTAAAGTTTGCCTGTGCAGGAGGTGCGAGTGCAAGAGTGAATGATTGTTTGTTCATAGATCTCTGTGATGGGCAAATGAGAATTATTGAATCTGCAAATTTGGAAGCATGATATCACTAAGACAGCAGCATGATTTACCTGTTAATCAAGTTTTAGTAGAAGCATATTTGTTTCACATTCATGTTACAATCAGCAAAATACTACTTTTTACGTGTTTGTGATGGCAGCATAAAACTGATTGAAAACTGATCTATTGAGCTGATATATTGACTGTTGACTGCATCTTGTTGTATTGGTAAAGCTCTCTTGCGAACCAGGCTGTGCAGCCTTCCTCGCTATGTTAAGTAGACGGTGGAGAGGCGACAGAAGCCCCAGTTTCTGGCATTACACAGCACCTGCACAGGCGCTGATATGGAGCTGCGAACTACAGGACAGTGGCCTTGAAGCAGCAACTGAGAAGTCAAGGCAATGCCAAGGGTTCAGGTCCAGGAGAGTTTGTTGGAAATTCAGCTGCAATCAATCCAAAAAAGATAACACTGTGTAAAAGTCCAACAACCTTTCCAAACCAGGTGCGCACTGATTTTATAGATTAGTATGCAGTAGCACACATTTTAAAAAGTGATCATTTATTCCACAAACCCGAAGATGAATGCCAGAACACAGATATGATAAAGTCCAAATTAAACTCTGACAAGATTCAATCCCAGTGTAATTCACCTGGTCTTGAAATATACTTGATCATGAGCTTGACTTTCTCTCTGACACTCTCTTGGTACAAGCTTCGTCCAGATGCTTGACACAACTTGACAATATTCAAAAAATAGCAAGAGACTTACATGAACATGGTGAAAACATGATTGTCAGCTTACGCAGAGAAGGATGATCGTAGGACATGGCTCAGTGATGGGAGATTAGCAGACGATCTGCTGATCTTCCCATTGAGAGAAGGTGCTTGTACTGGTGCACAGTGAGAGAGTGCAGGTGAAAGCAATCAGCAGAGTCGCAGGTGGAAATAGACGGAACGTAAAGCTGCAGAATATTAGAAAGTTGGCTTCCATGAATCTATAAAATCTCCATGTGGGAAGATTTCTAGAAGTTAACTTTTACTGTAGGCATAAGGGATGAAAGGTTGGACCGTATTTGGCATTCGAGCTGCATTTCTCAATATTGCCTGCTTTAAGTTAGGCAGACTTATCAAACCCTCAACAAAGCCTTTCATGTCATGCTGCCATTGAACCTCGTTATCGTGGTTGAGATGACAAATGTTGCTCTCGAGAGATTATGTCACCTCTAAAATAATGTTCTGTTTCTATACATAAACACATTCCACTAGCAAGTATTTTCAGGTATGTGAATATTTGTTTTCTTGCAGAAATACACATTCACTAAATGGACTCAACAAATGTACAAATGTGACCATCTGGCCTGATAAAACCTGCTATTTCCGACACACTGCAGCACAATTCTATGAATATTTTCCACACGGGCCTGTGTGAAGGATGATGTCCAGATATTGTGTAACAGCGCAGCGTCTTCATCTACACCTCCGTCTCTCTTTTTTTTGCTCCCCAGTCCACGTCTTTCTTTATCTCACTTATTGTCAATAGCCATTTAAAGGCTGAATCATTTGCTGAAGGACTCTCTGCCAGCTGGATGTGTGACAGAGAAGAATGGGAGGCAGAAGTAAAAGCCAAATAACAATGCAGCCATATATGGTAATTTGAATTCAGACAATTGCTCATGAACCCTCTCTGGCACAAAGCTCCTGACATATTCATACCTGGACTCATGCCACCAATGTGCACAAAACTTCACAATCCACGTTGAAGGCAGCAGCAATTTCAATAGTAAATGCCAAAGACAAATAAAAAGAAAAGAGAATGAAGGAAAAGGAGGGAGATGCGAATGAGGATGGGAGAAAAAGAGGAGATGACAGTGCCTGAGGGAACAAACATCACCTCCCGTCTGGCTCCTTGACAGCAAGGAGCAGACAGGTGGAGAGAGGAGGAGGAAGAGCAGAGCAGCGTGTGTGTGTGTGTGTCTGTTTGTGTGCGTCTGTTTGTGTGCACGCAGAGGAGCCAGGAGAAGGGCAGCTGTCCGTCTCCACTCCACTCAAAATATGGCATGTGGCAGCTGCCTGCATCTGCCCGGGTGTCATGCTATTGCGTGCTATACCTGGCTAGCGTCTCAGTGGAAATCTGCTACCATTATGCATCTGTCCAGCTGTCGGTTACCCACATGCTATCTGCCACTTTGGCCTGTCTGTCTGTAAAGCTGCGTGCTCCGCCTGCAGTGGGCGCGCTTTGCGTCCGTATGACCACCTGCTTGTCTGTGTGGTGCTTCTGTAGCTGAGCTGTCACTCTACATACTACGACATGACACGGCCTGTCTTTATGCTGCCCAAGGTTCCAGAAGATAAACAGAGAAGATTCCAGAAGATCAAAGCTCCCTTCTGCTGAGATCCACCGCTCCACGTTACAGGTTACAAAGAGCCAATGCTGCATGTGATGGACCCGCTGCAGTTTGTCTACAGGCTGAACATCGGGGTGGATGACACCGTCATCTGCATCAGGCGCTGACTCACCTGGAGGCTGGAACTGTGAGGGTCACTTTCTTTGACTTCTCCAGGACCTTCAACACCTTTCGGCACTTCTGAGAGAGGAGCTGGAAGGGGCAGGAGTGGATGGAACTGGTGGCATGGACAACTGATCCCTCACCAACAGGCCACAGTACGTGAGGCGACCAACTGTGTGTCTGAGGTGGTGGTTTCCAGCTCTGGGCTCCTCAGGGGACGGTGCTCTCATGTTCCTCTACACTCTACACATCAAACGTCACACACAACACTAGCAGTTCTCACCTCCAGACGTTCTCTGACGACTTGTGTGTCTGAGGGGAACGAGCTGGATACAGGTCGGTCATCGTGGACTTTGTGAACTGGTGTGAGATGGTGAAGGAGATGGTGACTGACTTCCAGAGGAAACCACCACATCATACACCGATGAGCATCCAGGGCTCAGACATAGAGACAGTGGACAGTTCTAAGTACCTGGGTGTTCACCTTAACCGTAAACTGGACTGGACTCATAACAGTGACGTCCTGAACTAGAAGGACCAACGTGGCTCCACCTGCTGCAGACTGACTCCTCTGCAGTGAACAGCCTCTGGTGAGGACACTCTCTGACTCTGTGGCCTCTGCTCTCACTACGCTGTGTCTGCTGGGGAGCAGGCAGCAGGACACAAAGAGACTCAACCAGCTGGTCTGGTTCTGTGCTGGGCTCCACTGGACTCTGTGGAGGACGTTGGCCAAGCTGACGTCCATCATGGACGACAGTGGAGATTCTGAGCAGCTTCATCAGTGGAGACTGACCCAGCCCCGTGTAGGAAGGAAGGAAGTTCACACAGGCCTTTTTACATTTTCCAGTTGTGTGAGATCCTAAATAGAAAATCGCCTGAAAGTCGAGTCATCGATGGAATGGAAAACTGATGCTTATAAGGTCAACACAGAAAGTGCAATGGGTATATTTCCAATTTGAGGCTGAAGTGTGTGAAATACGGTACAGCCCACTCCTTGAGCTGTAAGTTTCTGGTTTTAAGTCTTTATTTTTCATGTTGTGTTGGTGGATTACGAGGTGTTAGGCCTCTGTTGCACTGGGAGAGGCCGCTTTATACTTTAAGTGGTGGTTTCCTTAGAGCCACTCAGTGGCGGAGCGGCTCCTTTATGCTTCGCTGTGTGGCTATAGCTATACCTGAGCCACGAGGGGCCGAGCATGTTAATCTGCTTACTAAAATGAAACGCCATGCGGGAGTTTCTGGCTACTATATAAAACAGAGGAAAGCCAACAGTGTTGCCAACTTGGCCACTTTCCAGACTGTCTTGGTAACTTTTTTTGTCCAATGCAACGAGTCAAAAATCTGGCTACTTTTTCTGGTGTTTTCTTTTGCTGTCACTCAAAATCATTGTCAGCATTTGAGCCTCAGTCTCGCACTTTCCTGCCTACTCACCTTGTCCACTGTGTGATGTAAGACAGTCAAACAACATCAAACCCTAAATTCAAAGGCAGGCTGAAGCCGTGTTTTGGTGAACATACAGGGACATACTGACGACACTGTATGGTGGATTTTTTTTTTCCACCCAAATGAGTCAATTAAAACGTATTTGTAGTTTGAAACATATTTCATATTTATTTTTTACTCACTTCTCCAACAACATTAATCCTCTCTTTTACTATGTCCATTACAACTGGAAGCAAAGAGACAATTATGCAAATAGACAATGATGTCATTTTCATTTTGTGAGTATAAAATGGTAACTTTAAACTCTGTTATTTGCTGACTATTAGTTGACTGTGGGGACTGTGGAATCTCAACAAACTCACAGGACTAGCGTTAGTTACAAGTTCTGTTTCTGCTGCCAAACAGGAACGAATGGATGGAAAGACACACACTAACAAGCTAAAAGGCTGACAAGTAGTAAACGGGGTCAGCAAGTTGAATGACATATAGTCTTCATAGCCACTGTAGAATAACAGACTGGTGTCACCATGCAAAGACACAGCGTTTTTCACAGTTTATTCAACGTGGTGATAAAATCAACACTTGGCTGTGAATGTTAAAAATCTCGAAGGCACGGTATCAGATTAAACTGTTGCTCTGAAGACTTAATGCTGGCTCCAGGTTCTACTGTGTGGAAACATCTTTGACCTTGATCCTTCACCTCAGAAACCCCCAGAGCCACCTGCCTCCATCTTAGGAGTATTAGAAAAACTAGGAACATCCTTTCTCAGGTTGATGCTGAAAAATGAATCCATGCATGTGTTACTTCTATGCTCCTGTAACTCTACTAACACCTGGATAAAAAGCCTACTGTTACTCTAAATCAAAATGCAAAACTCATTTCTCCATGAGCTTATAATTGAAAATCTTTCTCCTCAGTTACAAAGCATTTAAGGATGACGCTCCATCTTATCTTAAAGACCTCATGCAGTGGTTCACCAGGCTCCTCTCCTGTAGAACCAGCTCCCAGATGACTCAGTTCACTCTGAAGCATCTCTGACCTGCTATAGATTTAGATCCTGCTCTTTCATACACTGAACTATTTCTTCCTCCTGTGCACTTACATGCCAATATTAAATCTTACTTGGTAAAGTTCAGAGAGAACATGAGTTGTGCATTGACGCTATGTAAATAAACTCAACAGTACATACATTTGGATACTTTTCTATTTGTTTAGGGCAAAATGTGCCGTTTATATTTCTGTGTATGTCACCTCGTCAGCTGCGAGTGAACTCAACTGTCCAAGTTTAGCGGTTCAGACCTTACCTGCACTTTGTTGTGCCAGTCATTCCTCCCACACACTCTACACAGACTCCCTACCCCTCAGTGAGCTAAAGTAAAGCTTTTCCTCACGGTGCCTCTCTGAACAGCTCTCTCAACTCTTTCTCGTAATTGTAATGTGAAGTGATGACGCTTGGTACTAATGTTTCTATAGGATGCTACACTACAGTATGATGTTGCTGTGACATTGTTCTGTCATAGCTTGACTATTTTGAAATGCCAACCAGGCTTGTACCTGCATTTTTGCAGCCCACTAGATGATGCCATTTTGGGACATGGTGTCAAAACAGAATCCCTGTAACAGAAGGCTGACTCAGAAAGATGAGTTGGCCTAGAACAGCTGAGACGCAGTATGTCTAGTTTTCACATAACGTTAGCAGTAAAATATTAGTAAATTCATATTTTAATCCATTTCAATATTACATTCTGTTTTTTGCCTTGTGCCGTCTTAATTTCCTGCATGTTTTACATTTGACAGTCACAGTCCTTAACACCCACATACACCTGAGAACGCCTTGAACAAGATTAATGTCTAAAATAAGTCTATGAAAAATTAAAAGGTAATGCAAAAAATAAACATAGGACAAACAAAATGAATGTTACTAAACATGATGTAATCAGAAGAGTAAACCACAAGTTGTGCATGATAGTAGCGGAGTTTGATTTGATGCAGTAACAATTGGTGTGGCAGGCAACTCTGGATTAAAGCTGGTGAAAATGTAGGTAATCCTGCCCCAACTGTTACAACCTCTGCTTCTACTTTTTCTCTCATGGCTCAGTGGCAGACGAGCGGACAAACCCACTAGCAAGACTTTGGCCACTGGAGGCCAAGAAACCAACTCACTCCCCTTCTGGGATCTACTAAAACAACCAACCTTTTTGAGCCATGGCGCATGTCTTACATTAGAAAAATCACACAGCACACCATCAAATAAATGCCACAAAAACTATATAAAAATCTAGCCTCAGTTCATTTGATAGAGGGACTTGGTCTACTTCTTTAAGCATCTCTTTAAAGATCATTTTGCAAGCAGGCAGTATCAGTGTCTCGGCTACGGTGTGTGGCTGTTTGGATTTATCAATGATTTGAGCATCTCTGTAGCTTTCAGAGCATTTTTCACTCGTCTTGGTGGTTTTTCTAAGTAACGCTGCCTGTTTCTCTGTCTGTTCACGCATTTGAACAAAATACTCTGTCACTACACCCCACTCACTTAGAAAACCATCAGGTGAAATTGGATAATGTTCCACGGCACACCTGATGATTGATTCTCATGGTAAACTTACACCCAGGGATAGGTTGGGAATCAGGAAAGCACTAGGCCCGCTCAACATAGAGACAACGGCAAACTAACAAACAGGATGGGGAGCCAAACTAAAACAATTTCATAGAAACAGAAAAAGAACAAGGTGAAAACACAAACAGGTTAATATAGATAAATATTAAGTAACAAAAATCACTGCGGCCAGGAAAGTGTATTTCAAACAAATGACAGCAATGCAGGAGAAAATACAGCTATTTCAACTACTAACAAATAAATACACAAAAGTCCTAACTAACAAAAAGGAGACACAAGAACAAACCTACAAAGACTGGAACAAGAGTAAGAAACTGATCTGGTAACAGAGAACCACATGCGTAACAGAACAAACAAACGAGAAGTAAGATGTGGGTGAGTGAGTCACGAGCCGCCAAGATGGTAGATTGTGTGACAGCTCAGTTCTCCGGCCTTTGGAGGCACTGCTGTGTTTTGTCTTGCCTGGTGGTGGTGGTGGTGTGTGATGTCACTTCCTGTTCCTGTTTCTACTAATCACTGTCCCTCACCTTCACCTGGTTTCGCTGTCTTTTAATAAGCTCCTCCCCCACACACAACCGTTGTTGGTCTGTAGCTTGTTCTTATTTTGGTATGTATTCTGCTCGTCTTTGTTATTTGCTGTTACCCAGTTTGTGTCTCCTCTGTTACTTTGCTTAGTTACTGTTACCTTGGTTCACGTACACATTTTTTGGTTGGGATTTTACATATTTCCTTGTTAGTGTTTAGTTCATGAAAGGTTTTCCTTCGGCCTGCTTTCATTCCTTCTGCCTGCTTTTTAGTTTGCCCCTATGTGTCACAGCTATTGTTCTGCAGTGCAGTTGTTCGTTAATGTTCTTGTTCTTTTACATTTCTTACAGTTGCATTGTTGTCCTACTTTGTCTTTCATTTTATAAAATGGTTTATGGGTCCTGCACCCTGTTTGTCAGTCTGGCCCTTGGGCAGAGTATTGTGTAGTTGGTACGTGTTTGCCCTCGGTCAGTGAGCCAGGAGAGCGTTTAGATACAGTACATGAATGCAGCATCCGCATCAGATCAATGTAATTCTGAATAATTAGAATGTGATGGAACAGATTGGCTTATGATTGTCCTTGGACGTCTTATTGCATTACAGGCCAGACCCACTTATAGTATTCAGTCTTAATAAATTAAACATCTACTTACCAACTAACTCCTCCAAAACCAAACAAAGATTGAAATCCAGAATGAAAAAGAAAACACTGAATTATGAGAGCACAATCAAATAATGAAGCCAAGAAGAAAAGGGTGTTGCAAGGCATCCTGGGAACAGACATTTCTTTGTACCACATGATCCCACAATAAATACCTTTTCTCAGCGATAACCCAGAAGGCTCACTTGGGCAAAGTAAATCTTAATCCACTGGTTCTTTTCAGTTTTAGCTGCAGTAGCTCATCTGTTAGATTGGACCAAGTGGGTCTGTGAGGCTTTAGCAACTTGGTGCTTGTCAGACTCACTCAAATGCACGTTTACATGTTAACCTTGGCTGAATATTCACTTGCTGTCCAGTATATCCCACCAACCGGTGACATGATGAAGAGCTAGTTAGTGTTAAATGGAGTGGAGAGTTCAAAATCCAGTCTGGTGACCTTAAAAAAATGATGCAGTGTGATTTGAAGGTTGCAGCAAGACAATTTATTAGACATATTACAACACATTACATTTACACATTACTAATAAACATGTTAATGAAATGTTAGCAGGGATTTTTTGTGTCGAAATATTTAATCTCATTTTGAACAAGAGATTAAAGACTTCAGGGTTAAGGGTTAAAGACTTTTCAACTAGAGACACTGCAAGAGAGTGTGACTGTTGGATGTTACAGTGACATCGAGGAATCTTGTGATGTGAATGTGATTAGAGCTCAAACAAGCTTCATCATAGACCCACACGTGTTCATTGCTTGGATGTAACACCCACGAAGGCTGTTTGATCCAACCCTTTACTTTGGCTCCCCCTAGTTTACAGTGGGGTTGTTTTGACCCCTCGAAGACCCAAAAGGGTTAAGAGAGAGTGACTGGATTTGTTAATGTCATTTACCAAGAAATCCATTGTCATGAAGACGACCAAAAAGATAAAAGCTAGTTTCATACGTTGTGTCATGATGATGTAATATAAAATAACCTGGAGAATGTCAAAACATTCCAAATGTCTTTCCAACACGCATCGGGATTTGGGATTAATAACCCCAGGATAACAGGCTAAGAAGCCCTGGATTTACTCTTACAAGGACAAATCTGCTGAGTCCTGCAGCTGCGGTTTGGCCTGTGCAGTAGGAGGGAGCTGGTATCGGCTGAGTCAAGTTGAGTTTGGCGGCTTGCTGTACTTACAGTAACAGTCTTGATAGAGAGTCACTACATTCACTGCTTAAGGCAAGATATACTTCGTCACTTCGTACTTCAGTGGCTGTGTTGACCAGGCGCTTACCATGCACCAGAAAACCAGGACTTTGACTTGTGTGGACCACTTAAAGAACCACCCAGCTAGTGTGACCTATAAATTCTGTTCCCAGCATCGTCTATTATCCACATCAGCATCTAAATCATTGTTCATAGCTATGAACTCAAATAAAGCTATATTTTCACACATTACTGTGACAGAAACCTCATGAATAGATATAAATTGTATTAAGTGTAGACAGACATCAATTTAAAACTCATGGAACACAGCTGTTTGAATTGAGTAATAACACTACATATTAGAGCCTAAACAGCAGAGAGTGCACTGCATGCAATTCGAACCTGTGACACTGAGGACACAGCAGCTCTAGTTTTATTGTAACACAACTTTACACAAAACTAAAGCGTATTTTCTGGAACTGCGTTCGCTACAGCCCGGACACGTTTTGCTCTCTGGCCAGATGTTTCGTCTGCTAAGCGCATGTAAGGGAAAACGGGCTCTCTGGGCTACAGCAAAGTGTGCCACATGTAGGCAGACGTGCACCTTGGCCAGCGAGAGAGAAGAATAGGAAGACGCTTCTAAAGCCCACACCAAGCAGAGATCTGCGTGTTCTATTTAATTACATACTGCAAGCACACACTATCATTCAGTAATAAAGCGTGCAACATCTACAAGTACACACTGGTCCCTGTAGTACACGCACAGAGTCCCTCCCTGGTGGATAAATCAGGTGTTTCATGCCCTGTCATCTGACTGGCCCTGTTCTACTCTGTTTCTATAATAAAGAAGGAGCAGTCCCTGTCTTTTACTATTCTAATGGTCACAAATATATCTTCCTCTTCCTTCTCACTCTCTCTGTTCTTCAAAAGGCTTCTGCTGGAGTCAATCTACAAGTACCGTGCAGCATGGTTTGAAGATGGCAGGCTTGTGTGCATGTGTAATCACTGATGAGGATATATGACCCTAATGAATTTTGTGTGGATATGTGTGTGCTAAGATGACGCCGTATAATTTGTGCTTAAGTGACGGCGGTAATAGCTTTTTGAAATAGGACCACGGTGATGATGAAGATGCTCTGATTAGCAGGACTATAATATGTTATCGCTGGCCTGTAATCACATATCTTAGTGTTAATAATGATGAAGCCTGTTGAAAAACACCTGTAATGATTCAAACACTGACAGCTTCAAGGCTTAATGTGTAAAACCTAGGCAACAACAAACCTGTGGGTGGTATTTGTCCACAGAAGAATGTATGTAAAAGCCTGAGTTTCTCAGGGTTAGCCAACGCGCTACATGCCCTTCCTTCCGGTGGCACATAGTTCAAATCGTGCACTATTTACATCCAAGCTGAGCACCTGTCAGTTTTCCTCTTCACTGCATATGTTGGCCATCATGGTGGATGGGTGGTTAGCACACCCACCTTAAAGCAAGGAGGCCATGGGTCAGTCTGGGCGTTTTTTGTTACCATTGACCCTACAGCTTTGGGGGAGCTGATTTAGCCTGGTTTCATTTTTCGGTTGTTTTGTGTTTTCCTGTCCAAAGACATGCAGGTTAAGAAGGGACTTAAATATACTACAACACACTGGTGAGCTGTCCAGGTTGGAATGGAACTCAGAAGTGCCAGCTGGGATGTGCACAGTCCTTGCAAAACAATGGTCTGTAGCCTAAACTCTCAAATCCGCCTTTTGATTCAGTTTTAAGTAATAAGCACTGAAACGTATCTTAATACCAATAAACACGGTTGAAGTCTTCAGTACAGTCTGTATAAACCATAATGAATGAACAGCACATTCTTGCTTTTAAGTTCTTGAGATGAACTCGCTCTTTTCGACCAATTAGAGATTTTCGTTTCATACATTTTTGAAAATTCTCATTAATGTAATCTATTAATGAATCTAGTTTTAAAATGATAATTACCTGAAGCACTGGGCAGAGAACTTGAAGTGTAGCAGAGTTGCTCTTATTTCAAGTGTCATGGTGCATGTTGTGGTGTATTGTAGAGACGTCAATGATACATCACTAATTAAGAGGATAAGAATGCTACAGGTGTATAATAAAGTTATATATAAGTAACCACAGCAACATTTGGTTCCACTTCATTCAACTTTTATTGATATTTGTTGTGGCTATGAAATAAATCGAATAAACAAAGTTTTTAATCACCAAGAGGTCAAACCCATGTTCAACAGGTATCACAGCATTTGTTTTAAACATTTAGTCCCGTTCGGGTATCAAGGTGTAACTTGTGTCTTTAGTGCTGGAAATAAAACACTTGGCGCTGTTTTTCTTAAGACGATAAAAAATGCATGACTATTGATATCTGGCAATAGAAACTCATTATCGTCTCCATTCTAGTAAAAGACAAACCCAATGCTGTGAGTCCTAACTAATTAAGCATTATAACTGATCAATACAGCATTAACTAATGGCTACGTAGCGTTACTTAAAGCATCAATTAGCATCTTTTCAAATGTCTGGTGTTGTTCTATAGACATGTAAACAGTGACCCCTTTTAAGGACAAACCAGATGATGCCATGATAATGATCGTGATGATGATCATGGTGATGACGGTGGGTGAGGAGGTGGTGATGATGACTGATGATCGACATAATAGCAGTGATAATCGCTTCCGAGAGAGAGAGAGAGAGAGAGAGAGAGAGAGAGAGGTGATAAAGAGATTGAGAGGAAAACGAGACAAAGTCGTGTAAATTCGAGGTAGTAAACGTTCAGAGTCACGCTATCTGTGAAGAGCGAGAGACGGAGAGAAAGCGGGGGAGAGAGCGAGAGAGGGAGACGATAACACCGTTTGTTCTTCTTGGACTCAGTTTTGTGAGCGGCTGACGGGCAGTGCGGGCGGCGGACGAAGAAACGCAATCACTCCGTTATCCGACATCCAGAGGTAAATCCAGACTGTATTAGACTAAAACCACATAATCCTGTCATTGTGGGCTTGTGTGATTTCTTTATGCCGCGGTGTGACTGAAGATCACACCGATTTTCCAGCCGCTTGGTATTTGGGTTTTGCGTTCCTCTCTGTCTGCTCTTTGGCATCGCAGCTTGACATTCATCACTGGTCACATTTTACATGACGGTACGTAAACACTTCAATTTCAACGTGTGTTTCCATGTAACTGTAAGCGTTCGCGTAAATGTGGTTTATTCTCAAGGTGCGGACCGAGTTCGTGCGTATTTGCGAGATCCCAGAGGGATTTTTGGATTTAGACTGGACACTACAGACTATTTATCACATTCCTGTGTAAAAATCACCAGTGGACTGTTGTTAGGTTGCAACAAATATTATAATCAGTCCAAGATCTACGCTAAAGCACTTACTTCTAATTAGGACCTCTTAGTCGGAGACCTGTCGGCTGTCGCTCACTGGGGGAATTTCGCCAAAGTGTAGCCTGTTTATACCGATTGCTTCGTTTCCGTTCATTTATCATTATACTGTAAATTTAGTTCATTGTTTATTTCAGCCACAGCGGCTGTTTTTTCACCTTTCGTGCAAATTGGACCAGCGCAGTGTTTTACGCGTGCGAGCGGATTTCTGACTGCGTGCGTGTGCGCACCGCTGTCTGTCTGAAGCGGCCGTTACCGGAGCTCTGCCCGGGGCAGCGACCACCAGACTGTCACGCGTCGAGCGCAGACGCTGAAGGGAAAGATTCCACCTGCAGTCAGTTCCTCTATGGTTTAGCGCGTCTCTAATAGGGCTGATCGGCTGTAAGTCGCTTAATTGTATCCATTTATTACGCGACCTTATGAGACAGTGATAATAAGTATTTGGCAATTTCACGTTCATTTCGTTGATGCCTCTGCAAAATGCTCCTTCTTCACGCTGTGCCCAAATGTGATCATGTTTGCGTTGTGGGAGACTTCGAACCTCCACTGCTCTTCTGGGAAATAGCCTACACTTGGATTTATCACCTGCCTTCACAGGTTCTATTGATTATTGCCCCCTGCTGTGTACTATATTTTTGTAAGAGCAAAAAAGTTTGAAAGACTTATTTTTGGACGTCGTAGAAAGCAACAAAGACTGAGAATTTGTTCTCTTCTATTGTTGAGCGTGTCCATAAGAAGTAACACAAATGGCTCACACAGGCTTACACACAGACACATGATGGGCCTTACCCGACTGGAACGGCTCTGATTATGTATTTGGCAAGCTTGTGTATTATGCATCACTGTTGTACTGTACCATAGAGGTACAGGTAGTTTGTACTGTATATATTTGTTTGTGTGTGACCTTTGATGAGGATGTTTGTGTATTTTTAGGAACTTTGATTGCATGAGCACTGCTTTTTTTAATTTCACCTCACATTGCAAGATTTTAGTCAAGGAGAAAAAGATTGGACACACAATTGGACACACGCTGTGACAGAAAGAGAATATTGTGATCTCTGTTAGTGGTTATTTACAACGTTCAGAACATGCAGGAGACATTACAAAATGAATGGAGAATGGGAGGAAGAGGTTGAGAAAAGCAGAGAGGCAGAGGTGAAGGAAGAAGACGAGATGCAATGAGCTAGTGCTGAAAACTCCACACTCCACTTTCACCCAACAATTTACATACTTTGCTGCCTCTCCTGCCAGGAGCCTTGTAATGTTTTGACAGTAAGACAGATTACTTGCTAATACTGTTCCAGACACTGCACTGGTCTGCCTCTTTTTAAAGGCTCCATCAAACAGCATCAGTGATGTCAAAGATGTTAGAGAAACCAGTCCAGTGGTTCCAGTCCCCATCTATGAAACCAATAATCTCCTCACGTGTAAAAAGCCTTGAGAAACACACGCATGTAACAAGGTAAGCGATCAATAAGACTAAAGAATGGAAGCACCCACAGGGCTTCTCTCGTCTGACAGGCTGTGGCAGGCGACGGACGCGTATCATTCGTTAGCTGACAATTCAATGAAATGGCTCAGACAACTGGGCCTCCCAGGGATCCTCACGGAGAACAAGGAAATAAATGCTTACCGCTTAAGACACGAGCATTCCCCAGGGCCCTTGTGCACAAAGATAATTTAATGGCAGAACTCCTCTCTGACTGTTTCAAACAGGAAGGAAACAAGGAGTTTACAGGATCTAATGTGGCTTCAGATCCTGCTTGTACTACCCACTTCTTGATTCCAGGCAAACGGGAAATGGAATGAGCAGTGTAAAACCTTTGGCAGAGTGCTTCCCTTTGGTGTCAGTCTTTTGAAGGGGGAGTGAAAAGCCTGTAACTTTGTGCGGAACTGAATCTCTGCGTTCTAATTGTAGCTTCCTCCATATCATCTCTCGCTACGATATCACCTCCTCTTACTTACTCAAGGCAAGTGACTGAGGAGAATCTTTCATCCATTCCTTTTAAATGTGAGGGATGCTATGCTATAGCTTCCTTCAGTGCCCTTTGATGGTGATCATGCATCAAAAGAGTGGAAGACACGTGATTGCTCTTGCCGAGTTGTCAAGATGAGAAAAGATGAGAATTAGGATTTCACAACACGTATCTCCCAGGGAAAAAGGGTGAGATTTAGCTTGGAAAATCCTTCACACCCTCCTCGTCACCCCCTGATGTAGCACCGTGTCCCCAGTGTCCCCAGTAGAGGTTCAGCAGGACGCACCGACCCCAGCACTGTGCAATGTTAAGACACGAAGCCATTCTCTCCCTGGTGGTGAGGGGAAGATGGGAGGTGGAGCGGCCATTTAGAGGAAATGGCTGCGTCTATCAGAGCAGTGTTTTTCCTCTGTGGAGGCCTGTGGGGTGGAGCTGCAGAGTCTGTCATGATCAGACCAAATTTGCATGTGTGTGGAAGTGCAGCGAGGTGGGGATGCGAATATGGATGCACATATTTAAGAAAAGCCTCAAAATCATACATCATCTTTTTTTTTTCATACTTAGAAACTGCACAAGGACATACATACAAATACATTATTCAGATTTTTTTCAATTTTCTCTTTGTGACAAAAGTGAAAATGTGGAGAGGCAGCTTTTCTATCTGCTGCCAGCAGGGGGTCTGCATTACTGCAGCAGTGGACTAAAGTTTACAGTGGGATGTTGGAGTAGTGGAGGCAACTCCCAGCGCAGAAGCGGATGGATGGGATGAAGGAGGGCTCTGGTGTAGCATAGCAGCTCGCTCCACTGGAGACCTTGTTATACAGAAAGACAGAAGACTGCCCTGGGCTGAGTGTGTGTTTGCATTCATACCCTAGAAGAGAACGAGAGAGTGAGAGAGTCCGGAACTGGCAGAACGCGACTTGGTTATGGGCCTGTACTAAAGTGGTGAACTAACATGAAACTCCGCACTGAATCTGAGTCAAGAATAGAGGCCTGGTATAGTGTGGATGCTTCGTGTCACTTTGGTGGAAGAGACACAATAAAACCTTGTGAAACACGCAGGCAGACATACAAGAATGTCTGGACTTCTGCATAGAGAGGTTACTCAGTTCCAGGTGACTGATGTGATGTTTCACACTGCTACGACTTGCTTTTCTCTCATCATTTCTTGTATTATGTTGATTTATTCTTTTTTGCAACTAAATGTAGTCATTGAACAGCCTACAAGTCATACCAGCATGATAACATCTGTCAGTCATGCATTCCACTACTTCTGCTTATATAGACTTTATATATATATATATATATATAGATTACTGCTTTTTATGGAGACCTAAAACTTCATTCAAATATGTTTGGAGGGAACTGTAATATATAACTTTTTTGAGTTACAAGCAGTGCAGGAATTCCAATGTGAAATGAAGTGGTTATATTAGGCTTAACGTATGCCTGAAATTCCTTTTCCAACATGTTCCATCTCATTTTGATTCTGTCAGCATCCCCTTACAGTATAATAGGCATTCGATTCTGTTACAAATAACCTTAATAACTAACAGGGTACGATTAAGGATTCTCTAATCCCACTGGTGTCAAACTAACTAAGGCTGCGCATGAACAATAGTAGCCACGCATACAGGTTCTATCATGGGGTGCAGAGACAGGGCTTTCAAACAAAGAAATCTAATATGATAAAGTGTGACTATAATTACAAACCCAAAACTGTTAGGAACACACAAAATGCCAAACAGAGACTCAAGTGTAGCGATGACCACAGACCAAGGTAAAAATAAAGATTTATTTAAACAACAACTCAAAACCACAGCCAGGCTGGAGAAACAAGTTCCACAAAGACAATATCACAGCATAAGGCAGCAGCTAAGAACAACAGATCTAGGAACAAAACAAAAGCTGACTGCTAAGACGGAAAAAACTAACAAACAGACAATCACTGCTAAACAGAAAACTATGAAAAAAGGCTGTTTAACGTACTTACGCTTGATCAAGACCTAAAGGAAGCAAACAGGACTAGCACAGGACAAGCGGAAGCGGTGAGTATATATATGCAGACAGGATAAAGAGGATGAGTCCATACAGCTGAGCAGGTAACTATAAAAACTACAGGAGTCCATACTGCCGCCTAGAGGGCAGTGCAAGGGACAAAGGATACAAACAAGACTGCTTACGGCAGGTAAGAAACCAAAGAAGACCAGCGAAGTAACCACTAATGAAATAACAAAGAAGGACATAAGAGTGACTAGATAACAAAGTGCACCCGAACTATAAGCAGAACTTTCTCAGGGCTACGTAGTACTTTACAAACGTCGTCTGCTAACCTTTAGCAGAAGTAAAGGACGACTCTGCCAACACTTGTAAAGTAGCAGGTCTATTGATTTGCTTTTCTAGCACCTGATATGTCCCATGTAACGTTTAGAATCGAACTTTCAGATACTTTCTGAACACATATTTGGTCAGGGTCACTAAGGAAGGACTGAAGAGAAGAACAGATGGAAGAACAAACGTATCAGTCACACAGCTCAGCTTACCTCACTTCCATGGATAATGAGGAAGGAATCTATGAGCAGGGTCAAATCTCGCTTACATGTGGCTGCGCTGCAATGCAGGAAGCTATACTTAGAACGTAACTATGTGGAATCTGTAATCAATTCAGTTGTGACCTCGCATTGGCTTTAACACAATTCTTTAAATCTTTAATACACATGATAGAATTGCACTTATCAATTCACGGCTTCCATTGACTTTTGATTTGCTTGTCTTTATTTCCTTAGTTAATACTGTAAGTACTGTACCATGGTCTTAACACCATTTAGTAGGATGACTTTAATGAGCTTTACAACACAAGACACCACTCATCAAATAGGAAATGAGCTGTTTTCTAAACAATTGCTTTGTAATAGAAAAATAACCGGTGCACTTTATTACTGGTATTTATTACTTTGGTGTTTTGCTCGGTCTTGGTAGATCTGTCATTAGTGAAAAACTGTGTAGGTGTTTGCTTGGGCAGGTGTTTCTGAGCATCTGAATGACAGGCTATCACTTAAAGTGCACGTGTGTGTGTGTGTGTGTGGGTGACAATAAAAGACGTACAGTACAATCTGCCACCGCTAACCTCCTGTCCTGAAGGAATTGAGTAAATCCTATTGTAAACTGGCTACTCCATGAAGATAATTGGCTTATTCCTGTGTTAAATAGCCAGTCCTACAGGGCGCTGACTGGGCTTAGCATGCTCTGTGTAGACAGTATGTCTTCTCTTCAGCTTCTTAGGGACTTAGTGGCACATTACATACTGAATTACTGTATGACATTGATGAACAGATAGCTGCAGCACCTGAGCACAGACGGACGTGCACAGGATTCTACAAGGACACAAGTTCAATCCCCACAAAGAGCTGGTCTTATAAGCCACTGGCTGCCTGATGTATGAAAAGCAGTTACACCGACAAGCAAGTTTAGGAACAATCTGCACTTCCAAGACTTCTGAGCTACATTTCTCACGGTTCATAAAGCTCCCAATTTCAGGTTTTCATTCTCAAGTCTTCAAAACAGTTTCAGGCTTCTATTGAGCCTGCATGCAGGAAAAAATATTGCATATCCTTACCTAAACCATTATCCACACATCAAACATCATCTGAGGTTCACTGTGCTACTTTGAAAATTCCTTTCTCATCAACCCTGTGCCTAAGGGAAACAGATAGATATGCACGTGTGTGTGAACATGCAGACGAGCTTACATGTGGCTCTATTTTATGCCCGTGTTAACCCTGTAGTTGCTCTGTTATTACACTAACAGCAGTTGCCTCTGTTTCTTGGCCTCTGGGCAGCTGCTTAGTGATGAACGGGGCCCCAGCTGATCCAGCAGCTCTGAAGGGGAAAAAAACACTCAAACCAGAAAATGAGAGATTCAGAGATGGATGATTTGTCAGTGAATGTGCAGCTGTGTGTGTGTGTGTGTGTGTGTGTGTGTGTGTGAGGGAAGCAAAACAACGCGCATAATTCTGGGACATGACCGAAAACTGTCTAGTTAGAGAGCATCAGGAAATGGATGAAAGGGAGAATTCCCCGCATGTAGTGAGAAAAGAAAGACGGAGCTCAAAAAGCTTCATCTGTGTGTGTCCTGATGACTGCTACACTGAAAAAAGACAAATGAGACACAGTGACTACAATATCCTTTCAAACCAGCGCTCCGTCTCTGTGAAGACATGCCGGACATGCTGTGAAGTGAAATGGTTGAAAGCATCTTTTTAAAGCTTGACGGATGGTATTGAGCAGATGAAATGGCAGCACCTCAGGGACGGGATTTTGAAGCTAAAAATACAGAAGCAAAGGGAAGGTTTGCTCACGCGTATGTCAGTGTAAAATTGATATACGAGTATAGATATGAATCATAATTAAACATTTATTATGGTGCACTTGTTGGAGCTGACAGTGCTACTACTCTCTGGCAGTGAGCTCTTGTGCATGTGCGTGTGTGTCCAGGTGTGTGTGCATCTGTGTCTCCAGAATCACAGGGGACGAGCTACAGAGCTTGAGGTTCATCGGTAGCGTAATTAATGTAGTTACGTTTTCATTCTTTATATTTCAGGACTGCGATCTACTTGAGAAGGCTTTTTGATGAATGGCCAATTAGAGGCAGGCTTCTCATGCCTGGTGGCTGACTGAGCTCCCGTTTCTTTGATAAAATGCGAAATGAATCATCAATACTCTGGATCCAAGCAACACAGTATTTAATTGTAATAGGGGGCATAGCAGTACTTGAGTCGTCTCGTGTGTCGATAAAAGTGCGTGAGGGCACTTTTGTGGCAATTGTAGTTAGTTCCAATCACACCCTGATGCACATGGCTGCCTTTCCAGAGCACTATACATAATTCATACTATTTCATACTGTACTTTATCTACATTGATATAGTAGAGGTACTTATCATGCAGTGTTTGTGCAGTTCTAGCATTGTTCTTAAAACACCAATCAAATGTCACTTTGAATGAATTTTTGTGTTTGATTGCTATTAAAGCACTTTTTGGTTGGAACTGGCACATTTTCTTCTTTTAAAATATCCACGTTTAAACCGAGCTGCTATGTTTTTGATGCTTTATTCAAAAAGATTCATTTAATGTGCATAATTAATGCGACTGAAATAAAACGACCAGAAGGAAAAATGTCCCTAAGTGTTCAAAGAATTACAAAGTCTCTATTCGTCCTTATTTTCAGTTTCTCTGGAGAAGACGAAGATGCGTTCGCTGTTTCACAGAAGGGGGTGTCATGGTAGGGGAGTCAGGTTGTTTGAACAGAAGCCGTGTAAACACACCATGTAACAATTTTAGGAAGCAGCTAGCATCTTGATCCAAGAAGTCCACCAGGAGGTTTTGGAAGATACTCGTCCCCCTTTTTTTGTTTTTGTTACAGCATTTTGTCAAGGTTTTATTTTTGCTGAGCAAACAGAGGAGGGTGGTTAGTGTTGTCAAAATGTCTCTGCATAACCAGCGGGTGTTGGGCCAATAGTTCACTACAGGATTTGTGACTGCGCCTCTTGTACTCGTGTTCCTGCAAAAGCCACTCACTGTGGGTTCTTAGGTTTATGTGCACTTTCCTCAACAAATGTTCCTCAACACCACAATGCGACATGTCTTCTAGCTGGAATGAGAGGCAGACCTTTCTCTCTTGGTCGCAGTGGAGGCTTCTTTGGCAGGTGAGTCCTTTGGGAGATACAGATTTAATCTGACTTTGGGGATGTAGACATCATAAACATCATTATCACCTCCCTGACCTTGAGTTGCAGCACCATTGAGCACAGGGCCCAGTTTGTGAATAACCTTGAATGGTAATGCATGCAGGCAATAGAGTCAACAAAAAGGACTTTGTCTTAGAAGGGAGGGTCGAGTGCGAATGTCTTCACCCACTGAGTCTGGTCAAGATGATTCACCCATCTAACTACATTGCAGTGTGTCAGTATGTGTGCTATGCATGTCTGAGAAAGGGCGCTCGACTACGTATGTGTGCTGACTTATCTTTCTAGCCTGCTGCCTGTGCAGAAAACTAAAGCGTGTAGAACATTAGTGTAACAGCCCACACTCTTAGAATACAGATTTGTTCTTGAGTGCATGAAAATGGCCTTTATATATTATGAGCCTTCTCTCTGCAAACATAACATCTTGAGACTAATTAACGTGCTCGCATTCAGACACAAATCTCTTTTATTATTGCTTTGACATCACATCTGTTTTGGCTTGGCCTACAAGGCAGGGACTTTAGAGCCCTACAATACTGGAATCGTGTTTGGAGTTTGACAGAACATGCTTCGGGTGGAGAATCCGTTCCAGTGTTAAGTAAAAAGGTTGTTTGTTCTCCGCTGTTGTCACTCGTCTCATGAGTGGACTCTGATCCTACGTGCAGGACTGCTATACTCTAAGCAGGCTTACTAACAATAACTGATAACAGGCAAGAAATTCATAATCAATATAATGACAGAAATACGAAAATTCTAAAACGTGACGGTTTGTTGCTCTGTACTGTTTGGACCCATACAATCATTTATACCTTGCCACAAGCATCAAGTCTAAGCTAGTTCCACACAAACAGATGTTCCTATAGTTCCTCCACATCTGTCCTCATCCTTGGGTAAATAAATCACAGGTGTACGCAAACTAAGAAATGACACGTTACCATGTGCTACTGATGCAGCATGTACTCCACTGCTCATCCAAGTGTTTGTCATCTATGATCACATGCAGCCATTATGTGTCTCCACTGTTGACTCTTGCTTTGTAGGATTTGTGGCTCTTTGTGCCTGAACATTTTCCACGTGGCGTTTTGTGGAATATGATTGGACACTTGGCATTCCTCCTGTCAGACGTGACTGCTGATGCTTCCCTAATACTAGACTGCTCTTATGCTTCTCTGCTATGTTTGTGATTCAGCTTGTTTAGACTTTAGTACCTATGTGACTAGATATTCATTTGGTCTCACACAACGTACCCACAAGCTTGCACCCTCCACAAACGTACAGGAGGAACAGCTGGAAATGAAGCAAATGTGTAGCGTTGTTTGTGTGTGACACCTCTGGGTGAGGCCATATGGGGTCTACAGGTCTACAGCAGACTGAGTGAGAGCATCTTCCTGTTGTGCTCTGTCATGCTGCGTTTTTCCCCACATCGTTTTCTTGGTGCTCCTGATATTAGTGTGTACGCATGTGTGGAAATATGCACGACACAACACTTGGTGCCATGAAAGATAAATAGTGAGAGATTAAAAGGACACTACACAGTGTGAAAGACTGTGAAGGAACGAGCGATGGGATCAGCTTTAATGTGTAGGTATGAGTGAAAGTTCATCTGATGAATGAACGCATCAGTGTCATCAGTTCATCAATGTGTAACCACGGAGAGCAAACAATCTCCATCTACTGTTACATTCAACTTCTCTGTTTCTTTTGCCACCGGATGCTTCAAGGTTAGCTCATTTGTTATGCGTCAATTGTGTGTAGTAAACCGCGTTTTGTGTGAGCTCGCATTGTTCTGCGTGTCTGTGTCAGGTGTGTGCGGGCTCTCGATGGGGATTGTGTTTCGATCGGTCAAGCCTGACAGATAACAGCCCACCATGCTCGTCACACATTGTGGAGGGGACTGGAAATTGATCAGCTGCCTTCCCCAGCGCTCTGGTTCCTCGTTCTCTTCTCTCCACTGCTGTGCTTCCCTGTTTGTCCTCCCACCGTCCGACTCCGTGCTGCCCATGTTTTCAGCCATCCTGTAACTTTTGGCTTCCATCCTCTCTTTCACCTCACAACCTGATGCCCGTTCTGCCTTCTTCATCTTGTGACGTGATCCAGGCAACCAAACTCTCTCCCTTTTATAATTAGTGCTAGCATAATTCGACTTTTCTCTTGTTCTGTTCAAGTTGTTGTTCCACAGTGTGTCAACACACCTGACTCCTCTTCCCCCTCAGCCTGCACAGCAGCCTAAAAGCCCCTTTTCACCCTGCTCTCTCATCTCCTCGGTCTCCTCATCAGCTAAAAATCACGACTGCAGCTCACCTTTGATCACTCTCCCTGGGAACTCTTCATCGCAGAAAGGCAAGTGTTTTATCTTTGTTATGTGATGATTCAGCCCTGGAACAGGCCACGTGCTGCCAGCCAACACAGATTTTAGCACCCATACATGCAGTGCAGAGAAGAAGAAAGCCTAATTTGAGCTCAATTCATCATGGCAAGATTGCCCTGCATTTATTGATAATTGCTTTTTCTGTTTAAAGGGATGTCATTTAAACCGTCAGTCGTGTAAACATGAGAGATGCAGCTGTTGCCGCAATTAACTTCTCACTTTCTCTAATGAAAGGATTAATCCACCAGCAAATCTCTGGGCTTCCTTTCAAATGCCAAGCCTCCATTCAGCTCGCTGCCAGAGGAAGAAAGGCAGCCCGTATTGAACAAAATGGTACTATCTATAACAAGAGTCAAAAGTCACATTCATCAGCTCAGCCTGGTGTCCTATCATTAGGGTCCCGTTAGTGCTGCTAGGAAACAAAAGAGACCCTTAACCAACTGCTGTTTGATGATTTCCTGAGCACGGTTTCTGTAATTGTCTGTTTTCACAGCCAGGCCTCTTAACAGCACCACCTCCGCCTCTCCACCCTCTCCTTCCTCTTGATCGAGAGTTCCGATCTGTGTGCTCAGCCCCCCTGAAAACACCTTGTCGCCTCTTGTCAGAATCTTTTAGAATGGACAACAGGGAGTGCTTTACTTTCTACAGACAGTTGAAAGCAGAAAGTGAATAGCTGTCTCCTGCTGGAATAAGATGTGTCTGGGCAGCTGGTGGTGAATGACAGCCTGTTGAGACCGCAGGAGCTTTAGCTAAATCTTTGAAGCCATCGATTAGATGTATTGATCATTGTTTTGTGGCCCAGAGACAGCGGAACAGGTGCGGAGATGACCAGATTATTCATGTCAGTTATTAGGTGCCAATTATCCCTGGGATTTAGTCTGGCAAGACAAAAGACTAAACAAGACTTAACAAGACTAAACGAGATTTAAGAAGACTAAGCGAGAGACTAAGCGAGAGACTAAACGAGATTTAACAAGACTAAGCGAGAGACTAAACGAGAGACTAAACGAGACTTAGCGAGAGACTAAACGAGAGACTAAACGAGACTTAGCGAGATACTAAACGAGACTTAACAAGACTAAACGAGACTTAGCGAGACACTAAATGAGACTAAGTGAGAGACTAAACGAGAGACTAAACGAGACTAAATGAGACTTAGTGAGAGACTAAACGAGAGACTAAACGAGACTTGGCGAGAGACTAAACGAGACTTGGCGAGAGACTAAACGAGACTTAGCGAGATACTAAACGAGACTTAACGAGACTAAACGAGATTTAAAGAGACACTAAATGAGACTAAACAAGAGACCAAACGAGACTTAACGAGAGACTAAATGAGACTTGGCGAGATACTAAACGAGACCTAACAAGACTAAATGAGACTTAGCGAGACACTAAATGAGACTAAACGAGAGACTAAACGAGAGACTAAATGAGACTTGGCGAGATACTTAACGAGACTTAACAAGACTAAACAAGACTTAGCGAGACACTAAATGAGACTAAACGAGACTTAACGAGAGCTCCTTGTCAGCATTTGCTCAAGCTTGTTCTGGTAATGTTGGTGCTTAAGAGTGATGGAAAGGAACGTCTGAACTAATGGGTTTTGCTTTTGGATTCATGTCACTTAAATTTAAATTACCTGGGTGATCAAGTAACCAAGTGTTTGTCAAGTCAGTAATTGATTTAATCGTGGTTAAATGGCTCCAGTGTAACTTTCACCTGACGCGTTCATTTATATATTTCTGTGCATTTTAAGTCTTGAGTGTGGTTCGTTCTGCTTAAGCTACAGTATATGAGGTGATATTTACAGTAAAAGGAACGATTATGTACCAGCCGGTGTGCACGTCCATAAGCAGTTTTTGTCTTGATCCCCGCCTCGTGCAGGCCTTTATCTTCCTCATTGTTAGTGTCTCTTTATCTCTGTCTATTTCTCCCACAATCCCGTGGATATAATCTCAATTTAGAGCTCCTCATCGGACTACAGCAGTAGCCAACTCATTTTATACCCTAGGATTACGCAACTGCCCTTCTCCGTATCTTAACGTCTTCATCTTTCAGTCTCCAGCTCACCCTTCGCTAATCCATGTATCTTATCACTCAGCTTTAACTGTCTCCCAACTGTCTGCCTAATTCTTTCTCTTTTTCTCTTTCTGTCTTCCTCCCCCCTGCTTCTCCACCTGGCTTGCTTGGCTTTGCCTTGTACGTTAGCCCACGTCTCCCCCTATTTCCACTTTTAGGCCTTCAAATTGAGTTTATCGGCATGACAGGTGATCATCAGCAGAAGCTACAAAGCGTAATGCATGCAAGCGAGCACTCACACATGCAGACCAACATTCGTGGTGGAGAATAAAGGAACGCGGGCAGTGGATGATGATCTCTTTCACAGCTGAATGAACATCCACTCTGAGCGTGACTGTAAAAAAAGAGAGTCAGAAAAGTGGCTGGCTCAGACGTCAGCAGATAGAAACTAATGACTGTCTGATTCACAAATTAGTCTCAAACCGTATTGCTTATCTGCTGGAGTCATAGCTGTTTACTTTTTTATTAGGAAACCATGCTCTGTAAACACTCTGCTCCCTGCACTCCATCTTTCTCTCTCTCCCATTTAGTCTTCAAAGCCGGAGAAATGAAAGCTAAAACCATGCTGTTTGGAGTTCGCCAGACCAAGATGATACTGTGCTGAAGTGCTCTTTGGCTGGCTTTTGTTTTTTTTCAGATTTCTATAAAATATGTCTTTCAGACCAGTTCTGGTCTCATCTGGCCACCTGGTAGGTCTTGTGGCTGGACGTCCTCACTCACAGCCTTTGGTGAATTCATTCGCTGATTGGCGATTAGCTTCGTTCTATCCTTAGTGAAACCCGGAAAACAAAGTGCTTTTCCAACACTCTGCTTTGCTAAGGAGTTTCAAGAGTGGCACGAAAGAGCAAGCGGCTGTCAGATGGGCTCTCAATCATAAGGTTAGCTAAGTTGGCACACGGAAACGAGCAGAGCAAATGGATTTGAAGAGTCAAAAAGTGAATGAGTTGAGCAAAGTGGAGGGAGATGGAGCGGAGGCTGAGATGGAAAAAAGCAGTCCTAAATAAGAACAGTAACCTGTGGCGAGTGATAAGAGCTGGCAGATGGATAGAGCGATAAATAGACAGATGGGTAGTTAGATAGATGGAAGGCCCGGATTTGCCAAGATGGAAAGGTTGGGAGAGACGATGGCCAGATGGGGAAAAGTGATAGAGGAAAACTTTTGAGGCTTTGAGGCGCTGCTGTGCTTTGTCAGCCTGCTCTGGTCCCATCTTCCTCATTTGGCCTCTTGTCTCCCAGTGTCACTCACCCTCCTTTTCCACCTCCTCGTCTTGTCCCTCTTGCCGTCTCCATCTCAGCCACCACTGCACTCACGGGATATTTTTAATAGAATTAGGCTGCTCTTATTATCAGTGAAGCGCGTTGCCATGGAGTGAGGCGAGATTGAAACAGCGATTTCCAATTTGAGATTGTGTCACACACATCTTCGTGTGCCCAGATAGCATCAGGGAAGCACCGCCACCGCCTCTCTGGCTCACTTTGTCCCCTCTTTTGCCTTTCTCTTCCTCTTTCTCCCTCTCTCACACCCTTTTAGACATCTCATGCTGGATATTTTAGCACATGCAGTGCTAACATCTAAATGCATACATGCTCCCTGTCTGTCGCTCAAGACTCACTGGCTTTTCTTGACAGTTTATATCCTTGTCGCTTCGGCTCTCATCCGGAGAGCATACAGAACACAGCTCTCACTCCTCTCAAGCCCTGTGCTCAGACTCACTTAGTACCTCCACTCTAGCACTTGATCTCCTTTTTTAACTTGTTTTTTGTATCTTTCTCACTCTTCCCACACTTCTACCTTCCACGTACCTCCACCTCTCCTTAGCTGTGTCTACTCTCGTGTTTCTTTTTTGCATCTCTCCCACACTGCCTACACTTCCTCCTCCCACCTTCACCAGTTTCTGCGCCACTTCTTCTTTTTATCTCGTCTAATGTCACTCTCTCTATCCTCCATGAATACTTCTCCTCCCTTTATCCTTCGTCTTCTTGTTCCCTCTCTTCATCCACCCTTCTCTCCTGCCTCAAGGTGTTGGATCTCTTTGACTTGTCTTGTCAGGTCTTTGGATTTCTGTCTTACCTCCAGAGATATAGTCTGCGTATTTATGCAGTACAGTCCTTTTTGCTCTTGGCAGTGTGTGAATTTGTCTATGAGCCTGTGTTTGAGAGGTGAGACTGATGTTAGTGCCACATGTGAGGATGTTTGTCAGGTCCTTTATGGGTTTCTGTGGCCAGAGGGTCCTTTATTTCTGCCACAATGCCACAACTGCACCTTTTGAAAGAGCTTGACAGAAATGCAGCCTTAACACACAGGCCCTCTTTAATGTCCTGTTCCATTAGCCAAACCAAAGGCGCAGCCTTCATTCTCCAACTCAGTTTTTTCTTGATCACGTCCTTACTCAGTTTCTCAAGAGTTTTGCTGATGACAATTAGTTTAGCACTAACTAATTAGTTTGTTTTTTACTAATTAATCAGCAGAGATTGAGATCTGCCAAGAAAATGCGTCTGCCTCAGTATGCTCAGTATACGCAGTATGAGTTCACAGAAATCAAGATGAACTATGAACACATCCTCTCTCTACCTCCTTTGGAGATGGTACTACAATCATTTTTAAATTGTCACAGGTTCGAAATGGGACCCGTGTTATTTTGACAATTGTTGCTAAGGTGTGTAGGTGATTGTGAGGAGCTGAAGATGAGGCAGACATGCAGGGACGCCTTGCTGTGCTCAGTCTAAAATCTGTGTGTCTCTTAGCAACCCTGTTGTTACTAGTTATCTGTCTGTGTCCAGTTGATCTCCCGCTGAGCCCCTAAGTGTAGGACCCCCAGCCCAGCTCTCCTGCTTCCCTCTCCAAAAGCTGTCTGGGCTCAGAGCGCTGCATGGATGGATAACTATCCAAGAGCAAAGCCCACCTTGAGGTGCAATGAGCAGCATGGGAAAGGGGCAACACATGCCCCCTGGAGGTTTTGGAAGAGGAACGGAGCCAGAGCAGCCTGCCAAGCCTGTTTCCACTCTGGCTCCACACACCCAGGGCCTTTTCACGCGATCAAACCATGGAATCAGGAACAAGTCAATTTAAAAAAACCCACACAAATATTTCCTCATTAGAGACAATGTTTTCAGCACCACAACTTGATTCTCACATTCACATGTAGAGTATCATGAGCAGTGTAAAATGGTAGCGTTGGGATTGGGCTGAGTGTGAACAGCATAAATATTCATCAGTCAGTGAGCAGTGGTGTGAAGAAGAGGCAGCGGAAAACCTCAGAGGGGAAGCTGAGATTTCCTATATCCTCACTGCGGTGAAACAGAGTATTATTGTGTCAGAACACTTGCTCCTATTGCTGTTGGAAATGTTATCCTCGTAACTGTAGGTTAAATCTATAACCACCTCTTACCACGAGAACTCCCCGTGACTCTTAAAAACTGTACTGCTGCCTTTGTGAAGCCCATTTTTGCTCAGTTTTTGACAGGCCAACAATGGGAAAACACACAGGCTGTTAGTTCACTTTCACAAATCCAGATGACGCTGTGCCTCCTGCCGAGGGCCCCCTGCAGGCGCTGGATTGCAACCCAGCAAGCTGGATCTCTTGGCCTTGCCTCTGTTTTTGTTTCTTTGAGCGTGTTCTCATCATATCTCTCCATCTTCCTGAGTCTTTATCACACAAACGCAGCACACCACATTTTAATCATGCCCCCGAATATAATTTCAAATTAATGGAACTGCCCTAGTGATGCACGGTGGCTGTGTGAATCCACAATGTGCAGGGGGTCCAATAAATCGCCACCGCTTGATGTATGACCGCCTCACAAGTTCTGAATGTAAAAAAGATGGTTTTTGAAATAGAGAATTTTACACTGAATGAAAGCCTGGGCCTGAAAGAGGGGAAAGTGATTGAGTAATGCTCCAGTGAAGCTGCTGAGTGGATGTCTGTGGTCGTACTGGACAGGCTCTCAGGCATGAATGTATGGGACTGTATGAATGTGAAGCAGGGTGTTACTAAAAGGAGCATGCATGATCAGCAAAAACCTGCCCTGGATACAAAATAAAGGGTCACAAACCCTTGTGATCGCTTACATTGTGTCATATAAAATTAGAATCTATTGATGGGTCATTCAGTCACACAGCCGAGGGCCCGTGTTATCCTTCCCTGACAGGCAACGAGTTATTTTTAATGAGTCAATGACTTCACTTAGCAACGTGAACAGTAAATGGAAGTTTAGCAAACAATGGAGAGAAATGCAGAGTTTTATTTATAACTGTGTTCATTCCAAGCCTATATAGGAATCTATCACTTTTCCCGGCATCAGCGACCACAAACACACAGCAGTGAGGGAGACATAGTGTTGTGTGTGTGATTATGTTTGCAGGGCAGTATATAGTCTATGTGCGCTGTTCTAAAGAGGAGCATCCAGCCCTTGCACCACAGCTCTTTAAGCAACTTGCTGGTTTTCTTGTGGCTTCGTACATTAACTGGCTTTCCCACTCGCTCAGTGCGCTAGACACCAATCATCAGAAATCAGCTGTGTGTAACGTGTTCATGAAAGTGTGTGAAGCATAACCTGGGAATTCTGAGTCAAAAAGAGCAAAGAGCAAAAAGTTGAATAATTTGACAAATGTTTTTGCCAAAAGATACAGCAACAGAGAATGAATCTGTTCTAAAAACAGTGTTCTGTTCATTTGTAATTTAAGACCGTCTTTAAGAGGCAGTGTGAAAGTGGTTGGAGTATCAGCGTGGCGGATATTGTGTGTCCAAAATTTCCACTGGCCCCATCTGGCCACCCCATCCACATTTTCGCCACTGAGCATTGGGTTTAACTTTTGGCTACAGCACGGCTACAAGTGGTGCTGGCCTGCGAGACTGCCATGGGTAAACTTATTTCGAAGTTATTTATCGTGAATGGCAAGTCGAGAGCAAAAAAACCCAACACCTTTCTGCCTGAGCAATGGAGCTGGCTGATTTCCCACAGTTAGGAGGCCACCTGGGTGCGCACTAGAGTTCTGTTTCTAAGACAGACACAGGCGATTGCCGTAGGTGTTATTCCAAGCAGGTTTCATTATTGTGAGCGACTCAGGCAACAGGATGTGAAAATGACTAGGAATTTAAAATGTAAGCAAACGTTAACGACATTAAGGAGGTAGAGCAATCAACCACCCGTCGTCAGGTCTGTGCTTGGATTCCTGGCTCCTCCGCGCATGTGTCGAGGTGTATGTGAATGCGTGTGCGCTTGCATGTGGGTGAATGGGAGGCAGTGTCAAAGTGCTTTGAGGACCAATGCAAGTGCAGCCCATTTACCTTAACCCCAGTTTGTGGCCTTACAGGCAATGAATTTATCAAGGCAAGAAGGAAAGAATGGTAGGAGGAGGTAGAAAGAGCTGGAGTGAGAAGTACTGTACTCTCATTAAAGGGAATTTGTCTTACACACGAGTAGGTTCAGCAAAACATTGAGCAAAATCAACTAGACGAATAAATGGGAGGAGAGAGAAGTAGACGGAGCCAGAAAGTGGATGAAGGCAGCGCAGGACAAAGAGAGATAAATAGAGACAAAGTGAGAGAGGCAGGTGGTAAGAGGACTGCTAGGTCTCCATTTCCCCTGAACCACAGTCCGAGCGAGTTTCTACCAATTACATTCATGTCAGTGAGCATCCTGGATTCAAAATGCAACAATAGCCTGTAGGGGCCATCACTCTCCTGGTACACACTCCACGTCTCTCCGTGCCTGCCCGCCTGCCACTCCAGCACTGTCTACACACACGCAGACACACATCCACCCACACGCGCACGTCACACTCAGATGCGTAATAATCTCATCACTCCAACAATCTAGCTTTGTCTCTCTTTGTCCCACACACACACAGTCACATCCACCCATCTACCAACCACCCAAACTCATTCCCACCCAACATCCATTCATGCAAATGCATACTTAGTCACGCACTAATCTACCCTGTCACAGCCCTCCACTGCCATGCAGCTTCGTTTCTCTCGCTCTCTTTTTCTCAGGTTTCTCCATCCATCCATTCACCCCTGACTTGTCTCATTCTGGCTACACACACAGCTGCATGTTTGTGCGTATTTGTGCGCGTATGCCCTCCTCTTCTCTCAGATGATAAAGTAAGAAGGGAGGTGACTGCCAGAGATAGAGGTGAGAGAGGATGTCTGTGTGATAATTGTGCTTCTGAGAGCATTGCAAGCTAGACACACTAACAATAACAGCAACATCTGAGCTTGAATTGACTGAATATGACCCGTGGTTGCCAGACCTGTGATCTGGAGGTTGGTGGTAGAGTTGGATGGACAGGATGGGAGCGATGGTGAGATATTCAAGAAGAAAAATGATGACAGAAGCTGGGAAAAGCAAAGAGGAAAATAGAAGCAGAGGACATGAACCGAGAGAGAGGGAGTGTAAATGCACAGAGAAAGAGAAAGACCCAAATGGGGACGGGAGGTGAAGTGGAAAGTGTGAAAGGCAGTGGTCCAGAGAGTGCTGTGAAAGACGGACCAAAACCAAGCTCTGACAATTAGGACAGTTTTGAGTGGATTGATGAATAAGTAAATCAGTGGGGAAGAAAGGACAAATGAGGGTTAAAAAGCAGAAAAGGATGAAGGCAGACAGAGACATAGACCCAAAGAAAAAGAAAAGCCACGTTAGCTTTTTTGTGATAGAACAGAGGAACGTTTCTCTACATAGTCAGTAATAGATTCTGTCCCTTGGCTGCAATGAATTAACCTAAATCACTGAATGTGTGTCCTTTAATGTGTGTATCAGTGCTTCCTGCCTTCTATTTAACTTTTCGTTGGGATGGTGCAAAGAAAATCTAACATTATAAAGTGTTTTGTAGCTGACATTCGAATTCAGAAACTATTCATATTCCATAAAGCAGTTGAAACACATAGGTTTACTTTAAGTGTGTTTTGACACACACGACTGAGTAAGAAGCTGATTTTTCCAGCATTTTATTAAAAAAATTCTTCACCTTCCTCACGTTAACTCACTGAGCTTATTTCTTGATTTTCTTGTTTGCTTGGTTGTAAAATAATATGTAACTCTCCTCCACGCTGTGACTATTTACTTTCCCCGTGTGAGGTAAAACTGATGGTTGTAAATTTGCTGATATTGGTGCAGATAGGTACAATTATAAATTCTGCTGTGTGGACTTTTGATAAGCTGTAAACCACACTGGCTAATATTTTATTGGAACTAGTTTCTGTGCTGTTGTGTTATAAGCAGAAAACATGAATGCAACTAACAAGAAGCTGTTCAGTCTTATTTAGCGTGCGGTGCGATTTTCTGCGTCAGCGTGTTGACGGCTCTTTTTATCACAGAGTTTGTGCGTCAACAGTGAGATGCCAGTCAATCTGTGCCTTGCCCTTTTTGACAGGCTTGGTTTAGCAGTGTCACATCTGAAGCAGCCATCAAACTGTCAAGGTGTGCAGTGAGGGGACAGGTCTAAGGATCACATTAACATCATCACTCAAGTTAATACCTCAGCCTTCTTTTCCGATGCCCTTAGCCTTTCGACTGGTATTAAAAAGACAGAAAAACCACAAGTGAGAAAAAATCTATTTTTGCATCTGTTTCTGCTTCCGTGTAGGGAAGGAGAAATACATTAATCACAGGCTGCTTGACATAGAAGAACAGGAAAAAATAGAAGGGAGAAAAAAGAAGAATGATTTGGAAATAAGGCTGAACGAAAGGAGAATAGTGATCTGACGGGTCTGAGGTGAATTTGGTGAGTACTGTATAAACCAGGCCAGGTAGGCTTGAATATTGATAATGTAGTGATAATGTGGACCTGTGGTGATGGGAAAACAGAGACAGGAGGAAGCAGACAGACAGGTGCATCAGGCTGCACCTGGGGTGGCATAAAGACAAAGAAAAGCTCTCTGGTGGAGACAGCAGCAGATGTCCTGAATTTTTTATGCACGGCTTCATGGTTAGTTGACTGAGAAACGCAGTGATACTGTGTGCCTGACCCACGTTCCTTTGAGTGGAGCCTTTCATTAGCTTCCTCCGAGCCTAGGTGAGAGCGATAGGGCTGCGGAGTCAGGAGGAAATGAAAGTCCACGTTTATTTGCAGTTTGTGCAAGAGAAGGTTACTGCACTATACTTTGTGAGTCAATTCATGGTCCTAAAAAAAGCAAAAAGCATTCTGTCGTTGCTGTGGGCTTGATGGATGAGTCTCGCTAGTGGTGAAGTCTGAGTGGACGGCGAGAATGAATCCACAGCACTGATATCTGCCCACCATGAATGCCACGCTCCTCACCCCTCTAGTTGTTTAGGTATGCCACACTCATCTCATCTCATCTCAGAATGTTTCATGAGCGCTATAAAACGACTGCGGACCCTAAGAGACG
Source organism: Macropodus opercularis (assembly GCA_030770545.1). NCBI lineage: Eukaryota > Metazoa > Chordata > Actinopteri > Anabantiformes > Osphronemidae > Macropodus > Macropodus opercularis. The sequence continues at coordinate 1,994,154 of CM061105.1, read as the reverse complement.
AAGCCACAGAGGAGCATCTGAAATGACTTTCCCAGTGATCTGAAGCATCCAGAAGATCCCTTTTGGTCCCCTTCCTTCAAAGCCTGCAATGAGGCTAATAAAATGGCCGTGTTTTTATCTCCACTCTCCTATAAACATTGCCGTTAGGATCAATTAACCAGCGGCTAATGAGCAAAGTGGGGGTCTGCCTCGGTATTGCACCATTGTTCATTGGCAATTTTTAATTAATGGGTTTTGAAGTAAAAATTGCAAAAGTTTTTAATTGTTTTTCTTTTTGAGGGAGGCGGGGGTAGGATAGGGTGGGGACGAGATCAGAGCGTTAATTATAAAGTAGGGGCTTTAAAGTGAGTAGGATTGTGGACTTCTAATTAAAGAGGATCCTCTGTTATTCTCCCTCACCCTTCTTTTTTTCTAGCGGCTTTCTTTCTCTTTGTTTTGCAACCTTCCATCTTCTGCCACTCATCTTGCTCTGTCCCCACCCCTCCACAGTGTTGATGTCTGCCTCCTTGCAGGGTCTCGCTATCAGAAGCCGCATTAGGGCTCTGCTCTCAGATGATGGAGGAGAGGGAGGAGGCAGGAGGGCAAGGGGGTGGCGAAGTCACTCGGATTTCCAAGATTGAATTAGTGAGTCTTTTCGGACGATTACAATGTTTCTTTCTCCATTTCCTCTCTACCTCCTCCTTCTGTCTCCTTTTCCTCGTCTGCTCTTCCTTAGTAGGGCATACGATTGTTTTCATAGCAGTGATAAATTAAACTGAAGTGATTAGCGTGGTGTGAAACATGATTGCGTTCTGTAGTTTTGCTGATTTGCTGAACAGATGCCCTCTACCAGCTAAACTTTGATAAGTCACAATGTTAAACTCACTGACCCCCTGCAGCTGCGGATCCCTGCAGACGCACACAGGTTAATTGCCTTGATTGTGGATATAGCTCCATCATACCATCGGGATCGCATCCTGCAGTCCATTTGTTATTGCATTAACAGTTGCACTTGTGCACTGCTTTCTACGCCTACACAGAAAAACACACACACTCAATCCAGCCCTTGCATAAAACAGGGTGGACTAAAAAATAGCACCAGCTGGGAAGAAGCAGTGACTTGAGACGATTTGGTGTTGGTTTGAGTTTTCACATTATAAACCAATGACAGAGTTGTTAAAATTGAAGTAGAAGAGTACAGTGTTTGCCAGTGTTCAGGATTAAAGGCTGGCGGCATACCTTCCCTCAACAGCAGTTATTTCTGGGGAAGCCACATCAGTAGGGCTGGAATAACATGAAAGCTTAATAACTAGATAAAATGGCTGACCTCCTATTGTCTCACCCTTTACGCCCGTGTTGTTGTGATTACGCCAATCACTGTCATTAGCATTCCCTGCGATTAATGTGATTTCTCATGCTTTGTTGCATGCATGCTAATGACTAGTATCCAGCTTCTCCTTCCAGCAGCACATCCCGTCCACAGCTCTCTCTCGAAACACTAATCTGGCACTGAATTAACCCGAGCTGCGCTGTATTAATACACAGCTGGCCAATCCTCTCCTGATTAAGGCAACAACATGACCCAGAATTCATCATCAATTTTAGTGATTCTCATCTCTCGTCCATCTTTCTGTCCTTAACCTTCCCCCTTCTTTGCTCTAGGAAGCCCATATTGGAGGAAAGGGAGCTGGGATTACCAAACACCCATTTTTTCACCCATCTGCTGCATCTTACCAAATCTATTTACTGTATCTGTTATTATCATTTCTTGTCATCTCTTATTATCATATCTCTCTTGATAATTGTTACTTTTCCTGCTACAGTTTGCATCCATGCCTTTAGATGACGTTGTCTGACTCTCCCACACTCGTGTTGCTTGTCTTGGCTCGAGGTCACCTGTGCATTACGTGTGTTTTTTTACAAAATAAATGCACGGGACCAGTGGAATACATTATTATTTCAAGGAAAGATATAGGAGCTGGTGGAGTGAAAGTCACTGATGACGAATCAGGTCAAAACCAGGACGAGGGGAATGAAGACAAATACACAGTGTAACAGTCATTGGTCGAAGTTTCCACACATACTATGCTTTTAAATACAGAAATTACACCCAGTTGAACCACAGTGTGTTGGTGCAGCAGCTGCTGAAATGCCTGCGAGCTGGTTTCACAGCAATCATATTACATTATTTTATATTACTTCAAGTATATGAAAACAGCAATTTACAACAACCGTACAATAACCAGACAAGTGCAACTATATAATATTGGACAATATTTACTGTATATCAAATACTTAAAATGTTATATAGTTGTCATTTAAGCCAATTGATGTGGACCTATGCTCATTCTAAAAAAAAAAAGAAACCAAATGGAATTTAAAAACTAATATTATGGATTTGTTTTGGCCTCTGTGTTGTCTGTGTTGTTATTTTATGTAATGATTTGTTACCTAATTTCATTGTGCATCCTGGCAATATCCTGCTCTGTGAGATGGTTAATGGCTCATGTTGGGTGAAGTCACTCTAATATTGAATAAGACATAATTGTGGGTAATAGGTTTTGGATTTTTCTGGTTTGTGAATCCTTGTAGGAGTCTGTGTCTGTTAATTCCAAATAGTTGACGTTGCTCTACAGTATCTTCAGTTGTACGTAGCAGAACTCACAGCTGAGCCATTACTATTAGTACTACTACTTCATTAATGCTTTATACAGATGAATTACTTTTGTTTACATACATATGAGTCTGTTTATCCTGACGCATCAATTCATGCAGGATAGCAATCATCACAATAACAATTAAATTGATCCTGAAAATGAAAAGCAGCAAACTCAATATCCGTCTGTTGGTCTCCATTAACTATTACTGTGAATGTATACTCGTGTGCTATTTAAGTCTCTATTTTTTTCTTTTTGACCTAGTCAACTATCCAGCACACCTAAAGTGTGTTAATAAGCTTAGGAGGACAAAATTCTGCACCTCTGTGGAGATAACCCAGCACAAGGAAGGCTTAATGCAATGGGATGAAGGGATGCTATTTCCCTCTGTAGCGTTTGTGTTCGAGGCATTTTGCTAATTAAGTGGAGTAGCTTTTTTACAGACACAGATGGCGTTTATTGGCACAACCTGGAGAAAAGAAGCAGCATTTAAAATACCTAATTATTCTGGTGGTTGCTCATGTGTTGCATTTGTTGCTGTGTTCCCCAGTTTGTGTTTTAAGTAACATGTTTCACGAGACATTTGAAGCTGAGAGTAACATCAGTTTCCCATTGGACCAAATGAGTGAGAATCGAAAACAGCTTTGAAAAAACAAATGTTGTTTGTGACTATTTCCTATGTTGGATCCTCTCAGTACTTCATTTTGAGTTTGTACCCACAAAGGACAGTAAACAGGTCATAACAGGACTTTGGGGTTTCAGGTTAGACCACAGTATATGCAAAAGAGAAAGAGTGAAGGAAAAAGGTGGAAATGAAAAGAGAAGGCAACGAAGAGAGACAGACTGCTGCAAAGCAGAAATGACCTCTGTGGGTTTTTATGACATGAAGCAGAATGAGAAGAGAAACCAGGGAGAAGTGGGGAGTGAAACTGAGCAAGGAGGATTAAGAGAGCAGCTGGAGAGGATGATCCAGAGGAGACCGAGAGGAGAGAAGACAGAGAGAGAGAGTATGAGGTAGATAGCAAGGAGTACAAGACGGGGAGGTGCAAGAGATTGATGAGGGAAAGTGAGAAACTAATTCTCACTTCACTCTAGGCTGGAAGATTAAGGAAGATTAGAGAGATAGAGTAAGAGAGGGAGGGAGATAGGGTGATAACTTTTACCACATGCCACAGAAAGATCTTTGAATGCCTAATACCACAAAAGAGAGACAGACACGAGAGAGAGAGCTAGAGAGGAGAGAGAGGAGATTACAGCGAATGAAAGAGGAAGAATGTACAGAAGAAGGAAACAAAAAGCCGGAGTGACAAGAGAATGGACAGATAAGGACGAGAGCGAATCAGGCTCCAAGGGCCCTAATAGTAGTGATTGGTGACCATGTACATGTCTTTTATATTATGGGCCATTTCTACTGTAGTGTAGTAATCTATGCCATGGAAATCCAGGTCATCCATACACCTCAGAATTCACGTTTAGCGAACCCACTGGGATTCATTCTCTCGCACTATGCAGACTGCGCAGCGACTTTTTATATTCTGTTCTCTGTCTTCCAAAAAGGGAAACTTATTTTACATCCGCTGCCACTGACGTCAGTTTATTTTCTTCCTTTGACTGTTAATGGAAAATTTCAACAGACACAGCTTTGGGCTGCTGTATGGTTTTTTTCAGCAAGGGCATAGACAGCCACACACACAAACACACACCTAGAGAAACATTAGGTCCTATGTGCACGTTCAACACAGAAGTTTCTGTAGAAAAAAGGAAAATAGAGAGCGAGCGTGCTGCAGTGGCAGACTCAATCCGTCATGCAGGATTACAGTGTAAGCTTCTCCACGGCCATATATGTGGTTTTTATGGGAGAAATACAGGGCTTTTCTAAATTCAGCGGCCCCTACTATCCCTGCTTCATATTACAGACAAAGGCGGAGGGTGGTGGGGATTCTCCCTCTGCTATCTCCATCCTTAAAGAAACGGAAAAGCGGCTCCTAGGAGACGAGAGGGCAGCCATGTCTCCCACCTGTGTGCCAGGTGGCATCGTTACGGCACAAAGAGGTGACCTTGAAAGGTGACTGGATGCTCACCGATGACAACGGTTGGAAGGTGAAAGAACTGCTTGTCCACGTAGCAGAGGCTGTATTTAAAAAGTGACACTGCTAATGCGTAACTACAGCTACTGCAACGCCCTGACACACAGAACGCTGTTGTAATCTTCACATTGTTTATCCGACTTTCAGCCCGTTGGCCCTGCCCTATAAGCTGCTAGAGATGGTGACCTAAACATGAAGTACTCATGAAGCGTGATGTACGTCTTTACAAGCAGCTGGACACTAAAGCAACGAACCCAAATCAACAGAGACAAAAGCAAAACTAATTTCTCATAGGTCTGATATAATCTGAATTATAGCCAGGTTTGGTTCAAAAGCATAAAAGTCATAAAAGGGGGGTGGGGGTGATAACAAGGGACAAGGGACATTCAGGATAAGGATTAAAAGCTGTGACATTACAGGCTCCCAGGCTTGTGTGTTCACAGCACAATCCAGGCAGCGCAGGCGTGAATGTAGCAGGCTACGATAAGGTAAAGGACACAATAACTGGGAAAGACGGCTCTGACGAAGATAACAAACTGTGCCATGTTTGATTTGATCCAGCAGTCTGGAAAGCAGGCAATAAGTGAAAATTACCATTCAGTGTACGAGTCACGTGTATAAATACTGTATATGCACATAGAGGAAGACTCCTACTTGGACGTTGTATTCTCTGTAACATTTTTGTAAAACCATTCCAATATGAATCTAAAAATAATTCATTTAGTTTCATACACTGCTAGATTTGAACTGTTTCTATTCTAATGAAACCAGCTGTTAACGCAACTGAATATAACCTGTTCAAGTGTTGCTGTGGTGTGCGCTTCATGGTAGGCACAAACACACAGATACCACATCCCCGAAGATCTGGTAAGAAGACTTTGGTTGTAGACCAGGTCCTACTTGTCCTGTCAATAAATCAGTCGGTCTTTATTTCTGTAGCACTTTTCAACTTTTCATACGATAAAATGTAGCACAACGTGCTTTACAGATCCCCCCCACAAAGATAAAAAGCAAAGATATAAATTAAGAAAGACATTAAAAACCAACAAACCAATGTAAAAACTACTGTACCTACTATGTCAAAGGAAACACTAGAGATTGTAATTATAAGCAAATGTGAAAGGTTGGTAAAAGTCAGATTAACTATTAAATACAGGTATAAATACAGTGAAATTTTGTGAAAGTGGATACAAATAGGATAGATATAAAACTATTAGTTAAAGAAAGAAAAACAAAGAAAGAAAGTAGAAGTTTATCTTTAAAAGTATGTAGGTAGACTATTCCAGAGACGGGACGATAGTGCTGCTCACTGTGTGTTTTGTTCTTTAATGTTTCTAAGGTGGTACATTTTTTTACTGTATATGTGTGTCGTGAACTTCACCAAAGCTGACGGGTGATCTCGTAAACTGGGCATCTTACAGTGTCTGCAGCTCAGTTTGGTCACGGTGTATCAGCGTAGTCTGACCGTTTGTACCATAGAGAAACCTTAAATGCTGCGTGAGGTGAGGCAGTGGCCTGTAGCTAGTATTCAGGATCGCAACATTCCCTCAAATCGACATGGATCACGTTTGCTACAGCTAAACATTTAGGCTGTGGGTCATTACTGGCAGTGTTGATATAACTATATAGTATTGTCTTAAACAGTTGAAGGATTGTAGTCATTTAATTTATCCACTTAATGGTCACTGAGGTGCTGGAGCACGATCTCATTAAAGGCAGAGCAGAAAGAAGGCAACGGTGAAGAGCCACAAACGGTGTATCATCATTGGACAAGGCCTTCATCTTTCATTGTCTTCTGTCTGTTACTGTTCTCATATAGTTATATATAGTAAGATGAGGCATATTGTACTTGAAGCATGTTGTTGGTCCTTTTACAGTAGCTCTGCTGCTCCAGTTATAGCTGTTATTGTAGTGATTCAGTGTTATTCACATGTTCACATTAGACCCAGAACTCAAAGTTGTTCTCGTTCTCTGAGGACTCACTCACTCGCTCACTCAGTCACTCGCTCACTCCACCACAGAGTGAAACTCAGTGAAACTGAGTGAAACTTTATATTCGGCCTCATATTAGCAGAGCAGAATGACGTGCTCCTTTCTGTTCAGTGGGATTAGTGACTTCATCTCAAAGGCACACAGACGAGTAAATACCAAAGAGAACATTGATTGTTTCATGATCTATGTCATTAGCATAACCACATCCCTGGGGGTGCAGCTAACCCTGACCAGAGGGCTTCTGTTGGAGTTGTACCAAGCTCTAGCACCAGCCTTCGCCCACCCAGGTATCACAATATCCCATAAAATCCCCCCCTAAAAAGTTTTTTCCATCCTGTTAGACAAAGATTATTTGTTTGGATCCTGACGTCTGCAGAAGCAGGCCTACGGTGAATGAGGATGGACCTTTTAAATTTTAAGATTAAGTCTTTCAGTGACGCTGTACCGTAATCATTACCAAAAAAATAATGAGGTCGCCCTTTAGGAACACACCAGCAACTTTCCGAACCTCTGAGCAGGCTATGAAGCGTTTCACAGTAGGGTATTTTAAAATTAAACTTATCTTGCAATAAATTACCTGTAACTGTACCTCACAATACTTTTTTTATTTTCTCTGATCCATGGAAAAAGCGAAGGTAGAAATACACACTGTGAGGTTTGGGAAACTCACAAAAAGAGAGATGAATACGCTTTACATGATAAATGTATTGCTCAACCTTCCTTTCAAAGGGCACAGCTCCAACGGAACACATCCGCTGTGAACACAGCTGCAGCTGCTCTGGCCGGCTGTGCGAGCTGGGGCTGGAGATATCCACACACTGAGTGTTTCACCCATCATAAACTTAATATCTCACAGCTGATTCCAACCAGAGCTTAGGCCACAGCCGCCACATCATAGCAGATATATACACACACACAGTATATAAGTGTAGACCGTCCGTTGTTGTCTAGTTTCAGGTTTGGAATCAAATTTAAATTAAACACTTTTACAGATTTATTCCTCATGTACTGTACAGCAACAAAGTCAACCCCAGTCTTCTATCATCATATTGTTACTCATATGTTTATATTGCAACTTACTCTGCTGAAAAATATTAGCAAACTTAAAGCACATTCAGAGAAAATCTTTACCCCACAACGTTTGCCCGTAGATCCCATCAGACAGCTGTTAAAATAAAGCTCAATCTTTCCCCTTTTCGCTACGTGGCTGCCTGGATGGGTGATGAACACAAAAACAGAATGGTGCCAAATTAAGGTGGAATTTTTGTCATTACTCATTCTCCTTCGTAGCCAGAAGCCTTGGTGCTGTTGTACAAAGCACCATCTCCACCCAGGAAATGCATCACATGCAGTATTATCACAGACAACCTTGGGCGCGCTGTGTTTATTCATCTCTGAAACCACCCTCTCATACTTCAGCGTGTCAGCGCCATCATCTTTTTGTCCGGCCTCGATGCTTCTCGACAGGAATGCCCTTGAAAGGTAAACAACACAAGTGGAAGGAAACGGTGTCATGAACTAAACTTCAGCCAAAGCATAGTTCAGTTCGTTGCACTGAAGCACATGTCTCTCAAATCATTAACTTTATTATTCTGATCTTTGAGGCTCACAGAAATGGCTGAAATTACTCAGCGCTTACACAAATGTATTGGGTAATGTTCTCACAAACCTCCTTAACTTAGCTTGAATGAAAAACAATTCTTGCACACGCACAGCTTTGATTAGACAAAAGTCCATGTGTAGTTTCTGAGGACTGTTGCTCAAATGTCAGGCTGGGCGCTGAACGGATCAGATTGCTTTTTGATGTTGACAACGCAGTCAGGCGGAAGCAGAAGAGAGGCAGGCTTGATAGGCATCAGGTGTAATTTTGGTAACTGCTTTGGCAGCAGATGAATCACCATTCAGAAAAGACAGGCTGAGCGCCCTTCTAGAAAGACACTGAATCAAGCCAGATGAGCTGCCTGAAACAAAAACATCCAGTGACCTTTGAGCGTGAAGATCATTGAAGCTGATCAGCTCCTTCAACTTCTCACAGGAACGTTGGGTAATGTTTTGTAGAGCCATGAACTTTTAAGACGTTTTCTGGTGCCTGGCACCAAGATGTCAGCATGTACACAGCAGAAAAGAACTGATTAATCAAACCGAATCCCGTGTTTCTCACTGCTCTAGCTTTGTGTGGCACACAGGGGTCAGCGACTACTAGGGAACCGTTCTGTCTCATCACACCTTTGGTACAGTATGTTCTGACCATCGCATTCTGACAACACCCCTCAGTTCATCCCCAGACGAAGCTTAGCGTAGCCCCTCAAATACAGATTCTTACTAATAATAACAACCATTTGATCGCTTGTTCACCAGCAACCTAACATGTTACTTTTATTCAGCTGACTTGTCTGTAGTTTAATGCGAGATCATTAAAGGTACATGATTTCACACCAGTCCTGCTTTTTAAGTTGAAAAGAAATTAAATAAAACACTCCACTGCTACTCAAAAATAGATGGGACCACAACCAAATTAAATTTCTAATATTTGTTTACTGAGATGAAACTTGATAAATATCTATTTTCCATTGCTGAAGTCATGATTCCATTTAACAGCATTTGTTAGTTTTAGATGCAGAGATAAGTACTATAGCCGAAGATCAGAGGAGCGAAGATGATTAATTAAGGTCGGGACACACATTAGAACCACTGGGCTGATTATGTTTTTCATAATTATTTAGTTATAACAGATGGGACTAAGTTGGCCTGTTTCAGTCTGGGTTTGTTAGTGTTGATGGGCAGGTTAAATCATCTGGAGTGTGTTGATGGAGAGTTCAGAGATAATTATTTAATAATCTAGTTGGGCTCCAGTTCATAACCAGAGCGCAGCAAGAGGTCACTGTTATGAACTTCACAAACCTCATCGTCTGTGACTCTTGTTACCTCACCTATCACAGTTGAATCTTTTCAAAACGTTTCTTTGTCAAGAACATTTAGCCCAACCCATGACTCTCTGATCATAGTCTAGCTGTCTAGGTCAAGTGTGCCGTTCACATTACTCACTGATTAAATATGGTTTGAAATGTGCTCTGCATTTTATCCACTTAATTTTTTTCTCTGCAACTAATTATTTGTACTTTTGTAAGATTGAGGCAAAAACCAGTGCAACAGATTCAAACAAAACACCAACGGTTCGTGTTCATGATCCAGAAAATGAAGCTGTGGTCACTCAAAGCACCTGAAGGACTTTTGTGATAATGTAATGATTTCTGCCGTTCTCCCAATAATGGATCCACTCTGCTCCGTATGCATATTTTATTGTCTTGGCCTTGGGCCTGCAGTAAATCTCAGGCGTTCAGTGGGTCAGTGCTGTCACTGCTCTCATCCAGCACTTTACCTTCCAACTAGACAATCGAACCGAGAACTACTTGAACTGTCGCCAAGGCAGTAAAATATGGGCCACAAATGTTCTCCCTGTCGTGACCTACTGGCTCGTCTCCTAGCATTGTGATTCTCTCAGCTGTCTTCTGTCATGATTTATTGGCTTTTTATGGCACCTCTCACAGTTTATATACTGTGGGCTTAGATAAAGCTGCAGAACCCAGGAGCCTTCATAACATTTACAGACCCCTAAATTAAAACACGGGGCACCACACAAGCTAACTCCTACAGTATGTTACAGGGATTTGTTGCTGTTGCACTCGTTCACCCATAAACTGCTGGTTAGCAAGGAAGAAAAGATATACAGTAATCGCTAAAGTCTCAGGTTAATTACTGGACGTGTGAACAGCGTTTTATTGTAAACTGGAGTTTTAACAGCATTCAGCTTTTGTTTTTTTTGTATTCAATGCATATGTGTTTTTTTAAAATGCGGAGCTTTTACTGGCTTGACATGTAATATAAGCCAAACCAATCCAAAGCCCCCTGTCGATGCTCTGTTGCAGTCTTTTCAGTGGTAATCTGACCCACTGGCAAACAGCCACTCCTAACTGGACTAAATTTGACATCCCTACGCCACGCGTAACTGTAAATTCCCTCCCCTGTTCTTTTACGGAGCTGCCGCTGTCACGTTGTTTACTGCTGTTTGCTTGTCCACACCTCCAGCTTCCGTCCATGGGATGGTGCCACTGTAGATACCCTCCTAGGGGAGGTCAGCGCCTGCTGTCAGTGTATCAGTGGAGCGGAGATGGAGATAGGACTGAAGCCGTGAGCAGAGAGGGCATTCATACATTAGCAGAGGACAGCTCCAACTGCTTTTCTCCTCCTCAGTCGCTGAAAGGTTGGCTGTTATCTGCAAAAGTTCAAGACGAGGGCCAATCTGCTTCACGGTGTTTTGCACAACTACCGGCTTGGTCTCACAAGGATGACCTGACTCCTCTACATGCTTACACACCCGCAGTAATTCCTTCCATCCTTTCCGGCCCGTTTTGTTACTCTATGCATAATTTTTCAGGCGCATTGACCTTTGTCCTTCTCTCTCAGTGTGAAGCAATGCTTCCTCTCATCTCTTTGACTTCAATGTGTCCAGAAAGTCAACCCCAAAAGCTTTATTTATTTTTTTACCAGTGGAGAAACAGTATAAGTGTTAAGAGGAGGATTGTGTGAGCGTGTGTGTGGGGACGTTTAGAGTAAGTCTTTGTGTGTGTGTGGCGTTTCAGACGGTAGTTGAATGTGGCTTTTTGACTACAGACTTAAGTAAATAAATAGTTTTTGTGGGGGTTGTTTTGTGAACAGGGCTTGAAGTTGCACTGTTCATTGTTGTGGAGAGTGTGCATGTGGGTGTGTTGCTGCTCTGGTGGTGGGTTTTTCTATGTATCCCTGTTCAACAGGAGAGTTACTGGGAGAAGATGAAGACAGAACGCATCATAACTACACTTCTGTCGCGTTGGTGTTGTTGCCATAGATGGAGATGATCTGCCTTAAATACTAACGACCCAGACCTCATAGTGGGGCCAGTAAGAGGAAAACAACGAATTCACTGTCAGTCAGCTCAGCCAGAAACGCTTTGCACAGTGGTAGCACTGGTGTCAGGCTCTACCGTGTCCTCGGCTGCACACGCTCTGACACAGCATGTGTTACGTCGTACAGATCGCTTCTTAACATCATTCAAAATGTAAAAATCCCTTCCAACACAATTCACAGGTTTTCAGGTTTGTAAATTGACTTGCAAACTGAATTTCTGACCGCAGTTATAAGCTATATACATTTTTATGACACGTCTTGCCATCTGGTAATCATGCAGCATTTAAAGACACGCGGAATATAATGGAAACAACACAATTGTGCTGTAGTGTATGTCGTATGTGTTTCTTAGACCTTTGTGAAACAACAGTGATTCGAACTTGTGAACTGAATATGGCCTAAATGCAGAATAAGCATTAATAGTCAGACACAACATTCCATTTATCCACAAAATTGAATTTAACACTTGTAACTGTAGACTACAGTGCATCAGAATCCTCATGATTGGTGAATACCTGGATGACACTGTTGGACATCTTCCACTGCTGCAGTCTTACAGGTCTGAACTCAAGGTGTGGACACGACTTTGTGACGCCTGGTGACAGGAACAAAACTTGCATCCAGACGTTTTTTGCAGAACAGGAATTCATTACTCAGTTAGCGACGCCACTGCAACATACAGTGAGGACCCCACTACTGAAGTGGAGCCCTGGTCCTATTTGTGCTACAAACACTGTACATGAAACCACACGGTTTTAAACCATCCCACATAGAAAGTTCCTGATCTGCTGTACGACTGCACCCTATCATCTGTACTTTGAACTGTAACACCGTGTTTAACGGATATGAGTGAAATCTTTGTGCTGATTCATGCTGGTTTCAGAAGGATAAAAACAAGTTAACTATATTACAATATATGACACTAATGAGGAAATGTGATCCTCAATCTGGAGTCTTCACTTGCTGCATTATAAGTCGGTGCACACGGAGTAATAGCATTACAATAGCTTCCCCCAAAGATGCACAGCAGAATGTAAAAGACTGGGACAAAATCAATACATTGACAAAATGCTTTAACTCTGCTCTGAGAGAAAATCTGGCCTTGAAACTGGTGTGCAAGATAAAAGAATTGGAAAATGAATAATGTTTTACTTTTACCGTGGCGTTTAATACAAAAAATCATATTGACAGAACCTCAAACCACTAAAATGCTATGATTGTCTTCTAATCTGGTCACTGTACCATGTTCTTCCCTGCATCTGTAAACCTGCTACAGGCTTGTTAATGAAAATGAGTTATTGTCTCTGAGTTCAAACATAGGCTGACACACGCCAGTAGCTTTATTACAAATGACCCACTCCATGAAAACCCAACATTAACACAGAAGAGCACCATACCATCCCCAGTTACAAGTCCCATGTACACATCCTCTATCACAATACAATATATACAGGGCAGACAAAGCTTGCAGGTGAGTATGTTACCAGATTAAGTGTGAGAGGCCGCAGCTTAGTCAGAAGACCTTCTGGGTTAAACTGGCAGACAACAGCAATGAACATCTGGCAGGGGCAAGGTAGGCGATCATATTTCGGTCTGAGGTTGGTAACAGGTTCAGTTACAGATCCACCAGGTACTGGATGCCTCCCACTGCGTCTGGAGCTAAGTAAATGTCACACAGTGAAGCCTGGGCCACCATCAACGACCCGGGCGGGTGCACGGGGTCTGGAGTAGGGCATGAGAATGCTGTGGACCTTCCTTCCTGATCACCTCTGTGACTGCTACAGGACTCAAAGAGCCCTGTTCTTTGGCCAGGGAAGTCAAACACAGCTTAAGATTTAGCTGAAGAGATTCCCATTTCTTACTCAGGAATGCTGTGCGAGCCTACTGTAGGTGGGTCTCAACCTCCTCCAAGCCAGGTGGAACCTATCAAAATAAAGCCTGTGCAGATGGAACCATGGATTCTTTTTCTTGGAACTCAGCTGGCCGGGGTTCGTGACCTTAAACAGTTTGAAACTGAGACAAACCGGTAGCAGACGGTTCCCATGGTTTAACCTTTTGATTGGTTGATCCCAGATACATCACATAATTCTTTTTAGCTGGGCCGGTCTGCAGCAAAAAAGGCACAAGAGCAAACCTTGTTGTCCTCCACCTTTGGAACAGAACAGACCCCAGTCATGTGTCTGGTGCATCAACTTCCACTAGGAACTGTTTAGCAGGATCAAGTAATGTCAGGGTAGAAGCTTCCGTGCCAGGAAAGGGGCACGCGATGAACTCTTATTTTTCTGTATTGGTGTATAAATCATTTTGCAACCTTTGGAAGGCAGTGCACAAACAAACATTTTACAAACACTATGGATGAAGACACTATGCAGTTTCAGACATCTGGCCCTGTTCTAGCACAGGTGAGCAGTTAGGGCCTTTCAACGTCACTGACAATGCTACACACGTGTTGTCATACCATGGTGCCATCATGGGCTGATTCAGATATAAATATATAAAAACATTATTTAGATATGGATAAAAAATGATTTATATGTGTTTATATTTCAAATTGACAACACCTAAGGTTGTGCTTCCTCTCAAACACACTGTTGGTATTGATCAACATCATTATTAATCTGTTTATCTAGACAACACATATTAAAATTACCTTCTGGAGTCCAAGCCGTGGGCTTAATGCTAATCTCTACACGCTGCATTGCATTTGGTCGATATCTTAGATATGCTAATAATTACCATCAGAAAAGTGGTTCACCAAGGCAGCTACAAATCCATTGGATTACAGAGGTAGGAACGAGTGTTACCAAGCGCAGCAGGATGAGCTCAGCAAGTGGGTGGCCAGTCGCTAAATCAGTTGCCAGCCTCCATGTAGACATAGCCTTATATTTAGCACATTCACACTTCTCTGCGACAGTTATCTTCCCTGCAAAGAAAAAAAAAGCTGCAGTGTGACTGGGCCCTGTGCTTGGGTATCCATTTACCAATAAGGAGCCAAGGTATGGGCTTCGATTTTCACTCCCATTTTAGGTTTTTAAAGTCAGTGGAAAATTTGTGTTTGCAAAGTTGAAATTATATGTGACTTTTTTGACTCTATTATTCTGTAAAATCTATTCAGAGTTGTGTGTGTGTGTCATGTAAACACTGGATAAATGCAGTCTGCAGCATTTTATGATCTGATGACTAGATTCATACACACGGTTATGGTGTTGTACCCTCCTGTCAGAAAGGTAACCACCAAGACACCTGTCACTTCCAATGCTGCGAGGAGGAGGAAGGAGACTATCTGGTTGATTGAAGTTTCACGGTGCATAGAGGGTGAGGAATACAGTGACAGGTCTGTGATTGACACAGATGAAAGTGAGGAAAAGAGCACAGAAGGAGGTAGAGGAGAGGACGGGATACTACAACAACAGCAAGTAAAATAGAGGATACAAGGAGTTCTAAGAAGATATATAGGCCAAAGACACGACAGGTGGTGAGTGGGAGAGGTGGGAAAGGAGGGCATGGAGAAGGGGGAGGGATGAATATCCTTTTTTCTCTTCTCTGTTCATCAACAAGGTTTGCTTATAGCAAGAGGGGAAGCTGAGGGCATTGAGGATAAGATTAGAGAAGGAAAGGGTGAAAGGTATTCCAGCTGGAACATCCCAACTTCAGTCATGCCCCAGTGAATGTGCTGACAGGGTCTGTCTACGCCGCAGAGGGACAAGTGTCATACACCCACACAAACCGCACCGTACTGCACAGGACAGGATGAAACTGGCACACACACAAGATACGACTATTAAACATAGTGGAACAGAGATTACTATTACTTCCATAATAACAATCATTAAAAAACTGTGTAACACATAATGTCTTCTGCGACATGATCCCTCATGTCCTGTAACCTGAGAAAAAACGCGCTGGCAGTGTTACCAGGATGAACTGGGGCTTGGGACGTCGCAGGCAGCCTGTGTTCCGGGCTTGACGCATGACATGTGAGCGATACGGGCAGAAACCATGCACACACGCATCTACCATCATTGAGTCTGTCCCAAAACATACTATATAATATTTGCATATTCATGTCTTTTTCTGCAAACATATTATTGTCATTTAAAAAAAGAATTGTGTCAGACGTGCAGGCTGACTTACAGAACGACTGCTGAAGTGAAATCAAACTCACTGACATTTTGATTTGGATTCCCATTAGAGGCTTGCGTGCATGACATGGTGAGAGGAACCGTTTAGATTGCTCAAAGCGCTGTGTACAACAAAGTGCATCTGCAGTCTATTGACTCTCCAACTGACTGATCAAAGCAGCGTATTAATACGGCGAATTAATTATGCATCAACGTGATATGAAGCCAGTTCCACTTCTAGCAGTTCAGTCAGAAATCCTTCACGGTCGTTCCTGTTAATGAATGCTCAGAGTGTTATCCCATCTTTGTCCATGTAGAATAGTATGACGATAACTTTGTCCCCAGCTGTCCAATAGATGTCATTAAGAGGGTGTGAACGGATATGTGTTCTGGGCCTGACAAGCCCTCTGAGCTTGTGAAAATGTGATTACTGGCCTTCTTGATTGTCTGAGTTCTCTTACCTGTCTGTGCCACTCCACTTTTAATTAACGCTGTACAATAATTAAATCTTTAACTTAATTACCTTTATCTTTTCTTTTAAGGTGTTCAGCCCTCTATGGGAAACTGAATGAGACGCTTCACAGGAAGGGCAGGAGCAAACCAGCATTAAGAGTCTTGGCAACAACAAGGAAGATATTAGGCTGTGAGAAGAAAAAACAGGGGAGTGAGTGACACCTGCCCTCCAGCTCAGTGCGAAGGGCACAGAGTGGAAGAGTGAGAGGAGGGGCATGAAAAGAGGGGAAACACAAGTGAGAATGAAGCCAACTGGAAAACAAGACCTGCCTTACAGCAAACCTCGCTGAAATTAGGATATCTTGCAACTAGAGAAGATGATTACAAGAAATCTGCTCCTATTCGTTTCCCTGTGCCTGTGGGAGGGGCTTGCATTAGGGGCCTCAGCCAGTAAGATTGTCCGAAGCAGAGGAGTGGGCAGTTTGCACATGTTGAAACTAGGGGACGGCAGAGCACTGGACCAATGGGATGTAAGCATGGATGCAAACGCTGTGCCTGTGGTGACTCTGAGAAACCTGATTAGCCATGAGCAGGCTGGTGATGCTGGGCCGTTTCATTATTCCAAAATGCTGCAGAACCACGCTGTACCATCGGCAGCCAACAAGAACAGGCAGCCTTTCAAGCCTAAGCGGGAGGTGGACTCTGTCGACAAAAAAGAAGTGACTCCACACATAATATCCAGTAACAATGACCTAAACCAAGACGTGAAGAAAGTTAACAACACTAAGAACGTTTCACAGTCTTCCGCCAAAGCAGAAAGGTTAGAGAAAACCTTCACCATCCATCACAAGCCAGAGCTCCACTCCAATAAAACCAGGTTTAAATCTGGCCCTGGGTCCAGGAGCAGACCTGATTCTGTGTCAGGGAAAGGATCTGGCGTAGATTCAAACCGAAAGCTGAACCTCACGGGCAGTTATGGCGTTTTGAAGCTGCTGTCTAAAGAGAACCTGGTCAGGATCGTCAATTCCCAAATGCAGAACGTTCCTAGTTTGAGCTTCCAGAGTAAGAGCAGCCGGAGCAGGAAGAGAGATTTGATTGACGTTAATCGTGGACAGTTAGAGGCTCAGAAAGCCGTGAGACAAGATATGGCTGTCACTCAGCTTCACATAGGACTGGATAATCAGACTGCATTTCCTTATGTAAGCCCAGTCACCACTAGAGATCTTTATCGAGACCAGCGTGCTGACACTCATATTAATCCTCTAAGTGAAGTGAAGCCGGCTTTAACCAAAGGGCAGGACAAAGTGGGAATGCAGGGTTCAAACAGCAGTGATAACAAGAGCAAACACCTTGTCCACGTACTGTCAACACCTCGCAGCGAGGTGAGCCTCAGCCCCGAGAAGGAAGCAATGATCAGCCAAACAGAACCACCATTTACATTGACAAAACACCTCCCACTGCATGTTTCCTCTGAGACAAATGATCCTCCCTCGTCTGTGCTGACAATGCAGCCCCTGGGAGTAAGCGCAGGGAGCAGAGTAGCAGATTCCCATAGAGACCCATTAACAGAGTCAGTTCACACCGCTCATACAGAACTCAGCACAGCTCAGTACTCAGCAGATGAAGACAACAAGCCCGTCAACAGCAGTCATGTCCTGAGGCTCCACCCGGCACTCGAATGGAGCCATGATACAAAAGATGCTGAGATGCAAGCTGTCGATGCAGAAGATGGGAAAGGCCTTGTGTTCGAAGAAGCAGAGGACGAGGCGAAAGAAGACGCGCGGGAGCATACGGAGGGCAGAGGGCCGCGCTCCCGCAGCAGGAGGAGCTGGATCTGGAACCAGTTCTTTGTGATTGAAGAATATGCTGGGCCAGAACCTGTGCTCATCGGACGGGTAAGGAAAAGAAAGGGTTATTCGTCATTTATAAGGGCTGTGAACTGTTTTATGAAACTTTTATGAATATTTTACTCACTGTTACAAGTCTTTTATATGGTTTATTTAGCCTCAAGTCCTCCACTCACATGCCCTGCAGGAAGTAGTTAGCATAATTTCACCTTATTGTCATGCTTTGTGTTTTTATGTGCATTGTGCTGCGCTTGGAATTGATTTACACTTCTTCTATTCGACGGGTGCTTTCCAGGTAGCTGTAAAATCTTAATGAATCAATGGTGTACTGAGGCACAAAAAAGCCCCAGTCCAGTTGGCTCAGGGGGCTGCTCATGATCACTTCCAATCTGCACCCGCCAATGGAAATTGACATATCCAAGAGAATTAATAGCTTTGCTCTTTTCTTCCACCATTGATTCTCGCCCTGAGGATAAAGCGTGGTCTGAGTGTTCCCTCGTTTTTTTTGCAGGTCAGACTTGTCAGCTCTCCTGCCTCGTGGTCAGAGGTCTCACTAATGCTGTTTCGTTTGGACTGAACTTACCCACCGGACACACACATGGAGCTGCAGTGTGTCTGCAGTGGTTCAAAGTTGATCAGACTCTTGAAGGAGGTGCTGTTGACTGGGCTGAAGGTGTTTTGGACTCCAGCGTTGTAATGTCTGCTCTCTCCGTACTCAGCATGCACCGAATGTCTCAGTACTCAGCTGCAGTAGATGAGCTAATTTATAAGCCTGTGTGGCCAGTTCACTGAGCAAATGAATAGTAATGATCCCTGTGTGACTGCTGCAGGCTGTTGGAAGCCATAGAGTCAGAAGGTGCTGTGTGTGTGTGTGTGTGTGTCTGCTGACGGGAGGCGGCTCCAATTCGCTTTGCGTTGCAAGGTTTTAACATCCACATGAACACGGCCCTGCAGCCCTTCCAGTACAGTCTCGTACGCCGCTGTGTAGCAGTGACCAGCCCACATGTAATTAGGCTGTTTTTGCCGTTGTGCTACAGTGTGACTGATGACGTTCTGAACTGAATGCTGTGAAGCTCTGTTAGTGGCAATGGAGAAGATGCAAAAGCTAATGCCCCACTTACAGAAGGCACAGTGTGTAAAGCCATTAGTGACAATCTGCTGTGTCAAGCAGGTATTTATGCCAGCACTGTATTGCACCGAAGGAGGGGACAACGCCAGGCCACACACACATCATATGATAGCACTGACACTTGGAGTACACCCAAAATCCTATTGTGGCTGTGTGTGTGTGGGCTAGAGATGTGTATGATTAGTACTCTACTGTATTAGACAGCAATGGCGCACATGAATAATGCTCTTATAGATTTTAATATGCTTATGAATTTTTAATCCCCTGCTTTGCTCCACTGTGGGCTGGTGCTTGTATAGGTAGAGAGATCAGTACACTTTTCATCCCTATCTGGGCCTGGACTGTGCTTCAGCGGAGAGAGCTGTGCTATAGAATGTGAAGACTTTAATGTACAGTCCACGTTAAGGTTCAGTCATCTGCAAACACTGACGTCTGTGACTCACAACACGTGTTTCTCCTTCAGTTGGCTATGCCGTGGTCACGCATCTCATCTTCATCTGAACGTGTGATTCTTTGTACTGTGGCCTCTCTGCCCCAGAACAGTCATGCAGCGTTTTTGTGACAAATCTCTGATAAAACTAATGCTTGTGCCAAGACGTCAGTCTGTGATGTCAACGGGAGGCAAATGATGCTCTGGTGATGAATTGATAATTAATTAGAGGCCAACTTTGTGGGCACAGTGGCAGCACCAACTGTCGCCGTCCACGCATATTTATAGGCACTTCTAGTGATTCAAACTGTCGTAGGCAAAAACAGCTCGTTTAAAATCTATAGGAAGCAGTTGACAAGTCACACGCAGACTTGCAGACCAAGCTGTGTTACTATAATTTCTCATGCTGGGGTGTCTCTGCCCCATGATAATTGTGAATTTAATTGATGCTGTCACATGGTCTATAAGGGGGTTTCAAGTGATTGCTGAGGCAGTGCGAAAGAAACACAGATTTTTCTTGAGGAGAAAAGGCGTCTCAGCAGAGCTGGGATTAAAAGAAAAACACCCCTTTCTGATTAGGAGACACGCACACACGCGCACACACACACACACACGCACACTCTTAAAATGCAAACTTGCCATCACCTCATGCGGGGGCAAAACGTGACGTGATATTTTCTTCCTCTGTGGCACAAGAACTATCTGGCAAGTCAGAGGCCACACATCTAATCTAATCCCCTCACTATCATTAACTTATGATTTACAACAGTATGAACATAATTTACAGTCAGTGAAATTTGCTTGTCTTACACAATTAACAATATTGTCATTGCCAAATATGACGCACATATACAAAACAGCTTATGACACACTGAACAATGAATGAATGAACAACCAGTTCAGAAAAGTAAGAAGGAAAGTGTATTATTACGTAAACATGAAACATTCATTAATATTCACAGATGGAAATTGCTTTGAAACTGCTGAAATATCTCCAGCCTAAGGCTGTAAAGATACATAAATGACACAGTTATTGACCGCTCAGATATTGATCTCTGCAGCGCCGCTGGGTGCAACGTGTGCACACATGATATTGCGAGAGAGCTCACGGAGGTTGGTGGAGTGATGCAAGGATGAGAAGACGGCAGCCAGGAAGCACTGGTGTGTAAAATGGGTCTGCTCTTCTCTGAGGCTCAATCTAGCATCATGCTGCAAGGCATCAGTATTAACAAAGACATTCTTTATGTGCAGTCTACTAAATGTTTAGACTTATTATATATAACTCAACGTCACTGTTTGTTTGCCAGCTTTAGTATCTTTAGAGATTATCCTAAAATCTACCAAACATTGCACATTTACTACTGATGATACAGTTGCAGACCCTTTGTTTAGGACGTCATCAGCCTCTCTCAGCGTTTCTAGTCATGCCCTGCTCACATTCACATAATTTCACACCTGGAAGCTGCCTGGTGTACTCACACTCTGACATAATAAGAACAGAGGCTAGGAAGCTCTATTATTAAATATCTATCCATTCAGCCATCATCTGATATTTATCTGTAATTTAGATTGAAAAGAAAATGTTCCTCCTTGACAAGAATGAATCTGATTTATTTTTACATGTTTTGGAAAACACACAGAGGACATATTTATGTCAAAACCGGGTAAAATCCATGTCATGTCTGCAAACAAACCCACCGTAACACAGAAAACTTCTGCACTCTGCTGTCATGAATATCACTTCACAGATAAAAAGGCCTTTATAAAACTTAAGGAGGGAGACTATGAACAGAGAGAGATGGAGAAGTGGAGGCGAAAACATCAGAAGAATGTGTGATGATGCAACACTTTCTGTAAACACAAACTACTTCTGACAAGGAACTCATCAATAATTATAAAATAAAATGTTCCTTCACAAACAGCTTTGATTTTTTCATGTGCTTTGACTTTTACTCTCGCTGTAGAAATCATTTAGCCTCCAGGTCCAAACACAGCAGGGGTGAGACAGCAATTAGAGAGTGGCTACAGCGCTGTATGGAGGGAGGGGGAGTAGTAAGACAGCGGAGAACAACATGACCATGCAGGATGAAGAGGATGATGGTAAAACCAGAGAGAACTTAGGAAAGAAAAGGGATGTACGGTGCAGGGAGAGCGAGGAGGACAGTTAATGGCACGTAGATATGCAGAGCACAGTGGTATGGAGGAAAAAGGCAAGGGTGGTGAAAAGTAAGGAAAGGTTAATGGCTTACAATAGCAGAGGGGTGTGAGGCAGTAAAAGGAAAAAGAGATAAGGAAGGAAGAGAGGGATCACACACATTCTCAAAGCTGACCTCACAGCCTGTAAAGGCTTGAAACAAAACGAATAGTGAAAGACAGAAATGTGAGGTCATGAAAAAGGCAGTTGAGAATCCAGGGCACGAGCGCTAGGGAGGGTTGGGTTTACAGCGAGTGAAATGCAGGCGTGAAGAGGGAGAGACTGGAAGAATAAAGGAAGTAGTTAAATGCCGTTTAACTACAGGCCCGTGTGGAGTCCACATTCATATGTGTCTGTGTGACAAGTGGGTGTAGACCAGGAATTTGACTGATAATAGAGGGGATGACTGAGGGAACAGGACTATGAGGTGAAAAGAAGTGGAAGGAAAGGAAGAAAACCAAGGGTATCGAAGATGAAATTCAAAGAAATCACAGCTGCTTTTCTCTCTTTCCAATTTCTCTTGTCTCTAGTTTTGTCTCAGGATAAGGTTGAACAAATCAGCAAAGTGAGCTCCTGAATTTAGAGCGTTGTTGAGAATGACAGAACTATTTATCTGACAGTATATAAAGCTTTTACAATACATCAACAGCATTTTAGCATAACGTAGAAGTGCAAGCAGAGATAACCCTGGGCATTTTGGAATAGTATATTATGTGCTTAACCATAACAAACCCAGGTAATATAATATCCGAGAGCTGGTTCACTGCCTGGGGTCAAGGTCATGTCAGCAGTGAGGAATGTGGTGTGTTTAAGGCACTGTGTAGTCACGTGACATAGGGAATATGTGAAGTGGAGTCAAAGTCATGATTATGCATTGCTCAGTGAGAGCTGCATGACCGTGACCTTGAGCTGAAATTTATGCATTGGCCTGGACCATGTGCTCTACTTCTTCCTGTGACCCTGAAGCGGCTTGTGAGTCAGGTAGTGGAGGGTCTGGGTGGGAAGGGAGAGCAGAGGAGGAGGAGAGATCAGGAGAAGACAGGTCCCATGAAAGACAAACATATGACATATAACATGTTTTATCAGAAATTCCTCATCAAGTCTGGCTTTCAGCAGCCTCTCCACAACTCTTTGGTGGCGTCAGGGCAATCGGCCTATGCCACAGTGTTGACGTGCAACTCTTCTCTTATGTGACAGCTGGAGTAGCAGCCATTTCCAGTAGATTGTGAAGTATCTGCTGTGTTTTCTCCACCTCCCACCACTGCTTCAAAGAACTAAAGTGCCTTGCTGAGTTCCTGAGTCTTGTTCCTAGAAACTACTGAAGCATTGGCAGAAAATGTTGACCTGTAATGATTATCCCTCAGCTGGTGAAAATGATTAGCAGTGTAAAATCTGTTCTGTAAGAAAAGCTTTTCTGTCTGTGTCTCCCTTCATGGATGTTTCAACAGCCTATTTTTAGGTCCTGAATTATGAAGTCAGCAAGAAAAGAAAGATAACAGTAGAAAAGAGGAAACACTTTGATTGTTTTACGGTAACAGCTTCATCTTTTTAGTGGTTTTGCCTTTATTTGCTTTCCTTAGAGTCTCTCCTTTGAAAATGTTTCTCTCTTCCAAGAGATCAAAACCAACCAGTTTAAGTAAGTAAGTATGCCAACGCATCTAATGGAGTTGTCCATGTCAGGAAATTACGCTTTCAAATCACTTATTCCGCTACAGAGTAGAGGTCTGCATTTCTGTCACAACACTCACCACCAGACAGGGTGTCTGACAGGAGTCAAGCTTCATCTCCATCTCCTGACATTTGCCTGTTAGTGAAAACATCTGAGTCTCTGTTTGCTGATGGGACTAACTCAGTGCTTTTTGTGATTGTGAGCTCAGATTCTCTCTCGCTACAGCTTCCTGCTGTTGTTTGTCAGACTCACTCTGTACATCTGTCTGCTGTTACCTTTATTTTACACACACCCACCATTATGTTCCGTGTCCTACCCACAGAGCAACAATGATCATCACAAGGGGCACGTTTTTATTACACCAAACAAAAGGAAGAACCAATTATGCTAAGGTTTATAAATGTGGTTATTAGCTGTTGATGGTGATAATGATACATACAATTATTAACTATACACAACTGTATGATTATCATGGCATCAAACAAACACTGCCTAAGCTACCGCCTACTTTCTCTGCTCAGACGCTGTTGCCTTTTATCTGTTGCTGCAATCACGGCTGGCTGACAGTTCGCTGTAGAGCCATATAGCCACCAGTCATAACTTTTTTTTGAAATCAGTGACTTCATTTTAGGTGTATGACAAAATGTCAAAGCATGAGTAGTTCTTCCCTTTCAAATCCCAACAGACTCTGGGAGTGAGGCTCTCTGAAATCTGCTCCTTTTGAGGAGCAAGAACAGCACATGTCCAACATCTCCACATTCAGCGCATTTTATCCGTCCTGAAGTGAACACCATGTACGACCTGTCACTATATTTCACTCAGCTCTGTTTGTGTAGGAAGGAAACATAAACACAAACTGCAAAGTGACGGTTTTAAATTCACTGGCAAAATTTCCAAACCTGCAGAGTTCGTTCATTTGGCACAGCAATGTGTAAAGGAGCTGACAGAGGGTAGACACCTCCAACCTCTAAAAATCTCTAATAACATAATCTTCTGTTTCCAAGGAGACCATGACAAGTAAATTGGCCAGAAGAACCACTTCCACTACTATCTGACGGGACAATCCTAATTCCATGCCGGAGGGGTGGAGGTAGCATCTTGTAGGATGCCCAGTAGGAGTCACCATCTAATTACTGAAGGACAATCAGTCCCAGCATGCAACACAGAGCAGAGAAGTGGAGTTAGTGTGAAACGAACAAACAAGTGAACAAACAAAGAAAGTTCAGTTTTATTAATTTAACATCAATTCACATCTCAAGGTTTGAGTCCTGACACAACTATATGAAAACGCAACTAATCCCATTTCAACAAGCTTTTCAATTCCAAAATCAGTCAATAAATATTTAGTATAATTATAGTTATTATTATTATTATTATTATTATTGTTGTTGTTGTTGTTAATAGCTGTTCTAAAAGCTGTTCTTTCTGTAGACATGCGCAGACACACTGATTTCTGGCTACCGATGGTGCAGCCTTCCTCTTAGCTGTGGTCTGTGGCGACATATACGTATGTGGGCAATTTGCCCTTTAAATGTACGGCAGTGACTAAAGCCTCCAGTGGCCTTTTCCAAGCTCGTCTCCCTCAGCTAAAAATATAATGTGACGTATTCACCACCACTGGAGCACTGAAGCAGCAAGACACAAACAGTCAACAAAGCACCGCCGTACACACATCCAAGCACACGCTCTAATATATCATCTGATTACGATAATCTGAAGTAATGCATACCGCCAAGCTAAAAACACAGCTTTGTCCCGAATATGTGCTGGAGAGGGAGGGAACAGTAATGAGATGCGGTGAGTAGCTTATGGTGTTAAAGGAGAGTTGAATAATGAATGTTCTATTAAGTGCACTGCACATACAGTGTGCCTGAGAGTGACAGAGGGATTTGCCATGCTGTGTGTGTGGTGACGTGGAGGCCACACGGTGTGTTCTACACAGACAGGCTGAGATCAGACAACAGGGCAACATGTTCACACCATGATTGTTGCAAAACAATTAACTGTGGCTCCTCATGGCGCGTTTAAGCCATGTCACGCTGAAAGCCAAGCAGACAGGGTGAGATGAGACTGTTTTCAGTAGTGCTTGACATTGTGTTGGCAAGTAAAACACACACATGCAAACACACTCACAGAGGAAATGGGTTTGACTGAAAGTTTAAATGGAATTTCAAACTTGTCACAGTACAAAAGGTCTGTCTTCTTAAGTCACAAGTGCTACTAAGAGGCTGGCTGCTTTCTGCAGGGGGTTTATGTTTGAGTGCCTCTGCATAATTGAAAGGTGTTTTCATTACCGTATTGATGAGAGACGACACTGTGGAAATTTGCATGCATGTGCAGTAGACACACCTGGGTGAATCTGTGTTTGCATACTTTTAATGGCTGTGGTTCGTTTTAGCCTGGCAGTGTAGTGGAATGGTTTCAGTTACAGGCAGTCAAAAGAGCACTACACACACAATACAGCATAGTAAAACCACAGAGGATGTCAACAAGGCAGCATTTCTGCTCAGTTATGGTGAACAACGTATGGAACCAAATTCAAATGATTTCAGTAGGTCTGGTGAGTTATGGAGAAGAAGGTTGAGGCTCAGGTCCACTCAGGGTTAGAGACTATGACTCCAGGAGGGCTTTTGTGTTGAGATTTCTAGGAACAGAGTCACTCCAACAAAATCCAACTAAAAACTTCTCCAAACAGGAAATGACACGTAGGTAAAGTCTTTAGAAAATACAATGACTGGAGGGTATAATCCAAGATGGTGACCTGTTGCAAGGCATTCTTGGAACAAAGAAATCGGAGCCACAAGTCTGTCTCTTTCCTAACTTGCGCAAAAGGTTTGGGGCATGGACTTTTCACAACAAGAGCGTCAATAAGTCACGACTAAATAAATCAGCAGCTCGCTGTTGGGAAGGTTGGAACGCGCTGGAAAGGCAGATGATCTGGGATTTGTCTATTAATATTACATCTGTAAATAGAGACCAGGAGACAAACACAGGTGAAAACAATCAGCGAACAGGAAGTGAGCCTTTCACGCAAAATACCAAACTGCTTCTAGAGCCAATCGCGACACTGGCAGTAGGCGCTGAAGTGTGCGTTTGTGTTCCAGTTGAGAACGATTGGCTATCGCTCAGCGGTTCGTCCCTCAGCAAGACACTGTTCCACTAAGTTTATGAATAGGAACTTGTTCCTAAACTTGCGTGCACTCAGTTCAACTTTTATTTTAATTGGCTGCACAGTTTGTAATGAAGTATAATTGCATAAATATATTTACCTGGGGTTAAATTAAAGTTTTTCCTTTCAAGGTGAAACCTATTTTCAGAGTTGGAACCAAATTACAGAGCTCTTTGAAGGAAATGTCCTGGAAATGAATGTACTCATAAAATAAAGTATGTTTCATGCAGGTATTTACATTTAATCTTGACTTGGAAATAGAAATTCGGGTGACATTTTAGTGTATATTGTGAAAATGTACAAACAACAACAATACTGTTGGGCGGGGTTGGGGTTTGTTTAAAAGGGGGGAAACATGTTCTGTCTCTTCCCTCGTCATTTAAACACATGTGTTCTGATGCTGGAGTCACATACTTGACAGACATGGATGTAGGTGTGTCACATCTCCCTTTGAGGCTAGACGAGGATATGCCCCTGCACATATGGCAGAGTGTGAAGACCTGTGATGATAGCAGTGCCGATCACAGCCAGCCCACAGAGCCGCTGACTTTAATTATCAGCTGCTGTGTAGACGATGGCCCCAGCTTGAAGCTGTGCTCTATTAACCGCAGCACACGCTGGCCTGCTCTCAGCTGTTCCTCCTCTCTCCAGGTCAGGCCTCACCGACACTGAGACGTGCACACAAGGTACACAGGCAATCACATACATTCTTAGTCTTGACTTGGCTTCCTTTCCATTCTGTGCAACGACTCTGCCAAGTGGAGGTTCAGCCAGGAAGGAGGCTCAGAGTCATGACACCCTTTTCTTAGAGCTACTGTGGCCAACACACACACACACACACACACACTCACTGGGAAAGACTGTTGTTAAAACGATCACGTATTGGACAGTCATGGACTCACACAAATATTTACACATACCTTCGAGCAAAAATAATGATATCTCAGAAGCAGGTAAGCCAGCCACCAGGCATGGTTTCATTTCTAACGGGCTCTCTGAATGTGTTTTGGCCCTTTACCAAATTAATGTTGCTGCCGTTTTCCTCTGCCTGTTTCTTCAAACACCTCTCTGAATTTGTGGGCCTGATCCAAATCGATTGGCTGACCCGTTCCCCTCTAGCCTGTTCGACACTCCCTTACTGATATGAAAGCGCTCGCTCTGTCCAGGGCAAAGGCGACAGATCAACCCAGCTTTGTTGTGGAATTTGAGTCAGTGGGACTTGTCGTTGTCCTGTAGCCATTTGGGCCTTTTGAAGTCGCCTCACAGCAGATAAATAGCTTCCCCTCCTCCAGAGCAAACTGGGGGATATTCTCACACATCTGCCCTTGCAGACCGTTCTTCGTGTGCTCTGGGAATTAAACCCGCTGCTAATCGCAGGGCTCAGCGGTGCCCTGCACTGATGCTAGACACCTATTGGCATTTCATGTGAGCTGCCAGATGATTGTTCTACCTACCGTAACCTTCCCCCTCTGTCAGCCTCACACAAGCAGAGCGACCACACACGCGTAGGGGAAAACAGCCGCATTGATAAGGCTAATGCAAAGCTGTGGAAATAAAACTAATTTTGCTGCTGCTTTTATGATTTACTGTGTGGCAGAAAGGAGAAATTGTGTGTATGGGGTATTAGTTATTTAAGTGATTTAGAGGTTGGCAGAGAGTGCTTTACCTCCTCTCTATATGATTTATAGTTATTGCAAAAATGTGAAAGTGAGTGTATGAGTATAAGCATATTACCTTATGATAATATAAGTAATTGAAGAGATTTAGGTGTCTGGGAGGGCTGGGTGCTGCATGCACAACAAGCCTCTCTGAAAACAGAGATGGCAGCTTATCAGACTGAAATCACTCTCCGAGAGTGGTGACACATCAGTAAGTCTGGCTTTTGTGGCCAGTGGCTCCATGTTGACTCTTGATATATTTGATATGTATCAGGGGGATATGAAATGCAGGAGTTATGAGATGTCACATTATTCACTTTAAGAGGATGTGAAATATGCTGATAGCAAGTTGTTTTATAATATTACATATTATTGCAAACAGAATATTTTCGCACACAGCGAGGATGGCTGAATGATATTTCAGATCTGTGGTAACCTCCACACGCATTATGTATTACATTATATCTGTTTATGTGCATTTTCCCATTCCAGTGCCTATTAATCTTGGTGGGGTAGATAAGTGTGAGAGGTCAGTCTTAAATGGATTTGGTTTCCTCTGGCTGGGCTCCCTCGCTCCAGCTCTTTCAATCAGCCCTCTACTGCTCGCTGTGGTAATGATGGCCGGAGCTTCATTAAGAAGCTCGTTAAGTCCTCTCATTAAGCTGCAGGGCCACTAAGACTTTGATTGTTAATAGCGCTTTGTTAAGTATAGTGAGAGTCCTGCTCCCATGTTGGTCTTGACCAGCTCAGTGTTGGTGCTGTGGTCAACTGTCCCCAGATGCTCAGTGTAGGTCAAACTGAATTGGACTTGATAAGTCAAAACACTTCTTCAGTCTTACAGCCCCTGGAATAAAAGGTGGTGATGAACAAGAAGAAACAGGTGGAGCTCATTTAAACTTAAAAAGTCTCAGTACAAGCAAAGTCATTACTGAAGTATTACAGAAAATCGAGAACAAAAAAATATAAAATGGTTTTGGCACAGCAACTTAAATAATCACAGTGGAACAAAACAGCTACAAGACACCAGCTGTAAACAAAAACCCATTGTCTGCTACTTTATGTGCATCTGCAATTTATATTTACTACCATGGATTTTGTGCCTCTGAGCTACTTCAGTTAAATATTAGGTAGATATAGTGATGCATTGGGACAAAATATTGTGGTTAAATGGTTGCATTTTCCACCGTCAAAACAGCGACAGGCATGATAAGGTTAAACATCTCCAGTGTGTGTTTATGATTCATGCATGAGTTTGCACACATGCTCAGTGGGCTTAGCCAGAGCTGCCCATGCCTTGGCCATGAGGAAGCTAGAGCCTACTGTACACCCACTGCACACATTTACCATACACAGTGATGAAGTGTAGGTGTTGGACAGCAGACACACGATGGAGGGTTGAACCACACGGAATACAACCTTTAAAGTGACAGGACAAAGCTCAGGATTCATGGGTGGAGTTGTCGCAGGGTCATTCCAAGCCTTCCTTGAAGCCAGCATGTGTGTGCTAATTGTACCTGATTACCACTTTCTTCAGTTGAATCACAGTGTGCAGGGAGACATTGCTTGATATCAGCATTATGTGTGTTTCTACACAGCGGCGTCTTTGTTAGCCACAGTGCCAGTTCTCTCATTTGCATCGTCATTAAAATAAGAATGATCTTTTGAAGGTGAAGTGTTTCGTTTTGGAGTTTGTGGCAGATTGTTCATAGTTTCAACTTTGAGACAACTGCGTTTTTAGCTATAAACAACCTTGTTAGTGTTCGCTTATCGGTTACCCCCCTGGAAGTTGGCGCATTCCTGTCACCCCCCAGAAAAGTGTTGATTCTCATACATTACCATTATCATTTCAACAATTTCAGTTCACAGTATCCATTCTCATTTTATTTCGTAAATGTGCTTAGCTGTTGCCATGCAACAATGCTTTCCATTGCTAAGCCCCTATCTGTCCCCTAGACAGCGCTCTGCTCTCTTGTTTCTGTCGAAAGTCACAGTGTCACACTTTCTGGTGAGTGGAGGATAATTTAACCCTCTTTATTGTCACAGTTGCTATTCAGTCCACGTAGGTGGAGGTAATGAGATTGAATCTTGATGCGCTGGGTGTGTCTCTCTCACCGGGAAGCGGGACAGTGTAGAGCCTTCGCTGATATTACTTCTCACTGCATGAGAGGACACTGGTCTTTCTGCTGCTCTGCCTTCCCGCCAGGCACTGATCCAATAACGCTCAACACAGGGCTGTGATCAATACCGCGTGTCCCACTGTCATGCAGCCCTCCTCTCTCATACACACACATAGTTAGGGAATAATTGATTGGCCTACTGTTCATTATTCCTTTGATTTGGTGCTTTCATTAAACAGTCTGGGCACTGCATGTGCACACACTACAAAGCTCTCGCTTTCCGTGGCAGCTGGGAGGTGAATCAAGGCTTTAAGAGTGAGCAAAATGGCACAGGTTGTGGACATCACAGAGATTAAGGAGACTTTGGTTCAGTACTGTTGATACTGCAGAAGCAGAAAAATCTGACTTCTTACAGTTGGAGGAAACCACGTGTGAGACAGAGGGAGATATTGTGCACATTTCTTTTGTCTGCCTCTGTTTAAATTCATTCTATCCTGGAGGCACGTACAAGATTATCTGCTTGTTTTGTCTTCTCTGTCTGTCTCTGAAAAAACAACTTAATTTTAACTGGTGTTTACTCTTCTGCCTCCTTCCCTCCATTGTCTTCTGCCTTTTCTTACCTCCATCCATTTCTTCACCTTCTTTTCCTTTGTTTCTTTCGTTACACTTCTTCTCTTCATCCTCTATCACCTAGCTCCACACCGACATGGACAACAATGATGGACGCACTAAATACATCCTGAAAGGTGATGGGGCGGGCTCAGTCTTTGTGATAGACGAGAAGACAGGTAACATCCATGTTACTAAGCCACTGGACCGCGAGGAGAAGGATGAGTACCGACTCATTGCCACAGCCACCGACAGGCAGACCAACAATGCCCTGGAGCCCTCATCACAGTTCATAATTCGAGTGCAGGACATCAACGACAACCCTCCAGTCTTTGAAGACGGCCCCTACAGTGCCACCGTGCCTGAGATGGCAAATATAGGTACTGGACCCTGGGTGGGCAGTAGGAGGGTGGGTTTACTTTGTGCATGTCTGTCTAAATAAAATGGAGTTATCAAATGTAATAAACAACAATAAACAGTAAAAGAAACAACAATTCTCAGCACTAATGTATGGTGGAAAGTAACCAAATTTTAATTACACTAAAATTTAGTAGAGAGAGCGAGAAGAGAATTGTGAATTAAGGTATTACATTCTTATGCATCCATAGTGCAATCAAACAGCATATTGATACTGTATATAAACACTGCACACACCACAACAAATGCAAATAGACCAGAAGACTGAACTACGCTGAACTCACTCTCGTGGAGCAATGACTGGCTGGTACGTTGCATATTGGACTACAACCATCTCTTTTTGATCCCGGTTCAGATTTCCTTCTTGAGCGCAGAAGCTGTGCCATGTTGATTCTATCACGTTTGGGTGAGCTCTGTAAAGAGAGTGAGTGCCAGTGGAAATCCAGTTGTGGGCCAAGTTTTGGTCTTTGGGTGGAGCCTGAGGTGGGGCTGTGTCACCTTAGACCCTAGTCTACATGCACAAGTAGAAGAATTCTGAATGTCATAGGATCAGACTAATTAGCAAAATTCACAAAATTCTAAACTGATTTTCACACAATCTGAACATGAATTCTGATTTTTAAATGGAGTTAGCACTGCAGCAATGCATGAATCCACTGCCCTTCATTATTTCAACATTGTGATGAACCTGGTTTCAAACTGCTCAATCACTGGCCACACTAGAAAAAAAACAAGAGGGGGGAAAGGAAACTTATTAAATTTACTGCAAATAAAGTGCAATTGCCAGTCAAAGATCCCAAACACTTTATAGAGTATGTAGATGCACACAAAGTAAGCATTCAAGCCCTCTCTTAACCCTTATGGGGCCTTTGAGAGACCAAACGACCCCACTGATAACTAGGAGGAGCCAAAGCTCAAAAACACACACCAGGGTTGGATCAAACAGCCTTCGTGGGTGTAACATCCAACCAATGAACACGTGTGGGTCTATGATGAACAAGTTCATCCAACCGTTCATCTAGATGAAGCGTGTTGTGATTTATCGTCCGTCTGCTGCTGTTTTATCCAACCCATGTGTGGTTTGGAGCTTAGAGCCCTGTTTTCATTTTGACATCCTCGAAGGCTGCACAAGGGTTAAGACTTCAGCCTAAAAATATATAATTATAGTATAAATGTATATATTTGTTATTACACACTGGCTTGTCTTCTTCAGTAAGGTCTAAAGCAGCGAGGTCTAAATAGGTGTGTATCCGGTGATTGTTTGATCTCCACCACATCTGACGGATGTTGTACAAAAGTAGAAGTGAACTATGCAGGATAAGTGAAACGTCCTGGTTTTAGCTATTCTACTAAAGTCATCCTGGCTTATCCCGTTGCACGTTTGCCAAACGAGGACACGAAGGAGGAACTAAGTCAAGCCTGGTGCAGATAGCTGGATGAAGTGTTACTGATAAAAGAATTAACCAAACGTGTGCACTTGTCAACGAGCAGAACTATATATACAGCATGAAGAAGTCAAACAAAAAAAAGGAAAAATCGCTGCTATTATAAAGAAATTATTCTTGTGGCCTTATACATTTATTTCATGTCTAAGTATTTAAAAAATAATTTCCAAGATCATCATAATTACAGTTGTAGCCTACGCTATAAATTCCTTAGATTTAACCACTGGTGGAAAATATGTTACTACTCTATGTAGATGCTTTCTTGCAGGTGGGCAGATGACTTTTCACTTTGTGAGCTGTTTGTGATGTTCTGCTATATCGGGACCTGCCTTGTGCCTTAAAACTGTCACGATACTTTAAAGTAAGAAGAGAGAGGACTAAGAGGAACAGACCTCTCAGAAGTGATAAACCAAGGCAATGCTGTGTGCACCTCGTTGATTCAAAAGCTAAATACAAGCAGTAGCTACAGCCTTTGCTGTTCTGTTGATAAACTAATATTTGTTGATTTGCGTAGAGGTTAAGCATGAAAACACAGTCATAACAGCAGGAAGCGAGTATAACTGGGCGTCATGACGTGTTGAACATGATGAACCGTGAGCCCTTTGATTAGGGTTAGATTCTCTAATACCTTCAGTTCCAGGCAAGGCTTTGTGACGTAAGAACTGCAAGGTCATGATTGTTGCTGTGCACAGCCACTTGGAACTCACCTATCAGGCCTATCAGTCCTGGCTCTGGAGACCTCGGTCTGCTAGTGGAAAATCTGACATTCTCCTCCCGCCTTCGCTGGTGCTGCGTCTGGCTATCACATCCCAGCTTCAGACTACTGATCAGGACTGTTTTGATGGAGTTGACAGTGGACCCCACGCCCAGGTTGTTTGGTCTGGATGCGCGACGTCTGTCACAGATGCCATGCTAAGCCGGTCTCAGCGATCCTGGGACGGCCTGTAATCTCGTCCATGGCCTGAGCCCTCAGCTATGCAGTGGAGGACAGGGGATCTTAGGTCACGTTTGGAGGCCTGGCCTATGTTTGATTTTGGTTCTCTGTCCTCTCTGCTCTCTCACATATTTGTTATTTTCCTTGTCTTATATGTCACTTTATCAGCCTTTATCATAATTAGCTAATGCTATGCTATTTCACATTAAGCATTTGGAGGATGGAGGAGGAGGTGACACCTGGGCCAGGTATGCTGAGCCCTTTCCTCCAACAGTGGTCCACGTCACCTCCAGAGTACTGCTAGCTGAGCTCAAGGAAGCAGGGTTCCTCAGGCTGGTTGCAGGGACACCAGCCCTGCAACCAGCCTGAGGAAAAGGTGAGCCAAGCGTCTGCCATGGCACAGTGGATGGGGACTGGATCTGCTGGGGTTGAGCCATTGTTGTGGCTGATGACATCTGTCCCAATCCACAAGTCCAATTACGGCCAGACCAGTAAGTGACGCTGCCTCTGGAGTCTGGACTTTCTGATTTCCACAACTCGGCATTGCCCAGAAGCCTGCTCCATGTGAGTGGTTTCTGTCAGACACTGGCCTGTTACTGTGAGACCCAGCTGGTCAGGGGTCAGCTGGCAAGGACTGTGCATTTCAGTTCAGGGTGGCTCTGCTCAGAGCCTGACTGCTTTACCAAAGAGCACTTGGATTTCTCGTTCCTGACTGGGACCTGGCAGCGTCCACCTGAAGCACCTTCCTGAAGCCGCCTCACCCCCCCACTGCCTGCAAACAAGGCAGACCAAACGCAAACTCACAGAGGTGTCAACATATTTTCAACTGAGATGTCAAGCGAGATTTTTATCAATTCACAAGTTCACATTATCTTCACCGCTCTAATGCAACTACGGTTTCTGGACGGTTGCCGAAAAGTAGTAGCTCCCCAGTGACTTGAGTGACTGGAACTAGTTTGAGCGTGTCCTTGTTCCCAAAATCCCAGCTGACAATCAAATTTGTCAGTTTTTAGCATAGGAGGCTCACCCAGAGTTTCAAAAAGGCCCAGAGCTGGGCTTCGTTGAAGAGGCAGTCCAGCTGGCTGCATCGCTGGACACACATCGTCACTCACTGAAAAGACTTTTCTAGTCTTTCTGTCGAACCCTAACCCATTTAACCCAGACCCCAGACACTAACCCCTAGCGAGCTTGGGGAACAGCACGGTATATGCTATTCAGCAAACCAGGCTGATAGCCACTGCGTTTCAAAAATGACAGAGACGTTAGATGTCTCTCAAATAGTTATTTCATTCCATATTGATACCAAGCACTGCCGTTCGTCTTCATTACCACCAACAGTTAAGAGGCAATAGCATGTGAGCAGAGCGTAGAAAGACACTGAGATCATACTGCTGGAAATAATATTAAAATTAATAAACGGAGATTCTTTAGTTCAAGTGGCGACATATCAGTTTCTTCTACCTTTAGCAAGGATTTGGATACTTTATTGATTTGGATGTTGATAAAGTTTATTATAGCTGAACTGGTTGCTGTCTGTGATTATATATGTATAGCGGTGCAACATCGTCTGATTAGTGGCAGTTAGTGCCAACATAATTTGTTAACTGTTAACTGCTAATTTAGATTAGACAATATTTTTCAATACTGGTCTTTGGTTACATACATTTTGAGACTCTTTTCCTAATTTGTTATTAATCAGTTATTAGCCCTGATTGTTGCCTCCATATTTATTTTCATTTATAGTTAAATAATAATAAAATAATAGTTATTTTAGACCATTTCTATTAGCTAATAAATAAATACTCCTTCAGTTATCAACACACTGCTATCAGACTCCAAAATGATGTCCTACTTGACTCCCTGCTAAACATGTTATGTTTTATTATTTTTATCTGAATGCATTTTATTCAGTAGCTTGAATTGTATGTTTATCTAGCGTGTACAAAAGAGTTTAATACTTTTTACTGAGAAAACATGAAATAATGGGTTAAACGAAGTAAAAGGTTTTGGCAGCTAAGTTAGTGTTGCATGATTGTTCATCGACAGGTGGTGGAGGTACAGTACATTATCACACACACTTAACCTTTACTAAAACAAATTCAAATCAAACAGTGGAAAAAACTGCTTCAGTGTAGTTGGTTTAATGCAGTGCATAAATGCCTGTATGTGGGTCATTTTAGTTATATGTTAGTGTGAGGAAAGTTCATTATGGAGCCTGAATCTAACACCAACGCAACTCTCCTGCAGCTGTAAAAGAAAAGCGTGGATACTGACTGGATGTGACTGTGGTCACAGCAGATGATCGCTGTCTGTGTCACTAATTATACATTTCTCCTGTCCAGCATAAAGTCAGAATATAATACTCAATTACGTTTTAGGCCGAATCACAGAGGATGGAACCATTCATGCTTTTAATATTTTCTGCCAGTGCTTCAATGGGTTATTTCACATGACTTTTTCTATATTTCTGTTTTTTTCCTGTGCTTTTCACTTGTATATACCACATTGATACATTGTAAAATAATTTTCAGTACATAACACCAACAGTTTTCCTCTTGATGGCCATCAACATCACATTTTCACTAACTAAAACTACATTTTTAGGGACTTTAACACAGGAAACACGGATAAGAAAATAAGCCCAAGCATGTATCCAAATAAAACATTTTAAAGCTACTGTTCAATGTTGATGTTTGCAACCAAATATTATATTTTATGGTGTATTTTATTAATAAGTCAGTTTTACAATATATTTAGTTTCACCTCATGAAATAACAGTGATATTTTATTCAAAACAAGCAATAGTTTATGCCTTGAGCAGTTGCCAACATATACTACTCAATATAGTGGGATATAATTGAGTGAAAACTGAGATTAAGTTGCTCTAGGCTGCATAAATGAAAAAGTCAGTGATGCGTGTCCAAATTAAATCTTAATATGAGGCCTATTTGATCCTCTTTTTTGTATTTCACTTCAGGTTTTGCAACACCGGCTGGCAGGGACAGGACTAAGCAAAGTGGTACCTTCCCCTTTGCACAGTGTCACAAGAGCTTTGTGTCTATGAAGCACAAGAATATAAGGATCAGAATAAGTGTAGATATAATTTCTGAGGCATTTGTATATGCAGACAGGTTCCAAACCCAAATACTGGATGCAAATCTGAACACAATTTAAATGCAATGCTAGCAGAATCCCTAATGGGCTGGATTAATGGATGCTTAGTAATAGTAATGTCATCACGGTTGTTTGCAAGACATATAAGACACTTCCCTGCAGCCATCACACAGCAGCAAGTTCCAGTGTCTAATTTAATAAATGGGCAGGTTGTAATTAGGTACAGGTCAAACAGTGTAGGTTTTTATAATATGGTGATTATAATTATATGGAACTCCTGGGCTATGTAATTATGTTAATTGCTTCAATACGCTTGTTTTGTATGTCACTACTTAGAGTTGTAGCTTGATTATGTGTGTGTGGAAATGTCTATATTCTTTAACTAACTGAATCCAATATGTTGTGTAAGCTGAGCACACCAAAACGAACGCAAAATAGAAACCGTGCATGTGTTACTGCATAATCTAACCTATTAGTTGCTGCAAATTCATATTTGACTCTGTGTAATGTGCTCCTGCTTTGGTACCTGCTCCTTTTAAAGAAGGGCATTTTTCTATTGGCCTGTCATCACAGCTCATTAGGAAGCTGTCACGAGGAACATGATGGGCCTTAACTTTTACCTACTGTAAGTCCACCTGACAATAATTAATTCTACATATTATGCAAATCCCTCCATCATATCTTTTCCACATTACACTACTAATCAACATTAATAGTCCAATCCAGTTTTCATCTGCGTTGCTCCCAGACTTCTGCCTGTGAAGCAGTGGGTTGTAGAATTATATGAAGACATTAATCTTCACAACATTAATAGTAGAAAAGAAAAATGTGTTTTTACTGCAACCACCTTCAAATCAAAAGTCGGTTCATGATACTTTGGTTGTTATTTGTCATTTATGTAAAGGTGGAAGCTGAAGGTGAAATGTGGTATTTGTGCAAATGTGAGACTCCAATTTGCCAAGAAATGGGTGTTTTAGACATTTGTAAGGCGACGACAGAGAACATGTCACAGTCACAGTGACCTGATAATATTTCTTTGACCACAAGAAGATCATGCTCAGTGTAATAAGACTGCTTGGAACATCAATGAAATGAGAAGTAAGGTCAGTGATAGGAGGGTTTAGCACTCATGCTGCAGCAAGATGTTGGAGTGACAATTACTGTGTGAGATTGTGATTCAGAGCTGGGCTACACAGTGTCTGTAATAGTGCCTGTAAGAAGCAGTTTGTATGTACAAAAATACTCTAATCTCAATTTAAACTCACCTCTAGTCCTGAAAATGGCTCATTTGTGAGAAGCACTAGACTCTTTTAAAAGCAAGGAGAATTGCTTTCATGAGACCATGCAATTTGCCAGAAAAACGAGGGTTGTATTTTAAATATTGCGCCACTACACTCTGTAGTATATTTGGCCTGAGGTCGATGGCATGTGCCTCTTAATCATTTTTCCAAACATCAAGGTCCCTGCTTAGCAGAATTGTTTAGTTCAAATCAGAATAATGACCATGCCAGCAGCCTGCCAGGGCACGGCCCAAGGAGAGGGGGTGACGGAGGCCACTATTTATTAATCCTATCAGCAGCTCAGACTAGATTGAGTTCATGTATTCTGTTTACTTGATGATTCAATATTTACCGAGGCGCTTTGCAGCATGTGTGATTAAGGAGATGAGAGAGTGCTGCGGTGAGAATCCTATCAAAGACTCGTTACATGATACATTAAAGGGTGATGGGTTGGGGGAGATGGAAAGTCAGTGTCTCATCTACAGCAATGAGACACTAACACAAGCTGTTCTGGAACGGAGCCAGTGCCCTGCATGCAGCGTGTCTGCAAAGTGCTTGTATAGGCTCGATATAAACACAAATGCCAGATGTGTATCTGCATTCAGGAGAATGGCTTAAAGTACAAGTTGTAGTATGAATATTAAAATCCCGTGTTTCACTGCTTGTGTGTTTACAGTATAAGTTAAAGGAGCATTGCTTTTCCCCGGAGCACAGCCATCGTATGGTTTAAACGCGCGTTCCAGACTGGATGCATGGCGCCGTTAATATTTGATCTTTGTGCGGTGGGACCAGTTGTAGAGCATGGCTGCCAGGCTGCATACCAATAGCTTCCCTTCCCTTTGCTCCGAACTTGTTGCAGCAACCCCACAGTCCAAATACTTGATCCTTAAGTCAGATTAGTTTTTACTGTTTTCAAAAAAACAACAACCCAAAAACATTTCTGCACTTATCTCACGTACAACATCTGTAGTAAAAAAGAATAAAACAGAGCTGTTTTTGCTTTTAGACACGGACTCACACTCACGTACGACACCACTGCAGCTTTGAAATGGCACAAGTATAAACATATAACTCCAAGATCATCCTTGAGCTTTGACCTCCTTTTTCACAACCTACATATATTATGATTTTTTTTATTTTTACAGTACTGAACAGCACCGTTAAACATACTACAGCTGCTTGTGACCTGTGTAACCTGCAAGTAAGTTGGTTTAGATGATTTGTCAGGACCAGATTCTTTACAATATATGGTTCATAATATCCCAATCAAATCTTCAACACATGTCATGTGACACACATCAATGCACTTTTAAGGAAAACTGTCATTTTTGCCAGGCTAACTTTGTGTATTATACCAGCCACCGTTCTGCTGCAGTCGTACAACGACGCTGGAGCAATGTCTGCAGGCTTTAAAACGTCCACCTGTGATTTTAACTACCAGCAACCACACGATCACCCGCCCACTTCCTGCTTTAGTTACACACACTCACACATACAGTTATATTGTTGTATTTGTCACTTCATCACTACGCATCACTAGCATTTACTATGATGAAGTGACATCTGCTCCAACAACTTTTCTCTTTTGATTACTGCTACAGTAAGAACATCTACAGTCACCTCTAAATATAGACGTATATGAATATATTATATATGAAAAGTGTTTACTGCGTTTTGTATTTTCATATATATCTATTTTCCGTACAATTTGGAAAGGTTTTTCTGCCAGTTTGACACCCCATCAGCCATAGAAAACAGATTTAAATGAAGGAGGAGAGAGAGAATGGATGAAGGGACAAACGATTGAGAGAAGAAGCAAAAGAGAATCGTAGATGAGATGAAGAGAAATGAAGTGAAACTGAATGAAGAGGAGAGAAGAGGAAGGAGAGCACAGCAGGATAAATGAGGGAGATGGTGGGATTGCAGGTGGGGAGGAGGGGGCGCAAATAAAGTATTTGTCACAGTGCTGTCGAAAGAGATTGAAAAAGAAGGAGTGGGAGAGGAGAGCGGAGGTTGTCTCCATGTCTCCAAGCTTTCTCATACTGTTATTCTGCCCGCTTAGCTCCGGTTTGTTTTTGGTTCTGACCTTTTTCTACTTTTTTGCTTATTTCCTTTGTTTATTGACTCTCTTCTCTTCATTATTTCCCTCTTCCCTTCCCTTCTTCCCACCCGTCTTCCCTGCAGGCACATCTATAATCCAGGTGACAGCGACAGATGCTGATGACCCGACTTATGGGAACAGCGCCAAGCTAGTGTACACACTGGTGCAGGGCCAGCAGTACTTCTCTGTGGATCCACAGACAGGTGAGAGAGTTTCTATATTTGTGTGCTCCAAACACAATACACATGGTCGGACAAATATAAATATCTATATTAATATAATAATATATCAGAATGTAAAGGCACACACACACACACACTGTAGAAGAACAAATATACCCCAGATGTGGAAAAACAAGCACTGGAGTCAGTCGTGAGTCATGGAGGAAACACGAGATACGCTGCTCAACTGCTGGGTGTGTGAACAGACCCCACACACACACACACACACACAGGCACAGGTATGGATGAGTGCGTTAAACAGATGAAGGGACTTTGTTCATTTTCTCACATACCTTCATGCACACAGACACCCCCCCCCCCCCCACACACACACACACATTCACACACTTAAAGTGACATATCCTCTCATTCATCCGTCCCCATTGAAAACTATATAGAAAACCCAACAAATCCCACTTGAGCAAGCTTTTTAATTCAAAGGTCAATCAGCACGTAGCAGCGTAACCACAACAACACACCAAACTAAACATTTCTTGCAACAAAATGGGAGACAACTTTAACCTGGGACTCTTTATACAGCCACAAAACAGTAGCTTCAGTGGCATAAATTCCATAAGTACCATTGAACTGCATTATGTTCCAAAAACATGAAATAAACATTCACAGTTAAACAACTTGAGAGAGCAAGTACAGTGTTGTACCAATAATAAATAACCCTTAAATCAAAGATTCTGAACAATAAAGTGCTTTAGATGCTCTTTGCTGTTGCTTAGAGTCTTACTAGCCTCTACCTTCTGTTAAATATGACAGTAGCACATGAAATGCAGAGCAAATGAATTCAACTGGTGCTTGTCCACAGTCTTCAGACTGCACAAGTCCATCCAGGCGTGCAATTCAAAGTCAGTGCAATGAAAGAACGACTATCGACTAGAATATCGTCTGTCCACGTTGTCAACAGCTGTCAACAGCTCACTGACAGAGTCTGTTTATGAGAGTTTGGGCTTTGTTGGAGACGATCATTCCCTCAAGCTCCATGACAACTTTCTGCAGAACTTTGAACGTCTGCTCAAAGCATACGTTAGGCCAAACAACGAGACAGTGGCTAATGGAACATTGTAATCCAGACTAAAGGGTGGGTTCTCTTCCCACAGTCCAAAGACATGCAGTCAGGCTACTTGGAAACTCTAAAGTGCCCGTAGGTGTGAGTGTGCGCGTGACTGGTTGTGCGTCTATATGTGTGGCCCTGTCCAGGGTGAACCCTGCCTCTCGCTCAAAGACAGCTGGGACAGGCTCCAGCACACCCACCACCCCTACGGGAAGAAGCGGTAGAAGATGAATGACTGTTTGCTTAAGCCATCCAATGTTGTACTGTACCTTTAATGTGATACCTTTTGTGATCTACTGGGTAGTGTTGAATGCACTGCGATCTAACACAGAGGGTCTGTACGACACCAATACCGTAGGTGTCCTGTGCAGAACATGATTTTCACCCTTCTTTGTTCAGTATGAGCTGCTGGAGATGTATTGATGCTGCTGGTCCTGTTTAAAACACGGCAGCAGCAAAATGTTATTTTGGATGTCAAGCACTGGATGAAGCAAAAACAAGCAGCCGTGTTAAAAGAGGGATGTCATTCAAGGTTTGCGACTCATTAAACAGGACAAATTACAGAGGGCTCAAAGGACGTGTCTGCTGTGTGTTTGCTATGTGTCACGCATGTCACCCAAGGGCGAGAAGTAGTGTTATGGTGGGTGAGTGTGGAGGTGTTTTGTTTTAATTTATTTATTTACTTGTTAAATCATACCTTGGAGGGAAATCATGGCTCAGTTGACTCAAATTCAAACAGTTGAGTTCTAACGTTTGATGCTTTAGATGCTCTTTGACTGACAGCGTGCATACGCTTTAGCTCACAATGAGGGTATAGAAGATATTTCTACTTGCATGGGTTCTGCCTACTGACAGTGACATGTGAAGACTTGACATGCTAATATAAGTCTATTCCCACCCTTTGTGTATTATGACTGTTATGCTGAACCACAAAGTATGTAGGAATAAATAAGGGCAGGGTACATACAGGACAGCACAGAGTAACGAATGATGTGGATGCTGAAGTAACAGTTGAGAGTCTACTGGAAAGAAGTAAACTGAGAATGTTTTTAATTATGCTGGTGGAGGAAGAAGCACCAAACTCAGTCTAATTCTAAGAGATGCTCTTAAAACAAAAGCGCCTCCAAACAGAGCAAGGTTAGCAGAAGCAGTGCACAAATGAAATCTTCCTCCCACAGAACAGCCTCCCACGCAGCACAAGCACCCAGTACACTACTGGTGAACACACGCCTATGTACACTACAGCCCCTGGCTTGAATCCACCCAAACAATGAATAAAGCCTACCATGTGGAAAGCAGGCAGACAAGTCTGGTCAAAGTCCAGTCAGAGTTCAAAACGTATGATGTGACTATCTGTGCCAAGCATGCGTCGGGTAACCCAGGAATTAATTCCAACAGGGCCAAGCTCAATTGGCCCTGCCAGCTGCTGCAAGGTGCTGCAGCACCAGGACAGATGCCACGCTGTCGTCATTATGGAGGTTTTTGTGGTGACTTTGCATCAGCTAGAAAATGTA
This sequence comes from Macropodus opercularis, assembly GCA_030770545.1. Classification (NCBI taxonomy): domain Eukaryota; kingdom Metazoa; phylum Chordata; class Actinopteri; order Anabantiformes; family Osphronemidae; genus Macropodus; species Macropodus opercularis. The sequence goes on along the minus strand of CM061105.1, from coordinate 1,951,007 downwards.
TTTTCTCTCCATGATCAGAGTGAAATAAAACCCAGATGCTTGTGGGGTTTATTCTTTGCAAAGAAGCTAAACTATCATAAAGAATACTGGTGTAGTAAGTGTTTAAAAAGCATTTATAGCCTACATGCAGGTGAGAGAACAGAGAATGGAAGAAGTCTGTAACATCAGACCTTGAGGGTAGACTAAGCCAAACTATCTCCCTAATCTTCTGCTGCACTCACTAAACTCAGACATCAAAAGTTTAATTAAAAGTTAAATATATTTCATGTTCGTCTCTGTTGATCATTGTACAGACTTCACATTTACACTTTATAGAGATTAAACCTAGGAAATCACTGTACAGTAAGTTAAAGCAAAGGCTCCTTGGTTGCAGAAGCACTACACCATATGAGAATTGCATGAATAGCTTTAGTGATTAATCACTCATCATCATCATCATCATCTTAGAGCTACTAACTATTAGCCAGTTTGTGGAAGAATACTTTTTACCAGAAGGCAGAAGGACTGATGCAGTCAGGATGAATGAATGAGGAGAAAACCCTGAAACGCAAATACAGTACAAATATAGTACATGTCGGTATAAGTATAGGTAACAAGTGTTTCTGATTGACAGCAGTTTGGCAAGACAGATAAATCTTGATTAGCAAAACACATAATCTGCTACAACATATCGACTGAAAGTTGTTAAATCACATCCTATGTGTTATATGTTTATCCTAACTATGTCAATCCTGCTGTAATTGATGAAATTGTGTAACATAGTGTAAAGCAAGAGAGAGAGAACCATACACGAAGTATCAACTAAACAGAGCAGTGAGGCATAATACCATCGCAGCAATAATGTTCTCAGTTACTAATGATACCAGCAAAAATGTTAATTACATTCTTTGATTTTGAAGTAAGCCAGTTCCACACATCAACCTTTTAATTACTAAAGGCTACCCAGGGACTCGCGATGCTGCAGAAGATAATCAAAAGGCATCTCTGACAGAAACACTGAATAAATGCATGAACGTGGGCACGTTCCTGTTTACCCCTTTAAATTTGACTGCTTAGCTCATTTGTCAAATCACATCATAATTTGTTGGATGTCTGCAGTGACTTGAAAGCTATACTGAGTATAATCAGAATTAATGATCATCACATCTCATGTTTCACTTATGCAGTATACAAGTACTGCATGTGTGGACCACAAGTTAATAGACTGTATTGAGGCATCTTCTCAAAAACGTAACTTGCTTGTTCCAAATTCTTAGTTTGACCAATGTGAGTACATCCCTGTTGTGTGAGCGTAGTGGGTGTTGTCCTCCGACCACAGGAGTCACAGAGTCTCTTTTCAACGAGACGCTTCCAACTTCAATCTTTTCCTTAACTGTGGCGTCAGGATGAGCAGGATGGGGTGATGCAGTTGGAGCAGGGCTGGACAAACCTGGTCCTGAGGACTGGTTTTCCAACCGTCCCTGCCCTAGCTGCTGCTGATTACCTAGATCAGGTGTCAGTTGTTGTTTCCAGCTGTTGATTGCCATTTGCCAAAGTTCGTCTCTTTCTGTCATTCTCCTTGTTCCTGATTTTCAGTGTACTGCACCATGATTCCCGTTTTTTTGGGGTTTTTTTTGCTGCCATCCAAGCAAGTTACAATACCAGCAAATAGGCAAGTCTACATACACACAAAACAAACAAAGAAAAAAATCCTCAAATTTGGATTATAGAATTATTATTTTTGTGTCCTGTCCAGCAGCTTAGCATGCAGCATTGTGTGTTGAGCTGGACTATGTGTCTTTATCCTGATGTAATTCCAAAGTATTATTCTCCCCTTGACTGGTGACCTAATTTTTAATGTGGTCCAGTGTGAACACCAACAATCTCAGCTTAAATGGGGGGTAATGGATGACAGTGAAAGAGAGACAGAGGGAGACACACATGGATGGATGGAACACAACCAATATCCAACAAGAATAGTGACAGAGGTAAAATGTGCAACGCAAACATACAACACATACTGTACCAGGAACCACTATAGTTAGTGGGGCAACACAAAGGCATGAAAATATGCTAGTGACGAGTGGAACGTGGCCGCCATCCTATAGGTCCATCAAACTGCAAGAAGAGACCCAGCAACTGGGGAACCCACCGTCACAGCCAGGAGGTCAGATACTGTGAGACGCCACGATGACCCCACCCTAGCAGCAATAACTACGGAGAGAAGACCCAGGGCCAAGCTAGGCCGCCTCAGCAAAGGCAGGAGCACTCCCCTCTCTGGGTTTTGGAGGAACTGTCCTCCACTATGCTCTGCCATCACGTCTCCAACGCCTCAACCAATCAGATGTTAGAAATATCCAGAACTGCAAACATAGAATGGAACAGTCTGCGTGTAGTGACAGGGTTTATAGAAGACTAATCATCAGCTGTCAGGAACGGCTGGGCCGGGGCAGAAGAACGGACCAACTACTGGAGGAGGAGCCGGAGTACGTTTCCTTTGCTTATGAATTCCCCTCAGAAACCTGCATATTCTGGCTTGTTCGTCAACACTGGAAGCGATTCACCTTGAGCTGCCAGGTCGTTCCAGGCTGCTGTTTTGGTTCCTGTGAACGCAAACGCAGGCAGCGCTTGATGTGCAACATCCAATCATTTGTAGCAGAATGAGGTCATTTACGCAGAGGAGCTGATCAATGTTGAATGCGTGTAAGTGATGCGTCCTGGTGCGCTGGTAAAGAGTGTGAGATTCAGAATGAGATTTTACGCTCTGTCAGCACGTTTGGCTGCTGGGTGATTTATCATTTCCATACGAACCTCTTCACATATCTGTGTTAATAGAAGTGTGGGTGTCCCTGTGAGTTTCTGTGTGACTTTAACGGGACATTAACTCAAAAATTGTTGCTGTTAAATGGATACTGAATCCAAAATGTCTGAAAAGCTGTAACACTGTCAACAACAGCAGCCAGGATTTCATCCTGATGCAGTGTGATATTGTCCAATAGATTTTGAGATGCCTTCAAACACCCATAGCATCTAAGAACAACTTTCATCTGCCCGTTAGAGAGAAAATTCATTTTAATTACAAACACTGAAATTACAGCAACAGCTTTTTACTTTTTATCATGATCAAACAACTGCTCTTAACACTGGCAGTGTTTTGGCTCAGTTTACAGCCTATTGATATAAATTAAATTATATAACCAAATATACAGGCCTTACATAATGATAGCTCATACATTTCTAGGATTTCATTGCATCATGAAGCTGAACCCAATGATTCTGTGCTTCTTATACTGGCATATTATACTGACTGATATACCTGGTCCTGCCTAGTCCTGTCTCTCTCTCTCTGACCACGCCCCTTCGCCTCAAACCACGCCCCTTTGTCTCAAACCACATCATCTTTGCTCTTTGTTCTCTCTGTACCAGCCCAATCACATAACCACACTCACTCTCCTCATCTCCTCCATCTGATTCACTCTCCTCTTGCCAGTTCGTCAGCCCACTATGCTACCATGTTTTTCATGGTAGGCAAAGTATGTGTCTTCCCTCCTGTGTTTTTGTTTCAAAGATAGTTTGATTCTTAGTTTATTCTGATGTTTTAGTTGGTGTCCTTAGGTGGTTTTTACTAAATTGTATAATTTATCTTTCTGCTCTATTTGGGTCATTTTAACACACACCTTGAACAATTTCAATTTATGTAAACACACAAAAAAATTAAAAAATGTGATTTTTATATTATGCAATGTTGTGTGTGTGTGTGTTGTGCAGTATGTGTGAGTACATTATCTATTTTCTAACTTCAGTAGAAGAGACAAGGACAATAGGTTGGTGGAAAGCTTTGGTTTTGACATTCTTGACAAATCTGAAATCAATGTTTTTGCTTCTGTAGATTAAAAAATCGGATAAAAGTTGAATGAGTTTTATTCCAAAACACAGCAAAGGCCAGAAAGCATCTGGTTCAGCTTTTCTTCTCTAACTCTGTTTTCTCCAGGTATTCTGCGCACGGCTGTACCCGACATGGACAGGGAGACCCAGGACCAGTACCTGGTGGTGCTTCAAGCCAAAGACATGGGCGGCCACCTGGGCGGCTTATCAGGCACCACCACCGTCACCGTGAGGCTCACTGACGTCAATGACAACCCTCCTCGCTTCACCCAGAGTGAGTTATTACGCTCGCACAGTCACCCACAGACGATGAATAAGTACCAGGAATAGGCAGGCAGGACAATAACGGGGAGGAAAAACGTGTGTTGGTGTGCTGCACCTGTTGCATGTTCACAGTAGCAGACTGTCAGTGCTTCACTCATGAGAACAGTGAGTTAGCTGTTAGTCACTGAAAGGAACAGCAATGACTTTGACTGTTTTCTATTACTTTGGTGATGCTTGGATTAACTTTCTGCAACTCATTATACTGCAAACATTTCAAGAAAACAAAAAGTAAAGTTTGCATAAGAGCACCAGCAGAGTTTTTATTTTGCACCTGAAGGCACAGCAGTTTTCAGACCTTTTTGACCCGAAGGTCCTGTCAGGATTCCTACAACGGCAGTCAGGCACAGACGTCTCCTGCAGGGCTGCAAAGTGCCTCATTAAACATTCAGTGGTGGAGTTCACTCATCTGTGCCACGATAGATCAGCTACTGTTTCCAGATGCAGCTCTACTTCCAAAAGATGGAATTTTGATGCACAGGATACAACAACAAAACACATGGAGCAAGCAAATATTGTGGTGAAGAGTCCCAAACTTACACTATGGGGTACTATGCTGAATACATCATGCACTATATGAATATGCAACACATACACACAACGCTGGCAGATGCCAGGACTGAACAATGTCCAGTACAGGTGAAAACAGAGATGAAGTCCCTACCTAACGCCGCGGAGCAGAGGCGACCTAGCGCAGCTAGCTCATTTACAAATTCACTAGATTCAAAATTAGTTTTCCCTAAAAAATTCTGATTTCAAGTTGCATAAAGTGTTTGGCAGAAGGAGGATGATGTAAAGCGGTTGAGAGCAGCCTAATGTCTGTAGTGACTGATCCTGGAAGTGGCTGCTGGTCAGCGTCCTGCTGGTATGTTCGGCTCCTCTCGGCCAACTGACCTATGTTTTATCCCAGGCTCAATTTAATTTATAGAGACTAAATGTAATGAGTAAATACATCACTGCAGAGAGACCACGCCCCCACCAAACAGCCCAGCATGCCAGCCTGTACGACTCTTCACTACAGCACAAGTGTTTTGTACCTCAAAGCTGAATCATTTGTCGTGTTCTTAAGTGCAACATCGTGGTTCGTCTCCTGTCCTTTAGTCTAAGCCACATTTGAACTTAAACTGGTTCAGAGGAAGGATCTGCTCCTGTTTGGAAGACGATTTAACAGCTGATAAACATGTCTGAAGCTGCAGTTTGGCACATAAATGCAGCAGAGCTTTAGCAGAGTGAGCTGCTATTGTTACGCTTATGTGAACTGAACAAACGTAACTTGATTAGAAAGTTCAACGTCCCTTCAAGAGACTGAGCTAATGGTGCAGAATCCAGTTGAGCCCAACACTCACCTCTGCTGTGAATTCTGTGTTTAGAACGCACAGTGTTAGCGTGGAGTGAAAGCATTAGTGAGACATGTGCAGCGTGTTTGTTGTGACGCGTGTGCTGTAACTGTACATGCAGCTAATTACACAGCTACTGAATGTTCTGCAACATTGACATCACTGTCTGTGGTGCTTATACAGACAAGTCAGTAAAACCAAACTATGTGCCAGACAAAATTATTTCCTGTGTTGACAGCGAATGTCTCAGAGATTGTTCTTTTATTTTGAAAGCAAACAGCAAAATTGTTATGCAACACTCCTACAGATACTTGACAACAATACAGCAGCACAATGCTGCACAGAGCATGAAAAGATCCTTCATCTCTTCCTTCCAATGGTTTGTGATCATACCAGGATTTGATTTCATTCTCATTAATGTCACAGTTACACCTCAGTTGTGGGCTCTGTGTCCAAGTTGTTATTCATTTTAATGATTACAGAAGTCAGAACAATGTGCCCATGTCTATTGACTTTGACGATTGTGCAGACAAACTGACATTAACTACAGGGCTTTCATTCTGCTCAGTAATCTGATTTGTGCTGGGTACAATTAATAATTGTGAAAAATTAATGAAATAACCTGCTGCAGGAGCTCTGCGTTTAGAAATGTGAGCCAGGGAGACTTTCTGTGATGGTCTTCAGTCTGTCTGGAAGACGATCAATGGCTCTCAGAACCTGTAACTGCCAAGTAACGTAAACTGTCTGTCTTCCACTACTTAGCCCTTCAACTAAACATGGTGGAAAACAGCCCTGAGTGACAGAAGCAGGCTGCATCATAAGACCAAGACTTGCATAGCCTGGATATTAACAATATATCAGACCACCACAGCTCTGTTGATCACTCATGTAACATCGAAATATGAAGTGTAACTTTCTGGTTCTAGAGAACCTGAAATGTTTGTATGTGGGAGATGGAGGAGAATACATTTAATGAAAAGGTACCGCATCTGGGAATCTAAACGTAATCACACAATTAAGGACGGGTAGAAGCGAACAAAGAGCCAAGCCTATCAACGTACAGGACTAACTGAACCACAGGCCAAAGAGGGCAAGTGCAATTCAAGGGAAGAAGCTGGTGACTGGCAAACAATGCTGAGGCTTCAAATACCATCCCTGCTTCATTTATTTTTTCTTGGTTTGACGCTGAACTCTGGAGACTGAGTTCTATGATTTTTGGTCTCAAAATTACAGTTTTTTGTAGGTGTAGTATTTGCTGTGGACACAAGTGTTGCCTTACAGCAACAGTCCTGTACTGGGTAAGCACACAAGACATTCTATCCCACCTGAAGCCGCCTAACCAGGGGTCGAGTTCCATGTGAAATAATATTAGCGCAACATGTGAAAGCAAAAACCTGGATAACTGATCAAAACTCAGTGATCAATGATCTCTGGGAGATTTCAGTTCAACAGTGCACAGTTAGGGTTAGTCCTAGTTCAGTAACCATTATCCTACAGGGAGTGAGTCTAGCGTGGGCACATAAGCAGTCTTCATGATTGTGGCTTGAGTGCAGCTGAGTGGGACTGAGGGCTGAAGCCAAGGGAGGAAAGAACTAATGCAGGGCAGGAGTATCTGTGGGAGTACAGTGGAAGGAGAGCGAGAGAGAGCAGGAAGAGGCAGAGAAGAAGAGCGAGGGGAAAGAAAAGAGTTGAAGAGGGTCGACCATGACAGTTGCATTATTAGAAACCAAATTAGTCATTTACATAATGGCGGCTGGTCACATGAATATTGTGTAATCAACTTGGATTATTAGTTATTATCCTAATTGGAGATAATACAATGAATGATATTCATCTCATCATATTCATCTGTTAAAACCAGCAGGACACCCAGGAGCTCTTCCAGATCTGGAGTTTAAACACATCTCCTGCAGCCTTTCAGGATTCAGACTCAAAAAAACATAAATAACACAGCAACTCCAAACTAGGAAGAACGAAGTTACCCACATTAGTCGCTAACGCTTAGCTTTACAAAGATCTGAGGAGAACATAGAAACCGAGCTTTGGGTCCGAAAGCCATGTTACCCAAGAGACAAAGCCATAAAATCATCAACCCGCTTGGCCACTATGAAAACGCTTTTACTGTACATTTATCTCCCTGTTATTTTACATTTATTAATAGAATTAATTACATTAATAATGCTGGTGATGATTATACCGTATATACACCATCCACAGCTGCTAAGCTTATATACATTATTACAATGGAAGCTGATTATGAGGCGTTTCTTGACATCAGTTTGAACGCAGCCAGTTCATTTGATCAAATGGTTCCCCACAAGCATAGTTTGGGATCCTTTCAGTTAACAATGTATATAGATGTTAGGCAAGGCCAAAGGCAATACACGTAGTATATATACAGCCATAATAGCTATACTGAAGCGAGTTTTCTTTCCAGTGACACCAAGCTCAATATTCTAGCTTCTACCATTTGCCTTTTACAAAGGTATGCACCAAAATAGGGCTCAGCAAAAAGACACGTCCCATGTGGGCTTCATAGAAACACAGGCTGTGTGCACTGCTTATGCATAAACTGGTCGTGTGCAGTCCACAATAGACTAGCAAGCTATATATAGTGTAATACCAATAGAACTATATAACAATGAATATTTTACTCACATTTGCAGTATTAAACTTTTGCAGGAGCAGATGTGCACGATATAGCGTAGGCTGCAGCACGAGCAGGGCTGTCAGTGTGAGGGGCATGCAGCAAGAGTTGATAGTCCAGTAGACCACTGGCTTTAGTGCCAAAATTGAACTAATGATGTCCTGAGGTTGGAGGTTTGTTGGTTGAGTTGAACCCCCATCAAAGCTATTGTTTTGGACTGAGCTGTGTGTTGGACTGGAGGGCATCTGGGAAAAAAACTGGACTGATTCTGTTCTGTCTCGGTGATGAGGAGGCTCCCAGTGCCAGCAGCTACCGAACCTCCAGGCTGTTTTCTCCACCGAGCCTGCAATCGCTGCCTGCGTACGTGCTTTATTGTGAGCATTAGCCTGCACATGGACTTATGTGTGTGTCTGCGAGCAGCCCACTTATTCCCACAATATAAGATGCATGTTGCTGTGTATCTGGATCTTAGCTCTGCATGTGTTCCCTCATGCTCATACTCACGGTCCTGCTCCCTTGTGCATGACATCAAGGTCAGCAACCCCACAGCTCTAGTCAATTACACAACCAGCCTCAATGACAAGTCAAGACCTCCTCCGCTCCAGACGCCACGTCTCCCAAGGTCAATGCTGCTTATTCGTTTGCTGCACCTCATGCAGCAGCTGTTCGCTGTACATTACAGCATTGATCATGACAAAAATTCGCTTTGTTGATTTGTCTTTTCACAGCATTCCTAGAATTTGTTCTTATCCGAAACATGGTGCCACAAACTAAGTGGGTTTGCTTTGTCTACGGGTTGGAATGCTGTCAGGGGATTTCTTAAGCCCGGAGATGGCAGCATAGCAGCGTGAAAGTAGGTTACCTTACATACTGTAGTTGTGCTTTGGTTAAATGCTAAGCGGAGAACGTGGGATATTTTCAGACGTTTCATTGGCAGGCACAACTAACCACCCTTTCCTTTGGGTCTAATTATCAAACAACGACACTGTGCTCCAAATGTATTTGGACAGCAAAACGTTTTTGATGTTTTAGCTCTGCATTCTTAGCTGCACCTACTTTTTATCCAAATCAAATGTAAATAAATGAGGTAGCATGTATTTGAATGTGACAAGTATCTAAATATACAGTTGGCAAAGTCAACGTTTTCTGTATTTTACAGAATGATACTTTGAAGTTTTATATAAAAATGATTGGAGTAGATTTTTCTGTGTGGTTTTTGCATCAATGCTTACTAGACTACATGGCTCACAGCAGAGCTGTTTCTCATGAAGATTTGTTCAGTTGAACTTCGTTTCAAATTATTAACCTCAAATGTGTAGTTAAGGAAGGTTCATGTAAACTGGAAAGACTTGACTTGTTGACTTCCAAAGGAACCTCTTGTCTGATCGAGCCTTTATTCATGGGAGTGGAAGACATGGTTGCATAACTGTCTGTAAATAAACATTTAAAATCACTACTTCATCATTATCAGCTTCCTGTTGCAAAGCATCAAGACGAGTAGATGACTTTACTGCTCTACTAATCCACAGGGAAATTAAGATGATGTGACTTCCTCAGCATCATATCTGCAGTGTCACTGTTGGGCTGATGTGAAATTTCATACCCTTGTTTTCATGTAGTCATTTATTTTTACATGGTTTTCTATGTTGTAATAGAAATACATATAATAATAATAATTAGGATCTGTGTAAATTCTCTTGGTTATATAAATGGCTGTCAAACAGAAGATCACTTTATATGAAACCAAACAGCCCCAGTTGATGAAACTACCCTGGAAAGTAGTAGATGTGGGAGAACAACATTTGTTGACTGTTAAGATGCGCTAATAATAGGACCAGGCAGAATCAGAGGTCAGAAGACGGTGCCTGTCTGATACAGATGACTGGAAGGACGGATGGAAAGTGACTGCTAGAGGATGCACAATCTGGCAGAGAAGCGGTGGCTGAGGTGAGGTAAATATGTGAGACTAATTAGACCAGGATCAGAAGCGGCTGGGGAAGGAGGGCAGGGCATCCCCCAGAGTGTAGTCAAGTGAAAAGGAGCTGAGGGCAGGGCAGGTGAGTGTATGTGGGCGCCCTGCACCGTGGCACAGCCCTGGTAAGAGTCCTAAGAAACCGTATTAGAACCATCTAATGGGACTCGGCAAGGAAACACTTGAATAATACAAGTGTTGCCTGGTAGCTTCATCAATGTCCACAGTGACATCAGAACAAATTACACAGAAGAGAGCAAACAGAAAAATAAACATGACCCTTTTTTCCTGTTACATGACACGATTGTCAGTATAACAGTGTATTAATGTGCAACACTTCAAACAGGAGATTACAGCAAACAACCGAGTACAGGAACTGCGTGCTACTGTGAGCCAATGGGAACAAAACAAAACCGTATTGATATATTTTCAGAAAATAGAGACTGTCATAATTATCGTATTGCTTTTTCACTTCAAAGCTTTCATCAATTAGTTAAAATGTTGCAGGTTTTCTAAAACATAATTACTAAATAACATCTTCCAAATCAAGATCATCAGTGTTTTGTTTCCTTTATTACTTTTTTGTTGGTTTCCTCAGAGTCTCACAAACTTACCAACCTTGTCAAAGTGCACACTATTAATTCATGGCTTTGTGTACTGTATACTGATGTATCTGGAGACTCGTAGCTTGAATTTTTGTTTCTGTTGCTCTGCTTACAAGAACAGTCTGATTAAAAAAGTTTGCAGACAGAAAGGCAGGTGCCACTTTCCTTTTTAATGTAGTTTCCAACAACCTTGCCTTGCCAGTGGTGCCACATAAAAACGTTGAGGGAGCCATCACTCTCCCAGAGGTTTGATGGATGGAAAGATGGGCTGATAGATGACTACATAGGTAGCAGAGATAAGATCAGTGTCATTTTATGCACCAGGGAGGTGAGACAGAGAGAGGGGAAGAGATGGAGGAAGTAGTTTGGAGAGACCTTCATCATAAATATTACTAATTCATTTCCCTGGAGAGCGCAGCTAGCGAGTGAATGAGAGGAGAGAGAAAAAGATGGATAAAGTTGAAAGAAGTGAATCAGGGAGGATAATTACAGTACATGTGCCCTTTATAGTGGTACAGAGGCAAATATATATATAAAAATTAAAGGCAAAAGAGACAACAGACAATGAAGAGAAGTGAGTGGGTGAGGTAGAGGAGAGATAATGGCTGAACCTCGAGGTTCTTTAGCAACAACACAAAATTCTTCTTCTGCTGGAAGCTACCTCAAGCTTCTGCGTGTTCTGAAGACCGTACACACACACACACACACACACACACACACGCCTCATGATCAGGCGGAGGTGAGGAGACAGAAAGGTGACAGACGTTGCCATCTACTGTCAGGCCCTGACACAAACGCACGCCCACACACACATTCCTGACTCCGTGTGCTCTTCACACACCCGGTACCCTCATGTCCCTTATCACACGCTCTCCCATCTGTTACTGTTTTTAAACACCCTCAGTGCATAATCATTTTAGTCAGTGTGGCAGAAAGTGTCTGCGCTTAGAAATCCCACTCAGACCATCCGCTTTCACAGCTTCATGATAAATCACTGATGCTTTTTGAGGAACGCTGAAAGTCATTTTTACTTTCTTTAAAACATTTGTTTTAATGCTTAATTCATTATGTAAAAACCGAAGGCGTACAATTATTTTTCATAGTTCTGTCTATATAACGACGGCACACACACACAACATGATGGGATAAAATGGCCTAAATGCTGGCATCAGCCTCCATCATTTGCTATTCTAGCCTGTTTAACAGTCACATCACATTCAATGAAGTCTTATGCATATTAAATATAGCTTGTGTCCCCTTCAACAAGGCATCGATAATGAATTTAGTCAAATGGCATGACTAATGTGACTAGTAATGGGCTCATGCAAGTTAAGGGACACATACACGGGCCAATCCGACCCATCGCAGCCACCCACGTTTCTCCGTCCTGTCCAATGCTTCTCACCCACATACTGACGTCTCCCATTGTGTGAACTGGCATGATAAATACAACGGGACGGCGCTCTTCAGAATGCATGAAAGCAGGTCCTCGGGGCAAATTCACCAAAGCGTGAAGGAGGTAGGAGGGAGACAACACGATAGAGAGATGGAGTTGGGGCAATACAGCAGGGGACTAAAGCTAATGGCTGTATGATGACAGTGATAATCAGTCCAGCTGAAAATCACTTCATCTCCCACAGACCTGAAGGATGCAGGGAAGTGGAACGAGCAGGTTTCCAGGTCAAGACGTGTGTTTTTGCGCCGTATGACAGGACGTGCGCTTAACATAAACAAGCGTACGTTCAGGGCTGGTATTTGAATGTCAACTTTCGTGTGGGATTTTAAAAGCATCCCATGAGAATTCACATGTGCACACCAACACAGTTCCACATACAATACATATGCAAAAATGTGAATATGCAGCCAGCTCGAAGGCAGAGAGAGGCATGAAAAGCCTTTCCTGAAACAGCTCCTTCATATCACGACGCACAATTAGGCCTCCCATTGCAGTTCCTTTGCCCTGGAGTCTATGGTGGCACAGTGTAGAGCTCTGCTTGGAGAGATTCCTCCAGGCTTTGACTCTGTGTGGGTATGGATGCTGCGGTAGACCACTAACCCTGTGTGTATGTGTGAGAGAGTTGTGTGAGGAGCGAGTGCATGGGTGCTGTAGGGTCAGGCAGCCTTGTGGGTAGTGGCTATTTGTTCTGTTCTCCCGTCTTCTCATATACGCGCACACGCAAATGAGGCTTTCCTCTGACATTATAGGCACATCCAATTGGCGGCTCCTGTGAGAAATCTGCGGGCACAGCTTTTCCATGATGAGCTTTTCTTCCGCAATCCTGCGCAGCCAAAAGAGTCTGTGAGGAGAGATTCATCGTGCAGTAATCGCCCCATACAACACAAGGTTTCCAATAGACCTACATGCAGGCAATCCAGCCTCACAGATGCCCGAGAGGGTCTTAAATTCTCCACACTGAGACAATTTCCACTCTCACAACTTCCCCTGCTATCACAGAGCAAAAACAGAAAGTTTTAAACGTCGTTAAACCCAGTCTCCCAAATGAGGCCATTTCTATCTTTCTTTGTAAAATGTTCGAATATAATAATAAGCTCTAGCTTCTATGGAAATGAAGTGACTCCATCACACAATCTCCAGTAATGCTGGAAGAGAGCGCGTACAGTAGCAAGGCAGGCAGACAGGGCACAGAGACACTGCCCTGACATTTTTGGTTTTTTTGCGTTCCTTTTTCATCTGACCTGGCAGTGTGCTCCCTTATGCAGAATAATGGGAGCTAAAGCCATCAGTGAGCCATGGAGAGCCAGGGAAGGGGAAGTGATTTCCATGTTAATGGGAATCTTCCCGACAGCGTCTGAACCTTTCTCTCTCTTCCTCTTCTGTCCTTCCCTCCTCTCTGTCTGTTTTGTGCTTACCTACCTTTACCTGCTGTCGACCCCGCACTCTTCATCTCACTGCCGTTGTCTTGCGACATTACTTTTCACCTCTCAGCCTCTGTTTACGTCTGCTTTCCTTTTCTCTCCTCTCTTGTGCTCTCTTCCTCTGTCAGGCTTGATGAATGGAGGCGCTGGGCTGTGAGCGGCACATCCTCAATGGCGTGTGGCGGGCAATTGCTAGCTGTCTCACATTAGTGTGTGTTTGGTTTTCACAAATGTAATTGCTTCAAGCGCAAGCCTGGGAAAATGGATTCTTAGGAAGATGTTGGACAGAGAAGATGTTCAGAGAGTCTGCCAAAACCCCAAATCAAATGCTGCTGAGGAACGACGCTGATGTCCACTCAGCTGAACATGTTTAATCCCTGCATGGCCCTCTGAAGATCCCAGGGCAGCCAAAAAAACATGCGGTCTGGCCTCTTGCTGTCCTTGTGCTCACCCTTAAGAGAGACATAACTAGCTCCATCTATGAATGACCACTGTGTGGGTGACCTACTCTTCTGCAGGGGGGCAGAATGAATCATTTCAGCTTGGCTCATCTCTTAAACTAAAAAAAGACTAAAATGAGCCTCTAGAACAGGGGTATTCAACAAAAAGAGGTCCGGTTATGCACATTTTTTGGAAGCAAAGGTCCAGAAGATTATAATGTCTAACTATTTACTGTGATATATTAAGTAGCCTGCATGTAATCAGTACTTCACTGTCAAATCAAATTAATTCAGTACAATTCACAAACCTTTTGACAAACTGAAACTCCAACTGAACATATATTTACAATGTAATCTAATTCATGAAATAAAAGCAGGGCTGATTTTCAAAATAAGCAAGAACACAAATGTTCAAATAAGAGCTTAACTTAAAGGAAATAAAGGAAAGGTATAAAAAAATATTTTACAATTTGAATCAAAAGTCTCAACCAATTTAACTGGTAAGAAAAACCTGAACATATCCTAACAACTGACCAGTTTTGGAGGCTCATCTTCTTCCCCTCATATATTTAACCCACGTACAGGACTCGGTGCTGGGAGGTATCGTCTGTCTGCGGCCGTTTGATCCAACCCTTGTGTCTGTTTTTGAGCTTTTGTAGCTTCTATCGTCTGTCTCTCCCTTTGTTGTCGCTAGCTACACGCAACTGTTATCGCCGTATGTGTTTGTTAATTCCTTTGCAACCTCGAACTTTCTTTTAGCTGCAGGTGCTCTTGAGTCGCAAAATTTAGCGCCTGTGATCCACAGAATTGATTGGCTAAGTGAAGTCACGTGGTTAACGCACATTCAATTGGCCGTCGCCAAATAACTACCGTAAGGATCACAATAGCCGCGCCGATTAAAAGTAAAGTGCTCCGCTAGATTCTGAATCAAAACGTTCCGTTTGGTCTGTAGCTCCGGGTCCGTATGGGACAGCTTCTGGGTCCGGATCCGGACCGCGGTCCGCCTGTTAGTGACCGCTGCTCTAGAACATTCTTAGTAGTCATATGTAACTCAGCATATGGGGTAAACATCAGAATGACATGCTCCTTGCTGAGCCTTGTGGGATACTGCGGCTCCCAGTTGTTTAAATGCAGCAAGTGAAAAAACAACAACAGGAGAAACAACATGATTTGAAATAAGTAACTGTAAGAGGAACAAAGAGCAACGGCAAAAAAAAAGTAAAGAAGCAGACAGAAGCAGGACAGAGGGGCCATCCTGGACACAACATCTCAGAGTTTCTGTGTGAAGTAAACAAAGTGTCACTGCAGCTCCAGCCCTTTCACTGTTGTTTCCACTGGAAGTGGGAAAGAAAACATCCACACATGGGTTTCAAATAAAAATGTCTCTACATTGTTTCTTTTCTCCTGTTGTGCACCTGCTCTGTCATTGTTCCTGTTTGACAGGTCCCGTGTGGTTTAGCACTTTGCTGCACTTGCAATTATAGGTTCGATTCTCACCAGGCTCATATTGTGCTCATAGTGCTCTGCTTACCATAAAACACGCTAAGCAGCAGAGACCTTCCAAAAGTAACCTGTTTCAAAATAAAACGCCCAAAATCGATCTATTCTGGACCTTAGCATATTAATTCAGCTCATCATTATTAATCAACATGGGCCTTCATTATCAGCTATTAATTTAGGATGAGCAATAAAAGTGTCGGTTTGAATGCTAGTAAGCAATAATCTGTTGATGCAGGTGATCTCACTGTATCTGCACCATACTGTACAAAGATCCCATTAATCACAACAGATTTCCCACAGTTTCACTGTGTCAGAGGTTAGAGGTTAAATGAATTAAACCCCTTTTTACCTTATTTGTCAGGTAAATAGTGTGTTGGTGCCAGATGGTTTAGGAAGAGCCATGGCGTCCCTCCAAGGTGAGAGCTCACCTCCCCTGTCTGTGACATGGGGTTGCTCGGTACACAGCGCAGCCGGTTCTCCTGGCAGTGGGAGAACAAACTGGATATGAGAATATTGCACATGGTTGTCAGAGGATTGGAACGGCTGTGAGGGCCACTTTTGGTTCTGTTCCACCGTTCCTCTCTGACAAAGGAAGCTTTCTTGCCTTTCTACCAATTTCAAAACCGTTTGTCTAGGATGTACTGTAAGGACACTGGACTGCAAGACCTTCAGTTCATGTGCCGAGGCGTTTATGGACCTGAGAGCCGCCTCCGAGGTAAAGCCTGTCAACGCACCTTACGTCATAGACCTGAGATCAGGAAGCCAGCAGTGTGCAGAGCGCTATGCTCTGTGCTCTATAGAGCCACATCCACAAGCTGTCATAACATTCTGACTTTATACGTTTTTTTCAATTTTTTATTAAAGGTATGAGAGTTTCTGTCCGCGTTGAAATATACAGTAGCACAGAGTGACCGACTGACCTGATCTTCAAGCTTCTTTCATGTTTCATCACATTAGCTGCAGTGTTTCATACTGTGACTGGCAGGTTATTGAAGATTAGCAGAGAGTGATTCCCTGCTGTTGGTCCCAGCTGCTAAAACTCACTCAAAAACCAATTTTCTCAAAACTTAGACACAAATCTAAAAAATCCAACTATTCAGTTAGCTCCTGAAACCAAACTAATACCTCAAACCCATTTAGCCTGTGTTCAAAACCAAACAATGTGATCGGATCATACACACAGTTAAAACTTCTCACAGAGCATCTGGTAACACTGCATAAAACAATCTAGGCCACAGCATCCAGGGCATCTGTTGCAGAAACAGAAAGTCTTTATTCAGGTAAATGCCTTTACATAGTGCTGTGTACATGTATCTAGAGCTGGATGACATTATTATCAGCGATGACGTTTCTCAGCAGGAAACTGGTTCCTTTTCTCCTCTCTGAATGTTCTGATGATGCCGACCACACAGAACCTGCTTCAGTTGGATTAGATTCTTTGTGCTGCTTCCCTCATTGTCATCCATAAGGACACGGTGTATGGTCGTCCAAATGACTTCAGTAAGGATTAGTCCACTGCTTCTCCATACTGCATGTGTCTCCACATTGTAGAAGGTCCATGTGTGACCTGTACACTCTGAACTGACTTTTATCAGTTACCGTCTGCTACTCCCACACTCATCAAGGACAACCACTTAGCCCTGGACCCTGACATATTTTCACACCATTAGCATCTTGTCAGTTCGTCTCCTTACGCATGTGCCTGGTTAGCCTGCGCGCTCGTCTGCTCTGTGCTTGTTCTGACCACCTTGTAAGTTTGTCTTGCATTTCCGTCTAACATAACCTTTGAGTCTGTAATTAGCATTTTTTACTGTTGCACTACTACATTTAGCAGTGATGTAGTGCATGTGTGATGTAGTGTTTTTGTGTGTTGTGGAGGCCTGTGTTGTTTAGTTGCTTTGTGTCCGTACCTCGTCTGTTTCTTAGAGTCCGTTTCGTACGTGGTTTGTTTGCTGCCTAGTGCAGCATAGCTTTGTCAGAGTGTTTAGAATTGAATAGTTTGCATCTTTCTGGCGTCTGAACATTTGGGTCTGCTGTTTATCGTAGGCTTTGCTTTATTGTATGAAATGGTTGATTGTTACAGAGTCAGTCCTGAGAGAAAGGCTCCAGCTTCCTGCTGCTGCGTGACTGTATATAAACCATATATACCTTAAGTTACATATTCTGTACAGCCTCTAGTTCCCATGAATGGTTTTAAAACATATTTGTTTTCAGTGTTTAATATTTCAAACTGCAATTCACAGAGAAACGCTTATAATAATTTGCACTTAATATGATTTTTGCAAAAGTATGACATAACTCTCTCCCTTCATGAAAGCTCACTGACTGCAACAGTTTTAGCTCCAGGTTCTTCATGTAGAAGCTCTGATTGCATCCCTCACCCCTGTGGTACTGTATAATATATGCAATCAACATTAATCGCTTTGCACAAACAAACCTGCAGAAACATTTCATTTACTTCTAGCTGGATTCTTTTTCGCTTCTTACTGTGACAACGCAGTCGTGTCACAGAGCTGATGCTTTTAGTCTCAAGAGGAACTTGCCTTAATTTCAGCAAACCCATGTCCAGCGTGTAGCCGGCCTCCAGGCTGGGACAACACCTTGAGTTAATTACAGCTGGCGTGTGGGTTTGCCTGCACTGCAGCAGTGCGTTGTCAGGGGAAATGTGAGTTGTATCACCTGTCTCTGCCTGGTTCTTGTTGCAGAGAAGTGATAATGGCCTGATGATAACCTGAACAACTAGGTAACATGAAGTCATTTCTAATGATTGTTAGTTAAAGTAGAGCCTCAATAGAAGATGAAGGAAATGGACAGAAGAGAAGAAATACCAGGACTAATACTGCTTCTTTTCTATTATTCTTTCTTTTGCTCTATATTAATTTTGTTAGTTCAGTGACGGTAAAATGCTGTAAACATCATTCCATCATTCTTTATCTCACTCACAAACCTCCTCTTTTCACCTTAATTTGAGCCTTTTTTATTCTCGCTGTGCCACAGCAGGTGATTGTCTAACTCTGCTTTCCTTTCTTTTGGTCACATCCGTCAGTCGTTCTGTCAAACAGGCAGCCAGCTGCCATCTTGTCATTTTGTCTGTGTGTTGTAAAGCTTTCTAGTCACATGATATCATGGGTGTGTTGGGCAGGTGCGTGCAGTCTAGCAGCAGCTGGATTTTATTGATTTTATGGAAGAAAGGGTGACGACATAGTGTGTAGTTTGTACCTGCTGTACAAATTAGCATTTGTAATTACAATTTACACAATTTGTAACAAAGATTTACTTTAACAGTAGATTTGTATCCACACTGATCTACAAATCTGAAGGTACAAGAAGGAATGTGGCGTGTTTAGACACTTGAACCCAGTCGCATAACTGAATGTCCCACTCATCTAGTTCTTTACGTCAGGTCCTGAAATGTCCAACAAGCCTTTAGTGTCACAGTTATAAAAGTAGTCAAAACCAGAAAATGGCTTATAGGTCAGATTTCTGTAGTGAAGACACTGCAGCTTTGTGAGAAGGGGAGATAACTCTCTGACGCAGGGGATGTGGATGTGCCAAATATAAATTCACTGAGAAATCAGAGGAGGCTGTGACTATATGCTGGCAAGTGCTTCAGTGACTAAGAGGCCGTTGTTCTCTCTTTCTTATAAAAGACTGTTTCCACAGGCTGCGGCGGAATGTTTCATTACACCAGCTGTATATTCCCGCTTTCTTCCCGTTCGTCTGGGAGGAACTGGATTCTGGACAACTGGAGTTGATGCAGTGTTGGCACTTAGGCAACGCAGTGTGTCCACACCAGCGTATAAGTACAAGCATTGAGATACACTGCTAATGCACTAATGGATGAACGCACTCAGGCACGCCCTGCCGTTCTGTCCTACTCCATGGCATTAGAAAAGAGCCCGCTAATGGCTAATGGCCTACATCTCTGCACAACGCAAGTAGAACGACCACATGAAGTGTTTTGTGCTACTTGCCCTGCAGCGTGTGAGGATCGACACTGCTTCATAAGCACCAGGAAAGAAGGCTTCACCTCTGCTTATATGCACCGCATGCAGGCTAATTTAACCTCATGATGCCTCTGGAAGCTTAAACACTTTTGCTTTGCCAGCAGCTTTGTTTCCATCTCGCTCGCACGCTTTCAGCTATCACTGATTCTGAAATCACAAACGCACATGCCTTGATATTCCCCTCTCAGTTCTTTACCTCTAAGCCCTCTCAAATGCCAGTGTGATGGACTTCCCCTAAACAGATGCAGATTTTATTCAGGCTATTTTCAAAACCAGTGTGTGTGTTTTAGCCAGCTTGACATTTTTTTAATGACTCCCCTGACTCAAGACCTTCCACTTCCACCATTACAAGAAATACTCAGTCTCTGCTTTAGATAAGATGTAGCAAAGTCACGTACTCTTCACATATTTGTTTGGCTTTATTCCCCTTCAGCCTGCTTTGCTGCCCAGTCCTGCTCCAACTGTTTCTCTCTCTGGATTCCATCATCTCTCCCTCTGTTTCATCTGTGGTTTCACATGTTTCTGTCCTTTTATGGTTCGTGTATTTCCCTAAGTTCCTATTAAACGTGTATTAATTTATTATCGGTGACCACCTGTCATCTCTTTATCCCCACCTGAACATGGCCGTATTCATCTCATGGCGGTTGGTCCCCAGCCACTACTTGCGTTTCTTAGAGAACATTCAAACTTTTTGAAGCAGGTGAGACATGAAGCAAGCAGGGGCTGAATTCAGCGCGGGAGGGCTTAGGGGTCCAGTGTCTCTGGCACCACCATGGCCAGCTCAGCGGGCAGCACCTACATTAGTGAGACATGAAGCGTTGAACCAGCGTGTCCATGCTGTTTCTTCATAGCTCACTGTGCATTTTGCTTGTTCAAACAAAGGCAGAAGACAGATTCCAGGCACTGTCTATTTCCATCCAGTGTGTGAGATGGGATTCTCTCCCTGCTATTTACTTTTTCGCTATCCTTTCCTCCTATTCCCCTGCTGGAGCTCACTCTTTTTTTCCCCTCTAGTCCATCACAGGTGGAAATGATGTCTAACTTGTGTTGCCAGCTGCTCTCCTGTGTGACTGGGAAGATGATAATGACTATACGATGCTATGACTAGCATCTCATCCCCCTTTTCACTCGCTTCAGGAGTGTCTGACAAGTGTGGATAAGGCAGAGTGAGGCTGGAGCACTTGTGTGTGTGTGTTTGCATTTAGCTTCATTTTAGCACATGTGTCTTCTCCTGCCCTGTGTATCTGTGTGAGACAGAGATGCGGGTGCACTTGTATAGGGCCAGTGATGTGCTGTACAGTGGCAATGTGCAGACCCATGCACAGCTTCAAGAGGCCCTGTCTGCAGCAGACGACTCTTCATTTAAGGATTCTTGTAAGGTTTCCTCATTGTTATGAACTACTGTAATTAATTTTGATTTAATAATTTGCCAGCACCCAGTCTGGTCATTATTGTGGACTTTTATAATCTATCCTGTTGTGTAACTGCCTTCTTCAAGGAAGAAGATGTTGGCTGCAACAATTTGTCCTCTTTGATTCTCAAGAGCGTCTGTGAAGCCAGGCACTGATGGTTTGTGATAAGGCCAAGCTCACAGTCAGTGCTGTTCGGCTTTGTGCAAGACAGTTCCTCTGCAACTGCAAAAATAGCCATGCACAGCGATAATCACATGCGCCCTTTGCATCCGTTTTGCATAAATGCCGCTTTAGGGAATCGGGCAGGATGGATGTCACTTTGCTTTGTTCTTCTAAGCAAGACAACAATCACTGTCTGACCTAGAGTAGCTTCAGTTGTATCCAGGGCGGTTTCTACCGCTGAAAACGTTGCCATCGTATCCGCTTTAATTTTAGGGACTTGGGGATTGTAGAAGCCTGGAGGTGTTTATATTCCAAACGCTCGCATGGTGGGTATTTGTTTTGCTGATGCTAGTATTTTCAGAGTCAATATGCTGCGTAGAAAGAATGATTTTACTATGTTATTACAAAATCACTGTAATGCTTATTGTTTTCGACGCCAGTTACCTGTGTGGGTGGTTTTAACTGTAGTATTACTAGTCACTAGTTGGAAGCTGATGTTATATTTATGACGTCAACAAACTTTAAAAGGCAAAAAAATCAAACAACTTTGGTTGGTGATGCCACTTTGATGTTTGAACTACAATCTTGATCCACAAAGTGAAATAAACCCGCTGTGATGTTGTCAGTTAAACAGAATTCATCTCACTGTGTGTTGGCCTAGATTCGGTCTTTTTCCCGTCAACTCAATGTGTTTGTGTAATGTTGTTCTCGTACACATTTACAGGTCTATCTGATTCCCTTCGCTTTAACTGGACAGATAACAGCTCTGTTGCAATGAGCCTGTCTGTTCTACGTGTGGGAGCCAAATAGTGATATCTTACCTTTCCCCTGCTCAATTTCTCTTCCCTGTCATTCTCAGTCTTGTCTGCTGAGTCTGTGCGTTAGAATGAAACAAAGTGGTAGGTAGTTGGGATTTGTTGACAGATTTTCCACTTTGTGTCTGATACTTATATTACCATCCGAGCGGTGCATCAGCTGAATGGTCTCGTAATGCGCTGCTTTGATGGGAGCACCTCTAAAAGCAAAGGCGGCATATTCCACATATTCCTGCAAATGTATGTTAGCTTGATTAATACGCAGGAGGAGGTGATGGATGAGTCAGAAACTAAAGAGACAATGTGTGAACGTTCAAACGGTGACACCAGAGTCTCTTCATCTAGTCATCTTCACTGGTGCTTCAGTTTTTATTGTGTATCCTTTACTTTCACAGCAGGTTTTTTTCCCATTTCTTTGCCTTCTCCTCTCAGTTAGATTAAAGGGTGACTTATCTGACAATGATTTATTGTAAATATTGAAATAGCATAGCAATTTGAAACATATCAAAAGGTAAATTAAATCTTGTAGCATATCACGACTAATAAGTGCCACCTTATGTCTGTAGGTATGTGGTCCTTCTCCGTTTCCGAGCTGGCCATCCCTGGTGCTGAGATAGGGCGAATCTCAGCGTCAGACGCCGACCTCGGCGAGAACGCCAAGCTGGAGTACACTATCCTGGAGGGGGAGAGCGGGGAGACGTTCAACATCACTGGAGTGAACCAAGAGGCAGTCATCACGCTCAACAAGGTGAGGACAAGAGGAAATGAGGCAGGTGCAGTGAGCAGTGGACAGATGGGAGGAGGCCTGGAATGTAACTGTAAGTCTTGTACAGAATATTTGAACAAACACAAAAAATTCCTAATCTCGACTTGTTTAGACACATGTACCTGATTGGTTATTGGGTTCCCAGTCACAGAACCTGTCTCCTTCAGGTCAGCGTCCCACAAGGTGCAGTGGCATTTTTGTGTAATAGGAATAAAAACAAAGCCAGAGTTTTGCGTACAGAGTTCTGTAGTGATGACACTGCAGATGAATCAGAGCAGAGGATGCTGTGTCCATATGGAGACTGACGACTGATCCAGTGACTTCTCTCTGACTGGAAGTCGCCACTTGCCGAGCTAAAGTAACATTCATTCCCATCTGTGAGGAAGGAAAGTCCTACAAACACTTTGCCTTCTAGTAACTCGCATAACTTCAACAACTTGCAAGTTTAATGTTATACTGTAACTTTCTGTATACCGTGAGGGGTTTGCTACATTTTTACTGCATGAATAACAATAAAGATTGTGAGTCTTTTAACATAACCCAGCTCACTGCAGGGAGCTAAACAAAGAATATGTTGACTCGGCATAAAGACCATTGTAGGTTTGTTGAAGCCTTCCTGGCATTTTTACACTTTCACATCCAGGCTGTGCCATATCATCATGTTTACAGCCAGTCACTGACATTTCAAGCCTGCTACTGGCAGCTTCTTGTGTAAAGGAATATCCTGCATTTATCATGGGTATAAATGATCAGAATCATTTCCATGCATCACTACACAAGTCAACTTACACTTACAAATGCATTCCAGGGCTATGGGCATTAATAATTAGTATAAATGAAATCAGGGAAATGCTGATAGTTAACGTACCTCTGTCAGGTTGGATGATGTGCAGGCAGCTTGTGGTTTTTTACACCTTGCAACAAGTCCTGAGCAAACTCTCCAGAGGTGTCCAGCGACTTGCACAACAACATTAAAGTAGCACTGTTTACAGACAACACATCAATATGAACTTCTCACATAACCGGACATCTTTATTGGAGTAATCTGATCTATAAGCAATATTCCAGCTTTGATCTTAACTCTTAACTTAACTGGGGACTCCTCCTCCTTCAGACATGAATATATGGATTTTATACTTAAACTAGAAGAGATAGAATTGTCTTAAATGTTTTAACTGTGTTTTAAAGTATTTAAATAGAGCACTTTTAAATATTCCTTGTAGTCCAGAAAAAACTATGCACAACATTACAATACAATTTAGCCAAACACATCGAGCCTCTAAAGTGCTGTGTAGCATGATGTCTATACTTGAAGAAAGCCTGAAAAGTATTGTATTAATCTTGGCTATAATAATTAAATTATTACTTTCTTATTCTTAATTCATTTGGATATATTAACGTTAATATTATATCAAAGGATCGATGGTTCATTTCCTGACACCAAGTGTCCTTGAGCAAGACACTGAACCCCAACCTGCCCAAGGTGTGTCAGTTTAAGCATCAAAAGCGCTTTGAGTACCAATAGGTAGAAAAGCTATAAAAGTGCAGACCGTTTACCATAAGATGAGATGAGATGAGATAAGATAAGATATAAAATAAGATTTGCATTTTACAAATTTACAATTTTTACAAATACAAAATACTACATTTCCAAGTAAACGGTGGTATATAATCTGCACGGTGGCTGTTAGACTGATTGGTTGTACAGTCCAACAGTGGGAATGAAGGATCTGCCAAGCCCTGATCTTCACCAGCCGTCCCTCCCCTCTTCTCTGCTTTCTTACAATGGAAATATTTTATATCCATATAACCAGTATATAGCCATAACCTAAAACAGGGAAAGTCATTTCAAGACTTACAAGACTTTCTCCATTATCCCTGCCCTGCACATGGTGACAACCAGAGTTACACCACCAAAAAAAAAACTAAAATCACATATTGATTGTGCTGATGCTCATAACTCTTTGCTAGAGCTGGAGCCTCCTGAGCTACATGTCTAACAGTCGCCATGTTCAACTAAGTAGGCAAAGGACTAACCACCTGAAACGATTTTTGGTGGGTTACTGTTAGCGTAAGTATGACACCTTACTCAGCTTCCTCCACAGGCCTTTGAACTGGTAGCCGGGCCTTGGAGGGGTCAAAACGGCCCCACTGTAAATTAGGAGGCACAAAGCTCAAAGACACACACCAGGGTTGGATCAAACAGCCTTGGTTTGTGTTACATCCAAGCAATGAACACGTGTGAGTCTATGATGAACAAGTTCATCCAACCGTTCATCTAGATGAAGCGTGTTGTGATTTATTGTCTGTCTGCGGCTGTTTTATCCAACCCTTGTGTGGTTTTTGAGCTTTGAGCCCCCTGTTTTTATTTTGACCCCCCCGAAGGCCCCACGAGGGGTAGTAGCATCATGGACTTGGTTATTATTTATAAAAATCATTAAAATATGATAACAAAACCAGCAGACAGCATCACTACCCTCTTTCTAAAGCAACCGTCTGATTAGCTTCACTGGGCAACAACTACTTCAATTAGCAACACAAATAACAATTATACGGTTTCTTCACAAACAGCATCAACATTAACTATGTCTGGGGCACTTCTGCTCCATCACTGCATGTAAAACTAGAACTGATAATTTTCTTTACTCTAAGTTACGTTCCGTCACTGGCTTTGTTGTGAGAGCCACTAGTGCTACTCGTAAAATGCCAGGAAAGGTACATTATGAGCCTCGTGGTGCAGTACAGTAGGAAAGTTCCAGTTTTCAAAGCGACTTCTGGTTTTTGAAGAACCACCCGGCGTCACGTTTGCAGCCAAATGATACTAAATACAAATAAAAAAGTACGCGACGCATACAGATGTGACCGTTTTTTGATCCCACAATCATTTTATTAACGCTATCTTTAAGTAAAGATGATCTGTGCTGAGCATTTGCATGTACAAAAGGATCAATGAGGCTCTTTACGTAATATGTTCAGTTAAACAGTCCCCTTAAGTAAAATAGATGATTTCAGTTTCTAACGGTCATTCCATTTCCTAAACTGCCCATCTTCTTGAATAATCATAGTTTTATGAAGAAACCTGTCTTTCCTTTGCCTCAGGAAGGACAGGTAGCCACTCTAACCTGTCACTATTGTCCTGGTATATCGTGTTGTGCCTGAGCAGTAGAGTTGCTGTTGCAGGCATGTTGATCACATGCAATCCTGGTGTCATCTGTATGCACGTGTCTGGCAGGATTCTCTCTTGATGCTTCCTCGAATTAGGGCCAGATCTGAACATTTTGGGGCCTAGATGTCCAGAATTATGCTTTTAAAGAAAGTGGATAACACTGTCATGACAAACTTAAACTAAAGATAAATAAAGATTCAAATTTTCTTCAGTTTTTTTGGCTGTGTCTCCATCAAACACACAGTTGTTTACTGGATGAAACAATGCACCAGTTAACTGGCATCAAGGCCTAGTGTTCTAGTCTCAATCTGTAATGAGATTAATTTCCATGTCTGGCACTTTCCCTCACACTTACACACATCTTGCAGATTGTTTGCATGTTAAGCCAGGCATGGCTCTCTGGCTGTTTTGGGGCATCATCAGCTTGTGCTTGGATGACAAAGATGATGATGAAAAGATGAACACAGATAAAATGTGTAGAGTAGGATTTAGATGCTCATTAGCAAGAATACATTAGCAGCACTGTTGTCAAGGTGTGCTCATGTCCTGTATGCCCTGCTCCTACGACGAGTGAAATGTGAAGCTTGTTTTAATGGATCACTCTGGTGTTATGTTCTCCTCATCACATCAGTGGCATTATGTTCATTTCACATTAGGTTATTTGTGTAGAGTTTTGGGTTTTTTTAGTGAAGGACAGAAATAAGTCTTATTAGTAAAGCAATGGCTTGATCAGGGCTTTTGAGTAACAGTACAGATTCAGTGGGATGTGATGTGTTTGTGATGGTGCTTACACTTGGATAAAGAGAAGAAAATCAACCACAGCATCGTCTGCGCATCGTCTCCTCTAGAGCTTGGGGTGGGGCTTTATTTCACCAGGATACGTGGCCCAATGGATGTGAGCAAGTGGACCAGATGCATTTCTATTTGCATATCTCTTCTATTTTTCTTCCACCCCTTTAGCTTGTAGCCTGCACTTTAACAGACCACACTCGACCTGTTTTTTTGCTGTGGACACTAACTGATTTTTTAATTTTTTCATTAACTTGTGGTTATGGAGGATCGTTGTTGACAGCACATAAGAACAGCAAATTAGAAAATACTTGTATTAAAAATGTTATTGTGTGTCTATACTTCAGTGTGTATTTATTGGTATGTACCATGCGTGTGTATAGTACTGTATGTGCGAGCAAGGGGTGTGTGAGCTTGTCAGTTCTCAGCCTTGGGTTTGTAGGATTCTTTAAAAACAATCCTCACCTGGAGGTGGTATGAAGAGCAGGATTTTCTAGCTGTATGAGTGCCTTTGAAGAGAGGCACAGGGACAGAGAGAGGACGGGATACTGTGCAAGAAGAAAGAAATTGAAGGTGAAGACCCAAGAATGAGGGGAAAGAGTAGGGATGAAGCGGGAGAGAGAAGAGGGGAGAGCCAGGGGAAGACTGTTCAAATAGGGGCCTGAGAGGTAGTGACAGAAGCAAGTACAGTATAACAAGGCAGTGAGAATATGAAGGAAGCAGAGACGACATGCAAAAAGAAGGAGAGCGATGCAGAGACAGCGAGAGCTGTGAAATCACTGACAGTTGTAGAGAGCAGCACAGCTAGAGATCGGGAAGAGAAGCAGGGAAAAATGAAATAAATAATAATAAAAAGGAAAGGTAGAAAAAAGCTTAGAGACAGAGAAGTAGGCATGGAAACAACAAGCTGAGCGAAGAGAGGAGCAGAGAAAGGGAAGAGAAGAATCCATCAGTTCAACACGTGAGCGCCGACTTGAAAAACGCGCAAATCGCATATAGGCAAATACGACGAACACCCTCCCACCCACAGAAAAAGTAAGCGCACAATTAGTATTTCAACATGGTCTCGTTCATGCTGTTACGTGTTGCATAATCCATCTAGCAAGAGAGAACAGGAAATAGATTAGGCTGGGATTCCTGCCATGGAAGAAGTCTTACACAAGACGAACAGATCCTGCAATACTTGGATCAGCTGTAGCCTCAGCACTGCTGTGAATCCGTACACAGGTGGATGTGCTCAAATAAACCCTTAACGCGAATAAAACAAACAGTCTTGAATAGGTTAAAGAGATTTAGCCTTTCAGGGAAACCATGCACAACTAATGAAAAACATGTAAGAGAGGCTGTAACGCTAATAGAATTAAACAAAGCAGAAAATTAGAGCTAAGCTTCCCCTCAGACCTACACTTTGCTAAACAACCAAAAACACACAACACAGCTGTTTTTCACGGGTTTGCATGATCGTATATCTGAGGGTCATGTTCAGCCTGTTGTCCATCTTTGGGAGTCAGACGGATTTCAAACTGTGAATTTTAACAGGATGAAATGATCTGTGTGCCCCCGGCGCAGGAAGGATTTCCGAGCTGAACAATTTCTGTTGCCACAGAGTTGGCCTTGACCTCACAGGTCATCTCGCTGCCGCAGGCTGAATCTCTTTAGCTGTTGATCTAAGATGCAGAGTCCCTCACACACACACACACACACACACAGAAATGCAGAATGGAGATGCACACCTACACAAGCACCGATAGATAAACCACATAAAGAGCCCCACATCAATAAAAAACACTTGACCTTGCAGCTCTCTGTTTAAACCGAGGGGAATTGGGAGACGGGAGCTACACTAGGCGTATTCTCTCAACGGAGGGATGCTGCGTGCCGAGGCTCATCAAATGGGAAATGATACGATGGGGAGAGAGAAGGGGTTTAACAGCAGGAATAGGTAGAAATAGAGTCAGGGGAGGGAGCCGGTGAAAGGATTTGAGAGAGGGAGTTAAATTAAGGCAGGGTGAGCTAGAGGGAGAATGAGATGAAGGCAGATAGATGGAGACAATGAAGATGTGCCTTAGAGCAGAGGGAGAGAAACGCGACATGGACTGGCCATGGGAAGGGTTAGGCAGGGACACATGAGAAAGCTGGGTCATTAACAGCCTGCAAGACTGGGTGCTGCTTATCGCTGCTTATTTACTGCCAGACCCACAGAGACCCCCAGCAATAGAAAGAACTCGCTCCGTCTCCCATTATCCCTGCCTCTATCAGCCTGCCAACCCTACATTACCCCTTTCTCATCATCAAACTCTGCCTGTCTGCAGTTGGCTGCTCTCTCCCCCACTCGTACAAACATGCAGGGCAGTTTGACACAAAGTGCTAAATTGTAAGGGAATGCAAACACACACACACACACACACACGGAGCCTCTGATCGCTCTCGCCTCAGCCTCCCTCTGTTTTGCCTCTGGAGGCCATGTCAGTGTGTTGTTTGTCTGTGGCTCTGATTCAACCCAGGTCTGTCTCCTTCACTCTCACAATCACAGGAAGGAGAAACACACATGCAGATGGATTTGTGATCTCTGACTTGGCCTGTTTGTCTGCGAATTCTGACCAGTGAGCTCCAGTCACTATTTTCTTTTTACATATTGCTGCTAATGGCTCTGCACGTTGCTGATAATAGATTTTTGATGCAGCATGTGAACAAGGCCGAGGCGTAAGTAGCAGGTAATTGAAGAATTTGCATAACACTCCTTCAGTGCAGTGACTTCTTGACATCGCTCTGCAGCAGTGCCCCCTAACGGCCAGAGGTTAACATTCCTCCCAGTCGACGGCCTAATGAGTGACTGCTGGCTAAAGTCCGGGTCACTAAATCAATCGACTAATCAAAATCTAATTATAGCCTGTGCATTTATATTTTTAAATCAAATAGAAGAAAAGGAAAAGACAGCGTCACCAGCTGACGGATGCAGATATTTCAAATGATAATCAGACAGTTGATGATTTAATAAAAGCTTGATATGGTTTTGATTGTAAGAACATTTTTAGCCACTGATGCAGCAAAGAAAAAAGCTAAACAAAACAAAACAAACTAGGACAATGACCTGATTTCACAGCACCTCTTTACATGTGTATACTGTATTTAAGAGCTTATATGTAACAAAGTGGGATCACTAAACACTAGGCATGTCAAAACATCATTAATATGAATCCGCTGCTATCCCGATTCAGGAGCTTCCCTTTTGAGGTATGTTTTTGGGGTGTTGTGATCTGTGTAAGCCTGCTATTTGTGGGCCTTTCATTCCTGGGGGACAAGCTAGCTCGCACATGTGTCAGTTCGCTCTTATTATTTCCATATGCTCTCACTTAAAACGGCTCGCTAATCCTCGTCACACGCCAGCAGCGTGCTCAGGATTATCTGTGTTTGTTTTCTCACGCGGAGGAGAGATTGTGTTAATCTCCTCACAGGGAAAAAGAGGGAGAGAGGAAAAAAGAGAAGGACCAGTGTCTGGTTCACAAGTTGAAAAAAAAGGAAGGGACAGGTCATCTGACAGTTAAATAAGACAGAATACAAGTAATAGAGGAAAAGGGCGGACACAGAGGAACAACACAGTCAAAAAGGAGACTTAGAAGAGTCTTTGTTCTCCCAACTTGGCTGTTGGACTTGATGGCAGAAGCGTCCAAAGCTGCATTTGTTGTGACGTAAACGTGATTTGGAACAGAGGACGTAAAAAAACCCTCACACATTTAACCTCTCTGTGCTAATTACACACCTGACAGCGTCACATGCTGATGTATCGTCATCAGTTGAAAAAACATATACAGACACCCAATGTTGTTATTGTGAGCGCTCACCTTTGTGTTTTTGACGTAAACTTTAAGGTCATCATCTGTAAAAAACTTGCTTTTGCTTCCAAACCTAAATACAAGTAGCTGTCAGGCTGATGGACGTTGGTTGGTTGGTTCTGTAGCAGTTACAGGAGGACGTGAGTAGGTCGAGTCTGTGTGTGCGCGTGTGTGTCAAATGCAGTTGTTAGAATTTATAAGTAGGGTGTACTTGTATGTATGGCAGTGCTCTCTGGTGTATCAACACATTTCATCCTAATCCCCCAGCAGTTGTGTCTGCGAAGGAAATAATTTTCACATCGCACACTGAGTATGAGACAGAGCAACACAGACAAATGGAGGAACCGTTGTTGCCTCGGCGTGATAAGTGCTTCCTGTACGGGCTTGGATGAGGGAAAAGGCTGCTGCAGTTTGTCAGAGGTGGCGCTCTGTTGCACACACTTGGGGAAAAAAATGGCTGCTGGGTGGGGAGTCAGTGATAGGAAGCGCAGTGTAGCGAGGAGAGGGGACAAGACTGATGGGGTGCTGGCTGGAGGGAGGGTGGTGCGGGGGTGATGAGTGTGTGCTCACAGTGTAAGTGACACCTCTCCTCCTCAAACAGATTGTCTCACTCTTCCTGTAATGGGAGCTGTCACACACACACACACACACACACACACACACACACACACACACACACACACACTTTTACAGTCTCCTTCTTCTTGCCCTCTTGTTTATTTATTTGTTCTGCTGAGATGCTCCACAGATTGCTCACTTTTTGTTGCCTTTCAGTTCAACCATTTTCGTGCATGCTTTTTAATGAACGATGACTTATTTCTGAACAGCTGGCACATGTGCTTTGTAAAGCACTTTACTCTGGCTTACAGCTCAAAGACGAGGAAGAAAGGGAAAGGGGACAGAGAGAGAAAAGATCAGAAAGTGGGAGAGAGCATGAGCAAGAGGATATCAATATTCCCTGTGCTGCTGGCATCCTCAGAATGATTTTTCCCCGCTCAAATCTGACAGCGAATATTTCGCGTAGCCGGGGAGCCTATTTATCCTCTGTCCAACATGGTTCTCTGTGCCAATCACACTGAGATGATTCATATGCACACTTACTTTAGGACACACACATACCGACAGAGGATCTGAGGACACAGACTTAAAAGAACCACTTGTTCGTGCACGCGAACCCACACTCAGACGCACGCAAACCAAATACACACGAATACCTCAAACAGGTATTTTGAACCAGGCCCAGAATGTTGCTTTCCCTCAAATGTAATAAACAGCAGGTGTGTATCAGTGTGAGTTGATGTTCTGTACGTGACTACCTGTCTGAGCCTCTGCCCTCACTTAACAATCATCTCAGCAAACCCAGGCTCATAGCTTCAAAGCCGGCTCACTGGAGAGAGTGCAGCACGCAGCCACATGACACGCCAGACAAATGGGCTTCATAAGTTCTGCTTAACAAACAATGTCTAATGCCTAAGCTCCTCTCCCAAATGAAATCTGTCCTGCCTGTGTAGATGCAAGGATACAAGGGAACTTTTAACACTTGTCATAACCAGGTACAAGTCTCTGGGTATCACCATGGTGATGGAGATGGATTTGTAGTGAAGCCTTCATATAAAAACATGGATTTCTTTTCAGTTTCACAAAAGGAAAATGTGTTGTGTGTTGTGTATATTATTCAGTCAACACTGCAGCACAGCAGACGTTCTGCAGGGAAGTGTCAACTCAACATTCATAATGTAATAAAACAAGTTTGACTCCCACAGAGTTCTTCAACTACACTGTTTGTAACATCACAGAAAATCACGGCCTACACAAAGGTTCTGCACAGGTGATGAATTTTGCAGTAGTTTGTGCAACATCAGTGGCTTTTTTGACATTTTAGGTGTTCAATGTCTTTTCCAGAGACGCTTCCAGAGAGAGCTGGGCCTTGAACCCCTGATGGGCAACCACATACCAACACTGCCCTGTGCACACTAACACACCTTCACAACGACAACACCAGCATTTGACACTGTAGCTGAACGCCTACATATACGTCTGCGGCATTAACATTTCAAAAACCTTCACGACATCGAGTCCAAGCGATGTCAAGCAAACCTCCCAAAATACTTACTTCACTCTTGTAGCTCTCACGATTTCAACTGTTCCTACTTCACACAAAACCCACAACTCAAGCATCCACCCACAACAAACGTCAAGTTATCACTTCAAAAAAATCCAACCATGACAACATGGTGTTTTTTCACTTGAAACCCTGTGCAGCCGACTCAGCCCAAGCTTCGTTAAGCTGCTGGATTCATTCATTATTTGCCTTCTCTGCTTTAGAAATACAATTTAGCAGTCAACTGTGGAAAATTTTGCCTGTGAACTGAACCAAATCTAAGTAGTGCACATGATGCTTGTAACAGTGACATTAGCATAATTTCTTGCCAATAATATGTGACTCAAATGCTGTGTGAGTTCAACCTTGAACAATTATAGTGGATTCCACTAACTCGTTCTCCCCTTCTCGTCTCCAGGCTGTAGATTATGAGAGCCGGAGCTCCTACTCATTCTCGGTGGAGGTCCTCAACCCCATAGTAGACCCTCGCTTCCTGCGCCGAGGCCCCTTCAAGGACCGGGCCTCCATCAGAGTAGCTGTGCTGGATGCAGACGAGCCACCAAGGTTCTCTCGGTCACGATATCACATGGACGTATCAGAGAACTGTCCCCCAGCCTGCACCGTGGGCCGAGTCAGCGCTGTTGATCCTGACACTGGTCTCACCAATAATATCAGGTTAATTCCATCTCTTTACATTTTTATGTAACTTAATAACAAAATAGTTCAGTCCTTTACTTACAGCAACCAGTCATTTAAAGAAAAGCAAATCTGTTTGCTACTGTTCATAGATTTGAACATGCCAGTGACTGAATGTTCAGTGCAGTTCACTTTTAACAAACTTAAATTAACAAGCTTCAGAATTTCTTAGTTTATGTAATGAGTTTCCAGTTTTTCTCCGTAATACTGAAGTAAAATCACCAACATCTCTAAGATGCTGTAGGGATAATAGCTTCTTTGCACAGAGATTCAAACCCAGCTCCATAGCTGAAAGAAACAAATAAGAGCTAAGCAAACACATCTAAGCCAACCGAATGCCCACTCACCGGCGTCCTGTGCCAGACAGTCACCATGGAGGCTTGTTGCTTCCGTGCGTTCCCTTGTGTTTGTCTAAGCATGGGGTGGTGAGTGCTTTCTTTCCACCACACAAGACTGTGTCCTAATTAGCACAGGCTACAGTGCTAAGAGTAACTGAGTGGGGAAAATGATAGTCGGTACATTCATAGAGATATTTAGATAATCGTGGCACTTCAAAAGAGCGTCTATCAGCTGCGATAATCTCCCTATATTAATTCTTTGGCCATTTGAATGCCAGCTTCCTTATCGCTCCCTCACACACTTGCCCCGTCTGCTTCTTTCACTCTGCACCCTGCTGCTGCTCCACTTGCTCCTTCCCTCCACTCTGTGGTTTACTTACTGTATGTTCATCCTCCTCCTTAAAACATATTTATCCATCTCCTTCTACGCTATTTTCTGGGCTTTAGATTCTCCATTGATCCTCAGTCAGACCCAGAGGCTCTGTTTCGTATCACCCCGGACACCGGCCTTATCACCACAGCCATGGAACTGGACCGTGAGCGGGAGCACTGGCACAACATTACTGTCATTGCAACTCAGAGAGGTCAGATATCCCTCTTCACACACTGCTTAACTCTGTGACATCATTAGAGTTGGCTTTTATTTGTATTCAGAGCTAAAACTGGTCAATACACCACCTTTCACCTCCTCCTGCACACACTGATGAGCGTTAGAGGTTTTGGGGAGTGTATATTGTGCAGCATCTGAAAAGCACAAGAGTGTGTGATGCAGTTTACTAAGCGGCTTAGCTCTTTTGTGGCATGTGGCACCACAAAGTAGCTTTAGAGAGTTTCTTCTGAATATCGGTTGATCGTGAATTATTGGTAGATACAATAGATCTGTTCTCAAGGGTTCAACACATTGATTTAAAAGCACAACATCACGGCCAAAGGCAGTTCTGAAGACAAGTTAGTTTGTACAGTGGCCTGTAGGTGGATTCGATTTATTGTTTGACAAACAAAATTCACAGTCACGTGAAAAAAGAAAAACAATGCCTTTAATTTAAAAGCTCACGTGAAAAAATAAGAAAGTCTGGAAGCTAATGTGTGAATTCAGCTACAGTCCTTGGATTCATTTAACGCTTCTGGATCAAATTAATGTTTTGCTAATGTCTAAGGTTAAGCATTTGCTTTGAAACTCTACGACGGTGGTGGTTTATATTAATAATTGAAGAGAGCAAGACATTGACCCTGTCAAGTGCATCCATTTACAGAGGAAAAAGTATTTGTAGTTCCCTCATGGGAGCTACTGTACAGCACAGTTGTGGCCTTGATGCTGATAGTGTGGGGATGGTGGTGTAGTGTGAAATGACAAAGGACACAAGGAGTTCTGTGGATCCTTGAGTATCTACTGTATAGTAATGAAAGAAGAACGGCACCAACGTGACTCACATATGTGTTTGTGTGTTGAGTGTAACAGGTGTTTGAATTTTCTTTTCTTACAATGTCCTTCAGAATAGTCAGTGATTGGCAAGAAAGGTTTGAGCTGTTTATTCAGAAGCTTGGAACAGCCTGTGTTTAACTTTACCTCATCACACGTTAGGTAGTTTAGGTGAAAGCTGACTTACTACAATGATATTTTAGCGACTGATACCAAAGGACTCACTGAATGAATCCTATTTCTTCTTCTCTTCCCTGTCAATGCAAATTATACTCTGCTCATAACCTGTAAATGTTGGTTCACACCCAAACCATAGTCCAGCAGTCATTTTTGTGGGGCGAATACCATTTTCATGTTGAGTTCAAAAAGCTATATTCTTTTTATCCCTATAAAGCTCAGTCAGTGTGATGGAGTATTGGAGTATTGTTGGGCAGTGCTGTCCAGTGGCTACTGTGCGCACGAAGGAGAAGTTGTTTTGCTGGCAAGGGTTGCTGCGGACAAAGTTAATCTTTGCTTCAAATCTGCTCGTGGCAGCGGTGTCGGCGTCGGCACTCACTGTGGAGGCAGCACAGTGAGTGCCTGTCTTGAATAATGAGCTCTATCTAATAAACAGGCAGTTGTAGGCAGTGTTGACAGAAAGAACAGTGGGACCCCTGCCATGGCTAGGGGCAGGCCAGCTCACCCAGAGGTATTACAGCAAGAGCTCATTTTCAGCTTTTCAGTGACGGTACCCAGTCGCTGTCAGCCATGACACAGTGTTACCGCGAGTTTGAGAACATGGTGTGGGAGTATGTACCTGCTCCTGTGTGTGTGTGTGTGTGTTAGTGTGCAGTAAACAGGGTTGCCTGCTCACATAAATGTGTGTAGATGTGTGTGTGGTGCTGAGCCTGGATCGTGACTGAGCCTTTGCTCACGAGCAGACTGAAATGTAATGGTGGATGTTCAGCTCAAGAGTATGTCGCCATGCATTTCAAGCACAGCTGTGAGAACTTCATGTTCAAACATGTGTACATCCAAGTGAATGGGGTGTGGGAGACCCTCTGCCAATCCATTTAACATGCGCTCTTGTGTAACTGCATGCAGATTGGCTGCTTTCTACATCCCTCCTTTTACTTCCCACTGCTTAGAAAGTCACACGCTTGACTCAGTGAGATGCTCTGGCCAAAAACGGAACAGATGATGTGGAGAAATGCGACTGCTATGGAGGCATCAGTTGTACTCCAGCTGGGAGCTCGTGAGCCGTAACACAAGCCAAATGAAACCAAATGTACTATGGTATATTTTTCCATTTGTGTGCCTGCTAATGTTGAAGCTGTTGAGGTTTTTGGACAAAGACTGAAATGCTTGATCTCAACTTTAAGGAGAATGAAATGAAACTAATGGAGTGCAAACACATCCATGTGTTTCATACACGGGGTGTAAAGTTTGCACAGTTTAAAATCCACACAATTTCTTCGATAGATGATCGTCAGCTCCTCATCTAGATTCAGCCAGAGACGTAGACAGAAGCAGGTCTGAGTCTGGATGGTTCCTGGAGGGACAACGGGACATATGGTAGAATAACAACCGTAGTTACATGTCCCACTACAATCTGCAGGGCTGCCACCTTTTTAGGAAACCTCGAAGTGTGATCTTACAGATAAAGGCTGTGCATCTTCATTGCCCACACATACTGTAACATGCACCCATCGTGGCTCCTGCACCTTTTTGCCTGCAGTGGTTGGGTGAAACAGCTGCACGTGACTTGATTTAATCCTGTTGGATTCACTGACGTGTGCGTTTGAAATCTTCACCCAAAAAGCAACCAGCCAGAACCATTGATGCACTGCAGCACCTTCATGTGGGAAACATTAGTTTAACACAGGAAATGACCAGTATGGGCCTGATACAGCAAAACCTTAAAGGGCCTCTATTATGCTCAATCCACTTTTTATTTGACTCTACTGTATGGTTCAACAGACTGGCTTGTGTGTCTGCGGACACTGATTCAGGCGTGAGGGCACGTTCAACGTTCATCTCACTGGTTACTCCTGGAGGTCTCTCCTCTCTCCGGCTCTCAGCTGATAGTGTCGTTCTGTTCTGTAGGTGGACAGACTCCCTTCATACCCCAAGTTTAGTGTGCTTTGTTTACTACTACTATTTTTATACATCTTTTACATCATTTTCTTTTGTCTTTTCTATTTATTGCGTTATTTAATTTTTTGTGGTTGTCTTTGTTCTGGTTGTGGTTTCTTTCTTTTCTTTTGAACATAGAGCAGCTGTCTTAAGGCAAAACAACATTCCTCTGGGATTATTTAAATTTATGGGGGATAAATCTAGAGAAGTTTCTTCTTCTTCTGTGTCTTTATCAAATATGTTTGATAAAGATTCTCAGTATAATTCGTAGAAATACAGAAGGGTTAATACTGACTGGTAGGGAATTGAATGTACACATTAGCAACCACACTACTGACAGAGCGATACCTCATATACAATCTTTGACACTGGTGTATTGAACACTTTCATTGGAAACCATACATGCTGGTCAATTATTAATTAATATTTGTGAAAGCTGATATGAGCTGCAGTTTGACATTTTGAGGAGGGTGCAGCTTTCTAATCGTTGCTTCACAAATAAGGTTTATGAGGAAAAATCTGGTATTTCGCACACATGCTGGACCGGCTTTAGCTATTTCAGATAATCACTTTCACATTCACTTTGAAGGTGTGGTCCATTTGACATCTTCATATAAAACACTGACACACAGCTGTGGGTAGTGCTGATAAAGTGCTGGTAGAGGTTTTGCTAGAGGGCACGTGGAAATCTCGCCTCCTACTACTGCTACAGGCTCGTTGAGTGGCCCCTTCCGGGGAATTGGTGCCGTGATCTTTCTGGGGACAGATGAAAGGGCAGACGGTGTGTTCGATGCCTCTATCGCTCTTTGTGGAGGGGGTGTGAATCTCTGACCCCTCCCTTAAACCACTTGTCTCTTTTGTTCAGATGCGAACATCGTTATACTACAACTCATGGTCAAACGCAATGACACACATTTTACGACAGGCTAAAACTACATTACTTGTGAGAAGCAGACTGAAACACTGTATGCAGCCTATTGTTCGCAATAATTGTTTTGGAATTTGAATGTGAGAGAAATGAGGAGTGTGGGAAAATGGGTGAATGCATGAGTGTGAGAGTTGGCAGCTCTGGCTTTAGTGGCGCGTTGTGTTTACCCTGAAATCAGTTGCTAAAGAAACAACAAACTCTAAATCATCCTAGAAACTCTCAAACCGTATGAAACAATACAGTAACATGGTTTATGATTAGTTTTGAGCTAAACTGTGCATAAGCTGTATTAAAGGACTCCAGATGCAGTGATAGATGACTCCACATACTTACATTAAAGGACCAGATATGACGTCGTCCTGGCTGGTGCCTGTTTACATCATGTGTGGGTTTGTGTGTGCATACTCCAATGCTCTGTTGTTGTGTGTTTCTCTCTGACTGGCCTTTCCAGACAATCCTAGCCAAGTGTCCAGAGTTCTGGTTGCAATAGAGACGCTGGACTTAAACGACAACGCACCCGAGCTGGACAGGCAGTACACAACAGCTTTGTGCGACTCAACCTCCATTGGGCAGGTCAGTATGTGTTTAAATGGCTTTTGATGTCAGTGCGGCGTCTTGTACGGCATCTTTTAAATTGTGCGTCTGGAACTTGTCAATACAAGAGGAAGGTATACATACCCACAAGAACCAACTCTGCTGGATTATGCAGTATGTCTCGATTTTCACCGGTTGTGATGACATTTGGTACTTTGATGCTGTGTTCAGAATGTGTGTATTGTAACGCAGACTGATGCCGTATGTAATAACTGCAACCCTCATCTCAGCTATAAATATCATCATAAGCTGTTTATTCTATACCTTAAGCAGTTGGAAGACAGTATTTTGTGCTAATGTATGCTCAAGTATATCAAGACACATATTCCTAACGAACCTGGTTAAGGGTTGCTATTATTATCCCACTCAAAATACATAAACATGTGTTTTGTGTCCAGTACAAATGTATGACAACGAACCAGACAAGGAATTAGACAGTTTCACGCTGGCAGATGTGTGAAGAGTTGGATTCATTTATCTCAAACAGAGAAGCCTCCTGTAAGGAAGCATGTAGCACATCAAAGCAGTTTCCATCCAAATAAGAAAGCATATAATACAAAGCAAAGCCTTATAGCAGCATAATGGCAGGCAGCATCCATTCAGCCCCAACACGCCCATTCACCACGGAATGCAGGTGAATCCTCCGCGGCCTGTTATCACAACACAGCAGCGATTCACATTGTAATTAAAGTCGTCTCATCTCCTCCTCTCTCGCTCCTCTGTATTTTTCCACATCACCGTGTTCTTACTTGATCCTATCTTAATTACAGAAATCATCTCTGTGCTCCTCAGTCTCTCCCTGGAAACCACGCTTCCCTCAGC
Source organism: Macropodus opercularis (assembly GCA_030770545.1). Lineage (NCBI taxonomy): Eukaryota > Metazoa > Chordata > Actinopteri > Anabantiformes > Osphronemidae > Macropodus > Macropodus opercularis. Next base: position 1,911,480 of record CM061105.1, on the reverse strand, counting down.
ATTCCACGCCGACTCCATCGCCATCATTTGGCGTCTTGGCCCATCTGTTGTGGATGCTGGTGTTTTCGTTTCTGTGCTTGTGTCTTTGTTGTTTCACCACTAAAATCTGTGATTGTGAGGCGCAGTGCATGACTTCTTTTTGTGAGTGATTCCCATGTCTGTGTATGCTACATTACTGAGCAGGGGAGTGTTCGAGAAAGAAGGATTGCGATATCTTTTAATGTGTCGGCTTGGTGTGTGCACAGCTCTGTATGACAAGTCATTAGGCAGACCGCGTTTGAATATTCACACACAGCGACTGATACTTTACTGTGGCTGTGCAACAAACCTCAAGGCCTACAGACACTTACTAAATCAGAGAACATGCTGCAGCCTTCCTCCCTGCGTTCGCTCTGATAACTAGCACTCGAAAGCGCTTCTGAAAGGACGCCTTGAATAATGAAGGCCGCAGAATTTCGTCAAAGAGAAATTCCCTATCAGATATCTTTTGTATTAATTTACATACAATAGTTTGTGCACATGTTTTTGCTAAATTGAAAGCCACCCTGCGCTGTGTTTGTGAGAAGCGCATGACAGCAGACGTGGTTATTTATCAGGCGCAGTTTGCTTATGCCTCAATACTAATTGCTGGGCTTGTTTTGATTCCTGCTGACACGGTTAATGGTTTGTAGCTGAAAGCGCTTTCTGTGTAAATGTTTCTCCCATTACCTTATTTTTCTTCTCTTTTCGTGCTTCATCCACACACACGCGCACACACACGTACGTGTCCGCCTCCTCCTCTCACCCAAACTTCTCGGCTTTCTCTATCTCTGTGTTTCAGGTGGTGCAGGTGTTGCGGGCGATTGATAGAGATGAGGGAGGGAATGACAGCACTGTGTATTTTAGCATCCCTCCAGAGTCTAGCGCTGCCCTCAACTTCAGCGTCAGGGACAGTGGTGGTAAGCACTCAATCTCTCCCTCCCTTTGTATTACTCTTAATTCCTCTTTTCCTTGACAGACACACACTGTCGTGTCATCTCCCCTAATCCCACATTTCCCTTTCTTCCTTCTCTTTCCATTTTCATTTTGTTGTTCTAACTTTGCCCTCCTCTTCTTCTCTCTTCCCCCTTTTCCCTTTTCTATCTGCTCTTTTTTGTACCATCCATCTCCCAGCTGCATTGTTACCCTCTTCCCTTGTGTCCGTTCCTCTTGTTTGACTCCTCATGTCCTCTCCATCCATCTACTCCTCTCAGCTACTCTCTATACTCACTGTTTCCCAAAGAAGCTTTTGCAAGCAACCAAAGCGGTTTTATTGAATTGACTGGTTCCACTCAATAGATATTAGTGACTGAGTAATTATTTGTGTTGTCTGTCTGTGTTACTTTCCTTGGCCTCCTTCCCCTACAGTACATACTGCAAATACACACATAAACTTCTCTTACACACGGTGTAAGAGAAGTGAGTCAAAACTGGTCCATTTTCACCCACAGACTAGACCAACTTTAACCCTTCATGTGCCAAAAGGAGTAAGTGAACAATGATATACCACAAAAATAAATGACTCTACATTAGAAGAACAGTCTGGAGGCTGTTTATCGCAGATGTTTTATCATTTAATCGTAACATGTGATACTATTGTCATATTTACCACCATGATAGCCGTGACAAAACCACTAACTGTTTCCAAACTTGGCCAAACTACAAAAAGCCAACCTGCTACGACTAGATCGTGTGATCGCGTGTTATCAAAGATATTTTCTTTGATGTGTTCTCCAGCAGCAGATCAGAGAACGACAAGAACGTTCTGTTGTCATACGGACAGCTGGTCTGACAAAGACCTGCTTTGTAAAGAAGACAGATAACGACTTGATCTGTGATCTGCATCACAGGGCGATGGTCTGAAAATGAAATCAAAGCAACAGATCAAATATCTGGGCTGTTGAATGTTACCTTCATTCATTTTAAAAACCTAGAGATGGGTTTCATCCATGTTGGGAAAAACTGTTGTTCTTTAGATACCGATTTTGTACTTAATTGCTCTGTACAGAAGATGTGAGTGTTTGTATGTTTTTGCTAATGGATATACTGTTGTTTCAGTTATTCAGAGAGTAAATCAGACTTTATGTTTTGTAACCAATAGGGAGCCATAAATCATAAAAAACATGCCCACACTGGAGAGAAGAATACTGGTGTAATTGAGACACTAGAGTGAATGAATTTTTCTAGCTCAAATTAGTATCATTGTTATTCTGGATTGAGGCACAGTAGCTTTAGCTGTAAAGGTTCTCAAATCACAGTATGTCTGAAAGACAGGTGTAAATTAATCTAAAGTTGACTGGAATCTCAAATTTGCAAACATGAGTATGGTGTATGGTCGAAGAATAAGCCTCTTCACTCTCTGTCGTCCTTCCAGGCCCCACAGCCAGCCTCGTGCTGCTGTCTCAGCTCCAGCCTCTGTCTCGCTCCTTGTCCTCCATCCTGACGCTCTATGTGCCGCTAGTCCTGAGGGATGGGACATCGGGGCTCACCAGCACCGGGACGGTCACGGTGTCCGTCTGCCCCTGCCTCAGAGGAGGGGCACGGCCCGGGGACAAAGAGAAGGACAAACAGACGGAGGGCGAGTGGGACTGGGAAAGAGAGGCAGTGTGTCTCCCTCAGCAGTCCACACTGCCTTCCCCTGGACTTAGTACTGCCGCCCTGCTGGCCATCCTCGCTTGTGTCGCCACACTGCTTGGTAAGTGTGTGATACATGGAATTTACAAGAACTGGCTTAAATCATATTTTACTACAGCTCAGTGATCATTAAGATTTAGTGCTTGTAAAAGAGTTTAACACTAATCTACAAAGTACAAGGAAAAGACAAGTAAATGGTGTTAAGCAGTTCACCCTCCTCTACACCCCTGATGCTTAACCCTCTGCAGCCTTCCAGGGGCCAAACCACCCCACTGTCAACTAGGAGGCGCCAAAGCTCAAAAACACACACAAGGCTTGGATCAAACAGCCTCCATACATCCAAGCAATGAACACGTGTGGGTCTATGATGAATAAGTTCATCCAACTGTTCATCTAGATGAAGCGTGTTGTGATTTATCCATTTTATCCAACCCTTGTGTGGTTTTTCAGCTTAGAGCCTCCTGTTTTTCATTTTGACCCCTCGAAGGCTGCAGGAGGGTTAACCTGCATATTTGTTGTAGCTGCTCAATAGTGTGAATCACTTTTCCTCCTTTCCTAATTGTGATCCTGTTGTCTCCTCGAGCAAGGTCAGCTCTAATCACCACTAAACAAACAGTTATTATCTGGCCTCCTTAATAAAGTGCCACTGGCTTTGCAGAAACTTTCTAATGCTCGATTGGATAATGCCTCGCTGCTGAGAAGGTGTTGGCTCATATCAAGCATCGCTGTCGTTTCTATTCAGGTCGTTAGATCTCTACTCAGGCCTTGTTGATAGGGACATTATCATGCTGGAAGAGACCAGTTCAATCAAACCAGAAACGCAGCCTAGCGTGAAGGTGATCATGCAGAGTGGCTTTGGGTGCAATTTAAAATCTAATTCCCTGGGAGTCAAAGGCAAAAACTAGAGCTGTAGTGGTTTCGCCTCAACTTTCTAGCTTTCAAAATAGCTTTAAGATATTAGGTTTTATTTTGTAAAAATGTTGTTTCTCTTTTCTATAACAGGCCAATGTTAATCCTTAACAGTATAAGTGCGCATTCTACAGAATGCTGAATGTTCTTACAGAAGCTTAGGCAGCAGCTCCATCAGGATCCCATCTGGTTCTTACAAAGGGGCTTGGAATGCGTGAGGTGGCTCAGACTGGTAACTACTCATGCCTTGTGGGTACAGGCTTCTGTCAAGACAGAAATACATGCACGTCATGAAACCGTTAACCACAGATTAGCGTCCTCACTCCTTTCAGGCATCACTGCAGTATTTCCATGGTACTAATATAATACAACAGGACTGTAGATGTGCTTATTGGAGCAGTTTAACCTCCTACGCAGCCTCTATATAGAGACACGATATACACGTATACACATGCACATACCCTACATACGCGTGTTGAGAGATGGAAGTAGTGTTCTTTCACATGGGATACAGGGTGTTTTGCTCTCCATCCAATCTCATTGTTCAGTCATAGCTTAGCAACCATAAATAGGCACCAAGGATCTGTCAAGGTTCGAATATCTCCACTTATTGTAATACCTTACAAACCACTTGGATAAAGTTCTAACAAGAATCTTTGTTGTTCGGAGGATGGTGAGTTTTTTTGTTGTTGTTTTTTCTTTTGATCACAGAAGTGAAAAGAATAAATTTAACATCTCATGTTTTTCTGCTGTGACGTAAGCTGCATAGTAACATCCATGAGATCCCAGCCCAGTTTATTAGCAGCATCAGAGCAACACTCAGTCTAGAATAAGTAATTATTATTATTAAAGACTTTTATATATTAGAGGAAGCAAGATGTCATGTGAAGGCTCATAGATGCTTCACTGACGAAGAGAAGGAAGTATAGTGTATATTAAAAAGCAACTTTACGTTTAGATTAAAAATTAGGATCAATAAAGATTCACAGGATTTTAGCACTTGTTGCATACCTGTTGAATAGAACAATAGTTTGGTGCTTTTCTCAAGCCCTGGGGCCACCAGCTCTTTGATTTGAGAATACGAGTTGTGGAGTCACGGGAGAATAAAGCGTCCATTACCTGGCTGCAGCTCGTAGTCAATTACACAGTGGAGGCATGCAGCCGGCTGATATCATGTATTGTCCTTTTAACCCAGGGCCTCTTTTGTATTCATTTGTCTCTGTGTGTGTCACCTTTTGTCTGCCTGGATTTTTCTCCCTTGCTCACTTTCTGTTCTTTCTCTATTATTTCCCCCGTGACATTTGCTCCCTTTCCCTCCTGTTCATCACTCTTTTTCCAATTTCTCTCCAATGCCTCAATAACCTTTATTCCCATCCCCACCTCCTATGCAGCGGTGAGTGCCCTGTCATTGTCCCTGCGCCGTCAGAAGCGTAACTCCCTGTCAACTCTGGAGGAGGACGACGTACGTGAGAACATCATAACGTACGACGACGAGGGCGGGGGCGAAGCCGACACCGCTGCCTTTGACATCGCCGCACTGCAGAGTGCACCTCACAGCTCACGCTCACGTGGTTACCGCACGCTGGACAGCAGAAATGTGTAAGTAGGCAGAGTGTGGTGATACATGCAACACAACAAACCTCACGTTATACCCCCAAAGAGGAAAACCTTTCCACTCTGTTCAGTACTTAATTGGTCCTCTGAAGGAGTCATTGGGCTGAAACTCCACGTTCAGAATCAGTGGCCAATCAAAATATCGAGACAGAAGATTATGGAGTCTTACAGTGCCGAGAGACCATAACGTTATGCTCATTTTGTTCGCTCATTTATGTTCTGCATCAGAGACTTGTTTGCAACCCTCTTTGATGTCTCTCAGAAACACTGTTATTGCCTTTGGACTAATAATTAAATCCAAAGGATTCGTGTAAGCTATATGCAGCAGCCCCGAGTACAAAGGCTGAGTAGTTTATCGGAATTTACTTCACGCAATTTATGGAAGTGGACGAAACAAAAAGAAAGAGAAATCAAAATCTAAGGTAATCCAAATGCAATAATCCTACAATAAATGATACCTTAGTGAAGCTTTTATGCATTTCTGTTGACCTTTTGTTGGAGAGGAGCAGATACTAAATCTGTGTGGCAGCTGTGTAGTTTTTGGTTTCTATTCAACTTCATTTACGTTCAAAACTATGACTACAAACTATTAAGTAGAAACACAACAAAAGGGCGACAACAGCAACAGGCGGCATGTGAAGCACAGGCAGGTTCGTTGGAACAGCTCTGAGTCAGAGGAAGTACAGAGACACAACATTAATAACGTGCAGAACAAGGGTGGCGTGTAATTTAATGGAAAAGAGAGGAGTTGAACGTAGCAGGTCCCTCCGCCATCTAAATCAATAGCAGCTTAACTAAAGATAGTTCAGATGATTTAGCTTTATCAAAAAGCAAAGTCTGAGGAAGCATTCTGTTGAGAAGATATGGAACAAAGTCTTTAAGATATGATGGAGCTTGATCATTAGGTGCTTTGTACATAAGTAAGGAGAAGAAGGTTATATCTTATTCCTTATTTCATTGGGAGCCAACGCAGAGAAACTAATGTAGGAGAAATGTGATGTCTTCTGCTAATTCCTATCAGAACTGCAGCATTTTGAATTATTGAGAGGCATTTTAACAAGCTATTGGGACGAACTGTTAATGAGTTACAGTAGCCTAAGTATCACATACATGGACTCATTTTTCAGCATCTCTTTGAGAAAGGATGCCTCTAATATAATTCATAACATAGAACTTTGATGGGTTTTCCATGATTTATGCTGTTTGCTAACAGTAAATAGTGACAGTGTTCAGCCAATCCAACCATCCAAGCTTTAGTCCAGCAACTAAGATTCTGTATGACTTAAATGTGATTTTTTTCCCAGACGCTACACCCACCGCAGCCAAGACAAAGGTCGCACTTATAGCTGGGCTCAGAATCCAGGCGTGGATATCAACTACTCTGGACCAGGAGGACCTCTCTATGGGCGTCTCTGCTACAGCAGTCACACACTCCCTGTTCTCCGCCGCACACCAGCTGGCGCGTTTGAATCAGGCCTGGCAGAGCTGGGATACCGCTTTCCTGAAGGCCAGCCAGATCACTCTCTGGTCATTCAAAATCAGGGGGCCATGGTGAGGCCGATGGAGACCGGTGCAGTGTACATAGCTCCTATAGACCTCAGCACCGGTAGCCGAACGGGAAGCCGTGATGGAACGGCACCGCAGAGTGGGGTCAGCACATCGGATGGGGGGACGCCAAGGACTAGTGGCAGCCAGGAGAGAGGAGGAGGGACGGGAACCGCAAGCAACTGCACAGAGGCGAGCAGTGATGAGAAGATGAGCCACAGTCAGGATGTGGACTGGGTAAGTGAAGTGAAGTCAAATGCTCGTCTTTTGGCTCAAGCAGCTACAAACACAGCATCAGTCATTTTCACGACGTGCATGGACGTCAGTGCGTTTTGGGACGTGCTGTCATTCTGCACAGAAAAACAAAAGAGAAACGACTTCCCAACTCAAAGCATAAGAGAAAAATACAACCATTTAATTCAAAAGCAAATAATGCATTTGCCTAAAAGTTTAACAACGAGCTCCATATAACAGCACAGTTTAATATACTAATGGATAGTAAATGTTTTAGACTGGCAAAAACTGAGAGATGGATTGACTTAATTATTCTTATTGTTATATAAGCAAACAAGTTAGCAAGAAAGCAATTAAGCAAATATAAAATATTCATTTACTTTAAGCTGATATGGTACATTACTGACCCTGAAACTCCCACTGTAATGATTACAATGTCTGTAACAACACAAAGCTGTGGTAAGATAATAATGTGGTAAGATTTCAGAACATTTATATCCTGCTCTTCATTATCTTCTCCACATTTTGTTTTATTTATTAGGCCATAGCAGAGCTCTCTGGTCCTTCCTTTATTTAATTTTCAACTATTTTATCTCTCGATCACCCCCCTCTCCATCTCCCTCTCACAGTGCAGTGTTAGCTCATTTTAGTGTTCAATTAATATCTATGACTTCTTCCAACTCTGCTTTCTCTGTTCTGCTTTATGTCTGCCTATTCTTCCTCTGAATCATTTTTATCTTCCCCATCAACTGATTTTCCTCCATTTGGGCATTTTGTCATCACACTCCCAAATCTTTCTGCCTTTATGCCTCCAATTATTAATTTCCCTCCTTCTTGGTCAAATTGTTCTCATGTCATTTCGTGTTGCTGTAACCAAACCTAACAGTATCACACCCTACCCCAGTCCCGAACTGAAACCACTCGTCCTCACCTACGTTACTTCCAGGTGCAGTCGGAGACTTTACCCAGGGACCATAACCTCGTCATGACCCGATCAGGCTCCATGGTTGGCCCAGGTCATGGGGGAGGAGGATGGCTGTGCGATTCAGCCACCCTTCCAATGGCAGGACACCGGGCCGCCCGTGTTGGCTTGTCACCAAAACGCACAAGTTCCAGCCAGGCTGAGTCTGAATCCAGGGGAGGAGGTAATGAAGGTGCAAATGGAGGTGGGGGAACTACCACAGATGGACACCGGCAAGCTGCCAGTGCACGCAACTATGCCACAGCACTGCAGGGGGAGATATCTGGACCGAGGGACTACCCTGGCAGCTTGGGGAGGGGAGGGCTGGAGATGGGGAGCAACTTTGTGGTGGTCAGGCCAGACAGGGAGACTGGAGGTATATCGTTGACTGGAACTTCCTCTGTCTACCCAGAAACAGGCTTTATTGGGGACTGGCGTGATCGTGTGGATCTTGGGGGATACGTTGTGGGTAGAAGGGATATGACCCCACAACTTTTGCCCTTTCCTGGGCAGCCTCGGGGGGCGTATGCTGGCGTGATGGGATTTGGAGCTGGCTGGGTACCAGGAATGGAGGCAGCAAGAGGGGCATCAGGGCCTGGGGGTCCCTCTTTGGCACTAAGGGTGGGTGAGTTCCTACGCCTGCGTCTAGCACAGGTTACCTTTGACCCCTCACAGCCACCGTATGACTCTGTGCAGGTGTATGGCCTGGAGGGCACAGGGTCCAGGGCTGGATCCCTCAGCTCACTGGAGAGTGAAGGAGAGAAGGATGCTGAGAAGGAGGATTGGGGGGAAGGGCTGGAAGAGTGGGGTCCCCAGTTCCAGAAATTATCTCAACTCTTCAAAGACAAGAAGAAAGAACGAGAAGAAAAGGAAAAAGCTGAAGGTGGTACCAAAACACAGCTAGAAAAGAAAGAAGAACCAGTGAAAAAAGAAATGGAGGAGAGGAAGCAAGCGACTGAGGAAGGATAAAAGTGAAACTAATAGGGGCAAAGGGGGTAAGAAACGAAGGAAGGGAACAGGGTGATGATGAAAAGGCAACCAGAGCTAGAATAATGTGAAGAGAAGTTAAAGGGGAGAAAGATGAAGAGGCAAAGTAATAAAAAGAGACAGAGAAAAATGAGCCTAGGGAGGACGGAGAATGTGAAAGCAGGGGAGGGAGTGATTGATGTAATTTAAAGCAATAAGTGTTGAAACGCTGATATGGTTGAGCACAGATACTGAGACAATGCAGAGGCTGCTTCTGCTCGGGGCAGCAACAATTTGTTAAACACTTTGGACAAAGAAAAACAACCCAAACATCCAGGACGCGATTTAATTCAACTCTCTGCATGGAATAAGAAACAGCGGGAAACCAGGAGGAAGGCGTTGCCTGTTACGTGTTTGGGTCTGCATGTCTGTGTGTGAGAAAGGTCTGTGAGGGAACATGAACGTGGATATGCAAGCAAAAGTTCATACAGTACACACATTAACAAAGATGGAGACAGAGAAGCAGGGAGACATGACGTCCAGAGACCAGAGACAAGGATGAGGTCGTTGACTGGTGCAAGAAAGAAGAGGTGTCAGTGTAACATTGAATTTAGTGTGAATAGCAGAGGAAGGATGTACAGACGTAGATTGCAATAAGTGAAATGACTGTATAGAAGATGTATAGAAATACTTTTTATTCCATCCAGGTAGAAAAGGGACTCAGCTCACTACTTTATCCCAATTGAAAATGAATCACTTAAATACTGTAAAGATTTTCCCTCCTGTCAAACCAGGAGGAAAAAAGAAAACATTGTGAAAATGCTGTGAAACCCCCCCCACAAGAACAGCTGAACACCACAACGCTTTGATTGTACAACAGTTAATGACAAAAGCTAAATCATTGTGACTTTATTTATGTATAATTTAGACATTCTATGAAACTCTCCTATTCTTTAAGAACAACATGCACCTTTGCCACCTCCCACACCCCCTGTGTTAGGGACAATGTATGCATGACTTTTGAAAAACAACAGAAAACATAACACAGCAATCATTCGCCACTTTGAATACTTGTACCCAAATGAAGGTTTGCCCCAGATCTGCTCTAAACATCCTGGGGAACAGCACTGCAGACGTCTCCGTGACAGGCATTTTGCTCTCGCTAAAGGTCAGGATGCAAATGAGCTGCAGTTTTCAGCTGGAATGCACTTTTATACTGTGTGATGTTCAATAATAGATGATGAACAATGTGAAAGATTACAGATGTTTTATAAGATGTCACTTAAATAGAACGTTACAATGTCTGACTGTATGTAAAAGCATTTCAGATGTAAATAACACTAAATATTATTGCTAAAAGAGAGTATATAAAATAAAAAATGATACAAAAACAAGTCAAAAAATGAAACTGAACTTACATGTCCAATGAAGCACTGTTGGGACTATGTGTATGTACTGTAGATTAGAAATGGATTAACTGAGCTGGACTTAACAGCAAAAAAACAAGACTGTGTTTTCAACATCTGTGTACTATGTGAACAGGTTTGGGTTCGTTTTGTTGTAGCTGTCGTCTGAGACAGACACACCAAGGATTCACTTATACATGTTAGCCTCTGGCACATGTGTGTTGTGCTAAATATTCGTTTCACAAAGCCCAGAAGCTAGACCGTCCCAGCGAGGAAGCAATTTGATGAGAATCCAGTGGAGTGAGTAGAAATTTCCCCAATGGGCACACAACAAAAAATCAGTATTTACCCTGAGATCTGGGTTATTATTCGAGCTAGTCGAGCTACATGTTATTAGTTTCGATGTGTTTCTGTCATTAATGTTGCACATCCTGGGTTTTTTTTTCAAAATAAGAATTTTAATATAAACATGGACAATCATCTTCTCTGTCATCAGGGAATGTAACCATGTTCAGACAACGCTGGGCTTATCCGGTAGCTAATTTAGTGGAATAATAACTCCAGCGTGAAACATGGAGAGTTGAACTTTCTTGAAAAGCACATGTTTTGCTGCAAAGCTGAATGTGGAAATGTGAACATCTTCGGTGTGCTGTCGCAGAATGTCAGCGTTTACCATGGCTTCACCGTAAATTCACCACAGAAGTCAAGCTGCCAGCTTTTGCTAGTCCACCAGTTTGGTCCCTCGTGATCTTGTTGTTAAGATGTGCTGCTGTCAGCAACGAGTTACCCAGTCAGGAAGTCAGACTCCACGCTGACTTTAGTGAAACCATGTACACTGCTGTACACAGTCCCTGAGCCACAGGCTTGTTGACAGTGGTGTTCGGACCAATGTACAAATACAGCACAACAAGTGGTGAAAACTGGGGGGTGCAGAACCTTGGGTGTGCGTTTTTCCTGATGGTCGATACCTCAATGCAATAAAACCAGCTAAAGCTTCCATTAGATGTGAAAGTATAACCCAAAACCTCGACAGCCAATGAGCCCAACACGCTGTGTGCCAACCACGAAGGAAAGGTTAAAATGTTTAAATGTTTAGTTTAGAATTGCCAACAAATATCAATGATTTATCACTGATGAGTGAGGTGTGTAACCTAATGAATGAAACACCATTAAAATAAAAGAATGCACGATATCCAACTGTGTCGAACTAAAATTAGAAAAGATTGATGTCATATACAGCACAACAGATCCAAGATCGGTATAACTATTAGATGTCGGTAAGACATTTATGCATCCTAGAGTAAAAGTAATTTAATTCATTCTTAAGTCTTCATTTTAAAGTTGAGACATAGATCCATGATTCAGATCGAGTAGCATCTAATTCAAGTGAAAGAAATAGGAAAACATCTTGTAATCAGATTTGTGATGTAGTTAAAGTAACCTGTCTCAAACGAATGACGTGATGTCGCAACTACAAAAACAGAAAACTACAATAAAGCTTTAAACGTGTTATGTTTGAGTGAAATGCTCAACTATTCAGAACGACTGCCAAGGAACCTAGAGGCATTTTCTTATGAGAATAAGTATTGTTGTAAAGCACTAATGTGCTGCTTTGCCAACGCATCATCTGGGAAATATTCCTCATAGCGTTTAGTGAAATGTGCCAACCTTCTCTCTGTGTTTCTGTGTATAGTATTTTCATAATAATATTGCCAGCTCCTGGGCAGTCATTATAAAAGCAACTAGCATGGGATCCTTCCAATTATATGTTTTATGCCACAGTCTTGATTGGATGCAGCTGTTTCATCTCTTGCAACTGGTCTAATTCAAAGTTCTGCTCTGGCTGATCAAAATCAAAGCAACGACTCCTGATTGGTCTTGTTTTGTGTTCTTGACGGCTGTGCAGCCTCAGACACTTGATGGAGCTGATTATCCCACCTCCCAAACCCAGAAAATTGGTTCAATCAAAGGCGTTTTGAATAGAGAAAACAGCAGCAGTCGTTTTGACTCTGGTGGGGACCAACGTACTGCTGACAAACTGAAGTGGTCCTGTCAGGTGGTGGATCGTAATCCCGCTGTGAGGAGGAGGGTCTCTCAACCGATCAAGGCATTAGTATCCTAATATGTCATACTGTAGGCTGCTTAAGGACACACAGTGAAGGTCGTGACCGCTTGGCCCCACTGGTTCTGCTCCCCCTCGTGGCTTCATTGCTCTTGCACAACGTTGATACAATTCCACAACTGTGTGATGAACAAAGTCTATTTATTTCTGTTGTACTTTTTTTTGGTAAATTTGAATAAAAAAGCAACTATTTCAAACAGATGAGTCAGACCTGCTCAGTGCTCCTTCCTGCAGTCTCGCGAATGTCTGGATAATCACACAGTAGTACTGCTGCCATGTGTCTGTCTGTCTGTGTCTGCACAGGAGAAGGAAACGGGGGGAGTGAGAGATGTGCTGTGCAGTGCATACAAATGTGTGTAGACCTTGTGAGCATGTGTCTTATAGTGAGGAGGTGGGTGTGTCTTGTCAAATTGGCCCCTTGATATTACGAAACCACAGACAGTGTGTGTATGGGTCTGTCTGTGTACGTGTGCACGTGTGTCTGACTGCAGACTGAAGGAACACCTTGTCTGGTCTGATCCAGCCCAATGGAGGGATATGAGGTCAGTAATAGAGGACAGACGGAGAGGTCTGCATAGCAATCGTGCTTTTAGACTGGGGAGGGGGGTCTGCCTGTTTGTTCGCTGGCATGAAAAAGAAAAGGAAAGAAAGGACAGCAAATAGAGCAGACCCGACAGCTGCAACCAAATAATACAAGGCATCTTTCCCAGCCTTTGCAGCCCTTCTGCATTTCACAGCACCCCAGCTGTATGATGGATGGGGGAGATGTGCACCACTGCTGTGTGACTGAGTAGCTGGTTAAAAAGATTTATTACAATAATCAAATATGAAGGGAGGGATTATTTCTACATGATGGTTTAGAGAATGATCGTGTTAGCTGGCTCTCTGCTTGATTACAATGATGATACTCGCCTCAAGTCAGGGGGGTGTTAGCAGTTCATATACAAGTCTGTTGCATTACATGAAGCTATATTTGTGACGGAGCTGGAGCTGATTCTGCACAGCACTGGAGAAACAGCTTTAGCCAACTCAGTCAGTGTCTGTGCGTCCCCATAATTAAGAGATTCAGAGGCTGATTACGCCTCTGTGGTCACATTGTCCTATATCTCAACAGGATTGTCCTTATCTCAATCGATAAATTGTACGTTTTAATAGCAACAGTGGAAAAACTCTATAGAGGAAGAAACCTCCAGCAGACCCAGGATCAGTGTGAGAACATCTGCGTTGACGAGAGAGCGAGACAGAAGGGGAGAAGCACAACTAGGAGAGAACAAAATACATTAGTCACATGTGGAAATGGAGGCATGTTAGAGGATAGAAGAAACCGAAAAGAGCTCAGTGACTGAAGGACGTCCCCCAGCATCTAAGTCTATAGCAGCTTAACTAAGAGATGGTTCAGAGTGACCAGAACCATCTCTAACTATACGCTTTGTCAAAAACAAAGGTTTTAAGCCTAGTTTTAAAATCCTGTCACCCGCATGTGTACAGTGACTGATCCCAGTATTGTGGAGGGGCAGCAGAAAAGCCTCGCACCTGGAAAACCCTGTACTGGAAAGTTACACACACGCTCAATGTGCTGCAGTATTGCATCACGCTGCACACAAACGGATGAGTACATGGAGATTCCTGATTCTGTTTGAACCTTACTGACACAGAATCCCTCTGGCTGTTCAGCACAGTGATGCTCTTCAAGTACGTAGGGGCTATGAGGGCGACTTCTAAACACAGTTTAGAAGTTTAAGAGAAGGTGAATTTCAACAGCTGTGCAACTCTAGGCTGGAGCCCCTCGGTGGACGTGACATCTTCCTGCCCTGTAGTTAAACGTCTAACAACCTCCAAGTAGCTTTTAACTCCACCTGTCCCTGCGATTTATTCTCACTTTTGCACCTCCTCTTGTCTCTCGTTCGCTCTTTCACGCGCCCTCGCCCATGCATGTTGCTCGCCACGCTCTCAAGAGTTCACAGGCTCATCTGAAGTGGAAAATTAAATCTTCATTAACAATCTTAATTAGAGTTCGATCTGCCCATAGCAAGCCGACAGGGAATCCATAGTGTAACGGGGGGAGACCTGGAGCAAGAGCTGCTTTTGGTACAGCGGTGGTGGGGAGGATTACAGGGGCTAATTGGTGAATGGGAACTTCAGGGTAAATTACACTGGGGGTATTTACACTTCTGACGCAGGGGGAATGGATGGAGGTGGTGGATAATTAAAGTGGCTCAGCTGATTGATGGCAGACACCAGAACTGTGTAAGACGGATGTCGTTGGTAAAATCTTATTTCTCCAATGTCGGCAAACTGAGGGACTTAGCTGGAAGGAGGAGATGGAGGAAGGGGACATTATTATTTAGAAATCCTCCCTGGAACAGCTTCTTCACTATTTAGCTAAAATGGGCAGAAAGCAAAACAACTGCTCTTCATTGCTTGAGGGAACACAGAGAAGTGAACTCAGGAGCTAATCCAATGACAGGAGATCACAAACGCAACATAATCGACCGGATCTGTATTCTGTCCCCACAGACGAGATTATTTGTTTAGTTGTCCAGCTGCTGCTTTATTGACAGAGAACATGTGGAGCCACAGATACTGAACATGTGGTTGTGAACAGAGTCTGAGCTTTTATTTTATCTACTTTGCACCTTGGTCGACTGCTTGGAGGAGGGCGATCATATCTGTGGTAATGTTGTTGTGGCAGCTGAAGACTCAGGAGAGGAAGACAGACTCTATTTGCACAGCTGATCATTAGAGACAAAAATAAAAAGAGAACATGATTGGCAATTACAGACACACAAACACAGAGGCACAGAGAGACACACTCAAGTTCATTCATTAGCTCTTTGTGTCAGATTGGTTAATTGTTCAATCAAGTGAGCACAATAACAAATTGCGGGGGATTTTTTGCCTCTGGTGAAGTGTTCATGAGTCTTTATGCTCGTCAGCTGTGACACTGAGCTGAGGAAAAGGCAGAGCCAGTGTTTCCATGACCATAATTCATCCTAAATACTAATAGTTTAATGTTCAGCATCAAAGGAGCACAGTGGTGCTGTGCATAGACTGTCGCTTTCTGTGTTTACATGTTCTGCACATACTGTATCTGTGTGGCTTCTTTCTGCACTGGCTTCTTCTCACAGTCCGAAGACCTACTGACAGGTTAACTGGAGGCTAAATTGCCCATATGTGTGCGTTTGAGCATGGATGCGTGTTTGTCTGTGTGTGAAGCCCTGTGATGGAATAGCGACGTGTCCAGGGTGAGCCCCGCCTCTCACCCCAGTGTCAGCTTGGATAGGCTCCATCACCCCCATAAGCCTTATCCCTCATAAGCTTCACATGATGGATGGGTGTCCAGCATCTTATGTTCATTCTGCTGCATCAGTGTAGAATCACACCCTGGGTCTGTCTCAAACCACTGACACTGGGGCCATGAAGTGCCTGTAACCCTGCTATTGTTGGTAGTGAGTCTTAAGTGAAGTCTATCAGTGTGTGTTTGTTGAAGCGGACACTCTTTCAGACCTGCTATTCAATTCAGGTAATTCATCAGTGTGAACGTAGAGCACTCATAGATCCACCGCGTGGCCGCACAGTGACACACAAACGATGCCATCCAGTCACATCCATTGGTTGGTGTCTGCTGCCACCTGCTGTCTGGAGACTATCCCAGCATGCACAGGGGAAACACCCACCACATCATCTGTTCACTGCAGAGCTTAATCTCTTCACATTCACACCAAGTGGTCATTACAGGTCTCGTAGGTTGACCTACGTGTCTTTAAAGCTGGACTGAACTTTCAAATGGGAAAATCTGTTAGCATGCTAAAATGATTCAGTGCAGTAAACAGAGGAAGGAATTATATCTGTCAAATTTGGAAAATTATCATAATGGTGTGATGTTTGCCTAATTTCATAAGTGGCACTTATTTGTGATTTGTGAGCTGGAAAACCCATCACAAGATTCTAGTACAGACTGGAATGAAGGAGTGAATATACTGATCTCTATTCAAAATTATAAACATGTAGACTAAACTTCAGGTGACACCACACACACGTACTAAATGACTGAAGGATCACTGGGAAATTAACTTTTCTTATATGGTCAGATTAAACTTGAAACATTAATAGATTTTATCTAATGTTATCTACTTACTATGGCTTTTATTTGACTTTTAAAGGTTCTCTGTTTTTTGTTCCCTCACTTTTCTTCCTACATAACATGAGTAAAGAAGTCGTACTGCTCTGACATGAATGTGTCTTATTGTGTGTTCTTTATGGCTGACTAGCGCACAATATCAAATAACATGGTCTCTACTAATATGTTAATAGTCATTCAGAAGAGTATTTTATATGATGACTTAGCAAAATAAGAATTTAGAAAAATTGTTGTCTTGTTATCTTGTTATTCCAGAACATTCAGGCCCAAACTGTACTATAAATTCAATTCCACAACAAAGATAAACTGCGAATTAAAAAAACAGAATTTGTCTTTTTGGGGGTGTCGCCTCACAGCGAGAAGGTCCCAGGTTCGATTCCCAGAGGCGACCTCGGGCCTTTCTGTGTGAAGTCGGCATGTTCTCCCCGTGTCTCCGGCCTCCCACATGCAGTTAGGCTGACTGGAAAACTCTACATTGCCCGTGGTTGTGTGACTGGTTGTGCGTCTATATGTGTGGCCCTACGATAGACTTGCGATCTGTCCAGGGTGAAGCCTGCCTCTCGCCCATAGCCAGCTGAAATAGGCTAGCATGCCCGCGACCCCTAAGGGGAAGAAGCGGCAGAAGATGAATGAATGAATGTCTTTTTGTCCAAACATGAAGAAGATGGAAAATTTTTGACACAACTTTAGATAGATAGATAGATAGATAGATAGATAGATAGATAGATAGATAGATAGACAGACAGACAGACAGACAGACAGACAGACAGACAGACAGACAGACAGACAGATAGATAGATAGATAGATAGATAGATAGATAGATAGATAGATAAGACTTTATTTATCCCGCAGTGGGGAAATTCTGGTGACCCAGCAGCAGCAGACAAACAGTTGGAAAAAAAAGAAAAATAAAAAAAGTTACAATAGTTACAAAAAAAGAGTAAAATATGTTATACATTATATACAAAAAGAAAGAAAAAATGTACATATCTCAACGTAAACATAAACATAAAGTGCAAAAGTGCCAAAGAAAAAAAGAAAAAACAAAAAAAATATATAAAAATAAAATACACGCAAACATGTTCATCGCACGGCACACATCACACTATAAACATGCTTTACAGTGATGATGATGTGTTGTAGAGTCTTATTGCCGTGGGTATGAAGGACCTGCATGTAAAAACATCCATATTGTGAAATTTGAATTTTTCGTTTCTATTTAGAACAGCTTTTTTTGAAAGGCCACCTTTTGACAAACCTCCCAAAGAATGAACTTCTGTGCAATAGAGAAGACTGCATTGTCCTAGCGATGGTTTTAATATTTGTCAAGGTTTCTTTATCTGGTCCTCGCCTGCTCAGTCATTTACCGCGTCCACGTTCCATTTCAGGGATGTTGACCTGTTCTTCTCCCTGACAGCCATCAGGCCTACTCACCAGGTTCACTCTTAATTCTTCTGAACACCTTGTTTCAGCTTTGTCCCCGAGTCCGACCAGGCCTCATCCATTTTACTTTGAGTGTTGTTGTTTTTCTATGTGTTGCTGTTCCTGTGTTCACGAGGCCTTTCCTGCATTAAACTGCTATGTGTTCTGTTTCAGAGCTCTTTGTGCTATTTGGCACCTTCAGGTTAGTGCTTCTCTGTTTTCTTGTTGAGGTTTTGTTGGAGGTTGTTTTCTCTTGTGACATTCTGGTTATTACTGTGATTGTTTAACTAAAGGCTTTGATTTCTGACAGATTTTGAGGTTGAAGGTATGTTTTGTCTTGTTTCTTTTGTTACTTGTGCCTATTACTGTATATGTTATGTCAGTGTCCCATGCTGAGATTGAATCTCATGTTTTTGGATCATTCATGTCTGGCGCTTGTGTCCAGTGACTTTATATAGTATAAGATGATGTGATTAGCGCCAGTTCAGAATCATCATCATCAACAACAACAACAACAACAACAACAAACACAGGATGGTTGGACCAGCAGCTGAACACTGGAGACACACGGCTCTGAGTCTGACGATACCTGTAGATGAGAACAGAGAGAGACAAAAAGAGAGAAACACAACTAGGAGAGAACAGAGACAAAGTTAGTCGCATGTGGACATGGAGGCATGTTAGTGGATGAAATAGATAGAAAACCAGAGGAGCTCAGTGAATGAAGGAGGTTCCAGCATCTGTTGGAGCAGAAGGAGCCATGAGGTCTTTAAGACAAGACGGAGCTTTATTATGAAGAGCTTTGGAAGTGAGGAGAAGAATTTTGTATTCTATACTAGATTTGACAGGACAGAGAAACTAATGTAGAAGAAATGTGATCTGTCACTCTCACCTGCAGATTTCTGTCTTAGCCAATAGCATACATTAGATGAGATCGCTAAGACTTGAAGTAGTTGAACTCTTATTCACAAGCTCTTGGAGAATTATCAGTTATTGTTTCACACAGTGAACAACAAACAGCACAAAAATGGACTCCAATGGAACAACACTGTTGCTCTATGTCAAACTGTTAAAACAAATGTCTGCAATATCTATGATCGTTCATTTCATTCTTTTGCCTTAGCTAAACTAAATCTACAGCAAATTTAAATACATGTTTGTCTAATTAATTCAAAATTATTTCCAAGCAGCAACGGAAAAATTTCGGTATGAATTACGTATAAACTGACAGTGGTGGAATTGTAGCACAAAGGTACATTAAAGTCATTCTGCTTACTTTTACACAATTTGTTCGTTTGGTTTGGCATTCACACACAAAATTCAGATTTCGTCTCTGCTCTGGTTAATTTAAACACGTGTAACTATGCAGTATCTGTAGAGAATCGAATTGTGCTACGTAGGCTTCGTTCCATTTCCAACGGAGCAGCGCTGTACTCTGTCTAATGCATAGAGGCCTCTTCAAACGCAGCTACACTCATTCTGCTCCAGATGGTAAGAAGCTTTACGCACTCTGAGCTCATCTACTACATGCTGCGACGGACTCCAGCTCCCCAACACAGAGAAGAAGCAGATGGGCAAAGAAAATGAAAGAATGAATCACAGCTGCAGGTGTGTTTGACTAAATGCTCACTGATTCCTATGATGGGAAGCAATGGTGGTTTCAATGACGTTCATGATATGTATATTTTTTTTTAATATCAACATTTCTATGGTTGTCTTCACTTTAAAATTGCTGGTAATAATAAAACAAGATTTATGACGAATGAAAAATTAAAACTGCAAAGATTTCTGCATTTTGGTTATCACTGTGGTCTCACAGCAAAACGTTCCTTGGTTGGATTCCCAGGGGTACCACACAAAAACCAAACTAAGGGATTAAGTTGGGATTTTCCACATATCGTTAAATTTATCCTTGACTTGGTTGCAAAAGCAGGATCAGTGAGGTACAATCTAGTTACCACGGAGATTCATTCTGTGATGTGATTAAACACCAATTTAGCGCAGACTCAGAGTACGGCTGTGCCACATTGGCACCGGATCTCAGAAGCTGAGCGAGGTGGGTGTGGTTAGTACCTGGATGGGAGGGTGCTGGTGAACACCAGGTGCTGTATGCCGCTGCAACTTCAAGGGGGCAGTGATCGTGTGCCACTCCCATAAATGCAGAGGGTTGCACTGGGGGGGGGCATCCGGACTTAAAATGTCTGCCAAGTCACCCGTGCAAGACTCGATGTCGGATGCTGGCTGTGGCTTCGCTGAAAGGGAAACAACAAAATAGTGCAGACTCTGCTTCACAAAAGCAGACTGAGTTAAGCCTATTCTATGAATTTAGCTGGATAGCATCCAGTCACTTATCTTATAAATGGCTGATGAACTTGCAAAGTCGGTTTCTGTAAAGCCTATAATCCACTGGTGTTCAAATTAGGTAAATCTTGTCAAGCCTAAGACAGTTTAACAGCACATGAAAAAGCACTTTGAATGGCTAAAAGCGCATATTATTCATCATTAATACAGAAAAATAAAAACCCAGGCTGACGGAGAGTCATAGTTGTGCTGAACCTAGTATCCATTTAAATCTCAGCAGCAATGACTTTAATTACTTCAATGACGATGAAAAAATTGTAGCCACTGCAGGAAAAAAAATAAATGTGCATTGCCAATAGTTTTTCCCCCCAGATCATGCCGAGTTACCTTCAGTAACATTGGTAAATAGAATAGAATAGAATAGAATAGAATTTATTGTCATTGTCACATGTACAATGACATTTAAAGTGCTCTCCAGTCATTCCATCATTCAAGTCATAAAAAGTCAAAATAATAATAATAAATGAAGGGCTAAAATGACTAAAATAAGAGTATATATACCTAAAAACATCACACGAGCATACACACACACATGCATAGACAGGAAGAAACTGAACAAACTGGTAAAGAAAGCTGGTGTGTCCTGGGCTGCCCACTGGAGTCCATCGAGGTGGTGGCCAATAGAAGGACGCAGGCGAAACTGTCGTCCATCATGGCCAACCCCTCCCACCCCCTGCACCAAACCGTGGAGGACCAACGCAGCTCGCACAGCGCGAGACTCCTGCACCCGAAGTGCAGGACTGAGCGCTACCGGAGGTCCTTCGTACCCACGGCAATAAGACTTTACAACAACACATCAACATGACTGGAAGCATGTTTCTTTTAGTGTGATGTGTGCCGTGCGGTGTCCATGTAGGATACCTTTCTTCTTTCACTTGCACTTTATGTTGAGATATGTAAATATTTTTTTTGTACATAATTTTTTTTACTTTTTTGTAACTATTGTAATTATTCTTATTTTTTTTCAACTGTCCCTCTACTGCTGCTGGGACACCGGAATTTCCCCACTGCAGGATAAATAAAGAATCTATCTATCTATTCATGCCCACACATACATCCATCATTGGATCGATCCAGCTACAGACTTGAGTTTTGTGCATTACTTCTTAGCAGCGGTTATTGCAGTTGGGTAAAAACTGTGCTTGAATCTGTTTGTCCTTTATTTGACCCGTACGTCTGCCTGAAGGCAACAGTTCAAACAGGGAGTGGCCAGGGTGTGAAGTGTCTGCTATAATGTTCTGTGCTTTTCTGAGCCAACGGGGGTTGTGTAGGTTTTCCAGCGTCCGGAGAGGACAGCCAACAATCTTCTGAGCGGTGTTGATGACCCCTTGGAGAGCTTTCCTCTGAGCCACTGTGCTGGTGAGCCAAACGCATATGCAGTCTGTTAGAACGTTTTCTATGGTGGCTCGGTAGAAGGACACCAACAGTCTTTGTGTGATATTCTTCTTCCTGAATTTCCTCAGGACGTACGGTCTCTGCTGGGCCTTTGTCAGCAGCTCAGAGGTTTTCGCGCTCCAGTATATGTGCACTCCCAGGAAGCGGAATTCTGCCACCCTCTCCACACAGTCCAGAGCAGCGGACTCAGCACACAGCCCTGGGGGGAGCCGGTACCGAGGCTTCGGGCCGTGGATGTGTGGTGGCCTACTCTGACTCTCTGTCTGCGATCAGACCACATGCAGGCTGAATGTGGGAGCCCGGGTCCTCCAGCTTGGCCACCAGCTTGTGTGGGAGGATGGTGTTGAATAATCCACACATAGCTCCCCCTGCTCCTCCAGGTGTGACAGTGCAGCATGTAGCGCTGTTGCTATGGCTCCTCTGTGGATCGGTTCGCTCTATAAGTAAACTGGTGTGGGTCGAGTCTTGAGGGCAGAGCTGCTGTGACGTGAGTTCAAAGCACTTCATCACCACTGGTCTGTAGTTGTTGAGGCTTGAGATATGGGGCTTGTTGAGCAGGGGGACTATGATGGAGGACTTCAGGCAGGGTGGGACAGTGGACTGTGTCAGGGATTGGTTGAAGATCTTTGTGACTTCAGTCAGCTGGTCTGCACAATCCCTCAGCACACACAACCCTTCCTTGGGTTGACGTCTCACCTCTCAGTGAGAGTGAGGATCGTGCGGTTGGTCCTGTCAAAGCAGTCCTGCAGCTGCTGAGAGGCACCGTTTTGCCATGTTTACAACAGTCTTTGTGAGGGTGGGAGCCGTTTTCTTGAGGGGGGTATATGTGTGAATTAGAAGCAAGGACAGATGGTCAGACTGGCCCTGTAGCCCATTGTGATGTTGGAATAGACCTCGTCCAGAGGCTTCTCTCCCCTAGTAGCAGACTTGACATGCTGGTGGAATTTGGGGAGCGCTGCCTTTAAGCCTGCATGATTAAAATTCCCTTCTATGATCTGCACAGTGTCAGGGTACGTGCTCTGCTTGTTGCTCATGCTTGCATGCAAGAGTTTGACAGCTAAATTAGCATTAGCATCCGGTGGCATGTACACAGCCGTGGCCATGATTGAAGGGCTCCTCGCTACCTCCACTGTAAACTTCTGCATCGTCCTGCGGCCCGCAAAATATCAGCCATGATTTTGAGGCCCCTGCTTTTCAGTCTATCTTGTTTCCTCTCAGTAATATTATTAGGAAACACTCATGACAAACACTCACATAAATTCTCACTGCTATGCAGATGATACTCAGTTATATTTGTCTATGAAACCATATGAAACAAACCAATTAGTCAAACTTCAAACTTGTTTCAAAGACATCAAATCCTGGCTGTCCTGTAACTTCCTACAACTGAATTCAGATAAAACTGACGTTATTATAATTGGTGCTAAAAACCAAACCATTAATCATTATTGAATCAGATTGTTCCAACCCAGCTAACAAACGAGATGGTGGGGACTCAAACACAGATGAAGGAGCAGGATGTCGACGTAAATTAGCGAGGTCTTTATTGGTTAATAATTTACAACAGAACCTTGGCAATACAGAAAACGCCTAGTGGCAGGGATACAGGGTTGTCACACAGATAGGTACTTGACATGCCTACAGTACTACAGTTACTGGATGACGTAACTTTAGTTTCAGGCTGTGAGGAACCTTGGTGTCATCTTTGACCAAGATCTCTCCTTTAAATCATACATTAAAATACTCTTTAGAACCACCTACTTCCACCTTAGGAATATTGCCAAAATTAGAGTGATGCTAAAAAATGTATCCATGCATTAGACTGCTATAGACTTAAACTAATCACTGGAGTTAGAGCTTATTGACCTATATGTCCATCCACCGATAGAAGCTGTTGTTCCAGGTTCTGCCCTCTTTCACAGCCAAAATGTGTTTCTGGACTCTGGTTCATTAGCATTATTTGGGGGTAAAGCTTGTTCCTTTTCTTTGGTTGGTGGAAGTTAAATCTCTGGACAATCGCATTATTCATGTCATTACCCACTGTTAGTTTTTCAGTTAGTCATTAGCATTCAGTGTGTATGTCCTGGTGGTTCTGTGCTGCTCGGTATGCCCTGACTGAAACTCCATGACCCTCACTCTGGAAATTTAAAGAACAAGATGTCTTGTGTTCCCACTGTCTATCACGACCTTGGTGGTGATCTTAGTAAAAGCCTAGGGTGCTGAACAACCATTTTCAGTTTGGACTGCTCTCCTTCCTTCACAGGTTTTTCAATGGGGATGTGACTCCAAGTTAGCATGTCATCCGGGGATAACCTGAACTATAAAGCCAGTTCAGCATCCTCAGCCTTTGGCAAAAACCTCATTGTTCCTCTGGTATCTGAGGTTTGACATTTGGTTGAATTGTCCCCTCTAGTACCCTGGCATAGACTTTTCCAGGGAGGCTAATAATTTTCAATAAGTCAGTCCTAGTCAGTCTGTCTCCTCAGTAACAATCTGTAACAAAACCTAGGCATGGTTAACCTCACAACATTCACTCGGTAAGACTAACAAAAGAACCCAAGATGGAGAGGTTACTAGACAAACCAGCAAACTATCAAGCACTAGTCAAACTAAAAACCACTGGCCACGAAAACACAATATGAATGGGCTGCAAATCAGAGGAAACAGCTTACAACCAGACCCCCATACAAGAAACAAACAGAACTTTCTGTGTAACCAGACTAGCAGAAAACTGCTCATAATCTGTGTCCATGGGTGAATGAGGCACAGGAACAAATGCTCTGAGTAACTGTAAGGTAGAAACGTGCTATTCAAGTCCGTGGTGCTGTTTTTGGACCTTCATTAAAGTCTGAATTTTCTCCAGTACCTTTTCTTTTCAAATATTTATCCATCTATTACCTGTGCTGTCGCACTTGAAGCATGACTTCGTACTATGAACCATTTGGGAACAGAGGTTTTTATTATGAGAACTATAACACGCGCAGTAACACATTATCTAGAACAAATGAAGAAATCTAAAAGCTGGGTGATTCCAACAGAAATAGGTCAGTATGAAACACTGAAGACATTTAAGAGATGGTTCAAACGTTTTAGCCACCAAATAAAAATTTAAAGAGGCATCCCAAACCTTTAGATGCAATTTAGAGTCTCTAATGAACCTGAAGTCTGGACAGTGGAGACTGGAGACGTTTGATTAGACATTTTGGTACCAAGGTCAAGAACAAGCTCTCCAATCATGGGTGACCCACATCTGATGCAGGCAGACTTTTCCTTCTCCTCTATGGGACTCCTCTCTTATTGCCCGTTGTCAAACTGACAATGCTAGTGTGAGAATAATGTTGGAAATTCCTGAAGCAAAGTGATGACTGTGTAGAAGTACAGTTTTGATCTGCTTGTTATAAGTTTTATTCTTGTGCAGTTAACATCAAAATCAGTGTAATTAGCTTAACAGCTTGTCTAGTCCAAACATGAAATGAAGATCTCTCTCTCTCTCTCTGCCCTCAAATCCAGACTCAGAGTTGTGTGTCTCCAGTGTTCAATTGCTGGTTTAACCATCCTGCCTGTGTCTGTTGCTGCTTGTTGTTGTTGTTGTTGTTGTTGTTTTCTTTTCTCTTCTCTATCCCTTCACCCCAACCGTTCAAGGCCACATTGAGCCTGGTTCTGCTAAATGTGGGATTTGTTGGGTTTCGTTGTGTCGGGTCTTAAACCTTACTTGATATAACTGCTGTTGTGAATTGGCGCTATAGAAATAAAACTGAATAAATTGATCTGAATTGAGATGTAGATCACTGTTCACATGAAAATCAAACCAACCACTGTCTGTGGAATTGATTATTCTTGTGTTGAGCCATATGAGGGCAGTATATCACAGCTCGGCACAGCCTCAGAGTGGTGGTTCACCACACACACACACACACACACGGCAGAACCAAGCCTGATGAATCGTGAGGCATTGAAAAACTTGCTTTGAAGCATCATCTTGAGTTGTTACTGACATGAGGATTAACAGTGAGACAGCAGCTGCTAACACTTTCATATCCACTGGCTGCTGGGACTGGATTTGGTTGCCAGTGACTCACCCACTGTTACACTTCATCTTCTCTTTCTCTCCCTCGCTCCCTGCATTGTGTTGTGTCTCTTATGCACAGATGTTGTGTTGTTTTGTGTATAGTTATCTGCCAAGTGCCTGAAGAATTAGCACCAACAGGTTTCGTATGAATGAGTGTTTCCTTTTTTGCATGACGTTTATCTGCTTTAAATTGCTGCCTGCGTACCAGCATCTTGTAAAAGGCCTTTATTGCAGGACCGTTGTAATGTAAGCAGATTCATGCACATACACTCTCTACCTAGACGGACAAGTAATTGAGGGCATACTGAGGATCTTGATTCATATCCATGAGATGCTACATTGATGAATAAATAATGGATGATCCTTTCAAGTCTTCTTTTGAACAGTATTGAAGTTTTCAATCGCATGAAACCTGGAGATGGCTGCGCTAACCCAGACTAAACCTTTTATTCTAGTCTTTCTCCTTCAACGCCCTGTCCTCTCTCTCCCTCTCGCTCCCTCTCTCTCTGGCATAATGCCTCCCAGTGCATCTTCTTTCATCAGACTGAAATATCTTTGTGAGACACAGACATGAAGGTCTCCCACACACATGCACAGTCATTACATTTTGGTTAAGGGCCTGTTTGTGGTGATGACACCAGACACAGCTGGGGCCGAACACATTTGTGTTTTTATAAGCACATTTGTCATATTAGGACATGATACATCGAGTTGAAATTCTGGTCTCATTCCTAGCTGCATCTATGAGAAAACAGTTGAACTGTGTTGTATAAGTGATGATATTTACACATAGAAACTATTCAGATGAGTGTTTGAAAATATATCTGTTTCTTACTGCATAAACTCCAACCTTGCCTCCCGTCCTCCATTTTGCATCCTAAATCCTACCACAGCCATGTGAGTGACCTCACAAGTCTGTGGACAAAGGCAGTAAATTAAACTGTTGGATGTAGATGTAGGCCATGAAAACACATTTATCAAACACATCAAATTCTGCTCTGACATAGAACCTGAATTCTGGAAAAGTTATCGGAGAAATATTACACTTTTATATAAGCTAATTTCAAATTCGATGACAGAGGCAACAAAGGGCTGAGAAAGCAGGACATTTTGAAAAGACTCAGTTGGGAGAACATCTAGCAACTAATTAAGTTAACTGACTTCAGGTCTCTTAGAGAGAGAAGATGGGTAGAGGCGTAAAAATTGTGGAATACTTTAAAAACAACCTTCCTCAGCGTCAAATTGTAATCTCATCATCTACTATGCATAACATACTCCTCTCTATTACCTCTGCTGGATGTCCGTGGTCTTCGGATCCTTAAACGACACTGCGTCACTCATCAGCATGATTTTGTCATTGACATTACTAGATGGACCCAGGAATCCCTCCAGAAACCACTGTCAGTAACACGGTCCGCCAGCTGAAGCTCTACCATGCAAACAGGAAGCCATATGTGAACAGAGTTCAGAAGCGCAGTTGTGTCCTGTGGTGAAGGCTCGTTTAAAATGGCCAATTTCAAAGTGGAAAAGTGTTCTAGGGTCAGATGAGTTCCAATTTGACATTTGGGAAATCATAGACGCCGTGTCGTCCGGGCTAAAGACGAGAGAGGCCGCGTTATCAGCGGTCAATTAAAAGCAGCATCTCTGACGGTATGAGGTGCATAAGTGCCTACGGTGTGGGCAGCTTGCATGTTTTGGAAGGTGCGATGAATGCTGAAAGGTATAGAAACGTTTTAGAGCAACATATGCGTATACATCTTCATCGTAGAAGAGTCCGGGTGCCTGCCTGCAGTCCAGATCTTTTACCTAAAGAGAACATTTAATGCATCATTAAATGAAAAACACATCAAAGACGATCCTGGAAACCTTTACTGTATCAGGAAAGAATGGGGCCAAATTCCAACAGCAACACCCTTATAACCTCCATATGCAGACGTCTTCAAACTGTTGCTACACTGTGGTAAACATGCCCCCGTCCCAACTCTTTAGAGACCCGTAAATTAGTTATTTACTGGATGAAAGTGTCAAATTTCTCCGTTTAAACATTTGTTACATTGTAAACAAAATGTTGGCGTGTGTGATTTGAAAGTGAATATAACACTTACAAATAAAAAAAAGTAAGTTTAGTCTTCATTTAGAAGTACAAAATATCATTACTAATAGAGTATTCTTCAATATTTATTCATTTAGATTTCACTTCGAGTGAAAGGGGCGAGATGAAAGTCAGTTGAGTGGAATGAAAATATTTCACCTTGACTATACTACATTGTTGTTTTCCACCTCCTCTATTTAAAGCAAAGGTTACGGCTTTACTGCACTTATATGTGTAATCCCTGTTTCTATCTGTTTACTGAAATGTTTACATTTAAAACTGTGGGTACATTCGTGTCATTTCTATCTCTGTCTTAATACTGTGTGGTGTCATCTACACTGACTTTGAGTCTCATCCTTAGTGGCCGGTCGGAAAATATGAAGGAGAGCAGCAGCTCCCCGCCTTTCAACCTCCTCCACCAGTCTCTCTTTCTCTCTCTCTCCATCCTCTCTCTCTCTCCTCCTCTCTTTCTCCCTCCCTCTCCCTCTCTCTTTCCTCTCTCTCTACTCTCTCTCCTCTCTCTCTCCCTCTACTCTCCCCCCTCTCTCTCTCTCTCCCTCTCTGAAGTCGGAGGCGCTCCTCGGGTTTGGCCAGTGCGCATCGCGTCACATCGCTGTACCGGCCGCTGCCGCGTACGTGGGACCTGCAGACACGGAGGGAAAGAAGAAGAAGTGGGCAGCGAAGGTCTTCGGGGAAATTCAGAGAGCAGAGCACAGACAGAACAAGGGGCCGGACCGGCAGGTGGACGCACCATGGCCTCAAAGGAGACCTCGGCGGCGGGATTCGCCAGCGTCAGTAGAGAAATCACAGGTGAGATCGAACAAGAGTTTTTTTGGGAAGTGTGTTTAACCTCTAGTCTGACTGAAACCGAGGAGAGGGGTGAAGGACAGCAGGCAACGTTTAGTTTACCAGAGAGTTGCTCTTAAAATCTCCGCTCAGCGTTGCGTTATAGGATGAAACCACCGCGACCACGCGCATCGTCTCTTACGGCTCAAATCAAAATGAAGGACTGTTTAGGCTTTTAGACAGAGTGATGCCAGTTCGGCTTCTGGCTTCATTTATGTGGGTAATGTGGCGTCCAGAGTTCCGCTGAAATGTTAAGCATGTGTGGCTGTGACGCGCCTTCACTCTCTTTCTGTGCGTGGGAGTTTTTTTGCGTGCAGCAGGCAGCACGAGTTCAGCTCCACGCAGGCTGAGTGTCTTTGAGCTGGGATGGCACAACAGACCCAAACACACTCACGCACCAACATATTGGGCTAATCAGGTGTTAAATGAGGTGCCTCTCGCTGCTAATCATCCTGAGGGGGCAAGTTAAATCCCGCTGTTGACCAGCTCAACCTGATCAAGCCCCGTCTGCCTGGCGACGTTAGCCCATTAACGCACCTGCCATCGGAGTCTGGAGGGAAGCGGGGAGACGGGGCCTTATCCATCAAAGTGTCAAAAAGGCAGTTGCGATATGAGAGGGAATTAAAGGGCAACAGAGTGGGGCCGACCCGTCTGGCTTCTCTTCGCTGGCCCTCTCCACCCTGTGAGAGCAGATGCCAGAGCCACACCAGCAGGTGTTGGGTGGGGCCACAGAGTGTGTTAAATGGTTTAAGTGATTGGGTCTTACCCAGCTTAATGTCAACAACTCTGAGTTTGACTTTGGCTGTGATTCAGAAAAACTTGTCTTATCCTTTGCATCCGGTTCTGCCCACATCAGCCGCTGCACGCTCCAGTGCGAGAGCCAAAGTGAGGGTAGTGAGACCGTAACACAGCAGGACGTGTCCTATTCCATCTGATAGACTCCACAATTTACATGGATGGCTCCGCTTGACATGTGGACTGTGAATTTCACAGTCATTTGCAGACATATGTGCATGTTTACAGTCTCTGGATATAGGTTGACATCACATTTGCTGCTTTTATATGGGTTTGTTTGGAAGCATGAATCAGTTCGAGGTTGTGTGTTGTGTCTTTATAAATGTCCACTTGTCTCTGAGACCTCTGTTCACCTCTGTGTAGTTCTCTTCAATCAAATAATCCCCAAATGGTTGGATACTAGACACAAGTGACATGCTGTTTCACAGGAACAAATCCAAAATGATCTTGATCGCATGTCCACCTCATTTTACTAAAGTCACTGTCAAGTCAAGAATATTAACAGACTGGTGACAAATTAAGTAAAAAAACATGCCACTGAGGTCACTTGTCCTAGCGTTAGACAGATGAACTGGACAGTTTCACCGCAATTAGATTTGCAATGGACATAAACTTTCAGTAGTCACGTGCCACAGTGTCCTGAGGCCCAAGTTGTGTCAGGTTGTGTCTGTCCTCTGTGTGTGAATGGGTGGATGTGATGCTTTCAGTGCCAGTAAGGTAGAAAAGGTCTGCAGACACCTGCTGTGTCCCAAGCTATGTCTTAAACAGGTTCTTGAATGTTGAGCGTGACAGCGTATGCTGAGCCTTGAGCTACGTTTGCCTGCTGATACAGCCCATGTGATTCTGCCAGAGCACTTAGATGAACTGATGTGGTTCCACGCGGTCATATGGCTTATTTCTTAACTGTCATGTTACATGAGAAACGTGGGGTTCAGAGCCTGGTTTCTGCAGACGAAGTAGTGAATTGAAGTTGCTGTGTGCAGTACGGCCTCACGTCTTAGAGGTTCAACCTGAAGTCAGACAAGAAACTCTCAGGAAGTTCCATCTATTACTGTAAGTGGTATGTTCAGATAATGAGTTCAGTTTCTCTGAGTAACCAGGCAACTTAAAGAGCATGTAATGTTCCCAGATATTGATTTATTTGTCTACACTGGCTGCCACATAATGATTTTCTATTTTATTATTTAAAATGAATAAAATGTTATTTTGCTATGTGTTTGATGCAGCAACCTTGTAGCCTGGATAGATGTTGGTGACAAGACAAGGTTATAATTTACTTTTTAGTCACCTGCTTCTTTAGTATTTTCACCAGTGACGTGTGGAGATCTGAGCATTAACCCAAGTAAAACCCATTTGTTGTCCTGCCTCCTTGATTAAATGCTTCAGTCTTTGGCGCTGGGTCACAAGTGTTGCTGCTCCCAGTCTGTACAACTGTTAATGTTTCAAAATATTGATTTGATCAGTATTACTGACTGTAATACAGAGTGGTGTTAGTTCTGTTGCTAATGTCTTTTAAAGATGCCAGCAAGACGATCCCAGGGAAGAGAAATGACAGAATCTTTAGTGCCATGGCAACATCCTTATGCACAATGTTGCCTTTATCATAATATGCTTGTAGCTGATAAACAGCATTGCTGTAGTAGGAGCCAAACAGTTTTCTGTTCTGCTTTCTTGCTGCAATGAGCTTATGTCACTACATGAATAGTCATCTATAGCTTCAGCTTATGTAGAGTGTGTATATACTATGTTACTAGAGAGCCATTTACCAAGGAGGGTGAAGGGTTTCTCCTTCTCGTTATAAAAAAATAAATATGTAACTATATCATGTACTGTACTATATTTATACCTCTACTGTAGCATTAAATTTGTTTGCAGGCACTTCTCATATTGTTACATGTGCACATAATAGAATAAATTCTACTGTTTAATCATCTGCTTTCCTCTCCAGAGAGCATCAAGAAGGCGCTGGACAAGCAGGCCATTAAGTTTGTGCGAGCCGTCAAGCAGGACACCAGGAGCGGCAAATCAGAGGACAGGATTCTGGTGAGCAACACCCTCACCTCGCACCGCCCTCCACCGGGTCACGCAGAGAGACGTATACGTAGTGTCCTGTCATGTGAGGTGCTGCAGATTGGCGCCAGCTTGTTACAGACCAAATGGAAATCAATGGAAATTCATGGCAACAAATTGTAGGAGCCATAAGTCACAGATTACACAGCAGGCACTGTGAGGATCAGGCTTACGACAGATGCTGTCTCAGCGGAGTGAAGTGGACACTAGGCCCTGGCCTACTGAGGCCATCCTCACTTTATTAGATGTGGCAGAATGGCCTTAATGCCACAGGCGAGAGTTGCTTGTGTGTAAGTGCCTGCCAGAAGGTTTGTGGGCCGCCTGTGATGCGTTCAAGGTGCATGTGTGAACCAGGGCCACCGCTGCAATCAAGAAATGGTCAGTCAGCCACATTAATGCCTGATCAGTTACTTGCTGTATCTGTACACAAAGTCATTCAGGAGACAACTGTAGACAACAATAGAAGAAGTAAATAAACTGTTAATCTTTACTTCTGACAGTTTTTATCTCCGCTCTTTTCTCTCACACACACACACTTGTCATATTCTCTTTGTTTCCTCACTCTCCTCCTCCTTATCTGTCTATCTCAATTATTTTCCACTGCGTTAGCTCCCTCCCCCTCCACCTCCACCCCAGTCGCCTCTCACTTTTCTTCCGTCTCTCCCCTTTGTGCCCTTTCCTCTTACCTCCATCTTTACTCAAACCTGTGAAAGGGTATTGAGCTCCCTTTCCATCAGAGGCAATTCAATTAGGTCTGTGCCTTATGAGGCTTTTTTTTCTATCCAAATGGGTTTGGCTGCTACTGCAGCCACTGGTCCAAACTGTCTTAAATGAAGGCAGGCAAGGGGGGAGAGAAGGATATACACGTTCCTTTTAGCTCAAGGTCTCCCCCTGTAAAAAGCTATTTTCTACTCTAATGGATGAATTTGTTTGGATGTATGAAGTATGAACAGATGAGGGCTTTGTAAACAGGCTGTTTGTTGCACTGAATTATTAGCCATGCTTGGAAATGTCACGCGTGGTAACGAAACCTGAACAACGGTCGCTTTCTGATGTGGAGCTCATGTGGCTGAAGTAGATTTCGCTGGTCATATCTGTACACAATCCTAGCTTTGATGTTGGATCCTGTGGTTTGTTTAACTTGTGGAAGAAAGTTCGTGGAAGTGTTATAAATCTAGTTCATATTTATTGTTCTACCAACAGTCTTTGTTCTACATCTTGCTCTTCATTTTTGTTCCCCATTCCCTCTGGAGACTGCTGATATCCAGCTGTCTGTGTGTGTTGACTGTACCAGCCATCATACTGCGACACACACTCACACACACACACACAGCGTCTCCTCACAACCCCCATCTCAGACAGACATGGAGGGCTCAGCGTGGCATCCAAACAGCACCCAGGGCAACGAGTTGGAAAACATGCTTGTGTCCCTCACGGTGTGTGTACACAATCGTTCGCACACACGCACACACACACACACACACACACACTGTAGTGTACAGTTGCCGTCTACACAGACGCATGGCTCAGTGTGTCAAAACTTGCCTGCATACACACACTAACAGCCTTTATTAGATCAGCCTATTTGAAGATTAGGAACTAGGAAGACAAAGCATCTTCAAAGGCAGGGGGAGCGAGAGAGAAAGGGAAGGAGGGAAGAGTGGCTGGGTGTGATGGAGGAACGGGAGCCACTAGAGGAAAGTGAAGGGAGGAAGGAGTGAAGAGGAGAGATGGATGGAAAAACCTCTGATGTGTTGTGATGCCCCAGTTGCTGATGTGACTCTTCCGCCACTTATTTATCTTGATCGGCCGCTGAGTCTTTTTCTCTGCAGGCCGCTTCCCTCGCTCCTAATGACGAGCCTAATACTGGCTGAGGCTGCCACTCATTGATGGGCCTCGTCATGCTCAGGTGCTTGTTTCCAATTCCGTTACATCAGCTCATTTGCTTTTCTGATAAGTATTATTGTGTTCGATTGCTTTAATTTAGCTTAATGAATTATTATTTTAAAATTAGTTGTTCGCTTCATGTTTTGGTTCCATTGCAATTTTATTTCCTTTGGCTTGTGGCTCTGGGGCTTTAACCTCATTTGTGTGAATTTTCAATTTTAATCTTCTTGCTGCGCAGGTGTCTGTGGAACTTCAGTGGGAATTAAACCTGTACAGTTGTTTCACAATTTTGCTTTTATTGAAATAAAGCAATGGAGGGAAATGCTTTGTATTTGAACTATGTATTTTTATTAGTTTAACAACTATTCACAGATTAAAAACATACGATTTGGAAGTGTAGTAAGACTCAATGGACGTAGTACTACTATTACTACTACTATTACTACTACTACTACTACTACTACTATTATTACTACTACTACTATTACTACTACTACTACTATTACTACTACTACTATTACTACTACTACTACTATTACTACTACTATTACTACTACTACTATTACTACTACTACTACTATTACTACTACTACTATTACTACTACTACTACTACTACTACTACTACTATTATTACTACTACTACTATTACTACTACTACTACTATTACTACTACTACTATTACTACTACTACTATTACTACTACTACTACTATTACTACTACTACTATTACTACTACTACTACTATTACTACTACTACTACTACTATTACTACTATTATTACTACTACTACTACTATTACTACTATTACTACTTTTATTACTACTACAATTATTACTACTATTACTATTACTACTACTACTACTATTACTACTGCTACTATTACTAATACTATTACTACTATTACTACTACTACTATTACTGTGTGAGCAGTTTCCTAAATACAATTTCAAAATTAATTATCACAGATGTATCTCGTTTTATTTTAGTAAATAAAGTCTTATATCTTCCAGAGAACACATGAACATCTTAAATTTGTAAGTCTGGTGAGAAATCTTCCACAGTGCCAAGTAACAAATTTGGTCTAAAAGCTCTTTTTTTCTGGCATGTATCACCTCATCTTCCCTGTTCAGTGAAGCCAGACTGAAAAGATTCATGAAGGAAGAATGGTGCTTGATTTTGGTGAATCAAGTCAAAGGCGGGAGACGCTTGCTCAAGTAGATGAACAATGTAAACATTTATTGTAACATTTATAAGGGTGTATCTCCTGCCTGAATTTGATTGCAGGATTGTGGGTTTTGCACATAATTTTTGATCTTGCGCAAGCCCCATCAGGTATAACGTTATGACCACTGGTGGGTGAACTGAAAGACACTGATTGCTGGTTCTCACAGAAAGGTTGGCAGGGTGCAAGCGTCATCCATAGCACGTCAGCGTCAGAACTGGACCACGGACATATGGGAGAAAGTGAATGTTAAATTTCATATCCCATAACATGTAAAGATGACTGTTCTTTAGAGGTGTGAAGTCAAACCCAACTGAAGGATAACAATATTATTTGAACCCCAGCTGATTTTGTAAGTTTGCCCACTAACAAAGAAATTATCAGTCTATAATGTCAGTGCTGGGTTTATTTGAACAGTGAGAGACACAACAATAACAAAAATCCAGAAATCTAGAAAAATGCATTTCAAAACAATTTATAAATTAATTTGCATTTTCATGAATGAAATAAGTATTTGATCCCCTATCAGTCAGCAAGATTTAAAATACAAGATATAAAAGACACCTGTCCACAGAATCAGTCTTCACCATGGCCAAGACCAAAGAGCTTTCCAAGGATGTCAAAGACGTGGACCTTCACAAGGCTGGAATGGGCTACAAGACCATCGCCAAGCAGCTGGGTGAGAAGGTGACAACAGTTGGTGCGATTATTTGCAAATGGAAATTAACTGCAAATCTCCCTCGGTCTGGACATCCATGCAAGATCTTACCTTGTGAAGTTTCAGTGATAATGAGAACGGTGAGGAATCAGCCCAGAACCACTCTGGAGGAACTAGTCAATGATCTCAAGGCAGCTGGGACCATAGTCACCAAAAAAACAGGTAACACACTACACGTAAAGGACTGAAATCCTGCTGTGCCCCTGGTACCCCTGCTCAAGAAAGCACATCTACAGGCCCGTTTGAAGTTTGTCACTGAACATCTGACTGATTCAGAAGACTATTGGGTGAAAGTGTTGTGTTCAGATGAGACCAAAATCGAGCCCTTTGGTATCAACACAACTGTGTTTGGAGGAGGTTGAATGCTGCCTATGACTGCAAAAACACAGTCCCCACCGTCAACTATGGAGGAAACATTAAGCTTTGGGGGTGTTTTTCTGCCAAGGGGACAGGACAATTGCACCGCATCAAAGGGAGGATGGATGGGGCCATGTACCGTCAAGTGTTGGGTGAGAACCTCCTTCCCTCAGTCAGGGCATTGAAATGGGTCATGGTTGGGTCCAGCATGACAATGATCCAACACACGGCCAAGGCAACAAAGGATTGGATCAAGAAGAAGCATAGTAAGGTTATGGAGTGGCCTAGTCAGTCTCCAGACCTTAATCCCATAGGAAATCTGTGGAGGGAGCTGAAGGTTAGAGTTGCCAAATATCAGCCACGAAACATTAATGACTTGGAGAGGATCTGCAAAGAGCAGTGGGACAAAATCCCCTGACATGTGAGCAAACCACCCAAACTCAGAGAAACGACTGACCTCTGTGATCGCTAACAAAGGTTTTGCCACCAAGTCTTGCTACTGGGTCAAATACTTCATACATGAAAATGCAAATTAATTTACAACTTATTTTGAAATTTTTAGATGTTTTTGTTATTGTTGTGTCCCAGCATTGACATTATAGACTGACCATTTCTTTCTTAGTGGGCTAACTTACAAAATCTTGTTGTTTTTCCCAAAAATGTTTTTCCCTGACTGTATATTTGTGGTCTCTACCAAACCGTCCTCAGACATTGGAGGTTACATTAATCAAGCATTATTGCAGATGTACACTGAACAGGATCATGTGTCGCGCCACAAAGCAAAACTGGTTCAGGAATATTGATATGAACACAGTTGGGCTGCAGATTATCTGGACGTTCGCCAGTTCGCCAGGGAGCGTTTGCTTCCGCTCACACCCAGAAGGCTGTGCTAAGAAGTCCTGTGTTTACTTGGTACTGGACATCAAAATGAAGTGATGCTGTTTGGCAGGAGTAGCAGCATCCCCCCCAAAGTGGGAAAGCCCTCGTACTGTATGTACGCAATAAGGGGGAGAATTCCCTTTATTTAGAAAGGTTCACTTCAGAACCTCTCACAAAGGCCATGTTCAAAGTGATAAAGCATAGTTAGCCCATGTATATTCAGTGCTTCAGCCTGTTGTGTAGCGAGCGTTGTCAGAACCATCTTTCCTTTTTCTTCTGAGGTGCTGTGTGGAGCCTCATTCTCTGTAAGCATCAGGGATTTGCCATCTGACGGCGCGCAGCGTGTGCTGTAATTAGGAGTAATTCTGCTTTCTTTTATCATTTTATCAGAGGCTATGAAGTGTGACTGCTGACCTTCTCTCTTCCCCCTCGAGAAGTAGACTAAGTAAGAATGAGTTCATGTAGCTTCAAGACTCCACTTTATCTTTCTATTTTCCATCCCTCGCCTCCATTGTCTTGAATCTCCTGGATTCCTCCTCACTCTCACTTTCTTACATCTATTTGGACTCTCCTACACGGCTTTCTTATCTCATCATCCTTTTATTCCCACATTTGCTCACATTTGTCTCTTCATCCCATTCTTTTTTCTTTTAGGCCCACTCATCTGGTCGTTGCCGTTTTTTCTTCCCAATTTCTGCTCTTACACTCATGTCATCTCTCTCTATACTACAACGAACCACTTTATAAGAGGGCCTTTGAGTTTTGGAGCACTTGCTTGTCATTGCTTTGATTTAGGAGCATTTGACTAGTCGGTTTTTATGCGACAGTCTGGTTTTTTAAGCTCTGAATGTTTCCTCTTTTTTTAACCACTCTAAAGTCCAC
Organism: Macropodus opercularis; assembly: GCA_030770545.1. Taxonomy (NCBI): domain Eukaryota; kingdom Metazoa; phylum Chordata; class Actinopteri; order Anabantiformes; family Osphronemidae; genus Macropodus; species Macropodus opercularis. The sequence continues at coordinate 1,873,933 of CM061105.1, read as the reverse complement.
TTATATAGCAGGACCTGGGGCATCTGTGCTTTCAACCCCTCCTCACACGCACATGCACACATTCGCATTAGCTGACATATTGAGTGATGGCAAGGTTGTGTTCTTATGAAGCTGAGTACCCTCATGTGATGGGGGCTGGAGTGGCTGTGTGTGTGACAGGGAGAGGAAACGACAGGCTTGTGTAGTCCAAAGCCAGCTTAGCAACCTATTGTGTATCATCAGATGGGCATGAGAGCTTGTGAGCTGCGCAGCCACGCTGGACTTGCAGATGTCTGTATTGGAATGTTTCTGATATTTATGTGTGCGCGCTATTAAAATGCCCTTGTGGTCGAGCCAGAAACGCAGAGGGCAACCAAATCTGGCTGTGATCCTCAGCTTGGTCCCTCCGAGGCACCGCCGCAACACACACACACCAACGTAGTTTGATTTGCACCATCTCGTTTGAAGTGCAAAACCCCGAGCCTGACAGCTTATGATTAATATAAGCCCCCGCCCTTTGCCCTCCTGGCAGTGCATGCACAGTATCACACACACACACACACAGATGCGTGTTGTTTCTGTGGATGTACTATACAGTACATGGGTCGTCTCTATGACACACACACAAGGGCACCTCTTTTAGTATTTGCCCACTGGACCTTCTCACTCGTGAAATTGTCATTTTGCTTTTGGGAATCTAGATTCCCAGAATGCCACATAAGTGGGAAAGACTTCCAGGCTAGTAGGGCTTGTCTTTTTGGTTGTTAGTTTATACTAATAATATGTAATCATTTTATTGTATGATGCTTCACAAGAAACGGGATTATCCTACAGGATAGAAATAAAGAAAGATCAAATGAGGTGCACCAGGTGGGCTCTTTATTTTATTTTAGGCTTTTTTCCTAAGGAATATAATTTAAACAGTGTAAAGTGACATTACATGATTTTAAACGTATTATGTTTAAATTACCCTGAAGGATTTTTAATGAAATAAATGATAGAATGAAGCCCTTTGATCAGGACTTAACTGTCTGACGGCTGACATGTTTACTTGAAATTGACTTCAAAGATAGAGATTTAGTCTCTATTTATAAAACTGGCCCAGTTAAACGTGGTTAACGTTCAGCAGTAATATCTACTGTAGTAAGTGAAATATGACAAATGTAACAATAAAGACCTCTGTTCCCTCTTCAGCTCCTGACCTAATATTAGTTAATGCCATCATTTCCTCAATTTCCAGGACTCTGTTGGAACATCCTTAATAGAATTAGTTGTTCCTACAGAATAACTAAGCATTCAAAGCATTCTATCTGTAGCTGTTTCATATTCATATTGCAACACTATATGCTCACTGTAAAATGCACGTGAACCTGTTTTGTCACTGTCCTACTGAGCCATGTACAGTAGAATAATTTAAACTCTAATTAGCTTTTAAAGAAATTGTGATTTTGACAGGATGCAGGTTGAATTAAATTTGTGTTTAATATATTACATTTATATATTTATATTGCAGTTAAATTTAAATTTAAATTACATTATAATACTAGTAAATCAAAATCTGTTGTATTTTAGTGAAGAACATTTCGTAGAATATCATTTGATCAGTGCTCAGTATTGTAGTGTTTATTCCTGTCTTGGGCAGTAGAGGATCCTGTTTGAACTGGCCAGCTCCCCACTGCAGTATCCCATCAAAACAAAATAGTCTAATTCTAAAATCACCTGGCAGAGCAACAGATACCAGTGCACGAGGTAACTGTCAACTATGTCTGACTTAATAAGAAACAGTAGAAAACCATTCAGCCTTTTTTTGACATTTTCCAGTTGTACGACCAACAGCCTGTATAGGTTGGAAGGTCACTAAAGCTTGTACACTGGCGAGGGGCTGACGTGTGCAGGCTGTGTGAGTTTAAAATGTTCATTTCGTATATGAACTTAATGTTCATAAATTACATTAAGCAGTGGGGAACATATTGCTGCATTCTGGTAGTTTGTACATCCATAGGTGCCTTCAGACCCTTTAGCCAGATTCTGGGTCATACGAGAGCGGTTGCACTCCTGCATCAGTGATACCCAGCAGAAAAAATGATGGGATGAAGTTCACATCCGTCATGGATGCTTCTCCTTGACAGACTCTGCATCCTGTGCATTGTTAAGGATTTGGGTTCACTGAGTTAGGTTGAAATTGCTGATCTGACTGATATGTCCTATGAGAAATGTAAAACCACATTCACATGACCCTCAAGACGTGTTTGGAAAAAGTGTATGATAGGCTCATTTTAAAATCTCGTCCGTAGAGATTTCATTCAGCCTTTTGATTTTGTAAGTGAACGTCTGGCACAGAGAGGTTGCATTAAAGGTACATTTAGCGGATATAAACCCTGACTGCTACATCTCCTGTGTCGAACAGCTAAACCTCAGCTGTTGATGCACACACACAAACAACTGTCTGGAGTATCGATTGCCTCTAATGATACCTCAATGGGCTGTAAATGATATATTGAGAGGAAAAACCTTATGCAAGAGGCCTTGTTCAGTGACGAAGGATCAAATAGGCAACAGTCAGAAAACCTGCATTATTGATGCCTCTGTTTACATGATGACACCTACTGTCAGGTTCCACAGCTTTTGAAGGGAGAAAATCTGTCTTTCATTCATTTTTTTGTAATTCGATATACTTCGTGCTCCCACTGTGAGGAAATGAGTCTGTTTACTCTAACCCAAGAGCAGATTTGAACCTGGCTCTCCTGCATCCCAGTCCGATCGTCTCCCCGTTGAGCCACCAGGCTGATGAATCTGTCTCTATTTCTTCTTCTCTGTGCGCCTCAAGGTCCCATCCCACTGCCCCCGCTCTTCTCTGCTTTTATGTAAGAGTTTTCAAACTTGTCAAGATTATGTGATTGGACTAACAATCTTCTGCAGAGGATCCAACACCAGCTTAGTGTGGAGATTTTTTCCTTGGCAGGGATCTCATTCTGTCGTCTCCTTTTCGTCTCTTGTTTTCGTTGCTGTCCCTCTCCTCTGTCTCTTCTCTGTGGGAGTCCGTTATGGATGTCTATGTAGTTAAGACAGAGAGTTGATCTGCGAGGCCGGCGTTGCTGGGAGTTGGTGTAGTATAGTGGAAGGAAATCTGAAGACTTCATTATCGGGAGGGATCTGGTGTCTCTGTCCTATCGTTTTCTTTGTATGTTGTATTTTCTTACTTTCTTTCTCTCACCGCCACTCAGCAGGGTGCCATTACCCATTCAGCACGGAGGCCTTGAGGAATTGAAAGCGACAGAGCAGAAAAAAGAATAGAAAAACTCATACAGAAGACAGGGGAGCTGAGAGTGGGAGGGGCAGGAGGCGAAGGAGTGAGGTGCTTAGGTGGGGCCAAACCAGACAGGGCATGGAGGCACACAGGGAGATGGAGGGATTAGGGATTAAGGAAGAAGGTGTGTGTGTGTGTGTGTGTGTGTGTAGGGATGGAGGGGGGATTTATGGACAAGGCAGAAATAGTATTTAAAAACAGCTGAAAAGAATAAGAGAGGACAAGAAGGTCTCGGGGGTGAAATGCACACTACATGCATGAGGTCTGTCTAATTATGGATTTCTGAATAATGAATGAGATTAATTGCATTTTTCTTACGTTGCCTCAAACACTTTCAAATGGTAATGTTTTTCTTTGTGCTCCTCTTTTTCCTCTTTGTTCTCTGTTTCTCCTTATCTCATCATATTTTCTGCTGCTTCTCCTAACAAGACCACAATAAACTGGACGTCATATGACTTGCAGTCCCACCATAATAATTCTTCCACGCGCGCCATCATCGTTAGCTTGCTAATGTCTTTGGATGAACTGCAGAGATGATTTGCTCCCTTTATGGGGTGTTTGTGCTATTTTTTGCTGTGATTTGCATTTTGCATTTCCTGTTCGGTGACAGAAAAATAAATGTTCTCCCCTCAGGTCCTGGCAACATGGAGGCTGTATCTCTTTGCTGTCAAAGTGCCCACCAAGGTAAATGTTACACTGTTCTCAGTAACATCATGATAATTTACAAAAGACAAGACAAAATAGTCCCACATTTATAGAGAAGAGAGAACACTAATGGCTGTGTGGACGTTTTAAACGACACCAGTGATAATGACTGTAGTTAATGTGGCAGGTTTAACAGTTTACACTTGCCAAAACGTAGATGAGACAGTTGATAGCACTAACAGCTGGAAGGTGGTTGCTTTCGACAGCATCTTTATGCTAAGCCAGACTAACTGTTCTTGCATCATTTTATCCTTTTCAAACCTTGGTGGTATTGATTTTCTCATCTTCTCATCTCTGGGGCATCTCGTTTAGCAAGGAAGTCTTTAATGTCAGAGGATTTCTGTGTTGTGTAGCTTTGAATATTATTAATAATTGAGTGATATCATTCCTCACATGAGTTCAGTTTCTGTATCATTGATGGAATAATAACAAAAAAAACCTGGAATTGTTTAGCATTTAGTGAATTAACAGTTAGCTTCTCTTTATTTTAAGGCTTGCTACTGTACATTGTCAGATCTCATCAGTGTGTCATGATGTTGAGTAAAACCAATGAATAAGTCCAAAATTGTAAGAAGATGTATCTTATAACATCAATGTGGTCCACATATTTTTAGGTGGAAGTTACTTTCAATTTCTTGGAAATCAGAGCCATGAACACCTACCCAGAGCACCAGGTAAGGCCGCCTTCCTGCCATTCAGCCCTTCATCGTTTATAGGGAATCATTTATTACATTGAAAGCCCCTTGTCCGTTTACTACAGGTTGTCATCGATACTGACAAGACGACCTTCTCACTGAGACTGCAGAGCCAGGACCAGCTGGATCACGTGGTCGGCCACATCAACCACGCGCTCTCTAGAGTCTTCAACAACTCCATTTATGCGTAAGTATCTCCGCATCCTTGCTTCGAGCCAAGAAACGAGGACTGAGGACAAGTTAGCCGACGTTAACGGCACTTGTCACAGTGTTGGCAGCTTCGCTCCACAGCAGCTAAATGCATTTTTGTGTTGCTGTACTTTGAATGTGGTCCATTTCTGTGTCACAAGTAGACGTTAACACCCAGAAATCACTGAGATAATTCGGTCGGCTGACACAGAGTAGTTAGCTGAAGGCAGTTTGTTTGCTCTTTCTTATATTCTAAAGCACTTTATGTAGTTCAAGCAAAGAGTAGCAGCCAACGCTGTAGACTCGGGGGGTAAAATGGTTCTTAGACTTGGTCGTAAGAGTCTTCAGGCAAATCACAGAAATACTGTATTTACTATCCAAAATGATCCACTAGGAATCATAGAAACTAGAAACAATTTCATGCACATGCTTCGCCAGTGCAGCTCCTTGATGATGTCATGTGGCTTTGCAGAAAAGGTTCAACAGCCTATTTTTAGTTTTTCTGAATGTGGTTGGAAAACAGTTGAAAGTCGCTGTTTCTGCTCTGAACCTTTTAAACAGGACGTACACACTAAAGAAAAGCCTGTGAAGTGTTTAGATCTGGACGTTTTCATCGCCTGTTGTGGATTCATTGGTGAGCAGGCGAGCGCGACAGAATGCTTTCCCCTCCCTCCCTGGACGCTTCCACAATTTCAAAGGGCAACAGGACTGACTGTGTCTGGCTACTGGGCTGCACAATGCTATGTGTGCACTCCATCATCCTGCAGATTGGCTCCTTTCCATTAGGGCCACCGTGGATGATTGCTTCCAGTGAGAACATTTGAAAGTGAAAATGACGTTACTGTGGTTATATCTGTAACTGACTGGTGCTACTGTATTGATGTGTGTAATGAAGACAGCATCGTGATAATGCACACGCGCTCTCCACGGGCAGATGATGATAGTCGAGATAAGGTGGGGATTAAGGTCAGCGACGTGGTTAGGTGTTGTGTGATTTGTTGACAAATGGGATTAAGGCTGCTGTGTGTTGAACGCAACAGTAGAGTGGTAGAATCCTTTCAACAAGCCAAAAACGAAGTTCTACACAATATTATGTATGGACACAGTATTTTCACTGTTTTATAATCATTTGCTGTTTTTGTCAAAATATATCGACAAGGACAATGAGGATTCTGATCCTATTCGATGGGAATTTATTGGAGTTGTATAAATCGCCAAAAGGAGGCTTTCTGCCTGTTTCTTGGGCAGCTGTTACTCTTAAGCACCTCAGTTTTGTGACTTGCTTAAGGGGACTTCAGCATGTTGGAGGAAATACTCACCCTGACATTTAACTGGGACCAGAGGCTTTCGAGTCACATTGTCCAATAATCACGGATAAATCTGGCGATTCTAGACTCGAGGCACGACCCTGTGAGTCTTTTGGTTGCTCGAGCTTGTTCTTCCAGCTCGTGCTTCCGGACACACCCTGGAAGTCATTTCAATATTCCCAAGAAGCTGTCGTTCAGTTTTAAGTAATCAGGACTACAGACTGGGTTTTTTCTTTCCACCTTGGTTGAATTCTAATCACTTTGATGGTCCCTGACTTTAGCTCTTGTAAGTTGTTTAATTCTGTCCACTTGTTGATACTATTTCTGTGCCTTTGCCTTTCAGTCCTCCTATTTGTCGAGCAGAGGGTGACCTCCATGATGGAAGCCACAAGTTTTTACCAAACTCTGAATCATCATTAGAGCCTCAAAAAACCTGTGGTGAGTCCACTGAGGTTCTGTGGGAATTTCACATGAACTCTTACATAAACATTATGGTCCATCCACAAATCATTTTGCAGCCTGTTTTCTTATTGTGGGTCAGAAGACCTGCTTCAGTAGATTCACTCTTTTCTTAGTAATCCTATTAATCCATCCCTTCATGGTGCAGCACTTTTATCCCATAAGTGTTTAGTCTCTCCTCTCTCTGTCCTCCATGCAATCTGTGACTTCATCTTCCCGCCTTGGTTTCCACTCCTTTTGTTATTCCTCCATATGTTATTTAATCTGCTTTTGCCATCTTTTCCATTTGTGATCGCTAATGTTGTGGATTAAATTGATTGGCTGTCTTTCTTTCAGGAGGTTTTTCTGAGACCTATGCGGCTCTTTGTGACTATAATGGAATTGGCTGTAAAGAAGAAGTACAGTGGGTAAGGAAGCCTACACAGAACAAGGCTGCCTCTGTTTGTTTTCCTGTGCTTCTCCTGTTTTTCGTAAAGTTCATAAAAACAATTTTAAACCTTTTTATTTTTCTGCCGCACATCCCAAACGTTGCCAGTTTCTTTTTGATCTTTTCTCTTCTTCCTTCTCTGTCTGGATTGTTTCAGGATGTTGACACCATCTACCACTCTCAGGACAACAGAGAGTTCAACTTACTGGATTTCAGCCATCTTGATAGCAGGTGACACAGTTTACTGATATCGTCACCACACTGAGGCTCATGATAGTATCGTTGAATTAGCTGTCACCAAATTTAGACTCAGTTGTACAGTATTGTGTGGGGGGTGTCCGTGTCTGTGTGTGTGGTGACTTTGTGCTCCAGGACATTGAATTTGAAATGAAGCAGTGATAATAACCAATAAAATGCAGCCTTTCAGCCTAAATTTAAAGGCAATTAATTTACCAATGGGGCTTTTGGCAGAAAAAGTTTGACAATTAACACACACATTATGTGTAAGTTTTGTCAGTTGTGTTGCAGCCAGTGTTTGGCTGTCTGCAGAAGTTTGATTTGCTCTTTTGTGATTCTCTGTCATCAGTGTTTGTTTGCTTTGTTGCCTTCTGACATTCATTTGTGGGGATTCACAGGGATTTGATGATTATACTGTATCATGTCAAGCATTTCTTATTTTATTTTCCCCAAGGCTTAATTCTAGTGAATCACTCACACACCTCAGTGTGAGGACAGAGTCATTTACTGTAGCATTGTGCACATTGACGTGCACAGCCCCCGTCAGTGTCAGGTTGTTATCAGGGCCATGGATGAGAGTCAGTAGGGTTCTATTCCACCTCCTACATGTGTTGACGTTTTAAATGCTTGACCATCAACAGCACAAGCAGGAAAATATAAGTGCAGTGAACACAACTGGTTAGGTTTAGGGAAATATTGGAGTTTGGGCTAGAACAAGATTAAAGGTTGTGTACTGTCTGACAGCTGCTTCTAAAATGTGACCAAAGATGACTTTTACTCTGCCTAAATACTTCTTCCATCAGACGATGCCTAATTGAGACTGTTAATGAGAACCGCCTTCTGGCAGTTCTAAGCAACTCGTTAGTGCTGCTGATTTGTAAAGTGAACGGGATACGCTTCATCCTCATTATTCAGTTTGTGTGAATCGTAAACAGATCCAGACACATGAGATGCTGTTCTGCTTTTCTGATACGATCTGCTTAAAGAATGTTTACTGCCCCCAGGAGTCACTGCGTCATGTCGAACTCTGGGAACTGTATTATTAAAATCCATGTATCATTCCCACCAATAACCACAGGCCTAATCCAGGACAGAAATCTTTGGGATTAGCACTCGGGCCAAAATTTTGCATTTTATTTTAAATATATTGTGGTAAAAAAAAAAGACCCAAAGCAATAACAATGCGTCACTGGGCTAATTGTTAGTGACTGCACTGAATGTTGCAAGACTGTTATCTCCATTGGACATTGTTCTCTACTTTACAAAACGCGTGCAGCACTTCAGTCCTTGTGTTTCCTGACGTTAGAGGGGCTTTTGTCGTTTGTCTCAAAGGTAAAATGTGGCGTGTACTCGTCCTTTACTGTCTCTCTGACTTGTTTTTTGTCCCCTGTCTTTGTTCATTTTAGAATTTTGGTAAGATCATCTCAGACAAGGGGATTGATGTTAGTCAGAATCTGGGGCAGTAAACAGCTGTATAATGCCGTGTCGTCTCCTCTTCCTCCCTGCTGGTTCCTTTTTCAAGTCCCCCGTCTCTTTCCCACACATTGGGGCAGAGTGTATATATCACTCAAGCGATGCCCATCATAAAAAGATTTGACAGCTGACAAGTAAATGGAGTATTCATCCCAGTTTACTTGTCTTTTTTTGAAGAATGTTTTGTCCTTTTAGAAAACACAGAGATCTGACATACTCCTCCTACTTTTCAATGGAGAAATGGCCATTTAGACAGCAGGAAACACACTCACACTTAAACATGCGTATTCTATCGCAAGCCTTCCTATGCTCTTAAATCAGAAACCCATTCATCGTGGCATGATTGCAGCAGAACGCATGAATATATTAAAGCCTTTTTTTTATTTTTGTTGTTTTTCCCTTCAGTGTATGTAGGTTAGTAATAAAGCTGAACTCTGCCTATGCTGCGTCTTAGTTCTTTAAGTTGTTCTCTTCAGCCTACAAACCAACATCACTGAATCTCTCCCTGCAAAGCTGCACCAAAGCAAATTGATACAAAAATGTACAGTAGAAAGTAAAAAATCCCCCAAATGTAGAAATGATTAACACGTGGCCCTGAAAGTGATTCCACAGCTGTAGCTACGTAGACGTACATGTGTGCTCTACTACCTTACGCGTCCCCTCGTCCCTTCTGTCTCTCTGTCTCTGTCTATTACTGGGAGCGACAGGACAGTGGCTTTTCTGCTGACTGCTGTCTGTTCAGACATCGTGACCGACAGCAGACACCTTTCTCTCTGGGCCTGTCTCGTCCTCTTATCCACTTCCTGCGTTCTCTTCCCTTTCGTCTTCACCCCTCTCTCGTTCTCTCGGTCACTGAAACACACTCTCTGCCTCACAGATTCTGGCCACCGTTGGGCTGACAGTGCTGTAGAGCAGACTTTAGTCCAGAGATTGTGTTTGTGCAGCGTTTGTCTATTTGTGTGAGAGGAATTGTTATGCTTGCTGTCTCAACGTCTTAGGGCACCTCTTGACAGTCACTCCTCTGTGTGCACACATCTTTTTTTCACAACGGTTCTCTGAATTCTCTTACTGTCAGATTTAGTCTTTCTTGATGCTAAAGCAGGGCAGCAGCTCTGCCTCACCTGTCACTGATACAGGACTCAAGTGTCTTAACAGTGGATTCAGGTTCTCTGTAGCGTTTAGATCATATCAAAATCCAACCCCCTGACTACTATAATATGGTGGTTCGCAGGTACATGATTAGTGTGAAACAGGAAAACAATGCTTTAAAATGAAAAGCTTATATGAAAAAATAAAACCTAGGTAAATAAAGAGGAAAAAGAAAACGGCCTCAAATTTAAAAGCTCATAGGCGAAGAAACGACAAACGTCAAATTCTAAAGGGCGAAGCCGTCTGAAAATAAAGCCTTGCCTGAAATGAGAAAGGCTAATGTGGCTGATGCTAGGATGCGACGGCCTGTACATGTGAGGAATGCTGCCCTGCCTGAGAGTACAGGGCCAGCTTCCACTTCACGGTGACTGGAACAGAGTTTGCTCTGGCAGCTGCTGAAATGGTTCTGGCTTGAAACAGGGAGAATTTCAAGTATCTGTCATGGAAACATGTTGTTTTACATACTGTAAAACTTAGTATCCACATTTAAAGTCCCCAGAAAATAATTTTTGACAGTGTTTGTAGTCTCAATTTTTTGCTCTACTGCCACAATCAGGTCAAAGTTATTTCTTGATCTGTGATATTTCCCCAAAGAGCCATAAATATTTATTGTCTCCTCAGGGTGAATACTAATAGGCACTGAATCTTTCTAACCTTTTATCTATCAGGTTTGGAGAGATTTCTTATAAAAAATGTATACATTTCTGAATCTGCACAATCTAATCTAATAGCTTGTTTCCAAGACCTAAACTATATCTTGGCCTTAATTCTAATATGAATTATTACAAGATAAATGCTGCTCGTACTGTGAGTAGGTGAGAAAGTTCTTCTTCTCGCTCGCTTTGCTTAAGGTTAAACATTGTACTAAAGTGATATTTTTCATAGGCTGTACTTGGCAGGTTTCATGATTAGCCCAGTCCAAAAGCACTTTATACGCAGACGGTCACTGAGGGTGTGTGCCGTGGCATTGATTTTTGGGCACCATGTGAATTATGCATGAGCACAATAACACGATTTATGACGCTGAAGCTCAGTGTTATGTGGATGCAAATAAAGTCAATATGCAACATATAGAAAGCAGCTTTACAGTGTATGAGACTTGACATTGACCTTCTTTGCTCCCTACAAAAGCTTTAATTTGCATGAAATATTGCATCTTTGTGCACATGAAGCTGTTCTGGCTGGTTATGTTCTCTACTCTCACTTTGAAGTTGTTTTTAACTTAATCACTGTAACATGGCCGGTTTTGACGCATGAAATCCGTGTGAAGTGACACAACGACCTGCTGGGCCAAGTCGAAACCAACACACTGCATGACTGAGTGAGACACCGCAGAGGTCGCTTGTCCCGTCCTGCTGTCAAAGATGAATCAACAGTCTCTGCCGATGATGCAGCTTGACATGTGCATGGTCTGCTCACACAGACTCAGCTGTGTTAGTCAGGACGGACTGGCCGGGTGAAAAAGGAACACTGCCTGTAGCGATCTCCCTCCTCTGCCAGAACCCTGCCTGGCCACATTACACTTTTTCTTCCTCTGTCTTTGTTTCACTATGTTCCTGTTTGTCATCTTCTTTCTTCCTCTCTCTGGACTCTGGACTTTCTGTGCCTTACTTCTGCTGCTGCTGCTTGTTTGTCAGATGATGTATAACGGGTATAGAAGTAGTGTGACTTTAGTTAGACCTTGGAGGATTCTAAAACCTCTCTCTCTGTGCTTTACACTTTACAAACGCACACAGAACTGTCTGTGGACTCTGTGTAGCTGGGGATGTAAAAGAGTTTGAGGTCTGTAGCTGGTATCAAACTGTGGCTTTATTGAATAATCCACTGACCCAGCCATCGATCTTTGCTCTACATCTCTTTTTATCCTGCTCCTCCTCAGTGGGGCTGTGGTATCAGTCATCTTTTAGAAAGCAGCGTGAAGCCTTTTTACCAAATGGGGAGCCATGAAAAACTTGCCTGAGACAGTGAATTTATAGATCAATGACATCAAAAGGGTTTGAGCAGATGGAGATCGCTGATTTAAAGATTTGAAATCCGTCTCACTAATATGTGTTTATGTGTGTGTCTGTTCCAGGGACTTGGCAGTGATTGTGGCATCCGTTGCGTACAACACGTGGTTTACCAAGCTGTACTGCAAGGACATGCGCATAGTAACTATCTGTTTAATCTGTTTCCTCCATGATAAACCCTCTTCCCAGATGTGGACAACCAGTCCTGTCGTCTTATGTGTCCTCTGCTACTGTAGCTTGCATGTTCCTCTATGCGAATACCTACTGTATGAAGCCAGCAAATCACAAATCTTCTTCCATTCGAACTCGCAGCCTCTGGTCACAAACCCTCCTCTTGCTTTTTTTTCTCACAGGGGTCAGAGGTAGTGGACCAGGTTCTGCACACAGTCAGCAAGTCCAACAGTCTGGAGGAACTCACTCTGGAGAATGTTGGACTCAAATCGTAGGTTTCCTCCCGCTTGACATCATCATCCTCTCTGCTTGTCACCTCTAAGAGGGATTTCCTACCCCCTACTCTCACACACCCTCACCTCTCAGTCTCTGTCTTCCTTGACCCATTTACTTGTGGTAGATGCTGTTTCCATCCAATTATATGCCAGCAATATTATTTAAAATTATCATTTGAATAAATGCTTCTGGTCGACAGAGGAATGCAAGTGAAATATTTCACCTCCTTTGCCTCAGTTTAGTTCTTTACCAGCTTCTGAGGGAAACAACTGATGCTTTAATTATGTTCAGTATCAAGTCACTAATTGTGTCATTTTGCCTCTTGATGCTGGGTTTATTGGGAAAACAGCTGACTGCTGTGGCTGAGAACAGAGAGATGGGAGGCGAGAAGGAACTAGACATTAAAGTTGTGGGCTGTAAAACCAAAATAATGAGCTAAATGATGAGCTAAACTCTGCGGCTTAATGGCCGCGTGGAGCTGAGGGAAACCACACGAGTTGGGTGATAATTACCTGCCAGTTCATCTCTGCAAGTGACTCCTCACAGATTGCACATGGTCACGTAATCTATTAACCTCCAAAAAATCTATTAACATAACAGGATAGTTCACTTTAAGCCACAATTTAATGTAGCCAGCGCATCAAGATGTAACGTCGCCTTTGACTGGGTACCCAGCGTTCTTCTGTGTTATTACATTTGACATATACAAAATATATATTTGTTTTTTTGTCTCCAGGGATTTTCCACAGAAGATGGCGTCGGCCCTGTCTGAGAACCCAGCCTCCGTTATTCACTCGCTCAACCTGGCTCACAACACACTCGACAATCAAGGTATCGGCTGTGCTAACTAACCGTTGTGTTCCTCCAGGCATCACTGTTCCTTTCTCTTTTACTTCGCTGCTGCTTTTATTTGCTCTGATGGAAGTTAAATTCAGCATCCGTGTCATCTGTCCTTCGTCCTGTGTTTACACTTGTCTTCATGACTCACAGTAGGAATTAAGCCTATTAATGTTTAAGTTCACATACGCCCATAACGTGTGTGTGTGTGTGTGTGAGAGAGAGAGAGAGAGAGAGTGAATTAGAGTCAGACTTTGCCTGTATGCCAGTATCACTCATTAGGTAATTTCTATCCCTCTGTCTGACACATGTCACTTCTACTCACTTCAATGAAAGTAATTGTCTTCTCACCTACTGTACCACAATGTGTGTGTGTGTGTGTGTGTGTGTGTGTGTGTGTGTGTGTGTTGGGGGGGGGGGGGGGGGTAAAGTGTTTGACCTTGAACGGCTTGTCATGTGATCTGCCTCAGCTTGTGGCGTCTAAGTACTGGGCATGTCGGGAAAATTTGAAATTGTGACGTTCTTTGGTCAGGTTTCTTTTCTGCTGACTTATGGAGAAGTTGTGGGAATGACTGTAGGGATGAAAGGCTGCATTTCAGCTTGATGCTACTGCATGTGGCTGTGTGAGGGTGAGTGTGTGTGTGGACTCACTAGTTCATACTTTGTTACCCGGTGAGATGAAATATCCTCCCAGTTTTCCCAGAGCCAACAAAGCCCCGCCCCCAGCTCATCTGTGCTCATTGTGTGGCCTCTCTCTCTCTCTTCACCGTTTCCTCGTGACAGGAGTCTCCAACCTGATCCAACAGGTGTGTCGTCTGAACAAGGGGCTGCGCCTCCTCAACCTCTCCAAGACCTCGCTTTCTTCCAAGGGTAGGAGTTGTCCTCTGAGACACAGCGGCCACTAGTGGCATCAACGTATCAAAATTTTCTGTGAAATCCAGGTTAGATCCCAGCTACCGCACCAGGACCTAAGCAGACTAGTTCTAACACAGATGAGCCGTTTGATGCTTGTACTGTGGTGCTTCTGTGGTGCTAATGATAATCAGGCCAGAATGTTTGATCAGTTCATCTGTTCATTTTTCTGAAATCCTTCATGGGCTACAGAGCAGTGTCCCATCCCGATAAGCCTCCGTCTAGCATTACAGCAGCTTTAGCGAGGATAACGTTGCAGTGTTGGCAATTTAAAGACTGGTCTTTGTTGCAATTCGTGTGATTAGCATATGTCAAAACATTTTATCTTTTGATGGATTCAGGTGTTTGTTAGATTTATTGGAGGATTTCATTTTTTATTAAGTGGCAAAAGAGGATATCAAAAAAGCATGACTTGTCACTTTTTGTCATTTCTTAATAATAGGCTATAAAAGCAGCTACTTAAACCTAAATGAAGTTACTGGTGAACATCATGAGTTGGTTACATTGTTACTTCACTGTCTGACACAGATGGAGACTCGCTAATGGATGAGACAAAAGCTATTTAGCTTTTGCTAAATAAAGTCCAAATGACATACTGGGCTCTCAGTGAACGGTTGTGAGACAAGCTGGTGTCACACAGGAAGCAGCCTTGATGCTCACTTAGTGTGTGTTTCCAATGCCACGACAGTAGGTGTGAATGTATTGAAATCATATTTATTTGCCATAAGGTGATGCAGAGCTTCTGACCTTGAATGGTGGATGTTGGTGTGACTTTGCAGGTACTAAGCATTTTTGTTGAATATTTACAGGTCTCCTCTTTCAGTAAAATGCCGGTACACACACATCATGCTGACACAAGCACATACAGTACAGCCTTTTTGCCACACACACTAACTGGCTGGATTGTAAACGTGCACCTTCTGCTGATGGTCATGTGGATGCAGAGGGGCTTAGACACCCGCCCCCCGCTTACGCTCATTTCTCTCCTAATCGCTACCGATGACTATAGAGATGAAGTGCGTTGCCTCGCCAGCGTCAGAGCAGCAGCTCACTCGCTTCTTCCAGACACATTCTCACTTCCTGCAGTTGCTTGTTATAATTAATGATAGTATGTGAAGTAAAGCACCAAGTGAACAGCACAGAGTTATGAACGGTTGTAGGTTTGTCTTCCTCCTGCTGCATGGAATCAGTTCCTTCACGCCTGTGGATGTAATTGCGCAGCATTTTGCTTTCACCACACATTAGAGCTCTGGGGCAGGAGGGGAAGGTGCCTAGATTTGACCCGAAGGCCGTCTTCCTACCCTGCCATGCGAGCTCACCAGGCTGGTTTCACATAGAGCTGCTTGGCTTTGTTTTCATTAGTGCTAATGTGTCATGTCCATAACCTTGAATCAGGGCTTTGGGAGGTGATAACAGACTGATTATGGGACTATTCAACGAATCAAGGCTCCATATAATGTGTTTTTCCACACCTTCCATCCCTTTGTCTCTCTTTGTCCCACTCTATCTCTTCTCTTGGTTCTCCATTAGGTGTTGTTTCTTTGTCCCAGGCATTGTGTTCAAGCGATGACTACTCCAATTCTTTGCTGCATCTAGACCTGAGCAAAAACCCCGGAGTTCTGTCTGGAGAGGATGCCACGGTGAGGGACTCGCATACAGACACACACGCGCAGTGTCCATATACTGCTGTAATTTTTTCGTTTCACTCGGTCCATTTTCATGCCTCTGTCTTCATGCAGCCTTTTAATTCATGCATAGAAAAGACTGAGTGGGCGTAGCAAAAGTACAAAGCCAAGTTAAAATATTGGCAACATTCTTTTTATGTTTGGTTTGAAAACATGGGATACTGATAAAAGAAGAATGTGCCACAGTGTGAACGAAATGGATCTGCCTAATAATTTATACACATAAAAACCATGAGATGTCAATAAAGAAATGAAACGCAGCAGCAGATCTTTGTGGACCGATACAGAGACTGTAATGTTCTTTCCATTAATACGTGAACAAACGTCATATTTCCATGATATAGTTTCATCTGTCCATTATTTGAGGTTTGACTGGTGCTGTTTCACTTACATCATCAACCATCATTCAACCAAATGGAGAAGTAATTCCAGCAGCTGTGTATCTTAACAACCTTTAACATTTGCATAATGGTAGTAGATGAAAACACAGAACCCACCTTTAATGTCAAAGTAAAGTAGGTTTACACCTAAAGTACACAAAGCAGAGTTTCGTCTGTCAGGCAAAACGATGTTCAGCCAACCAAGCCTTTACCAGCTGACTTTAGAGAGTCACATGCAGCCACTGGCACGGTGTGACTCAGACATCAGGTGTGTTAACAGTGCGTCTGGCTGGGACTGCCTGGAGCGCTGGGCAGGGTGGTGCTGCCCCCTGACTACTGATGGTTGATTCCTTCCATCCTTAGACCTTCCACATACAGGTTGTCCGTGCTGTGCATTCACCTACAACCCACTTTTCTGCATCATTGACGATTTAGCTTTGGCCCATTTAGGTTTATTTGGTGCAGTGATTCACATCTTTCACTTCTTTTGATCAGAAAATCAGAATGAACATTCTAAACAATAAAATGTGAACCAGTGAGGCAAATACTTCACGCAGGAACTGAATCATTTTTCAGCTTGTGCGTATGTACACATCTTATCTGTATCAGTGTGTTGTTTTTCCATACAGAACCTGTACCTGTTCCTGGCCCAGCCCAACTGCCTCGTCCATTTGGATCTGTCTGGGACAGACTGCACCGTGGACTCGGTTTGTACTAACCCATCAGTGTGCAATCTCATCTCAAGCATGGGATTCAGGCCAAGAAGCACGAGTAACAATCTGAATATGTATAGCTACACAAAACATTCTTAGTTTATTCCTAGTCCTTGTGCATCATGCAGAATGATGGCGAAACCAGTGTTTAGTCTTTTATAGATGACACATTATATGAACAGCACACGGGAGCTTTCGCTTCATGACTTTGTTCACATCTTTGTCACTTCGAAGTGATGACTGGGTCTGTGTTACAGCGTCTATATTTAGCATGTCACCGAGTAACAACTGAAAGGATGAGAGTTCAGTGGCCATGCTTGAATGTTTCTGCTGAGATGGCACTTTGTCCTGGTTCAGTGTGACGCGAGGCGCTGTCACAGCTGCACGTTAGCACTCGTGTCCTTCCGGGACATGTGAAGGTTTGTGGAAAGTACTGGCTGAGCAGGAGATGAATTTAATGGTTTACATCTGCTACTCATGACTGAGGGAGACTCAGGGTTGGCTGAGATGCAGTACAGTGCATTTCTGTTTCCAGTCCTTCCCCTCACAGCAGGGAGGTCACGGGTTAATGTCAGCTCCAAATAATTTTGACATCGTTAATCCAAATTGGATGTGAATGAAGAAAAGCTGTTATCCAGGTATTGCAACAAAAACCCTACGGGAAGTTGATGTATTCTCCAATATTTTCACCAGCTACAGCTGTTTCAATGACAACTACAGTATGTGACTATTTCAAACACCTTTAGTGCAATTAAAGTTTAAATTAACGTTTAAATGACTTCTTTGCTAAACAAGCCACCCAGTCTGTTAGTGGTTTTCTTTACCACCCCAGTCCGTGCTACTGTCTCCTTTCCTTGCTGTACCTGAGCACTTCTAACACTTATTGTAGGAGCAGACAGCTTGTGGAACAGGATTTTGTTTCATGTAGTAATAGTCCACAAATTCTCCTTTCTTCTGTTAATGTGGGCCAGAAGCTTTATATGGAATTATGCGCATACACAGAAGTCATTGTTCTTGTTTCTTCCGAAATTTCCCTTGAAACTAAAAGACTGCTTTTTGTGATAGTTGCCTGATGTTGTTTTTGTTGTTGTCATTTATCCTGTAAAGCGAATCCAAAAGGAGAATTAGTATTTGCTATTGTTTGTCCGTTGGACTGAATTATTGATAGGGTCTCATTTTAATCTGCACTGACCGTTGACAACGACGGTCAATTAGTCAATTTAAGTGATGGATCACGCTGCCAGGGAAAATGGATTTGTCTGATAGTTTAATCTCTTACAAAGGATGAAACGCTACTTAAAATTCTCACAAGAAATCGGGTTTTGATATAGATCGTATTTGGCCAGAGCTCTTTTCTGTCTCTCATATGCACATAGATCATCTTCACTGAGATTATTTGGGTCACAGACTTCTGTGCATTCATTTTTGTATTTTTTCCAGACCCCCATAATTTGAAACTGAGCCAGATTCCCTAAACATAAGAGCCTGATTTCATACAGTATGCACTTTGATGGATGGTGGAGAAACGGCTGCATCGTTCCATCAGTCATATTAGCAGTTAGATAATGTAGTGTGCTTGTCCAGTGTTTTTTCAGTTTTAATTTTAGTTGATAGATATTCAGTTTAGCCAAATTAAAACAGTAAGTCAGCGTCACTTCTGTTGAGTGTAATATAATGACTCTTCTCATAAGCCATTTGGCCCAGCCAGAGGGTTCTCAGACAGAGCATTTCCCTTGAAATACTTTCATTTATGTTTTATTTTACTGTTGTCTAAAGGAATTAACATTTCTGTCAATTTCCTCAATCATAATGTAATTAAATTTTCTATGTTTATATATTTTCTTCAAAATATGTAATACTGGAGTAGATTTTCTGTGGTTGTGTTGTGTTTTAAGTCAGTGTCTCAATGACGAGCAGTATTTCAACCTACACAGGTGACAGTTTAATTCCATTTTGATCTCAATACAGTGAACAATGTTGTAAATGTTCAACAAGTTGCTTTTCGTACCTTGTTCAAAGATTTTCAGTAGGTGACAGGAGCCAGGTTTTGCTACTTTTGTCTATATCTGGTTAAAACACTTTCAGCAGTTACATACAGATGGAGCATTTCTAGTAAAAGAGCTTTGTTACCCTGAGGTTGACATTGCGTCATTACTGCTCTTTTTCCTGAACCAGGCTCAAAAAAATGTGCTTCACTCTTTAACCACCAGGTGTCGCATCCTCGTCCCCACGTTACTATAACGTACTACTGTATAGACTGTTGTGTTTGACATACAGAGAAGGGAAGTTGGCTTTTGATATCGGCACAGGTCTTACAGGTCTGGTCAAGGTCAGCGAGAATGTGCAGGACAAGTGGCCAATAAAGTCCAATGACTGTAGTGTATCTCTGAGAATTAGTGTCGTGTACTGACAGAGCAAAGGGGAAAATGGCCGCTGGCTGGCACTGAGGGGTTCGCCTAAAAATCACAGAATGGCTTGGTAAGAGGATTAATAGCAAAGATTTCTATAATAAAATAAACCTAACGTTAAATATGAACCTAACATTTTGTTTCCATACATGTAAATGAAGTAAATAATACAATATCTAATCATTAATAAATGTTTGCGATGGTGCATATTCAGGGAATGGTGTGATGACAGACATGCTGCAGTGCGTTTGAGCCATACTGGCCAATCTTTCACTTGATTATCTCTTGATGAGACCATATTTCTAAAAAAAAACTCACTCACAACATATGTTAACTAAACATATGCGGCGGGTTTAACTTTCTGACAAACATTAGCTTGTGAACAACCATACGGCACAAAGAAACACAACTATTGCAGAACTAATTGCCTCGGCTGTGCTTGTGTGGTTTATTTTTTGACAGCAGTGGCATCAGATTTTGTTGTGATCCATGATTTCACACACTAGTCTACACAGTCATCTGTGAAAATCAGTTTTCTCATATCCTTCATAATGGTGTGTGATACATTAGAGGATACATCTATTGACTAGACAAGCGTTCTGTCCACTTTCAGCGTTGAAATGATATTTGTGTCTGTGTTTGTCGTCCAGTTGTTTGGGGCCTTTCTGCGAGGTTGCTGTGCTGACCTCTCCTACCTCAACCTTTCCAAGAACTCCTTCTCTCACAGGTGGGCTTTCACTGAAGCGTAAATCACTCCTTTTTTGTTTTGAAAGCACACAGACACACTTGTTTTCTGCCTTTGACTCAGCCAAACACCTCTGGAAGAATTCCAGTCAGGAGCAACGGAGCAGAGCGAGCATCATCGTTTATTTTCTACTATAGATTAGTGTTTAGCCTTGGACTTCACAGACAGAATTGCTGTACGCGGTTGAATCTACACCACAATCCCCCATTTGCTCTGCCTCACTTCATGGGTGTGTGTGTATGTGTGTTCCTAGTGTTTTACAGTGCACACATCTCTGTTTGCTAACAAGTTTTTTCTCTGTCAAGCACTTGTTTGCATGCCCACATGAGGGTTTTGTGTGTGTGTGTTTGTGTGTGTGTATCTGTGCTCACTTAGCTTGCAGGCAGAAGCAGTTCCAGTTCCCCCCAGGAGCCCAGGAGCTTCCCTGCTCAGCATATCACATTACAGAATTACAGAGATATAAGTTGGTGAAAAATGAGACTAATTTTAGACAGGAATTATTGTTGCAGTCTCCAGGCTCCCGTGCCTCCATTTCTTTCTCTCTCTTTGTATTTATGGTACCTCTTTATCAATTTTTTTCATTTTCTGTGAATGTGTGACAGCACCTCTTGGTCTTTTTTGCACCTCTCGTTTCTGCGCCTCCTTTTTAATTGTGTGAATTTCTCGCCATTTACTGCTCACATCCACTCCTCATCCATCTTCTCTGTCTGTTATTTATCTTATTTCGTTCTCACTGCCTCCTTCACTCCTTGCTTTCTCTTCCCGTTCCTTTCCCTGCTCATCTTCCCGATCACGGGTTTCCTGACCACACCAAGCTGCAAAGCTGAACCGGGCTGATAGGAGCCACCCAGCCACCCCCCGTTATTATTATGTCACCCATCACACATAAACTGCAATGAAAATCACATACTGTACAGATTATCACAAGAAACAATACTGTAAAAGCAGCTACACATGCATGTTAATGTGGTACAGCTCTCTGGAGAAGCTTTGTTTGAGAGACAGTGATATTCTATCTGCTTATGCAACAGAAGCCGTTCTGCATCCTGAGCCCCTGACAAGCTGCCTGCTAATCATTACAAATGGGTCAACGAAGAGCTGGGGTCCCACACTGGGAGGTTATCACAGCAGCAGAGGCGCCTGCGTTTCCCTCACCGCTGCCTTAATGTCTTCATCTTGGTGTTTTATCATCTTTCCTTAAACCATCGCTCTCTCCTTTATGACCTTTTCCACATTTTACCCCTCATAATTTGGTTTTCTTTAACTTTTTTCACTTCTTTATCTCCACTTTTTTGTTTGCTCATTTCCTCTCAGAACACACAGTTCACTTAAACAAGTTAGCATGTTTTTATTGGTGCAGGGTGAATGTTGAAGAACTCCAGTTGCCTTAGTGGTGAGAAGGTGTAATTCAGTCAAACATACATTTACCTAATCACTGAGAAAAATGGATACACTTTAACTGGCAAAATAGCAAATCATCAGGTTGGCAGCAGTCAAAGCTTGAAGTGATCACTTGAAGTCATAACGATCTGGGTAAGGCACCGGGTCATGTGACCAGGAAAATAACAGCTTGTTCTCGCACTGTACTATGCACATTTAAATTTGAAGGGGAGTCGAGATTAGTCATTATATTCTGCCTGTCACATGAGGGGTCTCACACCTATTACTACAGCTGTGCCAAACACATGGACGCTTGACAAAGCAATTAGAGAGGAAAAGTGTAGAGCAGTTATGATGAGCTGGAGGTTGCACGGGTTTGAAAAATATCCAGATCAGGTTATGTGCAGTGTTCCCGCTCTGTCGCGTGTGCTGGCCACTCACGGCGCACACGCAAATGCTTTTTTATCCATACTTACTTACACCAGCAGTTGTCCAGTATGTGTGTGCACATTCAGAGGAGCACATACTGTAAAAGTGGGAGTAAGGGAAGTAAATGACACACGAGTTGCCTAATGAGAAGCCACAGATATTTTTTTTGCTGAAAAACAAACTTCATTATTGTGTAAGATGAATTCACTCCCGCCTCCCTCTCTCTCAGCCTCCTCCTTGCTTCTCATCACTTTCTCCCGGTGTCTCCAGCCACCCAGCTCATCACCCACCATCCCCTGTGGTGTATTAGTGAGCGCAGAAATAACAGATTGGCCGCTTTGACATGTTCTACATGCAGAGCTAAACTAGTGTAGTGCATCCGTCCTGCTAATGCCAAGGAGAGCGCTCTTATGTGTCTGTCTTATTCAGAGCTTTGCTGTACGTGCCTAAAGGCACATTCTCTGTCCCTGGTCTCATGACAGGCTAACGTGCCAAGCAGGTGGCCGGATAATTTGTCAGTTCTTACCCTTCTACTGTAACTGCTGGCAGTAATTAATGCTGCTCAGTTGATATAACACTGACCTAAATGTCACAGCCAGCATCTGTTTGCTTTAACCTTCCTCTGCCCACTTACTGTCTTGATGTTCGGCTGCAGACGTCACTCTTCATCAGCATATCACGTCCTTCTGTCATCCTCTCTCGCATCCCAACCAGTTGCTTATCTGTTCTTGTCTTGCTCTCACCTCTAGTCTATTTTTGGTCAGTCTGAAGTCCTGCTTGTGATCTATCTTTAATACGCACCCGCTGTTCTGCTCCTTACTGTCATTTTGCAGGAAAGCGAGAGATTCTCTGCCGACTTTCCGACAGTTCTTCAGCTCTGCGTTCAGCTTGACCCATGTCAGCCTGGCCTCAATGAAGGTCCCACCTGATTCACTGAGGTGAGTCATTGTCACGGGCAACGATTTCAAAAGACCTCTGAAAATCCTTGAATGCTGAATTAGTAGAATACTAATTTCCTTCATTGTATAAATTGGAAATGTTGAAAAATCTGTAGCTACAGTATATTTTAGTAAGTATCCACATTCACACTCACACATATTTATTGCGTAATTAAACTGCAGTCTACGCAGAGAACCCCACACATGTTTGGCCCTGCACACTTCCTCCACTTCCAAGTCCTGGGTCCTCCCCTGGGCTTCTTTCCGGTGAAACATGTTGGGACCAACGCCCATAGCAGGCGTTCAGGAGGCATGCGAAACAGATGCCCAAGACACAGCCTGTGTGGAGGAGTAGTGACTGGACTCCAAGCTCTTCCCGGGTAACAAAGCCACCCCGCAGAGTAAACGCGTTTCAGCCACTTGCATCCGAGATCTCGTCCTTTCAGACATGACCCAGAGCTCAGAGGCACTGGTGAGAGCAGGACCAGAGTGTGGATGGCCTGGTACATCAAGAGCTTCACCAGGGCCTTAGACTTGGAGATGCTGATTCTCATTCTTCTGCAAATCCACGGTGCACAGAAGCTAACAGGACAACATCCACAAAAAGCAGAATCCTCTAGTTCCTGCTCCGCACAAGGACCAAACAGCTCAGCTCAGTTCAGCACAGACAGCCTCCACAGGAACTCCCACAGGATGACTGTGCAGGAGGAGGCCTTTAGGAGTTTAGTAAACTCTGACTCTGTTAAATACATGATTCAGTCTCATAATCTTAAAGCATGCACTCAGTGGTACTAAAATATGCCTTGATTTGGAGCACAGCCGCTGAGCATACAGGCTCTTACTACTGTTGTTATTAATATCTCAGGCATGACTATTAATATAGTTTATGCCATACGGTGAACAGTTTGCATCAGTGAGATTTTATCATCAAGGTCTCACTGGGTTTCAAATGTTTTTGTGTTTCTGTTAGAAGACTGGCTTTCAATCAGAGGACAGAGACTGAAGCCCCTGAGTGGCCAGTGACCACGGTGCATATTCGTACCAGCTCAGTTAGAAGCCACACAAAGACACTGACTGAAGTAGCAGTGGACGCTGAAGTGAAGAATTGTTGTACTACAGTTTCTCTCTGAGCTGTGTAACCAGCCCTGAGCTTCTCATAGCCAAAAAACTCAATCAAGAGCAGACTAAACAAAGCAAACTGGAAACAGCAGCCAAAACGGATGGAGTGGACTTCCCACTTGGCATTTTTGCTCATTACCTCCTCATGGTGCTCAACTCTTAAATGTGTATTCATTGCGCAGGAGCAACCTCCAGCAGGGCCTTGATGTGCAAATGCAGTTTTCTCTCTGCATCCAGCTGAGCCTGTGTGTGAATGCGTGTGCACGTGGAAGAATTCAGGACACTTCTCCTGAATAAATATTAAAGGTATCTGAGTTGATTTCTAGTGGGGGCTTGGCGAGCTCTGGCTTTGTGAAGCTCCTTTTCTTTAAATCCTTTAAGTTGGATTTAAAAATTGCAGGTGCACAGAATGGGATTAAAGAATCTGCTCATTTCTTCCTTGCTTCTATCTATTAGCTGCCCTTAGTTTCTCTTCTCATCTATGCTCACTTACAGTACTTATCTGCATTGCATTATTCTTTCTGCTTGTCGTTTTGGTTTGACATGCTGCTTCTCTTTTTTCATTTCCAATACACTTCTGCCTGTGTTCTCCTGCAGGGCTCTGTTCCTGGGTCTGTCTAATAACCCCCATATCACTGATTTGCACCTGGACATCAGCAGCTGTGAGGTACAGTACGTCAGTGTGCTGCTGTAGCTATGCCGGATTCACTCATCGCCCTCGTAGATTAACACTTGCGGTTTCACTCCTCTCTTTCATCCTCACACAGTTGAGGTCAGCAGGCGCTGGGGTGATTCAGGAGCTGTTTCCTCGAGTGTGCTGTGTGGGGACTTTAGACATATCTGATAATGGTAAGAGGTGATTGTACAGGCCAACAAGGAATACATTTACAGTCCCAGTAAAATGTGTCCGTGTTTACGTTGTTTCCAACAGGTAATAGTCAGCTAATCAGTCTATTCAGCGGGTTGAATAGGGAACTATGTACAAAGGCTTTACAGCAAAAGTGCACAAAGTGCCGTCCTTCAGGTTGATTTTAGATACTGTAGCATTTCTAAGCAGTGTGAAGTGACTTTGTGATGATATTATGGAGCAGAAGCTTTGAAAAAAGAAAGAAAAATTAAGCAAAATGAACAAAATTTAAGCTCTGAGCAGAAGGCAGAAATGTTGTCACATGGCAGAGCAAGTCACTCGTATGACAGCCCCGAAATTTAGTAGAAGTTTGTCTGCTTCAGTATAGTTAAATCCGCTTGAAGTCAATTTTTCTGAAACCCCTGTAAGTCTCAGTCTTGCTGCCTTTACAGTTGTACACCAGTGAAGTGTGTTGCGTTACGTGCAGGTTTGGATGCTGACTTGCTGGCTGTGATCCCAGCGTTCTCCAAGCACCCCTCCCTCAAACACCTGATGCTGGGGAAGAACTTCAACATCAAGGGCAGGTAAGGACCATGCGGGGAGCCAGCTCTGCAGATGGCTGGGATGATGATACTGATGATGAATGTTTTCCTCCCCGCTCTGCCTCCTTAGGGTGCTGGATGAAATTCTGCAGAAACTAGTTCATTTGGTGCAAGAAGAAGAGTGTGTGAGTTGGATTATTTAACATATTCTACACACACGCGTGCGCAGATACACACATGCTCACAGATCTTCTGTGGCACAGATGAGTTCTGTCTCCACACACCATTTAAATTCTTGTCCACATTCATGTGAATCTAAGCTCATTTTCCCACCTGCCAAAAGACACAAGGTGCAAACATGGATACGAGTCATGTTTTTTGTGAGCCTGGAGAATGAGTCAGTTTATTAGCAAACCTCGAGAGGATCTCTCTGCTATGTGCTTTGCAAATCCAGCATGACAAGTAGCTCTCTCAATTATTTACCACAACAGTGCCCTGCACCCGATGCAGAGCAAGCACACTAATAGAGAAGCAGGTGGGCTGGAAACGTGTGCGACCACAAAGTTGGTCCAGTGCCCCAGGATAAGATCAGAAATGTGTAAAAGGACTGTTAGCATGAAAGTAAGAAAATGAGAGGATTGGGGAATATTTGGGGGAAATATTTTGCTTTCTTATCAAGTTAGATAAGGAGACTGCTGAAATGCTGCTGCATGGTCCCTCAGCCTGAGGTAGAAGCCAAGGGACACCCACCCTAAAAGCTTAGATCACTTAAATTTTCTTATCTTTCATGACAAATATTATGATTTACAAAAAACAAATATGGCAAAATTATTATATATATATATATATATATAATTGCCTTTTTAGTGCTGACGTTAAGTCTGGTCCTTTTTTTATTGATTACATCTTTTTTTTATCATCACAGCGCTAATACATGTATAACTGCATATATTTTGAAAGCTTAGACTCTTATAACATCGACAACTCAGCAACGCAGAAGTTGCTCCTCTCATGTGACTCCTGGACAGTTTTGCTTTCTTCTGATTTCCTTCCGACTCCCTGCAGACCCTACAGTCCCTCTCTCTGGCTGATTCGAGGCTTCGCCAGCGGGGCATGGTGCTGGTCAACACCCTGGGCTCCAATGCCTGTCTGCGAAAGGTAGACTTGAGCGGCAACCTGCTGGAGGACTCTGGGGCCAAAATGCTCAGCAAAGCGCTTCAGATCAACACAACGCTCAGGTGTGTGTTTCACTTTAAAAGACTGGGATCAGAGAGAAAATGATCGCGAGGAGAGGATGCACTGAGGTGGCTGAGAGGCAGAACAGTGTGTTCACTACAAGGCTTCAAAGGCAGGCCAGGGAAAGAGAGACATGTAGCACATAAGACGGTAAGACTGAGCAGTTGCCAGGATAAAGAGCTGAACCAGTAGGAGGGATGGAATGAAATGGCCTTCAGGCATACAATGTGTCTTGCAGCCCTTAAGACAAGAGAATAAGGTGTGTGGTTGAGAAATAGGACTCGATACAAAATAAAATAACACCAAATAACAGGGGTGGGATGGGAAAGGATGGGAAAATGGCTGGATATGGGGAAGAGAGGGGGAAGCCTAAAGACTGAGATTTGGGTTTTGCTGACTAGATTTCTAGGGCAGAGAAAGGGGGGGGGGGAGCAGATAGAGATGAAGGAGCAGAACGAGGGATGAAAGGAAAATGACTGATATATCAAAAACACGAGTATGATGTTGGCGAGTGTAGGTGGAGAAGCCGCACTGTGCAAGAACAGAAGCTCATTAGCTGAGTGGCAGTTGTTCAAGCATGTGATATGAGCCTGGAAGTGGCTCTGACAGAAGCCTCGCTTATCTGTGGTTGACATGTTTATGCAGCTGATGGTCAGATACTGTAGCAGCCGTGATGTCATGATGTGCGTCAGGAGAATAGCTGAGCATCGTCTCCTGTGCCTGTGTTCTCCTGCTTCTCTTTTGATCCTCTCAGGAGTGTGATGTGGGATCGCAACAACACCACGGCAGCAGGCTTCCAAGATGTGGCGAGAGCTTTAGAGCAGTAAGTCGACAACAACACAAAAACACACTCCCGCATCCCTATGAAAGGCAGATAACCGTCTCTGTAAAGCGCTCATATTACACCGTGTTACATCAGACTCCTGACGCGTGTGGGTGCAGAGTTTGTGTTTGTCTGCATACAAGAGTCTGTGGGTGCATTTGAGTCATAGAGGGTTGTAGATGGCTGTTGATGTGTCCTTGGTGTTTCCTGTTTGGTCTTGTTAATAGCATAATTCTTCCCAGTTGATTGTTGCCTGGGTGATATGAACTTCTTCTCTTCACCAACTAGCAACTTCACGCTGCAGTACATGCCCCTCCCACTCAGTGATGTCACTCAGGCGTACCGCAGCGCCCCAGAGAGGACTGAGCACGCCCTGTCAAAGGTGAGCGCAGGTGTTCCATCGCTCGCCTTCCTGTCTCACCTCCGACGAATGTAATAGGGTTGAAATGGTTCCTGTTTCTGCTTGGTTAAGCATTAAGAAAAGCAACTGACATGTTAAATGACGATGGACATATCAGACCCACTGTTCACAAACTAACTCTTGTGTAACAGGCTTGACAGTGGAGAGCTGCAGGCTTAATTGGATGTTTTTACTTTAGTAACTGTGTCGGTTGCCTTGTGTTTGTTTTCAGCCGCCATGAGTTGAATCAGAATTATGTCCATCACATTAAATATTTACATTTGTGGTTGAAACGTGACAGAATGTAGCCAAGTTTAAGGAGCGTGAATACTTTGGCAAGGCACCATCCATGACTTTAAGATCTCACGAAGGTGACGTCTATTGTTTCTTGCTATTACTCAAATGTTTTGTTGTAGTTGTCCAGTTCAAACCAAACTGAGCATTCGTTAGTGCACAACATGCCGACATCCCGTTTTAAATTGGTCTTTCCAAATATCAGCCTGTTAGCAGTTAAGCATCTGTGTAAATGGACTCTTTGTCACAAACAAACATTAGCTCACTGGTGTGACTTTGTCTGGCAGCTCGGCTTGTTTAAGCCCGTAAACAGTAGCACATGAAGAATCGTCAAGTCGTAAACACCATTAACGCGACACATCGCCGCAGTACATCATCGGCTGGAAGCCTTTAAATCTTTAAGCTTTAAGTCCCGGCTTGCAAACATTATGATGTGTTGCTGTAGATACTGAACCATGTGGTTACTTTTCTAACTAATTTATTCATCCATCATGGATAAATAAATCCTGTCACTTATAAACTGAGGTTACCAGAGCGTGTGTGTTTCCAATGCACGTCACACGCGTCTCAACTTTCAGTCAATCACACACACGCTAGTCTTAGACTCTCAGAATAAAGGAAGGATCTCTTTCTAACAGAGTTCTGCTGTTATTAAGCCCATTTGTCTGCAGATTGTCTGTGAGTCTTGATTCCATCTTTCTCTACATTAGCTGATAAAGCTAAAAACATCCACCTGAGTCATCCTGCTTATTCCTGATGGTCATAATTCGTTCTCTACTCTCCCTATTACCATGGAAATTGACTTGTCTCTCCTGTCATCTCATCTCAGATCCAGCGTGCGCTGCTAAGGAACAACCAGACTCAGCGTTTCTCTCAGAAACAGGCTCTCAGGCTGCACCAGGGCCTCGTCACCAGCACTGCTGAACAGGTGCGTGTCCCTGTTTGTGCACGTGAAGGAGTCCTGCTTTTCATTTTATGAGTACACCAAACCTCATATTGTACGTGCGACTAACCATATGCACCCATGTGTGTGTGTAGTTGATGGAGCGTCTGTGTGTGCGGGTGCAGCAGCAGGTGTGTGTCCTCAAAGGCTGCGAACAAGGAGAGGAGGTCCAGACGGCCAGACAAATCCTCAAAGAAGCCAGAAACTCCAGAGCTGTGAGTGGAGGAATCATGCTCCTGCGCTTTAAGTGGCACTATTACTCCATGTTTTGTTAAGATGCTTTTCTCACCTGTCCTGTTGTGTGTTTGTTAGTTGTATCCCTCTCTGTGTGAGCTGGCCCACGTCTTGTCAGTGGACGGCCCTGTCAAACAGCGTCTGGACACCCTCGCTGGAGAACTGGCCAAGGCTGCTGACAAAGAATTGCAGGTAGGATGTGCGGTGAACGCTGTCGTTCACTGGCGCGTCTGTGTTTGAAGCGGTAGTGCAGCTGTGGACTATGCGTTTACATACTGCAGTGTCTTATGAACATGTGACTGTGGTGTATGCGCGCAGGCAACCACACAGGGAGCAGCCTATTCTAGCATTTCTTCCATTTATGCCCACTGGGGTTTTTGCACAACCCTCTCAGATAATAATCAGAACGCAGCAGCGTTTCCCTTATCTGATAAACACAAGGCTTCCTTTCTGAAGTGTTGTTCCAGTGATGTTGTTCTGGTTAACTTTGTCCAGGTGGTGGTGGACTCCATGGTGTCTCTGTGCCGTGAGCTGTGTCCCATGTCCTGCTCAGCAGCAGAGAGACTCAGTCCTCCGCTGTCGTCCATTTCTGAGCAAGTTTCAATTCCTTTCTCTGCTATTCAAAACGCCCTGATGGAGAGAGCTGCTGAGGACATCAACAAAGTCCTGGAGTAAGAATGACAGCAAGTTGAAAGGTTCATCTTAGGCACCAAACCTCATCTCACTTGTACCTTTCTCTCTTTTTTTATTTTATTCATGTCAGGGAGGTGAAGTTGTCTGTGGTCTCCTATCTGACCAACTCTATTGTGGATCAGATCCTACAGGAGCTCTACACCAGTCATAAAACCCTGGTACTGGTAATATCCCTTTACTGCATGCTCTCTTCTAGTTTGTAGAAACAGCACTTTGAATTCATTGCAGTTTGAATATTATGTATGGATATGAAACCAAGTTTTCAACAAAGATTGAAGAGCGCTATGAAATGCAGCACATAAACTCATTTTACTGAACCGCACTACACACTCAAAGTCAATCTGAATTACTATGGGTATTCATCATTAAACACGGGTTTTCAGCTTTTAATTCCTGGGTGATTATTGTAATGGAATAGTTCAGAGATGTTTTTGGAAGCATTTACTTTAAGTTCAGTTTCATTCTCATGCAATAGGTCGTTCATTTTTTAAGTTTTTAGTTTCAGAATGAAAGGAGTGAATAGAAGGTAAAAAGCTAAAAGGACCCCGTCCCACTCGGTTTGCATTCCGTTTGTGTCTGTACCTTCACATCACACTCATCTTGTGTTTTGCTGCAGTGCCAGATTGTTCTCCATCACGCTCCCTTCCACTTTGATAATCAAGACATTTTATTTATATTCCTCTTACTTCAAGTCTTGCAAACAGTTACAGCATAGTCCCATTTGCTTTGGTTCTTGTCCTGCATAACTATGTTGAAGACAGTGTTTCAGTTGTCGTAATAATCACAGTCTGACACCTGAACATAAGCGTGTTTGGTGTGTGTGTGTTTCACATCAGCTGCGGCAGGTGTCTCAAGTGAAGCGATGGGATGACGTTGGGACAGGCAGACGCACAATCAGGCAATCCAGAATAGTCGAGTCTCTGGAATTCTCTGATGATGACTTTGGTGTCAGCCTAGGAATAGTAAGTTTGTTAACAGACATCTTTATATGATATGTATGTGTGGTCATTTAATAATTCTGATCTCCTTTTCATTCATACATGTGCTTTTTTGTAACTTCAATAACAGAACTCTTGGGAAAGTTGTTAGAACTTGAGAGAATCATTTGTAGATTGAATTTAGTTTTATAATGTATATAATATATATATATATATATAATTAGCCTTTTCAACACTTTTAACTTTCCCATCTTATTTATTTTGAAGCCGCTTTCCTATAATTCCTGGATCTCATCATGTACTTTAACATCCTCTGCTGAAGAGGACAGACATGCTAAACTTCCTCACAACGTTTCATTTTCTCCACAAACTGGGGAGGTTTTTGCACTAATTAAAAGGAGAACAATCTCACTAACGTTCTGTCTCTCACTTCCGTGCTGTGTAACGAAAAGGCCATTTACCATTGTTATGTTTAGTAGTTCTGGTTGTGGTTTGTTGTTGTTAGACTCTTTGTATTTCATCTAGGTGTCATTGATATAAATGCTGGATTAAAGTTGAAAAGTCATAGAACACCATTCAAACTTCAAAAAGCTGCATAAACTTGACTGAGCGCCGCTAAATAAAGTTTCAGCAAACACTGAATATGAGAACCCTCATGAAGTAGGATTTATGGGAGCACTGCTGTGTAACTCTTCTAGGACAAAGGAAAACGTCTTCCTGAGTGTACTCGTACGTAGCGTTGAATAAAATCCTTGCTCATTGTAGAACGTATCTTTTTGTGACTGAAGGACACCATGGCGATTAAAAAGCAGAGCTCCAGAACCAGGAGAATTCGTCCCGTCTCCACCAGGCTGAGTGAGTTTTATGCCTTGATTTGACTCTAATTGCCTTCGAGTGCTTTATACCATGACACTTTAAAAATAACGGCAACTGACTCGGATCGTGCATCAGATAGAGAACTGTAAGTACTTCACCTACTCAGTGCTCTAGTGCTAATGCCTATGCAAGTGTTGATGCTTGTTTAATTTTGCATGTAGCATCTTCAATTTGAGCCAAATATATATTCTGCATTTCTGGTCAAACTTTTCTCATTTTTTCTCCACTAGTGCTATTTATCTAAGAGCTCAGTTTTATTTTGTGCTTTATACTGCAGGCTGGTTAGTATAGTTGTTTCCTTGTAGTCATGTTGAAATATACTAAAAATTCACATTAAAGTGTAGGTAACGGAATTCTTATGTTTGAATTGAGGAAAGATGATCCCAAAAGCACAACTACTTATGGAAGAGCTTCAAAAACACATCATTCAATTGAAGTGTAGCTGAAAACGTAAAGGGACACAATAATCATTTCCATTGTGTCACAGTTGTTTTCTTGTCTTGTGACAGGCCTAGTTGACGAACCAAGTTCGTCCCCCACCCCCTCTGCTCCACCGCACTTTGCTCCCCTCACCCACTCGGCATCATGGGAGTGTCTGTCCACTCTTCCAACAAATGGCTCGCCTTTACGCCATGTGACCCACGTTAGGCCACGGCCCCCGCGGAGACACCGAGCAGGGCACGCCCCTTCTGAATCTGTGAGTTGATGCCACACATGGCAGGGATCCTCAGAGCATCAGTGGGATCCCTGCCGTCTCTGAAAGGAGGATCTTACCATTGTATCGCATGTTAGCCTTTAACTTCAGTACAAACTCAGTTAAGACAGGTTGACAGACGTGTTTTACTAAAGGACTTTACCATTGCATTCAGATTTGCCAGCAATTAGAAATGATGATTTTTGTGGACGCTATTGTCATTGTCAACGTTGTTGTCCTTTGTGTGTGTGTATGTGTGTGTAGCATTGCTCAGAGAATGGAGGAGTCAACATGCTTGAGGATGGGCTTCCTGATTTCTACAGTAAGAGAGTTCTACATGACAGGTAACTTGTACTAGCAGTTTTATTGTATGTGCAATCTATAAAAATTCAGAACAATAAAAAGTGAAAATAAAAACATTACATAAATTATTAAGCCAGCCTAATCCAATGCAATCAAAACAGCTTCATCTAAAGATAAAGAAGGAAAGCAGACATAAATGCATAAATAATGAGCTTAAACCGGTTTTGAAATAAAGTTTGCTATACTGTACCTCAAGGACATAAACATTGTGTTTTCATGAGCTGCAGTCAATATAAACGCTTGTTAAAATCTGCTGGACATAAACTGGCTAATACAGGAGATTTGCATATTTAAATGCATACAATAATGTCAACAATTTTAATGATTGAATGTTCTTGAATAATAGTAGCATCATAAGATGTCACTGACAAAATTGCTTGGAAAACATCAGTACTGCATGACGACAGTCTTTAATAGTCCTTTTATTACAATACACAGATTTTATGTGTACAAATACTGATGACACAAATTCAATTACACGCCACTGAAACAAAAGGGAAAGTGTAGTATTTAATAAAAACTCATTTTGTTTACTGGCACAGTCCAACCTTCAGATTTTTCCTTTAACCAACCATGGCCACACAGTCTTTTTTCAGCAGTGTGGACGTACACAAATCACTGGCGAGGTAATTACCTGAGAAACACGACAACATCGCATTAATTTCCATGTCGCGTCTAACTGATATAGTTCAGTGTCACCTGTTGTCTGCATTTTGAAAGCTCTTTTATTTTCATTGAATCCTACAATACACTCTCTGCCCAGAACCAAACCGCCCACACGTGTACCAACTACTGCAGCTGCTCCGATTTTGAAAGATAACATTGCAATCAAAAAATGAAATGCCATGTTAAAATGTATGATTGTGTTTGTATGTATGTTTGTGATAATGATCAAATGTAGCTGAATGTGTCTTATAAATGCTTGAAAAGTGTAACTTTGTCTTTGATGCTCATTCACTCAAGCAGTTGCTTGAAATAATTTTCCCCAGTTACCATAGTTTGTGAAGGGAGCAGGACTGAGTCGTTACTGTTTATCCATGCTGGTCCCGTCTCCTCCACCAGAACAGGGCCAAAAGTCTGAAACTAAAATAAATGTTACCGTTCGCTCCATACTTACTGATCATCTGAAACAGTTTACCCGGGTAAGGGTTTAAAAAAAACGACATATTTATGTAATACCTAACAAATAAAAGTTCATTCTAATTTGACAAAATAATAGCTTGAGGCTAGTAGTAAAACCATTCTCCGTTTTCTGTGTGGACCTCTTGCTATAACCATAATTCATGTTTTTACAAATAATCTGTCCTTTCTTTCCCCTTCAGTCAGTTGTCATCGCTCCATCAGGCCCAGTCCCTGCGGAGGAAGAAACGACGCAGTATGTTGTCCATTTTCTCTGGCTTCCGCAAAAGCCGTAACTCCATGATCTCTACTCAGGACTCAGAGTAAGTACACAGAGGAGGGAATGAAAATAACCTTTAGGCGAACCCAAAGAGAAGACGCACCCAAATGGATCCATGAATGAATCCATGGGCTTTGAACAACACTTGTTGAAATCTTACAGTATTTCAATGGAAATAAAAGCCGTTACTCGTCTAAGCTAGTAGTATATCAAGGATGGACAAAAAGCTGTACACACACTCTGCAAACCTCACCATGAGAAGGAGATGGAGAGACCAAGTAAAACCTGTAGAACCAAAGCTACTGGACACATCAGCTGACAGGCAAAGCGTGTGAAGGTTCTAATTCACCCAGGTCGGGTTTATCCAGAAGGTTCTTCGGTTCTGCCTGACTGGGTCACTGAGGCCACCTGAGCTTGGGTAAGAATGACTGAAACCACCTTGGTAGTGACCAAACAGCTGCACTGTAAGTGTCAGGAAGCTGAGTCATGGCAACTGGGTTCGTTTTCAGCTTCCGGACAACCTCCTCTCACTGTACTGTAAGTGGGATGTACAAGCCCCTGATGAAGCTGTTTAGCTCCTGTCCTGGGCCTAAGAAAACCCTGAAAACCCAAAGTCGTTTCCACATCTCCAGCCTCCAGCAGCGACCTGTAAAACCTAGCACAGGAGCTCAAACAGGTATTCAAACACATTCTATTATCTAGTATCTGTAACAGGATGGCAGAGATAAAACCGACTTAAAGAGGACACTGGAGACTTTAATGAACTCAATGTTATGATGTAGATCTACAGTGTTAAAATAATGAGGGTCATTAAAAGAGAAACTTGCTTCATGCTTCCAGGTAGTCTGTTGCTCTCTCACACGCCTACTTGGTGTAAAACCTAAATATTATGCATGAACTTAAACATCCTAAATAGCAAAGCAAAGCAACTTTGATTCCAGGAGTTTATGTCTATCACTACGAAGTGAATTAACTCGGCCTTTAGATGCTACTAGATAAATCCAAAATCCCCTGCACCTATAAATCCCCCTACAGGCAAAACACAGTTTCATAAATCCAGAAGCAAAATCAGCTAAGCAGGAGGACACAGATGACAAAACTAAGGCAAGGAGAAAAGCAGAAAATAGCTAAACCAGGGAACACTGAGAAACACGAAGAAACAACTAACCAGCTATGAGACGGTGGCGGGTTGTGCGCTTGTTCTGTCTTTTCTTGGATTTGGAATATCCACACGTTTCGAGTGCCTCGTTTATGTGTTTCTGGTGTTTCTGTTCCTTTGCTTTCTGTCCGATGCTGCAGGGCTCTAATGATGCCCAGTACGTCTTCCTGAGGTGGTGACAGTCAGAGAATGTCTACGGGTTTCCTTTACTTCTTGCTTCTATGCTTCTGTCTTTCTCAGGCCAAGCAGCGTCTTGTGAAATTTGCTCGGGTGACCGTGATCTTGATGTGTATTGTGAAAGATATGAAATTCTGTACCTGTGGTGTTTTAATTTTGGCCCAGGTACTGTCTACTGTCCATACCTCAAGCAATGGCTGGGTGTAATGCCTGGGAATGAATCACACATCAAAATCAGGTTGAACCACATCCCACCCACGTGTGACTATTTAAATGCACGGGGTCTATAAGCCAGTCAGTCAGGACTGAAGAAACCTTTTGGATCGAAGGTGAAAAAAAGTTGTTTCTAGGCTTTTGGCAACATTAAATCCCAATAGATTCAACTGTGATGGTTAATCTTGCTGTAGTTACTGGCGCTTTAATGGTGCTTGTTGTTTATGAAACCTTTAGAAATAAAAAATTTTTAATCCATCTTATTTTGTACATGGCTGGAGCAGATGCAAGCAAAGCTTTCTCCAGACTCCAGAGTGATGTCTAGCAAGCTAAAGGGTTTGACGCCTTCTCTTTTTATTGCTTACTGTAGCAGTAACAGTAAGGCATGAAGATGCGTGGTCTCGACTCATCAAATTTTTATGACTTAGTTGAAAATCTGAAGGTCTGTTAAAAAATGTCAAAAATCAATTTTTCATGTAATACATTTTTTACAGGTTGTTACTAAGCAAACAAAGTTATGGTTAGTTTTGCTTTTTCAGTTTAGGAAATAACAGCATCTGTGCAAAGAGAGTTTATCTGTGTATCATGCTTTTGGTGTCTTTGTTCCAGCAGCGCCTCAGAAAACGTGTACTCGATCATTCAGCACCCCAAGGATGCCGCAAGGCCAGAGAGCACTGTTCCTGGAGCAAATGGGATGATGCCTTCACCTCAGCCCACGCAGGCCCTCCCAGCGCACGGAACGAGGGCGGCCAGCCCCCCTTGCCTTGTTCAAAAACAGGTAGCGTGTAATGGCTCTTCAGCCAGAGATCCCCAATTCAAACTGCTGGAGCTAAATGTGACCGTTGATCTTTGAACGGGGTGTAAGTCTAGTCAAGATCTGAGGCCCTAACACATTTCAGGTCATTTCTAAATTCTGTGCTCATAAATAGGCATCCAAAGTGTGGGTATCCTTCTCCCAGTTCCCAGACGCTGCATGACACGACGCAGTGGATAATTTCATGCTGTGCCCACCACCTGCTATTCTCAGCCTTTTTCTGTGTTGGATTTGTCTGATGTGTGGAGGACTCTGTGGCCTATTTTAATCTCTGCCCAAATGCATATGCACACACAGTGAGAGCTGAATTCACCTAAATCCTCAAGTTCTCAAAGTAGAGTTCATGGGTCCTTGAGGAGATTTGAGGACATCACCAATAAAGTGAGGGATAATTTAATATCTGCATAATTCAATTTGCTGGACTCATAAATTTTAATCATAGGTTTCGCTGTTACCAGCAATTGACACAATTAAATGATTCAGTAGCTCACATAGTACTCGTGAATCTACAGTATGTGAGGTGCAATAT
This sequence comes from Macropodus opercularis, assembly GCA_030770545.1. NCBI lineage: Eukaryota > Metazoa > Chordata > Actinopteri > Anabantiformes > Osphronemidae > Macropodus > Macropodus opercularis. The sequence continues at coordinate 1,836,830 of CM061105.1, read as the reverse complement.
TTGACTTCAGAGATTGAATTGTTCAGCTACCGTTGTCTCCCTGCCTGTCGTAGTCTACAGACCTGGTCAGCATGGTGTACAGCTGCATTGGAGCAGAAATCGAGGACTCAGACGGGAGCAGCACGTGCGACATCAAAGCAACAGACCAAGAAACTGACAGATTGGCCACCATCTCAGATGCCCCAGCAGAATCTCAGAGCAATGGACACGTGGTTTCCATCAAACAACAGACAGACAGACAGATGGAGAGAGGCCGGCAAGAGAGGATTGTACCCCTGACAGACTCAGGCACTGAGGTGACTGAGGAGGACGGACAGGGCGGCGTGGGAAGCGGGGCCCCATGCGGGATGAGGCCAGAGCCACCTCCACAGAGCACCAAGCCCTGTCTAGCTGTCATGAGACAGAGACACCTGCAGGAGAGTATAGGTATTACCAGCAGCTATATTTTATTTTATATACAGTATGTATGCCTTATGTATTTTAATGGGAGGGAACAGGAAACTGAGTCTTGACTACATACAATTAAAATTAAAATCTGTTATGAACTGAAGCTGTTTAAATCTCCTTTGACTGATATAAAGAAATTGCTAAATATCTTAATGCCTTTGCATCACTCAGTCATTGTTGATAAATTGTAATACCATGTTATAATGACTTTAAACAAATTGAGGGGCTCTGTGTGACTACTTTAAAATGTAATTGCTAATAATAAAATACAGCATTTGTGGACCCTCAGCAGAAAATATGGAAAAAGCATAATTAAAAAAACGTTTTAATGATGCAGGAAGAGAGTCTGTTGAAGTGAGTTCAGGGAGAGGTGAAGCATGAGTAGGCATGAAGCTACACCGCTCTAAACGATAGAGCCCTTTACTGACCACTGTTGAGAGCTGCTGTTGGTTTCCAGCCTGTGTTCGTAATGAGCAAATGATTATGACTTCGGCCTTTAGCATCAGGCTGCAGACCGCTCCAAGATAGTGAAAAGATCAGTCTAAGAACAAGACACCGCTCTGGTCATGTTGGAAAGATCTGCAGGTTAACATGGACAGTGCACTTTTATCCTCTGGAAGGAAAATCTGCTGCGTTGTGTGCTTTGCTAAAAGATTTTAAAAATAGCAGCTGCTGATTTTTTTCCTGTTAAGTGGAGATGAGTCGTCACATGCACAGAAACGTATCCACATACTTACTCACGGATACTTAATACAAAAGTCGAACCAAGTTCATCACTGTCGTTTTTGTATGGTTTGCTTTACAGTGTACTGCCTTATGTATTTGTTCAGCCTTTGGTGACTAAGGATTACATTTCCATTAAGAACTGTGTATCATTGTAAAGATATCTTATTTGTTTTTACTAGAAGAGGCAGAACATCCAGAAAGGGAAGACCAGGGTGAAAGACAGCTTGAAGACAAGCAGAAAGCCAGAGGACTAGAGGGCCAGCGTCCTCTTATTCCCAGTAAGGTATGTAGAACATGTCAACAAACCCAAACGTGACTTTCCTGCAGCAGACTGTGATAAACCACCAAATATTTCTGCACATGTCGCTTTCAGGCCAGTCTTGACCTTTCAAGAGACAAGACCTCTCCAGAAAATGCTAGGACCCCTCCCAAAGCCTCGCCCAGCATTGTGGAAGAAGAACCAACTGATGAGGAGACAACTTTGTCTCCCGTTCAGCCAGTAACTCAGGACAAGGAAACCACTGAGAGGAAAAACCCACCAGCACCTGCCAATCCCAGGACGGAGGACACAGACCCAGTGATCAGTCACGGTAGGGCAGCAGGTGTCGCAAGGCAAAGACTAGTTCTACTGTACTACTAAAGTACGTCTAGTCGAGCAGCAACGTCGTAACTTTAATGTGGTGGTCTTAAAATATCCTCTACCACAAAGATCCATGTTCTGCAAACAGCAAAGTTCCACTCTGATGAATGTTATATCACTATAAACGCCTTTTAAAACATCCACTGATCAGAATGTGAGCCCAGGCAGATTCTACTAATGTGTAGTCACAGACGTTAACCAGCAGCCAGTTGGAGGCAGTGTGGGCATGTGATGATGAGGATTATGACTGATGATGATTGATCTGACCAATCAGATGCCGCAGAAGGACATAACGGACTTCCAGCAACACCACAACACACCAGGAAGTCCAGCTCATTTGATATAGGTATCTGTCTGTCCTGCTGTTTTGTTTCATATGCTGTTCGTCTGTTTTGGGTAATAATTTGTAACAAGCAGAATGTCAAAGGAAAAGCGCCTGAGTCTCCGATGTGATGATCTGAGGCTCCTGAGCCTGTAGCCTTGCTGTGCTACGTTACTGCTTTATTCTCCAACTCCCTACTATGTGTGTGTGTGTTTGTTTCCGATGCCATTCTCCTTCAGGCATGCAACGGGACAGCCCCTACGATCTGGAGAGGTCTTCAGATCGCAGAATCCCTGTGAAAAAGCCTTGTTTCCCCCAATACAGAAACAGATCTCTGGACTGCCCAGTTGGGACCAGGTGTATGTATCTGTTTCACTTCTGCTAATATGCTGGGTTTGACAGCCACGTCAGGACACGTTTAAACGTTCGCTCCACCCATTTATTCCACAACGACATTGACACGTTGATTGAGTTTGCAGTATTTCTATCTTAAAAGCTGTTTGAATGTCTGCATGGATGTGTCGTTACCCTACGTATTGAATGCATGTTTGGTAAATGGTTGTCTGAAAAGGCGGGATCGTGATGCTTCCAGATGCGTCTCTTTACTGCTGATAGAGGGACCTGACGCTGCGAGTGATATGAGCGATGCCATGTTTCATTATAGCCGTAGTTGACAGTCTGTGCTGAGCTGATTCATCATCTCTTTGTATGCTGAGCCGTTTTTCAGTGGAGATGAACATCCTGAAGCAGCGGAATTCAAGGGGCATTAATGACATCAATTACCCTGTAACATAGAACTGCTGTATTTATGTGAAACCTGCAGGGAAGCGGTTGCCTGCACGTGTGTGTTCAGCTGATGAATGCAAGTCACATATTCACTCTCCATTCAGCTGTTTTTCTCTCCACCTGAAGCTTGAGGGAATGTATGGCTTGTTAGCAGCCGGAGGCCTTCTCTTCTCTGGGGCCAGATGCTGTAGCTCAAGAGCGATTCCTCACTTCTGATAACATATCAGACATTAAATGTGATCCTCATACGGCAGCTTTTCATGTTGTTGTCTTTTCTTTAGGCCACGACGCTCCCCAGCTCAGTAACAGAGAGGCATTGTGACATTACAAGCAGAGAGACGCACGACTGGAGAGAGACGAGCTTTTTACAACAGTGTGGACTCAACTGACAAAGCAGTAGCTTTATTGTTCTTTTCCTTTTCTTTTAATCACTGTAAACATGTGTTGCTGAAAATGCATGTACTGTACGTTTTGATTGAAATAGTTACTTACGGTTTTTCTCAGGCATAAGGGAAACCTTGCAGTACTTAAAGTACTTCATACAGTCACTGTAGTCTGTTTCTAGTTTGCTGATGAACCGTTGTTTTATACATTCGTGCAAAATAAAATTCCATTCTCCCTGTGTTTGACTGACAATCTGTGTAAAAGTGGGTTTGTACTGTAGACAGTATATTCTAATGAGGATGTAAATACAGAATCTAAGACTGCACTACCTGTCGTTGTTTTTATTTGTGCTAATTATTTAAGGTGTTTGTCAATATGCTTTTGACGTATGCTGGAAATGATGATTGAGGCGTGTTCTGTGCTTAGCGTTAGCCTTCCCATCTCTTCAAGAGTATTTAGAGGGATCATTCCCAGCTTTAATCTCATTTTGCAGGTCTAAAGGAGTATATTTTCTAAAAATGCTTCCATGCATCAGAATAATAAACTTGTCTTTACATAAGGGATTGGAGTTGAGTTTTACTTTTAGATAGATGTCTTGCTTTTTGCTGCTTGGCCTGTCCCATGTCCACTGTGGCTCATGAGCTTCCTTGATGATGTCATCAGTGTTCACCTAGTTTAAATTTGGTGGCAGGCTTGTTTTTGCCGGTATTTTCTTGCTGAGTGAAATGAGAATAATGTCTCTAGTGTGACCTGCTTTTCCGTCCTGCTCCCAGGCTTTAGATCCAGATAAGGCTTCAGATTTGAAAGAAGAATAAACAGACTGATGCTTCTCCCAAGCTAGTGTAGGAAATCCTCAGAACTACTGATTATGCTTATTCTGAAAAAAAAAAAAGTGGCCGTGTTTGGCGCCTGGTGAGACGATTCCAGTCGTCGCAGCCTCTCAGCAGCAGATGGCAGCAGAGACTAAGCACGTTTCTCTGCCAAGTGCATTGTCATTACCACAATCATGGTTATAGCTGCTGTAATGGTGTTTTCTTGCACATGAGATTTTGTTTGTGAGGATGTTTATCCTCATATCTACATACAGCGTGTGTGTGCTCATCTATTACTTGTGTGTGTAGCATGAGCCTGCTTGTCCTGTGAAAAGGAGAAGCTTTTAATTCCCTCTATCCAGCCACCTGATCTCCCTCACTGCCAGGGCACGCGTCCACCCTGAGCCGGTTACCGTATATATAAGCGCAGTTAATCGTATTGCCTTTCCACCCTCACCATATGTTCGCCTGAATGTTTCATACAGACGGTGTTTTCATGTCAGGACGTCTCAGCTGGTTGTGAGACGTGCGTTTAGTGAATTGCTTGTGTTCAGCGCCAGCATACGCTTCAGCAACGAGCCACTTGTCTTGCAGTGTCAACACTGGAAAGCTGATAATGACTTTATATGAGACAGTGAGCTCCACCTCTTTCAGACTCACGGAAAATACAGCTAACGAAATCTGACACACTGACGTGAGACGCTGGGAGGTGATTCAGGGGCTCGGTGAGCGTCCGTGTCAGGTAATATTCAAATAACACACATAAAACAGTGCATAATATATAGTAAACATGAGGTTTATAGCAAAATCATTAGACAACCAGTAATTAAAGGCTTTGGTTCAGTCACATGTTAAATGTGTTGTACACCCCTTAAGACTGATTCAGAAGCTACTGTACTGTATTAACGCTGTTGCCTTCTGGAGTGACATTATTATTTCTTTGTTTGTGTTTGTGTTACGTGGGAAGCCCTGTTATTTTCCTGTAACAGCTGGTGCTGTGGTCACGCTGCTGGAGGTGGACAGGCTCACTACTGGAAGGAAGACTGACCAGTTAGGTAAACCGATGATGTCATCATCAGTCATAATACATGAATGTGTTGCTGTTTCAATTTCCTTTTGAGAGAGCGTTCATCGACAAAATGATTTAGTGCATGTGGCTTCTTTGGCTTTGAATATATCATGTCTCTCACTGCAGGCTAGGAGTTTAAATTTCTGTTTAAAGTTCCTTTAAAGCCTTTGTGCGAGCCACAGACCTATGCAGGGCCGAGCAGCAGCACAGGTACTGACTCAGTACAGACAATAACTAACATCCTGGATGACAAACTGCACCGTTTGAGACCAGCAGGCGGTGACAGGGTAGTTGATGCTGGATCACTGTAAATCAGCTTCACGCCAACCAGTAAACACATAAACCGTTCTTCATCTCTCATATTAACGCTTTTATTCCTCGTGAACGTGACACAACACCTTTGATGGATTCCTTCCCTCAACGCTGCCTGACGCTGGGTTTCTGCTCTCGGACACATACCAGCCCACCCTGACAGCCTGTAGAGCCGTGTTGGACACTTTCCACACGACCTTGGTGGACTCAGTCATTCATCTCTGTAACTGCTGTGCTTTTAATGCTTCTCACCGTGTTCCACCCTCTGGCGCCTTCCGCTCTGTCTGTCTTCTGTTTGTTTTCATTTCATAATACCCACTGCCAGCAATTAGTGCAAAATGCGCTCTGTCGCCGTGTATCTAGGTGTTTGTGTGTTGTGTGGGCGTTTCAGTGTGTCTGTGTACTTTTCTCTTCAGGTGTTTGTGTCTTTTAGGGAGTGAGGTCAGAGTTGGAGGAGCTGAGGCAGATAGATGTGAAAGCAGTGAAATGTTTCGCAGACAACAAACAGCGAGAGGGAAGCACCCGACTCCAGAGAGTCCAGGAGAGGCTGCAGAAATGCTGCAGCTGTGTTCTTAAATGAAGTGACTCAGACTCACTGTTGATAGTCAGTGATAGATTTGTATGCAATCCGATACAAACACTGATGCCTTCCTTGGAATGAAGTGTGGAATCTTTGGCCAGATGCTAAATGCCTCTCTGATGTTGACAGTTCAAAGATTTCTTGCTGAAGTTTTGTTGATTTATTTGAAAAACAGGGAATGAATGCATCCAAATCCCCGCAGTCACTGAAATCCACATGAAGTCCAGCACTTCTAGCTCTTAGCATTCAAGTTCAGCCTAAAGGTGCCTGCTGAGCGTTGGGCCTTTATTTTGTGCGTGTTCCTCCTCTTTATGCAGCACATCAGCTGATGGTGACCAGCTTTTCCCCAGAGCAGCTCGCTGCAGTGAGGCACATGCATTCAATATTCTTTTTATGTTCCCCCGTGGCTCTCTCCACTTGACAGCCCTGCACTTGCTTTTTATAACACAAACCGGGAAGGGACAGAAACCGTGGTACAGTAAGTAGAACGGGCGATCTGGCAAAGTGGCTGTGGCAGAGAAGACTTATAGCGAAGAGAAAGGAGGAGCAAAGGGAAACGAGATGTGGAAAATGTCTGAGGGGTGATTGTGGAAAACAACACCCAAAGAACAGGCAGCAAATTGAGTTTCACAGTCCTGTTACCATTATAACAAAATTTTAAAAATTATAATAAATCTATATATTTGACTCAAACAACCCTCTATACTGTATATTTCTAGGCATGCAAAGCCATTTTTTTATTTTGAAGAAATTACCCAGAGGTAGCTGTCACCCACCAATCGTAGGATCGGTGGTTAGATTCCTGGCTTCCCCAGTCATGTGCCGAAGTGTCCTTGGGCAAAACATGAACCCCAAGCTGCCCCCAGTGTGTAAGCTAAGCTGCATAGCAGCTCTTCCACCGGTGTGTGAATGTGTGTGTTTGTGTGTGCGAATGGGTGAATGAGACGCAGCGTCAAAGCGCTTTGAGGACCAACAGGTAGAAAAGCTGTACAACTGCAGATCATTTGCCAGTTACCTCAAGTTTGAAAAGCAGAACCTTGTAATTCAAAAAAACGGATCATTATTCAGATGCTTGCATGGAGAGCGCACCTGTGCAAAGTTACAGAACCTGCCGGCTCTGCTGTGCTTCAAGCCTTGTGATGGTAAATGACACGCTGCAGTGCATGGTTTAAGCACGGATCACTGGATCAGTCTGTCGCGTGGCCTCTATCCCCAAACTCACATTCAGACACTACGTACAGTAAAGACACATGCCATCCATGCTAATAGCATGATGATACTAATCACATTCTGGTGATTTAGCAAACATATATTTTGTAAGTACATTTAAGACATTATTTAGGTAACAGAACTATGTTGAATCCGAAATAATCTTAAATGTTTTCTAATATACTGAACAACAGAGCTATCTCTGCATTAACATTCACACTGTGCAACATGTTGGAATAACAGGACTAACCTGGAAGACGAGTAGAATGTGTATTATAATTAAAAAATGATGCGAATACAAAAGTTGAGATCTGTGTAGGTGCAGTATTCATCCATCAGTTCAAATAGAGATCAATGCTGGAAGGATTCCAGGCATCTTTTCCCTTAAAGCTCAGTGTTTGGGGACTTTTATCAATGTTTCAAATGATGCAGCTCACATTTACATGTTTAACAAAATGATGCTTAATGCTTAATGAACATGTCAAAGTTTGACATTTCATTTTCATGGATATGTATTTGTATAATGTCTTTTTATTATGGTGTTTGATTTTTTCAGTGCAGGTGCCCACAGATGGAGGGAGAAACACAAACAGGTTGGACTAAACAAGTTGTTGGTAGAGATTGTGGCCAAGGCTGCACTCACACAACAGTCTGCTCACATGATGCAGCCGGATATACGAAGGCGCAGGAAGTGGCTGGTAAAGAAAACATGAAGGAGCTAGTGGGGACCCCACTCAAACAAGACTTAAGTGGATTTTATTAAACATCTCACATTCACTTCAATCCAGCTCGTCTCCTTGCTGCTGCTTCTAATATGTCACCTGCTGACATTCTATAAATGTCTGCACACGTAATGTTGCTCAACAAGGGTTCAGCATGTGGCAGAAAAAAAGGATCAAGGATAAATCAAATTCAAGGCTGGAGAGAAGCTGAGGTAGGCTGATTCTGATTCACCATCAAAATGCAGCCGCTGTTGTATTTAAGCAAAGTCCAGCCTCAGAGGCAGCTTTGGTTTTGTCCTCTTCTGTTCTTTGTCACTTCCTGTCCTGTAATTGTTGGTATCACTTTTACCTGGGCTCTACGTTTGTCGGTACTCTGCTCTGCTTTGTATGTGTATATTCATCTGTCTTGGTTAATATTACCTCATGATATCTTATATCTGTCTCTTCTTGCTAGTTTACCTGTCTTAGGTTTGGACCATTTGAGGGCATGTGCCTCTGGGTCCTGTCTCGTTAGCTGCTCTGGCCATGTTTCTCTATGTTGAGCGGCCTAGTGTTTTGAATCATTCCCAGTAAGCGAGTTGTTTGTTCGTCGGCCTCTAGTGGTTCGGTTTATTCCCAGTCAGGGATCTAGTTCGTTTGTCTGCTCTCTGAGATCTAAGTTAGAATCTTGTTATTAAGTCTGTGAAGCAGTCAATTAAAACCCTGTTAGTTAGTGTGTGACACAAACATGTTTTTAAAACACGACTGTCGCTAAACCAGTCTGCATTGATTTAGTAGTTGATGTAAGTCAAGTACAGTATTTCATTACCACACTGGAAAAAAGCAACACAGAAACTACTCTAGTCTGTTACAGCTAATTTTATTTTTTATTTTATAATTTTTATTTCATAAAGTGGCTACATGTAGCTACAAATAGGTCGTGCATGTTGATGACACTGAGAGAACTTATCATTTTTACCATCATTATATAAAAACAGGTGCATCTGCCTCTGGCTACTGAATTGAAATGACACCTTTTCATGTCATGCTTTTATACACTGTCCAGAATACGAGAGGATTTGCTCTTTCTTAAGTTCACTGGAACACATGCACGTCTCAGATTTTCTGCATCAGTGGGATAATCAGCAGCCAGAGAGAAACATGACTGAGCTGTTTGTAGAATAGCTTACAAGCACTAAAACTTTTCACACAGTCAGTAAACCAAAGGTCCACCGACTCTATGCAAGCGTTATTCAAAATACTGACTCATTCAGACTGAAAAACATCAACGGCCAAAATAATGATACTTAATAATACTTGTCTCCCTTGTTTGTCCAATAAACGACCTCTTCTTCAATCAGTGACACGTGTTGAATTTAACATTGCTATAGTAGTAGTTTATGATTCTAAAGTGAAATGTTAGTGCTGACTTTCTAAAATATGAAAAAAATCAACTGGCAGGTAAATCAATTAAAAGGTCAGATACAAAAACGAGTAAAATCAGGGTTGTAATTAAATGGTATCATGTTGTACATGTGTGTTGAGACTGCTGTAAACACACAAAGTGCTGCACCATGTGTAACAATTCGCCCTCCGACCACCGGAGGGCGCTCATGCTCACCTCTTCTTCGTTGGTTTTCGTTTTCATCTTAGTGCCTGTTCTTTTGTCATTATTGTTTGCACCTGGTTTTGATTTCCTGTCGGTGTTGTATTTAAGGTCCTTGGGTTTTTGTTCTCGTCGCTGGCTTGTTGGTAATGTTACTACTCGTGTCTTTGTACCTTTGAGGTTTCCTGGTATTCGTATGTATGTTGTAGATTGTCACCGGGTTTGTATGTTGGTAAGTGATTGTGTTTTGGTGTGGTGGATGGTTGTTACGTGTTGGCCTTTAGTTAGTGCAATTAGTTCACTTTATGTATTGGTATTATTCAGTATTTTGTCTTGTCCTCGTTTTTGCTAACTTTAAGTTTCATAGCCCCAGTTTTTTGGTTTTGGTATTAGCCATCGTGTTCGTCTAAGTTAATGTTTAGGTTTGTAGTGTCACGTTCATGTTTGGTAAATGTAGTGCTTTGTTGCCTGTGTTTGTGTGTGTTCACGTTTGTTTCTGTCTTGAAATTAAATTACTTTATAATATTTCTGTCTCTGGTCGTGCAAGTGGGTCCTCTCCTATTAGTATTCGAGAGAGTGTAGTATCGACTCTAGTGAACAGGGAATTGGGCTCAGGTGAGCTTCCCCCATTTTCAGTGTGTTTTTGGCGCCATCGTGTGGCGACTTTTGGGGTCAGCACCAGGGCCTCAGGCTTCACCTACCCCTGGGACTCCTTTTTAGTTTAGCCCTAAGTGCCCGATTGTAACACCATGCTCATAATGACGTGCTGTGGTTTCAGAACTAAACAGGTGCTGGGGAGTAAACTGAAGGATACTGACCCTTTGAAGCCATTTTAAAATGGGCTGGATCACTAAAGTGACATTTCCTTCTGTTCCTCCTCACACAGTGTTAGAAGGCTTTACCCAGCATGCAATGGTTTGCAGATGCAAATACGTTCTGTAGCTTAAGAGTTTAGTCGAAACTAGTTACGAAAATAGCCTGGAACTAGTCACAACCACTAAATCAGCAAATCGGTTCATGTGGAGGTCAAGTAGTTTTGCCTTGTGCTTCTCATTTCATGTCTCTGTGCTTCCCATCTCTTCTGTGCTCCTGGCTGTCGCTTCCCATCCATCATGTTACACTGTATCTTTCCCTCACAGTCCAGAGCAACAAGGATGGAAAAACAGTTCAATCAGTAAAGTAAGCTCAGTAAAACTAACCTACATTAGGATGACTACTGTACACACAAAAACAGAAATAACAAAATTCATGATTAATTGAATAACCTTGAATTAAACTTGCTTAATTTGTTGTATACAGTATAAACATGCACTCACACCACCATGAACTGTGGAGGGAGCCTAGTTTGCCATCGCATAGAGGAGAATCATTTCCAGGTTTACTTAGGTATCAGGTGCTGAGTGACCTTAGGCCATAACAGAATAGTCACAGAATGACTAAACGCAGAAAAGCCTCTTTTGTAAGCAAGACCACAACCCAGTAGAGAGGCAGGGGACAGATCAGTGGTTCGCCACAAGCACCAGACGCGATAGTTCATCCAGTTATTTAAATAAAGCAGGTGATGGTCCATGAAACTGGTTAGCTCTTTAAAGACAGATCTCAGATCTAAGCACAATTTGTCTTTGATGTGATTTATATTCCATTTGTAATAATATGAGCAGTGTGACAGGTCAGTGTCTCTCTCTTAAAACATAGCATCTTTACTACTGTCCTTCAATGAACTGAAGCTCCACAGTAACATGTTACTACTGGGTCAAGTCTTTTTGTCTCATATTCTGTAACATTTTGGGGAGTTAAGAATACATGTAAAAGTAAAAGCTGCAATAATTCTTTTATGTTCACTTATCTTCAAAGGATTGTGGTTTGTTTTGTAAAGAGCAGTTTAAACAATTCATGAAACCAACACACAGTCAGAGGAAATGTACAGATACTGGGAGAACTAAAGCAAGTTAAGACTTTTAGTCCAGGAATCAAAATAAAATAAAAGCTTCCATATGCTAGAGAGGCAGCGCTTCATTAGCGCAGAGGAGATGCAGTAAGTGCTTTGTTTACACGCTCTGGTCAACTGTCTGCTCTTCACATGAACTGTTTCTCAGCCAGCATCTGCTGTTAATGCCTCTGGGAATGAATGAGCTCTCTTCTTGTAAACTAAAAGGTGAGCTGTCGTGTTTGCGTGAGTGTCTCCTGCTTAAGCCTGGGAGAAACGAGAGACTGGCTCCTCTCCTCTGCACCAGGAGCATCAGAAATCACACAGCAGCAACTGAAACACATGAATAATGCACATGATGATTGAAATAAGACCTTCTCCAGCGTCTTCTCTCAGCCTCTGTGGTTTCCTTCGGTATAACCTGCAGTTCCACTGTGTTACGTTACATCACACGTGTTCTCGTGTCTTTGTACCACTACACCAGACCAGCTGTCACAGTCTCAGTTTTAACATCATCATACAACCTTCAGCCCAGTCTCATCCCAGTCACTTCTCCATTGACTGAGCATGTGCATAGATGTGGTGGAAACCAAAACAGTGCTTTCAAAGGTAAAGCTTAAATAATTAAACAAACATTTAAGATAACGGAACATGAATTAATGAACCAGCGACACACAAAAGAATGCTACAACTGATTTATGTCAGCCTTCCTCTCTAACTCCAACCTGATTATAATGTACATTACACAAGTGTTGTGTTTATTAAGAACAGACGACAACAGCTACACACAAACAGAAGAGACACAAAAGTCATCCAAGCTAAGTGCAAAATGAGCCAACTCAAACATGCTTCCTCTCCACACAGGAGCTGAGGCACAAGGCAACTCTCTGAACATGGTAGTTATTAAACATGGTAATTTAACACGACTCAGAACAGAACCGTGGCTCACTCAGCGTCACTCAGCGCCGCGGCAAAGAAGAACAGAAGCTTCTCTCACAAAAGGCCCCAAAATAACCAGAGGGGGAAGACACACTCACTTCCCTTGTGGGGAAAGGGGTGAAAAACAAATGTTCGAACCACGGAAGAGCAGATGGTTGGTGATGTGAGTGTGGCGTCGTGAACAGGTGAACACAGAGAAACCTGTACTGGAAACAAAGCCACCCAATCAGTTGATTAGCTTGATGTCATTTCTAAATTAGATTTTGAAATTTTCTTCATTCAGTATTACCTTCAACTTTAAATGAAATCACTAACTTTAATTGAGACATTGGCTTCATTGCATCAATGAATCATTCACATACTGTAGCTACCTGATGACCACAGACATGATGGTGTCATGGCAAAGTGATGTAATTAACCAGCTACAGAAAATGAAAAAAAAATTATACAGCATAATTTCATAATGTACCTGAAGGTTTCTCTCTGAAGTATTCTTGGAATCATAGTTGCATTTATATATCAGTCAATAAGATTAAATAATCTTAAACATTCTCAGTATTTCAAACCAGAGGCACTGATGGTGTTTAATGAGTAAAGCTCACTGATTATTGTGACTGTGAGGAAGGTACGAACATTAATAACTGATGAGTCATGATTATTCACACACCTGTTCTATAGCCTTTACCTTTATATATAGATTCTCTTTAACACATGAATGTGTAAATGCTGGTGATTTACCTTAGATCTCATGTTGTTTCCTAAGAGCTGAAGGCACAAGGTTCCAGAAGCTCGAACATTAAACGCGTTGCAGTCTCACGCTGCTTCTCTGCCTTAGATGGCTCGTCTTCCTCTCCCACAGGTTATGCAGTGTGGTGCCCATTTGTAGGTTCACCTACATCAGCTTGTGTCATCTCTCACCTCTGCGGTTGTGGGGGTAGCTGCAGATTGACACAGCGAGAAAGCTACAGCCCTGCCTTTAGTTGTGGTGGATCCGAGGTGGACTTGGATACAAACCTCTCCTGTGTCGGCTGAACGACAGACACGGTTCTGATGCCACGCCTACATTTTATTAGCATGTGGTGGAGCCTGCTCTGATTCCAGCAGCACAGTACATGAGCTCATCAAAGAACACACAGTCTCATGACACTGTCCTCATGTTTGTCCTCATATTCCATGAGTCACAGCTTTCTTTACACACACAGCATTTGTCTTTGCTTGGATGTTCATGTGATCATTCATCGTCTTTGATTTTGTCGAAGTCGAACAGCGAGTGTAGTTAGTCTAAAAAAGCCCTAAGATCACAGTGTATCATAAAAAGAAAGTATTATGCACTATAAAAACTAAATATGTTCCCCATCCGTGATCTACTGGTTTGGAAATGACTTTACAGCTAAACAAAGTAGGTTTTCTATATATGAATATAATCATTGCTCAGAAAAGGTCACTGAACGTAACAGGATTAGTGTAGAGTTCCCAAACCTACACCTGCAAATCCTTTCCACTAACGTCTGTCATAGCTGGAAGGCTGTTTGCTGAGCCACAGGCCCTTCAAGCAAACAGCAACAGAGCTCCCCGTGGAGCTGTTACAGAGCGGCTCTGGACTGGCGGTAAAAAGAGCATCTGATAGGTATGATATATAGCATGTGCACAGCACTGCAGAAACCAACAGGCTGCAACCGGTACAATCCTATAACCCCATTACTGACCAGAGCAAAAACTCCAGGGACAGCATTATCTAAAGTCAGCGCCTCCTCAATAACCGTGGGAAACCACACTCACCCTGAACATGACACATCAACACAACTTCGCTGTTTTAGCGGCTGAAACGCAGAGCAGTGCTTATTAAGCTGGGAACTGGGAACAGATCGCATCACGACGGCTGATTTAAAGGATACCGCAGTGTTCACGGGCTTTGACAAATTGACTGAGGACAAGTACGGTAATTGAATTCTGTGAGACAAATGTAAAGCAAAGAGATTTATATTTACTGAGACGGTCTGGGAAATCATGTAATCGCTTGGATTTGCAACTTGAAATGAAATGGCTCAATATGAAATATAGACAAATGTTTAAATATAGAAACAACCTTACACTGGACAGATGGAGCTACTACTACAACATGAACTTGGCTCTGTGTTGCTCTATGTTGCTCCCCAGACAACAGAAATTCCTGTGTCCAGTGTTTCAGTGCGATACCAAGTTGCCTCTAATAGGAGAGAGCGTTACAGGTCTGTCTAGTTGAGAGGAGGTGGCGCAGATGGCTAAACAAATGCACATGAGCAAGTCCTATTCCTGTACGTGACAGCTGAGGCTGGTGTATGTGATAATGATGGCAGCCTTGAATCAGATACACATGAATGAGACAAGTCATTTTTACCGTGACTCTCACACGTCACATTACAACAAACACAAAATTATAAATTGTTTTCAAAATATTTTACTAATATCTGAAAAGTGAGACGTGCATTTGAATTCAGCTCCACTAATGGAACTAATGGAACGAATGCCTGCAGAAACAAACACCTTTACGTTTCAGTTTAAATACAGCTGTTCTGTGAAACCCTCCCAGGTTTGTTAGAGAACATTACTGAAGAAGCAGGTCAGGGATAAAGATGTGGAGGAGTTCAACCTGAGGAAGGTACCAGGTGATGGAAGGGTTTGCAGCTGTCGACCATGTTAATCCTAAACTGGAGGATTTCACAGCTTCACTTCCCTTATTTTACCACAAAGCGCAGGAATATATACACATAGAGGAATCCAGACAGTCAGACATGTGATGTGCCACATGATCCTCTATGTGCGCACATCACTATGAGCTAGTGAGCGCCGACGTCCCGAGGAGACTTCATTAAGTCTGCAGAATCCTGAAAGCTTAAAATATACAGTACGTGATGCTCAGCGGGCCCATTGAGAGCGTGCTTCCACTTTCACACAGTCGCTGCTGAGGCTGTAGAATCAAGCAGCTGAGGCTGAGAGGAGAACGACGTCTGAGCGGTTCAAGACAGTAACAGAAGGGAGATTTGTCTAGACATGAAGATTGGAGTCGTATTGATCTTTTGAACACTTAATAACGTGAAGGATCTCAGGATGTTGCTGAAGTTAATTTGAGATAAGGCTCTGTACAAAGGGCTTTAGAGAGGTTACAAGGCAACAACATTTCTCTCAGTCGTATCTACATTTATACTGAACGGTTTGATTTTCACCGTTTGCCCCATTTGGCCTGGTCTTTCCCGTGTGGCCTTCCATCTCCATTTAAGCGCTCTGTCAATCCAAACCAGTCCCTGATGGAATGATCTGGTTCTTTAGCTGCTAAATGGTCGATGGCCAGCTGCTTTACAGTCTGTCCGTAGTTTAGTGGCAAACTAAAGCCAAAAAGCTGCTGTTCGTTTGTGTGGTGCTGGCAGGTTTAAGGTGTTTGCATTTTGATCCACTGTTACTGAAAATTGATTTGATTTGATTTGAATTGACTTTATTTACTTTGTCGCTTCCCTCTTCACATACCATCCAAAATGTTCTGCCCGCGTTTCCCTTTCCAATCCACTAATCCAGTTCGTTTCTGTCATTTTCTTTTCAGATCATCATTTGTGCCGACCTTATCCAGAAGGACCATCCGCGCATTTTAGTATTATTTTTATTGATTATTAAAAGCTGCTTGTGTGGCTCCAGATAAAGTTGGCATACAGTACAGTACCTGTACATCATCTATGGCAACATGCAGTCGTTCTGATTTAATCAAGTGATTTGTAATCAATAGATTTACTAGGGCCCCAACTATAGAACACATTATCCTACAGAAGCATAAAATATTCACACGCAACTTATTGAATGTTGTAATAAATAACATCTGTCCTGTGGTTCAGGGAAACGGCTCCTGGCCTCCAACTGGAACTGCACAAGCAGACACGCTCTCACTTACACAGGATTTATATCTTATTACAGGTGGTAGATACTGTAATAACATTGCATTACAGTATTTGGCTGCAGCTGGTACAGTATCGAAAACAATAAAAGAGGTTTACCAACACAAATAACAAGAAGAAAGTGTCTTAAATTAAACAGAGAAGATGACAAGCCGTTAAAATGCTCAGTGTATGACAACAGTAATAAACAAGAGCCATCAACAGCAAAACCATCACTACAAAGAAACAGGAACCATCCAAAAAGGGACAGAATGGGCGGTGGATGAAGAGGAAGGTGCTCAGGACCAAGAACAATCTTTGCTAATGAAACTTCAACTATCTTACACCTTGTCCTCGTTCATGGGGTGACAATGAGGGAAGCGGGACACAGAGACCAGCTTCTCTGCCAGCGTCAACAGGCCTTTCAGAGGAGACAACAGTAGTTTGGTTTGGTTTGTGGTTTTGTGAATGTCACATATCTCGGCCCAAACAAGACATTGTGTCCAAGAGTATCAATCTCCATGACAAATAAACTTGTGTTTTGCAGAAACGTATGGCACAGAAACTGAAAAGAAATGTGAAATCATGCATTTTTACAAATCATTACATTAGTTTTCAGCTTTTCCTTCTTTCTCCCCCTGGTGGCCACAACGCGTCACAGCGAGAAGAACTGACCCCTTGTTATGCCATAGTGTTGTCTGGGCGCCTGGCAAAGCCACGTTTTTCAGGGATCATGTGCAGATGGGTTGATATTTACGCTTGAAGGCTGACCTGAGGGCATCGTCCCTCCATGCGTCTCCAGGCCGCTGGAACCTCGCCACCACACTCACCGAAGGACTCGCCCCGCAGCAGCGCACTCAGCAGAGGAGAGAGAGGCAGGTATTAGCTGGAGGTGGAGGGGGAAGCGCATTCGCCGCTGGTCGCTGGGACGCCACAGACAGGAGCGCGCCGTGGTGTGGATGGCTTTCTTTCCTTCTCCTCTTCAGAAGAACTCGGCTCCTGTTCTAAACGCAGACGCGGGTGCAGCCTCGCGTCATCCTCCCTCCAGCTGCTGCGGCGACCTGCTCCGATTGTCCATGCGTCGCACCTTTCATGTCAA
Source organism: Macropodus opercularis (assembly GCA_030770545.1). Taxonomy (NCBI): domain Eukaryota; kingdom Metazoa; phylum Chordata; class Actinopteri; order Anabantiformes; family Osphronemidae; genus Macropodus; species Macropodus opercularis. The sequence continues at coordinate 1,819,372 of CM061105.1, read as the reverse complement.
CAGAAGCGGATTTTACGCGCCGGCGTGAGAAAAACAACGCGGTGGTAAATGAAACGTAACGAGCCGCGCGTCGCGTTGTGAGTGTGATGTGCTACAGTAGTTGTTCCTTGAAGACAAAACCCGTTGACAACCATGGCTGACCAGGTAAGGAGACACGTATTTCCTTTGTTAATCCCACCTCATGCGCCCTCAGCCACACGCCAGGTGGGGTTCACACACCTTGTGATCTGGGAGAAAGCCGTGGTTAATGCAGCAAACCTGCTTCCCTGTCTGCTTCCCCCTGAGCCACTTGTGTGAGGGAATTTACTTCTGAACGTACCTTCTCACCCAGACGCTCAGTTAGGAGGCGTTTTATTTGTTCGTCACGGGGAATTACGGGTTGTTTGTGCTGCTCATTATTACATGTATCATGCATGTGTTTACTCCTTTTATAAGCCTTTATTGGATTTTTTTAATAATAGTAACGCATAATTTCTGGTGATTGTTGCTGCAGCTTTTGAAAGGTTCAGCTGATCAATGTTCATATTAGTCTGATTGCGTTGATTATTTCCTGAACGTTCTAAACTGGATTGTGCAGTGGACACGATCTAAAAGCAGCAGGGCTGTGGAGACGGGGCATAAAAACATGTAGTATTCATTTTGTATTGTCCTAGTTTCCCGACAGCTTGGCGAGAGAATGAGATTAACCCCTGACACGCCGGCTCCCCAGACTCAGCAAAGCCGTGCGCAATTGATTAACACGTTCAATTAACCTAATTGAGTTACCTGAGCGTATGAGCGCGCGCCGGCGCGTGCGGGTGTGTGAGTTGTGTGTTGTGAGAGTGTGTAAGCATTGTATTACAAGAACCCACACCTCGACTGCTTTTCATCTATGTGCCTGGATTTAGCAGCGCAACAATATACATGAAAATATTACACAACTTTACAGCAGACCAACAGTATTTTACAGCACATTATACAGTACTATTCTATATTTTGTTGAAGGGAGGAAAGGGAAGAACAACACAACTATCATATAATTACACTAATACCACATTGTGATGGCATATTTTATGCTGTTAACTGTCCGTATTAATTTCCACCCCTCTGTATTCTACGCCCTATGCAGACTGTACAGGATGTACACGCAGGCCACTTCTGCAGTACTAGCTTTAAAATAACACCAATGTAATATTTGTAAGTTTTCTAGACAGCATTTGGAGGATGAATCAATCATTAAAGATCAGATCTATAATGCTAAAATTGCAGGCTCATTTGGTGAAACCTTGCTCAAGCTGATCTTTACTTAGTCTTTACTGGAGCAGGATGGGGTTGATTGAGCTGACTGGAATTTGTGACACGTCTCTGTGTTGTACTTTTGAATTGGACTGCAAAATATTCTAATATGTTCCTGTCATTGTGCCAGTGCCTTTAATTAGGCCCCAGTACTGTACTCAGCTCTGCCACCAGACTCTGGGCCGCAGACACCCGGCTTCCACTGGAGCTGCATTAATTGCTGTATTAATATTGATGAGGGCTGTCGATGGTTGACCCGCTGTGGTATTATCCACATGCAGGCACACGCTTGCCTACACACTTCTCTGCTCTTCTGTAAAAAAACATGCTGATTTTTATGAAAAGAACTTAACACTTGTGTGTGTTGGGGCACAAGGAGCACAGTAATAATTGGTTTTACACACACAGCACACTAAGGTGATAAATATCCGCTTGGAAGAGGTTGTGCCAACCACTGCATCTATTCAGATGGATGCAACGGGGCTGATGCTACATCTGAGTGCAGTGCAGAGTTGATATGTTGAATGGAGACACACTGAGACAGCTGATCATGTTGTTGGCTCCTGTACTTGTAGATGCTCAGACGGGTGTATCTGAGCATCTACACTAGGCACTTGGCACATGAATTGACAATCTAAAGTCATACGGCATTACCATCATTGATCTTTCCTCCCACCTACAGTGAGTCCAACAGGTCCTTGCAGATGCTTCTCATCATTAGTAATCATGGGATCAGCTTTCATCTTTGAGTATAGTGGCTGCTGGTTTGATCAAGCACGAGATGGTTTTTATTCTCCAAATGTTGACCTTAATGTAAAAAACTGTCCTTATGGCACCTTAGCTCTGATTGATTGATTTTACCTATACTGACCACAGTGATGCCATAGACGCGTCTCCTGTTTCTCCTTGTCTCTTGCTCTTCTCCATCCTTCTGCCAGTCTTTCAGCAGCTCCTCCTGTCCTGTGTCCTCACACCCTCATCTCCTCTTCTAGGCCTTTTTTCGATTCCCTCTGTGTCTTCATCAGCGTCATTCTCTCACGCTGCCACTTATCTGTCGCGCCTCCATTCTTATCACCTGCCTCTCTTTACACACATGGCCTGACACAGTGCAACACTCCGCCAGCCTCCAGTAATAACATTTACCACAACAAGCTGTGTTACAGGTAGATCTGCAGCCTGCAAACCTCAAAGTACCACCTGTATGTGCTGAATGATGTTCCTTTTTATAAAGGTACGTCTGTATTTATCTATGTATTTCTGTCACTCTTTTATTCTAGTACAGTATGTTTCTCACGACGGCACCCCCCCTCCGGCGAGGAAGCACACCCCTGCCTGTCAAACACCAGCTGCGCAGGGAGGAGGCTGTATCAGAGGACTGTGACTGGATCCCCGGCCTGGAGGAGCCTGGGACATTGCCTATCAGTGACACAGCGGTGCCTCGAAACGAGTCCTTTACCCAGTCGGCAGCCCAGTCGTCTTACCACAACCACAGCGGCGCACTGAGAATAGTACTTCTGGGACAGAATGGTGTGGGCAAGTCATCACTGGCGTTATCGCTGGCCGGCCAGTCGGACAGATCCCTCTCTATAGACTCTGAGACACAAGCATGTGGTAATGGCCTCACAGTGTGTTCGCATGTTAATGTGTTTCTTCTTAACCCTTTAATGCCATTTTCAATGTGTTTGCTACACTGGTTTCTGAGAGGTCAAAGGTTACAGGCACGGTTTGTTTTTGTATCATTGCTGTGAGCAAAATTTGGCAAACAAACTCAATGTATCAAACGCAATAATATATGTAATAAACAATACAACAAAGCAAGAACATGGCGATTTTGTCGAATAGTTTTATCAACTTCTCATTTCCCCCCAAAAAAATTCTGTACATGCCCTGCTGTGCCAGGCAGCAAAGGTTTGAATTCATCTCCTAATCTTATTTCAGTTTTAATAATTTATTTTATTTAAAATTTATTCATGCACTTAGTGTAATGTAGAGTTAAAATTGCCACAGATCTTGCAAGATCAATTCTCATGATTTGTGAGTCTTCACAGCTCTGCTCCACATTTCACCGGCCTCTAACCTCTTTCAGTCTCGCTCCATCTGTCTGTCACTGAGCGCCACTCCAGATGATCAGCTCTGGTCCTCAAGCAGCCGGCCGATCAATAGCACAGCTACTCTGCCTTGCTCCTGGCTCGTACTATGAAGTATTCATCACTCACCATGTAGTACATGTGGATTCACGTGTCATACAGTAGATTCATGTTTTTTATGCGCTGGCATTTTAACAGGGTGCTAAATAATGAACCATGCATCAAAGCTGTAATGTGGGAAAACTATTTATCACCTATTTAATTAACACTTTATTATCTCAGTAAATAACATATCAATATGTGCATCCACAAGTGAAGACAAGACTGATTAACGCTGATTAAAATTAAAGGCGTGTTTTTCACTGTGTGTGAAACACCTCTGGAATAATTTTCAAGCTTCACTTTTTTATTTCATCATGTATTTAGTTTTAGTTTTTTATGTGAAGTACTGCACAGCTTCCAAAAAGCACTGACTGTGTATTTAATGGCTGAGATTAAACACATTATTTAAGTTCATCTGACATATTTGCTGACGTGTTTGCTAAAACATACAGCGTCAAAGTGTTTTCCGAGACAGTTTAGAAGCTATGAAGCAGGAAGTTACAGAGTAATATTGCTCCAGCGTCTTCTATGTGTCTATGTGTCGTCGAGTTCTTCTGACACTGTGTGTGCTGACGTGTGTGACTGTGCTTTCAGGTGAGGGCTATCAGTGCACAGTGACTGTTGACGACGAGGACAGCAAACTCATCATTTTTGACAACTGGAAACAAGTGAGTTACAGACTTGTTGATGTCACGCACTGCTTGGACAGATGAACGTGTCTATTGAAGTGTAAAGTGTTTGCATACATGTTCCAGTACAGTGGAAATCTGCCAGAGCGACCAGAGCGACTGTGCTCTCTCTCCAGTCCAGATTCTGTCTTTGGGAAAGTGGAAATCATCTCTCGTTAACCTTTCCTCTTTGACTTCAGACTTACAAGCATGAACAAGCACATTTTAGGGAAGGCTACATTGCTGCTATTATGCATCATCAAGCTTTCAAGCTGAACACTGTGACTGAGTTAATCCAACCCTTTGGTTATTTTTGAGCAGGGAAAACTTTAGCTGTCGCTGGCAGCCACACAAAGAAATAACAGCTTGTCAAAAGCCCCTCATGACACTCAGGGTATTATGTAAAATCAAAAAGCATGCTCTCATTAATGCCTATTAATAATAATGATGGACCAGTAGAGTACTCTAATTAGTGTGTAGGGGGGATCATCCCTGATGCACTCGATGCCAGATGTCCACTCAGCCTGCAGGGACTCTGCCTTTAAGGTTGAATTAGTCACGCAGCTACGTTTAGCTCTGGGGAACTTGGAAAGATCCCGTAGCTCAGGTCTCCACCTCTTCACACGTTATCCTGCCTGTCTCACCCCCGGTTGTGATGCTCTCTCTTCCCGCATCTCTCATCATCACCAAATCTCCTCCACAATCCACTCTTGCTTGCCCACTGACCCTTCTCTGCCATGGTTAAATCTTGATGGGAGTTAATTGCATTTGTTATTCTATGCATGTTAATACGAGAAAGGGCACTGAGACTGAAACAACAGACGCAGGCCAGCAGGATGCCTGGAATATCTCCAGAACTGTCAGCAGCGTAGAGAGGCAAAGTGGACTGGACAGCGTCCCAAATCATTTGCTAATTCATGCACATGTTTTGAGCTTTTGAGACATTATGCCGGAACATATGCACACATATAGAAAAATCTAACTCACACGTCTGTCCTGTACAAAGTGATGTGTGTAGACAGATGTTGTCCAGCTGCTTAAAGTGTGTGGCCTTGGCATGGCCTTGAGCTGGCACAGCATTAACTGTATTCCCTGTCCCAAGAGCCAGGGCTTCCGGCCTTGTAGCGAGCTGCAAGTATTCTCCGTGGGGCACCCCAGCCCACACCCAAGTTACCATAGCAACATGCACAGACACACATATACACACTCACATGCAGGGTTGACTTAATCAGTCACTCACGCATGAGCTCATGCTAGAACAGTCAGCATCCAAAGCTGTTCTCTGGCTCGCCGATCAGTGTCTCATCGCTCCCCTGCAAGACAAACTGCCAAAAAGATGTGAAACTATTACATTCACCTTCGGTGGTTGTTCCTTCAGAGCTGACTGGCACATAAAGGTCGATAGAGCTGTAGTTTCCCTCCATGTTTGAAGTGGCGTGCAACACACATCAAGTTTACGATAAGGGCTGAAACACGAGTCTATGCTCCGCAGGCTGGGCTGAGTTCATGCACGAGCACACGTTACGTCAGCATAGCCATGAGTAAAACCACCAGCCTACACATGCACAGAAGGCTGAGAGTCTGCTCAGCCAGATGCTGGGACCTTGTGAATGTTGACGTCACGGGGTTGGTCGGTCGGTTTAAATAAGTCATCCATGTGCCTAAGATAGAAACGCTCACACATTTGGCCTTGACCTAGTGGTCCACGCTGTCCTCTGCCTTCAGACTGACATTGGTTGTGTAATGTAGCCGTTAAACAGCCATTTGGGATCTGTATTGTATGTCGGGGATCAAGTGGAAGAAGCTTAAAGAAGCCCAGAAGGGGCTTCTCTTTATCCTAATTGTGTTTGTCTTTCTCTGGGCCTTGAATGTATGACAAGCTGAAGTCACTCTAGTTTTCATTACTATTTGATAGCTTCAAATTTAAATATTTATTAAAGAAATTCAAAAGGTGCAGCCTGAAGCATGGGAAAATGTGGGTCAATGATGTGTATGTGTGTACTTGTCTGCAGTGAGGAAAGTTTGCTGCTGCCCTGGAGAACAGGACCATTTATTGTGTTAAAGCAAATTAGAGAAACACTTCAGGGTTCAATTTGGAGGAAGTAAAGTGCTGCTTAATCACATTCTTTTACTAGATTAGGAGCAAAAGCAAAACGTAGCTTCACCACCCACCTCTTGGTCCAGGGACGATTTGGGTCTCGTGTCCCAAGAAGCTTCTTCCCCACATGCTGCATTTGTCTCCTTCCTGCTTTGCTGTTGTGCAGCTTTATGAGGGCAAAACTGAAGAAACTGTTATTCAAAGAATAAAGATGACATTTTGACAGTACACAGTAGGAGGATGCATGGAGGGACTACAGTACATCAGTAATGTAGCTACAGTAGTACTGTGATGTGTTCTCAGAGTTTTTTCTTTCTATTTTTTTACATTACATTTTATTACAAGTATCCTACAGACACACACTCAGGTAACAGGTAGAGTTTGTAGCATCAGAGCAGACGTTGCCGGTGTTTTCTGACCAGAGCCACCAAACACAAGCCCTGACTCTGGTCTCACCCCGACGAGAACATCAAACCGAAGACAGACGCACCCAGACAGATTCATGGAACACATACTTTGAGAAGTTAGCTATTATTGATTGTGTAGCCCCGTCATGACGACTATAATAAATCATACCCTGTGTAATTTACAGACAGGTTAGTTTCGCTAGTAGTCTGGAACAAAAAGTAAAAATGTTTTCCACTTGGGCTTTTGTTGAAATGTCATTGACAGTAGCTTCACCATAATCCTACATGCTGGGCTTTCGGAGACTCTGATTATCCACCATTTCGTGATTTATTCATGTCCTTTATTCTCAGTCATATACTGTCGCTGAGAATCAAGAGGGGAAGAGGCAGAAACTGATTGGTCCCTCAGTGTATTATACTTCATGCACTGATTGGCAGGAACTGTATTTTTGTTCAAATTAGAACATTTTTGCATCAACAACTATATTCATACATTTGATTAACAGTGTTTCTGATCAGAAAGTAGACTCTGGCAAAGAAGCCATTTTAAACAAATGACTCAGGTGGAACCTTTTAAACCTAAGGTCACAAAACGTTTTTAATAACAACACAGTTGCGTTGTGTTCTGCAGGAAAATCCTCTTTTATCCTCGATTTACTGTGAGGTCAGAAGTCAATCACTGAACAGGATCCTTCAAACTGGTGGAGATTCAAGGATTTGCTAATGGGCATTTCAGCAGGATGGAGTCCTCCCATGGCGTCGCATTAAGTCTGGAATGTGGGTCATGTGGGGACACCCACCAGACCACCCCTCTGCGTACGCGCGTGCTGCAGTAAAGCAGTGGTCATCGCATCACGCATCACGTCTAATGCTTGTGTGCGTGTAGTCAAGTCAGTGCAGGTCATAAAGCATTTCCTTAGGGAAGTTTGAGAATAAGCACAACACAGTAACTCAGCATCCTATTCATGCTGCTCTCAGATTTTAGCTTCAGAACGAGGTGCTGTTCCGTCTCTTCTTCTTGTTTCTGCTCCTTCTTCCTGTCTTTACTGATCACAGCTTTGTTCTGACAGACAGACTCACAGGCCACAGGGGCAGATGTGTGCATTATGAATGTGTTTGCTTTTGATAAAGCTGAATGGTAACAGGACCGTCTATGTATTTATCCTTTCATGCGTCTGTATTTGTGCAAACAGGTGGGGATGTGCTGACCTTTTGTCTCCATGTGACCAAGCGGCTTTGCTTTACAGTATGTATCTTGCAAAGCAAATGACCTGGCCGCCAATAGATTTCCACAGTTCCGGTTCTGTGGAACATGTCGTTCGAGTCGGGACTATTAACACAAGGAACAGACTTAATAAATACCAAATGCAGGGTTTCCTTCCATCTCTCGGAACTGGAAGGAATGCGAGTTTGAGTGCTGTAGGAGGTTATGCAAATCCTGTCTGAGAAGTGATTCACTGTCCTCGCTGTTAATGGTCGCTGGTGTAGTTCTAGCTAGTTGGTGTTCAAGTGTTTTTTGAGTGCATGTTAATGTATCTGTGAACATGTGTATGTACTATAATGCTCTTTGTTTCTGTGCAGGAGTTTGGCTTTTAAACGTATTTATGAAGACCCAAATGTTTCACTGCGGACAGATGAGTTTATATCCATAGCATTTTACTTTCAGATTCTTAACTGATTACAGATATGTGCATTTCATCCTGATTAAATTCATGATGGATGTGATATGCACAGACATTTTACTGTAGCTCAGAGTCACACGTTGAAATGTATTTACAGTATTATTCATTCATGATTTCAATTTGGAGGCAGCATCGTAAGTGTAGCTTTGCATGCAAATCAGATATGACTATTACTGCTGTGATCTTGAGCACTGTAATCATCAGGTTTGAGCGTTGCAACATGAATATTTGAAAAGTCTAAAGCTGTGGTTATACATACAAAGTTTATTGGTGAACGCTAAGTCCTGGGCATCATTATGCTGATGTACAGTTTTCTGGGAAGGCTTAGCCCCAGTTTTTAAAAGCTGGCAGTGGGGATTTACTGTGAGTTAGTGAGGCTGGGTGCTGATGTTTTTTGTGATAAACATAGAGGCTAAACCCCGTTCACCCACAAAAACGATGGCTGTGTCCTACTGTGCCGGGCACCAAACACGCACCTGTTCTCACATTTTCCTTCAAGTGTTGCTTCATCTGGGATGGTGTATGAACGGCAGTGAATTCATCTTTTTTTACTTTTACCAATGAGAAGAACTCGTCTCAGATGCAAGTCTGTCGTGATAAATAAAAACGACTTGTCCTATGTCCTATTTTTCTACGTGAAAAGCTGATCCTCCAAGATTAAGTTCTTTAATTTCAGTAACCTAAACCACACAAAGCTAAATGACCCCCGTGTTCTGATAAACACAATCTGTATGTATTTGCATATGATACAAATGCAAGTGAGCCTGGCTCAAATGTTGCTGTGGGGGGGGGTTAGGCATTGACAGATGGCCAGCTCTCTGTGAACACACAGGATCTGCTTAATCAAGAGAAAGAAGGAGAGAGAGAGTTGGCAGTGCCCTGATTTGCTTCAGCTTCGTTTGGCAGAGAAGCGTATTTACTTGGTCACAGTTTTCCTTCAGGATCACTCCATCACACCCTAAGAGATGAGTGTGGAGCTAATCGATGTCCTCTCTCTGTCTCAGAACTGTTTTGCTTGCAGAGATTAGAGTTTACTTTCTTCGCCATTTCTCTCTGCTTTGTTGTTCTCCACTCTTCCTCCTTCACTCAGACAGTGACAGGTGGCAGCTCCCTCCCCTCCTCCATTCACTTCTTCCTGTCTTCCTGTGTCCCGCCAAAGAGAATGCCAAGGCACTCCCCATCGATATCATGCTTCGGGGATGCTGCTTGTCCGATTTTCCTTGGCCACTTAGGACAATGTGAATTTTTCAAGCGGCCAAATCTCAGGAGAGAAAGAATTTACCTTCAGCTATAAAGATGTAGGACAAGGGCGTCCATGCACTCAAACATGCACACAGACAGTTTGCAGCCCAAAGCTAGCAGGCACGCTGAGTTGTATGGTGGGAATTTTATATTGATTCGGTCTGTTTTCGGTTTGTGGCTTCAGAGGCCTGTTTCCAGATGACATACGACCTGATTGTGCTTGCAGTTCTGTTGGTTTGGAAATGTGTATGTGAAACGCTGGAAAACCTGAGGGGTGTTACACTAAAGTAGGGTTGAGTTATCCAGGATAAGTGACTCATCCTGGTTTGACCTATGTTATTCTGTTGCAGGTTTGTCAAGCCAAGAAAGAGCAGCCAAGTCAACCTGGTGTAGATAGAGGAGATACATTTGTGTCCACTGGGTTGTTTTTGCATTTGCACTGATTAAAGTAACCAGAGGAACGTACAGAGCAGGTAACTAACTGGAGAACAGACTGAAAATGGGCTGAAGATGCACTGAAACACAGGGAAACAGAGTGACTGGACTGCAGTGAGAGGAGACAGGAAAGCAGGAAGCTCAGCTGAAAACTGCTCGACAGGTAAAGAGCAGGTGAGGGCTGGCGAAGACAAGAGGTGGATGATGGGAGTAGGCTGAATACAGAATAAACACAAACAAGAGGACTTCATACAAACCACAGCGTTCACACCTGTACGCACACAGAATCTTACTCACATCCACGAAGACAGACAAATAATGCGAGCAGCCAGAGGACAAGACCTGAAACCAAACCAAAGACATTCCAGGGCGTTCGAACCACCAACGACAGTAGACAGGGAGAACAAAAGTGTAGCCGTCAGGCTGGGTCAGCGGATTAGCAAAAGGGATTTAACGGAGATGCAGAGAACAGAGGTCAGGTACAAAAAGAGAAGAAAATGGATGAGACAGCTGGAAAGTATTGGATAAATTAAGCACAACCTCGCGAGGGACTGATGACTGAGGTGGTGTGTTTCTGAAATAAACACAGGTGATTAACCAAGTAGCGGAAAATCCTGGGCAGACAGCAGGCAACAGGAAACTGACCATGAATGGAAATGACTGGGAACTGGAGAATCACTGGCCCCAACCCAGTCCAGCACATACACAAACAAACACAACCCACACTCACACATGCTCCCACAGGCATCTACGCACCCTCACATACATGCACTGAAGGAGGGCAGCCTGCTGCCCAGGAGCCTGTGTGGAAGGGCAGGGGACAGACAGACAAGATGTCCAGGAGGTACCACCGGCGTCTCCCAGCAACGCCCCAGGCGCTAGGTGATTTGGGAGGAGGCTGGCGGGTGTATAATGCAATTAAAACTGAGGGACATTCAGGTCCAGGTGGTGCGGTTAGTTTTAAGGTACTGCAGATGCAAACGCTTATCAAGATAAGTATATTGTGTTTGTGATCCTCTCTAGCAAGCACTGAGTGAACTGTTTGAGTGATTACTCAGTGATTTCTTTCATAGCTTAATGGCTTGAACATGAAAAAACTTGTTTCATTTAATACCGCAAACCAATAAATATGTGGTACAGTTAAGACAGAGCTACTCCTACTGCACTCTAAACTGTCATGTCTTTAAATCTGATTATTGAAGCATAATAACAGCTGTTTGGTGTCATACCAGCCCAAACAGCATCATATTGGCATGTGATGGTTGTATCAGACACAGGATTCATGACGTTTTGTAGTTAATAGTTTTTGGGCACTCATTCATTATGTTTGCAGTATAATGCTCTTCAGCTAGTATTCAGGATGTCGCTGGCTGCGCTCAGTCTTCACTCAAAGGCGAACGGCACCGATTAGCAGACTAGCAGTAGCTATGTGTCCGTGAGTCACCCCTGAACCAACGCACACGTGAGTTAATAAATGTGAACGATAGCACTGGGGTGAAAGTGAGAGAGGACAAAGATGGTTATAGGCACTTCCAGGCTGTCGTTTCTGCTAGAGCCACTCAGCCTAACTGAATCCCTGTGACAGGAAGCCCCAGTGGGATGCTGATGGTCCCCGTTAAAAGGGTCAGCACATTCAAAGTGAAGTGTGACGCGAGTATATGCTGTGAGCTTGAGTTCACAATACAATTCAGTGTCTACCTGCCTCAGCTTAAAGGTCATCAGTTCTGCTGCTTTTTAAGTTGACCAAGACTAAGGAAATCAGGAAATTCCTTCAAAGATCGTATGTGAAGTGTGGGATCACGGCTTAACGTATGCAGCACTAATGTGTGTGTGTGTGTGTGTGTGCTTGCATCCCCAGGACCTGTCCTCTCTGCAGTGTGATGTGTGTATCCTGGTCTTCTCAGTAACTGACAGGCGAAGTTTCCACCGCACCGCGCAGCTCCGCCTCCTCCTCAGGGAGTCCCAGCCACACCTGCCAATCATTCTGGCGGGCAACAAGAGCGACCTCGTCCGCTCCCGTGAAATCAGCTCAGAAGGTAAGTAGAGCGCTGGACGTAAACTCCAGCCCCTTCCCTGAGAGTGAATGATCAGTCATAGTGGAGCAGCTGTGATGTGTTCTAGCTCAGCATTATCCTGCTGGGAATCGCGTTTCTATGAAAGGCTGGACAGGCTCTCTAGCGTTGCTTACGTAGGGGGTACGTGTCTAAGTAATTTCCATGTGGACGGCCGCCCCCAAGGTCTCCCAGAAGAACACTGCCCAGAGCATCCCGGTCTCTTCCAGCTTGTTGTCTTCCCATAATGCATCCTGGTGCCGTGTGCTCCCCAGATGAGTGATGCACATGCACCCGAACAACCATGTGATGTAAAAGATGTAAAAGTGATTCAGACCAGATCTCCCCATGCTCACATGCTTCACGCCAGCAGGGGAGGGGTCAGCACGCGCACCCTGACCGGTCGTTGGCTATCCAGACCACAGCAAACTGCAATGCACTGCATTTCTATCAGAACCAGCCTTTTCTGCGTCAGCAATTTGAACCATCGGAACTTATGTGTTATGTCTACATACGGAAGAGCAGGCTTCGCTCCCCACACGCATCCATGACCCCTGTCACTAGTTCAGCACTGTTCCTTCCCTTGTCCTTCCCTTTTCAAACGCATTCAGATCCTGTATCTCCCACTAACAGGTGGCATGCTGGAGAGATACTGAGTCGTATTCACATCACCTGTCTCTGATTGTTGTGTGAAGCTCAATCATTCCTGTCAGTTGCTACCTCAGGGACATTTTCATTTATAAAAAGTCAGTCATTTTTGTTGTTTAGTTATTTATTAGCCACATCAGATCAGAAAAAGTGTTTTCAGATAGTCTGCCTCTCTCTCATAGTAACTGGACTAGCAGCCAAGTTTAAAAAGATCAGTATGGGCTGAGATGAGTCACATCTGATCTTTGTCATGTGCATGTCTACCAGTTTGTGCTGCTCCACTTACCTTAACAAATGTTTTGGACATGCAGCTCAGCCACAATTTAGCTCACAATGTTGCTACCTGTAACCACTGAAGCTAAATATCTGTGTAAAACATTCAGACCCACCTGCTGCACTGGTTCAGATGGAGGAAGCTGTAACATGGAGGAGAATATTTCAGCCTTTAGCACATTTCACATGATTTGTTTGTGAACAGTTGAATGTACAAGTACTGATGAACAAATCAACAGCGCTGTTGTATTACGCCCTCTCTGTCTACTGTGTGTGTGTCTGCTGTACATACACCTCATAGCCAGGACTAAAATACTCACACTCAATTTTGCATAAAATGGACTCCCTGATAGTAAATGACTGAAAATGCCTTCCTAAGCACTTCTACAAATAGAAAATCGCTTGTAATTACAGTGGCCTTTTAGACACTAAAGATCAATCATAATGGATTGGAGAACCAAAATGCAAATGTGTACTTAATAGACACACACACACACACACACACGCACACAGTTTCCCCTGAAGACCATCGGTAGGCTGCTTTGTGTAATTACTCATCTGTCCTTTCTATTTTCTTTCTTTGTCTTTCTTGGGTCATTTGTCACTTTTCCATTGCATTCAACCATAAATCTCCCCCAAGCCAACATCGCTTGCCTTCCACCCTCTTGGGAATCTGTCTTGATTTAAAACAAATTCCGTCTCTGTTTACAAGAATACCTGTTCTGTTGGTAAACTGCTTATGGGAGATAAATTCTTCTGCGTGTTCTTGTTTTAAGGGATGCTTCTATTACTGTGGTAATCACTCCCAACCTGACAATGTCATTTATGCTCTATGTGGGATTTGTTGGGTCTTAACTTACTTGTAAAGTGCCTTGAGATAAGTGATGTTGTGAATCGGTTGAGTTGAATTTTATTGACAAATGCGATGGTGTTACTGCCAGTCATCGCGGGGTACACCCAGGACATGTCACCAGCCACAGTGACACTCTCCAACCAACCTGACTGCACATCTGTGGAGCCAGGCCTTTATTCTTTATGTTTGTGTGAGTGTGACGCTTCTGGCAGCTTGTTGTTATGAAATTCTGCCCACTATGATTCACTGTAATAATGGTGTTGACTATTCATCTATAATATATATTTTTGATAACAACCAACAAGCTCTGTGTACAGAGGTACTGGTGGATGAAACATGCAGCAGTGAATCCATTTAGTGATGCTTAGAAACGAACAGAGATCAGGCCGCAGGTGTGTTATGATTTCACTTCTGTTTTATGAAGTGCTGGCATGTCCCCGTTGTGTGAATGACTGTATGGGAGGAAGGGTAATGGCAGAGCCTGCCCTGTGGTGAACGGCACAGTATGTCACCTTTGCTATTACTGTCTACTCACAGGAGCTTGTAAATGTATCCACAGCCATAAAACACAGCTGTTAAAACACTGCTCTCTGGATCTGTGGAGAGGAGTCCGTCCACGTCTCAGAGATGCCTCTCTGTTTGAATTATCTCTCACAGGACACTGCTGTTCTCACTTATTGCATTTTTCGTGTGTACATGCGCACAAGGAGCAAACGCACACTCAAGCAGCCCTCATCTCTTTCTGTGTCCTCGCTGCCTAATGTTCGCGAGGCTGTTTCACAATGAGCCCTGTGTTAAAAGGGATAAGAAGGTGCGTTAGACTAGTGCGTTGGCTTGAATGGGAGATGTGTGCAGTAGCTGTGCCTGTGTGCATTGGGAGGGAGTGAGGGTTCTTCCTTGAAAGAGCCGCTTGAAAGAGATTTTTATAAAGAGAGGATATTTGGCTAATGTTACATCAAACAGTTGTGTTTGTTTATAGATGAAGTCTTGAAATATCTTCATCCGCATCTTCCTCTGCCAGTGTGAGGCAGGTTTTTATGCACATTTAGGCAAAGTCTGCCTCTTTGTGATTATTCACTTTTTCTCTTTTTTTCTCTTGATTTCACTTTTAACTCTTTTGCTTTTGGTCAACATATATGTTTCTGTATATATGACATGAGCAATATGTTCCAGCTCTGGAAGACACGGGCACAACCTGCCTCTTTTTTATAATGCTGGCCTTTCATCTGCCCCCAGATAGATCACAGCCACTTCACACGTCGCTCAGGAAGGACGGAGGCGACTTCCGCATGCACTCGCTCTCCTCCCTCTTCCTTTGTCTATTCGCTATTCAGGTGTGAAACTCACCTGGAGGACATATGTGTCATCTCCAGTCAGCCTTTCTCAGACTCATGGAGCTAATTAGATGAGTAGTGACGCGTTTTGACCTAAGAAAAAACAAGTCCATATGCCATGACTCAACTTCCTCACATCACCTGGATGACTGGGATCTTTGACATATCTTCCATCCATCAGTTCTGAGCTGATGAGTCCAGTTGTCACTGGATGAATGAGATTGTTTACTGACATTCTTTTGTGATGTCAGAGGAATCGCAGCCGTTATGGCAGGACTGTTTTGCAAAGGCACGGTGTCCACGGTTTATTATATCCTCTGCACATCACTGATTCAGCCTTGTTGCCAATTGTCTCCTACACAGCAGCAGCTTTCAGCTCTAGAGGCAAATGAACGCAGCTGCTTGGCAGCAGACAATCATATGGCTGCTTTTGACATCTGGTCTTTAGATGCCAAGTAACTTGTAAGGTTAAATGTAGCGAGGGAAACAATATAACAGTAACAGGTTGTAAGGAGCAATAATACTTCCCTTGTTGTGTGAGTTAAATAGAGGCTGCCAGTGTAAGATTTGTGCTCTCTGTTGACTTGAGTTTGGGTTTGGCCTGTGCTTAATGACAGGAGTGGGAGACAGAGGGAGGGGAAGGAACAATGAGAGATTACCCACAGTCTCTGCTGCAGAAGAAGAAGCATCAGTGTGGTCAGCAGAATGAAAATGCTCTGTTCTCACTGGATATACGAGCGTGACAGAGCAGCGGCTGACATCCTGCTTAAAGACCTGAAGCCGGGCTCACAGTGCTGAAGTCATAAAGTCTATTTATGACCTGACTAGTGACACTTTTATGCTGCTCTATCTCTCACTTACCTCCTTTACTATAGCTTCCACCAAAGATAAACACGCTGTCACACTACGAACACGTTGCTTAAGGAGGAAAATCTATTCCCCCATCTATGAGCAGGGCGTGGTGTGAAACACCCAATTCCCGGCTCCGCGTTTATCGCTTTTCACACGGCTGTGGCATGGCCCTGCAGGGCTTTGATTAATATGCGTTTTGGCTCAGTTTGCTTAGTCAGCGTTCTTCCTGTCCATCTGACTCTTGCTTGCTGCTCTTTTCATCTGACATCTTGCACGTCATCTCTTTTCAGCGTTTATTTTCTTCCCATGACTCATGTGTTATTGTTCAGCTCTCACTTCTCTCTCCTCCAACCCATACAAATGAGCAGGAACCACCACCATCGTCACCTCTTCTGGCCTGCTATCATCTCCCCCCTCTACTTTGAAAAATCACTGCTTTTCCACCTGTTGTTCCTGTGTGAGAAAGTAAAGTACGTTTTTTGTGTCAGTGGGCACAGGTGCCTTAGACAGAGGGACATTTTCCGACAGATAGGGTCGTATTTCTGTCTGAAAGAGGTTGTGAGACATGGGGGTGGTGTTTCTCCAGGAGGAACATTTGGTTTACGTGGAAAGACCTGATATTAGATGGATTCCACACTGTGTAGGCAGGTTCTGGAAGCATGAATAGGCCTAACAATCCTCTGTTAGTTGGAAGTTGGAAACTTGGACGTTGGAAAAGTTTTGACATTGTCTTTCTGACATTCAATAGCGTCCATGCCCCCTGCTATGCTCTGTCTGCTCCTCCTTTTTGCTTGTTTGTTTCTAGTATTGGTTTGTTCTAAACTAAACCTGGCTAGCTGTGCACTGACCTTATCCCCTGCCTTTCCCTTACACAAACTGCTCTCCAACAGCCTTCAAGCTCTTACTGTACTGTGCACAAACACTCACCATGGCTAAGCATATGATTTGCAGTAGGAGTATAGTTGCTATGATATCAAAGATACTGAATACTGCAACATAATCTGATTTGAGATTTAAATCAGTCAGTGTTCAGGGAGGGCTCACATCTGCTGGGGCAACAAAGCTGGCTTGAGTTTAGCAGGACTGTGAAACCCTGCTGCCATACTGAGCCAAGAAGCTGATGCTCTGCACGTTCTAGAGAAACCAGTGGAGGAAGTGATGACTGGTCCAGTCTCCTTAGAGAGGTCTTAGGGACAGCGTCTGTGGAGGACCAACTGGTGGCGTGGCCTGCTGCTCCTCCACATCCTCCTATGCTGCAGTAAGAATGGATACAAGCAACGCTGAACACACACAGCTGAGGCCGTCTGAGGGGCTGAATCCATGGTCCTTTCCCAGAGAGACACACCGTCATTGGGCTGCAGGGTGGAAACTGGGAAGTGTACAGCTGAGGAACCGTAACAGCATCAACGGCTCAGCTGTTCTAGACTGATTCAACCTGTTCTCTCTGCTGCAGCTGTGGCTCTTGGGGAGGAAATAGCTTATGGACACGTGTTTTTCAGTTTCATTTGTTTTTATGTTCACTGCAGATTAATGAAGGACTCAGGTCTCCTTCCCTCTTCCCTGAGCAGTCATCTGTCATAGGTTTTAGGATCTGTCTAAATCTGGATTGGATCTGTTTTCCTTTCTCCTACCTCACTCATCATTATATGTGGGTCAACAACCGTTCTGTGTATGATTTAAATTACCCAGAATAGTAGCACATAAACATTCATGTATATGTTGTGACCACTGTATAACATTAACAAGAATTTAACAAGAACAGTTCAGTAAATCAAGGTGCAGATGTATCAGCTTTATTCGTGTCTGTTTTGGAAGCCTAGTCTAAACCTTTTCCTGTTATCACATTTGTTTGTTCAAAGTTCACGCAGTGGGGCCTTTGTATGGTTATCGATAGAAGCTGCTCCTAAGCTTTCAGACTGACGCTAAGCTGAGCAGTGGAACAACTTGCATGCTCGTTGTAACAGACATCACTTGAGGTGACAATGAGACCCATTTGTAGGAGGATGTGTCTGACAGCTTCTCTTATCATCCTGGTTTGTTTGACCAGGGACCAATAGGCGCTTTTAGGTGAGATACTGAGCATTGTCAACAACATGTTCAGTCACCTGTGTCTATCTGGGAAAATCATATACAGATGTGCAGGTAGTAAACATGTGTCTCATGTGTGACCCATCCAAAAGATTTTCACTTCTACAGCTGAGCCAGTGATAACATTAACCCCATCCTGCCATCGCCGTCTACTTGTTTATTTAATTATTAATTTACCACTGAATCTCAAATTTCCGTGCACTTCAGTTTTAATTTTGAATGTAAAATTGCCGCATTTGTTTTTGTTTTGAAAGCCCTTCATTCATAATGTAATAATTAGGAATCCAGGAAAAAAATCCCTTTACTGCAGTTTTTTGTCAGGCAAGATTTCAAGGCAGCAGTTGACCGTTCCCAGACTGAGATTTAATGGGGAATTGTTGTATTTGGTGAACAAGCAGCAGCAAACTAACACTTAAGAATCTGGTGGAGTCTTTGAAGCAGCAGTGAGTGAGCAGTTGGTGGAGGAGTTTTGTCGTGTGGTGAAACACACACCATCTGGATAATTAGCTGACTTTTCTGGTTATGTGATGTAATATCTTCACAACTGACTTCAGTTGCCATTTGCACCTGCCAGTTATTGTTTATTTAAAATGTACACCATAAAAACCACAATCTTTCCTTCTCTCATCAGAGGCTCAATCCAGTGCCATAATGTTCGACTGCCTCTACTTGGAGCTCTCCGCCTCGCTGGACCACGGCACCAATGAGCTGTTGGAGGCAGCAGTCCGGACTGCGAGGGGTGATTGTGTAGGCCCTGGCTGGACTGATGGTGACCCCGGAGCAGGCCGCAGAGAGAGCCTGACCAGCCGGGCCAAGCGCTTCCTGGCGGGGCTCGTACCTCGCTCTTATGGCAGAGACCGGGATCGGGGCCGCTACAGGGAGATGAGCCGTCAACGGGGCAGCAAGATCCTCCGTCAGAAGTCTCGCTCATGCCACGACCTCAGTGCACTGTGACACACACACACTCATACATACAACACATTTACACAACAGATTGCAAAATAAACGGGAGGGGGGTGTAGGATGGAGATGCCAGTGGAGGCATAAGAGAAGACAAGGAGGCGATGACTAAGTTCAGGGAGAAGCAGGAGATGGAGGATTCATACTGATTAAAGGTTGGCGAGTGAGAAAATGTCTCAGCACTAAACCTTTGCCTTCGTCCTTTCAGCGAAACTCATTTAGAGAACAAGGAAGCCCAGAAATGGGGACACAGGCAGCGATAAGGAGGCGAGCTTGACTTGCCGCTCCAACCTGGGCGGACCAGTGAGAATTCATCATCTCCTAATGCGAGCAAGGAAAAGCAGAGATAGCAGAGAGAGTCACATTACGATGCTAAATGGATGCTTGTTGGGGCGGTAGGGGACCTGGGGAGTCACATACACCCGAGTAGCACACGATTATGTAGAGACTGATAGCAATCTAGACCTGCTGTATCGTAGACACTGTTTTATAGCATGCTGAATAGATGATCGAAGATGTGACCCTGTAGGTTTTATAGATACATGACACTGGATTTACTGTACTGTACCTCAGTGGTCTTTAGCTAATGCACAATCCTGCTAGTGACTCTAGCACCATCAAAGGCAAGACCCTTTATTTATTAAATATGCTCCCTATCTGTGCTTTTCTAGCCATGATCTCCTTGCACCCACCTTTTGTCGTCATTACTGATTTTAAACAAGCTTTGATGAAACCACCAATATCTTATTCATCTGTGACTTTTATATAAGACTGAAAACATCATCCTAAGCCATATTTTCTGCTCAATACTTCATGAGCAATCGGCACAATGAACCCTTTACCGCAGGATGTGGAGCAAAAGAAGAAAGAGGACAAGACGTTAGAAGCAATGACTAGCAACACACAGGGGGCAGTAAGAGAAAACCTACCGTAATCTACCTGTTGTTGGCTCTTTGCTTTTACTGGCATTACATTGTGTGTTGAGGCTGAATTCGGTGGGAGCTGGCCACACAGGTGACCCAAAGGAGAACGTTCTGGAAACGTTTGGATGTCTCATCAAGCGTGGCAGCGTCACCGGTGTGCTCACTCATTCGTCACTGTCTACCGAGCACACTCATCTTTCCACTGAGAATAAATGCATTTTTGCTTGACATCTTGAATGAATGTCTAGTCTTTTTTTTTTTACCCTCAACCCTTAAGTAACATCAGAACTCACTTATAGTCGTGTTGCCTTCCCGAACTGTGGGAGATTTTACTCTACCTTCTCAAGTGGATGCTGTGAACAAAATAGGCATCATAAACACAGTTATCCTTTTCAAGCATTGTTAGAACACACATCATAATAAAAACTGCTTAAACGCCAGTAATACTCCAGCATAGCATACCGAACTTGTTTTTTGAGCTTGGTATTTAACAAATGTATTTGAATTCAACATTAAATAAACATAATTCACAGTTCCCACAGCTCTGAAGGCATCATGAGCATAAAACGATTTTGATAGGTCTCCATGTTAGTCCCACCTCCTAAATATTAAAAATATTTATATTTGAATTAAGAAACTTTCATTGTTTGTTTGTGTTTTTATTTATACATTTACTTTTTTTCCAAGTTTCAACACGTTCAGCTTTCAGTTCAAACTTCGATCGATCGATTTGGCTCCACAGAGGAATGACAGGTCATCAGAAGACCCTGTTGAAAAATGCATTTAAACGTCGTTGTTGATGTTGATTTCTCATAATGCTAATATTGCTAATCTTGTGTGAATAACACAGACACAAAAAAGACGTTTTTACTTAATTTGCTCAGGAGACAAAAAATAAGTGGGCTTCAGGCAGGAAGGGACAGAGGCACAGAAATCACCAAAATAAATGCTAGCAAAGCCATTAAGTTTGCATAAACCAATTGTGCCCAAGACAAACACTCACTACCTGCCCAGAGGTGAAACAAACCAGGTCAGCTTACCTGCAGAGAACCTAGTAACGAGCATTAGAGCAGGGTTCAGTTGCAGTGGGCGCGGTTTGCCCACTAACCATTTACTAATGGTTTGTTGTGTTTGCTGCTAGCTTAACCCTTGTGGGGCCTTCTAGGGGTCAAATGACCCCACTGTAACCTAGGAACAAGTTCATCCAACCGTTCATCTATGAAGCGTGTTGTGATTTATCATCTGTCTGCGACTGTTTTGTCCAACCCTTGTGTGGTTTTTGAGCTTAGAGCCCCCTGTTTTCATTTTGACCCCTCGAAGGCTGTGTGAGGGTTAAACTAAAGAACATTTTATAAAAACACTTTAAAAGGCGTGAAGTTTTAGTTAGAGTTTATATAGCAGTGTTTCCTGTTTTTTGGTCAGGGCAGGCATAACAGACTAGCGTTAGGCCTCTGTAGCAGACGAAGGTTGTAGATTAAGGATCTATTACTAAGTCTATTAGAGAAAAGGAGGACGGAGGTAGCTCACCTGTCAGTAAGAGGTATTTAGAAACAGTGGGTGTGACCAGGTTCAAAGCTACTTTAGTAGAGAAATGACTAGTCATTCATTGTCAGATTATTACTAAGCAAATAACTATCTGTTTGGTATCTGAGCTACACTGTGGGTTAAGAAACAGATAAGATTGTGTGACATTGATGGATGTTTATGTTTATGTTTATATATACATATATATTATCTGATAAGAATATCATCAACTGTAATCAACTGACATGTCTAACTGTAGTTAGACATGTCAGGAGTCTTGTCTTAGTCTTAGTCTGGAGACGTGCTACCTAGTCCTCTGCTTCAAGACAACTCCTCTTCTGTTAGACTCTAAGACGGTGATTGCTATGTCCTTTATTTAATGGTGAGGATAGAAAAAGCTGTTTGATTCTACCCCAGCCTGTCAAAATTGAAGCAAGTCCAGTTGCCACAGGGATCTACAGAACATGCCACAACCACAACTCAGTTCAAGAGGAGAGAAAGGCTCTGAGGTGGAGGCGCGTATCAGATCTAGAGAGTCTGGAAGGAAAGTGGGTCAGATGATGAAGACGGTAGATGTCACTGACAGACAATAAACTTTAAAAGTAAGGATTTATGTATGGAGTTTTGATTTAGGCCGTGAGGACAGAATGGCAGATATATTATGAGGTAGAGGAGACACAACACTCAGGACAGTCCCAAGCAGCGAAGCATTATGGGAACAAACATTCAAAGCAAATGGTCTGAAACAAGGAACTCAATTAAACTCAATTAAACTTTTCAATAAAGAATATTTGATGTAGCGTCTAATGAACGCTCTGTGGTGGATATATTTTTACTTGGGTTTACATATTGCATGACTGGTTTTGAGGTGATGGTTTGCTTTTGATCGAAGCGTCTGAGGTTCTGTGAAACTAGTTTGAATTTTTGGATTTGTGTTCAAGGTTTTGAGGAAGTAGATGAGAAGAAGTGTAAGTGCGAAGGTATGCTACTGGCAGAGGACAAGCGTTCTCTGGTGTGACCGTAAATACGATCCATTTATGCTTTCTGAAGTCAAATAACACACTGTAACACAGCTTTCAGTGAGCATGCTGCACATTGACTTAAAATGTATTGGAATGACAAATAAAAAATGCAATGAAATGTACTTATATCTATGAAATCAACTTTAAATCAACTAACCTATTGCTAAGCTGCCCACTTTGTATAATTTATCATTATCTAAGTCTAGGAATTAGGTTTGATTCCTCATAAAGCAGTCTATCCATCTGAAACGCTCTCAACACACTAGACAGTAGGAGCATTTTATTTAGCTGGAGTTACCGAAATATGACGAATAACTATAGAGGCATCTCATAAGGCTAAAGCTCAAATGCACTGTTCCCTACAGTCAGTCGCAGGAGATCCCATCAGAGCGCTGTGTTGTCAGGTCCTGATGGCCTGTACAGTGACTGTCTGGGGTGGCTGCGTACTGTTGGAGCACTGTGGGAAGGCATTCGCTACAGAGACAGAGAGACATAGTGAGATGTGGAGTTGAAGAAATGTCTGGTTATATCCTTTGGCATCTTACATGTCGTATACAGTATTTATGTTGATTTTGAGAACGAGTTATAATTTGTTCTCCATTAGAAGAAATGTAGACAAGCAGAGGCGCAGGCAGGATTTAATACAATATGTCTAAATGTCTGCGTGGAAACTCAAACAAAAAGGATTTTATCACTTAAACAGGTCAGATACTGTCAGATAATAGCGCGCATTTGACAGCTACACAGAAGCCTGCAGGAAAGAGAATGGGAAACAAGGACAATATGATCCCATTTCTTTTTGCGACTCCCTATCAGTCTTTCAAATCCTGACAGAAATCCTCCCTCTCTGTGTCTTTCTGTGGCTGACTCATTCTGTGGGCATTTACTGTGATTTTCAGGCAACATAATACTTCTCGAGAGCAGGGAAGACAGATGGAGCTTAAAAGACGAAAAACCACCTACTGTGTGTCAGTGAAAACCTGTCGAACTTACTCCTCACTTTGTACCAAAGAAAGACTATTTTCAGCGAGTGCTGTGCATAACTAATGAGATGCATATTTCCTGAGGTGTGGGTGTAGACGGTGTGGAGCGTGTGGAGGCTGCAGTGACGTCTGTACACTGACACATGAAGGAAACAGTGCTGAATCTCAGGGGAGCTTTTGGGTTTTCAAGGCTCAGCGTCTTATCCTACCACAAAGGTCATTGTTCCACCGCTTTTTGTCTTCGGGTGATTAAGCATCTGCAGAGCTATAATAGCCCAACAACAAAAGGGAGTCAGACTTGTGTCGAATTAAGAATGAAGCACATGCCATTAATATGTCTAATAATTAATGAAGTATCAGCAGCTATAAGCAGGTTGAAAAAAATAAAATAGAATCAACACGTGTGTGTTGGATTTCCAGTCCATATTCAGGCTGATGTTGTGGTGTTTGTAGTCTGAAGACAATAATGATATTTCTTCTTCAAAGGCTAGGATGAAGTCTTGATAAGATAATAATAATGGTCTCTCCATTATCCAACCCTTTCCTGAATGCATGGATGTAATGTGCTGGATAATGTCCAGCAAATAAAAAAAGTGTCTTTGAACAGTGGCAGTAAACCATGAGATGAATATGAAGAGCTTGGCTATAGGGTCCATCACTGCAACGTGATGCTGATCTTTTTTCCAGTATGACTCTCTGACATTACCACAATGAAATGTCTAGGGCATCCATGTGCAATGAAGATAATACATTCACACTCCCCATTAGATTTTCAGGAAACCATTTGGTCATAACAGACATTTCCAGAATGCACAATGTCTCCATCAGTGATCGTGCACCAGTCGCTTTGACTAAACCATCTTACCACCAAGCAGAAATTGGAGCTTTAATATATCATTACTTAAAGATCAAGGCTTTATCAATAATGGTAAATGGTCTGCACTTGTACAGCGCTTTTCTTCGTATTGGCACTCAAAGCGCCTTGACTCTGCGTCTCATTCACCCATTCATTCACAGAGCTGCTAACCTTTATGGAAATCAGTGACCAAGAACCTGAACTCTGGTCGTTACACTGTATGAATCATAATGAGACTAATCATCTAATCAGTAGACCTACACTTAGTCTTCACAGAATGACTAAACTAGAAAGTAAATGGAAAGTGAAAGTAAGTTTGGCCTTCACATGTCTGTTCAAGAAGCTAGAACAAGATCCCACACTGCCGAGTTACAGATGGTTTCACCAATAAATGTACACTTGAACAAAATCTGCACAGCAAGACTTGATCCACACTGCACTTGAGAAGGTCGAGTCCACATAACATTTATTAAAGGTAGACGTTCAACAAACAGCATGTGGAGATTAATCAACGTAACTCAGTAAACTATGATCCATAAACTAGAGTCGACCGTTGTCTCTTGACATGCAGAATGTCATAGTCAAGAATTCAAGGATTCAAATACTACACGGTTCTGCAAATGCATACAGAACATAACAAATGGCCAAACTTCATGGGAAACACCACCAAATAAATAAAAATTTGGTCTTGAAATGTTCAAAAAACAAACCTGTTCTCCACTTGCTCCTTGCTAATACACCTTTGGACCAACCCAAGCATCCCAATAAATAAATATAAATGTTCCCAGTTTAGCAGAATAAAGGGATAACTGATCTGAAACATCAAGCAATAAGTGCATCCTATTTAGAAAACATCAAATTATGGAACTACTGTTGGAATCACAATGTAGGACTCAGTAGTAAACTGCTGCTAAACGTGTGTGTCTGCAGCTCAGACCTGTTACCCTCTGAAAACTCATAAATCAACCAGAATATTGTTTATTAATATTTATATTATTTTCAGCGAACAGGATTGCAACACATGATAAACCAAAAATATGACCCAACCTGTTGAAGAAATCAAAACCCATATTAACCCTGGTGCAGCCTTCGAGGGGTCAAAATGAAAACAGGAGGCTCTAAGCTCAAAAACCACACAAGGGTTGGATAAAACAGCCGCAGACGGACGATAAATCACAACACGCTTCATCGAGATGAACGGTTGGATGAACTTGTTCATCATAGACCCACACGTTTTCGTTGCTTGGATGTAACACCCACCAAGGCCGTTTGATCCAACCCTGGTGTGTGTTTTTGAGCTTTGAGCGCCCTAGTTTACAGTAGGGCCGTTTTGAAGGCCCCGTGAGGCTTAAGCAAGAGTACAGAGGACACATACTTTCCAAATGAAAACAACGTTTTCCACAATGCTGTAAGGGTCGTTTATAAATTTATACTGCACAACACAATTATGGATTAACTCAATAATTCATTGACTATTACACTTTACAGGGAACCTCTACTTTCTGTAAATGGGAGACTGGACAGCTCTTTGTTCTTGCTGTGTCACAGCCTGGACTCTTGGTCCTGTGCTTCCATCTGCAGACCAACATGTCACAATGAATGCTTTATTTAAGATAAGATAATTCTTTATTGATCCCACAATGGGGAAATTCAACTGTTACAACAGCTACAAACAATTAATAAGGTGCAAAAGAATGAAAGTGGAGCATGTGCAAAAAATGTTATTTATGTCTAACATTTACAAATGTATACAAAATATACAATATAATATACAAAAGTACAAGATATTATACATAAATGTCCAAAAAAACTATACCAGATAATCTGCACCGTGGTTGTTAGACTGTACAGTGAGAATGAAGGGCACCACTACCTACTTTAGTCTCCACTGAAGGCTCTGCTCAGAGCCTCCACTGTCTGATGCAGTGGGTGAGAAGCATCGCCATCATCCTCCTCCAGAGTCCAGTGGAGCCACGACAGAACTGGCTCCTGAGCAGCTGGTTGAGTCTCTTTGTGTCTGTCCGTGCTGCCTGCTCCCCAGCAGACCACAGCTTGGTGAGAGCACAGGCTGCTCACTCCAGAGGAATCAGTCTCCTCAGCAGGTGGAGCCACGCTGGCGTCACTGTTATGAGTCCTGTCCAGTTTCAGTTCAGCTGAACACCCAGGTCAAGTTAGTTCCTAATCAATGTCTTTCTCTGTGATCAAACCAACGTGTTTAATCTAAATTAAAAATAAAAATAAATTCAGCTACAGCTAATTATTTCCAAACACAGATGATAAGTGCTTGTGTCTCTTGTGTATAATATTCAAAATCATATTTTATTCTAAATCATGAGCTCGTGAAGCTTCTTATTCTTGCTCATTAATTAAATGCTGGTCTAGTAGCTCCTAGAGGACATTTTGCTTCTTACACCTATTCATTTTCCTTCCACTCTAAACTAAACAACCACACAAACAAGGATAACTTTCAATTTAATTGTTTTATCGCATTACAAAGCAAATAACGATAAAAGATTTTATAAACATTGTTTTCATTCAAGAAAGTCACTGAACAGCTTGCGCTTCTTGGACTCGCCAGTCTGTATTTCCTGCCAGTGAGCTCTTCTGTGTATGAAGTGAGAGAGGGCAAATTTGGCCCAGACGTGTCGAGCAAACTGATCAGACCTCAGCTGACTTTCACTTGGAACTGGAAGAGAAACCGAGAAAAGGAAGAAACTCATGAACAGCCATTTGAACAACGCTGCTCTCCACAAGACCCACTGAAAAGCTGTTTGTATTACCTAGTTCCTGTGCAATACTTTGCCTTTGACTGACTGATGCGCTGCTCCATATGGCTTCCAACACCCGGCTGCCCAGCCTGGAACACGCCATTCGAACATACAGACCCTGTGAGGATGAGTGGAGTGGACTTGATGTTACAGGGTGGTTCAAAAACTAAATCTGGTTTCATCAGGTTACGCCATTGCACACTTTGACTGCTAATTAAGTATTTACCATTTTATTAACACTTAATTACTAGGCAAGTTTTTGCATGGCAATAAACAAAATAAAAAGGAAATCTAGTTCCAATTCTTTGCATCAACTGTCCACTTTTGTCTGGCGACTTCATCTATTCTGCTTAGGTCAAATAGAAGCAGCAGCAATCAAACGTTCAGAATCAATAACGTGACAAAGTTCATTGTTTTTGTTAGGCAGCAGTTGTTCTGGAGCTTTTGATATCACACTATATTTTTGTCTTTGAAGTGTGGAAATGTGTAATATCGTCACTGGCATGATCCTACATGTAATCAGAAAGACAAATACTGCTGCTGTGCAACTCTGCCAGCATGATATGAGCTTATTTCCATTAATTGTGAGGCTCTGAAACTAGGTTAACTTGGCTGTGGTGGTGTCTGGCACAAAAATGTTAGCACTGTATCCTTAAGTATCCATATCCTTACGTCCTGAAACTTGTGGTGAGGCCAAATCCACACCTCAAACTCACTGTGCTCCTGAAACAGTTCTTGAACCATTTGCTTTGTGTTATCTTGTTGAAACAGGCCACGTGGTTTGCAACAATGTATAGGAAGGCGGCATGTGTTAAAGTAACATCCACATGAATGGCCCCAACCAAGGTTCCTGGCAGAACGTGGCCCAGAGCATCACGTCGGCTTGCCTTCCTCCCATAGTGCATTCCAGTGTAAAGCGAAGTCCAGGCTGATGTAAAAGAAAACCACCTTCTTCATCAGTTCAGGGTCCACTTCATGTGCCCATTGGTGCCTCTGTTAGACAGGAGTCAGCTAAGCGCCCTGACTGGATGGCAGCCGTCCAGTCCCATACAGTATGTGTACCAGTACCATCACAAACGGCGATACACCGCCTGTGGTGAGACCTTTCTATCAGAACCAGCATTTTGAACGTCTGTTGGCTGAGACCACACGGCCAGCCTTCACTGCCCATGCACATCACTGCCCCGTGGTCTCTTCCAACGCTGTACCTGATTCTCCACTGTTCTTTCATTGGAGCACTTTTGATAGACACTGTCCACTCCCGACCAGAAACAACCCACAAGAGCTGCAAGATGACGTCAAACCGCTACAATTTGACCCTTGTCAAACACACTCAATCCTTGTCAACTCCTCAACTTTAACTCACTTGCTTGTCTAATGTCCACCCTACTAGCAGGCGTCCAGAAGAAGAGAGGCTGAGCTGGTCATAATGCTATGCCAAAACTGAAGTGACAAATTCAAATTGCCCAAAACCCAAAGATAATGGGTGTGCTGTGACATGTGAAAAAGAAAAGTAAGATTTCTATTTCCCATATGAATCACTGTATCAATGTAAAGGCTGATTGTTAAATGGTCATTAATGCATCAACTAAACATTTCTGTTGTAATATTCCAACACTGTCACTGCGTCTGTACCTCTAGTCTCTTAAGGACCTTGCCCCGGCCCTTGTCACTGGAGCTGGTAACGAGGGCCTGGAGGACGTGGCTGCCAGAGGGGTCAGTTGCCAATGTCAGGAGGTCAGCGGGGCTCAAGGTGCGCAGGCTGCTCAGGAGCAGAGAACGGTTCTTAAACTTGGCCAGTGCCTGGACCAGCCGGGAGCCGTGGTAGCAGATGGACGACAGTGGGACCTAGAAATGAGGGAAAACCAGAGTTACAGTTTAAAGCATCTGCAGAGATTATCTGGCATCAATATTCTGCTGGGTTCATTAGTATTCAGAGCTTTATGAGAATCCTCTGATTCTTTTTCAGCTGAAATGTCAAGACTATAATTAAAATTAACCCACAGCTGATTAGACTGAGATGTTTACCTCTGGCTCTGTGCTGCCCTCTGCTGTGTCACTGTGGTAGTACACCTCATAGGTGAGTAGGGACATAAAGAGAGGGAGGCAGGCGACGTGTCGAGAGCCAGGCTCAGCACAGTGGAAGGCCTGGGAGGAACCACAGGGGTTTCCATAAATCATCAGAAGTCAAATAATAAGTATTATTAGGATAATTAAATGAGGCTTACACGCAGAAGGCACTGCATCAACTCATTCTGCTTCTCTTCACTTTCAGCACAGCTCTCTGCCAGTTGGACGATCACACCCATGTGACCCGCAGCCAAGATGGCCTCCAGACCTTGCACAAGCTCATCAAACAGCCCCAGGAACTTTAGAGAAAGAAGCAGGGAGAGTAAGCCACGAATTCTTATTAGTAACATCTGCAAATGACTAACTTCCCTGTCCTCTGGTAGCACAACCTACCAGTTTGTATTTGGCCAAAGCTGCAGTCAGCCTCTGTATGGGAAAGTTGGCTATTGGATGAAGGGCTAAGTCAACCAGCTGACCCCGGAGATGGTTCTTGTAGAGGTCGCTTAGGAGGGACTTTCTGGATAGTTGTATGATTGTTTCAATGAGGTGACTAGAAGCCTGGTCCTTCAGGAAGACCAGCAGTGGACTAAAAGAAAAACGTAACAATATTCGTATCACTACAGATAGATACAGACAGACAAAGAGTTTCTGCAGAAAATCAACAATTTGAAAAATGTATGATTTCAGACGCTGACCTAACTC
Source organism: Macropodus opercularis (assembly GCA_030770545.1). Taxonomy (NCBI): domain Eukaryota; kingdom Metazoa; phylum Chordata; class Actinopteri; order Anabantiformes; family Osphronemidae; genus Macropodus; species Macropodus opercularis. Next base: position 1,789,469 of record CM061105.1, on the reverse strand, counting down.
CAGGAGCTGCGCTGTGACTTGTTAGATACTGTGTGATGCGTTTGAGGAGCTGATTGCAGAGTTTAGGTCGTTTTCTGTGACACACAGTCAACATGGACTGGAACACGGCACTGGCAACAGCATCGGTCACACTTACTAAAGAAAAGAGACAAGAATACTCAGGCATTCTGCCAATTCAAAGGAATCGTGAGGCAAACAAAACACAACTGTAATTTACTTTTCATGTTTCCCAAAAACACATCATTTGTGTCTTGAGGTATGTGTCATATTCAGACTATGAGGTTAGAGCTTTGAAACAACTAAAACATAATCTCGCATCCTATTAGAAAAAGCACTTGGCCATTTGCACCTTCGCCACCAAGTCAGCACTTGCATTTTTATTTTTCTTTACATCAAGTAAAATGTCAGGATCCAAGCAACACAGCTGACACTGCTGGTTAAATATATTACAGAGATCCTCAAGCAAATAAAAAAAAGACTTGCAATGAGTTATGCATGTGAACAGTAACAGCAGCTCAATCCTGACTATTTATGCTGAACACATTTTCTGTTTACACTTGTTAACATGCACAAATAAAAGCATACAGCTAGGTCATAGGTTAGTTACATGGGTGAGCAAACACTTGCTAAGGCTTATCGAGAAGTTGACTCACGGTTAATGTTCTCCATCAAGGTCTCTGTAAGACGTTTCAGCTCATACCAAAACGATGTGGGAAGCTCAAAGTCCGTCAACTGAGGCGCAACATTGCGTTCTTTAGTACCTAGACAAACACAATAATATCAGAGGACTATCGCTTAGAAAGCCATCAGAAGCTTTGGTTGATTTGAGTCTAGGACATTAAGGACAGGTTCATTTTGATGTCAGGCAAAGTTACAGTGTGAGGTGAAAGACGCGTGAGCACCACAGGGAGCTAAAAGTAAAAGGAAGCTACTTTTCAGAGTCAGGCATTTTGATTAACCCATTTGTCAACACAGTATGTAACTGGAGCTGCAGCAGCGACACAGTGATGGAGGTAATTACAGTATTTTAAAACACTTAGTGTCTGATTGTTGTTCATATTTTAGGGATGTCATTATCCCTCATGTTCGCCTTGCACAAATACAGCAATCTGCTTATTAGAAGTCAGAAAAAAGATGCTCTACATACAGACTTCACAGCAACCATTCACTTCTACCTACAATTACATGATTATGAAGGGAGACTGTATTGGACTGAGGTCTCTCTCGCTCTAGGAAAACCTATTTTATTGTTACTGTGTCAGTGTGTACCTGGGCGAGACTCGATGGGTGGAGGTCCAACGCAGCCTGCCAAGACGTTTAAAACTGTGCGGACCACATGTGAGCCATGAACATGTTTGATGAACTCTGCACAGTTGTCTCTGATGACCTGACTCAAAGACAACACCTGGGCCTCCAGCACTCCACAGCTCTCTTCCTCTTCTTCTTCTTCTGTTGAAGCAGATGAGTCCTTCTGTGATGACTCTACAGATAACAGATGCTAGAAACATTCACTGGTGGGTGTTTTCATTATGATTAATTTACTATGTGCTGTGCGCTAATGAACGGTTTTCACTTTTCTCTCTAAGTAGTACAACTTCATATCTTACCCATCCACCTCGATGCCTGTCTGACTGCACTTTCCACTACATGGCCCCCACACCGGTCACAACAGACTGCCTTGAACTTTGAGCCTGATTCTCCACCCAGTTCAGAAAGCACCTCGCCCACCTGCTGGGGACTGGACAGTGGCAGCAGGCGCTGCAGAGTGATGCTTCCTGTGCGATCCATAGCCACCAGGTTTGCTTTGCCTTTGACTTCAGAGAGGACATTCTCCACAAACATTTCTACGGAACATATTGAAGACACATGAGATAATATTTTGCATGGTTACATTAAACTCTTTGCTTTACGGACGCTGAACTTCTCATCATAGTCATCTGGAAAATTCTAAAAGATGTCTGTCGAGATCTTTGGAAAATTAGACTAAATAAATACCAATAATTATTTGACATAAATGTCAGTTGCAGCCATACTGTAGATTTGGATTATATGTTAAATATTTACACAAATCATATAAAAATAAAATATAAAAATATATATTATTGGAGAAACCACTGCTGACTATATCAGTGTAATTCTGTACAGAGCTTTCATCAGTTTACAGTTATGTGCTTTCACTTTAATAGTTTGAACAGTAAATTTTCTCACCTCTCTCCTCATTATCTTCAAAGCCTTCACTGAGTCTCTCGCCAACCCGGCGGAAATAACCCACACTCAGAGCATCCAGGTGCACCCTGCCTCTGTCCCCACGGCCCTTCCCTCCTTCTTCACGTCCTTTAGTCCTTTTCTCTTCTCCTTCACGTCCTTTAGTCCTCTTCTCTCCTTCTTCACGTCCTTTAGTCCTCTTCTCTCCTTCTTCCCCATGATCACCTTGATGCCTCCTCTTCTTTCCTCCTGCCCCTTTCTGTGGCTTCCTTTCCTCGGCCTTTGCCAACATTGTGACCTCCCAGAATGCAGGTTGTCACTAGTTTGTCTTGATCTTCTATATTAATCAAAAAGCAGATGACAGGGCACCGTGAAATTATTATATATTTATTTTGGTCATGTTCACATTTCATTTGCCAAATTACACTATATTAGACAGGACGCAGCAATATCAGCTACATTCTCAACAAAATACAAGTTATTTAATGTGGTAACATATTACTTTAATTAGGATAAATTTATGTCATGAAGCAAGTCTCGCTCACAACCTGCCCACACTAATGTTTTATGGAGGACATTCTGAAACATCTGTGTAAATCAAAGGTATAATCTCTGGGCAACGCTCGCCGGACGCTCGCTGGCCTCAAAGTTCAGATGAGCCCAGCCACGAGTAAATAAAGTAAACTGTAAATTAACTGCCCTGTACACAATTAAAGCACAACTAAGCTTGATATGTATCCATACGAGTTATTAATACATTGTTGTTAGCAGATATTGGTGGGTCGTACCGTGCCGATGCTCCAGAACGCGTGTCGAGGACCACCGGAAGTTTTCTGGTTGCTCTTCTTCTTCTTCTGTTGTTATTTTGGTTTGGCAGATCATCTGTAGGTGCATTACCGCCACCGTCTGGCGTGGAGTGTGGATCAGAATGGCCACGAAGGAGCTGCCCCCACTAAATGGATATTGAATATTGATCACGAGTTTCCTATGAACCAAAGAAATGATAACCAAACCGTTTTAAACTGAGAGAATGCTCCAGTGTTTGTCTTTGTGACACGTCACAGTAGTCACAGTATTATTTTCTCTTCAACCCATGACCAAACCTGATTCTAGGATCACATCCTCCTCCCTTTACTGCTGTTATGTTCAAATATCTCTTTGCATGTTACAGTAACGTGTCCCTTTATCCTCTTCTCCATCACTGACTCTGGCCACGCCCCCTGCCTTTCTGTGTTTTTCTGAAGTTATCTTTGGTCTCGTCTAGCTATCGTCAAGTTATGTCTTGTGCTTGAGACCAAGGCTTAACATTAAGTTGAGGAGACTTCTTTCATGGGAAGACTTTATTTTGGATGTATGCTTTGTCTATGTTGAAACCTTGTGGAAATTCTTTCACAATGCATCTGGACGTGGCCATGTGCTTAAAATATCTCGTCCCAGAAGTTTGCTCTACTGATGCTGTTTATTTTCTAGTGATGATGTCTTAGTAATACTAAATATCTAGTAATACTGTTGAGTGTATCTTGTGGTCACTCCCCCTTTTTGCTCTGTAGACTTCTGGCCATTCTGCTGTTACCAAGTCTCAAGTGGAACATTACCCTCCATTCTTGGGTCAAGGCCCAAAGACTTGGCTCAATACTCCTTCTGTTCTTTTCGTTTGCTGTTCATACTGTGATATTGGCATTGCATTGCTCCATCACTTTCATCGTAAAGAGATTCAGCCATGACTCTGTTTTTACTGAAGCCATGTTTTGAGTTAAAGTGAGTTTGCATAGATTCAAGTATCTTTTGCCTTTGAGTCCACAGTATCAAGTGTAAGCGAGTTTAATGCCATTTTCTTTAGAGGTACTAGTACTAGTGCACTTGTTTTCATATTTTTTGCTGCGCTCAGGATTTTTGTATTTGGATATTGAGGAGTCTTGTGTTCGCCCTGAAGGGACACCCTAGTTATCTCATCACTTGGAGGGATTTCCATCAGTCGCATCATTACTTGCCTGGCATACGACTTCCACGTTTCATTTCTCACAGGATCCATCAGAGGATACATCCACTGCTCCAGTTACCTGACCTCCATTCTTCCACACTCCAGCCTCCTTGTTCCTACCAAACTCCTACTCACTGCATCTACTGCTGCTGCTGGACTGAGCTACATCACCAACTTATTTTTCGAAATCCAGATTAAGCACAGTGTAAGGCTGGGGCTTGACACTGTGACCTGCTGGGATTGTGAAACAATGACACTATCGCACGTGAGGGAATGATTACATTAGTGTACTTCCTCTAAGACGGACAGAACCCTGAGTGTGTAGTTCAATGAAGCAGAGGTGGAGCAAGATGAGAAAACCTTTGTTCCATTTGGGTAATTCCTGACTTAATGGAACAGAAGTGGCTTATATACGTATAGTGTGAGTAGTAGTAGACGTGTACGTGACCTCCAGTCTCACACACAGTTCAGGCTGCAGTTCAGGAAGCTTGTTAAGGGGCTTGAGAGCAGAAAAGCAGAACTACTAAATCATTTGTTCTATTTTGTGTTTGTCTCCAGGGAAACTGCTCCTGCACAGCAAACTGTGAATGAAGAGTAAACTGATTAAGACTTTAAGCGTCACACAGACGTGTGTAGACACATTTCACCACACGTTATAAAGCACACACTGCTCCTGATGTCACAGGCTCAACATGTCAAGCACAAAAATCAAAGCAACAGCAGTTATTTACGTGTGAAATACTTCCCTCCTATCAACTATAGGAGTGAACAGAAATAATAAATAAGTGCATTCCGCATGGGTTAAGCTTCAGTAAATCACTCTGACATAATATACACATTCAGCATATTGTAGCGACCCAGCGGGCCGCTGGTGCAGTCAGCCCAGGGGAACTATGGGAAATGGGCAATGTAAATAGTTCTGTGTGCGTGGAGTGTTGTGTGAATGTAATGTTAGTCAGTGTTATTAGGTGTCTTTCTGTTTAGGTCTTGTTATGTGGAATGTGTGTGTGTTTTGGCCGGCACCGTGTGCTTGGCCATTTGCGTGTTCGTAATAAAGCTCAATTATCTCTGTTGTCAGAGATAGGAGTGCAAGTGCAAGTGCCATTTTGAATGCATTTGCTCTAGAGTAGCCTGCTAGCACCCAAGCTAGCCGTTAGCTTAGCTGCTAAAAGTTAGCTAGAGCCAATTAGCTTCCGCTCCGCCGCCCACTGTTACAATATGTAGTTTGGATCCACATGCTCTTTTCTCCTGTGGTTTATGTGACAACGGAACTTTCTCCCTGTCAGGGGGAGCTGTTTTACTTGGCATCAGACACTTGGCATGACACTCCCACCACCATGCTTGACTGTAGGCAAGACACACTTTTCTTTTACTCCTCATCTGGTTTCCACACACGTCTGACACCATCTGAACCAAATAAGTGTATCCTGGTCTCATCAGACCACAGGACATGGTTCCAGTATCCATGTCCTTAGTCTGCTTGTCTTCAACTGTTTGCAGGCTTTCTTGTGCGTCATCTTTAGAAGAAGCTTCCTTGTGGGACAACAGCCCTGCAGCCCAATTTGATGCAGTGTAAGATAAGATAATACTTTATTTATCCCGCAGAGGGGAAATTCTGGTGACCCAGCAGCAGCAAAGAGGGTCTTGGCAATCTTCTTATAGCCTAGACCATCATTATATAGAGCAACAATGCCTTTTTTAGATCCTCTGCGAGTTCTTTGCCATGAGGTGCCATGTTGAACTTTCCTCAGACTCCACATCACCGCCCTCCTATTAACCTCTCTTCTCCTGCGTGGTCCTCTCCAGGGGATCAGCAGTCAGCACAAGCAGAACAACATCCCTTGTCTGTTTCGTCTACGCGATCACCTAATGAGCTGCTGGAGAATGAGTTTCACAGGTTTGGCAAATTTGCCTGCAGTTTTAAAACCATCAGTTTAGGGTGTAGTTATTCTAAATTAAAGCATTTTCAATCTCTGAGGTCTTAAAAGTGTGCGTGTCCACACAAACATGCGGCTGTGAACCGTTTGATGTCGTAGCCGACTCAGAGGCCGATATTACAGACAACCCGGTAGCCTGTGCTGCGGGTGGGCCTCAGAATAGAGTGGTACTTAAGGAAATGCAGAGAGAGAATGGGAAACGACAGGTGGAACCTGCGGTAGATGACAGTGGCAGTCAGGCAGGAGCAGCAGAACAAGTTGTGCAGTTTCACCCTACAGTAGTCACCAACATAGCTATAGTTGCAAAAAAAGTATGTGAATCTTTTGGGATTACATGGATTTCTGCATAGATTGGTCATAAAATGTGTTTTATAACCATCCATCCATCCATCCATCTTCTTCCGCTTTTTCCCCGAAGGGGTCGCGGGCGTGCTGGAGCCTATCCCAGCTGGCTTTGGGCGAGAGGCAGGGTACACCCTGGACAGATCGCCAGTCGCAGGGCCACATATATAGACACACAATCACAGTCATACACACACTCACACCTATGGGCAATTTACGCATCCAACCAATTGACCTAACTGCATGTCTTTTGACTGTGGGAGGAAACCGGAGACCCCGGAGAAAACCCACGCAGACACGGGGAGAACATGCAAACTCCACACAGAAAGGCCCCCGGTCGACTCCGGGAATCGAACCCGGGACCTTCTTGCTGTGAGGCGACAGCGCTAACCACCACACCACCGTGCCACCCTTGTTTTATAACCAATAAAACAATAATAAAACACAGTCTGCTTAAACTGATACTGCACAAACATTGTATGTTTTCATGTTTTTATTGAACATAACATAAGCATAAACATTCTCAGTGCAGGGTGGAAAACGTATGTGAACCCCTTGGATAATGACGTTTCCAAGAGCTGCCTCAGGGTTCCTGTCATTGACAGAAAAATTTATTCTAAAGAGACATTTTGCAGGAAAACTTTAGACCATCTGTCCGTCAGCTCCACAGAGGATGGTGATGCCACAGGACAATGACCCAAAGCATAGAAGAAAATGGACTGGCCCAGTGAGACTCCAGACCTCAACCCAACTGAGATGCTGTAGCATGACCTCATCAGACCTGTTTTTGTCTGATGTTTGAATTTCCACCTCAGCTCCTGCAGTGAGTAAAAGTAGACTGTGTTCACTCTGTTGTTATATTAACTTTGATGAGTGTGAGCTTCATGGAAAGAAAACAGAGTTAACAGCAGAAGTGTCCAAACTTTGTGCAAAGAGGGCCAGATTAGGTGAGGTGAAAATGTGTGTGGGCTGACCATTCAGTCTATTATATTAAAGGCAAAGGAAATGTTTAATGAATTTTTAATGGAGACGTCACTTATCAAAAACGAAACAACGAATGATGCACAGACTGAAAAAAATGTGGTTTGATCATTACCAAAAAACATCAACTTACTGAGATTTTACAATTTATTCACCGCAGATGACTAAACAAATAAGTTGCCTTCACTACTGTGATGATCCCGACTGCAGTACATGGTTTGGATGTCATGTAGGTGAGAGTCACCTAGTTCTTTATAAAACCACTGCATCAGACAGTGGAGGCTCTGAGCAGCTCCTTCAGTGGAGACTAGTCCAGCCCCAGTGTAGGAAGGAGCAGAGCCTTCATTCCCACTGTTAGACTGAACAACCAACCAGTCTAACAGCCCCACCCTGTATATTTCGTAAAACTTTGCACTACATTTGAAAATATTGTAAATTTTCACATCCTCTTATCTTTTGTAATCCTTTGTAGCTGTTATAATAATTGAATTTACCCAACATGGGATCAATAAAGGATCTTATCTTATCAAAGAGGGCGAAACCAGACAGAGATGCCCACTACACTCACGATTTACCAAAGTATGATGAAGATAAAGAGAGGTATGATTTACAGAAGACAATCTAAGCAAACAACATGCAAACTCCACAGAGACAGAGTGAACCTTCTAGTATCACTTATGACAGGACCCTCTCTACAAGAACCTGAACCTGTATTACCACTAATACACATGCAAGGAAAAATAAAGTCCTTTGATAGAAAAGTACTTGGACTTATTTATCATGTTTTCTTGAGCCCCTCAGGACATGCTGTATGTGATAAGAAGTGTCATTTCTGCAAATATAGAGCACCTTGTGTGAGCTGGGAAACTGTTACAGTCAGCCCTCCAGCCCCTGGAGGGCGCTGTGGTCCTGTCTGGTGTTTCGTTGTGTCTTGCGTTAATTAGTGATTGTGTACACCTGCGTCTAGTTTCTGGTTCTTCATGTATTTAAGTTCCTGTCTTGGCTGTGTCAGTTGTCGGTCCGTCGCAGGTGCTTGGTGTGGGTCCTGAGTTTTTCGTGAGTCCTGAGTCCTGAGTTCCGTGTTTCTGTGAGTCTGCCGCCTCGGTGAGTCTGTGGCTCTGGCGCTTCTGTGTTCCGTGTGTCTGTGTTTCCGTGAGTCTGCGGCTCTGGCGCTTCTGTCTTTCTGTTTAGTCTTGTGTCCCTGTAGTTCTGAGTGTCTGGCGCTTCGGTGAGTCTTTGACTCTAGCGCTACTGTGCGTTCGGCGCTTCTGAGGTGTTTCTTGTCCTGTCCTAGTTTAGTTCAGTTATGTCCAGTGTCATGTTCTGCGTTATGTTCACTAAAATCTTATTGTCAAGATTTAGCCTCGTCCTAGTCTTACGTCTGTGTTTGGGTCCACCACCTCTGTCCACATCAGACACTGGTGACCCCGGCATCGGAGTTTGTAACAGCACGGACCGACTTACACCCGGATCCAGCAGATTTTTTTTTTTTTTGTGCTTGTGAGGACTTTAACCTGGGGATTATCCCCGAGTCCTTAGACCGGGAGGTGGACTCCTCTCAGGCCCGGTCTGCTCCGGAGTTTGTGCCTCAGTCTCTCCGTGTGCTGAAGCACACACGGGAGAGACCATGTTCTGCCCTGGAGGGGGTGGAGCCACCTCCAGCGATCCTGTCTATTTCCCGTGCGTCGGACGGGTCAAGTTCTGTTCTGCCCCGGGAATGAGTAAAACGCCCCCGGTGATTCTGTCTGTTTCCCGTGCGCGGTCCAGTTCTGCCCTGGAGATGAGTGATACTTTCTGTACCCTGTAGCCGCCCCCACTCCTGTCTGCGGCTCTCCAGGACGGAGAGGCCACCCCCACTCATCTGTTACCGGCTCTCCAGGCAGGGAGGCCGAGTTCATCGCCTCCTCATCCATCTCTGGTGGTCCAGAGTTCGCTTCAGTTTCGGCGGCCCCGGGGAGGGGTCCGCTTCAGTTTCCTGTGTCCTGCGGCCCCAGGGAGGGGTCCGCCTCTGTTTCCTGTGTCTGTCCCTGCTCCGTCGGCCCGAAGGAAGATCCGCTTCCCGCTGCTGTTTCTGCGACCCAGTGCTGGTCCGTTCCTCTTCCTGCGACTCAAGGGAGGGTCTGCTTCTGTTCTTGTTCCGGCGACCCTAGGAGGGGTTCACTCAACCACAAACAAACAACCACAGATGTTTCTTTCTACATTTTTATCTTGTGCGTACCCTAACTAGAGGAGTATAAGGTTACTGTGTACAGAATGGTCTTTTGGATGGCCTCTGACTGGTTAGGCGCTCGGTGTGAATTCGTACCTTCAAGCTTTGAATACTGAGGATTGTCAGTATTTGACTGAATACTGAGGATTGTCTCCCAAGTTGTAGGTTGTGTGACAACTGAGTGTAGGTTTTGTACTCAGCAAACTGAAAAGATTAAATTGTAGTATTCAAAAACAAATTAATTGGAACCAAATTGTAGTTTATTAAACAAAAGAATTCATTAATTGCAGAAGAAAAAAAACATGACACAGTCCACCCTCCGCCAAACAGAGTCCCAAGGTCCAGCCCGTTCACCAGGGGCACCAGAAAACGATAACCGCAGGGAAAAGAAGCAGAACACTCCATCGGGTCGCAGGAACAGGAGCGGACCCCTCCTTGGGTCGCCAGAACAGGAACAGAAGCGAATCCCTTCTCTCGGGCCGCCGGAACAGGAATCTGAGAGGACCTTGCACCGGGCCGCACATGGCGAGAACAGGAACATGGTCTGGAACACTGGGCAGGCAATGATGACAGCGGCGTGGATCACTGGGCCTGGGCAGACGATGTCAAGAATGGTTGCGGTGAGGGGCCCTGTGTGGCGTAGAAACCTGGGCGGACGGCATCGGTGGTTGAAGAACCCCTAGGATGCTAAGCATGGGTCAGCAGGGTTCTCTGGAACGCCAGGCGTGGAGCCGAATGTCTCCCCTGGTTTGGAGTAGACTGGCGTGGACAAGATGAATTCCCCTGGGTCGTTGGGGACAGACGTGGACGAGATAGTCTCCCCTAGGTAGGCAGAGATGGACGTGGACGAGATGGTCTCCCCTGGGTAGCTAGAGGCGGACGTAGAAACTGCAACAAAGGCAGGGGCTGGAGATGGTAGAATGAGCAGCACAGGGGCATGGGTGATGGGATCAGCCGGGCGTGAGCGGGAGACTGCTACTGGGACTATAGCAGTGAGAGCAGGACTAGAGGCAGGTGGGGAAACTGAGTCCAGAGCACTGAGGGCTCCAGGTTTTCTATCCGTCTCGTGATGTCATGTTCTCCCTCTGTGCGCCTACCCTGTAGTTTCACCTGTGTTTAATTTCCTGTTTTGTTTTGTATTTAAGCCTGCCCTTGTGTGTCTGTCGTGGATATGTGATGATGTTGCTGCCTGTGGTTCCTGGTCACGTGAGTCTTTTTGTTCAGTCATGTAGTCATGTCACATTTATCTGAGAATCATGTTTAATAAAGTCACCATCGTCAAGTCACGTCCTAGTCTGAGTCTCCATAACCTTAATATGCTTCTTCTTGAACCAACCCTTTGTTGCCTTGGCCGTGTGTTGGATCATTGTCATGCTGGACCCAACCATGACCCATTTTCAATGCCCCGACTGACGGAAGGAGGTTCTCACCCAACACTTGACGGTACATGACCCCATCAATCCTCCCTTTGATGCGGTGCAATTGTCCTGTCCCCTTTGCAGAAAAACACGCCAAAGCTTAATGTTTCCTCCATATGTGACGGTGGGGACGGTGTTTTTGGAGTCACAGGCAGCATTCCTCAGCCTCCAAAAATGGCGACAACAACACTTTCACCCAGTCTTCCTCTGAATCAGTCAGATGTTTAGTGGCAAACTTCAAACGGGCCTGTAGATGTGTTGTGTTGAGCAGGGGGACCTTGCGGGCACAGCAAGTACGTGTAGTGTTACCAACTGTTTTTTTGGTGACTATGGTCCCTGCCTTGATATCATTGACAAGTTCCTCCCGAGTAGTTCTGGGCTAAATCCTCACTATTGTCATTATCATTGAAACTCCACTTGGTGAGATCTTGCATGGAGCTCCAGACCCAGGGAGATTGGCAGTTAATTTATGTTTCTTCCATTTGCAAATAAATGCACCAACTGTTGTCACCTTCTCACCCAGCTGCTTGGCGATGGTCTTGTAGCCCATTCCAGCCTTGTGTAGGTCCACAATTTTGCACATCTACCTGACATTCTTGGAAAGCTCTTTGGTCTTGGCCATGTTGAAGAATTTGGAATCTGGATCGATTGACTGATTGATTCTGTGGACAGGTGTCTTTTATACAGGTAACAAGCTGAGGTCTCCCAGTGTCAGCTCGTTACTTGTTTAAGATACACCTGGGAGCCGGAGTTCTAGATGACTCATAGGGGATCAAATACTTATTTCATTCATGAAAATGCTAATTAATATATAGCTTATTTTGAATAGCATTTTTCTGGATTTTTTGTTATTGTTTTGTCTCTCACTGTTAAAATAAACCTAGCATTGACATTACAGACTGATAATTTCTTTTAGTGGGCAAAATAATTCTTTTCCCCTACTGTATTAATTTAAGACATGGCTTGCACTTAAAACACGTTTATAAATCACACATTTTTCACAGAACGCTTCTAGCTCATTTACTGTTAAGATGTGTGTTATATGAACACACATTTCCACAGAGAGACTTTTTTCTTTACATTGGAACTCCTTTGAAAAACAATGAGACAGTAAGTTTTATTTGTTGGCTGCTCATTTAGGACAAATATTTTCAATACGTGTTTGTAGAGCTCATATAAATATCAACCAAGTAATGTTTAAGAGGTATAAAGACACCTGTGCAGAAATATAAATTACATTAACTTTTAAATTTTTTTGTGTTCTATTTAAATCTACTACAGTCAATGACCGTGACCCCTGTAAGACTGAGGGTCATCCTTGATCACAACGATGCCACAAAGCTCATTCTGCCAAGAGGGTTTCCAGACTCCTTAGAGGAATTGTGCCAGACTATGCGGACAGGTTTTGGATTGAAAGAAGAGATTCACCTTCAGTACCAAGATGCTGACTATAAAAATTAATTTATAAATGTATCAGACATTTCTGAAATAAGTGACAGAGATAATCTTAAAGTGACATACCTGCAAGAAATGAAGATAAAGATGATGCCATAACACATTCTCCAGTGGTACCTGGCCCATCAAACAGCTCATCAGTCTCCTAAAAAACTGATAATACTTTTTTATCTCCATCTACTGTTTCTTCATCATCTGCAAGACACTGTGTTTGGCCAAGTGTTTTCACCATTCCAAGTTTGATGTGTGATGCAGCACTTGAACTTGAAAGGGCTAATGCAGAGTACAAGACAAGTGGAACCTTTGGAGTCCTTCACCAAAACTGAAATCCCACATTTTGGAGCAATTGGCAGAAGAAATCATTAAATTCAAAGCTTACTCAACTGAAATGATTCGAATGATGTTGCAGAGACATTAAAACTCATCCTTCCTTTAGAGAACAGGGATCTTTCAATGGCTGTTTCAAGTGGAAGATTACCCTCAGGTATAAAATGGCCAACGTCCGGACCAAACTACAAGGCCTTGGGTGTGCTGAAATTGAGATCAATTCATTGAAAAACAAGGCCACTGAGAAAGAAGCCTAGCAGCGTTGAATGTGAAGAAACCAAAAAGATCTGAAGTAATCTACTGTACAGATCACCCAAAAGCAGGAATCACTGAGACTCGAACTGGAAATAATTGCAATGCTGTCAGACATTAGAAAGACAAATAATGACCTTATAGTGCCTGAGAAAATGGAGAAGACTTTCTCATACAGAAGGCAAGAAGTTCTTCAAGGATTGATTGCCAGCTCTCTTCACCGCAAAAGAGGTGCATATTCAGTATTACATTCACTTTTATGTGTCATAGTGTGCTCACCCACACACATTTAGAAAAACAGAAAATCAAAGTCTAAAACGGGCAATAAATACATGTGTCATGCTAGTTCTTTTCATTCATTTTCACAGTTAAGGTGTATTGTTTCTTTCCAGACGCAGAAGGAGTTTGTGCAGATTTTCACTGTCAAGATTTTTTGCTGAGCTTGACAGACACATTCCACATTCAGTTGATTCACCCCCACTGAGTGAATAGACAAAATACAACAACACCTGGACATTTATTTTAAATACTTTAAGGTTAGTGATTCTCAAACACTAATAAAGTTTATTTTGTTTTTTACCTAAAGTGGCTTTTTTTAAAGGCATTTTTTTTGTCTTTACACTGATTATTTGAAACCTCGGACTAATTTGGATTTTTCTTATTGCCCATGTGTCTCTTGGTTATTTTTTTGTGTAAAATAGTTGAAATGTTAAAATACTCTTGCACTCAATTCTGAGTTTACTTTAATAATGGACGTGTTTTTAGCTCAGTCGTTACTGAAAAGGTTTGTTGAAGTTTGAAGCCTTGAAACACAACATGTAATGTTGTCTAATGGCTTGTAGAAAAAACACATAATGTACATAATTTTGTGATTTTGATGACTTGACATCGTGCCAGCAAAATTTTTAAACACAATTTTTTCATCCTTTCAGATTTACATAGTGATGGCTTTGAATCTTTGTCTTTCTCAGGGGGTTGTTCCTGCTTCATTTAAAAGGGCCATAGTAGCCCCCATTTAAAAAAAAAAAAAAAACTAATCTGGATGCTGCTTCCTTAGAGAATTACAGACCAGTAATTCAACTTCTTTTCCTGGCAAAGATTCTGGAAAAATGTGTCCATGATCAGCTCCTAACTCATTTTCAGCAAAATTAGCTTTTTTATAGATTTCAGTCTGGGTTTTGCACAAGACATAGCAAGACATAGAATGTTGTTCTGCTGTTGCTGAACCTAACAGCAGCCTTAGACACAATTGATCATTCAATATTTTTACATCGATTAGAACATGGTGGTGGTCTTGGTGGCTCTGTTCTAGATTGGTTTCATTTTGATTTTACTAACAGATCTTATAGCGAAGCTTGGGATGGTTGCTCCTCCGGTCCTGTTCCTTTGACCTGCAGTGTGCCCCAGGGCTCAGTTTTAGGACCACATTTAATTTCACTTTATATGTTTCCCCTAGGTGAGGTTTTAAAGAAATGTATTGTATCTTATCACGTATATGCTGATGACTTGCAGGTTTACAGTTGTTTCTATGGCTGACCCATCTCCCCTTTCCCATCTAGTGGAATGCATCAGTTAAATCAACTCCTGGCTCGCTAGTAACTTACTTCACCTCAATGTTAATAAATGTGAGCTCATTTCATTTGGCACAAACCACTGCGCATTTGAGGCTTTGTCATTCTCAAAAGCCCGTCGTCAGGAACGTCGGAGTTTTCTTTGATACCAAACTGCGTTTCGGGGGAACACGTGAACAGTGTTGAGAGCTTAATTTTACCAGTTACGTTTGCTTAGAAAGGTGCAGCCTTTTCTTAGCCGCAAGGACCTTGAAAGAGTCATTCATGCTTTCATCAGCTCTAGACTGGACCACAGCAACGGCCTGTATGCTGGCATTATCAAGTCTCTCCTTGCTCGCCTCCAGTCTGTTCAGAATGCGTCAGCCCGGTTTCTGACCACATCCAAAAAGTCCTGTTATATCACCCCTGTACTTCGGTCCCTCCATTGGCTGCCAGTTGAGTGTGGCATTAGATTTAAGATTTCAGTGTTTGCTTTTAAAGCAGCCATGGAACTGCTCCCCCATATTTAGCGACCTAATCCACCCGTACGTCCCAGCACGATCGTTGTGTCCCACTACACTGTTCTGTGTAGTCCAACACTAAATGCTGGGGTGTCCACGCTTTCTGTCATGGCCCCACAATTATGGAAGGCCCCACCTGTGGAAATAAGGTCTTCCTCCGAAGTTTTAAATCAAAACTGAAAACCCGCCTTTTTATTCTAGCTTACGAATCTGGCAGCAGTACTTGAATTGGGGTTTTACACATTGTATATTTGTTTTATGCTTATGTTTTAGTCTTGCTTTTTTTGCCGTTATTATCATATCTACTGTTTTATTCCAGCTTTTATTGCTGTTACCTGTACAGCACCTTGGCCAACTCTGTTTTGGGATGTGGTGCTTTATACATAAAGTTTGATTTAATTAATTCGATTTCCCAAATGGCAGCAAAAATAAGCACGCTTAGCGTCGTTCTGTCCTAGATGACGCTAGCATTCCGCGCTGGGCCCAATTTACTCATTCTGAGCCACTATATATGTGTTGTGGGTTTTGTGGAGTCTGATATCGGCCACATACCTGAAATAGGGGGAAAATAATCTAAATAGTGATGTGTTGTGTTTCCTCATTCTCGAATTTAATAGAATGAAGGAACTTGCGTGATTTTCCCCAGGTTTGTGGGAGGAGACCAAAGTAGTAGATTCCAGGCCAGTAGCTCAAGGCAACTGCATAGATACCAGATCTATGACTGTTAAAAAAAAGTTAATCATGTTTTAATATTTCACCCTGTCACGTAAGGACAGTGGAATGCTGGCGCTTGACACTGTGACCTGCTGGGATTGTGAAACAATGACACTATCGCCCGAGGCAATGATTACATGAGTATGCTTCCTCCTAAGACGGACAGAACCCTGTGTCGTAAAAGATGTCAATTTCATCATTAAAAATATATTTATCATAACTGAAAATAATGCTGGACTAATTAGTCATATGAGGTATTTCACTTTCTACTAAATCCTTCCCCTAATATCTTTCCCTATTCTTACTGAAATCAGCCTATTTAAGCCTTTAATTACCATCTGATGATTTCAATGGTCCCATCTTTCCTTTCTACATCAAAAATTTTGCTATGACTTTTTTGTTGACTTCAGCTTTTCTGATTTCACATCCTAAAGGGTCAGAGCAGGTCCACAGAATTTCTCCCTTTCCTAAATCCACTCTGATAACTGTAACAAAACTGGTGACAGTGTTTGATGAGAGTAGAGGTGGTGGACCCAAAAGCAGACTCAGACCAGGACGTGACGTGACTTGACTACAATGATTTTATTAAACAAGATACTTAAACTCACAAACACTTGACTCAACTTGACTTGACTTGACTATGGCTACATGACTAGACTTAATGAAAGACTCACGTGACACGGAACAACAGACACCACGTCACGGAACTCTCCGAACTCAGACATCATCAACATCATCACAGACATCAACATTACAGAACTTCACAGAACTCGGGCACGACAAAACACAAAGAAGCACATGTCACTAGAAACACCAACAACAGGCTCATAGGAAACGTTAGACATAAACGGACCGACAAGGACAGAGACATGAAGGGAGGCTGAAATACAACTAAACAGGAAATCAAACAACTGAAAGTGAAACCACTAATTACAGGGGAGGAGCACAGAGGGAAACGTGACATCATGAGACACAACAGAAAACCTGGAGCCCTCAGAGCACTGAGGGCTCCAGGTTTTCTGCTGTGTCTCACAGCCTGTTGTGACTCACAGCCAAACTTGGCTGTAATGTTCTAATGGCATTGCTCTTGCTACTGATTCACAATATTTCCAATAATCTCTTTTTTTATATTCCCCACAGTTTCCAATTTTCTTTAGTAATCAACTCAAATCTGAAAACAAATCTGTTCTTTTTAAGAGTTTCAAAGCTTCTATTTGAAATGGAATCTTTTGTTACATCTAACACAACTAACTATAAGTCTATACCTCATTTACTCATTCATATCTAATAATAGAATAGATCTTGCCTCACCCACAGTATTACACTTGTTCCAGTCTGCCTTTTCAAACGACCCCCTTCTCCTTCTAGCTTTCATTTTCTGCGCCTTTACTGGATAGTGATTGCTTCCTATTGTGCTTCTCTAGAAACCTTCCAGTGATTGTGAGACTAATGTTATAGCTAGTGTAGAGTCTGTGGCTTTCACCACAAGTAAAATTCCAAAGTCACTCTTGCTCATCTTGTGATTTAAACCTTCTTTGACACATGCTGCATGGAGCAACGCTGATCTGTGGGGCTTCCTGTTGAGTTGTTTTGTGACGTTCCTGACCCTTGTCCATCCTCGCTGGCTCACATCTTCTCTGTTTTTCAGTATTAAACACCGTTGATGTCATTTTCTATTCTGTTCCTACCTGCTGTCTTTTCCTGCTGTGACTGCCTCCACACATACTGTACGTGTACATCAGCTACAGATGATATATGTTATATGTTCACCGCTGCTACACAGAGAGCTGCTACTAATATATTTTTTATAATTATTTGTAGTTAAAGTTTTCTGAAATCTAAAAATAGCATAGTCAGTACCATCACATGGCGTTAGCCACCATCAGAGGACAGCATGGTTATTTCATGGTGTTCTCACAGCAGAGACGCTGAATGAAGGTGTGAATATTTTTTTAAATGAGATGTCAGTGTTTGTTATAGAAGTTTTACTATCTAAAGGGACCTGATACATATAAATCAAATTAATTGTGTAGACCTTGTTCTAATCTTAAGTGTTGCATGAGGTATGACTCATGCTGTCACTCCTGTCTCGTTTCACAGTTTTGTCTTTGTGGCGTTGGGCCTGCCCTGTAGATTCGCCATCTATTCCCTAGCAGCAGTCAAGAGTTGTTTAAGAAGGGCTGAACTGCACTCGGAGCATTACGATGCTGTCTGTGTACTTCTGCTTGCAAGAATAAAAGACAACAGAAAGACAACGTTGAGTGACTTATGGTTTCTTCATCAGTTTCCTGATAATTTGCCTCCACAGTTTGCTAGAAAATGTCAAGCTAATTCTGTTTATCACAGATACACTGAAGTACTTTTGAGAGGTGGGTGGATTCACTCACTTTCTACCCACTTTCGTCCCTGTAAGGGAAATGATGGAGGGAATGATGGAGCCTGTCCCAGCTGTCAGTCGAGAGAGACCCAGGGAAAACTCTAGACAAGTCACCAGGCTTTAGAATCTCCAAACTACCTGACAGCATGTCTTTGGACTGCAAACACAGAGAGTCACCTAAACCTGAAGTAAAGAGAGTGAAGTTTGACATGAACCATATGAAACGATTGTTACATAACAAGAAAAAAACATCTGAAATAATTTACAATTATTATATACAAATTATTTTAAATTAAAGGAAAGCATTGAGCAAAAATTGTGATAAATCACCAAAATCCAATCAAATGTGCCAAGATTTAGCATTTTGTATGAAGTCTTTATTCTCTTTTATTATATCTACATTAATAGCAATTTTATAGCAATATACAGCTACTGTACATAACAGGCAGAGTGCTTCTTTTACTTTTACTTATTTTTCAGATTCCAGATTAAGCACAGTGTAAGGCTGGGTCTTGACACTGTGACCTGCTGGGATTGTGAAACAATGACACTATCGCCCGTGAGGCAATGATTACATGAGTCTACTTCCTCTAAGACGGACAGAACCCTGAGTGTGTAGTTCAATGAAGCAGAGGTGGAGCAAGATGAGAAAACCTTTGTTCCATTTGGGTAATTCCTGACTTAATGGAACAAAAGTGGCTTATATACATATAGTGTGAGTAGTAGTAGACGTGTCCATGTCCGTGACCTCCAGTCTCACACACAGTTCAGGCTGCTGTTCAGGAAGCTTGTTAAGGGGCTTGAGAGCAGAAAAGCAGAACGACTACTAAATCATTTGCTCCTGTAGAGTCTTTATTTTGTGTTTGTCTCCAGGGAAACTGCTCCTGCACAGCAAACTGTGAATGAAGAGTAAACTGATTAAGACTTTAAGCGTCACACAGACGTGTGTAGACACATTTCACCACACGTTATAAAGCACACACTGCTCCTGATGTCACAGGCTCAACATGTCAAGCACAAAAATCAAAGCAACAGCAGTTATTTACGTGTGAAATACTTCCCTCCCACCAGCTATAGGAGTGAACAGTTGCTTTGAAATGATTTATCATCACCGCACCTGTTCTCTCCTTATCAGTCTCTGCTTTTCAGTGAGAGATTACACTGATTATAGTATAATAACAATATTAAAGTGCTTTGACTAAAGGTCTTGACCAATTGTCTTTATTCAAATATCTGAAGATGGGAAATATTGACAGTTGTATCTACAAACACACCTCTAAATTTAAAGCTGCAGCCAGTAGTAGGAGATGGAACATAGGAGTCTATAAGCTTTGCTGGCTGGTGCAGTCCTTCTCTTTGTCGTGTGTCATGTGACTCCTCTCCTGTAACAGAAATTATAAATACGTGCATTCCACATGGGTTCAGCTTCAGTAAATCACTCTGACATAATATACACATTCAGCATATGTTGTTTGGATCCACATGCTCTTTTCTCCTGTGGTTTATCATGTAGGACAGAAGGATCATGTACGTTACTAGTTTCTGATGCCTTTTTGAATCTCAGCGACTATAAAACTTTAATATTAAGTGTCAATACAGTACATAGTCTAAAGCTTCGTGTTGCTTCTAGACAGAAGCACAGTCTACACTGTATGCTGGTGGTGTTATAACAATGATTTTTATTTTTTTTTACACAGAGACAGGCAAACTTTCTTCCCAGTTCTATTATGTTTCGCCATCAGGAAGTTTCGCTTGGCTCGCTGGTCTGGTTTCCCTCTGTTCCACCCAGACACTCAGTGAACCCAGGTCAGCTTTCTGTTCCCTCTCACGCCCACCAGAAGCTGCAAAATGTTGTCTGAGGGATTTATCACTCTGGTGTCAAGGCAGCAGAAGAAGACTGGTAAATTGTAACCATACCAGTAATCTGGTGAGTTGCGTTTATCTCAAAGCTAGACATTCTTAGTATTGTGTCACATTTATGAAATCCTTAACTGTTGCTTTATTAATTCTATTATTCGTGTATTTTAAACTGTTACGTTATACAATAAAGTCTTGGTTGTATTTCAATACGTTGGTAACATGCCAGTGAGTCAACGGGTGAAACGACAGAGACACAAAGACACAAAAGATTTTACTTTAAATGTACTTCTTTTTATCTCCCCTTAGTGAAAGTCTACTAATAAATCACTATTTACTGTAACCTCATCTTATACTATAGCCCTGCTACTGACAGCTGAGCCACAGGTGGTAGGATGAACACAGGGTCCCAACCTTGAGAAGAATCAAGCTCCCCCAGGGAATTTTAGGAGAAGTAAGATTTGAGCCATAGACAATTGAGCTGTGAGCACTGACATTTTCCCTGGGGTGTGAATCTGGCTGAAGTCTGGCCATTCAGTGCTCTATGATTGGTGAGATCCCTCTTAAAGCAGGACAAGCTCTCAAACAGGTTCCTGCCATGCCTCACCCTGCTCATTTGCCAAATGCCCCTGCCCTTCCCACCGCTCGTTAGCCGGATCAGGCTTGTTCAGTCAGTCAGAGGCTGGATGACACATGAATTCGCATTTTTCAATTTGTGAGTGACTAAAGCCAAACTTTTCCAGATACGTATCTTGTCACCGAACTTTTATTCATTTTGGTTATTTACCTGTAGCATCACAAACACAACAGCATAGTCTATGCTATGAAGGTTTGAGCCTAAAGTACGGTTCTGAGGTCAGTAACAGCTGCTGGTTCGCATTCATGAGAACAAAAGCTTGAAGGTATTAAGGATATCTCATCTAATTTTTGTAGCATTTCACAGCTGCACCGATTTGATCATTTCACAACAGTTTGGCAGGCTTAAACTGGTTTCAAGGCTTCTGCCCTCGTCATCATTGCCATCACAGGTATGTCTTCATCATGACCTGCTGCCCAAGCTCACTGCTCCTTACGTTACCTCCAGGCCTGCTCTCCTTGCGTCTATGGAGAACTGTATCATCCAGATCACACTGTTGATGATGAGACATAGTCTTGATTGTTTGGCTGGTTGTCAAAGCAACCAGTCTGATGTAATGAACATGTCTTTCCAGCACCGGTGATGTAACCTATGATGCACCTTCTTCGTGTATCTTGCCTGCTAACAGCATGTTGGTTACTTCTTAACCATTTTTCAGCCAGTTGACCAACACAGGGAAGAGTCAGTCTTGGTCCAACCACAGCTTCTCTTATTACTATGTTTTATTATACTCGTCTGTGGGCAACCACATGCATCTATTCTAACCTCTAATCACTTTAGTTTGCTTTCTATCCAGCCCTTTCATTGCGCAACTACTGGCATGTGAAGGGCTGCGTGTGCGAAGCTCGCAGTGGGTGGGTTGAGAGGCGGGCCCACTTCTGTCAGCCTTAAAAGCCCACACGAGTCCCCTCCACCAGAACCAGCCAAGCCAGAGAACGCAGGCCGAACTGCGAACAGACGGACGCGGCCCAGCGCGGAGCAGAGCTTTCACCGCTGATCCAAACAGGAACCTGCGCCCAGCAAGTAAGCGACTGGCAGAGTTAACGGTTCCGTTCAGTTCTGTGTGACACGGAGGCGCCGCGTCGCTTTGTGCTGAGCATCCTTCATGTCAGGCTGCAGCTGCGCTGGGAGGAACTTTACCGAAGTTTAGACCTCAGTTCGTCTCCAGTCGTACGGCGTCGTTGTTTGTTGGTGATCACCCAGCAGCAGTGGACACTTGTCCCACAGCGTCCAGATGAGATCCTCATATTTTCTGTAAGGTTCAGCAGGACGTTAAGAGAAGCAGCCAGTTAATTAAAGTCACACAGACTGAAGCTGGCGCTGATTGGGAGCAGTGACTTGAATTTTCAGCACTTTTATCTTGGAGGCAGTAGGAAAACCAGCATGTCAATACAAACCAAAGGAGTCACACAGAGAGAGGAAGGAGAGGAAGACATGATAGGCAAAGGCAAACAAAACTTCATTTCAAGCTTGGCTGATGGCTCTATTAGAAATCCATTTAAGTTAGAGATGAGCATGGTGGCCAAGAACGAGGCTGCTGGAATGGCTTTTCATGGCTTCCGGGGTTTGAGCAGATGACTCTATTTGGCCATTTTTAGGCTGCATAAGGTGCAGTGGGAAGATAACTACGCTTTGAAGGGTCTGGAAAATACACCAATTACTGCTAAAACAGGTTGGACATTAGTATTTGGCTTTGTTTGTGTTAATTATTTGCTATGTTAACAGAACGCATTGTCAAGAACAATTCGCTCATTTGGTTTTGATATATGTGCACGTAAAAAGGTCTGTTGTGTCTCTGTTGTAAAGGAATTTGCAACAAATTTAAGGAGGAGACATCATCCAACCACCAGATAAACTTTATGCACATACACGGCCACACCCTCACCACATTCTGTGCTTACATGGATGTTCAGGCTCTGCTGAAGGCCGTCCCTCCGCCCACTCAGCTGTTCCCTGGCCTTTGACCTGTGACTTCAAAATTGCAGCCAACTAGCTCATCCTGTTTGATGTACTCCTTGAATTTCTAACCAAATGGAGCACGTCAAGACTGCATTTAGGACTAAGATTAAGAACTGAGCAAGCAGAATGCTGAAACTGAAAAGTGGTGAGACACACGCACGACATACGCATGGAGCAGCAAATGCATTTTCCAACATAACTACCATATCATCACGCTCTTACAATAATGGCCTAGGTCATGTTTGGTTGTAAGTAAGTATTTTTTTGTACATCTGATTCATTTTTTTCCATTTTTTGAAAAACTTGAAAATATGCCTTTTTTTGTAACTAGTAAAAACTAAAAAAAAACAAAACAAAAAACAACATGCTATAAATTATTTATGATTAATCGTTAGTGACAGTTATAGTGGAAGAATTTAAAGTAGACGGGGTTTAAGGCTGTTTGGAAAAGCAACGTCAGCCTATAAACCAAGCACAACATCACTAATCACTAGAAGAATCTTTGCATTTCATGTTGACGCTGTAGATGGATCTCTTTCAGCCAATGTCGCAGCCCTGTGAAGCTTTGGTGTTGAGATTGATGAGTTGCAGATATTGAAAAGAAGGAGATGAAAAGGTCTGTTCGGCATGTAACCGTGGCTTTAGTCAAGGATGGGAGTACGGAGGCCTGTCTCCAAAGGGACAAATGGTCAGATTCCATTCTGATGTTAGTGCGTCTGCTCATAGGACCTGTAGCGCTGTGTTCCTACACGCACATATTTACATACACAGAAACACGATGTTCTGTCAGCTGGGCTGAGGCAGACGGCATCCAGCTGCTGAGTGCAGCAGACAAGGACCGGAGAGCAAACAACCCACGATCTGACAGCAAAGAGAATGTCATCACTGGAACGTGCAAAAAAAAGAAAGTGTTCGGGGTATTTCAAGAAAGAATAATGAAGAAACTATTTTGCTGAATAAATTGCTGAATGCAATATCTGTATGGAATGAAATGTGAAATGTACTGTAGTACTCACACACCCTGTGTTTTGTAGATACAGGCAGGGTTTGTGTCTTCTTAACTGTACCTAGTGTGGTTTTCATATGTTTTGTTGTTACGTTTGCCTGCTAGGATGCCAGGTGAGCGGCTAACAGTAAGAAACACTGCCGAGGTCGGGCGCTTCCCTGGAGCAGCCCCACCCATCAAAGTGGAGCTGACCATTCAGAACGAGGCGCAGAAAGTGGAAGAAGGATGCTGTCGTCGCTGGTGGAAGAAGATTTGTCCGTGTTGCTGTAAGCGTCAGAACTCTACCTCCTACGATTTCACTGATAAAGTGGAATTTATTAAACCCCCAACCCCAGAGCCTGCAAAGCAAACATCAGAGAATGGAGAAGCGAAAGAAATGGAAGGTAACGAAAGTGGCATGTGGGGACATCTTCAGCTTCAACTGTAGCTTATATTACACTTTCATTTCTCAGAAATGAAGTTGTCAGTATGTTCGGTGGATCTGCTGAGCTCCAAGACCGGTCAGAACAGACTGGAGCATCACACCGACCAGTATCACGGGGACGAGCTGATCATCCGCCGAGGACAGAGCTTTCAGATCGAGCTGGAGTTCAACAGGCCATTCAGTGCTGAGACTGACAAACTGCACTTGGACCTGAAAACAGGTAGGAGACGACAAATAATAGCAAGAAGCTTCAAGACACAGTGCCAGACTCACAGAAATGAAAAAGCAAGGCCATAAATAAAATGAATCCAAACATTAAAACATACGCCTGAAATGCATACGATGTCTGAAACCAATGTATGAGAAACACTGAAGAGCAAACCCGAGTGTGGGAAATGTGGTCAAACTGGTACACATACTGTAGCTGGCATGTTTAAACCACATGGTTCACATTCCATCCACCAGCCTGCTCTTAATGGGTTCCAGCCCCCAGCTCACTGGTCACCTCCCTTTGGTATTTAAAGGCCTCGAACTACAACTATCCATGGTAAAGACCATGATCACCACACAGAAGTCCTAAGATTAGATGTTATGTAGATAGATGTAGGGCGGTGAGGAGAAAAGATCCAAACAAGCTTCTTTTACTGTTACATTTGCAGGGACAAGGCTTTGCCTTACTGTCGCTGCTGTGCACCTCCTTTGTACGATTAGGTAGAGGATAACGATCCGGAGTTGATTTTCAACTGAGGAAGAAAACAGACGGCTCATTTTATTGACTGTGAAGCCCTTAGGGTGAGAGGGCGGGTGGGGAGTTATGAACAATGGTTTGGTGATATCCTCCATATGCGGTTCAACAAATGTTAACTAACGACAAGCAGGGTGTCACAAGACAACGAGATAAGAAAGCGTCCAGTAAGACTTGATCCAGTATCTAGTAAAAGGCAGCGGGATTGTTCTCTCTAAGTTTAGCATCACAGACAGATGGTTTTATTTAGTGCTGGTGTGTGATTGTTGGAGGTTTTCAATTCAGAATTTTGTTTCTGTGGCAACAAAGCTGTAAAGTCACACCATGATTCATTTATACAGATGTTTGCCGTGATTGTGTGATCATTTAAACAGATGAACAAATAATGTTAGACACATACTGGAGTTTAATTTGTATCCACCCTCATGTTGCAATGAAGCTTGAAGGGTTTTATTTAGTCACGATGAGGATTTTTGAATTACACCATCAGGTGAGATGACTTGTTCCCGTGACATTTCGTCATTTGGCCCAACATTCTGTTGTTTTGCTGATCTCCGCTGATTAAAATCTTTTTTCTTTGGCAGACAGACTAGAGTTTGATAAATACAAATAAAGCTAATCTTGTGAGACATTTCTAAAAAATGTTTACGCACCTGTCCTGGTACAACACTAATCAAACACATGTCCTGTGTAGGTCCCCTACCTTTGGTGTCTAAAGGCACCCACGTCATCATTCCTACGGTCAGTGAGCTGGAGGATGAACGCTGGGAGGCCAAAATTGTAGAGCAGAACGGAAACAGGATCAAGCTGTCCGTCAACTCTCCAGCCAGCAGCGTGATTGGACAGTACCGGCTCACTGTGATGACCAGCTCTGTCAAGAATGCTGCCCCATCTGCTCACGACTCCAACAAACACATCATCATGCTCTTCAACCCATGGTGTGAAGGTAGGACCGGCAGTAGGTGTGAGCCTGGCACCGTGTTTGTCGTGAGCGAGGGCAGAAATGTGTGAGAGGAAGGAAAGCTGAAACGTACAGGAAGGTAAAAGAACAAACGTATTATAATTAGTGGCATCGTTCTGGTTGTCAGTGCATCACATGCCTGTCTATTATCAAGTTACACGTGGATAAGTAAGGTCACCGCGTGAGTGTGGCTGAATTTACATAACTGGTTGTAGCCAAAGGAAGTCATCCCAGCATTCATTCCTTCATTTAAACTGCTGACCTGCTAACCTTCCACAGAAATAGACTTATTAATTATTGATTATTAAACATATTTTGGTCTTTGTTGCTTCTTGTAGTTTGCTATAAACACAGACTTTCTGGAAAGAACGAGCTGTAGCTGTAGCTGTGGGTGTGGATGTGAGGCTGCTTTTCATCATGGGGCTGTTGCTTTTGGCTGCATGCCCAATCTTCTCCTCCCCCTTCAATCTCTTATTCCCGAAACCAATCTCTCCCTCACGCTTATAAAAGTCAAAATCATACAATTACTGGATTAAATGCCATGGGGCCAGCTCACAGTGATACCCCAGCTAAGCTGCTGACAACATGTCTTCTGCTCTGCTTGGATTGCTTCCTTGTGTATTTCTGGCTCTTTACATGCCTTTCCCACCCATCTGCTCACCCAGCTCTCACTCCTTCACCTCCTGACTTCATTCCTTCTCTTTCTTTATATCTTTCTATGTGTGTGTGTGTGTTTCTCCTGCATTCCAGACATATTCAGTAAGAGCTGCCAGATAATGTCAGTTCCACCTCCCTCTACTTCCTGCTGTAAAACCTTACACTGTTTGCTTCACTTTCTCTTCCTCCCCCTTTCTCTTGCAGGCATAACTTCCCTTCCTTTTGTTGAACCCCTACATTCCACTTGCTGCTTTTTGAATACTCCGCTATGTTTACTGCTCTGTCTGCTTTTTTCCACCCACACTCACATGACACTCTTTTACAGACCCCACAAGTAACCACGAAAGAGCAAAAGATAAAGACATGGAAAATTCAAGTCAGGGGTGCACGCCCATCTGACTAAAAACAGTCTGTTTCCCCACTGCAGGGTCCATGGGGCTATTGTGTTTCTGAACTGTTTCCTGGTATTGGGTGCTGCTCTGCTACATAATTTGTGGAAATCTAAGGGGGTTATCTTACGTGTAAAGTGTGGTGATGAAAACTGGTTGCGTGCTCATGTAACTATGTCATGTCCATCCAGACGACACAGTGTTCCTGGATGACGAGGAGGAAAGAAAAGAGTATGTGCTGAATGACACCGGCAGGATTTACTACGGCACAGAGAAACAAATCGGTGCCCGCACATGGAATTTTGGTCAGGTACGAATATGTTTACGGTTTTGAAAGTATTACGTCATTTTGCAGAAGCACTCATAAATAATAACACTGGAGCTCTACTAAATGGCTGAGATGGATTAAATACATCAGACTTTACCGACACAGGCAAGAGAAGCCTAGAGCATCACCAACAACCTTACACTGTGGCGCTCACAAACAGATGAATGGCAGTGAGGCCAGTGTTAATCATGTATTAATCATTTTATTTCTGGCTTTGCTGATGATGAAGAACGTGCTTTTAAATTGCTCAGTAGTGTTTTCAGTATTCCAACAGTTGAATATAGCATCATTTGAATACAGCATCATCATATAGCATCACAGCTCCATTTTCTCCAGACTGGATTAAAGCAGTAAAGCAGATACAAACTGTACGTCTGACTAGTGGTGGACAGACTGTATAACATTGTCAGTTTGGCATCTCTCATACTGTAAGTCCGTTTTGGTACTTATGTGTGTTTTTTGTGTGTAGTTTCATGAGGGAATCCTGGACGCGTGCTTGTTCATCCTGGATAAGAGCGACATGCCTCCTTCTGGTCGTGGGGATCCTGTCAACGTAGTCAGGGTCATATCTGCCATGGTGAGCTGACATGTGTATATGCTGGCCTTGAATGGCTTGAATGATGATAATGCTAGCATTTCCAGAACAAACATCCACTTACTGTATGTTACCTTCCCTTGAATACCTTGTTTCAGATAAATGCTCAGGACGACTTTGGAGTTCTGGTTGGGAACTGGTCTGGGAATTACTCGGCTGGAGTCTCTCCTACAGCTTGGAGCAGCAGTGTGGAAATCCTGAAGACATATCACGCCTCCAACGGAACCCCTGTGTCATATGGACAGTGCTGGGTCTTCTCCGGGGTCACAACAACAGGTGAACGTGCAACAATAAGACAGTTGGTGTCGGAGGAAAAGCTATACTGTACTGTACCAGCATATGCTTTGTAGGTGGGTGCGTCATCACGGGGGCACCCAGACTTGGTACTAATATTAGTTCAGTCATCAGTTTGATGGTGAGCAAAGCCTGCATGCAGCGATGGCATGATAACAAGTCACAGTTCACATGCACTGTGAATACTGGCATTCCTGTCATAGCGGCCACATTTAACACACTGAGCCAACGGTGCTGCTTTCTTTCCATCCAGCCATGCAAACGCCACTATGGTAAAAACGTGAATGTGGCTCTTCACGTGAACTCATTCTAATTCCAGTGCTCCGGTGTCTTGGCGTACCTGCACGCAGTGTGACCAACTTCCAGTCTGCTCATGACACCGACGTATCCCTCACCACTGATGTTTTCTTTAATGAAAACCTGGAGCCAATCGACGCCCTCAACAGAGACTCTGTCTGGTAAGATGTTTGCTTCTGCATGGCCAGGAGAATGGCCAGCTGCTAAATCCATACCTTAGATATGATGGAAAGCGGCTCCTCTCTACTCCACTGATTATCCTGTTTTTACCTGTGAGTTCTCTTAAATATAACTTGGTCATTTGCATTGCAATAAACTGTATATATTATTAGGATTTACTCTGTACTACTGTATAGATATCGTTAAAATGTAGAAGCAGCTTTGCCAGATGGGAAATTAAGAGGTTGCTCTTAACTGTTTATATTTTGAAACAAACTGTTGTATGTACTACAAAAAATCAGGGCAGTACATGTAAAAACTGAGCTTTTCTATGTGCATGAAGCTGCGGTGAGAGAAGGAAATAACACAGAAGCTCAGCCATTTAAATAAAACAATAAAAGCACTTAAACACACCCACCTGGCACCGCTCATGCCTCAAAAGGACAATAATTGTTATTGTATATGGCAACACTGTGCAGCACGAATGTCTAACGGGACAAGTATAGACACTTTGAGAATATTAGTGACCAGAACTGTTTCTGAGCTATGATGCATCTAGATCCTGACTGGAAATCATTGTACATGTTATTCCTACGCGTTGCTATTTTTTCCTAGGATTTTAAAAAAGAGGGCAGATTGGATATTGGCCTATAATTAGCTAGAGTTTGTATTTGGAATTAACCTCTTCTGATTCAACAGTACACTCTGAGGCTGGTGCACCATCAACTACTAGACAATTCACCAGTTCATGAGAAAATAAAGGAAAAACAATTATGATAAGATTTAACCCAAGTACTGAACCAGTGCAAAACTCAGACAGAGCATTCGTTTCTTTTTTTAACCTGAAAGTAACCTCATTTTGACGCATCTCAATCCTGTCGCCCACTAGGAATTTCCACGTGTGGAACGACTGCTGGATGGCCAGACCTGACCTGCCTCCGGGTAATGGAGGCTGGCAGGCTGTTGATTCCACGCCCCAGGAGACGAGCCAGGGCACGTTCTGCTGCGGCCCTGCATCAGTCAGTGCCATCCGCTCCGGCCAGGTCTACCACAAGCACGATGCACCTTTTGTCTTTGCCGAGGTGAGAGAACCAGGATCTGTTTTTTTAACGTAGTGTGTCTTGCTTTATACCTTTACCAACAAACAATGCAGACTTTGGTTAAGCTTTGTTGTTAGTATATAAAACACAACACTCACAAGCCTTGAGATTTGAACTCACTGTTTCTGTTGGCACTTTCCCATCAGGTCAACAGTGATAAAATTTACTGGCAGAGGAACGCGGATGGTACTTTCAGTCAGTTTCACATTGAGAAGAAAGCTGTCGGTCACTGCATCAGCACCAAAGCAGTGGGCTCTGATGATCGAGAAGACATCACACACCTGTACAAACACCCCGAAGGTGCCAATGCGTGTTTTAGCCAATTCACAGTACAAGCAGCTATTAGTTCATGTTTGGAACCATTATCTATATATTTCTTTTGCATTAGTTTGTGTTTGTTCTGAAAATCTTTGTGCCGTATCTCTGCTTCCTGTCACACACTGTCATTCATCTTCTCCTTCCACTTTTCTACCAGGGTCAGACGAAGAACGCATCGCAGTGGAGACTGCTAGTCGTTATGGGAGCAAGCCAGATGTCTACTCCAAAGCCATGGCAGAGGACGTGAGTGTGGACGTGAAGCTAGAGGGCGAGGGGCCCAGGATGGGTGCCGATGCTAAGCTGAGCATCGTGGTGAAGAACCTGAGCTCGCAGCCTCGTCAGACCACCCTGCACAGCCAGGTGGCTGTCATGTACTACACCGGTGTGCTGAAAGGCACCATCAAGAAGGAGCAGATGCAAGTGGAGCTTTCAGCTAATGAAGGTTGACTTTCCACCACACGCAGCTGCTCTAATCTTCAGGCTTAAACCACAGACTGTCTATTGTCTGAAATGTTACTCTCACAGTTCCAGACTAGCATAATGACCCACTCTTTGCATGTTCTCGTACACATTTGCTCTACACATATTTTGCGTTTCACTTTCTGTGGTAAAGCCATTAACCATGCAGAACACGTCTCTGTACCTGTCCACACAGAAAAGACGATTGAATGGGTTCTGCCCTACCAGCAGTATCAAAACCAGCTGGTGGATCAGGCAGCCCTGATGCTAACGCTGACTGGAAAAGTCCGAGAAACCCAACAAGTGTTAGCCAATCAGACCACGTTCAGGCTCCGCACACCGGACCTCAACATCACGGTAGGTTTTAAATTAACGTTGTTCATCTAAAACTCTGGAACTGGGAGAAAGTTGAGCCTGTCCCACTTTTGTCTCTGGCAGCCTGTGGGAGAAGCTGTGGTTGGTAAAGAGATGACGGCTAAGATCACCTTCACGAACCCGCTGCCGCGCACACTAAAGGACGTGGTATTCAGAGTGGAGGGCCTGGGTCTGCAGAAGGGCCATGAAGTCATTGTTGGGTAGGAGCATAGCAACAAGCTACAACCCCCACCTTCCCCACCTTCCCTTTCTAAAAGTCTTATATTGTACGTATCTTGATCCCTTTCAGTGATGTGGGTAGTCACGCCACAGTGACCCTGACTGAGCACTTCATCCCTGCACAACCTGGACCCAGGAAGCTAGTGGCATCCCTCGACTGTAAACAGCTGACACAAGTGCACGGGGTGGCTGATGTACATGTTCTGGAACAATAAGAGGAAATCCCCACATCAACTCGCCTGTATGAACTGAATTATACGAATCAAGTCATACACTTTCCAGAAAGTTTATTTTGTATTACAACTAATTTCTATTTTCTGATATGTGGAACTATAAATGCAATTAACAACTGTAGCCTCACAGTATATGTGTATTTATGCTTCACTCTATAGAGTTTAATTGAGCTTCAATTAACTATTCATAGGGCGGCACGGTGGTGTGGTGGCTAACACTCACAGCGAGAAGGTCCCGGGTTTGATTCCCGTAGGTGACCGAGTTTTTCTCCGGCTTCCTTCTACAGTCCAAAGACATGCAGTTGGACTGATTGGAAAACTCTAAATTGCCCGTAGGTGTGAGCGTGTGCGTGTCTGCTTGTGCGTCTCTATGTGTGTGACCCTGCGACAGACTGGTGACCTGCCCAGGGTGAGCCCTGCCTCTCGCCCATAGACAGCCATGATAGGCTGCAGCACGCCCGCGACCCCTACAGGGAAGAAGCGGTAGAAGATAAATGTGTATTCATATTGTATATTGTTTTTTTTAATCATTTTAAGGCAAAACTATGTGAAGGTGCATTTAGGTCTAGTGGGGTAGTATTTCACGATGACTGTGAATACTGTATGAACTACTCAGACACTAGTTAGTATTTGCAGACAAAATGATGAATTACTTACTGGAATAGGGAAGGATACTGAAAAACATGTTTACAGGAGGTGAAGCTGAAATTGGTGAAGACATTACGGCAAATGGCTTGAAAAGCATTTTTTGATTTTGTTCTTCTAACCATCAGATGAACCTAATTGGACCTGCTTTGTATTCCAATCCTGCATTAGTATCCTAATGCATGGTGGAATTTGCCAGATGTTGCTCTGTGTTTTTTTTTTATTTTTGTAAAAACACTGGTATCAGCTTTACAGTATTTTGGACAGTGAGTTTCAGGCAGCCAGTGGCCTTCATTCACCTTTAGCAGCATATAGTCTGTTTAACCAGCAGTCATTGTACGATGTGAAGGAAATTATTTTAATAACACTCTACTATTTATCTGCCCTTTTGTGTAATAAAACTCACACTGAAAGGTCTTGAAGCCTGATTCCACCATCACATACAGTACGATCCATCTTTGTTTTGCTGCATAGTCACATTGTTTTCCATTGTGTGGTGCTGCATTTAGCCTGACTTTGGCTGTTTAAGTCTTTTAAGACATGCACAGCATGATCGTATCTAAACAAACATTCACTCAAGCTTTGCAGTAAGGTGCACTTTATAAGGAAACAATCTTTTTCTGTTGCAATTATTTGCATTGCAACACATTTGCATAATTTGCATACACTTACCATATGCTATATGTTTATAAAGCCTAAGTAAAATACACAATGGTTTAAATAGTCACATACATCAGTAGTAATAACCAGTCTTTTGGAGCACCTCATTTTGAGATACATGTACTTGTGCTTTATTTACTGCTGCATATTATCTACTGAATTCCAGACATTAGCATTTTACATTGATAAATTTAAGAAGTCATTCTTTTAAATATGTTTTAAAGTTATGTCATAATATAATTCACTGCACTAATACTAGAGCAACCACTTTAACTGTTAAAATGAGTGTGTGCAGAGTTGTTGAATTAGACTGTACAGGTGTAGCTGCTGCAAGTGACTGTATATTAATATTGTGTAGTTTTACTTACTGTACATCACAGATCTGTGTGGTTGTACTGTAATTACTGTAGTCATCTTTTCTGAGCAGCACTATGCTAGCTTGCTCTGCAAATGACAGAAATGACACTTATTGCTGACCTCTACTGGTGGGGCTGGAAAATGCATCAGCAGGATTTCTACAGCTGCAGGAAATTATTTGACAATTAGGCTTTTATTATTTAAAAGGTATAAAATACAAACAGGTGTTTTACATACTGTATGAGAGCACAGTAGTTAACCGTCAATGTTAGGCACATGTATAAAAAGGTAGTCGGTTGCCATGTGGATGCACTGCAACATATAAAGTTCTGCCATAAAAATGATGTGTGTTCAACTTAATAAAAGAAAAACAATTAGGAAGATGACTTAGTACAATGAAAGATCAGATAAACATTCAAAGTCATGTATAAAACTACACAAGATGTGCCCTGATCCCTTCACCCTGCATGAAATGTGCAGCACAATGCACAGCTAAGACCAGAGTGAGCTGTTTCTACACATTGTCCTCTTGTCCACAGTCAGTTTACTGAGTTACATATATTTTCCACCACTCTGTTGAAGTCCTCTGGCTGATCAGCGTACACATGGTGCGAGGCTTTGTTTATCATCTGCAATACAAGCGATAAGGAATAAAGAAGCATCTAGAACATGCACAGCCACGGGCTTCTCTAAAGCGTCTCTACTCACCATCACTCTGGTGTGAGCCTGGTCCCTAAGCTGAAGCACTCTGTCTCCAGATGAGTTGTCCACCCAAGACCATTCTCCATACAGCATAGTAAGGGGCATGGAGGGTGGAAGCAGATGAACCCGCTGCAGCATTGGCCGTTTGGCCCAGCCGAGAGACTCTGACATGGCCCGGAAACCCACCTCTCCACTGGGATGGGGAGCGGAAACGGAAAAGGTGGTTAGAAACTGCAGTACGGTTCAAACTAAGAGTGTGTGAA
Organism: Macropodus opercularis; assembly: GCA_030770545.1. Lineage (NCBI taxonomy): Eukaryota > Metazoa > Chordata > Actinopteri > Anabantiformes > Osphronemidae > Macropodus > Macropodus opercularis. The sequence goes on along the minus strand of CM061105.1, from coordinate 1,755,561 downwards.
GGATTTGTTGGCTTGCCTCGGGGTCTGTGCGTTACAGTGGTAAATGTACTGAGTCATGGTGTCATCATCAAAGAGATCTTCAAATTTCCTTTTGAAATCAGGACGGAACCTGTTCACCAAGCCAGGACCTGAATCGTTGACACAGCATGAGGTAAGTGGGGAAGTTTACATAGCACGGAACTGTCTGAGGCACAACCGTGACGTGTCTCACCCCATGGGCCGGCGGCTCTGATGACAGCCAGTGGGTTGAAGAGGGAAACAATCGCTGCAACAGCTTTCACCCAGCGTGGAAGTGTTGGTCTCTTCACCACCTCAGTCCTCTGATCCGCCTCAGTATTGCTCTGGGGTCTCTCAGGAAAACCCCAGGGGTCTACCAAGATGAGGTGAGACACTCTGAAGAGAAAACACAACCAATTATAATTATATAATCAAAACGTATCAACAGTCACATGCTTATGGATAAGGAGGTGCAAACTCCTTTTTAAGGTGTGGCAAGAAGTTTTTTCAAGATGCTCTTGCACATTTTGTTCTTGTGGCAGGTAAAAACACGAGAGTAGTGACATTTAACCAAAAAAAGTCATGTTAAGGTCATGAAACCTAAACAACAGCACAACCAGAGAGACGTTCACTATGGTCTTTAAAATTAACTGACTAGTTTTACAATTTGAAGAACACACTGAAATGTGTGAAACTAATAATCTTGTAAAGTAGGATCTTATTTATATTGCATCCTCTGATGAGGAACAAACTCCAAGAACAGCAATGTTGACATATTTTACAGTTGGTGGAAGTGTCTCTAGCCTTACTGACACGACAAGTGTTCAACCTCTCGTGCAGCCTTCGAGGGGTCAAAACGACCCCACTGATAACCAGGGGGCTCAAAGCTCAAACACACACACAAGGGTTGGATCAAACAGCCTTCGTGGGTGTTACATCCAAGCAATGAACACGCGTGGGTCTATGATGAACAAGTTCATCCAACCATTCATCTAGATAAAGCATGTTGTGATTTGCAGCTGTTTTATCCAACCCTTGTGTGGTTTTCGAGCTTTGAGCTCTACAGACCATTTTCATTTTGACCCCTCGAGGGTGAGGGTTAAACACAGAGGGCTGCTGTCAGCTTTATTACCTTGACGGGTACTGAATAGCGTAAGAAGTGGCCAGGTATCCCCCCAGACTATGACCCAGGAGAATCATGTTCTCCAGGCCCATAGACTGTCTCCACTCTTCAATGGAGTTGACAAACTGCTCCTCTGCCTTGGCCGCGTCCTTGGGGAACGTAGGTCTGGAGCTCCTACCGAAGCCAAGCAAGTCAAAGGCGTGTACAGGCCGTGACTGGCTCAGTGCATCGAGGTTCCTGATCCACAGGCCCACCCCTCCTCCGAAGCCATGGACCATCACGAGAGGGGTCTTAGTGGCTGGTGGATAGAGGGTAGAAGTAACAAGTATCTGAGGGTAACACATAAGGACTAAATACCGATCAAACTGAGAGGAGGAAAGTACCTTGTCCTGTGTCTTTGTGAACGGCTTTGTTGGTGAGGGTCAAAGTCCATATTCGATCCTGCTTTGGTAGAGTCACAAACCTGGCCCATAGGTCATTCTGAATACCTGATGTGACCACACAGACAACTGTGACTATCACTATACTATCAGTGAGGCTATGGGTTGTAGTTAGAGTCAGATGTCAGTGTCTTAATTGCCTACATTCATAACAGTTCAACCTGCCAACATAAAAAACAAGGTAAACAATATTACATGCAAGAATCTTGGACTCTGCAGTCTTTAACAGAGACATGGAGGTTGGACGCCAGGATGGCCACCAGCTCCAGATTGAATTTGACCTAGAGCAAGAAAGAAGAAAAGCCAAAAAAAGAATATGAACAAAATGCTTCAGGGCAGCATGTTAGCAGTACTGGCAGGAGGATAAAGACAATGTAATCAGTGTTGTCATACTGCACGGAGCAGGTTTACACACCCACAACTTCAACGCTGAGTCACAGCCAGCGCATTGTGATGTCATGAAATACATCCTAGTCGCCTCTGACCTACCAGTGGAGTACTTTACTAATTAGTGTATAGTTCTTCAGCAACCTTTGATCCAAACAACTGAGCTGAGCAGAGATGGGTTTCTACCCCAGCAGCTAGTGGTAAAATACGCCACTGTCACATTTCTACCGCCACCATCCACACACCACCTCCAGGCCTTGTATTTGTCCCACGAGGTAACAGGCTCATTCAAGACGAACTGTGCCTCACCTGGAAGTTTGTAGCTTGAAAACCACTCACATGTGAGCCAGATATTAAATAACATGTGTCTGATATTAGATCACTGTAACTGTTGTTTGTTTGTTTTGTTTTAATCACCAGAGGTGATGATTCACATATCATGAATGTCCATCGGAATCAAATGTTTCACATGAAATTACATAAACTACCAGGGCAGGAATAATTGCCTTTTAGTCTTAAAATTCAAAGTACTTCCAGCCAATCACAGACTGAATACCCTGAAGTGTTCTTACTCCAGCTGTCATATCGAGGATACATTGGGAGCAGATTAGCAAAACAGACACACTAACGGTTCTACTGCGCTAGACAAGGTCACTAGATGCCATTTTCAAGTTTGTAGTTTTCCTGCAATTATATGCAAAGCTGTCATATTACCTGTAGTTCATTTAGGTTTTAAATACATAGGACCAATAGATTTATCTATAATGATTTTATGTGTTTTCCTACTTCCACTGCATAGTTTTTAGCATCAGTTTTTGTAAGTATAAAATTTTAATTTGTGTTTATTTTTTTAGTCCTTCTACTGCCAGTATGTCAAGACAAAGAAATTACTGGAATTACTAGTAAGGACACTATAAACACTCTATAGTAGTTGTGTGTGTGTGTGTGTGTGTGTGTGTGTGTCGCGGTACATATCAGCTATATGCAACAGATTAACAAAATTTTTTGTTTTTGCAGAGAAAGTACACGTAAATGTGTTCATGGCCAAAAATGTCCAGCTTCTGTTTACATCCCAAAATGCTATAAAAATAACAGATATTTCTCTTTTGCCAAGGATTTGCATCAGTTATGGTCATGCAATTCAGAATTTTAACTCTTTATATACAAGTTACATATACATAATGAAAAATTGTTCTAAATCACTACCCTTTCAACATGTTCGTGAAATGCATCAGCAATTTATGCTGTGTAATATTCTCAGTTACACTAAAAATAAAATGTTCATGTACCATTTTTATTTATTTTATTCAAGCTCGTTAAACAAACAAATATGGCAAAGCATACACTGCAATAACTTCTACCATAAAGTAAAAATATGCCAGTTTAAACTGCTCTTTAAAGAGTAATAAAAGTCTGCCACGATAACATAAGCTCCATTCAATCTAATTTAAACAAATATAATGTAATAAAAATCTAATCATATCAAACGAAGCATTGCAAACAAAAAAATTCTAATTCCTCTGTAAACTTACAGGGACCAAGCACCGTAGCAGGAAACGTCGGCTAAAGCGACTTCCGGTTTATGAGCTTCCGGTTTGGAGGAACCATCCGACATTTTAATCCGCCATCATTTCTGCAGCCAGGTCCTCTTACAATAACCCGAAATCTGCCGAGTCATGGGTAGAACCACACCGGGACACTGTCACGTGTGGCTGAGTTTATAGGTATTACATTAAAAAGTAATAATCTCATCTAAATTATTTGATTATTCATATATAATTATTATTTCGTCAGATGTCCTCCTCAGCTTTCATGATATACAGTAGAAGACATACAAATCGTATAGATTTACCATTTAAATGTTTAATGTTTACATTTGAGGCTAGGCCGCCGTGAACGCACGCGTTACCACTGCGCCCCTATTTATTAAATATAATGAGACATGTTGTTTATGGTGAAACTAAACAACACATCTGCGAATTGTATTTACTTACTTAAGTTGCAATAATGTGGCCAGCTCACAGTAAACCGGAACATTTAAAGTGTACGTACAGGACAGAAAATATTTAGGTAGAGTGACACAGCTCCGCGACTAAACGCGTCACCCACAGATCTTTAAACGGCCACTAAAACAAGCAGAATTAACGCGTTATGTAAGTGGACGGCGCTGGAGGCGGCGTCAGTCATGCGACTTGCTAAATTAACTTACACACTGTCGTTCTGAACCGCAGCAGTTGTTGTTGTTGTAGGGGGATCCATTGATTGACATATCCGTTGAAAACAGTCCGTATTATGAAAGCTGACGAGACGTCCCCCTGTATCTGCTTAGAAAATAGATGATGTGCTCGCTCGAGATGAACTGCGCCTCGCTCGGAGAGTAGAGAACAGGCGGCAGGAGGCGGAGACAAAACGCTGCGATCGAATCCGCCAGGTCTGACTTTAACTGGACCAAACCCGCATTCTGTGCAGAAGCACTCACAACATTTCCTCACAGAATATTCTCTTTTGTGTTATAAATGATGACATGTTTATAGTTTAACCTCCAGGAATAGAATAGTTTCCATGGGGTAAGATAGAAACGCGCTCATATTAGTTTTCTTTTATTATTATTATTAAAATACACACTGAACATTAATCAATCAAAAGAAACAAGATGATTCGTCTGTCAGCTATTTAGGCTGTCAGGGCTGAAAAAATACATAACTTTTATTTCATTTTTGCATTGTGGCTTTAAGAGTTTGCCGTCATCCCTTGAGGTTGTGCAGCAGATGAAAAGCACCTGCAGCACCTGCGGCCGCCTTGGTCTCACCTGGTTGTCGTTGCCTACCTATGCATGACGTCAGAGCAAGTCGGGACCAAACGTGTACTCACGATGCAGCCTGTTGTTTTGCGTGGCACGCAGTCTACCGGTCGATCACCTGTTCCATAAACAGTCTGGGACAAGATTAGTTCTCACCCCAGCTTTCCGCAGGCTAATGACAACAGCAAGGCGATTATTAGGACGTTTCTATACAATAAACAAGTTGTTTTGATTGAAACAGGACTGTTTCTGATTCAGATGAGTAAAAGCTCGAGCAAGGACTAGAAGAAAAATACAGCATCGTGAGATTCTGCTACAAGACTGTAAAATAGAAACATTTGGGTCCACATAAAAATCTGTGATTGACAATCTGCTTCTCTGAATACTGGACGAGTGAAACGTCTTTTTGGCAGGGCCGGGTTAAGTTTGTGACAGCTCAGGTTTATTTGCTCGCGGCTCCGGTTTCTACACGGAATGTATTATTTGTAACACAGAGGAGCCTTCCGCTTAATGAGGACACGTCACTCGTTCGGCTAAGGAAGAGAAGCGCTGCAAACACCTTTGCATTGACGCATTTTAGACATTTTTAACGGCCGAACCATGTCGAATTCTGTCATATCGGTTGTGTCGCGCTTTCTGGAGGAGTACACCACCTCGACGCCAACCAGACTGAAAGTGGTGGATGCTTATTTGCTGTACATCCTGCTGACAGGAGCGCTGCAGTTTCTCTACTGCCTGCTCGTCGGCACCTTCCCTTTCAACAGCTTCTTGTCGGGCTTTATTTCTTGTGTGGGCGCTTTCATTCTCGCAGGTGAGTCTATGGCTTGTAGTGAATTCCGCGGTGTTCCTTGGACCAGTACAGGACATGTGCAGCAGTTAGCTAACCAGGCTATGAACTCGGTGTCTCGCACCGGGAGGCACTGAGCAGTTTGTTTCTCAGAGCTCAGTGAAACATGCAGGACTACTGGTCCGTTCTGTGTAACCATGATCTTGATCTTTGACGTAATAATCCGCTGTAGCTCTATTCCTATTAAATGCTCCTTTCTTTTCTCAGTGTGCCTTCGTATCCAGATCAACCCTCAGAACAAAGGAGACTTCCTGTCCATCTCTCCAGAGAGGGCTTTCGCTGACTTCCTGTTTGCTCAGACCGTTCTCCACCTGGTTGTGATGAACTTCATTGGCTGAAAGTGATGCGCGTCTATGAGAAGGTGTTCATTTCACGCACGCATTTCTTATTCTTGTGCCTATTTGTAACATGGACACCCAACCACAAAAGCACAGACATGGACAAAACTGATCAAATCCCTCAGTGGTCACTGAAATAACTGGAAATTGACTAAAGTGATGATGATTTTTTTTTGTAAATGAATAATTGAAAATAAGAGGTTTCTTTTGAAAAGCGAAATAAAACTCACCTGGGTCAAAATTGTTACCAATGGAAAAAAACGATTAATAATAGTTAATCACAGTTGTAACTATTGTAGTTCTTACGTGGTAAGAGTTACATTATTGAGCAGAATCTGACTTTACATGGACACGATGCATGTAGGGTAAGGATGAGTACAGCATCTGCCTGAACTGTCAGCGTGGCTGTGGGGTGGTGAACAGTTGCTGGCCAGAGGCAGGTGATGAACTATATCACTACTCCCTTGATGACATCAAAAGTTATTGTATAGTTTATTGGTCATAGTGTAATCAGTTCCGTTGATTTGCGTGGTTCTTGACTATCTACCTTTAATGAAACCCGTTGTTCTCTAGTCTTTTGGCCAGTGCTTTGCAGGTTGTTTTCAGGTCTTCATTTATTAGTGAAATTGTGCTGTAACTATGTCAGTCTGGGATCTTTTCCTGGCTGTGGAACAGGCTTACAAAGCCCAAATGTAAGTTTCAGGGTAATGAGCATTGTTTGTTTCTTTTTAAGTAGGTCTATCATCTTGTAAATAAGTGGGTGTTGGCATGGTCCCAGGGTATTTTTTGTTTGGCATCCGTTGTGAGGCTTTGTGTAGCTGACCCAAGCAGAGCGATGCAACTTGTTTCTTTGTTTAATTTTAATTCCATTTTATTTATAAAGGTTTCTATGGCTGGACAGTGGGTGGATCCATTTGTGATGCTAGTGAAGTTTTCACAAAATTCTTTAAAAGTATTATTTATTACTTGATGTTTCCATTAATTTTATTTTGTGAATGTATTGTTATTATTATTTATCACATTTGTTACCATGGTCAAAGTTCTCCTGTCAATTGTGGTGTTTAATTCTGTAGCTTTCTCATGTCATTTATGATGAGGCCACAATGTGAAGTTTCTCATGTGTTATTAATTTCCATAAAGGTTGCCCACTCTCTTTTCATAATTTTGCTGTGGTTATCTTAGTCAAGGAAGCTAACTTGTGCATGATCATCTGTGGAAAGAGCTGAAACATGCAGTCTGGGGAAGGCCCCCTTTAAACCATAGACATTTGCCAAAATACCTGTAGATAAGTGCTTGATAGCTGGGATCAGTTTAAGCTTGATTAGGTTAAGGGCATCATTACTTTCGACTTTACCTTTGATACTTTCAAGCTAAACCAGGGTTGTGGAAGGTTACGGTCTGTGAAAAGTCATGTTATTAAACTGTTTTCTCTCTATGCAGTGTATACACCTCTCTGGATCTGGTGTGAAAACAATGAACCTCAGATAAAGGACCGTGTGACAGGTGGACAAAGAGCCTGATCACACTGGTTGTATTGGTTGCTTTTCAGTACAGGGCGTAGAGGTTTTGGGCAAGTCACGTCAGCTCCACGTTCACAGATAACAGGAACAGCGTTGTACCTAGAGTTGAAGGACACTTGTGTCTTGGCTTACCTTGGAGCACCTGACACTATGTGTACCCTTAAACTGTGCAGGGCTGCAAGATACTGTACTGCTCAGTGTCATTTGTAGGTCTTTGGACCTCCAGCAGCATAATATCCCAAAGCACACATCACATCACCCAAAGTGGCTAAGAATGAATCCTGGAAAGAATCCTGATCCTGCCTCTTATGAATCTTGATCTGAATTGAGCTGAAACGTTAAGTCTGAAGAAGACGAGCAGTTTGCTCAAGAACAGTGAGCTGAGGTACCTTTGGCAGGAAAGTCCTTGGTTACAGTAATTACCTGACCAGGTTAAGGAAGCACAATGTTTCTATTCATTCTGCAGTTGGGAGGAAGGTTATCGTGTGGTTTCTTTTTTGCTGTTGCGTAACAAGTGACTGCCACTAACCTTGTGGTGTCCTGTTTTTTCCAGATTACAATGAGGAACAACCTTCCTTCAACATACTTGGCTGAGTCTAACATCCCACCATCAACCCCAAATCAGTTGCATCTCCTCACATATGATGCAGTACAATGTTCTTTCATTCTTTTTTTATGTAAACATTTGTAAAGCATTTTTTTTGCACAGTCAAAAACAATAAAAGCAGCAGGAACTTGACAAACTGATGAAATTATGTCTTGATGGTTTGATTTCCAGTTGGGCACTCCACAACCATTCTCCGGTTCGATGGGGATCAGCTACAGGTTCCTTTCACATTGGTAAAGGTTAATGTAAAAGGTTCTCGTGATCCAAACTACGCAAGCTCATCTGTGAAGACGTCCAGGCAGCGTTATAATGGCCAAGCATGGCTGCTTCTGTAACAGGCTCATTAATCTATATTGATGCTGTAGTTTATGTTGATGGCAGCAAGATCAATTTAGAGGATTACAAAATCACTGAGATCATTTTGTTTGTGAATTTACATAGAAATGCTTCAAGCCGTCCATCACTTTCAAAAGCCAGCACATTTTCTCAGTTCAAGCATAGGTTTAAGTTGTAATGTGTGTGTGGCTCAGAATCCTGCTGCAGCTGCTTTACGCAAAAGCAAGGACATTAAATCCACAGAGCTGTACAAACGTTTGCCTATTAAGCTGCTTTAAACTTAGCATTACCAGTCTGAAATGGAAAAGTCTGCCGTGCGTACAGAGATGAAAAAAATAGACGGACAGTCTAGCTGTCACCTGAAGTCAGCTCTGAAGCTTCCTGTGCTGACCTAATAGCAGACACAGAGATAAGCTTTGTGAGTGGCTTTTCTTATTGAATGACATTGTAGCGCCTGTCATTTTGAAAAGCAGTTCCATCAAAGCTGTAAGATGATTGATTTTGGTAGTAACACAAGCATGGTAGTCATGTCTTCTACCACTTACTGCTCGTAAGGGTTGTGGCCGCGCTGGAGTCTATAACAGCTGTTAGTCAGGCGAGGGGCGGGATTCACCCTGGACAGGTCATCGGTCCATCACAGGGCCGGGAGGAAACGAGTACCCAGAGAAAAACCAGGCAGAAACACCACCACACTGCTCCATGGAAGGAATATTCATTCATTATACACACAGTAGTTTGTGTCAAATTACCATGAAACACAGTTGGGAAATGCTAAACTGGATGATTCTCCTTCAATTTATAGACTTAATATAGAACTGAACACCAGAATCAAAGATGGAGATGAAAAAAAATGTTTGGAATATTGTAGAGAAATCACATGCATGTGTGTTTCTAGGTTAACAAAATCTACATAGATATATCTACAGCATATCACAGCCAAACTATCACTTCATCAATACTTTGGTAACTAATAAGCTGTTTATGATATATTACATCCGGATTTTAAGATGCACAACGATGTTGGTTTTTAAGGAACATCGTGCATAAATCAGTATTTCTTACCTGTCAAACGATTGTAGTGTTTTTAAAACTATACCTCCTTCTGAAATGACACATTGCTTAGTAAGTAACCTACATAATATACATAATGAATAATCAGCTAGTGATGTATACAAGGAAAAATAATATCCTAACAATGTGTGTGTGTGTATATATAACTGGTTAAGTTTTCTTTCTGTAAAAATGCAGAGTGAGTTCACTTTCTGTTCTGAGATCTGCTGACATTTTTCCAGGAAATAAGAGACCATAAAAGGTTTTCCTGCTAAAGGGGTCAAAAAACATCTGACACTCACTCACAGAGCAAATTCAGAGCTTTGCACAGACGATTAATCCAACCAATGAAGACTGGACCAAATCCAAAACCTTTAGGAAGCTCAGTCAAATCATTTTATTGAAGCCTGCCAAATGAATTCTCTGCATGCATGAGGTTGCTCGGGAGAATAAATTAGTACAAAGAATGTATGAACTCATAACTATTTAAAATTATAGACCCCAAGTTTGAAAAGTCAACTTTAATATCATATTATATTGATATATGTTTTCAAGCTAACAAGTCAAGACTCTTAAAGATTTGCCCTGGAATTGGAGAGAGAGAATAATAATAATAGGTCCTATACAGAAAATCACGGATAAATGATTCAACACCATTACAACAATGAACACAGTGTGCTGTAGTTACACAGACATCTAACTGGCACGTGCATAGTTAAAATGTGGAACATCTAGATCCAACTTAGGGTCACGTGGCAAGAGGAAGTTGGTGTAAGAGGAACCCAGTGTCCGTGTTTGCACAAGGGATCGAGTCCACTTGGTAAACCTCAAACTAACACTGGACTATGCTGCAAATCTTCATACTCGCCCTCAGCCTGTTTCCATGGATCCCAGGTAACACTTAACTCAACTACAGATTCTCTGTTTGCCAGGGTTGTACTGCAGCTGCTTTTTTCAGATCTGGGATGATTAATGACTGTTCTGCTGCCCCCTGGCTTTTTTATTTTTCTTACTAATAACACCATTACACCATAAGACTCACTTCACAATTTTATTACTTTTCAATTTGAATCATTTTCTGAAGAAAAATGACCGAGGTTGCCATGTTTGCTGCAGCACAGCGCTACTTTCCAGGCATCTGGACAGTTTGCCTCTTGGCAAGAGTACGTTTGATGTTTATTTTGTCAAGTCTACTAAAGCCTGCCATATTTCTCTCTCAAATCTGTATTATGGGCTGGTTTTGGATTAGAAACTACAGTGAGGGATGTCAAAGGTGGAAAAGTATTTTGTTACAGAGGAAACCAAAGAATAAACGCGGTACGATTATTGCTCAAGGCCACAGATAAGCAATGTCTACTGTGAGCAACTGTTCTGTCCCGACTGCAGCATGACTGAGAGTTTAAACTAATGGGCAACATCCATTTGTACTTTCCATCAGCCTTTCTCTGTGGGGTAACTACAGAGCAACAGTTTGAAGTCCTGGAGGGTCGATCCCTCATAATCCCATGTCACTATGAGCCTCAGTATGCCAGCCATGTAAAATACTGGTGTCGGGGAAAGATGAGAGAGTTCTGCACCAGCTTAGCCCGCACAGATGACGATGCAGCCAACCCTGCTGTGGACGCAGTCAGCATTTCTGATGACCCAGTACAGCTGGTGTTCACAGTGATCATGAACGACCTGAAGGAGGATGATTCTGGCTGGTACATGTGTGGTGTGGAGATAGGTGGCGTGTGGACTGCTGATGCTAGTGCTTACACCAACCTCAAGGTGATTGATGGTGAGTTACGGAGTAAAGCTCATAATTCATTTTAAATAACATGCAATTAAAGAAATCATGAAATCACTATAAAGGCATCTTCTTAGTAGAGGTTGATTTCTTCCCTGCAGGTATGTCGGTAGTAAACAGCCAACTGAGTGGTGAAGAAGGGAGCAGTGTCAAAGCTGAATGCCTCTACAGTGAGAAACACAGGTGTTGGATTTTTCCATTGGTTGTCAAATATTTAACCAATAAAATTTTACATATTCAAAAAGCCATAGTTTCAGCACCGAGGTACGTCCGTACTGGGCCAGAATCTTGACTTCAGCCTTTATGACTAACCCGTGACTGCTCGCCAACAGAGAAAGTGAGAAGAAGTGGTGTCGGAAGGGAGACTGGGCCTCTTGTCTGTCGACGGGTTCTGAAAGGAGCCATGAGAACAGCTCAGTGGCCATCAGTGATGACAGAACTGGGGCTTTCACTGTCATCTTAAAGAAGCTACAGTTGAAAGACACTGGCTGGTACTGGTGCTCTGCAGGACAGAAGCATATTTCTGTGCACTTGCTGGTCACACCACGACCCACGACTAGTAGGTCAAGATATATAGATGACATATATAAATATATATATGTTGTATATAATTTGTTGTTTTCTAGTTCAGATATAATGTTTGTTTTCAGCAGCGGCGTCTATGACGTCCCCACCTCCACAAAGTCATGTTGCTTCAGACCAGCCACCACTTCAACCCATCACCAACGAACCATGGAGCAGGCACAGGTACCAGCTAACACTGTTTAGGTTAATCACATCATGCCACATAAAACTCTTTAAATATTTATTCCTGCTGTTAATCACAGTGTGGGTGCTCACACGCAGATAACAATACTTTAACAGGTTAATAGATATTTATTATTATCTTGGAACCCTTCATTCCTGTAGGAGCTGACACAGTGTTGACCCGAGTTACGCTTGAAGACGGAGCCTTTGTTCACCCCACTGTCTGTGTTTCAGTCACATCTTTGAGGCTTTGCTGGTGTGTACTGCTGTTCTGGTTCTGATAAGCTTGGCTATGCTGGCAAGGAAGCTGTGGAAAAGGCACAGTAAGGCAGCCTTTTATTTCTTTGCATTTTAAATTGTACACTGGATAAAAGCATGTCACCAGCCAACTAACCAAAGGAAATATTATACATTTAACAAGATTAAGATATTTACATGATTATTTGTGGCTTAAATATTGTCACTACATTTTTAGAGCAGGGTCCTGTGCTAAGACACACTAAGAAGAGGAGAGCAAGGCTCAGCGTAAGCGCTCATTTCCATAGTTATCTTTATTAGCAATGTGCGTAGCACCATTAACCTTGATGTTCTTTAGTGATCATCCTAATCATTTCTTCTTGTCCCACAGGATCACTCAGGGGATGAACATGCCGCGGTGGTTTTCCTTAACAAAGATGCTCCAGATGTGCATATGTACTGAGCTTGGTCAGTGTTCCTGTATTTCAATGCAGCCACTGCAATTGGATGTAATTTCTGCTTTGGAGCTGCTTCGGTAGGACGTGAACTGTGTGTGTGTCACATCGAAACACTCGTATTAGTTTCTTACTTTTATTTTCAGTTGCTAATGTCTGCACATCACACAAGATAATTCCACTGACCATCACTAATCACGTGCTTATCATCAAGTCAACGCTACCACCCACGACAACTGAGTATTTCCCTTACAGGAATTATAGGATTTAAAATCTAAAGCTTAAAATTTGGGTTTAAAACACATTTTTATTCCATGTATATGTAATTATAATTTTCCATATTACACTAAAATTGGAAACTATAGTGTTCATTTTACTCAGGGGTTGTTTTATGGCTACTTGGAGGCAACAGAAACAACGAGGACCACAAGAAATATTATCTTGCACCAGGAATAAACTGTTTATCACATATGCATGTGCAGATGTTTATTTGTTCGTGTTTATTTATAGTGAAGTACCAGATCAGTGCTTCAGCTCAACGCAGCCAAGTGATTAATACAGTTGTTCAAGGTTAACGTTTGATCCAAGTTTCATTTAATCCCCAAAATGTAAACCTGTTTGTCTAGTATAGTAGCAGTTACCTTTTAGAGCTACTGAATTTGAAATGCATATGGAATCTATAAAAGATAAACCCAGACAAGAGCAGGGGGAATTGCTGACCACCACAATGTCTGTTTCCTGCTTGTTCAGCGTGGCTGAAGAGGGAGATGACGCAGCTTGTCTGCATGGACGGTTCAGGGCACTTTCTACAGACCGCAGAGTTTATCTCATATCAAGATAATGTAATTGTGTGGATCTACTGACAGAAAACTGAAGGGAAGCCAGAAAATATCAGCAGAAGTATAAGACGTATTTAGTTTAATGAACAGATCTACTGTATATATAAAACAATATATAAGCAGTGATCAAATAACCCTGGAAGAAACGACTCGACATTTTATTATTGACCTGTGAGTTATTATACCTCAAAATACATAACACCATTGTAAAATGAGCAGGCTAACGAGACGGCAAACACAGTGTCGTAACTGACTAGAACCCAGAACCTGAGGCACATCCTCAAGGAGCAAAGTCTGCTTCGTCACTGGTTCAAAATTTTATTCTGTGTTTCATTCACTTCACTCAATTTGGTCTTCTCCCCTTTTTGATCCACGGTCAGACACAAGATTATGACCAATTAATAACACTGATTATTTCATTGTGATTGTGTTTGTTAGTGGCACAGAGGCAGGTGATGCTCTGGGCAATGTGTTGTTAAACTTTGTGTCTGGTGAGCTGAAGGTGGAGAGGCAAGACCTTGGGAGTCTGTGCCGCTGGCCTACATGCCTACACCCAACAGGGACACCCCAACTTCAGTGGCTCTATCTTTTGTCTGCCCGGTGTCCACCCATTCCCAGTGAACTGATTGGAGTGGAGCTCAACCAAACGACACATCTTTTGGCCGGCGTAAGGGTCCAGTAAATTATTAAAGTTTCATGGTCCTTTTTGTGTTAGACTACAGTAAGTCAAAATGAAAAAGAATAAACATAGGTGAGGTGTGCTGAATAAAGTACACTGTACAAAATACTGGCATGATGAACGGGTGCAATACAAAACAGCAATCAAACAGCCACTAGGATATAGAAACTCAACATTAAACCTAAACAGGGTCAACAGTAACGCAGTATAAAACTACCAGACGATTCAGAGGAGCTACTGCAGGATCACAAACACGTAGAACTGAACCTTGAATCAAGTTGTTCCGTTCAGTTTCACCACTGTTTTCATGTTCAGGGATTCAGTCACTAATCATAATGTGTTTCAGGCTAAACCATTTCAACCACTAGGTGGAGGTCAACCCTGGATGAACTATGTTACCCATTTTCTCCATTCAGTATGAAACCATTGCAGGCGTTGGAAACTGCGTCGCTGTAACTGTCTTATTAATCAGTGCATTTATCCTCACCTTGTTCATAGGTGCTGCTCATTATAAGGCATCAGTGGAGACGCAGAGGGTCAAGCCAAGCTGAAGAAGAAGTGACTTCTGTGCTTGGTAAGAAGGCCGAGCATCACACGAGCAAACCCCAGTAAACAGTGAAGCCTGAAGCAGACGGGAGGATTAGACACCATTAGTCACAAGAGGTGTCATGGACCAAGCAGAAAGGCTCAGGAAACCCAGGTGGAGAAACAAGAAATTATAATTTATTATAACAATAACTAAATTGCAACTAATAATCACAAAAGAACTAAACCTACTTACATAGTTCAAATATTGGGCCATTATAACATAGTGTTTATATAGTGTTATATAAAATATTTTATATTTTTGTTAAAATATAAAAAACAACCTTGACCTTTTTGACCTTGTCTTTTTTAGGAGATAGGCTCCATTATCTATTACCTATCACACTAAGGGGATTTTTCATGAAGATGATTTTTTCTATACTGGGACTTGAAATTTGAAGTTTGTTTAGTGACATTCAGGCCTGCTGGGTTTTAGGCTTCTATGCTATTGAACCGCCAAAGTTTTTCTGGTCACCACTCAGCACCTGAGTCAGACAATATGTTCTCTGCCATTTACCTTCACATACTTACTTTGAGTGTCGCTGTCTTTCTGTAGAACAGGAGCAATCTCAAGTGAGCCAGTGAGCCAGAGAGGCGCATACACGTCAACCTGCTGCTTAGTTTACTTACCCTCTAAAAGAAACCTACTTATTAAAATAAGCCTTAAGACTGAGGGCTTGTTTTGTTCTTTAAATACTGTAGCTTCTTATGTGATTGTGCGTTTACAGGTGAACATTTCACATAAAATATGAGCAGAGGCTGGCTTTGGAGTGGCTGTGGCCAGTTTGCTTTAACGAGACAATAGTTACAGTGGCTATTGTACATGATGGCAGAGCAAGTCGGTGGGTCTTTCATGGAGTGGCCAAACATTTTCCAGTGAAGGCCAAGGCATCTATCATCACCTATTGATGACCTATTGTTGAGGAGACATCATTGTTACCCTGGTTTTTGTAATCCACGCCTTTGTAACCAACCTTCTACTGTCTTTCAGATACCTTCTGCTTTGACTTGGCAGACTTTCAGTGGTCTTTATGTACATGGATGGTTCTGTTCTCAGCATATTTCAGCCTAAACCATCTCTTTTCCCCTGTGTGTCATTTACAGGCTATAATGACTATGAAATCCATGTGATCTTGCCTATGCTGCCAGTTAAACTCATGGCATACAAGCTCATTAGGCTGTTGAATAGGGTCCTTTCAACATAAAACGGTAACTGAGGCTAAGCTGTGTTTAAGTTGAGAACATGGTCATTTACTGATGAGACTGCATTTTGTCATTACCAGGGTGCAGCTGCGTTCCTGTGATGTGGTCCAACTGGGCTGAGGAGCCCTGTGCTCTCATTGTCTGCACAACAAACTAATGTGCAAACATCTTGCTTCAGAAGATGAATTCACTGAACTCTACTGAGGAAAAAGTACAGGAATTGAAGTGTTTTCATGCTTCTATAGTACCACTGGCAGTGTGCAACAAATCAATCTGGCCTAGTGCGTGAGGGTGTCCTGAGGTGAGTAATTTAAAGGCTGATCATGCCTGTGGGTATTGTTATAATAAAGAAAATATCACAGAATAATTTTCAACTGTGACTTATGAGTTCAGCTCATACAGTGCACTTTATGTGGAACGAATGTATATTTATGGAATACTAAGTAATAATAACTATTCGTGTTTGTGATATTCATGTAGTTATGCAACTCAAATAATCAAAATTCCGCAAGATAACATAAGATCATCTGCCTTGAAAATGATTTACTCTGTACAGCTTCCAATGTCAAATCCTTCATGTTAGCGTCTCTCAGCCTGTTTGTGTTTGTGATGCAGGTCAGTGTTAAGCTGGGTGAACAGAGGAAGGGAGCATCGCTACTCATCGTCACTATGTGGCATTCACCTGCTGACGGATGATGGAGAGGAAGCAGCCAGTGGGACGGTGAGCGATGAAGGACACACGCTGCCGGTGCAGTATCATTTATAACAGTGCCATAAATGTTCACACCCACCATCTGCATTTCTTTACTGTCACACACCCAGAACCATCAGTCCCTTCAGCTGACGATGGACTTGATTCATTAAATTAATTATATGTATGTACTGAAATAACTCATTTATTTAAGCATAAGCTTTGGTCTTACCTTACAATAGAAAACACTCAGACTAAGACAGTGATAAAATATGAAGTATACACAATGTAATATTAATAATCATAATATATATTAGTAGTTATTTATATAGAGCAATGTAATTCATCATATCATGATGAATAATAATATGAAGTTTTCTCACATATGAAATGAAAAACATGACAAATGATCTAGAAATGCTTAATATAATTTTAACACAGTATTATTAAGAACAGTATGATCGGTGCAAGTGCATAAACCAATGCACACTGTGATGCCACAGACCACACTAGAACACTCTTCCATGAATTAGACTGTAGCAGTGGTATGATACATTCCAGCTTGTCAGACAAACGGTGCAGTATCCAGGTTTACCTTCATAGAGCCTGACACAGCAAAACAGAGCCAAACATTCACATGTTTTGGAAAGTAGAAGTCCCCTTTTTCAATTCAGTTCAATTCAAAAGACTTTATTAATCCCAGGGAAAATGGTTTGCCTAGTTGCAGTTGCTCACAACTCAGACAGAAGGAAAGAGAACCACAACACCAACATAAATACACAATAAGTACAGAGAAGTCAGTATGAATACAGAATGGAGATGGATGAGAGTAGATGCATGAAAATGGGTCAGTAATTAGAGTCCAGGGTGGAATGACAACATCTCTTACAGAGGGGAGGAACTGTAGTGATTGATGGCAATAGGTAGAACTGATGTCTGGTGGCGTTCTGTGCAGCACTTAGACCAGCTTCCTGCTGAAGGTGCTCCTCTGTCCAGCCGACACACTGTGGGAGGGAGGGAGGTATAGTCCAGGACTGAGAGACGTTTGACCAGCATCGTCCGCCCCACCCCTAGAAAAGAGCCAGCCCTCTTGATCGGTTGGTTCAGTCCGCTAGTCCCCAGCAGACCACAGCATAGAAGTTGACACTGGCCACCACAGACTTAGAACATTCGCAACATGGTGCTGCAAACGTTGAAGGACCTGAGCAAGTACATCTGTCTCGGAGCCTTTTCCTACAGTACAGACCAGTTCATTCCAAGTACACTCCCAGGTATTTGTGCTCAGTTATGACCCCCTGTTTATAGAGATGTGTGACATGACTCCCAGGTTTCCTAAAGTCCATGACCTGCTCATCTGTTTCACTGATGCTTAGTTAGAGATGGTTTAATTCACAGCAGCTAACCAAACTGAAAAAACTAAATTTTAGATCCAAAAATGCATTTTGCCTACTACCTTTTTGTAAATATAGGTTTTCTGTCAGAAAGTTGTGTATCTAACATGATACGAATGGCTTTAAATGAACACATTACCCTTAAGCTCGGTTTGAAATGCATATTTAGCATTTAAACTATAACAATAGGCATTTCATATAAAATCATATTAGTTTGTGTTGAACCTAGTTTGTGAGAGACGAGAACAGATACATGAAGGAAGAAGAGGGATAAGAAAAAAGAGCCTCAGCAGCATGAGAAACATGAGCTGCATCCTCATTCTGCACTGACTGATGAGATCACAGGGAACCGTTGGACATAAAAAGGCCAAGTGATGCCTGATTGATAAAACACCTCAGCATTTTGTGTTAGACTTCTTTGCTCCGTCTTTTTTTAATGAACATAAGTCAAATTTGACGGTTGACAACTGCCCTTGAATGCTTATATACCTGTAACCAAACAGTAATCTGCACCGCAAGCACATAAAATATGTTCAGATTTTATGAACAGCTCTAGAAATGTGCTTCTCAGAATATCAAATATTTAGCCACAGACATCTTTGTGCAACGGAAATTGCTGAATAATCCACTCATACATATCCCATGATGACCTGTGTGGCCTTACAAAGCACTAGTGCATTTTGAAAAAGGTAAAACGCGTGTTGTGTTTACTAGTGACACGCTCGCAGCAGCAGTCATGCTTTAAAACCTTAATTTCCACATTACTAACATCATTTTTGTTGAATTAATTATGGAGGTGTCTAATCAACAGAACATACCTGCAGGTTCACAGCTGGAGATATTTGCAGTGATAAGAGGTGCACACTACATTTGAATGCTGAGACAATTTAAGCTACAATCAATTACTCTACATGTAACGACAAAGGGAAAGAAGGGAGGCAGGAATGTATATAGAATTCCTGTGTTTGGTTGAGGACTTTGCAATTTTACCAATTTATAAAAAAGATACGTACGTCCAAAATAGTGAAGGTGCCTGAATATGTGCTGGTTCCCTGTATATGTATCAAATCCATTGTGCCCCTGACAACCATTGTATTCAAGGCTCTCCTGAGCATGTAATGACACAGCCTGATAATTGTATTACAGTGGCCACAAAGGAAATCCATTTGCTACATAAGACAACTGGAATAAGAGTATTTCACATTTCATTGTGTGGAGCAGACTCCATAATCCATTTCAGCTGTGATAGAGGTGTTGTGATGGGTTATTCTGTCAGTGTTTAGGACATGTTCTACTTTTGTTCCTGATATCAGCTCAGCGGACTGTGGTGAGGCTGCTGCTGTTTCCTGTGTATGATCTAAACGTAGGGTCTAGATAGCTGGCATAGGTTTGGAACATGTATCCATCACAGGATTATGCCATATTATTACGTCCTTGGCCCGAGAAGAACCAGGCAGCAGGTGACAGTAAATGTTGTATAAGAATAAGTAGTATGTGATTTACATTATGTTTGGTGTGTGAATGTTTGCTTTATTATTGTATGTACTGTAGGAGGCCAGATAATAATATTGTACAAAGTAAATAAATAGCATCCTGCCTGGAAGCCTGTGTTCAGGTTAACTAACAGCACCTGCTCTGTGATGGCGCCTGAAGCTGGCTGTAAGTTTTAACTTTGTAGTTAAACATGATGACACTAAAGCTTTGAGAGGTTGGTGTTGGGAGACTTCTCACCAAGTACTAACCTGGAAAACAGGTAACGCGCAGCAGCAATGGAGACACTACTTTACTTTACTACTTTACACTTGGAGTACTACTTTACTTTACTTTACTACTTTACACTTACAGTACTACTTTACTTTACTTTACTACTTTACACTTGGAGTACTACTTTACTTTACTTTACTACTTTACACTTACAGTACTACTTTACTTTACTTTACTACTTTACACTTGAAGTACTACTTTACTTTACTTTACTTTACTACTTTACACTTACAGTACTACTTTACTTTACTTTACTACTTTACACTTACAGTACTACTTTACTTTACTACTTTACACTTACAGTACTACTTTACTTTACTTTACTTTACTACTTTACACTTACAGTACTACTTTACTTTACTTTACTACTTTACACTTACAGTACTACTTTACTTTACTACTTTACACTTACAGTACTACTTTACTTTACTTTACTTTACTACTTTACACTTACAGTACTACTTTACTTTACTTTACTTTACTACTTTACACTTACAGTACTACTTTAATTAACTACTTTAATTTACACAAAGTTTAATACTATATAAAAAATCACTTTGTGCTGCTAGAACCACAGATTATTCATCATTAACTGAGGAAAATCAAAACAACCCCAGGTTTCTGTTCAGCTCTGTAGCCAGGCTGACTAAGAGTCATAGCTGTGTTGAGCCTAGTGTCCCTTTAAATCTCAGCAGCAACGACTTTATGAATTTCTTTACTAATAAAATCATAACCATTAGAAATTATCAGAATCTGTCAACAAAAGTCATAATTCCAATTTGTTCATGTTCACGATCAATCTTCCAAATTAGCTTTGCTGTTCCACAGGGTTCAATACTTTTCAGTCTTTACATGTCTCCTCTTGGCTCTTCATAATAAAGCTCCATCTTATCTTAAAGAGCTCATGGCTCCTTCTGCTCCAACAGAACCTTGCTTCTCAGAGCTGGTCTACTGGTGGTTCCTAGAGTTTCTACCTGTAGAACGGGAGGCAGAGCCTTTAGCTCCAAGCTCCTCTATGTGGAACCAGCTTCCAGTTCAGGTTCTAGCAGCAGACGCCCTCTCTGCTTTAAAACTAGGCTGAAACCTTCCTTTGTGACAAAGCTGATGGTTCCAGATGGTTCTGGTTTCTCTGATCCATCTCTTAGTTCAGCTGCTACAGGCTTAGATGCTGGAACCTCCTTCATTCACTGAGCTCCTCTGGTTTTCTATTTATTCCATCCACTAACATGCCTCCATGTTCACATGTGACTAACTTTGTCTCTGTTCTCTCCTAGTTGTGTTTCTCTCTTTCTGTCTCTCTCTATTCTCATCTCCAGGTATCGTCAGACTCAGAGTCGTGTGTCTCAGTGTTCAGCTGCTGGTCCAACCATCCTGTGTCTGTTGCTGCTTGTTGTTGTTGTTGTTGTTGTTGTTGTGTTCTTTTCTCTCTTCTCTATCCTCTCACCCCAACCGGTCAAGCCAGAAACCTCCAGCAGACGTGTGTCAGGTCTTAAACCTTACTTGTAAAGTGCCTTGAGATAACTGATGTTGTGAAATGAATTGAATTGAACTTACTTTATTACTTTCCTTTCCTCCTGGCAGGATCGGCACTCGAAACACGCTTAACAGTTTCTGGTTGAACTGAGTGAGATATGTACGTCTCACTGATTTTTCCTTTCAGTTCCTGTCCAGTGTCTGTTATATTCCATGTTATGTATATAGATTTTCACGTTTTGTATATAGATTTCCTGGAAATCTTTAATGCCCACAGTCTGTGAGCTCAGTCAGCCACATCCTGGTTCCCATCTACTCCCACATGGGCATGAACCCAAATGAAGCAAATAGCAAACACCTTCTTGCTCAATTGAAATAATATTGGGTGTATTTCATAGAGTAAATCTAGATCTAGAGCCTGACTTTATACTAGGAAGTGCTGTCCAACTGCAATAAAATTGCTTCCAGGCCAACAGTATATATTGACCGTGGGTCTAACCAGCAATTCCATCTTTGAGCTCATTTCATTTTTTCTCTTATCTTCAGGCAGGCTTGTTTTAGATTAATATTTTAATAAAATATAGTATAGTAAGTGACAAACATGGACAAAACAATTCAAGGCAAACAGATTAAACTGAGGCAACATTTTATCTCTAATAGAACAAGCATCTAAACTAAGATCAGTCTCTAAAATGAACTTATCCTTGATGGTATCCTGCTCAGGCTAGTTTAGAGGTTAAATCGCTATAGTAACTTAACTCAGCTTCCTTCAGTTGACTTTTGTGCAACCAAGTCAAGTCAGGTTCAACCAGGATGTGTGGAAAATCCCTAATCTTGGTTTTGTGTAACATCGCTCATGTATCAGAGGAGGTATCGTGATTGATGCTTCCTGAGATCGTTCCATCATTTCCTAGACTAACAAGAGTTTAAATAAAGAAGTCTTCCATGTGGTCTAACATAGCATAACAAGTGCTTTTTCCAGGGGATGTATAGCTGAAATGACCCTTTTTGTCTTTCATACAAACTTACCGGTAGACCTGAAGCATCATCAGATGGGCTTTTCCTCGCTGTCACCCCTGGATGTGCTGCTGAAATACTGTCCCTACATTCTTACCTTTAGGTTTTCTGAGCTATGTATTTTGATAAATGCTTTTGCAAGAACTTTAGCTTTTTCCAACTTACTGATTGCTGTCTGACTGTTGCTCTGTAATGCTGGTATTACTGCATATTCTCCTTACACAGTTCATCCTCACCTTTTCCCATGGATCTGATAAGTGTGTCTCTCTCCCTATTCCATCGCAGTATTGTCTGTAAAAGGTGCACTTAGTTTTCATTACAACCTTGCTCTCTTGCACTCAACCAGCGTTTCCAGATGCTGTCTGAAAGCCCTGCTTCTTCTTGCAATTCCCATCATGGTACTTTTTCTCTTCTTCTTTTTCTTGTTCCCTCTGCTGCTGTGTAATACCTGAAAGGCTTGTGTTAACTACTATGTGGTAGTCACTGCCTACTGTTAGGCAACAGGCAGTAACGCTCATTAGTTCACACAGAGTCATTGTTAGGTCACTTGAACCTTGTATATTAGTTGCTATTATATCTAGTGGCTCTTCCATAATTTATACAAACGAATAATAATAATAATAATAATAAAACATTGTTGGCATCTGTATTTTTGCTCCTCATAGTGTGCTGTGTGCGCTGAGGCCTCGGCACCATACCAGAGCTGTTTACTGCTGTACACAATCCAAAGTACTATTTATTAAGCACTTAATTTATGAAGTTATCCCCTCCCAACCTTGCCTTTTATTGATTCATGTTCTTCCCATGTATTAAGCATGATTGTGATGTCTGTCAGCTAAAGGTGCTGCCGCTCAACATTTCCTCAACAGTCTCCCATTTTAGTCCTTTCATCCCAACATATGTCTCTGCTGATTTTATAATTTTGATATTTTCAGTTTGTATGAACCACTTATAGCATCCACATTAAATAACAATAAGTAAATAACACAAAGTCACAAATCACTACTATCTTTATCTTTACTATCTTTTTCTTTACTTATCCCATCTTCCGTGGTTTCTGCCTGGTTTGGCTGACTCTGGCTGTGTGGACGGCTGCTGCTCTTTTACTGGCCTCACACCCCCTGAAAGCAGAGCTGCTCACCCCTGCAGTCACAACACTTCAGCTTAGATCCCCTTTCATTTCCCACATTCACATTCACATTCACATTCACCAGCACATCTTCTGCATGGTTGTTTCATACATAGAATTCATCTCCATGGTGACTAGACTGGGTTTGTTCAACCAAGTGAAGCATGCACCCCTCTGTAGGTTTTGTGTGAATCTGATGTCGATGCTTGTCACTGATGTCTAGCAAATGACCCCAATTAGTAAGAAAGCTAAATATAAGATTCCACTTTAATGCCATATGCCAACACTAAAGAAAAATGGACATTCATGAATATATACAGAACTGTGCAAATGTTTTAGGCAGGTGTGAAAAAACGAAGAGAAAGAATGGTTTCAGAAATATAAATAATGTTTATTTTTGTCAATTTATAAAATGCAAAGTGAGCGAACAAAACAAAAATCGAAATCAAATCATGTTTGGTTACTACGTCAGTACTGGAAGTGATGCTTGGCCCCACAGAGCCCTGGTCTCAGCATCATGTGTGTGTGGGATGATGCAGAGACAGAAGGATGTAGAAACCCTACATCCACAGAAGATCTGTGGTTAGTTCTCTAGATGTTGAACAACCTACAGCCCAGTTCCTTCAAACACTGTGAACCTGGAAGATCTGCTGCTGTTTGAAGGCGAAGGGTGGACACAGCAAATACTGATGGGATTTAGATTCTCTGCTGTTCATTCACTGCTTTTTGTTCATTTATGAACATAAATGTTTAAACACTTCCATTTCTGAAAGCTTTCTTTGTTTACAGCATTTTTCACACCTGCCTAAAACCTTTGCACAGGACTGTACATCAGTGGTACAGGGGTCACTGACCTCTCATACTTCAGATACAGAGCCGTGGGGCAGGACAGGGTGTGTAAACTGTTTAAGGCAGCGAGAGAATCCATTGAAATATTCATTAGCCTATTTCATATTCTAATATGCATTTATAATATGCGTTTATTTTATTATTCAGTCAGTTATACAGTGTTTTGGTAAAGATGCCTTATACTCAGTGTTATGGGAGGAACTTTACCTACAAAACTGAACGTCAAAGGTTATTAAGTTATCGAAGAACCCTGTCATGACTTAAAGGTTCTGTCTCATTCGTTTATTCTAATAACAGTTTCTCTGTCTTCATTTACTGCCAGGATCCCAGTCGCTGAACTGAGCTGCTGTTCACCAAGTAACTGACAGATCTGATGAAAAAATACGACATATATTGAAATAAGCTCTAGAGAAATGATCTAAAATGTACTTATTAATAGGTAAATGTTTAAACAAGGATTTCTGCCCTCTTTTAGTAGGCTATTGAAAAATACTGCTGTAAAAGGTATATAGCTTTCACTTCACAAAGAATATTGACATGCTTGTGAAAAAGAATCAATATGGCCCTCGTCTTGGTAGGAGGCACAGATGACTTGATGTTTCAAAACACATTTCCTATAGCACTTTCCTGTCTGAGACCACAAGTAGCTCTGCAGTGCTTAACAGCAGAGGTGAAGAATAAGGAGTTTATGAACCATGGCGTTCTCACAGGCTGACCTCCACACAGGGACTGAAGGCAGTTACTCAGTAGTCTCTGTATACAGCCACACTCACTTACTGCATCTCATTGCTTGAAGGAAAGAAAGCAAGACAGACAACAATACGCTGTAGATTCACCAAATAGCTCTGTAATCGCTCACTGAGTCCTTTAAAATACACTTTATTATGTAGAAACCGGTTCACATTACAACGGCTGTAACAGACTGGTGTTAATTAAATCAGTTCCACCAAATACTGAATTGCAGGAATGTTGCATGTTAACATCAAGAAATGAGATGAAAACCGCTTTTAAAAAGACTTTCTGCTGCATTGAAAACGAGCCGCTCTTAACAAATCCTCCCACCCACACCCACTCAGACATATGGCTAATGAAATGCAGGCTCAGTAAGAGGATTGGCTGAGCTTTAATTCTACTGGGTTCTGCAACAGGGTCCACAAAACAACTGTACTTCACAGTGAAAATTACCTCCATTATATTTACACAAACCACACACGAAATACACCAAAGAAATTCAAAACAAACAGTTTTAATCCACGTTGTTAGTTGTCACTATGTGCTACACAGTTTCAGCCTCGGGTGATACTAGAACTCGTCCTGCTTGTAACTTTACAGACTTATGTACTTGTGACACTTATGTTTAAAGGGTTGCTTTGGAGACAGAGATGCATGGAAGTGTTGTGATGTTCGCTTTATCTTCATGACTTTATGAAATAAGGTCACTCAGATGAGAATCCGTGGGAGGCAGGTTGTGTTCAACTCACTCCCCCTCTGATAACTGCGGTACATTAACTATGTTAATGGCGAGTTCCTTGAATGTCTTTGAGTCCATCAACTTCGCAAGAAAACAATTAACACCTTAGCAGTGGATCTCATAGGCAACCTGTGATCCAAAAAGGAGACTTTGACTGAGGAACAGCTCCTCTGGGTCTGTTGTTAGAGGACCCTCTCCGCCATCTCCTGGATTTCTGCGAAGCCCCATTCCCCCTGACCTGGTCAGTGTCTGCACCATTTCATGTTCTAGGAGTGCCTCCTTCATACCCTTCTGCTGGTCAAACCCACCCATCATGGGAATCCTAGATGATGTGGAGCCCAAAACGGGCTTGGCTCGGTTGAGGACGTACATCTCATGGCCGTGGTCGTCACGATACTCCTCCAGCTGTGCAAAGATCGTGGGTCCATCAGAGTAGTCGTTGACGTAGAGAATGCTTTCTTCCTTGCTGGTACAGAAGGAACCCCCTTCCTCTTTCCGGTACTGCTGGTGGCGAGTGTAGATCATGATTAAGAGGAGAATGGCAGTGAGTGCCAGCAAGGAGATCCCGATGGCAATGGCAGTTTGTGTGGCAGGACCCAGAGCGCTGAAATCCATGCTGTCCTGCTCATACAAAGGTTCCTGGCTCACATCCAGAACCTCTGGCCGGTAGAACGAGCTGGATGAAGAGGAAATGAAGGAGTGTGTGTTTAAGCGAGGCCAAAACTGAGATGAATATGAAGAAGAGGACATGTTGACAGCCAGGTGAAAGGTAACCCTGGCCACACCACCAGGGTTCCAGGCTTCGCACTCGTATCGACCAGCGTGTGCTACCGTAACATTGCTGAGGAACAGCATACCGCTGCCCATGTCTGGGTCAAAGCTGTCCCGCTCACCTCCCTCCTCAGTTCCACGCACAAGTCCATGGATTCCTCCAGCGCCTCCCACTTTGAGCCCTGCACTGCTGGGCAGGGCTGTCACCACTCCACCAGCACCAGGTCTGAACAGTTCACTGTTGGGTCCCAGCTCTTGAACCAGGCCTCGCGGCGATAACTGGGCCTTGCCATAGGAGGCCTTCTTCCACGTCACCTGTGGTTGTGGGTATCCCGAAGCCTGGCAGGACACTCTGAGGCTCTCTCCAAGTCTGACCGTCAGATGACTGGGCTCGAGCTGCACCACGGGGGGAATGCAGACCAGACTGTTGGGGGCCACCTCCACCAGGCTGAGGTGGGAGAGGCGAGGTGGTTCAGAGCACATGAGCCGACGCTGCTCAGCAGAGCTCAACAAACGCTGGCCATCTTTACTGATCCAGGTCCTCAGCCAGCCCAGGGCACAGTCACAGCGCCATGGGTTCTCTAGACCAGTGGAGGGAACACAAACAAGGGTGACCTCATTTTGAACCGCTGTTCAGCTAATACTGGACTGAAATCTCTTTTACAGCATATTTTATTTGCTCTTGATGTCTTTTTTTTCCTGTACACTTGAGTGAAGCTCTTTGATATGTAAAATATGTTCCACTTAATTAATGCACTCAATTTTGCCTGACATAAGTCTGTAGTGGTAGTGATTCTTTCAGAATTGCTGTATAGAAGCATTAAATTTATTCTGGGTGTATTATGTCATCTTAGCCCTGATGTGTTCTAGGAATTCTATCCTCTCTCAGTCTACCTGTGACACGGAGCACTTGCAGGCTGACAAGTGGTTTGAGAGATGCTGCTCCCAGAGTGCGGAGGTGATTTCTGCTGAGGTCCAGCAGCGCCAGAGATGACAAACCCGACAGGGCTTGCTCTGCCAGCAGCTCTATGCTGTTGTCCTGCAGGTACAGTTCCTGCAGGCGCTGCACACAGTAAAAACATGAAAAAGTTCAGCAAAAATATGGCAAATATTATATGATCCTTCTATATGGCTGAGCTTTAAACATTTTCCCTGCCCACCTGCAGGCCCCTGAAGGTGTGGTCCTGGATTCGAGTAATCTGGTTGCTGGCGAGGTAGAGGATCCGAAGGTGCTCCAGACCCCGAAACATATCAGCAGTTACCAGGTGGATGAGGTTACCATTGAGCGCCAGCTCCAGCAGCTGCCCCTGGTTCAGAAAGGCCCCGGGCTCCAGGGCAGAGACACTGTTGTTCTGGAGGTACAGGTAGTGGAGGCTGCCCAGACGAGTCAGATCCTGAAGACGGATCTGCACTATAGTGTTGTCCTGGAGGAAGAAAGTCTTCACAAAGGTACAACGAAGTTAGCGGAGTGATCAAGATGACTGCATCAAACAAACAGAGGAGATGCCTGTTGCTGCGCCGAGCTCAGAATTAAACACGACTGGATCTGGATGCATGTTAATGCTGGCAACACAAACAATAGAATGAACTGTATGAAAGGGTGGAATGAACTAGTTCAGAATCCTGCAGCTGTTTTGCTCTTTTGTGGTTTCAAAGGCTGCAGTATAGTACAGCCCTCGTCAGTAAACATCTTCAAACAGAAAATATTTGAGTGATTGCAGCTACAGGAGAAGTGCTCTCTTTGTGTGATCCACGGCCTGGATGTCTGATTGAGTACTCGTGTGCATTCACTGGTGTTTTCAAAGGGAAAACACAGGCTATGAGGTAAAGTATGATCGACGACATAGACCTGCTGATTGAGGTTAATGGAACAATTTATGTGGGACATGATCCCATTAATATTCATGAGCTGCAGCAATGTTGGGGGGCCTGAACCCAAGAGAAAAAAAGTAGTGTAATGTTAAACATCTTCTCAACAGATGATCAGAGGGTGTGCGAGAGTCACTTTCAGAGCAAGAATGAATAATTACACAGCCAGCAGTGCAGCCCTTCCCTCAGGCCCACATCAAAGAGAGTCACGGCGAATTGATTAACCACTATCATTTTAGCGTAATAGGAACGGCTCAGGAAGGAAGTCATCTGCTATACAGCCAGTGATGTGGAGGGCGGGGTTAGACGCTACGCTCCGGCAGCTGGAGCCCGAACTCAGTGTTGACTGGACAACTGACCTCGGTGACAGAGGGGACACCTTGGGGGATTTCTTTAATTCCGAGAGAGCCACACTCCACGGTGAGGCTGTAGCAGCGACAGCCGTCTGGGCATCCCTCAGAGGAAGGGAACGTAGCGGCCAGGGCGACCAGGATCAATCTGGAGAAGCACTTGAGCATCATGGTGGTTTTAGAGAAGACCCTCAGCCACAAAACCTGAGGAGATAAAATGGAGAAAGACGCTAATCATTCACCTGATTTAAAACAATACCCATCTCTGTGCACTTCATCCACACAGCAAAGCCTGACAGTAGCTGCTTATACGTTGAATGGGAAACGCAAGGCAACGCCAGACCCTTCATCCCAACCTCATTCCCATTCAAGTGTTCAGTGGAATTGCAGCAGTTTCTATTATAGGCTTCAATTAATTAAAGATGTGATAAAAGATGAGCAGGTTTGCCTCAAGGACCTCTCTTGTCTTTTTAATGCATGTGCAAACACTCTCTCTCTGTCTCTGTCTCTCTCTGTGTCACAAAGACAAGCAGACGTGTGAATGTGCTGCGTTCTGACCCCTGAAATCTCAGAAATCACATTTGCCTCCTCAGTGGAAATCTCAAGTGGTAACCAGCTGCAATCATCTGATCAAAAACATCAGGCCTGACTGCTCACTATACCTCACAGCAATATCCTTTGAAATAAACGCATCACAGAGTAACTCATCCATGCACGTTTCTTATTTTCCTACAGCCCCGCAAGGGATTTATTGTTCGACTCGACCGTTCGCATCAAAACAGTCTCGGACTTGCTGTCCAATAATGCAGAGTGTAGCACAGCAGTCATGACAGGCCATAGGAGGCTGATAGGATGAAGATATGACAGGATTGGAGGTGTGATGCATTCTAGATGTACTTGCTCCGTACATAATGCAGTAACTACGACTCTCATCGATTGTTATGAAACATTGATGTGCAGCTTAGTCAGGTCTCTGTCTCACATTAACCTTGTCTTTCTTGTGGAATTTCTAGTTTGCACCATCATCCAGACAGATAATTGATATCATTTACTTCTCGCCTTAAGTGATCTGAAAACATTATTCATTATCAGACTGTGCACAGAGCTTTGTGGTGAAAGGGTCCTGAAGTTTAAGCTGTTCTGTCAGATGGATAACAAGCATGTCTCATTTACAGTGTTACAATCCAAAGCGGTAATTTAATGCCTAAGAAAGCACCAGCATCACCATCTGAGCGAATGTGAAGTCATTCTCAGAGCAGCCACACTGCATTATTAAGCAAATGAGCAATGAACTGGATTTTAATATTTCATGTTAGATTTAGAGTGTATTTATGAGAACAGCCGGCTACATTGATACAATGTGACCTATATAAGCCTTCAATAGTCTTCTCTCAGCAAAATCAGAGACCCTTATTAACTGAAATCATGTGTTTCTATTGTTGGGGAGAGAAAGCTAAAAAAATTCATTTTGAATAAAGCCTTGGTCTGTTGTGGAGCTTTTGTTGCTTCTCACAGTGAGATGACTTCTAAATAGCGTTGACTTGTGTCAGAAGAGACCCGGAGAGGAAGACACTCTCCTGTCCTCGGCTAAGAATACACGCAGAACAGGCAGCGCAGTCTGATATTTGTTGTTCGACACCCTGCCAGATAGAGAAAGTAGCTTATGTATGTTATTGCTGGGTCTCATGTTGTGCCTTTTAAAAAGAAAGCCTGAGCAGGCAATCATCCCACCGACTCAGTGTTAGGACAAGGTTGATGAGATCTAGAGACAAGGATAACCTATTCAGACATCAGGGCCTGCCAACAGAAAGACGTCCATCTCAAAAATAAAGCGTCACTGGGGGAGAGGCTTCTTTTTAATATCGCTGCTGACTGCAACTCGTCTTACAGTACATGTTCTGCTGTGCTGTTTCAGAATCAACTTGCCTTCGCTGTGCTCGACTCATCTTTTGTCATGCGTATGTGGGATTTCAGCAGTAAGAGGTCAATTTGTTCATTTCTGTCTCAGTAATCCTCTGTGGAACATGCGTAATCTGCACAATCAGATGCTTGTTAGCTAAGCTGCTCTCAGGGCTGTCAGTGTTTTCAGTGAGGGGGCTGCTTTGTTCAGCATAAAAAAACGAGGTCAGCGTATACGTCTATTGACTGTAATAAAATATAAATAGGATGATTAGAGCTTAATGTTGTGTGCATAGATTAAAAAGAGTGGCTGCCACGGCCTTCCAGGGCAGATGTCGGCAAAATGCCAAAGAAAATCTAATAAAAAGTGCATCTCACAAAAACGTCTTCGCATTCAGAACCTGTACCTACTACATCTATCCATGCACATCTTGGAAAATATTATGTTGCCCAAGATGCCAAAACTCTTGGAGTCTGCCTATTTGAGCTTTCCAGAAATTACAATAAAGATTTTATTCCTGGCGTAACGCTTTGTTTTTATGCACAAACTAATCATCCGCCAGTCAATCACAGACCGACTGGCCACATTCACAGGAAACGTGATTCACCACATAGTACTGTTGTGCTTTTCTCATTTGGGTAGGTGTTGAAGGTGGAGCATTCAGACAGCTGGAGAGCTGGAGGCAGAAGCAAAGTTCACATCCCTGCGCTGCCATCGGAGCAGGTCAGCCTCATGTGTTGTTATGGTAACGCTTGTGATGAGGGAACGTACGTTCGTGGGGCCTGAAGGCCAAGCACAGTTCCTCTGAGCTGGCGTTAAGCAAACAACTCTGCAGAAATAGAGGCTGTCATTTCCTGGGGAAAATTGCTCCCAGGATCTTGAGCTATGTGATGACCCTGAGCTAAATTGTATATTCTCTTTTAGCACAGTTCTCTGCTTGTCTATTCCCAGTTTGATCTTTCAGTCTCCTTTCCCCTTCCTTTCGTCTCATTGTTCCCTGGAAGCCTTCATCCTTTTCCCTTTCCATGTCTATGACCTCTATCTTTTTTCATTTTTCGTGCTTCTCTTCTGACTGACAGGTGCTAAATCATTTGCCTCCTTTTGTCCATGAATAGACTGAGGCCAAGGCACTGGGAGAACACTATGGCGCTAACCCAAGAGCAGCACACTGACTTTGAGTGATAGTCTTAACCATGCACCCCCCCACACACATACTGACACATGCATAAACATGCAGAGCAGTAGCCACCAACATTCAGGGACACAGGCGCTGACTGGAAGACACAAACGCACACATACACACATACAGATGCTTATGCACCCGCACATCCTGCCTACAACCAGCAGCAGCCGTCATCATTCACAGACCCAAACCAAATCAGATACAGGCATCCATGCACACACTCACATATTTTTGTGTCAGCAGCAAAGGAAGCTCTGCTCAGTTAATAAGCCAACATTGATTTCTTTATTTTTCCACTACTACTCTGTCCAGCTGGGCTCAGCAGCCATCGATTGGTGTGTGTGTGCGTCTGGGATTGAGGATTTCTCAAAATGTCTGTGTTGAAGAGAAAGAAATTAAATGAATATTTTGCCTATAGCTTTGTTTCTGTGTCTTGCTCACTGTCAGGCTACCTCGAGCAGAGTCAACATCCGAGCAGCAACTGCACTATACTTCACTCCTCCCAGCGGAGCATTTAGTCTAAAACCCTCACTCTGGCTCCTCATACTTAGACAAACTCAATAAATACTGGCTTTTTAAGAGCTGACATGACAAATGCTGTGGCAGGTCTGTCTGCCGTGTACGCTGTTGGAGGTAATGTGAGCTGGCCAGAGCGGCTCAAATGTTACTGACACTGCAGGAGGGAAGACAAACAGGTTATAGCAGCACCAGTCTCAGCTCTCACTGCCCAAAACACAATCCTTTATGAAAATCTACATTTCTCATCTGTTCAGAGTTCGAATTCTTGCAACTGAATTTCATTTGTGTTGTTGCATTTATTTGTGTTGTGTTGCGTCTGAGAACTAAATGTGCGACTGACTCCACGACTCCTCAATCGATACTGTATATATTTTCCACACACGATATTATTTTATGCGCTTGTCATCCAGGAGGAATATTACATTACATCATCGCTGAGCAAAAACTCGAAAGCCTTTAAAAGTCGAGCCTTGAAATTAGGCTTTAAATTTCTTTTGGCCTCATGACTCTTTCTCATTTTATTATTCTGTACATTCTTCTGTTTCTCTACATGACGATGAAGAGCTGTGTATAAAATGTATCATTTCAAACAATACAGTGTAAACATAAATAATACAATGCACAGAGGGATACATAATCATATAGATGAAATGCATTTAATACAATGCAGGGTCCGTCTTTGTAGCCACACGAGCTTTATAATCGGTTGTAGCATTATAGCTGAAAGCCTTAATAGAGAGCTTGGCTTAAACTGAGGGGCAACAGCAAGTCTACATATATCTGAAGGTACCAAAATCATCCTAATGCTCTAAGGCTCACTAATTATGCCTTGTTGTCAACATGGGGTTGCCAGGCAACCGCTGAAGACCAGGGAAAGTGTAATTGTAGGTGGACAGGCTGGGCTCTTTATTTTTGGCTGGGTAATAAACAGACACTTAGACATCGTATTGAGTATACTAAGCAAATCGAACCAGCTGAAGCTACAGCCAGCAGCTGCAGCTTCATATAAACAAAGGAACCTGAACCTGAATTAATGAAAGGAGAAGCGTAACATATGCAAATGCTTCTCTACTCAGTTATCAGATCATGCTCTGAGCCGCCTGCTCAGGAGGCCCAGCTGATTTTGGAGAAAGGAAAATACAAGACGTGACTTTGAAAGAGAGCATGGATGCTCGGAGACATGGGCGAGCACGCACATATCTGATGCTCCAGCATTAGCGGCGTGTGTGTGGAAAACCAGTGACTCTTGCTCAGGTGACTTTTCTGGCATCTCGGATGCTGCCACCGTTTGGGTCCACTTACAAATCAAAGCAAAGCCGTTATGACTCATTTCCATATTTATAGTGTTACATTCCTAAGCAAAGCCTTAGACACAGACACACGCACACACAGTGGTCTCGTTACCCAGCTACTTAGTGCACACGCAGGTGGCCACTGCATCGCTCTGACACTTTACTCGTCTGCTTCTTCCTGCTGCTGTCAGACTTTACAATCAGAGCTGCTCCCCGTGAGCCGTCCATCACCGTTAGACACTTTAGAATCTAATTTATTGTGCAACACAAATGACCCACTGTCTAACTGCTTGCATGATTGTGTATGTATTCACATTATTTTGCCTTATACTTGCACATTCTGATGCTGTAACATCCCTTCACTTTGGAATGAATAAAGGTTTATCTTATCTTATCACGATTTCTTGTCTTACCCTCTTTCAAATACCAATTTTCTCAGCCTCTCTCTCTCACACACACACACACACATGGACACACACACACACCATTCTAATAGGCAATGTTGCTTGACCCAATCAAGCATAGCTGTAGTATGTCCAGTTTAGTTGAGCACCAGAGCAGTGGCTCTTTCTGTTTTTCTAATTTTAATTAATCTGGTTGCATCCCATTTTTCAGATGTCAGTGACTGGGAGTGTGTGTTAGGGGAGTGGACACACACACACACACACACACATTTGATGGTTGCTCAGTAATTTCACTTTGCTCTGCAATGGTTGGATAAGCTCAGACGATGGCGGATGGACAGATAGCAGTCACATCCTCCTCTGTTAAAAAACAGAACAATTGCCTCCATTTACTGTAAATACGAAAACGGTCTCCACCCAGACGAATTTGTCTTTTGAAGTGTTGTCC
Organism: Macropodus opercularis; assembly: GCA_030770545.1. Lineage (NCBI taxonomy): Eukaryota > Metazoa > Chordata > Actinopteri > Anabantiformes > Osphronemidae > Macropodus > Macropodus opercularis. The sequence goes on along the minus strand of CM061105.1, from coordinate 1,721,061 downwards.
TTTAAACTGTTGCGTTATTGTGTTTTCCTCTGCGTTCCAAATGGCTGCTTCTGAATTGTAAATATTACTCAGTTTTATGTGCCAGTGGAGGTTTTGCTCAATAAAAGCGTGCATGTGTGTGTGTCCAAGAATAAAATGAAAACGATGCTTTGATAACGATTGCTTATCACCCACCTATATTGCATTTTGGTAATATTGGGTGTGCAGCAGCGTCTCTAGTAGGAGTCATTGAATCCTCATAAATTATGTTTTTTTTTTGTTGCCATGGAAGTGATAGCTTCTGCTGACTGCATGTCAAATGATTCTCTGCTGCGCAGCCTACAGTACTCTGTAGTTGTCTATGCCCTTTGGCTACGGACAAGAAATTATGACATTGTAAAATAAATTAGTTTTCTGCCTCATTATTTTATTTCACTTGATGTTTGCCATCCACTAATACTTTCCCAGGTCAGATCACAATTGGATCTGGTCAGTTTTGTTTTTCAGTTAATGGCAATAGAGATTTGAGCCATCGTTGTCTAGCAGACAGTAGCCAATGAAAAATTAAAGGTCTCATCAGGCATGAGAAGTTGACTTGTCCACACAGATCTGCCCGCTAAGACGAGCGTCCCATCCTCGGAGTTAGACAAACAAGCTCCTTTCTCTGGGCTCGCTCTTTGCTCTACGCTGCGTCATGTGCAGAATAGCAATTAACCAGAGGTTCACCAGTTGAAATGCTGACATTAGAGGCGGTGAGACTTAGCAGCCACAAAATGAAAACAAGGCAGACTTCCTGTGGGCACAGCTGATATGTAACAATATGCCAGTAGTGACCTAATCGCATTACATTATTCTGGCATCTCCCAAAGTGTCACTGCAATATCGCTTCCTGATTCCTGCCAGGTGTGTGCTGTGCTCAGCAGTAATCCTATTACACTTCATTTTTTCCATCACAACAATATCACCTCAATATTCTCATGTGAGCCGAACAAACAATGGCTGAGCAGAAGCACTGGCTTTGCATTCTAAACCCAAAGCATGTGTTTCAGTGCTCTACATGTTGAGAAAAACGATGAGTCAGTCTAGTTTGTCAGTAAGTGATTTGAATTATTCCTCCATGTTAATCTGTTCCCACTCGTCTTGTGAACTGCTTTGGACTGAGGGAGGAAGCCGCCGTCAGACAGAACCCACACAGACTCAGAACAGGCAAACCCCACAAACAGGGACGCGGGTGACCCCAGGAATCCAAACAAGACTTTCATATGGTTTGCTGGTTTACAGCACATGCAGCCTTTTGAAGAATCTAAGCACTTGTATAAGATTTTGAAAGTTTTTGGTGCAACTGTATTGTTTACTTAAATGCATCCAATTCAACCACAGGAGAATATTCAGATTTACTGGTAAGGTTCCATTTTGTCACTTGTTGACATGTGTACTGGTAGTTTGGGAAATATTGTCAATGACCATTTCTTAAATTCAGAATGAACTTGACATGGCAGCACTGTTCCACTGGAGTCAGTGTGTCTGTTTTCTAACCAGGTCAACTACACAGCTACACATGAGGCCTATTCAATAGGTGGATGATGTTGTGTGAACAGAGCTTGTAATAGACACATAGAGACGCTTTCCTCTTTCATTTCAGCAGGAGACTGTTGACGCATTGATTGATCCAGTTTGTCCTTAAACAAAACTCCATACTTCACCAAAGACTCGCATGTGAAAGAAATGCTCCTGAGAACACAGCTTAGGGCTCGGTGCGGGGTTTGGGAACCTTCAGGTATCCGAGTGTCACAATCCTGTGGCTCCCTTAGACTTTAACTTGATGCTGAAGACGATTGCAGTTACAAAAATAAATCCCATCTTTTGTTTCCCTCCCACACCGTAATCTTCCGAAGTGCGCTGCGGGCAGCACACACAACACGCGCATTAACACAAAACTATCTTTTTGTGGCTTTAGGATTAAATTGAACGCATCGCAGCAGGGAGTCCGCGTGGTTCTACCCCTAACGCGCTCGGTGCCCTTTTACTCAACGCAGAACTGCAACCTACCGTTCTGAGCTTCCTGACTTGGTCCTGGCGGCGGAGCCCGCACTTGCCGTGGCTTGACTAAACAAAATGGATATTAAATAAAGACAAATCCCACTTCAGATCATTGCGGAGGAAGGAGCCGTCATCGTTTCCTTCTCCTCGCTGCGTTCGCTGCCCCCTCGCTCCTTACTGGGCAGCGGTTCAGAGTCCACACAGGCTGTGCAGGATGCTAAGCGCTGGGGAAAGTGGACGTCAGCGGCGACGGTCGATCAAGCCTCCTATGCCTCTTCTGAAAGCGGTATGTGTTATTGGCTTCCCTTGATCTGGCTTCCCCGCATATAACGTCGGATGTTATCTTCCAATAGTGACCCACTCTCTAATTATTCCGGTTTGAATTGCCTCCCTCCCCCTTTGTCTCTCTCTCTCTCTCTCTCTCTCTGCCTGCCTCTCTGTCTTTGTGAGAAAGAGACACAAAGAGAGAGGGCGATTTATTCTTGTGCATTTACTTTCAAAGCACAGAAGCACAAATTAATTGGTGTCCGCGCAATTCAAACTAGGCTTATTTAATATAATTTCTGCAACTAAAGGAACCTGAATAATCAGCGTCACTTTATTGTGAAACAACACATTTCAGTACCTTGGAGAGTGGCCTTTCTTTTATTTTGAAAGGTTACATGCGTGTAAGATTTGATCGTCCACGCTCTGCAACTGGCAGAATGCCGCTCGTCCTGATATTTCCTGCTGTGATACCACTAGAAAAAAGTGTGAGAAACCACAAGGGCTGAGTTAAAAAAAGTGTCCTTTCATTCCTACGAAAGGCGAGTAAATTTAAGCTGAACCGTGACCCTTCAATATCCTGCCAAGTCTTATTGCTCAGCCATAGCAGGCGGCTACAGTTCATTACTGGTTATGAGAAAGAAGATGAATTTGAGCCAAGGTTTCAAACACCTTCCGGGTCCCGTTGCTGATTGTTCAGCAGCTGTAACATCGAGCAGCTTTGTTGATAGATTTTCAGGCTGCAGTGAAATCTCTGTGTTTGAGGAGAACAAGGTTCCAAGGTTCCTAACTTCACCCTTCACAGTTCTCATGTGCTAGTATTAGCCTAATTACTGCAGAAACTGGACCATTTTTGTTGGCCAGATATTTATTTCTACTATTTATCTACTGACTTTACCTAACGGTTGCAATTATAATTACATTCTTTCACTATTTCTTGCTTGTAAGGTGCCTTGAGATAACTGATGTTGTGAACTGGTGCTATATAAATAAAGATGAATTGAACTACTTCAACCATTTAACCTGAAAACTAGTCTCCATCAAACAATAAACTATAGGGATAGTTTATTACACATAACATGGGGCGGCAGTGGCTCAGAGGTAGAGCTGTCGCCCACCAATCGTAGGATCGGTGGTTCGATTCCTGGCTTCCCCCAGTCATGTGCCGAAGTGTCCCTGGGCAAGACACTGAACCCCAAGTTGCCCCCGGTGTGTCAGCTTAAGCTGCATAGCAGCTCTGCCACCGGTGTGTGAATGTGTGTGTGAATGGGTGAATGTGACGCAGTGTCAAAGCGCTTTGAGTACCGATAGGTAGAAAAGCGCTATACAAATGCAGACCATAATGCAAAATGAAAAAGGCATTTATTGGAGTGTATTGGATGTACAGTGCTAGCTGGGTGTTTGTCTCCTTCTCTTTGTGCCCTTTGTCCTCTATATGCATTGTCCCCCTTTCTCACCTGTTTGATCCTGTGGCTGGTACAAGCCAAGTAAAGCTCAACAGTCGAGACGAGTGAACTGCCCCCTATACCTACACCTGGATAAAAACACATGGTCCATTTGAAAAAAGCCCAGCGAGGCAGCCAGTTCTCCATGTGGCCAAACATTGACTCTGATGATGAGGATCATGATCTCTCAGTAATCACAGAACACATTAGTTAAAACCACACTGACCCACATTTAACACTGCTTGATTAAAGGCTACATGCACATGTTTGCTTGCTGCGAAGCACTGAGGCCCAGCTGCATGTGAAATGGTGTCTGTCCCTAAACAGGTACTATACAGAAGTTTGTGTTGTTAAATGTGCCTCAGTGTGTGTTTTTATGTGTGTGTGTGTGTGTGTGTTCATGCTTGGATTTGAATGAGCTCCTCCTACCCCCTCTGGGCCAGCACAAGCCTATTCAACCCACATCAGCACAATTATCATCACACTCAAAAGACTGTTAGAGCAGAGGGCTCCTTTGACAATCTGATTACTGACAAGAGAACTGTTGGATAACAACACAAAGTCCCAGTCACATTTGATATGTGCAGAAATTGGGAAGAAGGTGGGGATCATGTAGGCTGAGGTATCCTATTGGCTCTCAAATTCAAAAACAACGAACCAACCAATCAGGATTCAGTCATTATTCCGCCCAGTTTGTTTGCATATTACACACTAGTTGACAAGATTAGCAACTAGTAACACTAGTAGATGCATATTGTATAATACATGTTGTCTAGGTAAAGAAAAAAAAAACCTTACTAGTTCATTAGTTAAAATCCCATTAACTGGTTAAGCCAAATAGCTCACTAGCTAACATGTATGTGTCACGATCGGCAGCTTTGCTGGACTTTTATTCTGAAGAGCCGACCGGGGACACATTCCACACCTCCGCCAACTTTACCTCATCTCACTGATTGCCTTCACCTGTTCCTTCTGCTCACCTGCTCTGATTATCTTCACCTGGTTCATGATCTGAGCATTTAAGCTCGGTTCGTCGCTCCTGTTCGCTCTGGTTTACCCATGCTCACCCATGCATCGTTTATTCTGCATTCTGGTCTGTCTTTGGTTCGTTCAGGTTTGTTCACGTTTTTGTTTGGATTTCAAAGTGTTTTCTGTTTCCCTGTTTTGGCCACCTTGTTCGGCGTTTTTGTTTTTTACTTCTGAAATAAAGACAGTAGTCGGAAGCGCTTTATCCGCTTGGTTTTTTACCATCGCCGGCTCTGCCCCTAACTGTGTCGGCGACTCATGACAGTATGTTATACTTGATAAAGTGTAATTCATCCTAGTAGGACAAAATGGCCAACTAGTCAACGTGTGTCTCCTACTAGTTAACATGCACAGCACTCCAAGCACCATACATGTTAACTAGTGACGTGCTGAACACTTGACTAGTCCTGATTACAAATATGATTAACACTAATGGAGGCAGAGGACGAGCTAAACATAAGGCACCGAGCAAGAAAAAGAAGGAGAAGGAGACAGAGAAGCCATAGCAGAAAGTTAAGCTAGCTTAGCTGAAAAGACCAGACAGCTACGACATTAGCAGTGCTTTTAATGAAAGGGGAATAAGGTGCTTGAGTATTACAAGCGTGTTTTGCGAGTTAGAAATGACGCAGTACTCTTACCGTCAGTCAGCCCTACATATAAATAACATAGTACATAATATTTATTGTGTTTGTTAATTATATTCCAGTTTAACACGTGTATAATATTTATTTAGCTGCAATATGACAGGGACGTGTGGCAGTTAGCAGGTATAATCAAACAAGACATAAGCACCTAAATTTATTTGTATTATTGTAACCTAAATAGCTAAATAAAATAAGTAAATAGCATGTCTACGTCATGCAGACTGAACTGAGATACAAAGGAGTCACACTATTAAAAAGTGAACTATAGGAATGTTAGAATAATGACCAATGACAGAGACCAATTATTGTTAGATTATTTTCCCTCAGACCTATTTTGTTGTTGTTTTTAAAAACCTTTACAGGCCAACATGACCCGCGCTTACCTCGCCTTACCTCCTCATTGCATCAACCTTCTGCCTGGAACATCTTCTCCCAGGGACTGGCTTTACTCTCTAACTGAGCCAGAACGAGCGGCCTTGGAGAAGTATGTCCAGGACTCCCTAGATTCAGGTATTATCCGTCCCTCAACCTCTCCGGCGGGGACTGATTTCTGTTTTTTTGTTTCTTTTTTTCTCTTCAAGTACCGTTACCCACTCCAACTCATAGCTTCAGCCTTTGAACTCCTCAAGGGGGCCAAAATATTCACCAAGCTTGATTTACGCAAAGCATATCACCTTGTACGTATTAAGGAGGGGGACGAATGGAACATTTCTTGGTCATGCCCTTTGGGCCGACCAATGCTCCTGCAATCTTTCAGAATATGGTAAATGATGTTCTGGGCGACAGGTTGAATCGTTTTGTTTTTTGTGTACCTTGGTGACATCCTGATTTATTCCCAGACAGAGTCCGATCACATCACCCATGTACAAGGTGTTCTTCAACGTCTCCTCCAGAATCAGCTTCAGAGAAGTGGCAGAGAAGTGTGAGTACGTCTCCTCCACTTCTTTCCTTGGTTTCAACATCCGACCAGGTCAGATCGCCATGGAACCAGACAAGATGCATGCTGTTGGCGACAGCCTCAGACCCAAAAGCATCTACAATGCTTCCTCGGCTTTGCTAACTTCTATCGACGCTTCATCAAGGGGTATAGCGCCATCTCTTCTCCGCTGCACCATTTGACCTCCCCAAGTCCAAGTTACTCTGGTCCCCTAATGCTAAAAGATTTTATTTGAACCTCAAAGCCTTATTTACGTCCACCCTCATTTTAACCCTCTCCCACCCTTATCTCCCTTTTGTGTTGGAGGTGGATTCCCCATGATTGCGGTGTGGAAGCAGTTTTGTCTCATCGAGCCAAACAGGACTTGAGACTGCATCCCTGCGCTTTCTTTTTGAAGAAGCTTTCCGACTCCAAGAGGAACTACAATGTGTAGTTACGGTCAAATTGGTCCTGGAGGAGTGGCATCACTAGCTGCAGGGGGCCAAACATCATTTCACAGTACTCGCCAATCACAACAATCTTGAATATCTGCGCCCTGCTAAAAGACTGAACTCCAGGCAAGCCCACTGGGTTATTTTCTTTGAGCGCTTCTCGTTCTCATTGTCTTTCTGTCCAAGAACGTCAGAACCGATGCCCTATCCAGACTCTATGGAGGACGACGAGGGAGCAGAGAGATTCATCTTACCGGCCACACTCATCTGGGGGCCGCCGGGTTGGCACTAGAGGAGGATGTTAGGAAGGTCAATGTGGACCACGCGGTTTTGGCAGCTTGCCCCGCCCAATGCCTCCTTGTCCCACCCCACCTTTGTTCCAAGGTAATCAAACTTTGCCATAACTCTCATCTCTCCATCCACCCAGGCTCTAGCCATACCGCACAAGTCATCTCTCAGCGCTTCTGGTGGCCCGCAGTCCAGAAGGAAGTCATAGCTTACATCGCCGATTGTCCCATCTCCGCCAGAGCCAAAACTCGTCATCAGGCCCCAGATAGATTACTTCAGGCACTTTTTATTGCCAAGAGACCCTGGTCCCACATATCCTTGGACTTTTTCACTGGCCTTCCTCCCTCTAGAGCAGGGGTGTCCAATCCTGGTCCTCGAGGGCCACTGTCCTGCTGGTTTTCCATCTCTCCCTGCCGTAGCTACTACTGATTACATTGATCAGGTGTGTTCAGTCAATCAGCAGCTGTAGAAGCCAACTGACACACCTGATCAAGGTGATCAGCAGAGAGAGTTGGAAAACCTGCAGGACAGTGGCCCTCGAGGACCAGGATTGGAGACCCCTGCTCTAGAGGTAACACGGTTGTCTAAAATGGTTAATTATGTGGCTCTTCCTAAACTCCCATCGGCTCCAGAGATGGCTCAAGTGTTAATCCACCACATCTTCAGTCTACATGGGATCCTCAAAGACATTGTGTCCAACGGGGACCTCAATTTGTGGTTAAATTCTGGTTTGAGTTTTGCAGGATCCGAGGCGTCAAGGTTAGCTTGTCCTCTGGCTTTCATCCCCAGTCCAACGGCCAGACGGAGCAGCTCAATCAGGAGCTAGAGACCAGCCTTCAGATCCTGTGCTCCGACGACCCATTTTCTTAGTCTGATAACCTTGTTTGGGCTGAGTACACCCACAACTCCATGGTTTCCTCCTCAATGGGCTTGTCCTCCGTTTTATACAGTCCATGGTTTCCAGCCTCCCTTGTTTGAGGTCTGGATGAGGCGAACATTCCCTCGGCCTCATAAGCGAGCCAGACAAGCCTTAATCTCTGCAGCATCCTCGTTTGAACGACAGGCCAACCGCCATCGTCGCCCGGCTCCTCTCTGGATCCACCCCACGTTGCATGTGTCTCTATGCCAGTTCTCTGGTTCGGCTAACACCGGACTGCAATACCTTGTTGATTGGGTGGGCTATGGTCCGGAGGAACGCTCTTGGATACCCACATGTTGTATTACAGGCCCTGACCTGCTGAGGGAATTCCATGCCGCACACCCTGACCAACCCACCATGCCACCAGGAGCTTTCCAGGACCTGTTTCACCCTGAGGATTAACTGACCAGGTCGAACTCATGAACTCATGGGGTCTGCCCTGCTCCCTGTTCCCCAAAGGGCATACTTACCTGCCCCTCCTTCAATGCTCATGAACGCTCATGCAGCTACTCTGCTAACTAGCTCTGTTTAGTGTGATTGGATCGTGGTGTGTTTTTGCGTTCTCTCTGTTCTTTGACTCTTCGGCAGTGAGGCGGTCCTCTAGCTACGTCAATTGTTGCGCTGCGGGAAACCCTGGGCTCAAGCTCCACCACTGTCGACCCTTCTAGAAAATACTCAACTGCGGCTGACAGCGGAACCACTCCTGCTGCTCTCGTCTGATCATCATCACTTTCCCCATAAACAGCTGGGTTTCCTGTCATCATCGCTCCATAGTACATAGCCCATCATCGGCTCACAACCTGCTCCTCACCGTCAGCCTTCTCGTCTTTCTGTTTACATTTTCTTTGACGGCCTCCCTTGTCTGAGCACATTTGCTACAGTTCTGTCTCCAACCAATCTGACTCTCTCCTCTCTGTTGTAGATAAAGAGAGTTTCCCCGTCGAGACCACAAGATCCTCTTCAACCAGTAGTTAAGTATTAATAATAACAATATTTTGACTGAATTGCAGCTTTCTGTTGTGTTTCACTATCAGACAGTCCTCAGTCAAACATTTTCATTACAGCGGGTATGTAGTTGTTGGTGGTATGCTAATCTGCTCCATTTGCTGTTGATTTGATAACATTTAACATTGGCAGTAAAAGCAGTGAACCAGGAAGCTGTTTGGCTGGCAGGCTCCTGAAACCAATCACAGTTTAGTTTGGGCTTAGAACCAGTGTATGAGTGTAGTGCTTGTAGTGTATTGTTGTGGTTGTAGTGTAGTGTACACTATTCTATCAATAAAAAGTAAAGCCTGCACCCGCTGGGTAATACCTATTAGAAGTAGAGGGTATAATATAACTTGACGGTGTTTAATGGCCCACGTCTAAGACCACAGGTTGTGTGTAGGCACCTGTGTCAATATCATAAGTCAGAAAGGATGATCAGAGATTCTTAAAAGACCAACGGATAGAGCTCCCCCATCCAGAGGGTGAAGAAAACTTTAAACCATTCATCCTTCTCAGCTGCAGTATTGACATAGTACAACACCTTTATTCAAAAATCAGTATTATTTGATCATATAGAATTAGTGTAGTGTGTTGAGGCTGTGCTTAACCCTCCTGCAGCCTTCGAGGGGTCAAAACAACCCCACTGTAAACTAGGGGGCGCTCAAAGCTCAAAAACGCACACAAGGGTTGGATCAAACAGCCTTCGTGGGTGTTACATTCAAGCAATGAACACGTGTGGGTCTATGATGAACAAGTTCATCCAACCGTTCATCTAGATAAAGCGTGTTGCGATTTATTGTCTGTCTGTGGCTGTTTTATCCAACCCTTGTGTGATTTTTGAGCTTAGAGCCCCCTGTTTTCATTGTGACCCCATCACGAGGGTTGAGGAGTGTTTATTTACAATAAGTGATTCAAGGATTTCTCAAAATACTACAAAGACTATTCCTTTAATAAAAGGAATAGTCTTTGTATTCCACTCAAGTCTTCCACTGAGTCATTCCTCACCCTCCAACTAGGCTGCATCCTACAGAATGTAACAAGGAGCCTGTAACACTTGTTAAACTTGAGGTAACTATCGGAAAAAGTGTAGAATGTTTCATGAAACATAAATGAAGTTTATAGTACAACAGAATGACTGAGTAATCCTAAACCGGAAGGTCGTTTCCTGACATACGGTGTCATGGCCTCCACCACTCGTACCCACAGCCACTGAACCTGTCAAACAAACTAACCTGGCAAAGCACATTACACATTTACATTTTACAGTTAGGATCCAACTTAGCCAATTAGCTGTTTTGGCAGCATGAAAAAGGAACTGCACCAACAAAGCACACACACAAAACGTATTGGACATGCAGGCCTAGTTACAAATATAAGAAATATTATTGTTATGTTATTTACATCCTTTGTTTTATGTAAAAACTACAGTACAGATTTTCAGAATTCTTTGCTTAAAGTGTATCAGTATGAACATGAATAGTTTTAAATGTTACAGAAATACAAAATCTAAATCTCTAAGAATGAGAACCTGTAGTTGGTTATTTTTATTATTTTATAACTTTTATTGTTTTAGTTAAAATGGATTTAATTTTAAAAACTGATTTGACATATTATTTTGTACAGTACAGTAACATCATACCAATCTTACTCAAAATTTGCAAAAAGTCCTTTACATACTAAACAAAAATGTATTATTGCTTATAAAATAAATTTGAATCAGTTACTAACTGACAACAACAAGCTCCTTGTCATTGTGAGAAATTGTGATGTGACTGAATTATCCATGTCTTTCTCACTGAAAGAACCTTTTTTCAAAATGGCAAGAAAAGATAAAGTCTGACAACTTGATTCACGGTGAGACAGACTGATGAAGATAAACCATATCACCAATAGGACAGTTTCATCTGCATATTTCACGTTGCAAAATAAATGTGTGCATTTTCCACATAAACGTGAGACACGCACACACGCACACACACGCACGCACACACACACACACACACACACACCATGTAAAGAGATGATCTCCCAGTGAAAAGCGTGCAGGACATGAAAGATTCAGAATGGCCAGCAAAACAACAGCTGTAATGTGACAGCCAGGCATTTGTTCCACTAATCACTGAGGGGATTGTCAAATACAGACAAATGGAGGCTAAAAGAGTCTTATGCTAGTGTGCCCTGCCACATCACACACACACACACACACACACACACACACACAGACTGCGGATGAGTCTGTTGTCCATCGTCTTCACAGCTATCAGCGATTTTGACATGTGTGACCATAAATAAAGGGATTACACTGATCTGTGGAGGAAAATCATGCTCTGGGCAAAACATCTAGTAAATAACATTCTGATGTAAAGTGTGGTATAGGGTTAAATTTCAGGATGTAAGTCTTGTTCAAGCCACAGCATTTTTATTTATCACTAAAGTATCCAACTATCTGCTTGTACCAATGGGCCAATTATTTTTGTGGCGCTCACTGCTAAATAATATATTTAAATAATTCAGCAGTAACACACACACACAAACTGTTTAACTTGGACAATTAGTTGACCTCATTGTCATCAGTTTTTCAGAGCAACTGTGTAACGAATAGTGAGGTGTGAGAGCAGTTGACTGCTGGATTCTTCTGGCGCTGTGATGTAATGTGGTAAGCACAGAGGTAAGACGTTTCTTGTACTTGGTCTCAAGGTGTCAGGAGTCAGAGATTTTGGTCTATTTACAGATCAATGCAAAATCCAAACATCCAACTCGGACTTTCAGCTCCCTGTAGGTCTGGATCCTGCACTTCCTTCTTTTCAGATTGTGTTACCTCTGCTTTGTTTGCTGACCGCCTAGAGTGTCAGCCCTGTGGTTCTGGGTTCATCCATCCATCCATCCATCTTCTTCCGCTTTTTCCCCGAAGGGGTCGCGGGCGTGCTGGAGCCTATCCCAGCTGGCTTTGGGCGAGAGGCAGGGTACACCCTGGACAGATCGCCAGTCCATCGCAGGGCCACATATATAGACACACAATCACAGTCATACACACACTCACACCTATGGGCAATTTACGCATCCAACCAATTGACCTAACTGCATGTCTTTTGACTGTGGGAGGAAACCGGAGACGGTTCTGGGTTCATCTGTCATTTAATTCATGATCATCCTTCATGAGACTCCAGAGCAACTGCAATTAAAGATTAGTCAGGATTTCTTGCATTTGCAAATAATCTTGTACCAGATGCTTTTGTAACGTTTCTTTGGTTTTGCCCATAGTATGGAACATAGAGATTGTGTGGGCAGGTTTTCAGTTGTTGTTGTTGGGAGCACCTGCTTAAATCGACTGGACTAATCTGTGTACAACAAAAGGTTTTGTGTATTTATGTCAAATACAGAATGTACAAAAACGTATTGAATGTGCACTTTCTACCTAGTAAAGTAATTCATATGTGCACAATTTTTGTGGTTAGATGTTTCATCAGAAGTAAGTGGATTGATCCTGTAACTAGTGTGTTTGTGCTTTTTTTTATCTGCCAGATCTCTCTCTCTCACTCTCTCACACACACACACACATGCACACACACACCTCTCCTTCCTAGTTAGTTGCATTTTTATCTGTGATTCTTAGGAAATCTATTGCTATTGTAAATGGGCATCATGCTTCTGCACAGCAATCAATACTCTTCCATTAAGGTGATGAACAGTCTGTTTCCCCAACCTTGTGCAATCCAGACAAATTCTCAGAACCCACCGATTCAAATCAGTCAGTGTGGGCATGACAGCGCTGAACCCAGACAATGTGAAGGCTAAAGAGAGAGACTGACCAGCTCCTCCATCTGCACTGCTTCGTATCTCCTCTGTAGTGCACACTGCCCTTTACCTCAACAACAGTCCTCGCAATTCACTTCACTTCTATTCAGTGTATTTATGTAGCGCCAGTTCACAACAGAATTCATCTTCAGGTACTTTACAAAGTAAGGTTTAAGACCTCACCGAATTCAAAAATACAACTATATGGAAAACCCATCACATCCAATTGAGCAACGGTGGAGAAATGTGCCTCTGAACCCTCAGGGGAATTAGACTAAGGCACGGCATCAGCCTCGACTGGATGAGGTGAGGGATGGAGAAGACATTAAAGAGCAAAACGACAGGCAGGTCAGTGAGGCTGAACACTGGAGACACGGCTCAGAGTCAGACCAAGAGAAGGGACTTAGAACAGCAGAGTGAGGCATTAATTCTTCTCTCTGACGGTTTGGTTCTATATGAGCTCATTTCCAACCGAATTAAAAAAGGTACAGTAAGTGTGGAAAATGTTGTTTATTCAGTCATTATGATATTTGAATGTATTGCAACATTTAGTGTAGGTGTGCAAACAGCACATATTCATAGTTTAGCTAAATGTAACAACTGTCAAGCTGAAATGATTATAAAACACACCACCAAGGTGAAATAGCCGCTGATTCCCAGACGTCATTCAGTGGGACGTGATTACTAGCAGCACAAACACTCACTGCTACCAAAGAAAACGCAAAGTCAACGGGAGAGACAGAAGCAAGTTCATCTAGTAAAGTCTGTGTTGCTAGATGATTTCCCTTCAGTCAGCGTGACGTCAGACGTTCAGCTGTAGGTCATATTCAATCCTTAAACGCATAACAAATGCATTCTTATGCATATGTGGTGCAGTGGCTCAGGGGTAGAGCTGTCACCCACCAATCGGTGGTTTGACTCCTGGCTTTCCTTGGGTAAGACCCTGAACCCCAAGCTGCCCCCGTGATGTCAACTGAACCACTGGTGTGTGAATGTGTGCGTGAATGGGTGAATGAGATGCAGTGTCAAAGGACTGATAGGTAGAAAAGCTGTAAAAGTTACCATAACAAATCAACCCATGAATCATCTGCACATGTTAAAGCTATATCGTCACTAATAAGTGAGTGGTTCCATCATTTATGTTTAGTGACTATTAAGCTACAATATTCAGTGTCAAACTGAATGTGTGAGCCAGGCCTTCCTCTCCCTACTCTGCCACATCATCACCAGAAAATCTGAATAAATACCAACACGTCAGGGGGGAGCATGGAGCCTCAGCTACTGGCTAGAGATAGTATTAACTTCCATGCACAACCAGCTCCTTAAGATGGGCGGGATTGGCTTCTAATTTTCCTGGTAAACGAGAGGGTCATCAAGTGGTGCTTGTTTGGATCCGCGATGGCGGAGGAAGCCGGGCAAACTCAGCAGGCTCATGTCAGAGGGATCTTCACCTCCCACCTGATAAGGTGGGAGGAGACGTCCTGCCTCAGGTGCGTCATGCAAGTATCTTATTCACGATTGAGGCAATGACGGAGCTTGAGATTGACAGACACATTGACTGCGGTCTGTTTATTTTTTGTTGTAGTGAAACTTGTAATCTACCGGTCGAGCTACATTCCTACTCTCCCTATGTTCAGAAGCTCCAACGTGTTTGGATACAGGCGGCTAAACTGAGTTTCTTCCACAGGTGAGCGCTGCTCCTCCACATCGTGTTCCAGCCATGTCAGCTCAGCTCAGTTCATTTATATAGGGACAATCTCAAGGAAGAGCTGGAGACGGAAGAGACAGGAAGTCTGTGATTCTCTGCTAGACTGTGTCTTGCAACCCAGCCACGAAGTGAAATGGATAAGCTGGAGAGGGAAATGTCAAAATGTCACTTATCTACTGTTCACTAAAACTAATAACATTTTCTGATTGGTTGAAAGGTGACCTTCACTTAAAAGGATGCATGCAGAATTGAGTTGCTGATTAAGAGTGAAGATCACTTTAGAATGGCTTTTTGAAACAGTGACTGGTGGAGAACCACTCACCCCCACCCCATCTCCGGGCTGACACTTGAACGCGTGATGATGAAATGCCCCCTGTCTGCTCTGGTTTAATATCTATGCCAAACTAGCAGCGCTTTGAATCGTGCATGTCCACGTGGAACAAATGGACGGATCGATGGCCAGCTATCATCAGGCTGAAGGATTCTTTCATTTCCTCCCAGTGTCAGACGACCTGAATAACAACACGAACCAGTGGCTTATTCTTGCACCAGCCTTGTGAGTAAAAGTCTACAGTTACAGTGTCATATTGCTGGCATGTCGCTGATCATAGCTGACAAAAGTGAACAACAGCTCGCTCACTGCGACTGCTAGGCTGCCTGAACTGCAGTCACCTTTCGAACTAAATGCAACAGTGGTTCCACAGGCAGGAAAATGACTTTCTGTCAAAATGAGCAGCTCTAGTGTGGAACACTTCCTTCCGCCGCCCTTGACACAGGCTGTGCTGCGTACTGCAGTGTTCTTAGGACGACATGGACCCACACAGCCAAGCAGAGGTTCGACTGGTCAGACAACGGACCGCACCTGATTCAGATCAGCCGCTGATCTATCGTCCATCCCATTTTAAGCACAGAAATGATGAGCTATCTTGCGAACTGAAGGTAGATAATGGTGAAATCACATCTTCATTTTCATGACTCCTATGCAAACCGTAACACCACTAACACGTTGGTTGTTTCTATCAGCATAAATCAGATTCAGTGGGGTTAACAGTTAAACGTAGTCTGTGCTGTATTTACTGCTCCCTCACTCCTACAGACAATTAGAAAACAATTACAACATCCTCCTTCACCCTCTGAGAACTCAGCGTCTGAGGCTAGGAATGAAAAGAGCATTTATTAAATGGAGGCACTGAACATTTTCCTTTGGCTTGGTTTTTGTAACCATGTTTGATGTTTTTAATTTTCTCCTTGGCAGCAAATAGTCACCTTGTTGTAATACAGACGTGCCTTTAGGCAGAGCAGTTTGTATGTGTATGACTCCACACGGTCATTCTGTCTGTGCTTAGAGGCTCCACTCAGCAGCAGGACAGAAGCCAGGATCAGCAGAAACATCCTATATTTACATGTTGGATGGATTTACTGTATGAATCATCTATTCTTATCAACTAAATGCCGTTTCACAGTTCTTTAAACTCGGAAACAGGTTGGTGCTTAACTTCTTTTGGCGTGAAAATGGTTAAATGCACAGACTCAGATTACACAACCTACTATGATTGTAAAATTGTACCACATTTGTATCAGTCTTTGTCAAACTACTGCAGCAGCTTAACGATAACTGCTTCTCTAACCCCATCTAGTGGGACTCAACCAGAGTGATTCACCATGGAATCGCTTTCAGCAAGAATGTTTCCCCCAAATAAAAAATATGTTGTCTTCAATTTCCACATTAAGCAAATTCAAATCATTTTCATATTCTGTCTTCACTTCCTAAATGCCTGGATAGTTTTTCGCCTGCTGATAATTTTTATATGAACCTACTGCACGTAAGAGGCTGGGAGTGTTTCTGCTTGAGTCCTGTGAGTCGGGGTTAAATTCAGTGATGGCTGTTCAGTGATTCTTTATTATCCTACCGTATTTAGCCCAGTAATTTTAGATCCTACCGGTTTATAGTCATATGGTTCAGAAACATCAGTTATGTGATGTGGCCTGTTCACATTTCAAAAATCATGCACATATGATTATATGCTTACGCTACAAAAGTAACATATCCACAATATAAGTAATATGATGAATTCATATTGCTGTAGTAATATTCAGTCGCACATTGTGACCTATGATACAGGCCCTAACTGTCATCATTACACAAACAAAGTCACTGTGACGCACTGATCTTTAAAATAGATTTTATTTACCATTTTGTAATTCAACAGTTTACAATATACAGCTGACAGGACTAAGACATTTCAATGGATTTTGGCCCTAAAGGTTGAACAACAAGAATAGCAGACGTGGTTAGATCGACAAATAGATATGATAGAAGGAACCAGAAGAACTGTCTTCTCTTTTTCTTCCTTGTGCTTTTCTTCTCCCATGAAACAATTTACATTAGCATGACAACAAGTATTTAGTTAATTCTCTTGCAGCCTTATCACTGAAAAATACATGTATTTACTGTATTTTATGTTTGCAATGGTATATGTCTTTATGTTTACAAAAAAGAACTTCAGATTTTTAAAAAGAGTTTTTAAAGTGCTGTAACATGAGATGATGCTTCTTGTAACTGAGCATTAGTAAGAAATTCAAGAGGTAATGTATGTAATTCACAGAGAACCACAAGAAGAGGGTCAAATCATAGTTTTGTTTTAGTACAGTGAATGAAGCAGTTGTTCTGGAAGTTTGTGTACAAACGTGGTCCAAATGGTCACATAGCGCATGTTCTTCATCCAGTGACTTTCTGTGCAGCCGCCTCAATGTACAGTGTTAGGAAGCAATAAGTAAGCGAACACGTGACTCGGTTCATAACTGAACCTGGTTGTGTGCACGTCATTTGAGCTTTTTGAGGCCCAGTGGGTAAGATCGGATTCAGACAGTCAAAACCAACCAATATCTACCAATAAATGAATTCAAACTAAACCCTTAACTGATGTACATTATACGTGTATATTTGCTTTACAGGATCCCGTTGAATACTGACATCAGATACTGAATCAGAGCAACACATGACAAAATGTAAGTGAACTGGTCCTGAAGCTTTTGGCCTTTGTATAGTTCAATGTTTTGTAGCTGGTAGACGCTATGACGCATCAAAGGTAAATAGCTGGCACTGCACTGTTGCAAAGTACATTTGTAAGTACATGTAATACTGTTTAAAAAAATATCATCATATAGCTGCAGCCACCTTCTCCGCCAGAGCTCAAGTAAAAACTATCCATTCTACTGTATTTCAAGTTTCGATCCAAAGCTTTTTGTTTGGCAAGGTTTTAATATCAGCTGGCTTCATCTTAAGTTTCTATGAATGTAACCTTGGAAACAAACAAAACAGTAGTGTCATTAAACATTGATTAAAATCCAAAGATAAAATATGCAGTTTTCTTTCTCGTCTCTTAGTACAAAAGTTTTTCATAAAAGATATTGTTAAAATGGTGTTAGCAGGATAGGTGAAAAGGCTCAGCTAGGTCTGACAGATTACAGGTATGAAGACATCAACACCGACACTACGCCTGCTCTACACGCAGGCTCGGCAATAAGAGCTAATCCACTACACAGAGTACACGTTAAACCTGACATCAACTACATTACACTACCAGAAAAACCACAAATCAAAAAGAAATGAAACAAACCTGCCCATAGCAAACCCACAAAAACACACGTACCCAGCCCTGAAATAAAAGCAAAGGTAAACACACACATACACAGTGTGATTATAGTTAGTTACATTACTGTACACAGGAAGAGGAGCTGTGGGGCCAGCAGAAACAGAGAGGGCTGGGATATATAGAGATGGTAACATGGTGGCTACGCTCCACATACTACAGCATAAACACACGAGACAGGCAATCACAAAAGGAAACGCTGCAAGTAACACGTTCATACAAGTACTCATCTTTCCTCTCAGCAAATAAACCCCATTTAAAAAGCTGTCCAACTTCTGATTAGAAGCAGCAACACTACGTACTGTCATTAGCAGAAGTGCTAGTAATACCTGGATTTGCATGAACTTGACTGAAAAGAAACTACGTTTGTTAACGTCTGCTGCTTCGGGTGCGAGTAGCGAACAGTGATCCGGAGCTGGAAGAACCTTCCAAAGCTACAAACCACTAATTACAGTATAAGCTTCCTGATTAAAACCTGCTTGTATCATCACTAGCGTTGTGCTTCTCCTTAATACTGCACCTTCACTATATTTGCTGTTATGTGCTTACATTTACCATCTTTGTAGATTTATTCTTCTCAGGCAGAAGTTGTGTTTGTGTGCTCAGCTCAGACTTGTGCATTTACTACCCTGAGTGTCAGCATCCCTCCCTCTTGTGGATTATTGAAGCAATTGCATGGTCACGATCAAATTATTTTCTCACTTTTAAGGACATGAATAGTGGTGACAGAAATAATGCAGATTAAGTTGTGCTTAGACAAACTGCATTTCAATTAATTGCAATTTTGGGAATCACATTTCCTGCCAAGAGTAAGAAGACTGATGCCAGTCCCACTAAAACAGAGCTGCACGTAGCAGCTGGCTACGAGCTGCACAGCACTATGTGAAATAACTATTCATCTAGTCTAGTCTATTCGAATGGCCCATAGGCCTTGTTCAGTTTGCTGATTTGATAGCTGGAATAAAATGCGTGAAAAATCAAAGCTGCGTTGTGAAGGGAAAGAGCCAGACGTGCACCTCTCTACCAGCTCGATTTAGGATATTCCACTGTCGCACTACCGCAGTGTCGCTTTAGACGCCTTTCAAGTGGTCACTTCGCTCTGCTACAGAGAGGCCTCTCCATCCTTTCACCACTCTCCACCAACACGAGCACAAATCAAGTCAGAGATGAGGAATGGTAAAACAGTTAATGAGTCTGTCATTTTGATGTCTTTGTACAAAATAGACATGCTTCTTAATTATTTAACAAGTAACTTTACAATAATGAGAGGTAAAAAGAAGAATTCTACTGAGAGAATAACACAGCTACATTTAAAACTACATTTTCTACCTGTTACTCGATGTCCTTCAGGAAACGAGCTCCGTCCTCGTTCTATGCTCACCTGTCACAGCACAGCTTGGCTCAGAGCTTTAAACAAGTGTCTGTAAAAAGGTTTCACTGACTGTAAGAGAATGACACCAGACCAGTCTCTGAAATAATGTTACCAAAAACATGTGCAGGTAGTTTATGTAATGTTTTTGGTGACATGCCTGAATATGGCAGATTGCTACGACCCACAGGACACGCCGACACGCCTACGATCCTGGTCCTCCTGTACGAACAACATCCCCTGACGAATTCCCTCAAAACAAGTTTCATCTGTTTAGTGTGTACATAGACTACGTAGGCAATTTTAACAGGCCACCTTCGCCAGGGCAAGGTTTCCACAGGTGAGCAACGACAATTAAATCACAATGTTTTATTTGCTTGGACCCTGAGAAATGGGCGCTGGGATCTCTTCCTTCAAACTAACTGGCAAAAAAATGCTGTGTGTGTGTGGTGGGGGTCTGTAAGTGTGTGCCGACAGCGAGAGTTACAGTACAATTAAAGTTCATTCACCGATAAATCTCTGCTCAGTTTTCAAGCAGCTTTAGTGGAAAAATTTACACATGGAGGAAATTTCCACATAAATTCTGCTGATCAGTCGCCATCTAGGGTGTTTGTTAAAACATTTGTTCTCTGTAGAACGTTTTAAAGAAGCAGCAGCGTAAAAACAACAGGCTTACTCTTAATCTGAAATTAACTATGGCTGAGGTCACTGTGTGCTGTGAAATCCACAGTAATGTGAGTGGATGAGTATGAATGAGAGCGTGTGCTTCTTTTTCTGGCCGTGGACTTCGTCTAGACTGTAAATGGCCCCGATGCAGGCACGGTCCATCCTGCTCCTCCCCATGACAGCACCACAACGATTACGTCACCGATCTCAAGCAGACCCAACAGAATAAACATTGTGCCTCATGTTTCTGCATGCACAAAACAAACGCATGCAGCTTCACAATCTACTGTACTTCTAATGGCATCGGATGATGGCATATACACGTGTTGCAAAAAATGAAAGGAAAAAAATGCATTATTAAATTATGTGAAACAAATCAACAGCCCGCCCGCCTGCCCAGCCAACCACCCACACACACACACACACACACACACACACACACACACACACTCACACAAAATCGTTTGGATGATGACAATTTTTTTTTTCCTTTCGCTTTTCTTCATGTATCTAGCGACAACTCAGATAGATAGAAGAGGTTAGGATAGATATAATAAGCCCTTACAATATGTAAAGGTCTCCAGCGAGTAGGATCTCCCCCACAGACTGTGGGAAAGTGGGGTGAGGATGGAGGAGAAGGGAGGAAAAGCTGAGGGGCGTAAGGAGGAGATGGTTGCTGTGCTCTTCCCAGTAGCACTGATGGAGCAGGCTGCCGTCTATGCACTGGGGTTGGGGTTGTTATTTGTGTTGGTGGAGCCGTTGCTTCCCTGGATGGTGAGGCTTATCTCATCCTTCTGCTCTTTCTCTTTCTCCTTCAGCTCCTCCTTCAGCTCCTCCTTCTCTGTGAGGGGACGAGCCTCCACAGTGTCTGCAGAGGCCATGGGGGCGTAGCGGCCTGTCCGGTGCTCCTGAAGGGCGGGGCCCCACTTAGGGTGTGATCGGCACGCGTGCTTTAACCGCTGACACACAGACACAGACAAGTGTGACGGTTCCAGAAAGCAATAGGTTGACATTTAAAGATCATTCATGAGTTGACATTAGCGCTGCTTTAAGTCTATTTAACTGACACTGACAGTTACAGTAAAGCAGCCACTAACTGCAGTGTCTACTTCATGCAAACTTGTGAAGGAGCAGAAAATGATGTATCAATAATAATAATAATAATAATAATAAGCACCCTTTCTGAAAATGATGATAAAAAATTTATGCAATATAATTTGTCCATTCTAGACTGAGCGATTGTTAACTTCTCACTGTTGGAAGCCTGGAAGTAGGAAAATGGATCCAACTTCTCTTTTTTGTCTGCTTTAAAATCTAGAACAGAATTTAAACTCCTTCTCCTCACTTATGAAACGGTAATGACCTAAAAGACCTCATTGTTCCATATTATGTAAATAGAGGCACGAAGGAACAAACAGGATGTGCTGTGGTTCCTTCCAGAAGCAGAGCCTTTAGCTGCTGTGACTTCATGCCTAATATGGAGAATGTATTGGAGAAATGGATGAAACTGGCCTAATCAATGCATGTTGCATATGTACTGTACCGGTACGGTTTATACTGTACTGAGTTTAGGTTAGAGATTTAGTTACAGAAAGGCTGTAAAAGTAACAAGTCAACCTGTCTGTGATGTTTTAAAAACACACATTAATCACTAGGCTCTAAACCGGTTTTGGTGGTGACGTGCGTCACCTTCCAGACACATTCCAGGCAGGCAGAACTGAATATACCTGGACCATATGTAGGTTATTTGCAAATGGAGCAGATTTACTTTTCAATCAAAAATGGGCCACGCGGCTCAAAGCCCTAAACGTCAGTGTGATAAGAGCGGTGGCAGTGTAGTACCTCTCTAAAGGTGGCTCCTGGGGATCTTGAAATCTTGTAAAGGGCATAGACGGGAATGCAGATCACGGAGGACAGAGCCATGGCGAAGCCGATAGCCAGGGACCAGCCAGGGTACACGTAGTCGTTGTAGGTGATGGGCTTGTACTGGATCACTGTGAAGATCAGGATGAACTAGGACAGAAGCAAGACCCACTGAAAATAAGCAGCTTCTCCAGCAAATTTCTCATAGATTTGTTGTTTCAAACAATTGGTAAACCCTTTCACATTTACGCTGAACACCTGAAACCGAGGCCTGGTGAACGTCAATGCAATAAGCGTAGAGTAATGAATCAGTGTGGGGTCTCTGTCAGACAAACAAATAGCTGCTGATGCTACTGTCGCCGTGAATCACTGTCTGTGCAGCTGCTGGCATTTTCACCGGAACATGTACTGTGTACAGGTGAAATAAGTGAAGACAGCAGCACAGCAGGCTCGTCTTTTATTTAAAAGTTGAAGATAATTATGGTTAACAATCCAGACTGTGAGTTTAGTCACAGTTTGTGCTGAGGCCCTGGAGAGTAATTTAATCTGTGGAGTGAAAATGAAGCAGAAAACAAAGTGCTTGAATTTCAAGCAGTAATCCACAACAATGAATTTCTTGGTTGGCTCAGCATAGTCTGCTTAGTGGGCTAATACGTCCATTTCCCAGTCAGAGGTTTACGCTGGAAACAAAGGAAACAGCAGCCAAACAGATTATTGTTGATGGCAGCTCAAATGTAGGTCAGGCCCCTAACAACAACAGCAAAGTTTACAATATGACACTCAGCAAACCAACGTGTTTCCAGTTAGAGGTTTTTAAATGTGATTCAAGCCTAATGCTGGTTCCAGATGAGAGTGTGTTTGCACAGTGCATGTTCACCTACAGAGATAATGAGAGGGGAGATGAACCTCCAGCAGACTTTGAAGAAGAGAGGAGGAGGAAAGCCCAGCATCATCTCCACATCTTTGAAATAGTTCCTGTGGCCTGCAAGGGAAAACAAACGTATACACAGTGTCCAAGAGGAACAGCAGCGTTGGATGTCTGGGAGGCTACAGTACAGACTGTGACAAAATGTCTTTATGTGACCAAGTCTGACACATGAAGAGCCTTGAGTCAACTTGGTAACAATGGTAGCTTGTCTGTGTTGTGATGGGACGACAACGTGTTGTATAGAACAATAACTGTTACCATGTGACCTTCACAACGGCACTGAGCTGCATTCTGTGCCAGAACAAATCACAGACACAGTATTTCACCGATGCTTTGAAATATTATTTTTATGTTATTACTTTTTAAAAACCTGAAAGCAAAAAAATGTTTTTTGGTGAGAGTTGTAGGAGAGAATAGATCTCAGTAGGACCCATCGTCTACTGAAGCATAACGTAATCTACGATGGTAAATGGTAAATGCTCTGCATGTGTGGAGCCCGTCTCTCTACTCAAAGTGCATCTCATTCACCCATTCACACACCAGGGCATCACTGGGGGGAGCCAAGAATGGAATCTACCAATTCCACTGATCTGCTCAACCTCTTGAGTCTCAAATGCTACAGTAGGTTGTGTGGCTTTAGCAAAAATATATTTTTCACAATAATATTGCCTTTTCAGTCTTCTCTTTAATACTATGTATTTCTAGTTTCCTTGGTAGTGTAAAGGCGCGCTGCTGGGTTATCTCAGGCAGTAGCTGTGTAGTGCAGTGTTTTTATATCTGTTGTATGTCAGTGCATGTGTTTTTGTCTGTACAGTAGCCTCAGGGCCCATAACTAATGTTTCTTAGTGTCTTTACACAGCGTTGTGTCTCTCTGCCTGGTGCACTGACAGTTTCTCTTTGTGATTGTTTAATGTGGTTGTATAACGGTGAGTGGGGGCTCAGTGTATTAGAGAAAAATTCATGTACTGACGAGGTGCTGAGAAAAATTCTTAGAGTTAGACAAACGGACATTTACTGTGCTCTGTGATTTCTAAGTAAAAATACAGTGTCTGGAATACAAATACAGAAAACCCCAAACCCTCACACTGTTATTGGGTTTAACAATACTAATATGTCCCAGAATGTGTTAAAACACAGGTGGATTAAATGATGCTCCTCCAGAATCAGGCCAGATTACGCGTATACCACAGGTCATGTGTGAAGATTAATTGATGCCTGTTGATCATTTTCACCAAAGCATCATGAGAGCACACGCCCAGCATTAACTGAGCCTACGGGTAATGATCCGAGTCTCCACGTCAGTTTACTCTGACCCTGGCTTCATCGTGATCCCAGCAGAGTTGAGCTTGTGGCTACTTTAGAATCATGAATGTTCACAGTCTAACTTTTATGATCACATTGACGTCATGATTATACTTATAAGCTTTCAAACAGTGTTTTTCTAATTTGGTTATTGGACCCTGGAATCATGGTGGTTTATGTCATTTTAATAATAATTGTGGATCTATATGCATCTATAGTTGATCATATTTCAGTAATAAATAAAACAATTGATATTAAATATGTGATCCTTAAATTCTGTTAGGCAGTGCAATACTAATTAAAATTGTGCTTTGTCCCCCAGCACATACCTAAAGACTGTGACTCTAAAGTAATAATACACGAACATGTGAAAGGCACAAAATATGACACAAATCTTTACTCAATCTATTTTTCTCCTTACCATAAATGTACATGATACAGATGCACATGATGCAGGAGATGATGACCAAAGAGAAACTAGCAGCATAGTTATCCATCAGCAACAGCCAATAGATTCCTGCCTGCACACAGAAGAAACAACAGGCCAGAGCTCCAGAAGTGTGGAAGTGAGAAATGTATAAAAGCAGCTTCAGTTGTGTGGGACGTACCCGTGTTGTTAGTGGCACTCCCAGTAGGAAACCTGCAACAGCCACTGCTAGTGTGACCACAGTCTTGTTCCTGATGATCCAGTCTGTGCCGACCTCGTCCACAATCGCTGTCACCAGGGTCTCCAACAGACAGAACTGACAGCAGGTAGGAAATGAATGAGATGAGACTAATAACAGCCAGAGACATTATAAGTCTAATAATAACTAATAGCTATATACAACATCTGTAACAATCTGACTGCCAAGAAACCACTGGCACAGACTGTCTACTGTTCAGTGTGGAGGTTTTACAGATATTTGGACAAAAAGTATTGGACTCATTTAAATATAAAAAGTGAATCATTATCACCATAGTAATTGCAATTCCACATGATTATGGAAGCTGTTGAATTAGAGGCTTCAGCGTTCTGTAGTATGGTGACTACGAAACACACAGATAACAATAAGAACACAACACACAAATTCTCTTCTCATTCCGAATATCTCACTACCTACAAAAACACACTGAAGAAAACTTCACCATTTCATTTTCATTTCTGACACGGACACTGAGGACCATAACTCCAGCCAGTTTATTACTGCGTTCGCACGTATCCGTGGTTTTCAAGCCTCACCTGAGTCCCCAGTCCCAGAAGGATTAGCATAAAGAAGAAGAGCAATGACCACAGTGGAGAAATAGGAAGCAGAGTGAGGGCTTCTGGGTAGGCCACAAAGGCCAGGCCCGGGCCGTGGTCGGCCACCTCCGACACAGGGACGTTCAGGTGGAACGCCATGAAGCCCAGGATGGAGAAGATGACAAAACCAGCGTACACGCTGGTGGCACAGTTGGTTATGCTGATGATGATGCTGTCTCTGTAGGTAGAAAAATAAAGAAGCTTTGGATATGAATGCACCTAAAGTAAATAATAATCAAACCTAACTGGATAAAAATGCTCCTTGTCCATAAAAGTGCTAGCACCAAAGCCATAATAGGATTATTTTTCAAGGAAAATTCAAACAGTATTTGAACTTTAAAACTGCAATATTTGTCTAAAGCACATTTTCCTTTTTTATTGTTTCTGTCTATACACGAGTTGTTGAGCAGAACATGTTGTCTGAGCCAAGACGATTAGCGGCTTAATTAAACGCTACAAAGGAGTGTGCTTGGAAACACCTGTGAACTGCTGGTTGAAGTGTCTTTGACTTTGCTGAGTTAAGGGACTTGGGCAGCTGCACTGTGCTTTGCTTCCTCCCATTTCCTGAGGATGTATTTGATGCTAGTGTCTTTCTCACCTGTTCCCGAACCATCAATCAGACTATCTCGTCCTACACCGTGTGCACTTCTGCATGGTTGTGTTACAGGAGAACAGAGCAGCTCCATGGGGACAGAGCCGCAGCAAACAGGCTGATTAAGGCTGCTGTGCAGCTGTGTGTGCAGATAGCACAACCTCAAGCTCCTGGCAGAGGAACAAATTGTATCTTCAGCCTTTCTCCACGCCTCCTCCGACTCCCTTGATGCCCTCAATCTGTCAGCATGTGTGGACAACCTCAGGAGAGTAAATGACTTGATCTTTCCCTCTCCTCATCTCCTTCTCTGTCCCCTTTCCTCCATCTTGACATGCTCCTTGGCATCTTGTTGTGTCTTGGTGTTCAGGCACAGCACCACGCTCTAAACTCACACGCTTCCTCCGGTGCCACTGTACGCAACCTTCTCCACCTCCTGTTTCTACATCTGAAGGCTCGTTTATTTTAGCATCCTCTTCTTACTTCCTCTGTCGCTCTGCGCTCCGACTCATCAGGTGCATACCTCTGCAGATTCTGAGGATGCATAGCTCTGCAGATCCAAATCTACATTTGTTGATTCCCTTTTTTCCATGTTCTGCTTAATCTCTTTCAAGGTCATCAGACTAAAAAAATAGATATTGGGGTTGTTGCTGAGACACTATGGCCAAGTAAGCACGGCCACATTCCCACAGGCAGACGCTCACAACCATCACTGCTTCATTTAATGCGGACACTTTAAGGATCACAGCGTAACTATCTACTGTAACGTTGGCAAATACTTTTTAAACTGTGGAGGAATGATTGTGGTAAGAAAGAGATTACGTAAGTGTGAACACTAAATTGCATGTGACTTTCTTTCATCATCAGAATACTGGCAATTTCCCAGTTTTCTCCTCATGCAGGTCTTCGACATTTTTGGAAAAATGCTTTGCAATTCGCTGCGTATTGTTACGTATGTTATGTATGAAGCCACAGCACAGTTCAGCCAGTAGTTTATCAGTTTCCAATATCTGACACACAAATTAAAATATCTAGGAAAAAAATCATATAAAGCACAACATTGTTGGACAAATACTTTGACCTGGATCAGTGATTGTTTGGAGTTTGTGCTGGTTGTATTGCCAGTCACTGCCTGCAGCCCAGAGATAGTCGATGTACAGCCTCCCTCATAGAACTGCCACTTCTCATTAGTGAGACCACATTGGCATTTGTTGGCATTAAAGAAACAGATGTTCACTATCATCATGATATTTATTGAGCTTTAAATGTTCTCCAGTCTGTCTAAGCTACAGTAGCTCTACTGACGTCATGCTCTGGCTTCGTGTATTAAGGGTGTTTACTTGAATGTGGAAAGTGTGTGAAGGACAAACCTGAAACAGTTGTTGTGGAACTTGTTGTACGAAGCCATGGTAATGAGACCACCCCAGGCGCAGCCCAGGGAGTAGAAGATCTGAGAGGCAGCGTCCCCCCACACCTGCAAAAACAAACGCACGCAGTCAAAGGAAGCTACTTCTATTTGTAGACTGTTAGTTTAGGCTGAGCGGTTCGTGTGAGTGAATACCTTTGCATCAAGAACCTTCTGCCACTGTGGAGTCAGGTAGTATTTGATCCCATTGATGGCTCCATCCAGTGTGATGCCACGGATGAACAAGATGGTCAACACCACGTAGGGGAATGTGGCTGTAAAGTACACCACCTGTGCACACATCCACACACACAAGTCAGCCCAAATCTCTTACTGCTGATGTGTAGAAAGTTTTATTTCAATAACATAATTGAATATTATCTCACTGTCATATAACTTTGAGTGTGAGCGTGTGAGGCTGACCTTTCCCGAAGATTTAACGCCTCTGATGAGACAGAGAAAGACGACAAACCAGGACACAGCCAGGCAGCCCAGAATAGGGAGACGCACTTCACCAAAGTTCCCAATATCATCAGAAATGTTTAAGACGTAGTGCCTGATAAAAGGCGAAACACACACGGCATGACGTTATCTGCTTACAGATTTAACTCTAACAATACAGGAAATACGCAACATACGACTGTAATAGCTGCAGACAAAAAGTATTATGTATATGAGATGAAATGTGTGAGTGGCAGTCTCATCATAATTTATGTGCACCTCCTGTGAGGATGTCTATGTGCTATGTCACTTGCCATGCAGCGATTGTATGAGGTCGCTAACGAAGAGTAAAGAAGCTGCTTTTGTGTTTGCTTTAGCATCTGGTCATTTTCTGGCTCTAGTTTTAGAGTGATTTCATATTTTCTACACTTCTCAGCAGCTGCTGCAGTCTGGTCTGGTCTCTTTCTGTTTCATGGGTTATCAGGCCTTATGTCTTAAGACACGACCCAACAACGTGACTAATAGTCATAGATGAAGTGATTTGCTAGAGATTAGGTATAAATAGGATTAGAGCTAAATGACACGAGCAACTGAAATGCCCAATGGATTTAACGTGTTTAAAGGTATGTCAATGCAGCCAAGAACAAAAGGTGCAACATATCCTGTTATGTGCCGTGGATTCCTATGCAAGAGAATAAGCTGTTAGTCAGGATCAGCAAAACAAACAAATCTCTCTATATTTAATCCCTCTTGGATTTATGCATTGAAAAAAACAAGCCATGTGAAAACTGCAGTGTCATGTGGTTACAAATTTAATAGACAGTAACCTCATAAGCAACAGATTACATGGTGCCACATTGTGCCCTTCTGGGATTCACTCAATTCAAGTTTGATAAGAATAGCAGCACAATATATACAACAATAATAAACAGTACAACATTCTACAAAGTAGATTTAAAGTATTTAGGAAAGATGATGCAAATGCCTCAGGCGACTTTGTCTGTTTCAAATAAAGTTTAACAAAGTTTGAGTGAAATTTAGAACAAGCTGTATTTGTTGCTGTGCTGTGTGTAAAACCTTTACTGTCGTTGTTCAGTCCAGCACTACATCATAGTGTGTAAGTAGTAGGACTGTACGCTGTGAATGACTCCAAACACAAAATCTGATGAAAATGTTTGAAATGCGATTTCACATTAGAAATTGAATGGAAGAAGCTCCTTTGAAGCTCCTTTGAAGGCCCTCAGTACTTACTTCCAGTACTCCTCACTCGGACTGGTCCTCTTGGTGCGGTTGACCACCTCAGACACCCCTGCTACCAGGCTGGTGGTCGCATTAGCCAGGCTGGCGTTGAGATGGCGCCCACTGCCCACCACCCCAGTACAGTCTGGGGTGTTCCAGGGGTTGTTGCAGTAGGTCCATGGCAGGAGCTTTGTCATGGACATAAAGAAGTAGTAGAAGGCAATGCAAATAACCACGTTGTAATAGATCCCAATGTAGGTGGACACCACCATCATGCCGTATCCCACACCTGAGGAAAGGAAGAGACAGCAGGGAGGTGTGAGGCTTTTCCCTCTGACACTGCCGTGAGAAAACAGAGCAAGAAGCAACCACTTACCTTTGAACATGGGGCTGATCTTCCACACTCCAAGACACCCCAGGCTGGCAAACTGTCCGAACGACAGCTCCAGGAAGAAGAGAGGAATGCCACAGAAAACAAGCATGACAAAATACGGTAGCATGAAGGCACCTGCAGAGAAACACGAGGCAGAGAAACGTCGTGGTCGGTTAAACTGTATATGACGCTATCAAAACCTTAAGTAGCCTGCACACGGCAGGTGGTCATACTAAGAGGTAAACAATGACACTATGTATAAAATATGACGCTGTTTTTAATCATGAATTAGACAGTGTCATGTGACACAACTACTGCCATTGAGACGCTTCGACCTCATCTGTCATAGTAAACTCCCCTGAGGGACCAGAGCAGCCACTGAACGTGCGGCTGAGCA
Organism: Macropodus opercularis; assembly: GCA_030770545.1. Taxonomy (NCBI): domain Eukaryota; kingdom Metazoa; phylum Chordata; class Actinopteri; order Anabantiformes; family Osphronemidae; genus Macropodus; species Macropodus opercularis. Next base: position 1,691,091 of record CM061105.1, on the reverse strand, counting down.
TGCTCAGTGGAGCAGCAAACCTCTGGTGAGTCGCACTGGACGGGAGACCAGACATGTATAGGGAACGTCTGGTGTGTGTTTGTGTGTGCGGCTATAGGGTTGTTCATGCTGTATGTGAAGTGGGGCGGCGAGGCCAGCTGTAGCTTGGCAATACCAAAAGCTTATCACTGTGTGTGTGTTGCTTAGGGCTGCTTCCACATCCAGGTATTAGTAGATGATTTCAGATGTGCAGTCGGTCCATTCATGCAGCGCTAACACTGCACAGCGACTAGAACAGATTACTGCACCTCCTGCATGTAGCATTTAAACTGGGAAACTGTAAATGACTGAGTTCGTGCGCAGTGTAGCCAGTTATTGGCTGATAATCACTAACGGTGATGTCCAGATGTTTGCCCTCAAAGCAACAGCTGGCTCAGAACAGCTGATTAAGGTTAATGATTCTGCTGTTTTGTCTGTACACAACAAACCCAATTTACACCTTAGGGACTCAACCAGTATAAATACTGCTGAGTCGGTGAAATTCTCTTGGCAACACCTGTTACTGTCTAGAATTGTATAACTACTAGGAAACGTACCTTAGTACACGTTCAATATTAGTCAATTAATATTAATAATATAGCATCATGCACTGGTATAATTCATACTCTATATAGTATTCTTATTTGAAAGAAGGTTTCATAAAGCAAACCACTGTGTACGTACCTCCTCCATTTCTATAGCAGAGATAGGGGAACCGCCAGACGTTGCCCAGGCCCACAGCATAGCCCACGCTGGTCAGGACAAACTCAATCTGGTTGCCCCAGTTCCCTCTACGGGAGTTTTCATCCTTTTTCACTGGCTCGCCTGGAACTGCTCCATTCTACAACAAAGACACAAAGAGTTACTTCAGGTGTCAAAGAGTGAGTGTGAGCCTGAGATAATACGCTGCAGCAAGTCCAGCGGCTTCACTTCAGACGCCTGTAGCCAGCAGAGAGCGGGAACAGCCAGTGAAACGGAAAGGAGCCATCTCAGGGGCCCATTTCTGCCTATTTGTTTACATCAGATTAAGTAGCTAAGAAGTGTTTTCATCATGCAGAGGTGTTCACATAGAGTTAAAGGATCCAAATGCCATGCTGATTGGTTATCTCCTTGATCACAGTCTAGCATAAGGTGTGCGCAGTGGAGCAGACAGGATGTAAACTGAAATCAGTGCCTTAGGAGCAGCCCGTGAGCATTTGGACTTGCCGTCCTGATTTCCAGCTTTGCTCTCCTCTCCCCCTCCCTCCATCTCTCCATCTGCTGGCATCAGATGGTCCTTCTCTCCTGACCTCCTTCGTAACCTCAGATCTGTCTGTGGGATCAGATTAGAGACACTTGGCCTCCTGCAGAAATACGAGTAACAATAACAACTAATAATAATTTATTATATTGTCCACTTTTTGTGGATCACACATGTTTGTACAGCACTGTAAACACAGACTGATATGCTGCACTGGGTTCAGACCTTTCACATACGTTTGCTTCTATTCTGGCAATTAAGGAAGATATGAAACATCGGAATCAAATCACACAGTCGTCCATGGGTTAGACAGTTGTATTCAGTGTCTTCACAGACTTCTCAATACAAAACAAGCTGTTGCTGTGGAGTCACAGCTTCATCTCGTCCTATTTTGCAAAGCGCCACAGCACAGCGGATCCTGGGGCGAGCACGTGAACACACGCTAAGCCTCAGCTCTCCCAGATGAACACACGGCTTCCGCCACAGAGCGAGACATCTTGTTCATCAGCAAAAATGTCAACAGCAACAACCACAACAGTTAAAAACAGCCTCCACAGTTTGCCCCCATGGTGCCACAGTTCAACTTTGAGGCAGCGCCAAGCGTGACTAATGAGAGAAAAAAGAAAATCACACAGCACAACAGCAACAACCACAGAAAACAAACATCTATTATATTTTCCCCAAAGCTCAGTAGTTTGTCTTTGTATCTGGCTGTGCTTGCATGTTACCAGGCTAAAATAAAGAGCATTACTCCTGCATCCTTGACCTTCCTCAGTCTTGGGCTGGAGGCTGCAGGTGGGAGAAGCAGGAAGATCAACAAACACAAAAGCTGTTGGTGAGGAGACGCTCACAGTGAACGCGTGGTCACGGCCGTGTCTGAGGGGGGACCCCCAGCGGCGAGCCCACCATCGCAGCAGGCCTCACATTACGATGTTTCCATCTACAGTTGACTTTGGAGGCAAGGAGACACCCAGACGCGGTGCAGCTGCGTTCTCACTTCTGCCTGTTGTATGTCTGACTCTGTCTTCTGCAGATTGGTGTCGCACCAAACCAAGAAAAGGGATCAAACCACAATTCCCTGGTTGAACTTATTGTTGACGTGGTTTTGCAGGATCAAATACGCCCAGTCTAGCTACCATGGAGCAACATTCTGTGTCCCAGCTTCATTTACCCCAGACCCCTAATTACTGGTATTACATAACATCCAGAATCTATTCATTGCATTGACTTAATCTTTTTACCTGCATGTCCTGTCAGAAGATGTTGATGAGGTGGGTTCTGCATTTGATTTGTTAGTCCTTTCGAATCAATATATTTGTTCATATTCATAATTCCTGTCCAGCTTAGTTTTCTAGTGTTGACTACTGTACATATATATTGTTTGTTTGATAACTGAGCGCATTTACTATGATTGTGCAGCTGTGGTTTCATAACGAGGGTAATATCCCGTTTCTCCTGACGGTGGACGACATGGAAACACGGACGTAAGGAAACACGGACAAGCACATCTAAGGCATTTATGTTGTGGGCTGACCAGTAACACAGTACATTTGTAATTCAAATTGCTCTAGAACATTGTTTATTAATTATTTCTGGACGATGCTTTTTCCTCTTTTAATCATATTGGCTGTATTTCGTCTTCATACACCTCCCTAATAAACTGCTGCTCTGGGTGAGAATTAGTCCAGCTATGTACACCTGCCTTGACTTAGCTGCTCCTTCTTATCCTGGCAGTGGAATAAACCAGGATGAGTTCAGTAGAATAGGTCAAGGGCCTTAAGAACACACACACACACACACGGATAAATACACCGGTTGACAGTTTAGCTCCGTTCCGCTATCTGGTTGCTGCAGTGCTGTTAAGGAGCAGCTGTCACTGGGTGAGAGGCCCTGGACAGGCTGCCAGTCATTCATAGCGCCGACTTTGACAGAGACACACTGACTCCGGCAAGAAAGATTTATAAGCAAGATTGTTTTTATAAATTATCATACACTACAAAGCCATACAAACCGCAAGAGATTGTATCAAAGAATCATTTTCATCTTCACTTTCCTTGAAAACCTAAAGTCAGATGGAATCAGCCTTCTAATGACCGTAAGCTGAACTCTGTGTTTTCATGACACCGCTCTCCTCCTCGACCGACCCTGATGTCCTCCTCTCTTCACCCAGGTGTTGTAGCCTGTGGTGTTGACTCCTGGGAGCCCCCTGGTCACTAAGTCAGCCAGACAGACAGACACTAATCTCCTCACATCCCTCCATTTCTCCATCACATGCTTCTCTGGGGCCATCTGGGCTTTATATAAGAACACACATGCCCCCTCTTTGATTCTGCTGAACCTTCTTTGCCTATTTCTGTTTTTGTACATCTGAAGTAAAACAAAATTAGATTAGAGCACTGATTTCACTAAAGTCCTTCATTGTGGTAAATGGTTTTCACATATAAATTCTATACAAATAATAGATTGACGGGTGCATAGAGGACCATCATCAGCAAACATTATTTCCATGTGTTTTAAAAGGCCAATTCATCATAAGAAACCTGTTTTGTAACTGTGTTGGCACAGCTCAATAAATAGTTGAGGATTTTTTTATCAAGTCTAAGAGGACGATCTTTACGTTTTGAATCTCTGACAGGTCACATTTTGCATCTGGTAACAGCAACGTAAGAGTGTGACAGGTGATTACCTCACTGCTCTGCTCCTTCACCAGAAAAACCTGAGCAGACAGAATCCTTCTCTTCTCAATTTATGGACTTAAAAACCTTTTTATATGCTTTTTGAAAACCACGTGTCACATTATGGTCTGTTAGACCAACTGCTACATTACTCGCACCACTGCAGCCAAGTAGTGAGTCACAGATTGGGATTCAATACGCACAGGTTTGGGTCCAACAGTCTGTCAAACACATGTTGACCAGATACCATCAGTAACGCTTCTCTCTGCTAAGCTCTTCTAGAAAGTGCCAGCTCATGACTGCCAAGCACACTGCTGATCTGTGCGGTGCCAGCTCAGACTGGAAGCGGCATAAAGTGGGGTTTGTGTGATCTTCCTAAAAACTGTCCCTCTGCAAAGGTCTGCAGGTACAATGTGAAGGGAAACCTGCTCTGCAGAGAATAGAACATATAGAATGCGTATAGGGGCAAGAGAGGCACCGTGTGCCTACATTTTCAATACCACCATTGTTTAAGTAATCCCTGTTATACCAAACAGCACGGCATAGAACATAACATTTTAACCATCATAACTATTATAACATAAACTCAAAGCATTTTTAGAACTTGCACCAGTGTCAATCACACCCTGTTTATTTGTTGAAGTAATAAAGGATAAGAACCAAACCTAAATGTGTGGCTGGATGCTGCTACCGCTCATCTTTTTTCATTCTGGATTTCTAAGAGAGCCCTTCAGCTTTGTAGACAAGCACACAGACAGCAGGTCATCCACGCTTTCACACAGAGGACCAGTCTGACAGACACTGTCCGCTAACCTGCTCCTACCTACTTTAATCTTACGGCGGCACACACACTTGACTTTTTCTCTGCCTTTGCCACACGTCTAAGTGAGATGCTGACATGTATATTTGCATTTTTTTTATCTCTCTCAGTATTTAAAAAGGTGCTTGACGAGTCCTTGTTTGATTACCACAAGACAACAGTTAGCACAGTGCAACGCTCTGCACAGGCCTGATAATCTCTCACACACAGTGTGATTTGTCGAAATCACGCAACTGCTGACTGTGCGTCTCATTTTATGTCTGGAGAATTACTGACACCTCCTATAGAGGCATTTTATCTTTCCCCGTTTTGTAGGAAGCTTTATGTGTTTCCACATCCGCAAATGTATTATAATTACTTTTTTGAGTGCAATACATCATTATTTGAACACTGAAAAGCATCTGACAGGCGTCAGACAAGACAAAACAATGGAAAACTATGTAATAAATAAAACCTTTTACTGTATATTAGAATTCCACAGGTGATTCACCACATCTGAAACATCTTCTAGATTAGGCCTTTTCTAGTGATAATCATCAGTCTTGGAGCCATTAACTATTCAGGAGGGAATGAAAAAGGTCCAATATTTCTATGAGGCCCCTTTTCCATACTGTACATCAACATCCGTGCATCCTATGGTGGCACTGTTTGTCCTCTGCAGGGCTGTGTGGGGGCTTATATCAGTCCCAGTTGTCAGCAGGGAGGAGGCCCAAGGACAATACTGTGAAAATAGCTCAGCCTTTGAGCTAACAGACACTGGTTTATACACACTGTAGTATAGATTTACGAATCCAGCTACACTTGAATCGTCAGTTCATTGTGCTCGAGAGAGGGAGAGAATTATATTTAATGCTTTCCACTTGCGTCTGGCAATGGGGAGAATACATCCTTGTTACAGTATTGAATTTGCCTATTGAAAAAATGTTTTAACATTTTGCCTCAGTGTGCATTCGATCATTAACTGTTAACCGTTCAGGCGTGTAGTTGTACACAAAACACTGCACTGCTTGCTCCAGCCAACAATATCTGCAGGAAGACAAGGGGACAACAATGGGGAACGAGCTAAGTTGCGGAGTAAGTCCAGGAGCACTCAGAGAAACAAAGGTCGACTGGTTTGAACACAACTTGGCTTCCTGTCTAAGTACATCATTGAATGCACTGTACGAAGGCTCAGTGTGTTCACATGACTTCACACCTAAGATGACAAAAGGTTTGACCAACTTTCTTTCTAACTGATGTTCTGATTTTATTGCACTGTCCAGTTTTTCTGTGACATCACTTTAATCATTAATATGATTTGGACACTGGCATTTTGCAATTTCTTTACAACTGGCTAAAGTTCAAATTTGTTTTTATGAATGTATATATGAATTTACGGTCTCTTACTCAAAACTACCTTCTTAACCTCATGAGTAAACCATGTTATATTTGTTAAATAAACACAGTAAAATAAGAGACATTTAATATTTTTCTATTCTTCCGTTTCAAGTTTCGTTTAACTTCAGTCTCGTTTCCATTTGCAGCCAGGGAGCAAACACTGTTTGTTCCAGTGTTCCATGTTTCATGTGTTGTGTGTGAAGCGTAGGACAAAGGACATTTCTCCTTTCTGAACAAGCATGTGTATCCTCAAACAAACTGTGGTATGCAACCATCTACTGCGTAACATTCCTTTACTATGGACCAAGCAGGTCTTAATGAGCTGTGATCACAAAGCAGAACATCAAAAGTTCTGGAATGGGGCTGGATGAAGGGGAGGAGGAAAAGAAGTCACACAGGAACGAGACGAATCAAATGGTCGGGCTGGAGACATCTGTCCAAACACAGATGGACACAGGGAAGGAGTCACATGTGTGTGGATGTCTGTCTGTGACCTTGTTCAGAGTCCTTCAGACTGAATGATTTAACCAACCTCTACGAGCGCGGCGTCGGTAAGTCAAGCGCAAACATAGTACGTAATATATATCTGTATCAGTCAAAGTCTGAGAGTCTCTCGACAGTAAATGTGACAGACCCTGTCAACATCAGAACCACTTGGCAGCTAGTGCAGGGAAAGAAACTCCTCAACTTAAAGCTGTCCAGTATAAGCCTTCACTACAAGACATAGGCGAGACAGGACGGCGACGATTATTGGTATGACAGAATTATTAAGCTGTAACAGCAGTGGAAACGAGGCTGAAACCGTTTCTTTCTCGTCCTGTGTCTCCTCACCCACTGATTCGGGGCAGTGCCATGTATTCCACTCGCTTTCAGTTAAACTTCCCGAATACAGCATCTAAATGGCATCATGAAAACATGTGCACAGAGAAGTGTGAAGCCTGTTGATGAGCCGCTGATACGTTGTCCAGTAAGGCCTCTTATTCAAAGCGACACACCTAATGTGCCTCGCTCCACCTACGCTGAGTTTAGTAAACATGTCTATCTGCAGCAACTGAATCTACTCGGTTGTTACAAGACAAAAGTCCACCGGATCCCCCCAAAAACAGCCCACTCAAAGCTCTCTTTATGAGCGGGCTGTGAGGTGAGAGTAATAGGCCTAAAGACGGTGTTGACCGTAGCTTCTCAACCTGCTGCCACTGGGGCCACATACCAAATAATCACATTGAGCAGGGACTGAATAAATTCCCTCCACGCCTGATTAATTGAAACCAATGTATGGGGTGTTAGAGGGAGAGGAGGAGGAGGAGAAGGAGGAGGGCAGAGATTCAAATGCTGACAGATGTAGGGTGGGATAGATGGGTGCCCAGAATCTGTGGGTCACTTACATGTACAGGTTACAACACTCCATTTATTAGAGGCATGTTGCATATTTGCAGCTTATGCTGAACGATGGCAGGACGTGAACAGACTCGTGTCTAACATTTACGTCATTTCTTTGTGCGTCCGAGCTGGTTGCATGTGATGTGAAACGTTGATTGGACTGATGTAGCACCTGAAACCGTGGTAACACGTGCGTACGGTCGTGCCACCTTCCCGCGCAAGTCTCACACAAGCAGGTCACAAGCTGCTTGTGTGACAGAAAGTCACACCCAAGGTGCACTGCTAACATTTCTTTACAAGAAGCATGTGATATTTAACGCAACGTTAAATCTTTCCCAAGTCACCTCTGCTTCCAGCATTTTGATTTGGTAACATCGCCCAGTCTGGAAAGGAGCTCACTCAGGTCCATTAGAAACACTGAGCCAAGTGTCCTCCTCATTTTCAGCTAATAGATTAGTGTGACAGTCGTCAATGAGTGAAATCAGCCAGACGGCTAAAAATAGAGACACGACTCATTTTAGGAGAGTTGGAAGGCTAATTAAAAAACACAAAAGAAAGCAACTAGCACGAAAAAGTATCCATGATAACCACCATTTATAACAAATGCCATTTGATCCAACATGATGCACTGTATCTTCAGCAGCTGTATCTTTAGGCACTGCCATCAATCTACACCAAGCACCCAGCTGCCATCCAGGTTCTTACCTTCATATAATGTTTCATGTTGAGGAACTTGACGCAAAAGCGGCATCAGCTCCTCAGATGTGTCCAATAGCTTGATCACTGCGCCACTTCTCTGTGATTCTTTTAGCACTAAACTTACCAAGGCTGGAATCCTCAAATGCCTCCCTGAGAGGGGGAGGGAGGGGTTGTGTGGACATCTTTGTAAGAAAGAAAGGTGGGGGGAGGGCTAAAGGGCCAAGAAGGACCACAGGGTGAGAGTAGGGCAAAGGGCAGGGGGAGGATACGTGGTTTCAAAAATCAGTGTCAACTTTTGTAAAACTTTTATAGACTGACGGAGTCAGTCGTGTCTGTTTATGTCAATCACATGAAAGATCAATGTAACTACCGGGAATCTATTATTGAAGCCTCATTACTGCCCATTGTCCTTGAGTGTAGGGTGACGGCACACTGTCAAAGCATCAGGATAATCTCCAAATCCAATTCAGCAGTAGGCTGTTCTCTAGTAAAACAATGGGATTACACAAGCGTGAGTGAGCAAGCGAGATGGGCAGCGGCAGACAGCGACGCGGGGACGCGGGGCAGCGCTGGCTGATGCGTGCAGACGGGCGGGCAGGTTTAGTTAGCCTCTGCTGCTGCAGCGAGCTCCCACACCCTCTGTCCCTCTGCCCGTCCTCGCTTCTGCGCTAATTTGCTTAACAAGTTCATTTGTGCATAGGCCTTCATCTGGTACGGCTGTCAAGTGATGCGCGAGACTGGCCTGCGGAACTGTTCGCCTTCACAAGCTGTTCACCTGAATCCCTCTAACCTCCCTATACCCCACCCATCCACACACACACACACACACACACTTGAGCCTGAGCAAGCGTGTAGGCATCCAGTGGGCCCACAGTGAGCAAATAGTGTGTGAACACTGGGTTGAGGCTGAAATGTTTCCACTGTATCAGCTGTGGATCTAAAACTTAAATGCCTTTATTGCTTTTGTTAATTGCACAGCGGAAGTAATAGCCAATTAACTGATAAGCTGATAAATAAAAAAGTTATTAAGCCGCTAGACTAATAATTTACTAATCACTGGAGTCTTTTTTTTAAGTTTCATACTAACATGTAAGCAGTTGTTGGATTTCATTGCTTTGTGTAAAAGTAGATCAGCCTCTGAATTAGTGTTTAAAAAAACCAACCATCTGTTTTAAAACATTAGGATTTTCGGCTCACAGTTTAACGTTGAATTACACGGTGTGTAATAAACTTTGATGCAAAAATATATAACCTTTATATTTGTTACTACAAAGCCAGGCTGATCAGACGATGATGACGCTGAAGGGTACCGTGAGAAGAGCAGCTGGAAGTCAGCTCACGTTTTTGCATGGCCTGCATATTTCTCATATCCTTCTTTCCTCCTCTTTTTCCTTCTCCTTCTTTTTCTTATTAATCAAGAAAATGGGAGGCAGATTGACAGATAATGAAATTAATTGTTGGTTTGAGGCATTTACGATGCATTTGGACACTGAATGTGTAAATTTTCTTCCAGAGCTTCAAGTAGAGTCATTTCTTCTTCACACACACATGAAACCAACATTCTCCTCCTTCTTCCTCTGCTACATGATGAGCACGCTACAGGAACGAGCTCCATCATCAGGTATTTTTTATGCCGGTGCAAATCTGTGACAGAGATGATGAATAATCCTCATCAGCTGTTTTTCTTCAACCTGTTTTCAGAGTTCACTTAGTTTTCTAGAGTCCACTAACTGCAATGAAGTGTCACAGCAATATATAACTAAACTAAGTAAAGCGATCTCTGATTCACACAAATGTCATGTGACTGTGCTCTAAAGGAAAACCTCACCCGAGTAGGACCTGGATGGACCCAGACAATAAGAAACGTTCGCATGTGGTCTTTTTAGGGTGTTTGTATGCAGGGTGGTTAAAAAACAACAGTTTCCATGCTTGCGAAGCTCTGACTTGGGCATATCAGAAAGAAAACAACATTTAAATATATTTAACCTTGGAACAACATGCAGCTCTAGCATGAAACTCGAATGAGCCCATTTGCTCCCCCGCCCGCTGCTCTGCTAAATTCTGCCACATGCACGGCTTGCTCAACAGGGAACCTGAACACATGAAACTCTATCAAAGATTATTAAACGAGCTCCAAACTGGAACCTAACATCTCTCCACTAGACTTCAACAGCATCTCTCCACATCTAAGCTATTGAACGACATTACTATTAATTCAATATTTCAGCACTGTAGCTTTAATGTCTGTACGTCTGTATGTTAACTGTGTACACTGGCGTAAACTCTCGTCTTTAAGGATAAAACAAGTGTTTTGGCTGATGTAGGTTATAGTTCAGACATAGTTCAGGTCTAAAATGAAGCGAGTAAATTCAGGGGAACCGCACTAGTTACACACGGACGTCAAAACAGAGAAGTAATTCACTTTGTGTCTCTGTGACTACGCGTTGATTATAGCATCTTCAAACCCAAATATTTCCCTTTCTATCGGTGTCTACTTGTCTTAGTCCTAACGTTGGCTGTAAAGGTCTTCTCTGTACTTCAGTCCTAAAACCAGCAGCCAGATGCTTTGGCCAGTTCATCGTTACTTTGACCCCAACATTCTTCAAAACAGTTTTTGCCTAAGGAGGGAAATTCTAGCTGAGCTACCAAACACTGTGTCAGTCACCCTCACAATGTGAGCTGTGTGTAGTTTAGGTGCGGATGAGTGAGACCGCCGCTCGCTCGCTCTCCATCTTCTCTAATGGAGTCCAGTTCTATTCTTTTTCTGTTAGAGAACATTATTACATTCTGCAGCCCCGAAGAGGACAAACAGTTCAGAAGATGGATGGCAGGAGTCGGATTTGTGGCAGCATTTACTAGACCGACTCTTGTGTCTATTATAAGCCTATTAATCAGTATAGTGGACGATCCCTTAAAGGCTTTTTTTACCTCCAGCATTTGTTCAAAAACATACAGTTGCAAGAAAAAGTATGTGAACCGTTTGGGATGACATGGATTTCTGCATAAATTGGTCATAAAATGTGTCCCAAGAATATTAAAACACAGTCTGCTTAGACTAATACTGCCCAAACATTATGTTTTCATGTTTTTATTGAACATAACATCTAAACATTTTCAGAGCAGGGAGGAAAAAGTATGTGAACCTTGGTCTTAATAACTGGTCGACCTTCCTTTGGCAGCAATAACCTCAACTAAACGTTTCCTGTAGCTGCAGATCAGACCTGCTCAACGGTCTGGAGGAATTTTGGACCTTTCCTCTTTACTAAACTGTTTCAGGGGATCAATGTTCTTGGACGTCTGGTGTGAATCGCTCTCTTGAGGTCCTGCCAAGGACTGGTCCAGTCCAGAAGGAGGATGTTCTTCTGTTAAAGCCATTCTGTTGTTGATTTCCTTCTATGTTTTGGGTCGTTGTCCTGTTGCATCACCATCCTCTGTGGAGCTTCAGTTGACGGACAGCTGGCCTGAAGTTTTCCTGCAAAATCTCTGGATAAACTTTTTAATTCATTTTTCTGTCAATGTCCACAGAATATTTAACCAGTAGTTCTGTGGAACATCCAGCTGCTCTTTTGCAAACTTCAAGATGAAAGTGTCATCATGTGCCAGAGATTCCTGTGAGTCTTAGCTGTGAGTCTTAGCTGACGCTCTTGGATTCTTCTTCCCTCATTCTGTGCTGAGTCTCAGTCATCTTTCCAGGTCGACCAGGTCCAGGGAGAGTAGCTACAGAGCTGAGCTTCCTCCATTTGTAGTCAGTCTGTCTCACCGTGGACACGTGAACATCAAGGCTTTTACAGATGCTGATGTGACCTTTCCAGCTTCAAGTCAACATCTTGATCGTAGGTCTTCTCAGAGTCTTTGTGTGAGGCTTGGTTCACATCAATGCTTCTAGAGAACAGTAAACTCAAACTGGTGTGTTTTTATAGGCAGGACACCTTTAACCAACACATCCAACCTCATCACATTGACTGGACTCCAGGTTGGTTGACTCCTGGCTCCTGGAGACGTCATTAGCCGAGGGTTCACATAGTTTTTCCACACTGCACTGAGAACGTTTACATGTTATGTTCAATAAAAACATGATAACATATCATGTTTGTGCAGTATTAGTCTGGTTTTCTATTGTTGTGCCTTAGATGAAGATCAGAACATTTATGACCAATTAAAGCAGAAATCCATGTGATCCGAAAGGGTTCACAGACTTTTTCTTGCAACTGTACGTCTAACCTGTTCTGCGTAAAGCACAGAATTAGCATTGAACCTCTGCAGTGAGGAGCAGCTTGGCTTTCCCCAACGTTCAGACAGGAGCTGCATAGTGACTGGACTGTGGAAAACGTCTTAAAGCTACAATTTGCCACTATTCAACAAACATATGAAACAAGAATAGTCACTGTAAAACTCTGACGGTTTGGTAAGACCCAACCCAACTGCTCTGGATTACTACAGTACAGGCTTCAACACCATGAGGATATTTGGTGAACATTTCTAGTAAAACATGCTAAACGACAACGGCATCCTGCTTTATTGCAGTGAACTAAAGGGGACATCAGGAGTAATTGAGCAATTAGCTTCAAGAATCTCCTGTTACACCTGAAAATAAATCTGTCCCTTCAGTTACTGTAACCTGACGCTTCCCCTGTTTCTAGGCTGGAGCCTTTAAATAGGTGCCGATACGCCAGCTGTGCTCAGGTTTCCAACCAAGTCTGAGTAAGAAACATACTAAACATATCTCTAAATGTCACATTGTTTATTTGAGGAGAGATGTTCAGTGAACACAAACTTACCTTGACAACCACTGTTGGTGATGTTTAGAATGTAGAACTCACTGATAAACAGTTAAAATGAAATATTCTCCTGTTCCACAGGTTTATTTCCTACAGGGTTCATCTACACTGAGGAACAGTGAAAATGTAAAATCACACCTTTCTATCCTAACCTCACTAATGTTGGACAGTGCTGTACAGATGCTCTTTACTTTGTCACTGTTGACTTACTTTTTTACATCAGTGCATGAAGACAGCAGATCAGCAGTGCTTTCCCCCATCAACTACCCACTAACCCACGCAGCAGGTTTCATCAGCCTCCATCAGCCTTTCATTCTAACCTGCAGCATGTGCTGCGTAGCTGTGAGCTTCTGTAAGACAGCTGTGAGCCTGGCAGCTTAACTTAGTAAAATCAGATGGAGGCTGAAGGTTAGAGCCACTTGAGGGAGACGGGTGAGGGATGCACACACGGCAAACGGCATACCTATTTCTGCCTCTATTCGCTCTGTTCCACGTGTCTGTTCCTTTGCTTACTAAGGCTGGATGCAGTGAGTAAACACAGCTACTTTGCACTTCTGCTCCATAAACTGCAACACCTGCCCCCAGCTGGGCAGAGTCAGTGAGTGTGCGAGTGCGTGGCGGCTTCCTACACTAAATATAAAGCACTGTACATGCTAATTATATTATGGATGTCATATATACTTGTACTTATACATGACGTCTATGACAAATCTCAGCTGAATTAGTAAAGGCATATGCTGATATACAGTATTTAACTTAACAGGGCTTATTTTAGCAGAACGTGCAATCACCCTGGTAAATAGGCAGTGAAACCGTGACAGCCTGCGAGGCAGACATGCTAAATATATCCACTTAGGAGCGTATAGAGGACATAAACTGAAAAGGTAAGTGTAGGTGTGAAGTTCTGGATGAATTCCTCTACAGTGGAAGAATTTGTACTTTCCTACAGCACAGGCCTCATTAGCTTGGCACCCTGCGATCCAGAAAACCTGCTTATGTACAAAGCAATAATTTGGGTCAGTCTGTAAAAGCCATTCATTTGTCTGTTAAGTGATACATCAAGTGACTATTTCAGTGCATCATCTATGATTCAATAAAACAATTCACTCTTGCATTTACTCAAATAAAATTTAAGCATTAAAACACGGATGATTTCCTGACAAAAGTACATGAAGTCAGAGTAATGACAGCACAATCTGAGCCGTTGTCTGGACATGGTGCCGGGTCTGATCCTTTCTTTCAGCAAATGGATGTCAAAGCCAATCAAACCCACTTAGTAATTACCAGATTCATCTGAACTCCTTATTACTTCAATTATAAGTGGAGCATGTCTTGAAATCACAAACGACCTCAGACTATTGTCTAAACCGTGTGTGGTTGGTCGACCACTGAGAGGAAGGATGTGACCCATGCCGTGACAGAGAAACGAAGGGACGGGGCTTTGAGTCAAGCTAGGCGTCTTGCGTTTTAACCCGAATACTGATTTTAAAAGTAGGCTTTGTAGGACTTTAGTCCCAACATCCAAGTTCTGATTCAGACCCGCAGCGAAAACTATTAAACCGGTACTTGGTTGGTTTGTTTGGTGGAGTTGTATCAGTGGAGAGCAAATGCATTCAGTTAGATTAACGTAAAAGTTGAATTAGTGTGAGCTGTTGGCTTTCAACTGGCGTCATCCAGTGGTGTCGCTTTTAGATGGAGCGTTAAATTCATAAATCTTCCAACCGAATCTCCTTGACGTCCGTTCCAACGCAGCTCCTTGCATTGTTAGAGTGATTATATCATAAGGCAGCTTCACGCGTTCCACACACGGTCCCACCGTGGTGCGATCGTAGATGGGTCTGGAGATAATAACATTGTCATGAAGCTGTTATTGTCATAGGTACCAAATGGCTGGATCTGCCCACATATGCTCCGAGTCCTGCTGAATAGACGTTTGCACATATCAGTGTGTTACACACCCTCAGGTTTTTTGCCGATGTCAAGAGTGAATGTAGAAGTAGAAATTTGATGCTTTTATGGTTTTGAGGTATAAAACGCTGACAACTAAATAGTTTTAAAATACAGCTCACTGAGGACATTGGGATCAGTCTTAATGATCTGCTAAATGACACTACTGAATAAAAGTCACATGTGTGCAGATAAACACAACTAAACACGTTTACACGGTGCCCTGCCCATCAAAGCTTGGGCATGTTAACATGTTAACGGTTCAAATTAGAGTTGCACACACGCGCACACACCTGCAGCCATATGAACCAACAGTCACAATACTCAGCCCTAAAATACCGTCAGCCTTCCACCCACACCAAGCTTCCATTCCTGATTTTTGTGTGAGCATTTCCAGCAGCTGGTGTGTTGGTGTGTGTGTGTAGACGTGTGTATTTGCCTACAGAGCTGCAGCAAGCTGACTCAGCCTTGACAGTAGCATTCCGAAGCAGAAGATGAGGACTTGGCTAATAATATAAGCCAGCAGCAAGGTCGGATGAGCGCACACGCACAGATATGCAAAATGAACCCACTTTTGTCTTTACCTGTCATGATGGAAACGGCTGCCTAGTTAATCTTAACTAGATTAGAGGATGTGATTGTTTCAAAGTCAGTTAAAAAGCAAGTAGTGAGAGTAGGCTGGATGTGCCAAAGTGTGCGATTAAAGCGGCTTGAGGAGAGGGGAGGGCTGGATGAGGGGGCATAAATATCCAGCTATTCTGGAGACTTCTGCGTTTTTACTCTGTCACTCTCTTTCACACACATGGCGAACCAACCCACTTCCTTACCAACCTCATCTCTCACAGTGCTGCCCGGACTTCCCACTGCAATTACTTGTAAAAACTTTTCAGGGCCACCACACGTGGTTGGGTTTTTAAAGAGCTGCATCCCCCTCCTCACGTGGTGCGGGGGGTATTGAGTCGTCACAGACCCCCTGAATGATCACCGAAAAATAAGGCGACGTAGACAATAGCTTGTCTTGATGAATTCAATTCTTTCAGGACCCTGTACCGTTGTCCAGGCAGCTCGGAGCAAAACAATCGTTGCTTTGATAGTCCAAGAAACACACACTCACACGGTTGCTCCTAGAAACTCCCACTAACTACTTCCGAGTTAGGATATAAAGATGATATACATTGCACCGGAACTTAGGATCTGCCCTTTTTTTATTCCTTGAAGTCTTCTAACAAGAGGCTTCCAGCTGCTTAAGCTGATGTCAGGCTGAGGAAACATCATCATGCTTCATTCTGACACGAGCAAAGAAAAGAAAAGAAAACAAACAGACTAATTAAACAATATGACAGAACTGACCTGGTCTGCGGTGGAAGCGGCAGTGGTGTTGGACTCAGACATGATTTGATGCTGTGACCCAGTGGTGCTTCTCTGCTGGCCACTGTAGGCTCCTTCATTCACACCTTGCCTTTCAGTTCCGCAGCGACAGAGGGGGGAGAAAGCACAGTATACCCTCCCTTTTGCCCTGGCTTGATTAATGCCTGAATTACTTTCACCTCATTTCATCTGATGGAGCTCTGCTTCCTCTCCGCCTCTCTTGCTCATTCGGCATGGTAGCTCACTCTCTCTCCCCTGTCTTTCTCTCTCGCTTTGCACCCCCCGTCCTTCTGTGAATCCAGCTCTGCCTCCCCTCCATCCCTCCCTCCTTTGCGCTCTTACTTTCTACTCACCCTCCCTCTCGTTCTTCTCTCACTCTTTCACTTTCTCCTTCAGCCCTTTTTCTGTCGTACTTCACCGTTTCAGGAATATGTCCCCTCCCTCCATCTTCTCTGCCGTCCACCCCAACTCCCACCACCTCCAAAAAAAAGACACAGGGCAGATCCACAGTCGTTTTCCTCTACCTCTACAATGAATGGCTTTGTTGTCACTCCAGCACCTAGGCTGAATACAGAGCAAGTAAGCGGGAGAGAGAAGGATGATGGTGGCGGAGGGGACGGGGGCGTCGAACTTCTAGTTAAGCTGGCCGGAGTAAAGTAGGGGGAGTTCTGGAGGACCCATGGGCTGTGGCCAAGCTCTCTCCCTCTCTCCCAACAGATCAAAGTGAGAATACAAAAAAAGTGAGGAGCCCACAAGTGAGGAGCCTGCATGGCTTAAACTGGACTCCCTTGACCCCCCCCCATTTCTCTGTCTCTCTTATTTCTTCCGTTTGTTTTCAGAGGCAGCTGCTGCAACTCTGCAGACCACCAACAACTTCCCTTTCAGTAGCACTTGACTCTTCCAAATCCTCGTCTGTCTCTACACCCTGACATTGCCAACGCCCCCCCCCCCCTCTGCCATGTCACACCAAGAGGCCGTCCACGCCAAAGCCCTCCTCCGTTGACTCGTCCGCCGACATGTTAACAGTTGCACTCTTTGAAATTCAAACGCTTCCCTCCTGAGCCTCTGTTTTGTTCTACACATTGTTGCTCCTGTTTGCCACCATATGGCTAATGGCTACCCCACAACAAAAAGCGCGGAGAAAGTGAGGAAGTGGCCATATGTGAAAAGAAAAGTGCATCCACAATAGGGATGAAAGATTAACAAAAAAATCACAGTCTTTCAAAGCGTCACTTAGCATCGATCCTCCAAGTGGATGTGATGCGAGTAACGTCAAAAGTTGACTGGCAACTGGCAGCCAGCCTAATGGATGTTTGATAGCTGAGGACAAGGGCCACTGCCGCTTCAGCGGAGGCCCTGCAGTTATGTTGAACACGAGACGAGCAATGCAGACAGGATGCTATTCATTTGTCTTTCAATTCAGAGGATTCGAATTTCACAGGGGAACCAGTAAAGGCACCATTACCATATACCCGCCTTCTTAATGTGTTGAGAGGAAGCACTAAAATCTATGAAAGCAAGTAGGCTGAATAAAATGCTGCACGTTGTCCCATTTCAAAGAGAGATTTGATATTCCTCTCTCACAGCAGAGGATAAAGCAGATTATATTACTATTATAATACTAGAGCAACCCCTTCTCACAGTGTTACTAATAGTATGAGGTAAACAGCTTTTTAACTGGACAAAACCCTGGTTTCACCAAATCGTCTTATTTCAAAAAGGACCAGCTCCTTGAGGATAATTTGAGTCAGATTCAACTTTGACTTCAGCGGGTTGTTTAGGTTCCGCACACACTAAGCCTCTATACTATACTATGGCACAGAGGAATCTTAAAATAAAAGCCTGTTGTCTCTGCAGCTGTGCTGTTTGGGGAAACAGATTTGCTGAACTAATTGTCCTTTACTGTTAGGACGTTCAGGATACTAACAACACCAACTTCTTACTTTCAAGTTCCCACTTGCTTCGGGTTGTATTTGCTTTCCACAAAGGCAAACCAGCCTGTGAGAGGGAATGACATGAAACATACTGAAGAGCCTGCCTCATCTGTTCATCTACCCTCATACCCACCATATCCTTCACATCCAACTACATCTGTTTGTTTAAGAATAAAGATCGCGTACAGATTTTAATCACAGCAATAGTTTCTTTTGGTATCACACTAAATGTCTTAATAAAAAAAGGACAGGACAGGAAATGGAACGCATCACTTTTTTAGATGGCAGCTCTCTGACAGTTTTGCGTAACATCAGTAACTAACTTTAAAACTAAAAGGTCCTAAAAGTGAATGTATTCACACAACAACAGGGCAAACATTGTATTTTTTAAAAGACAGTTTACTTCTATCCTGTCAAGGAGGGCAAGGAGCTCTGACAAGGCTAGAATGGATCAAGGGTTTCCTGGTAATTTCACATCAACTTTCATTACAGACTATGCTAATATGCATATGTATTTTAAAATGCATCTTGGGCTGGATCACAAGTTGAGGTCATGCTCTCACAACCACCACCACGTCATGTGAATTATGGAATTTCATGCACAGTTTAAATTTCAAAATGATGTGAGTGAACCTCAAAGTACAAAACACAACAATTGATATTCCAGTATCATTTAAATAGCATAGCACTGCCTCTGGGTCCATGCTTTGCTTTTATGGGCTTGTAAACAGTAAGAGAAATATGATATTTACTGAGGAGATATGCAACTTCTAGAGTATATATTATTATTATTATTTAGAAAAAATTCTGTTTGAAGAAATCTGAAAGCTTGATCAAACCCTTCAACCGTTTCAAGATCCAAATCACTTCTGAATGCTTTGCAGTCAGAGTGTGACCACATACTGTACCATCACTCTGAAAGGAACATGGACTAAAAGTAAAGATACTAAAATTATGAGGGATTAAAGCGAGATAGCGTGAACTGGAGACAAGTTAAAAACAGTGTCTAACACTAAAATGGGTTTTAATGGCTATGAATTACAGGTTTACATCCAGTTTGATTCATCATTTGCACAAATCCCATCCACTCAAGAGCTTTACTTAACTTAAGCCTAATCTCACATGGAGCCAACGGTCATGTCTTGACTTATTACATTCTTACTACACCCTTACAGCAATTAGGTTAATATCTCTTCACCTCCTGTTAGCTCTGCTCACCAGTGATGTGATGTCTGACTCTGAAAAAGGGCTTAAACTGATGGAGGCATTGACTTGCTCTTCTCTCCTGGGCATTTCAACCGCGGAAAGGCTGAGTGTGGAGAACAGAGCAGTAGAAGGAAGATATGATCAGAGAAGTATAAGAAAAAGTGACAAGAAGAGCAGTGAAGGGAGAACTTCAGAGGACAATAGGACGGGCACCGCTGGAGCCACAGAGCCGAAAAAAGAGAAAGAAATACAAAAGGTTCCGTTTTGTAACAGCAGGTCGGCTTTGTCCGGTACAGCAGAGGAACAAAATGTGTTAAAGCGCGGTTGGGGAGGAAAATCAGCCTTTCTTGTGCAGACCGAAAGAGCTTTTATTCTAGCGGGGCGAGAACGCGTGCGTCACAGACAAAAAACATCAGCTGCACACAACTAAAAAACACAAACGAACGATGTGATGAAGAAGAGACAGTAGGGAGATAAAACAGCACATTCAAATGAGTGAGTGATGTTTGCTGGGCGGTGCAGCTGACATGATCTGTGCATGACCTGACCTGGCCGTTCCGTGGACACCCATGGGAAAACGAAACTGACGGAGAGGAAGACGAAAGAGTAAAAAAAAAAAGAAAGAGTGAACAGAGAGACATTTCCAACGCTTGGTTTAACCTGAAGTTTCCATAATAATTTCTCTACCCAACCCTCGACCTCCTCATCCCTCACTGCTTTGGCTGGGAGGGCCCCAGCTGTTCGGTCTGTATAAATAGCGTGAGGCTTCAGCTCGGACCCCCGGGGAGAGCGGGGCTCATTGGAGAGAAAGCATGGGAACGAATCGGGCTGGAAAAAGCACACAACATACACATTTCAACAAACATATGGGACCATTGTTGGGGATGAAAGTGAAAAACACGTGACTGAAGTTGGCCTCACGTGGCAGAAGCTAATGTCGCACTTAAAATGTGACAAGAGAAGAAGAGCAGAAAACAGTCAGTAGCCATATAGTCAGTACGGCTATTGTAGGAAAAGGCAGCAACGTCTCAAATGTCACAATTGTTGATATGAGGTTTGGACGTTCCACTGTGTGGAGGTTGCTGAGTACTCCAGCGGTTTCTTTTTTATTCCAAATTGTTGAACTGATTACAGGCCCAGGTGTCGCTCAGATTCTCCTTCAAAATTATTCGCTTTTCTTCCATAAGCAGCTCTCTCGTCTTCTTTCAATGTAGCCAACCCAAGGCTAACAATTTGTTTAAGCGGCCCATCCCTCATCTTTCACGATGCCGTTATTTTACACATTTCAGCCGCTTTTCAGAAGAGCTGCATCCAGATGCAACCGTCATGTTTGACCACAGTCTTTCACACAGTGTTTTGATGTCGCCTGTCAGATGAAGCCAGGCGTTAAAGACTAACGGGAGAGGAGTAAAAGTGATAAATAACACAGAGGAGGTTGTAACCAAGCAGCAGAGGGATGAGAAAAGCAGACCCTTCCTTGTCCCAGGCTTGTAGCTTCAGGACCCACACACAGAAAGCCAGGGAGCAGGTTGGGTTCAAGCGCAACAAATTACCTAAATATGGTTCTGAAAAGGCCTTTGAAAAGTGATAAATGAAAATGATAATAATACTAAAAGAAACCAGTCGAGATTTAAGGGCTGTGCTGTGTAGAGACAATGTCAGAGTCCTGTCCAGAATTTCACTGACTTCAGAGAACAGGGGAGGAAGACCGTGAAGCCTCTTTTTCTAGCTGGCCTGTCGCTTTCTCTTTAGTGGGGTTGGGGGGAAATCAGAAAAACGACATTTTCAGCCTGAGCGGGTTTTCCAAATAAAACCTAAAGGTCCAGAACACAAAGGGTGCCTCTTTTTCCCCCAGTGCGAGGGGGGTTGCCTGGTGGTGCGTTACCTTTTAAAGTGTGCCCAGCAGTGGACGTGTTTGGCTGTTGTGGCCCTTGTCCTTCAATTGTGTGTTCACCACAGTGGCTGCTGTTAAACTGCCACTGGCTGCAGCCTGTGCTCTGTATGAACGCTTGTATATATTTTGTTCCTTTGATTCAGCTGGTCAATTGTGGAGGGGTTGGAGAAACAGAAATCATGTCTGACTTCTCTGCCCCCACCAACTCTTTCTCTCCCTCTCTCTCTCAGTTCACATCTGTTTGTTGGCCCCTTGCCCCACAGGCAGTCAACATGGTAGCTGAGCACTGCTGTTAACTAAACTGGCTGACTGGCAACTCAACATGTTTCTTACATAAGGCCAGAGAGACCGAGAGGGAAAGTTTCACCTGTAATATGTGCACTCGCGTTACGTGGCTTTTCCTGACAATGCACAGCTCTGGAGGACATCAAATGTGGGAACGTTCGCAGATATAGACATGGGAACTACTACAAACAGGTACCAGGGACACCAACATTTAAAAAACAATCTCACAAATCCCTCCTGGAAAAAAATCCAAACTGCCCCATGGATCACAGCGTGAGTTCTACAATTTTGACACAGTTTCAGCGCAGAGGCCACAGTCTCACATAGTCATTAACATACATATTCATTTATTATCTGAAGTAAGAAATACACCACTGCCTGATTTAGTCTGTCACATTCTGTCTGCAGCATGTATTTACATTCTGTTCTTAATGTCTGTGTGGGTGTGTATTAATATGTAAAGTATGTGTGGGTGCAGAACTCCAAAATATGCTTATGTGCTAATGTGAGAACCTGATGTATAAGTGTGTCACTCTGTGATATAAGAGTGTGTGTGTGTGTGTGTGTGTGCCTTGACCTCAGGCAGATTGTGTTTGTGGGGCCAACTATTTCTTTCCATTTAGCTTCCACTGCACAGCCTACAGCACACATTAACAGCACGGCCTCTGGGAAACAAACACGTTGTTCCTTTCACACTGTACATTAGTTTATACTGCTGGAATGATGTCTGTGCTGTACACGCTCGTCGCTGAATCTGAAGCGTCACCTTAATGCTGACAGAGCATTTACTCCGTCTTATTTTTCAGTAACAGTAGTAGCACTAACACTGAGCCTTGCCCCTCCTAAACTTTGATCAGAAGCCAGTCGCTGACCAACATTTCTTCCACTTGGCCTTGATGGTGACGGAAGGGATGCTGTGGTTTGCACAGCCGAGCATATGAATACAATGCTTAGCTGACAAACACTCTAAACCTCAGTCCAGCTCCTCCTCTTCCTCCTCCTACCTTCACGTTCCTATACACGCATAAAAAGAACAGCAAACCTTTCAAAGACAATCAGTGGAAAAGAAGTAACTAAGGGGTAAAAACAAAGAGACAGCTATCCATCCAGCAAACGCTTGTGCCAAGGCACCATCTGCTCATCCGCCCAGTGGGGCCTTCCAGGGCAGTCAAAGACAACGCAGGAAGATTGAGGGGATGCTCACTTTGAATGCTGGGGAGTTAAGTCTGGACAGAAACGGTCTCGGCAGAAGGCTACCAAGTGAGCCAAGCGGTAGCAGGAAGCAAGTGCCTTGTGTGTCACAAGATTTAGTGTGACGGGTCCATCCACCAACCATCTGGGCAAACATAAATACATTTAACCAGACTATAAAGAAAGGGCAGGAGCTTACAACTTGTGCCACTCCATTGAGAAAAAGCAACAGGAAAGGGAAGCCTTCCCTCTCCAGAACGGAGGTAAAGAAATGAAATGGGATTCCATGATTTTTAGCAGCTATGAGACATAAACAGGGAGGAAGAAAGAGAGAGGGAAAGAAAAGAGCGGGATGGAATAAAGGCTGAGGTGGCAGTTGGCGATGGGAGAGAAAGGGCTATCTGCAATCTTCCGTCTCTTTCTCTGCAACACACTTTCTCTCTTTGTTGCCTCTAAGCCCTGACTTACATCACTGTCTGAATACGACGGTTGTAGCCAAGAGACGAGGCGACTGTGTGTGGACGTGTGCATGAGCAGTTGTCCTGTCACGGCCAGAGCTGTTGTACAATCTCCCAGCAGCTCTATGTTTACTCTCACGGATGAGATGTGTCTGTTTCACCCTGACTTTTAAGAATGCTGTTGTTTTTGCCAACACAATTCCCAACTTATTTAAAATGAATGAATTAAGCGTAATTTAATTTTAAGTAAATGACTAATCCTTGATAGTATATTAGTAAATAAATACAAAGCAAAGATGGAAGAAGTGATGTAATTAGCATCTTAAAGTTATTACTTGATAATAACGCACCAGTTCCTAGAGGTCCATGTTATTTCACGTCTAATTTTCACATTTCAGTTTTAAGTAATTAATAGTTGTTAGAAGACTTTATAGCTAAGTAAAAGAAATGGCCGCACTGCCCTTTTGCTTGAAACCACAAATGCTCATATTTAAATGCTTTCACCTAAAACTGATCTGGCATCTTTAAAGTGTAAGCAGAGATGTATAAAAACATATCCAAAACAAGTCTACTATGCAAAAACCATTCAAATCGTATCTTATGACATTACTTTTGAGCACCAGAGATAACAGTGTCTGAAGTCATGAAACACTGGGATCCTGCAGCAGGAGTGAGTGGCAATCTGTCAATGAGCGGAAAATGAGACAAAACATTCTGAAACACAAATCTCCATCCTCCAAGCGCCTCCAAATGTTGTGAGAAAGAGCAGGAAAACCCGATAACGCCCATCTCCTCAGTTCAGACAGCGCTGACACATTTTAGCATGGACACGCATCTCAAAAGAAAGAAATGCCATCAGGGGAGGAAGGTGAGACTTCAAACAAGTGGAAATGTCAGAAGAGACTTTTGGTGCAGAATTCATGTTTATCAGCATCTCAAGACAGACCGAAGGGCTTGGACTGAACAGAGAGAGAGAGAAATGGCCTAGCTGCCAGTGATGTTAAACCTCGATTTAAAGCTTCAGCTACAGCAGAGGACCAGCAGTTACAGTTCAGAGAAGGATTTGGGCTAAAAGGTCCGTCTGCTGCACCTACACAGCAATATACTGTCAACACAATTATCAGCCAAACTGTTAAAAAAAAAAAGAAAACATAACTAAGCTCTTGAGTAAATTATAGCAAGGAGTGGCTGTAGATGAACATTTCCAAAAGCTATCTACAAACTGGAGTAAATCACAAACTGTGTTTATACAAGTAAAACTACACGAACAAACTAAAAGCGTGTTGGTGTCCCAGGAGCAGCCACTTGGTGCCTTGTGCTCACACCAGGGACAAAGCAAAGGAAAGCTCAACATGTGGTTCAGCAGAAATGTGGCTGCATCCATATACACAATCTGTGTGTATGTATTCACTTGTTTGTGTTACCATTTTGGAACGTATCAGCGTGTGTGTGACTGTGTTCACTGAACTAATGGAAACTCACCAGGATCCCAGCAAACTGCTTCTCTTCCATCCTTCAGGACCTTGTCGTCAAAGATCCCCTGCCTCTCTGCTGCCGGCGCTCTGCCTCTGCTGCGTCTCGCTCTCCCTCTCTCTCTCTGGGATGGACTCGCTCGCTTCTTGCTATCAGATGTTCTTCTGAGGTGGCTGAGACTCACTTGAGTGTCTTCACCCCGTCGCGACGCTCTCTCGGTCTCGGGCCCCAAGTCTTGCCTTTTCTGAGTTATTTTGCGAGTGTAGCTTGAGTGGCGTCGCTGCTTTGTGTTAATTCTGCCCTAATCCAGAAAGTTTTCTATGCTGTGAAAAGAACATGTGACAGGCAGAGAGGGGTGGAGGGAAGAGAGGATTCAGGGGAGAGGGGGGGAGGCAAGGCAACACTTTTTAGTTACTTGTCGCCTTGGCCACATTCAAAACAATTCCTTAGCCTTTGTATATGACCTGCTTCAAAGCAAAAAGCTCAAAATCCAAAACAACTGTTTGTGCTTTAACAGTTCAGGTGAAAATTAAACCTGTACGCAACATTTAAGAGAGAAAGAATTTTAGAAAACATGTAGTGACAGATTTGCATTCTGTAGCAAAGCAGCTGCCATAACAAAGTGCCCTTTTGTGTAAAGAGATTAACTGTTAGGACGACGTTTAAACTGCCAATTGACTACTGAGGCACGAGAGCCAAACTGAGAAAAGAACACTCAAAAACAGGATTTAGAAGAAGCTGGCAGAAATGTTATTGATTGGGTGAAATGCATTATATTACTTCATTTATATTTGACTATAGGTGTTTTCTGGCTCCACACTGCTTGTCTGTCAAACCAACAGCCTAATCCAGAGAGGATTTAACAAAAAGAAACAAACAACTTTAACATTAAAATAGTCTCTGATAAATCACTCAAGTATTTCAGCTCTAGTAATATGTGCCATCAGTTCATGGTTCATTCAAATACATTAAGGTTAAAATATTCAGGAAGTCTCAATTCAGTGACGTCTGTGTGTCATATGGAGAAGGTAATACGCATCAAACATAGTAACTGCAGCAAGTTTACCTTCTTCTTGCTCCATCACTTGCACACAAAACAGAAACCCTGGTGTACTAAGAGCATCCCAGCAAAATGAGAAAGAGAGTGGCCAAATATAGCCACCATGCGGAATTATACACAAACAAGTGCACGCATTCACATGTGCAGTCTACAAGGACTCAAAATGCCCAGGGGTATCATCACACTCTGCCGATATAAAAGACCAAGAAGCAGAAGGTTTAAAAGGACACAAAAATGAGTTTACAATTGGAACTTTAGCATCTACAGCATAACCTTTGAAAAAATAAAAGGAAACAACAAATTCTACATCACAACTAAAAAGACTAAAGCCTATAATCAAGCCACAGTGCTGTGGCTCCATCCCACTGGCTGACTGTAATAATGCTTGTTGGAAACAAGAGCAAAGACAAGCGTACTGGGCAATCCAAGCAGAAGGGGCGGAAAGACGTTACAACGGATAAAAACCTGACACAAACACACTTCCACAAATAGCTTTAACGCTGCATAGTCTAATAATAACAGGTCCAATAAGAACGTGAATGAAATAGGGCTTCGCTCGGCTTTTGGCAAACACACCGTTGTGTCAAACATCCCACTCAACTTACTGGTTGATATCTGATCACCAATTATTGCTGAAGAGAAGTTAAAAACTATTTTCATCACTATAAGGTGCTGCTCATACAGCTCAGGAGGTGAAGCAGTACAACACAGTACTCCTGGAATTTCCTGGGGAAATTTATTAAAACTCGAAAAGTGGAATCCTGTGCTTTGTAGGATGCCTTTGGCAGATATTATCGCTTGTTAGATAAGCGTCCAGTCTTCTAGGGTAAGTCTCTCCAAGCTTGGATTTGGGCAGTTTGTCCCATTCTTCCTGGCAGATCCTCTGACGCTGTGTCAGATTGGATGAGATCCATCTGTGAACTGCCATCTTCAGGCCTCTCCAAAGATGTTCTATTGGGTTTCAGTGTGGGCTTTGTTGGGCCATTGAAGGACAATCACAGACTTGTCCTGAATCCACTTCAGCCTTGTCTTGGCTGTATGCTTCAGGTCATTGTTGTGCTGAAAGGTGAGCCAATCTCAGCAGGTTTTCTTTAAGGATTCTTTTGGCTGCATTCTTCCTCCCCTAAGTTCTAACCAGTCACCCTGTCCCCTGTAGCTTAATGCTGCCACCATCAAGCTTTATCTGGACAGTTGTTTGTCCTTATGTTTTCAGTGTCTATTATATGTCATTTGGCAAACACGTCCAGTGAGCTGTGGCTCCCGACTAGACACCAAGTCCAGACACTCTGGACTACTGCAATACTAAATCTGACCAAACCACAAGACATGTGGAAGATAGGAGTGGAGCTGTTTGACAAAGGTCCAGACCTGCTGTAAACCCACCTGACAAAGTCGTAAGCTCTCAATGAACTGGATCAATCTTGTAGAAGAAAGGTGTGTGAGCGCACCCTAATATGCATAATAATATGAGGAGGGGGTTGGATAAGGGTTGGATAAAACAGCCGCAGACAGACGATAAATCACAACACGCTTGGATGAACTTGTTCATCATAGACCCACACGTGTTCATTGCTTGGATGTAACACCCACGAAGGCTGTTTGATCTAACCGTTGTGTGTTTTTGAGCTTTGGAGTCACCTATTTTACAGTGGGGTCGTTTTGACTCTTCGAAGGCCCCACAAGGGTTAATGACCTCTGCTTGTCTTATCAGGGTTCAATAATGTTAACCTCATGTTTTTTTGATGATATGCACTCGAAATCACTGGAGTAAGGCAGCAAACATAGTCTAGAACTGCACTGTAGCTATGTTTACAATACATCATATTGTTGGGCTGCAAAGCAGTCTATTATCAGCAATGTCAATATGCAGCAGCATGATTGGGGCACAAGCTCTGTTTTGTCATGGCAGAAAGCCTCTTTCTCACACTATGCACTAATAAGTACAGTAAATGAGACTAAGAAATTCCAATAGGACTTAAAAGTTGAAGTAACTACTCTTGGACAGCCAGTAAGGAGAACCTGCAATCTACGCATCACTTTGGACCGATGACGAGAGTGTGGTACGATAATGCAACAACACTGGGAATAAGTAGATACTGAATTTTAATATAAAGTACACAAAACTGGATTGTTTTAATTGCATGATCTAAATTATATTTTCTGCCGTTACAAACAAATTGGAAGTTTTAAAATGACTTAAAAATACTTTTTAAATGATTTCGTCAAAAGTGAAACCAAAGTACAACGTCTTGGCTTTGAGAAGCAATATGATTGGTGACAACCAAACACTAAGTAAACATACCATTTGTAAAGCATGGTGGTGGTAGTGAACCTGGCAAATGTCAAGTGTCAACGTGGACACAGAAACATTCTTACAAAATACAAACTGATATACGATACCAGTCCCAACTCTAGCCTTCATGTTGGCATCTCTCTCTGTTTCACCAAAAGTGAAACCAAAGTACAACCAAACACTAAGTAAACATACCATTTGTAAAGCATGGTGGTGGTAGTGAACCTGGCAAATGTCAAGCGTCAACGTGGATACAGAAACATACTGATATACGATTACATACTACTCCCAACTCTAGCCTTCATGTTGGCATCTTTCACTGTTTAGCTGTTATGACCTACAACACACAGTAAGCAGATTGACAGATTCAGTTACCGGTACTTGTGGGTGATGAGAAGCTGGAGCACAAACAGAACCTACCGTACTGTAACAATGTGCATGTTTGGACTAGGAAGAAGCTAACGGATAAACTTTAATACGGTCAGCGAGGGAGCCATAGGCCTTGCAGGCTTCCGGTTAGCACCATGCCCTCCTTGAGGATGTGAAGGGTGGATATCTGTGATCGCGTACGTGGGAGGGGATGGTGCGCAGTAGGCAGTCCATCTTTGACTCACAGCAGGCTCTGCTCCTGAGTGATCTCTTCCACTGAATCCTCCTGTTGCCTCCCGTGTTTCAGGTACATCTTGGTGGAATTTGCTTCATTCAAGTGGCGGTGGTGGTGGGCATCCCCTCATGGGTCCCTTGAGGGGCCATGCATCCACAGCATTGGATCCTTGGGGGTGGTCCTTCCATCAGGGAGAGCGTTTGCCTCTGCCTTCATTGGAATGTGCTTTCTCCAGCCCCCAGCGACGTGACCTGGACCCAGGTGATCTCTCTGTAGCTGCTGCTGCTACCCTCGGAGGACTGGGAGTGGCCATCTCTCTGGTTTGCAGCGGGTGGGTTTTCCTGGACCTAGTATGAGATAGCAGCCAAGTCTCACCCATCACTCTGCTCTAACTGGCGGCACTCTGTGGCATTTTCGTGCACACATGCACAAACTCATGGATCAGCCTGTATCACCAATCCGACCCTAAGGCTGGCACCGTCGGCATTCATGCTGGCCCACATCAAAACGTTAAACCTGGATAAAAATGCATAGTCCACTTGAAAAACTGTCCAACACAACAAAGCATCTAGCCCAAATGCTAAGCTGTCACCAAAATTTGACACCTCTTAACCCCCCAAACCCAAAGTCCTCTCATGTATTTGTACGCACTGGGTCAAACTACCTCTCCAGGTGGTTCAATCAGGCATCAGCACAGACCCTTGGAGCCTCTTTGGTACCTTTTATACAGAACTGTGAGGCAGCATGTGCGTGGCTGCAGTCAATTCACCATGAATGAGCAACGTAAAAGAGCTAAATGTAATGACTCGTCTGAAACTTCACATCAAGTGTGTAAAATATTTTGAAAGGAAGGGATTAAATTTACAAGCTTCAATGTCTAGAGCTTCATCTAACAGAT
Organism: Macropodus opercularis; assembly: GCA_030770545.1. Classification (NCBI taxonomy): domain Eukaryota; kingdom Metazoa; phylum Chordata; class Actinopteri; order Anabantiformes; family Osphronemidae; genus Macropodus; species Macropodus opercularis. The sequence continues at coordinate 1,661,493 of CM061105.1, read as the reverse complement.
GGTCAAATTAATTCATTACAACTCTTGCTGCTCCATCCAATCGAGAAAAATAAAGGCTAAATAAAACTGTACTTGCAATGACAAAACCTAGAGATTAGTTTATATAGTTTACATGCAACTCAGTCATGGAAAGTAACCATGTAGACTTTCTTAGCGTACTTAAAGTTCTCCTAGAGGAATGTCTACTGTATTTGGGACATTAAAATAACCATCTATTATCTACACTGCTTATCCCCTTAAAGGTGGAGGAGGGGCTGGAGACAATCCCAGCTGTCAGGTGCGCTCAGAACAGGCTGCCTGTTTATCTCAAGCATGACCCACAGCCTTAAGGTGGAATATTCACAATGGATCCTGCAGGAAACTGTGTCCTGAAGTCTTTCACAACTCAACACACTTTCACTGTACTGCCGGCGTTTCACATCTATCGTTACTGTTCAGAAATATTAAAAAAGACTTCCCTGGTGTAAAAGTCACAAGCAAACTAGAAGTAGATACATTGAAATAATATGTATTAGAGTCAAATATTTTAATTTGTAAGGTGCTAAATATTAACCATGTAATCTTCAATTATGCTATACCATTTCATTAGGTAAAGGGTTTTTATTACTAACTACTACTACTAATGAATATGCATTTAAAATAAAATAAATAAAACAAACAACTGATGCCAATAAACATTTTTCAACCTCATTTTAGTAGCTGTATTCCAACAAACTAGTTTGTTTTATCTGTTCTCATGTGCTGAATCCTTTACAATGACTCTTATTGTTAAGTGGAAAAACTTATATACATGAGCTGGGTTATATACATGACAGCCATCAGGATGTTTGTGAGTCTTAGGGATCCGCTAACTGACTCTTATAGGGTAGAAGGCAAAACAAATTGTCCTGACTTTCAAGCCATAACTACCGTGTCCTGTCCTACTGTGTCAGGACCTGGGCAGCAGCGTAGATCGTCTCTATCCGACCAGGCAGCACTTTCGCTCAGACTGCACAAAACCCACCTGATGTTCCACAACTGAAAGTTCTCAGCCAATACAAACAGATAAGCTTAACTAGGTTATGAGGCCCCCTAGTGGTAAAACAATAGCGGGAACTTTAGACGCGTCCTTCTGCTTCTGACCAGTATCGTGTTTATTAATTCATTCAAGTGGTTAAATGGAGGCTAAATGTATTATTTCTAACGACATTTAAAACTTCTGTTATTAAGCTCATCACTTCAACACTGTGCGTCTCCTGACCCCCGCTTCTCCTCTAGTATTGGGGCATTCCAGATGTCCAGACATGTCTGAACTAATTCTTAACAAAAACAACAATGGCATATTTGCAAGCCTACTGTGAAAAATTGCCTGATACAGGCCATGGGAATGTTCCATCAGAAGAAGCACCTTTTACAAACAGTTTACAGCAGTGGAAAAGGAAAATAAGGCTTCAAATATGAAGTAGACCATAAATGATTCTCCAACAAAACAGATATTATACAGATATCATATGTAACAGCTCTAGAACACATGATTTCTTGACTTGACATGACTTTGTGTTCAATCTGAGAACAAAATCTAATGCGGTCTGATATTAACTAACAGATCATAATTATTATGATCTGTTTTGATAATCACCTCAGAAAACCAGATGAAAACACAAGAAGATGCTGAATATTTTAGTCAACAGCTTCCTCTTTACTCTTTAAGAAAACATTTCTTTGGAAATGTTCCTGTTCAGCTGACGAATCCAACATTTACTCTCCTTTCAGCTTTGAGCAGCACCCGGGCTAGATGTTGTCACCGGCCAACTGTTTGTGCTGGGTAGGTGGGGTGGACGTGGTTTATCAGAGCTTGCTAAAAACAGCAGTGTTCTGTTGTAAGACAGAACACTGATAAGAGCAGAAGTGTCCAAAACAGTGAGGCTGGAGGGGCAGTGAACCAGAACGTTGTGAGTGATACCAAGCTGCTCTTTGTCAGCCTGATGCTCATCACAGTTCATGCTTCTTCAAACAGTTGATCAGCTGTAACAGCTAGTGCAGCTTGAATCTTTATTATTTTGAGTTCATTCACACTGACGACTGTACTTAGCATTTAACGAGTGCTTGTCATTGACACACTGACAGGCAAACCTCATCTGTCAACACTGGAGGTGGGAGTGAAGCAATTAGCATTTCTCTGCTGTCTAACCGCGATGCTCAGTCTGTCTATGAGGACGCTTCTATTAAACCAATAAGCTCCAGTGTGTCCCAGCTTATTGCTGATTATAATTAGCCATTAAACAGGCTGGCCTCCTTTTCAAACAGCTTTCTTCTCTTATCATAAAGTGAAAAGTGAAACTTAGTATCTCTAAATATGACGCATAATAGGAAGTAATGTGTGGAACGTTTTGATACAAGTATGTAACACTGTTAATGTTAAAACTAGGTGACGTGAATGTACAAGCTTAACAAATACAGTACGCGAGCACTTTAAGTGTATTATTAGTATAAATAAGTCAAAACTTAAACAACTTCAATGTAGCCTAACGTGTGGGACATTTGAACGAATTCAGCACAGTCACTCAGTAACTATTACCTGTGAAACTTAAGAGCTTAAGTGCCACAGCAGAGCGTGACCTTCATATTGTTCACATATCCATCATCAGCAAACACAGGCGTACGTTACAACCACCGCAGAGGAGATTTTCTGGTGAACCAAAATAAAAATTAAGTCAGTTTGATAAAGTCTTGTAAAACTGTACATAAAGACGGAAATCGCGCCACCGGCTCTATTCCTTCCTGACTCACTACTAGAGGGGAACCCACGTGTTTGTCTGTCATAAAAGCAGTGAAATCATTCTGCCTCATGCCACGACCTCATTCATCTTCCATCCATTATGTCTCCTCGTTTAATGAAAGTTATTCAATTGCTGTAACTAGGCAGTCGTTTATTTGCCCTGATGTAATCCCGCACATCGCGCTTTATTCGGCAAACAACTGTTGAAAGCAGAACATTAGAACCCCCCAATTAAGCCCGGAAGCCCCTCCCGCGCTAAGGCGCTGTCTTACCGTGCAGGTGGCTTTTATTCGGATGGACCCGTCAACTGTACAAATATGGGTTTATCCGCCAATATTAGCCGAGGTTGCATCACCTTGACTCTTCCGTCTCGCAGCCGGTCTTTCGACTCCGCCCTTGGCCCCGCCCCTTTCACTCCGGCGTGTGTTTACTTACACACACACACACACACACACAACACAACACAACATAAACTGTCGGTACTTAGCGCTCAGTTGCTTCTTCGTGATTCACTACAATTACAGCTTATCACATTTGTGCGTCTCATTTTTTTAACTTACAACCGCCAGAAACAAACCTGGGCGTCACGTGCGCATGACAAGAGACACAATAGGCGAGTGACGGAGACGGAGTAGAACCGGTTTCATGTGGCGGTGGATCAATGTATGGAGATGCACGTGCTCACTGCCTGAATGGATGCATGCGCTGCCGCTCGTGCTTTGTTATAGGCGAACCGCATAACGTTTCACGCGACACCTTTACCGGTGGAAGATGTATACGTGCGCGCGATCTGCGAGGCGATGCGACGCTTCAGGTGGCGCATGGATGGTGATGCTGGCATGCAGATGCAGGCTTTACCTTGGCGTTTGCACCGGTCAGGATTGGGAGCTGTTAGGAGAGGAGGAGAAGGAGGTGAAGGAGGAGGGGGAGAAGCAGGAGGAGGAGGAGGAGAAGCAGGAGGAGGAGGAGGGGGAGAAGCAGGTGGAGGAGGAGGAGGAGGATGAGAAGCAGGTGGAGGGGGAGGGGGAGAAGCAGGTGGAGGAGGAGGAGAAGCAGGAGGAGGAGGAGGGGGAGAAGCAGGTGGAGGAGGAGGGGGGAGTACTGCGAGGGTCACAATGCTGATTTGAGAGGAGGGAGGGTTTGGGTGCTCAGCCTCTCAAACCATTCATTATTGTTGCATGTAAATGCCAGCACCTTAATAGCTTTTCTTTTTTTGTCACTGAGCTATGTTTTTGAAATACCCCATCTACAGCAACTATAGAAGAGCTGGCATAATAGATAGATTTTAGTTCCTCAAGAGACATTGAAATCACACTGAAACAAACACACAACCAGTCAAGCAGCAAAACCAGCTGAAAAAACACTGAGTGGCTTTAACATCCAGTAGGTCAGACTGTTGTGATGCTTCTAACAGTTATTTGGTTCAGGGTGCTGACGGACAGAAAACCTTCTTATTCTCTTAATGTTCTTCTTAAAATACTGTTGAAAGTTATTTATTTCGTTTTGGAATTCCTTTCAACTCTTCTATGTATGAACATCCACAATGTTTCCAGCTTGTTTATTACAACTCATTAAACTACGATAGATACATTCAGAAAAATACATTTGTCATTTTAAATAAACTAAGTAGTAGAATACCATTAAATGTGGTTAAATAAGATGAAAGAGATGAGCCTCTAACAAACCCTAGATGCTCCCAGAGCAACCAGCCTCCATGACACGTTGTAGAGGTGGGTCAACTAGTGCATCACCTCAGCTTGGATGATGGAGCCTCCTTCCTCTGCTTCCGCAAAGGAAGGTGTGTGGGTGGAACTCGTTCCACCACCCAGTCGAGGTCAACAACTCCTCAACCTCCATTCTACAATAGACTAAAATAAAATAAAAAGAATCCTTGGACAGAGGACTCAGACGTTGGGTCTGTGCTTTCTGTGAGGCGTCCTCCTCCACCAGCCGGACCAGCAGGTGATTGGCTCTCAACTCAGCCCTTCTCATTTGGGTGAAGGCCATATGACAGGAAAGGACCACACAGTCAATCCCCGGCCAGACCAAAGGTGTCGAGCGTACCCCTGGCACACGGACACCCTCGGCTGGAGGCCAGTCATCACTTATTCCTGGACAGAACTTCAAGAAGCGAACACTACTTGGGCTCAGATCAGACAGGCTGCTCCTCCCAACCATGCATCTCCAGGTATTACTGTTGTTCAGGTAGATGTTGAATCCACCAGTAGAACAATGGAGTCATCAGTCACAACCCTTGGGATTAGATCAACAAGAACCACGCAGTTGAACACATTCACTCAGAGAGAACGGTAATAATAAAAACCAGGTCTCTCTCTTTTCATTTTAAAAGTCATCCATAAATCAGTGAAGAAATTTGACGTGGGATCGATTCTTCTAAATGTTGTTATTTATTCAGTTGCACAAGATTTTTCAACTGTAGCTGTTGTCATGAACAACATAAAACAAACCTTTTAAGCATAAAGGGACCATTTTACCATCTGTGTTTCTCTACTTTCACACTGAAGACGGACACTTAAGAACCATTTTCCTAATTGTTATTCTCTGCGTGTTGCTCAGAAGATGCATCTAATTCCTGTCTGCAGATTTGTGTACAGAATCACAGATGAGGCCTGAGGGCTCCACTACACTACCTGTGGAAGTTAACACTTCTCTGAAGGCGAACGATCTAACCATGGATAGAGTTACAGTTATCATAGATGAAAAAAATATTCATTACCATCATGAATTATTAATGTAGAACTGATTTGATTGAAATAACCCTCTGACATGTTCTGAATTGCTTCTGATCTTGATCTACTGACCCATGTGTGGGTCTTGCAGCTTTTTTGATCCAAGTACAAGCATTCACACAAAGGATCACAGATGTTGTCCAGAGCGATCTGTGGCACAGCAGACAGGTGACGGCTGTCCTGCACTGGCACATGCAAGGCCACGACGCGAACGCATGTGAGGCTGTGAGGGCTAAAGAAAAATCTGTTTGATATTTTTAAACAGGTGGTTTCACACATCGTTAAGACCACGTGGTCCCGGTGACACACACCAACGTCAGAACAACTGCCCAACCACCAGTGACCGCGTGACTGTAAGGGACCTAACGACCCACAGGGTGTGGTAACCTGCCACCCCAGACAGTCAGAACTGGATACAAGGTGAAATGTCTTCAGCAAGAAATACTCACCTCCGTGAGGGATGCAGACATGCTGTACAGCCTGTACACCTTTAGAATAATCCCTGGAATTAGACTCTGGGTCCGCTAACACCCAACTCTGTTTTAAGATAAAATAGGACTTTATTTATCCCGCAGAGGGGAAATTCTGGTGTCCCAGCAGCAGCAGAAAGACAGTCAGAGAAAAGTAACATTAATTACAAAAAAGATTAACATTGTTTGAGCTCATTAACTTAGTTTATGCAATTACACTGTGACATTTTTATGATTGTTCTCGATAAATAAAAGTGAAAGAATATATATATTTTATTCTGTTTTAGGCACATTACAAAGACGTAGATGACGATCAGACCTTTTCAGATTAATGGAGAAAACCATGACCTTCCAAAAGGTTTGCTTGTATTTTATTGTCATTGTATTTGGCAGGAGGTTTGTGTTTTCTAGCTAGTTTTCGGATTACCTTTAATACTTTCCAAAGGATATTTAATCATAATAAAGCAAATGTATGCGTTCAGAAAATAAGGTCAACACAATTCATTTGCATTTGCAGTAAACTGTTTTCTTATGTTTCTTATGTTTTTAATTGTGTGCTTTGTGTCATTTTCCTGATGGAGGACCAGTCTTTCTGACAATGGGTAGCACATTTGGCTCCATCATGCTTTGATACGCTTAAAATTTAATGAACACCCTGTGCAAAATTCAGTAATGCAGCCCCTAAACACAACAGAGCATCCTCCGTGTTTGCTTTATCAGATTTATCCCTGACTATATTTGACAAATTATAATTGACCTATATTTCTCATTCTGATATTTATAGTTCAAGTTAATAATACTGGTAATTTTCTCAGGTGTATGATAAAGATCATTACAGTTCCACCACATGTTTGTTGTCCTAAATTAAAAACAGAAAGTGTCATTTTGTCAGAGGACTCACATTAAAATAATACGAGAAATGAAGAGAAATGTGGTGAAATCTGAGTAACGCAGGCAACCTACCAATGACAAGGTACGGAAGCAGGTGTAGGAGCAAAGAGCCTGAACAATGGTTCTGTATGCGCAAAGTAAAGCACAGAGGACATCTGGTGGAGAAAGAGAGGAATAACACGATGCTTCTCACGTATACAGGAAGCAGACATGCGGGCGTTCAGATGACTTCCTCAGTTTTCCAGCGTGGATCAACTAAACATAAACACTAACACAATATACGACATTTGCCATGTGTGATGGGTTGTAGCGTTTAGTGCAGATGAGCTTAGACTGTAAACTGAGCAGCGTCTGCACTGGCTCTCACAGCTGGGATCAGCTCAACACACCCGCAACCAAACAGGATTAACTGTTCAAATAGTAGATGAAGGGATTTGAGTTTTAAGAAATGAACGTGCGTGTAACTCAAGTGTAGAGATATAGGCCTACGTTTGTGCACCTGTGTGTTTTTTTTATCTCTATCAACAGACTGGAGTGGAGACACACAACCTACTGCTGCTACCTGATATGTGTAAGTGGTTTAAGGTGTGTCCTGGATAATGACTGACCATATCTAACGTTACCCCATCATTCAGTTTAGGAAAATCTTCACAGTTTTACTTGAGCCATGAACAGCTTTGGGTTGAGTTTGTTGGGTGTTTTTTTTTATTTGAGGCTATAGTTTGTGTTCAAACAAACAAGCTTAACTCATGTTTCAGATCAAATCTGAAGCTGGATTTCTGTATCAGGGTTTCTCAACGAGGATGTTGCACAAAAGTGAAACATCTACTATTCTACTCAACTCATCCAGGTCCATTCCACTGCACGTTTTCCAAGTGAGAATAAGAAGGAGAAGCTAAGTCAACCTGGAGTAGATAAATTCACGTTCACTGTGTTGTTAAAGAGACGTTTCAAATGTACCGATCACAGAATTTCTGGTTAAACGTGGACATACTGCAAGTTAATGTCTTTGTTCAATCTAATTTATACTGTGATAATATGATCAGATTATATCGATTTATCTTATTACTATGTCTCTTTACGAACAGATGTGTTTGGTCAAAAAGAAGTAATATTTTGCTGCTTAGTGATGTAATTGATGTAAACAGAAAATGTATCTCACTTATTTTATTGTCATTACTGACCTTCCTGGAGAAAAACCAAAATAAGGGATTATGCCTGGTTGAATTTACCCTTGACTTGGTTGCACAAATGCAGGGTCAGTTAAACCCAGTCTAGTTACCATGGAGATTTATTCAGCGTTATGGTTAAACACTCGGATTAGCTCGGACTCATTTGCACAGAAGCAGATTGAAAGAAGCTGAATTAAGTTAGTCTCAGAATTGGTCTGGAGCAGGACAACGTCCAGGATACGTTAGTTCTACTTACCTTTAGTTCAGCTGCCTGTTCTATTAGAAATTATGTTTTCTGTAAATATGTTGCATGTTTGTCACGTGTTTGTTATTAAATTTAAATCTTTGGGCAAAGCAGGGACTGTTTGCAACTTGCATTTTCCTGAAAATGTATTTATTTCAAATTGTGATTCTATTTTTTATAAATGTTTTAAATGAAAGACATAATTAATAAGGGACACGTTTGTTAGTTATGTATATAATAATAGTGGTCATAAAACAAGACAGCTGAAATGGCTTGAGTACAAGGTTTAACACATAACGATGTGTGTTCCTTTGAACAGGTGTTTGCGTTGGGAGACGTCGTTATGCGAATGCACATTAGAGGGCAGCCTTTAACCAACTGTGAGCCAACCTGACTTGTACACTTACACAACTCTACACAGCTACAGACGGACGTCAACAGCAGGACTAAAGGTGTTACAGTAGTAGTCGTTTATTAAAAGTTTTAGATGACAATGAAGGAGGGTGGAATCATTTTAGCACTCGTGCACATTTTTGGAGGAAAATACATTTGAATGGCACTTTCAAGTAGCTCAACCACTGGTTGCACTGAAATGTCTCATCCTTTAAACACCGCATAGCAAAATACATTGTACCACTAGGTCCCAAAAATATCTGCAACGCCAACACACCGAGCTGCGAGGCTGCATTAAGGCCTGATGACTTGAAAGAGACCTGAATTTATTGGCACTGGAGCAAATCGCCACCAAACCAAAGAAAGTGTGACATGTAGGCATTGCCTACAATACGTTGTTCAAGTCTAGGAAATCTACTCTATTCTTACAAAACTCTGAAAAAATAGATTTAAAAAAACACAGATTCATTACAAACTTTGACCTGATCTCAGGAGATAAGACAAAAATACAATTTACATGTGTACACAGGGTCCTGCCCACACAGAGTCCTTTGTGGAGCAAATACACAATCCTTCCAAGGCACTAACAAGCAATCAATAACTTACAGGCAGAGAGAAGAGGTCTTAAATACCAAGCCACTATAATTTAGATAACAATATTCTCATATGCACAGACATATGTACAAAGCTACCGATGTTACATTTCCAAAACTGCAGACGCTACTCATCTTCAAGGCCCCACACAAGCTCCCCAGGTAGTTTACCAAAATACAAAAATACAAGGCAGTAGCACATCTGGAATTCTGAGCGTGAGGCTGTGGAAACACTGATGTGGTCTACAAGTGCCTCTTCATGTGGAGAGCCAGATGATCCGAGCGGGAGAACGCGCGCTCGCAGAGGTGGCACTGAAAGGGTCGATGCCCAGTGTGTTTCCTGAAGTGACGGGTCAGCTCGTCTGACCTGGCGAACTTCCAGCCGCAGCCTTCCCAGTTACAGTGGTAGGGCTTTTCACCTGCGAACGCAAAGACATGTGGTTAGAGAGCAGGTGGCAGGAATACGTGGCCGTTCCCCAAAAGCCGGACTTGAATCATCTCACCTGTGTGTGTTCTCATGTGTGCTTTGAGGTGGGAGCTCTTGGTGTACGTTTTCCCACAGCCTGGGAATTCGCAGTTGTGTGTCGCGGCGCGTTTTCTGGCCCACGTCCTGCGCCCTCGCTTCTGCTTGACGCTCCCCGCCTCGTCGTGAGAGTAAAACTCCAGCAAAGACGGCGACGAAGGCGGGGTGAGGATCATTCCTTGCATTGAAACTGGCTGATGCTGCTGGTGAACAAGCATCGGTTCTCTGTGCATGTACTGTCCGTGAAACTGTTGCGCTCTGGGGTGTCCGAAGTGCTGGTAGGGGGCGTTCATGTAGTGATTCTGGAGGTGCTGGTTATGTTGGAGATGGATGCTCATGGAGTTCACGTGTAGCTGATGAGCCTCCGTGCGTCCACGGGGCGCATCGTGCACATGGTGCGTAACGAACCCTGGCAAGGCACTTGGAGCTGACGCCGGGTGGTGCGTAAAAGCTGCCGGAACCACGGAGCGCATTTGTTGTCCCATAAAGTTCCCACCAGCAGCAGCCATCATGCAAGACTGGCCAAGGGGCTCAGTCTTCATTTTGTGTCCAGATGTAGTCGCTTGGTGAAGCGCAGGTGTCGCTGGAGCGGTGACTGGATTCGGCGCTCGCAGCTCCGTGTACTCCCGCCCGTCTCTGGCCTCTCCTGCGCCGTCAGGTGAACTCTCCATGGTGTAGCTCAACTCAGGCGTGAGAAGCTCTGCCACCAGGCTGTGGACTGGGCTCGAGCCGGTGAAACCCGCGGTGCCGTGGTAGCTCTGTGCGGCCAGGTGAGAGGAGGCGTGTTCTCCGCTGCAGCTCTCCGGAGACTCCGGCAGGGAGTAGGCACACAGCTGCTGAGGTGGAGAGACGTTACCGCTGCAGCTGCCGACGCTAACAACGTCCGACTCGACGCTGTTGGACAAGATGAAATCGAAATCCAAAAATTTCCCCAGGTCGTCGTCTTCTTTGTGAAGAGGAGACTGCACGATGCTAAACTCCACCTCAATGAGCGGAGTGTCCGCGCCACCTGTTGCGCTGATCCTTCCACACTCGTTTGCCTTACGCAGCTGAAAGAAGGAGAGCAAATTAAAACCACGTCACGCGAATGGGAACCCCGGCTTTTTTTTTTTTGTTTACTCCACAAAAACACATCGTAAACATGTCAAACTTGACACATTCTACTTACATCGTCAAACTGCTTTGCTTGAAGACCTAGGAACGAGGTGGTGTCAGGCATCAGTACCGCAGACGCAGCCATGCTGATCCGGTAGATTACAGGGAGGAACTCAATCAAAAGTGTGAAGGCGGACAGACTCCGTCCTCTCTGGCCATAGAGCGTCTGCTGGAGGTTTCTGGCAGCCAGGGAACGTTGCAGGATGCAGGATGTGAGACTCAACACAAGTGCCGAGACCTTTTATCATAGCTCCTCTCGCCCTCCGGGAGGAGGAGGAGGAGGAGGAGGAGGAGGGGAGGAGGGACGGAGGGACGGAGGGAGGCGGGGCTCCCGGCACCTCCCCCACGACCGCGTAGCGCAAACAAACAAACAGGCGCATTCAGGTGCGCCAAACAGGTAGTACTCACGTAAGTCAGAGTGTGACGCAACCGTGATAAGTGACATTCTGATAAACACGCGGACACGTTTGTGACGCCGGAAACAGTTTTATGTCAAACGCACATGACAGGACCGTTTACCGTCGTTACTGGACGCAGATGAACGTGTTTCTCCGTGTTGGCTGTAGCGGCCGGTCGCCTCCTCTGCAGGAATTCGCCCAGTTCCTCTCTCCTGGGAAACCTTTTCCTCCAGGGCCTCACAGGCATTAAAGGCCTGGCAGAGGCCGGACGTGCAGGACGCTCCACGGCCGTGTGCGTCCAGGCGCACGTGTTGTCCGCTGGCGGCATTTGAAGGGACGTGACGCAGGGACATTCAGTTGCCGCTCGCAGTTTCGGCCCAGTCTCTGCGAACACGGATTCCTCATTAGTGGGTGCGGACTTGATCCCACCAACGTGCGAAGCGGCGACTCATTCCCGAGGACCATCGAAACAACCGGTTGATCCTGGTGTCAACAAAAGCCTAAATGTTTCTTAATGGCCCTGCAGTCAGTGCTATGGAAATTCTAAGTGGATGAGCGAAGGCAGGATGAGCCTGCAGCGCAGCTAACTGTCAGACTGAGACTTTAACTTTTGAAAAAGCACATATTGTTTGTATTATTTTATTTTCAGTTATATGGTATCTTTTTTTTAACTTTATGTTCAATTTAATTCTACATGTGTCCAAACAAAAAAGGAGAACTTGTTCCAGCTATAGTAAATATTTCTTCAGCTCCTTGAGTTATTGGGGTGTGCGTATACTTTCTATGCTTCCCAAATGCAAAATATGATCTGATGCTGAAGTTTATTTGTAGAAAGTAATTGTTTCCCACAAAACAATCAGAATAAATGTAATGTTGTTGTGTCTTCCCAAGCTAATTTGCATAAAACTATAATTGTATGTCTGGTTTGCTTTACGCTGCTGCCTCACAGGTTAATAAACGAACTGAGCTGTTCTGAGCCTCCTTTCCTTTCTGTGTGTGCTGCTGCACGTTTTGTGAGAGGCAGCATCCTGCAGCTCTCTGCCTTTATAGTCCATTATTTTTACCATGTGAGACTTACGTAAAACAAATTCCTGGTGTGTATGGGAGCCAAGTGGAAATGGACTCTGTTTCCTGAGGTACAACTAGACAGTTACTCCTCTATTTCACTCTGCAGCAGTCACCTTCAGCCACAGGATCTGAGGAGGCATGGCCCACCGCTAACTGGCTTTACATCCACGCTAACACTAATCTCACGAATGAAAGCCTGATGGGAGAGTTTTACATGCAGCAAACTGAAATATAATGAAGTTAGGTCAACCCCCCACAAAACACCAGCAAACTCAGCCTATGCAAAAACCAGCTAAGCAGCAACAGACACAGATAAAGAGTCGTGAGCTTTGCAGCTTTCCTTCCAGCTTAACACAATTACTTAGCATTCAGACAGAGCTGAGGCATATTTTGCAAGCACAGATAAAAAGACACTTTAACTTGTTTAATTGTTTGTTTTAAAGGGCTATGTTTTTGTGGTTCTAGCGTCCAAATGTGTCGTTCAGTTGGGGGACAGTTGTGTAAGGACACCTCTCCATCGTCGTGTCTCCTCCTTCCTCCCGGTATATTGAGGATAGTGGTTAAATTAGAGTAAAGTCAAGAAAAGAAAGCTTGGCTGCAAGTATTTGGCTAAAACTCATACATGAATAGTTGGCTTATGATGAATCTGTCCACCATAATGTTAAGTAAAACTAAGTAAAACGCATTTGAAGATGGCAGGTGGTGCTGATAAAGAGGATCAGAGCAGCCAGATTAACCAAATGTGAATACTGTAAACCCGCATAATGAGCATAATGCTAATTTTGCCCTTGAACCTAAAACCAAGTCTTAGCACAAAAAAATCTTGCAGACATGTACTTTCTTTAAAATGTGCTTACTTCCAGATAGCCACACAAGAACACACACCAATTATCCTCCATCACCCGCAAAGTGAGGGGGAAACCCAGCCGTTATCTTAGGTAAATACGCAGTCTTGCATGGCATGAAAAACAACACAGTGATTACAGAGCAAAAAGTAAAGAACAACGAAAGCCTGGAGACGGGCTGGATATCAAAAGGAGACGGCGAGAGGAAATAAGAAGCAACACAAACGATGGGAAAGACGTTTAGCAGTCACACTGGCCTGAAGTCAACAGGAATTCGTCCTTTTCTGAGTCTGACACCTGTTTGGTTAAACAAGAGTTGAAGAGTATTTACGTCTGACCAGACTGTATGGAAACAGGACAAAGACTGCACATGACTGTAGCATTAAAGTCCCAACACCTCCGATTGACCAAATATCAAGAGATTCAATAGAGAGATATGCTATATATATATATATATGTATATATATATATATAGGAGAGATAGCGATATAGGAGAGAGACACAAAAGTTTTATTTAAGTTTCATTTATAGAAGATAATCCCATTAAAATGTGGACTCAAAGTGTATCTGTCAAAATTGTCAGAGATAAGATTTCTAAAATGTGTAAGATGCAGGGAAAAAAAATACAATAAAATACAACTGGCGTCAATGGTTATCGAGTAAAGGCTCATTGTCTTGGCAACGTGCTAAAGGGTTTAGATTTAGTGGTGGATAGAAGGTTAGTGGCACTGAGCAGTAATGAAGCCATTAGCAGCTGGCTGTTAGTCTAATGAGATCAGGGGCCACATTATCAGCTGTAAGCAGAAAGGTGGTTGATGTGTGCGATCAGGATTAGAAGTAATTAGGAGCTTGAATAGCAATGAGTGACACGGCTGGACATCCTCAGAGCTTCCCTGCATCAAGTCTAATCTAGCTACTCTATCATCACGACGTTTACTGTACATTCAAAACCGTTGGCTTTACATTTTCAAATCTGTTCATTTGTTACATACAACATATAACATGATATATAAACATATAACATATCATTTCTAAAGTCCTTACTCTGTAATTGTAAATCTAAGTAAAATTCATTTCAACTGATCTGTTACTTCACACACACACACACACACTAAAGAACGTGTCTCACTTCTTTCTTGCAGCTGTGTTTTTTTCTCCAAAGTGCTGTAACCGTGTATGTTGTGGTGCTACACAGAGACCAAATCAAACTTCTACGCCATCACATGCATGTGAAAGGTTGGTACTTTTCACATGTTGACATAGACACAGACAGCCTCATATGTAGATTTGTAGTTTGCTACAGGGCGGTGTGAAACAGCTATTAGCATCAAATTAGCATAAGATAAAGGCCACGTTAGAGGCAGGACAACTGAAACCTTGTATTCTTTGTAGAACCTGTCGTAACCAGTCGTATGCCTGGATTGTCAACTCAAATTTACTCTCTCACTGAACACATGGCAGTTTTTCAGTATCACTGCCTGATTTTTTATTTGTTGCTTTTTTTTGCAGCGTTCCCATATATTATTTTACACTATATACTGCTACAAGCCGTCTCACTTCCCTGTCGTGGTGATAAGACTGAAATGGTTTGGAGAGTTACGTCCTCTCATGCAGATGCCACTTGTTTCCTCAGCTGAAGCGAAAGGGAACAGTTAGTGACTTGGTGTGTTTCTGGTCTGTGGAGCCTGTAGATGGATGTTCCCCGCGGCGGAGGTTGAGAGAGGCCACGTTCATGTCATACTGGCAGCTAGTTTGACTAACTTGCTCACTGGCAGCGATTCCCACTTCATGTGTTTCTTTTCAGTGATGCTATGTCACGTCCTGGCCTAAAAGGTGTTAACTTTAACATATACTCTGACAAGGATTAGACCAACACTTACAAAATCAACAACACACGTTCACACCCTGTGGAGGACACTTATGAAAAGAGTTTAATTGAAATTAATCTCCTTTGGTAATTCTGCTTCAAAAACACCAGCGATATACAGTTTCTTAGCAGAAATCTAAGTTTGCTAGTTGTTCTTCCCGTTGAAAGAAAAGCATTGAAGAGGTAATGGGAATAAACACTGTGTTGGTTTAGGGTTGCTGCTGCAGAATAATGCCCATATGAGCCGTTCAGGAGAATCCTTGCGCTCTAGGGCAGTCAGCATCTATCCTGACTGCTCCACTTAGCTCATCTTTCAGTGGCTGAACTTTTAGTGTCCTAACCAGCGATGATACTCTAGAGAGACACATGACAAAGGGACGGAATCACACCATTGTTGTGCTTTTGTAAGAGCTATAGGGGAAACATATGATTGGTTATGATGGTTATGTAACACATTTCGTGTATGTGTCATATTATACACGTCTGTCTTGCTGCTCCACCATTTGTACGCTATCACCCTCAGATCAAGCATGAAACCCGCCACAGAACCATTAAACACTGGAGAGATTCAACCAGCTGTGATGGATGTCACTTTCTGACACGTTTCATTTCTTTGTCTTCTGTCACGGACCACAGAGAAGCTAAAGAAAGCTGGTGCACAGAGGGGGTGAGCGAGAGGCCAAAGGGGACGTATTGTGTACAACACAAGACACTCGTGTTTGGATTAGGAGTTGAACCTAGGCCACCCATGCACACCATAAATCTATAAAACACTAGCCACCGAAATATTCAGAATCACGTTGTAGAGTTCAGATAATGCAGGTATTTTTTGGAAATCAAGACTGTGCCTGTGCGTCTTCACCGGCAGAAACACTGGAACGTCAAGCAAAGACAAATGTTTCTTTTGCCTTTTGTTTCATTGCATTTTTCCTTTCACCACACGCCCCAGGCTTCAGTGGCTCCACTTGGGATGTACGTACGTCTAGGTTTGTCAAGGAGACATCGTCGTGTAAGAGCAGAATGAATTCTGATTAATAGCTTTTAATATTGGATATATTTATCACCAATTTGATTTATGTATTATTATTATTTGATTTACAGTTTGCATGCTTTAAAACATATATTATAAAAATGCAAATAACAAACTAGATCCACTTCAACAGACGGACGTAGGTTGGCAATGCAGATACTAATAATTAGATTAATAGAAGAGAAACAATCCGCTGTCTGACTAAAACAATCCCTGCTGAGCAGAGCTGGCCTCAAGGCAGCTGTGATCCACACTCTGATCATCCAAACTGAACCTACTGATCTACCCACGGGCACTGCTGAACATCATGTCCTGCTCCACCATGAACAACTTACAGGGCAACGCACAGCAGGGGAGTGGCTGCAGGATGCAAAGCCGCACATTACATTTTACTGACATATTTGTCTAAAACGGACTTTTACAATCCCAGGAAAAGTGGAAATCACCAAGACAAGACAAGAATGGAATCAACCTGGCAGGACATAGATCGCAGCAGTGCTTCTTCACAGAAATGGCAACTGAAAGCCCTGAGAGTTAAAGAGCAGAGCAAACAATTACCTTTCCCAGGTAGCTGCACTGATTGTCGGGCTGGAAGTTGAGTGAAGAGGTCACTGTGTGTGTGTGTGTGTGTGTGTGTGTGTGTGTGTGTCCTTTTAACCTTGTAGCAATGCAGACACACAGAGAGAGATGGTTTTGTGTCCCTAGACAAGAGGTCTGCTTTCACCTGAGCAGGCCTGACCAATTACACTTTTCAACCCCACCCACCCACAGCAGAGACAAAGGGGACCAGAGTGGGATGAGTGACTGGGACCCGAGCCTCTTCTTTGGTGGAGGAGGGGTGAAGACTGTGCGTAGGAGGCAGGAGACAGGGCCGGTTCTGAAATCAGCTGTGGAGAGTTTGAAGATTTGAAAACACACGTGATTAGAGCTGCCATTAACCTCTGCGGTGAACTGACTAGTGGCCCACGATGTGCTCCAGGGAGGCTGGTTTGGCAAAGTGGCATCGCTCTGTGCCCTCAGGTGTGTGAACAGGTTCAGACATGGCCACTGACAGCCTAGTGGGAGTATGTGCTCAGATTCGTTATGCTGTGGTTGTCAGCTGGGATAACATCACAGTAATTGAGCTCATTTTGAAATCTGGCAAAGAATCCAGAATCATTCTGTATGGTGTGTGTGCGCTTTCACTGCAATTAAAGTGGGTGAGTAGCTGAACATCTAAACTGACATCATGTCTGCTTCATTTGCTCACACATGGACAAACAAATGTGAATCCTAATCTGTGGACCGCTGGCTTGTATGTTAAAGTATGATCATTATTTTACAGGTTATATGACGGTAGAGAACGTCTTCTCCAGTTGATGATGAAACACTGTTCCTGGATAGCCGGTGCCCTGTTGTGAACATGGGCTGATAGCATCTCTAGGTACAAGATGTAAATAAAGTGTAGTTATCACGTGGTAGGATACACAAATTACCCTGAGCTGCAACGGTTGTGTCTGTCTACCAGCTAAAAACCTGTGATGTCATTTAATTTCCACTTTTAAATGTCTACTTTCTACTAATATTACAGAGAATGTTTGACCACGAGAGGCTATTTAAGGGAATTATATGTTATATGTTTAGCATCTAACAGACAGGTTCTCAAGCTGAGGCTCTGCTCCCACATCGTGTTAATACAGGTCAAACACAACATTTCACAGCTTTCTTCCTTTTGACATTATGTTCTACTCCGCTGTGAGCAGCGTATTTATGCACAGGCACAGGGAGGGGTTGTTGGAGCGGAGCCACATACATGACATACTGTACTGAAAACACCAACACAGTGTTTACCCAAATACAAGCTGCAGCCAAGAACCGCTACTGGAAGAAAAACTGTCAAATCCAGAGAATCTTTCTTTTCAAGACTAAAAGTGTCGTAACTTTTCTGAAATGCCCTCTAACAGGTTCTGTGCCTAATGGTTTTAGAAAACTTATATAATACTAAAATATAGAGACCTTTTTATTTCACATGTGACATTATGGTAAACATTTAAGACTTGGATTTTAAAACCATTAAAAAAACCCAATATCATAATACAAATACATCATGGTGAAATACTATTAAATCACTGAAATCCACAACCAGATTTCTCTCGTGTCTTTTTTTGTCTTGTGTCCTGTGACTGTAATTCTATGAGCAAGTCACTCCCTGTGTACAACGTGGAGCATCTTCCTAAAGAAAACACTTTGTACTGTACATTTTGGCAAACTGCTTCTTGTTTTTCATTTACATTTCTATCGTACCTTCTTTGTGCCAAGGAAAACGTGTCACGCTCTGCGATGTGCTGTCAGCGTGGATTGCAGATCGTACAGTACATTAAACCCTTCAGGCCTCGAACAACCTGAACAGCCAGAACAGCTGGAGGGCCTGTGCGGAGCGGAGTGAGAGCCAGTGTTCCATTCTCACAGCCAACAATGCAGCCACACACATGCACACATTCGGGATATGGAGACATTATTAAGCACTGAATTATGTGTTAGGCATGAACGTCAGTGTGCTGAAATGTGCCGACAGCGTCATTCACGTACTTACTGTACTGTCAGAATAACCGGCACTTAACATTCGTGTTGACCTCATATCTAGTGTCGATGATGTTTGCTTCATTGAATCCCATGTATCTCCACAACAGCTGATTTCTATCTCAATTTTCATTCATGAAAAGTAAATTATTTAAAAAATCCACTGGACTTTTTTCAGTTTTGTGGAAGTAAAGTAAACCTGTTGTATGTGGGAGATTCAGTATCAGTAACTAGAGATCATACGTTTGAGAACAAAACTTCAATGTTGGATAGTTTTGTCCAAAACGTGTTGCTACTGAGTGAAAACACAAACTTGAACGTCTCCTGACGCACACTGAGGAATGTAACACATGTACAGCGTGATGAGCACTTACCACGGAAGACAACTTAGACTTTCACCTGCACTGTCATGGGAAAACCTCAAACAGATTTACTTTGTTATTGTTATTTTAATAAATGCTAGCATATTGCTAGTGATGCAATCTTTGTCAATGTATAACAATATAACACTAATCAATCTCTGCTGTGTAAACCTTCCCAAAATCCCTGAGGTGGTCTTGATATTTCACACACGGCTTAGCTCACATGCATTTATCTTTACCTTTTCAAATCAGGTTGACAACTTTTCTCACCCCTAATTTGTCATTGTGTGTGTGTGCTGACTTTGCTAAATACTTGGCCCCACTCTCCTGTCACATTTACTGGGCTAATGGCCTCCACTTCAGATAACTGCTGTTTGACTAAGTCTGTCTTCAGCCTTTAATAGTCTGTTTCAACAAGCAGAGTGCCAAAAGCAAACTCCACCAAAGAGCTAATATGCGCCGCATTATCACACAGCTGCACACACTCCGACGGAAATGCACACAGAACACACACAAACACATCTAGTTACACATTTTAACCCAGTTGCAATAACAGGAATTCTTTCAGTTCACTGCCTCATTTTACTCACCAAGGCCTTTGAATCTGCCCTCGTCTTGTCTTTCATCTTCCCAGGTTTATGTGGCGTAAGAAGGTTGAGTTTTTTCTTCTGTGCGTCCTATTTATTGTCATGTTAAGGAGCTTTACAGATGATGAGGTTATTTCTAAAATGCAAACTAAAACCAGAGTTATGGGCTGTGTAATGTGTAATTACAACACAGGACGAACCTTTATGCTGATCTCAGGAAGTCCTCAGCCCCTTTTCCATGCACACACATATGTGCTGTATTACTGGTTATGTTCACCTCTTCCACAGTTAAGGGGCTATTTTTTTGTCAGAGTTCATAATTACGTCAAAAAAGTTTTTTTCTGTTTTCTTTTGCCCACTGATCAGCACTAGGAGCAGGTAAGAAGGTCTCTGTTCATCAGCACACGAAGCTCCATGGTGTCTTCTAAAGATCTTGTGAGGTGATCTGTGTTATCAGCTCAGCCGTGTACTATCTGCAGCCGACTGGCCAGCTCGACACAAACTCTGGCCCCTCGCGTTTCAGTTAGAGAGAAGCTGCTATCTCACATCCTCAGCCTGCTCTTCGGTCAGGCCTGTGCAGCGCAGATCGGTGGGGATCTGTTAACTCCTTGCTTTAAAACTTTTGGTTGGTGAAGTTATAGTTTAGATTTTTTTTTTAGTGATGAAGTGTGTAATGCTCAGTGGTAAATATCCATCCATTCACCATGGTGTGGTCTGGAGCCATCCCAGCTGGCTGGGCTCCATACACAGACCGACGACTACACACCTACAGGCAGCTAAGACTGTGTGTGACTGGAGGACGACGTACCCAGACAGACCCAAATGCACAACATGACATGTTGAACAACATGAAATGTGACTGGACCGCTCCGCAAAGCAACGGGGAGCATCAGAGTTTTCCAAGGTTTTCATGACATTTGTATAAGTTTTTTTTTAATTTTAAGTTGCCCCAGAAGTACTGATGGTTATAGGATAATACACCACCAGTCAGCTGAGACAATTACATGCTGCAGTGTGGTTCTGAACTGAAAACAATATGCTGCAATAGAACCGTTTGCAGAAGACTTTACCAGCCAATGAAAGCAAGAAGAAGACCAAGACCATCAGAACTCCTTCAGTCCACTATCAAACCTACATCAGACCTACATCAGTCCACCATCAAACCTACATCAGTCCACCATCAAACCTACATCAGTCCACCATCAAACCTACATCAGACCTACATCAGTCCACCATCAAACCTACATCAGACCTACATCAGTCCACCATCAAACCTACATCAGACCTACATCAGTCCACCATCAAACCTACATCAGTCCACCATCAAACCTACATCAGTCCACCATCAAACCTACATCAGACCTACATCAGTCCACCATCAAACCTACATCAGACCTACATCAAACCTACATCAGTCCACCATCAAACCTACATCAGACCTACATCAGACCTACATCAAACCTACATCAGACCTACATCAGTCCACCATCAAACCTACATCAGACCTACATCAAACCTACATCAGACCTACATCAGTCCACCATCAAACCTACATCAGACCTACATCAAACCTACATCAGTCCACCATCAAACCTACATCAGACCTACATCAGACCTACATCAAACCTACATCAGACCTACATCAGTCCACCATCAAACCTACATCAGACCTACATCAAACCTACATCAGTCCACCATCAAACCTACATCAGTCCACCATCAAACCTACATCAGACCTACATCAGTCCACCATCAAACCTACATCAGACCTACATCAAACCTACATCAGACCTACATCAGACCTACATCAAACCTACATCAGACCTACATCAAACCTACATCAGTCCACCATCAAACCTACATCAGTCCACCATCAAACCTACATCAGACCTACATCAGTCCACCATCAAACCTACATCAGACCTACATCAGTCCACCATCAAACCTACATCAGACCACCACCAAACCTACATCAGACCTACATCAGACCTACATCAAACCTACATCAGACCTACATCAGTCCACCATCAAACCTACATCAGACCTACATCAAACCTACATCAGACCTACATCAGTCCACCATCAAACCTACATCAGACCTACATCAAACCTACATCAGTCCACCATCAAACCTACATCAGTCCACCATCAAACCTACATCAGACCTACATCAGTCCACCATCAAACCTACATCAGACCTACATCAAACCTACATCAGACCTACATCAAACCTACATCAGACCTACATCAAACCTACATCAGTCCACCATCAAACCTACATCAGTCCACCATCAAACCTACATCAGACCTACATCAGTCCACCATCAAACCTACATCAGACCTACATCAAACCTACATCAGTCCACCATCAAACCTACATCAGACCTACATCAGTCCACCATCAAACCTACATCAGACCTACATCAAACCTACATCAAACCTACATCAGTCCACCATCAAACCTACATCAGTCCACCATCAAACCTACATCAGACCTACATCAGACCTACATCAGACCTACATCAGACCTACATCAGTCCACCATCAAACCTACATCAGACCTACATCAAACCTACATCAGACCTACATCAGTCCACCATCAAACCTACATCAGACCTACATCAGTCCACCATCAAACCTACATCAGTCCACCATCAAACCTACATCAGACCTACATCAAACCTACATCAGTCCACCATCAAACCTACATCAGACCTACATCAAACCTACATCAGACTTACATCAGACCTACATCAAACCTACATCAGACCTACATCAGACCTACATCAAACCTACATCAGACCTACATCAGTCCACCATCAAACCTACATCAGTCCACCATCAAACCTACATCAGACCTACATCAAACCTACATCAGACCTACATCAGACCTACATCAAACCTACATCAGACCTACATCAGTCCACCATCAAACCTACATCAGACCTACATCAGTCCACCATCAAACCTACATCAAACCTACATCAGACCTACATCAGTCCACCATCAAACCTACATCAGACCTACATCAAACCTACATCAGACCTACATCAGTCCACCATCAAACCTACATCAGACCTACATCAAACCTACATCAGTCCACCATCAAACCTACATCAGTCCACCATCAAACCTACATCAGACCTACATCAGACCTACATCAAACCTACATCAGACCTACATCAGTCCACCATCAAACCTACATCAGACCTACATCAAACCTACATCAGTCCACCATCAAACCTACATCAGTCCACCATCAAACCTACATCAGACCTACATCAGTCCACCATCAAACCTACATCAGACCTACATCAAACCTACATCAGACCTACATCAGACCTACATCAAACCTACATCAGACCTACATCAAACCTACATCAGTCCACCATCAAACCTACATCAGTCCACCATCAAACCTACATCAGACCTACATCAGTCCACCATCAAACCTACATCAGACCTACATCAGTCCACCATCAAACCTACATCAGACCTACATCAAACCTACATCAGTCCACCATCAAACCTACATCAGTCCACCATCAAACCTACATCAGACCTACATCAGACCTACATCAAACCTACATCAGACCTACATCAGTCCACCATCAAACCTACATCAGACCTACATCAAACCTACATCAGACCTACATCAGTCCACCATCAAACCTACATCAGACCTACATCAAACCTACATCAGTCCACCATCAAACCTACATCAGTCCACCATCAAACCTACATCAGACCTACATCAGTCCACCATCAAACCTACATCAGACCTACATCAAACCTACATCAGACCTACATCAAACCTACATCAGACCTACATCAAACCTACATCAGTCCACCATCAAACCTACATCAGTCCACCATCAAACCTACATCAGACCTACATCAGTCCACCATCAAACCTACATCAGACCTACATCAAACCTACATCAGTCCACCATCAAACCTACATCAGACCTACATCAAACCTACATCAAACCTACATCAGTCCACCATCAAACCTACATCAGACCTACATCAGACCTACATCAAACCTACATCAGACCTACATCAGTCCACCATCAAACCTACATCAGTCCACCATCAAACCTACATCAGACCTACATCAAACCTACATCAGACCTACATCAGTCCACCATCAAACCTACATCAGACCTACATCAAACCTACATCAGACCTACATCAGTCCACCATCAAACCTACATCAGACCTACATCAAACCTACATCAGTCCACCATCAAACCTACATCAGTCCACCATCAAACCTACATCAGACCTACATCAAACCTACATCAGACCTACATCAGACCTACATCAAACCTACATCAGACCTACATCAGTCCACCATCAAACCTACATCAGTCCACCATCAAACCTACATCAGACCTACATCAAACCTACATCAGACCTACATCAGACCTACATCAAACCTACATCAGACCTACATCAGTCCACCATCAAACCTACATCAGACCTACATCAGTCCACCATCAAACCTACATCAGACCACCGTCAAACCTACATCAGACCTACATCGGACATCTATCAAACCTCCATCAAACCTCCATCAGACCATTACTAGTCTAGTGTAGGTTTACACTGATTCCTTCATTAAGCCATGACATAAACCACAACTTCTTCTCTTTTTGTTGAGCTTTAAATGTTGTACATAATAACGCGACTGCCTCAGGGCTGCTACACCTTCATTATATGTACTATACAGAGGACATGTTACAGCTGCTGTCCTGCCTCTCAGCATGTATGAGTTCAGTGAAACACAATGTGAAGATGCTTAGACTGCTATTAGTGTAGTTTGTGGGCATCTTCCAACTGAGCAGAGCACGTGTTTCTATCCAGTGTCACACACAGTAAAGGTAATAGGTCTTGTTTAAACAGAGCTTCACCAAAGGTTTGGGTTTTTTGAGACGTTGATCCTCAACAGATGACTTTGCAGGCTTGAATTGTTCTGACAATGTACGTGGCTCCGATGACAGCTGCAGTGCATGCTTTGACAGGTCTAATTGTTTTGGCCACACATGCACACGCCACAGCAGAACCAACAGATTAGAGTGTTTGCGGTGAGCTGTGTGGTCCAGCAGTGTGATCGCAGGCATACTTTCACAATGCTTCTAATAAAACAGCATCATATCGTGCGTAAAATAGCTGCGGTTCTGCTAAATGTTTAAATAACTACGTCAACAACCTGTATTTCACTGAGCTGCTACAGTATAGCTGTATAATGACATTACAGATGAGAATTCAATTAAATTCAATTCAACTTTATTTATATAGCTCCAATTCACAACATCAGTGATCTCAAGGCACTTTACAAGACCTTACACAACTAAACCCAACAAATCCCACATAGAGCAGCTTATAATTGGAGCCAATCAATAAATTGTACATTTTAAAAGCAGCAGTGGAAAAACTCTATAGAGGAAGAAACCTCCAGCAGACCCAGGATCAGTGTGGGAGAACATCTGCCTTGACCAAAATGATTGAACAGATTTCATCACCCTGGTCAATGTTTTACACTAAACACAGTCAGTGTCACAGCTTTATAAGGATGGAGAGAAACATTTGCACATTTGCATCATATGTGGCTGGTGATATATGGTGAGTATATGTAATCCTTAATAAGTGGCTGGTATGAGGGCTTTGATTAAGTTTGACTTGAAGCACGGTCGTATCAGTGGATCTCTGTCACATGCCTGCACATCAGACAGCCACCCTGAGTCCAGTACAGTACATTCTAATTCCTTCATTAACACAACATACATGTTGCCAAAAAAGAGTTGCAGCTGTTTTTTTTTAATTCAGTGTTCTTTGATCCTATTGGTTGTGTACAGAAACGGCGCCTGTGGTTTGGCGATAGCATCGCTTGCTGCAACCACATGAAGAGAAAAAAACAACAGTCAATTACACTATTACCGAAGGACGGCAGATGACAGTGCTCACGGCCACTGGGTAAACATTTAATTAAGTCTACAGTGTCATGATACACACACAGAGCGGCTGGCACAGACATCAGTGTTCTCACATGCACTTGCATAAACTAACTATAAGTTAGATTCTGGTATGTTCATGTGCAACTATTCATCTGAATGTTTTGTAGATGATTTTTCCAGTATTGCAGTTATTAAATACTTCTTGGTAGATTCATTCATTGTTGTGACATCACATGCAAAATAATGAAATATCACATCTTGACGTGAATAAATGCTTGCTTGGACTTTTTGTAAATGGTTATATCCTAAGAAAGTACAATCATCATTAAACACAGCTTTGACCCCAGCAGGTTTCACGTGGCTACTTAGATGAGTATGAGCACCCAAAACCGGTTTTTCCCTTTGTGTTGTGCGGCAAATAATGATAGTAGCAAATAATCCAAATAAAGGCTAACGCACAAATCAATTAAAACTAATTTTGCTGTTCTTATTAACCGGTAACACAGAATGTACAACAGTGCAGAATGTACAGTGCAGACACGTTGTACAAAACTATTGGGTGGTGCTGGCAAAGAGCCAGAAAGAACAGGCCGACAGACAAAGAGAGAAGCTCTGCCATTAAAAGTGAGTCATCCTGGCGTGGAAGCGTAGCTTTTGGCCTCTAAAGTCGTCCACGGCGCCCTCTGTCATTTACACCTGCAGAACTATAAATGCATTTCAAAGAACTAAGAGGAAAGTGAAAATAAAATAAATATGTTACATTAACAACTAAATATTTCCTGCACGTTACATCTTGTCTAATCTGCCAGTGATGAGTCATCTGAGATGTGGAAAATCCAAGACTGTAGAAAATTAAGATTCTTTTTTAACAGCGGTGGGACACAAACCAGAGGTACCTGCAGTCGATTCATGCATTAGCGTAACAAAAACACGTTAAGTGGAAAACCTTCACAGTGTAGCTGAAGCTAAACACTGATGTGATGAACAGGTTTTATGTGTCTGAGTGTGTCATGTGTCCACGTCTGAATCCATGACAGCTAAAGCGAGCGCTGTTGTTCCTGCATTCCATTCATGGAGGCGGTAGGCAGCCATGAGTTGGTGCTTGTTTGCGAGTGACAGCAAGGTGTTCCTGTTCTCAGCCTGTTCTCAGCCTGTCCTCAGCCTGTCCTCAGCCTGGATCTCACCGTCCGCATGGGAAAACTCCTGGAAGGAATTCGCTCCTGAAATCTGCATCTGTGCCTAGAAATGAGATCAACAAGATGAGGGCGATCGCTCCACTAATGTGGGAAGTGAAGAATGGCTTTATTGCATCAGGTCATCAGGGAAAACGTCAGCAAATGACAGTTCCACTGGAATAAAGCCTTCAAGAAGGTCATGTGTAACATCTGGTGGGTGACCAGATGCCAGACACGCACTGGAGAGAGAGTCATTCAGACTAGACGCAGCTTAGAGCTTTAGTTATCCTCAGAAAAACAACTGATTTTCCTTCTTCAGACTGAAAGTCTGATCTGATACCTGCAGACATAAAAAGCTTCTCAACAAAACTAAATCACAGCTTTGGCTTTTTAACAGTGGATCAGATTCACAGCAGGATATGAACTGGAGCTCATCTAATGATTTCATCCATGCACTTGTTTGCTTTCCAGCCTTAAAAATAGTTCACATTTCACATTCCTTTACCAGAGTAAAGACAAGGCGACGGCCACCACTTTCAAGTTCAGGTAGACGTGTAACTGCTGTAGGTTCCTAGTTGTGATCATCTGCTTGTTAAAACTCAAAGAATTGATACATTCGGTCTTAAGGATGTCAATGCTGTTTGATTTGATGTTTAATTTGAGAATTACACCCAGTAACCTCAATGTTAATCTTCAAAAAAGAAAATCAGAAATTTCCTGTTAAAAGACCAAAAGACGTTGCTCCTATTATTTTAGATCTGCTTCACGGTAACGCCGTCGCCGTGATTCTCTGTTTCATACTGTTTCCACACAGATGCACATTGATTCTGTTGATTTCTCGGATTCTCTGACGGAGCGAGTCTGGTGACAGCTGGTCTGGTTATGCTTCCTGCCGTATCCAGGAGGCCTAACCCATAGACGCTGGGATAGGCTCTATTGTAAATGTTGTAAACTGTAATCTAGGTAGTTTATGGTGGGACAGCATCATGGGATATGATTCTGCTCATGATACATCCGGCTACTGGTATTCGTGAAGTCTTGCCTAATGTGGTTTTAACTTGTCAAGAATAAACACTGGCAACCACAACAGTTGCCATGACAGATACGTCCAAAACCAACAATTACAATGAATATTGACATTAAACATTAATCCTGTTTCAAGATCACCTAACATCAACACCCTTCTCTGATCACAGGGACAAATTATTTTGTAAGGATATTAAATATGCATATGCACTATTATATAGAGTGTATTGCTTTTTATTTACAAATTGAACTGACAGACGGTGAGAACAGTGAATAAGCTTACTCAGAATTACACGTAAGTTATATGTGACACCACGCAGCCAAAACTGGTTGTTGTAACAACCTTCTGCCTAATTGTGGTAGAGTTAATGTGTTAAATGGGCGCGTTTGACATGACGCACTCAACCCGATTCAGTCCACACTACACTTACACTAGTGTAGAATAATAATAACACTACTCAGTGTCAGTGCTAAAGTGTTACAACAACGGTAGGTCAGTGTAAAAAACACTACACAACATTTAACACACAAAAGACTCACACATACACACTCGTCTAGAGTTAAATTCAGCAACCCGAGTGTTGATTTAACTCTGTGCACAGATGTTATCTGCGCTTCAGGCCGGTGCTACTTCAATATGCCTCCACAGGGGCACAACAGCCAACTGTTGTGACTGGAACCTTTCTCTGGTTTGACGCCTTGGGCCCTCCCCAGACAGATGGGACACACTGGTTTCCTATAGCAGTGCATCAACACTGGAAACCATACACCCTGTGCGTTATCATCTCACACACACACACACACACTGTAACAGAAGACTGTTACCTTTCTCTGATGTTGTTGTCGTAGCTGGTAAACTGAGACGTCCTGGTTTTGGATTATTTCCCAGTGAAGTGCTTTGGAAAGATTTTCTCCTGTACAGTTTGTGTTTACAGTCACTTTTGAAACTTCTTCAGTAGGAGAAAAAAATGCATGTAAATGTAAATGAAGACAAACTTACACTTGATATGTTTGCAGCCACACTGAAGACAAGCCTCCTCTGAGTGGGCTGGAAGCCAGCCCACTGCTTCAACTCACAGTGAGAGAGCGCTGCACCGTACAAACGCAGTAAATACCAGATGCACCAACATTAACTTAAATATAAGGTAAATGCTTATGTATTTTATGATCATTTAAACTGGAAACAAAATGGAAGTAGCTGGGATTGTACCTGCATCACACATGGCTTTAGTTTGGCTTACTGAGCACAGCCTCAGACGGTGTAATACACTGACTCACCATCAGCTTGAAAGTAGTTTGACTGTCAAAAGCAAAATTTATATCTATACACAGAAGTGGCATCACCAGCGTTTCCTCAGGGCTGGACAGGAGAAACAGAAGGACAAAAGCACAGACGCACAACATAAGGACATCAGAGAAAAGGAAACAGAACGACAAACAAATTCATCTGTTGTAATTTACTACTGTTCTTTTGAAAATTTGTGAGCTTTTTTATGTCTGCACACACAGTGTTGTAGTGTCAGATTCCTAGTGTCAGGTTTAGGCTTTCATTTTGAAATACAACTACCAACTTACCAAACTATTTTTCTGTCTCTCTCAGTTCCTCCTCCCCCTTCTCAGTTGTCACCACTTCATCTCTTCCAGTCGTTCCCATCTATATCCAGCAAACTCGATTCCACCTTTGCCTGAACCAGACCTTGACCCCTGATCAGAAGGGTCCAGCTGGAGCAGACTCCTTCAAACCACGTCCCTTCACTTCAAGCCCCAACTCACAACAGGCCAATGGAGAGTCAGGATATTATCCAGCTGTATGATGGAGCCGATCCCAGCTGTTGTTGGGTGAGAGGCTGGGTAGACGTTGGACAGGGTCCATCACAGGGTCACTGGAGTCTCCAGTAAACCTGTTTCTGAACCCAGAGAGAACCCGAACAGACATGAGGGAGACCAGACAAATCCTCACAGAAAGAAGGAAAGTTTAGGCCAGCGTTTCTGAATCCTGGTCCTCAAGCCATTTTCACAGAAATACAGTAGCATAGCAACAGGCTAACATCAGCAGAGCATCCAGTGAGACAACAGGTGACTGAAGATGTTTTTAACAACAAGTCAGTACAGATATTAATGTGCCTTTGGCTTTTATCACTTATCATTATCATTCTTGCGGTTTGTTACAAACCAATCAAACAATAGCTGGAAACACAAACAAGCTCAAGAGAAAAGCAAGTTAAAAGTGGAAATTACAGACAAAAATCACTGCACAAACAAACTAAAAATCATTATGAAGAAACAACACAAATAAATAAACGAACCACTATATTAACCGCATTGAGTTTAAATGACAAGAACAAATGAACGGCAGGAAGGAAGCACCTCTCAGGAAGGAAAACTACAACAGCTGCTCAAATGTGGATGTGTTCAAGATCTGAAACCTTACTTACCTTAGCTCACATCCCACACAAGTAGCCTAAACGTTCACTTTTCTGAAGATGACCATGTCCACACACCTTTAGCAGGAACTTTCACTTAACTCAACTCCGATTAAAATCATGCATATGTATGAAACAGGTATAATCCACAGCAGTTTTCCAACACAAGGGTGAAGAAGTTGAGGAGAAGTCACATCAGCAATCTTGCTCCTTAAAGCTAAATAAATGCTTGATTCATTGACAGCTTCGGTTCCTGCCTGAACCGCTGGACTGGCCTGTTGTGACTTGGGGCTGGAGGTGGAGGGACGTGGTTTGAGGCAGCCCACTTCCAGCTACTTCCAGCTACAGAGCGTACGGACGCGCTGAGACTGCCCTGCTCCTCTGTTGGCCACACTCTGCCCACACCAGCAGGAGCTCACAGGGTTCAGGCCAAATCCAGTGACTCGTACGTTAGTGAAGCTTTTCGTTGAGTCCTAGTGCTTGATTCCTTCCACCTGCAGATCTGCACTAGGTTACAGTAGTTCTCAAGGAGCATGAACCTACTGAGGCAGGAGAATGAGGCTCTCCCAGGGTTGACAGGTAGCCTTGACCTGTTCCCCCTCTACACCTCGTGAGCCCTGAGGACGTGAATAATCAGTCAAAGCATTTCTGACTAGAAACGTCTTTTACTGCCCTCAGTGCCATTCAAGGTGTCATTTACAACCAGAACAATTGACTGTTTTTGCATATTATTAATTAAAGAATTAAAGAATAATGTTGTGTTTACTTCAGTTGTCACTTTATTGTGTACAACTAACAGAATGTGTGTTAGTTGTACACATCTTAGTGACTTATAATCAATGTGTAGTGTGATCAACTAATTTAATGTTCACGTTTTTAATTTATCTCCCTAATAAAGTAGTATGTTCAAATGTACATGTTTTATGCCATATTCATTCAATATTTTGGACATTACGCTTCTTGCAAACTGTAGTAAGTGCATCAAGTGGGCTCTGCAGGGTTTGACTGTTACTGTAACCAACGTTCTGGTGTCAACATCTGGCAAAAAGCAAAAACCTGCATCTTGCTAACATTAGCACTTTCCAAATGTTAAGCTGAAATGCTCATATTCCATCTTGGTGATGAGCAAGAACAGATACTGGCCTCACACTGTTTTCCTAGAGCACAAGCTTTTGGTGACATGTTATCCTTCATGTGTTACACCCTTTTTAACACCGTGACCCTCTCACCTGTCACCCTGTGACAGTGAGACACAGCTCTTTGGATGGAGTGACTTCTCCAACCAGTTTCTTTTCCTGACACCTTGTATTCTCTAGCTACGTAACAAAAGCCCTCCAGAGTAACCCCTGACTTCCTGAATGCCTCCCCCTCCCTCCCATTTTCATCTTTCTCTTTCACCACAATGCTCTGCCCGTCTCGCTCTTCCTCCCTTTGTTTTTCTCTCCTTTCCCATCATTCTTTCTCTTTGTCCGTGTCATCATCTGCTGTATTCTCAAACGTGAGCCACTGGATCAAAGACAAGGATTTCAAACACTTTCGGAAGCGGAGGATTCCCAAAGCCCTGAAGCGGCAGAGACATGCGCTGTGACGCTCTACGTGCTGTATGTGGAGCTCAGCGTAGCAGCTCCCTGAGCCATGACTGAACAGAAGAGCTACTGTCCAGTGAATCGTGGCAACTGAGGCTGCATTAGGGTGAAAGGATGCAGAAATCATCAATCTGTAAAACACCCTGCTGTACAGCTGCATAGACGGCGACGCTGCAGTGAGCTGGCATGACAACAAAACATTCGATTAAACTATATTAAGCAGCGAAATGACCTCCATACATGTTACTGATGGACAGACAATAAATAAATAACCTTGTCACCTATTTGCAACTTTATTTGTAACACCTGTTAAAATGGTATTTAAGGGAATCAAATGAACACTTTCTACTGCTTCTACTACTAGTAACGCAGGTCTGGTGACATCTCACAATACGGGCTCTGAGGTCATTTCCCATGAAGGTTCTGGAATGAGAACCAGAATGTTACTGGTTGCTTTGGTGACGCAAGCATGACGCCAACAATGAACCTTCCCGGAGACAATGACAGGACAGGTCCTCATAGCATACATCCACCCTGGTCCAAAACCTTTTGAACACTCAAAGTTTATATACACGTTTAAAGAACACTTTGGCTTAACATTTAGCCATAGAAGGTCGAGCTTGGATCCTTCAAGACATGCCAACCTAGTTAGGCACTACCATAATAGTAATAATCAATTCAGTGAATCAGTAAAACATCCCAATGATGCTCAGAGCACATCTGTTCTTTATACCTTAAAATAGCTTTGCATATACGTGGAGTGTATTAATTATAGTTTCTTCTGAGTTTGGATTTTAAATAGTTGATGTTTACTAGATGTCTTTCACAGGCCATGACAGACAAATGTGCTGAAAAGCTACTTTTCTTATGATGCCGGGAAAAGTCCTGATGCAATGCAAACAAACAGTATTAGTGCTGACTTACTGTGCTGGAATACTTATTTTCATCAGAAGGGCCTTGTTTTGCACCTTAACAATATCCAAACATTAAATGTATTAGGAGAATTATTACAGGGCTTCTCAGATAATAACTGTGATGAGACAATCATAAACCGTCGTCTGTAAAACTGGGCCTCTTGTCCTTTGTGGGGCAATTTTCTACACAAAGCATATGCTTTGCATTCTCGTGTCCAGCTGCACTCAGGATGAAAAGCTGATCAATCAATTCAAATATTAGACTCATTTCTCTGACAGTTTCGTATCCAGGTACCTTTGGTCCAAATGCTTCATTCTGACACATATGAAAGGGTGAGAACACTCCATGATAATGGGACACTGCATGCTCACAAAACACACAATGCACGTAAATAGTGTCAGGAGAAGGACAGAACAAAGCAGTCATTAAAAATAGCCGATGAAAGGGGGAAGCGTTAGTCTCGATAGCCGGGTTATTATCTGAATTCACACACACAAAGCAGATAGTTGCTCACGTTTATCTGAGCTCATCTCAGTTAGACATAGTCAGGGACTGGCCAATGGGATGTCAAGTATTCACACACAACCCACACGTCCCTCACGTTTCTGGCTGACTTGCTCTGACATCATGCAGGCACAGTTGATAAGTGTCACAGTTGCTTGACGTGTTGTTGGCATAAGCTTAAAGTTGGTTAACACATGTTGCAAGAAACATCAAACAACTAGTCAGCAACGAAAACTGAAAAGCTAATGGACAGAGGCCGGATGCTGCTGTTCCTCCTACAGTCGTGTAGTAAAAAGGCAGGTCACATTATAAATTAGAATTTACACATTACTTTATTGTAATGTATTTGCATATTGGGTGTAAAAGTGAAAAAGTCCATTTTAAGTTCAGTAAAGTGTGTTTACTGTAAATACATGGTGCATATGGACAGATGCAAAATACCGGAAGTGCTGTGGACTGAAATACCTGGATACAGTTTAACTCAGGGGTATGTGCTGTGACACACACATGCGTCACTGACTGCCTGTTGTGCAGTTCTGCGTAAACGGTGTCGCAGATGACGGAACCGCTGGAAAACGTACGTTGTCGTTACAACCCCAGTAGATAAAATATGTCACAATCTTTTCATGTAATTACATAATTATGAAGTTTCATCCACCTACAGTCATTACATTTAATGGTCCTTTGCTTTTCTGGAACACACACTCATCAGTCGGTGCTTAGAGAGATGTATGTTATTTATACTTAGTTTCATTGCTGCCTTATCAAATATCACTTTACACTTTACACTAACTACACGTAAAACTGATTTTGACATTTAACTGCACTTTTGACTGTTTTAAAATAAGAATTTAGCCTTTTTCTTATTGATTAAAAATGTAAACATAGATAAATAGTTTTATTGCAAAATTGGTGATGACGCATTTAATTTCAGCAGAAGCACATTAAACATCTGTCAGTTTGATGAGAACATGCTTTGTAATACACTGGAATGAAGTCTGGTGCAATAAAAATGCTGACTACACCCAATGGAATGGTTGCGTGTAAATGTTTTTTAGCTTATACACGCTTCTGTGGAAAGTCGTTTCAGCTGACTGATAAGAAGTTCCTGCTCCATCACACCAGCCCTGAAACTGTAAATGGAAACGGGAAGCGAACACAAGCAAAGTTTAAAACAGTCAGGAGGTCACGGTCCAGTCTCACCTCTCGGCTCTGTGTGGGGTGAACACGCACACAAACGTAGTTATCACACCTGCAGCAGGCCTGGAAGGTCAGTCTGCACAGGCTCGTAGAGGCCCAGGCAGCACAACAGCTGATACTGTGAACAGACACATTTAACACTTTCCATCTGTAGATGCTGAGTCCTGCAACAATGTCGTTGGTTGTAAATAAGAAAACCTTCATCAAAGATCAACAAAGAAATGGTTTTATTACCACAGTCATACCAAGACGCTGCAGTGGATGTGTGCTGTGTTTTGTGTCTAAATACAAAATTATATTTTTGGCAGCTTTAACTTTGTAGTTTGAGTAAAAGTTGAGTGCAGGGAAAATCCTGACAGATCCTAATGAAGTAAAAAACCTCTGACTTCATCCATTCATGAAGTCATTCATTTTCTACATCTTATTACTTATGTCCTGCTGTTATTTATTATTTTGTTTTGTGTCCTCACTAGAGATTAACGGCAGATTAGCAGCTGCTTTACACAACAAAGAATGCAAAAAATTGTGGGTTTAACAAATGTCCAGTCAGATGAAATGACTGGTTAATGCCTTCACGTGGGGGGTTGATGGGTTCCACCTATTCTGGACACACCTGAGCTCCGAAAGGGAGGAAGCAGGACTCCACCGGAACAGTGGGGAGCCAATTCACAGCTCTGTTCCCTCTATGCCTAAAGGTCCGATTTCATGCTTATTTTACCTGTCTCTTCCTTGGACTCTAACAAAGTCTGTGTTGTTTTCAGTTGGAAGCGTCATGGCCTGTACTAGAATCTAAGAATACGCAACAACGCTGATGCCTCAGAAACTACTAATCACATGTTTCATGCTGTGTTTTGCAAAGCTGTCATCTCAACACGACGAATTAAAACAGAGAATATTTTCTACCGGCCAGTAAGAAAAAAACGGAGGTAACACATACACGTCCATCTACAATGGAGAGAAACATAGAGAAGCGTTCATGTGACAGGTGCTGGATGAGGAGCATCACTGATGAAACCCAGGGAACCAGTGCAACACGATATGTGACACACTGTGCAGTTCTGTTACTGCAGGTTCATTTCAGTGGTAGAATTTAAAGACCAACAAATGAAGCTGTAAGCTGTAAATTGGTTATACAAGAGACTTTAACTACATGATTGGATGCTGTGTTCTGGATTATTTTATCCAGCGTTGTACAGGACAAATGCTCTGTGCAAATATGTTTTACTTGCGTGTATGATCTTTTTTACAACGCGTGGTGCTCTGTGGTGAGGACGTTGTTGCAGCGCTGCCACCATGAAAACATTCAGGACCAGTGTTGTCTGCTACTACAGCTCTTGAAACCCTGACTTTAAGAAGACAATAATGAAAAGGACTGATTACTGTAGCATAAACTGACTTTTAAATAAATGAAAAAAACTTGAAAAATTGAGAAATTCCTTGAGGAAATTACACTGTTGAGTATTAATAGTTTAATAGAGTTTTAGCCCTGACTTTGACATCGATATCCAGGGAGATGACTACATTTTTATAAATTTAAATGAACAGGTTATTCGTCTTTGTACATGTGGTCATCACTCAATAACAACAGGAAACGTTTGGAAGACTAACTGAAGTTAAAAACCTTCTCTATCTGAAATTCCAAAAGAAAACCAAAAGCTGACTTTGTGATGACATTTGCATTGATCCAACATAGTTGTTTGTAGACCGTATGTATCATAACACATCGGTTTATATTTGTTACATCCTATAATTTGTTACTACGATGCCTTTCCTGGTCCTGCCACAGGGACCGGTTACCTGAGTGCATGGGGACGTTTACAACCTCAGACCTGGGTCTGTCTGCACATCCTGTGGGTTGAGTGTCTGTCAGGACAGGAGCAGGCGTTTTACTGCTGGCCCTGGAGACCCTGGAGCTACTGCCGTCGCATATTTTTGTGATTGTCACAATCACATATTTTAGTGATTGTGTAAAATGTCCTTTGAAATTCAAGTAATAGAGATAAGGTTTAGTTTACACATCACAGAAGAACATCTCTTACTCACAAACCCAATGTTGTTTTAGGACATTTTAGTTTATTGGCACAATTAGTCTCCAACATCTCCAGCTTGACTGGATGCGTAGGGTTTCTGCCGTAACGATGCTGCTCTGACTCTCACACGATAAGATTTGAGAGAAGGTGTTGCTTAATTGCTTTTCTGAATTTCTTGCAGAAAGGAAATGATCTCATAACGGTTGGCAGAGGTCAGTCAGCAGAAAAGGATCACATGCAGATGATCAGTGGCCAAAAACAACTGTGGCTCCACTGCCAAAGACAAGCAGAGTAATGATACACTTGCCTACATACAACTAACTACTAAAACCAGCTAGTAAGTAAAACTAAAAGGAAGGTTTGACGCTGATGTTACTAACTGTGATAGTTTAACAGGTTCTGTTTGGCTCGGAGCTCAAGTTACCAGGCATTTAGGACAAACATGTCTTTAAAATTATTTTGTGAGTTGGACTGGGGAGCCATTAATTTACCCCACAGGGTTAGACCGTGGGACGGAGACAACACCTATGCCTTTGGTCGGTCCCATCTATCACCTGGAAGCTTAAACTGAAAAAGTTTTTAGTTGAAGGTTTAATAATCCACCCTGTATCCATATGACTGATGCCATAAATTGAAGCATTTTTTTATAAATGCATTTTGAAAGCTTCATGGGAAAAACAAGAACAAGAAGAAATGAAACGTACTTTTGTTTTATTGTCAGTTCTTATCACAGAAATTGCAGCTTTATTAAATAAATACAAGAAAAGTTGCATTTAAAATGAAAAACAATTCTTTAGTTCATAAGATTTTATAGGAAAATGAACCACAGGATGTTCAGTCGCTCTCTGCTCTGCTTCCCGTGGGATCACTGAGGGGCTACAGTTCTGCCCTTTCCTGGGATCCCACCTACCTTAAAAGTCCCATTTGTTATTTATGGAAGACCTGCAGTTTAATTTCCTAACGCGTGGGTTAAATATACTGTAGAAGTCCCGTAGACCAAGTGAAACTGAATTGAAGTGGATGGTGACCGGTCCAGAGGATGGTTGTGTGCCTGCTGTACCTGTGAGCCCTACCTGTCCTCACACTGTGGAATGCCTGTTGCCATTTAAGCTCTATTACTACCTGCTGCTGCCCTATTCTCCCGTCCCTCTATTGCCTGGGGTTCGTATTGGATAAGAGCCTTAAAGCTGCGCGTTTCATGGGGCTGGGTGGGTGTAATTAGAGGAAGGCAGGCCCCTCATTCCCAGCACTGCGGGGGTCTACAATCACAGGCTTGGCCTAGCCTTTGGGCTGCCCTACCAGGCGCTAAAGAGGGTCTAAAGAGGGCACAGTGGGGGGCAATATCAAACACCCCGAGAATCCCAGGATAACAGCAAATAACACTGCAGGAAAGGAAACACACACACCAGAAAAAGGCATTCACACACAGCCAGACTGTCTGTCAGGACTTGTTTATTGCAGTGAATAAACCATTGTGCTCAGTAAGGGGGGGCTGGGAAAATGAAGGGTCTGCTTTGGTGAATGTTATGCTGCTGATTTATGTTTTTTTAATTACTCAAATGTGCAAATGTTGCTGTTATACAGATTATTTAAAAATATTCATATTAAGATATATATACATAATATTTCAATATTATAAAAACAATATTAAACAAATGTGGAATCCACAGTTACAGACAAACTCACTAGTCTTCTTTCTGCCTATAGCACCTTTAAAGTTTATTAATGAATACAACTAAGCTCACGCTATGCATCCTTAACCCGGATGGTCCGACGGGCCGCATCGCCCAAACTTGTTCCTCCACATTTGCTTGATGAGCCGCTGACTTACTTACACACCTAACAATAACAAAGACGTTCCATCTCAGGATGCGTTGCCAGCTTGTCAGCAGTGAGAAAGATTGTGCAAAATAAACAGCAAATGTTGGCTGAGAGCTTTCACAATCTCTCAGGGATCAAGTGTGTGTGAAGAACTGCTGTAGTTACAGTGATGATAAGCGCGACAGTGAGTAATGTCAATACGAGAGGGCAGGGACCTCTGCAGGTGTGAGAACTTATGTGCTTCTGTGTGAGTTTGGTTAAATTTGAGGACTAACCAACTACCTTATTTAGACGTACATGTATGTGGACTGAACACATAGCAGCGGCATGATTAGGATACAGAGGCAGGGAATGAAATGAAGAATCAGGTCTGTGCTTTCCTTCCCTTAGCCATTACTGTGAGAACATCTTAGTGTTCTGTACATGTTCTCTAAGTTGACGTGTTAGAAGCAGAGAAGCATAAGGATTTGTAAGTTTGACATGGTCCAGGGAAGCAACAGTGGTGAACTGACGGCAAGGATCCCTGATGCACGTGAGGAGCAAAGGCTGGAGCTTAATTATTGCTGGTTCTAAAAGGTGTCAGAATACAAATGCAGGTTGCTGCCGCCTGCCCATGGGAACGAAGGCAGCAGAACTGGACCACAGAGCAGTGAAGAACCTTATCTTCTGCATCATATGGATGCGCAGGTGTGAGCGTACATGGAAACAGTAGCTTTTCGTGGCCTCTTTCAGCAGGATGAGTCACTCTGCCGCAAAGCAAAAATGATTCAGGAATGGTCTGAGGAGCACAACA
This sequence comes from Macropodus opercularis, assembly GCA_030770545.1. NCBI lineage: Eukaryota > Metazoa > Chordata > Actinopteri > Anabantiformes > Osphronemidae > Macropodus > Macropodus opercularis. The sequence continues at coordinate 1,622,395 of CM061105.1, read as the reverse complement.
AGACTAGAGACTAAAAAATATTCCGCTCATCAGTTTATCTGTTTCTGTGTATGCACTTTGTCTTTCACTGCAGCCTTCATATCAGCGTGTGCGTTAATGTGCAGATGGATGCTAATCCTCCTGGAAGCCGCAGTTTGACAGAACAAAGCCCGACTCAGGCGTTGGGGAGGTCATGTTAAGTTAGCGCTAATAGCCCGATGACAGTCACTGCCTGTTACTGGCCATGTCACAGACATAGAGTTTGGATAGAGTCGGGGGGCACAGGTAGGGCACAGCACAAGACAGCAACATCAGCCCACACGGTACCGTTCACCTGACCCTGAACTCTGGTCTCACTGAAGCAATGACAAGGAAATTCACTTAAAGTAATGCAGCGCCTCAAACAACTAGTAAATATGCTGTGTATGTATTAACAAGAGGTTACAACAAAGAATATTGCATTTAAAAGAACATATTGTAAAACATCACTAAAACAAAGTCACGACCTCACTATGTAATGGAACGTGGGACATTTACCACTTTCTCCATTTTATTTTCTACCATCTGCAAAACTTCAGTTATGATCTGTTAAAGCCAGTTCCACTCCCTGTGTGATCCTCAGTATCTGATCTTTGAAAGCAGGAGTGTGATTCCTGCCCTTGTGCGTTTCCTCCCGTCTATCCCCGCGTTTTCCCTCTCACTTCCTTCCTTCTTGCTCCATCCAGGACGCTGCCTCGTCACCCGCTGTTGCAGTGAATGATGACAGCGGCCTGACACAACCTACACCCAGCCAGCTGTGAAAACACATATGTGCCCATATGCCGCTTTATCTGTTACCTTATCAATTTGAACCGTGAATTAACAGTAAATCCCATTTTCAAAGACATATAAAAGCGAAAGCAAACATGTGACTCGGTTTAACTTTTTACACCGTCTCTGGAGATGGAAATTCAACTTTGCTGTGTTTTCTAATTTCCTGAATTTTGTGTCTCTTGGCTGAAGTTAGAACATTGTGTTAACGTCAGAAACATTTTTCTCTCTTCATAATCTATGACATTAATAACTTTACCTTTACCTACACTTTGTGTCATGGATAATGTCAGGTTGAACAAGTTTATGAAAAACGGTGTGTTTTTACAAAGAAGTCAGATCAGTCTGTTTTGGGCAGCGCTCACTTCAGACCTGGACCAATGTTTCCCAACCTTTTTGAGGTCTGCAGTACTTGAGGGGATGAAGAGCCACTAGAGACTGTTTCCAAATGAAGTCAGTCCCAGTTCAGTGTTTTGTCTTATGTGTGATGCTTCCTTTTGAGCCAGTTCCCATCAGTGTGTACAAAGCAGACAAAAATCAATGATATACATTTATAATGCTAATCTATTATACCCATTTAAAGCTACTAATATAAAAGTATGCTTTTATTAGTAAGTCTTTTTACTTGTCTAAGAGTTTGTAATGTTTTAGTCTTAGTCTGGACTGACTATAATCTGTCTATCTAAATTATAGATTTGATGTCTGGTCTCACTCGGTTCCTCAAACACTTTCGTCACCACACACGCCACTGCTTGAGTGTACACTCATTCCCTGCTATGCCAAGTGGGATTCCTTCTCCTGGCGTTCCCACTGGCACACACACCTTAGTACCCTCACACACACACACACACACACACACACGTTACTACACTTCACCTTAACTTTCTAGTGACAGTAATAACAGTTCTCATTTCAAGAGTCAGCGTTTTCCAACTTAGCCAACACCTCGCAGGTATTTGGCTGGAGGTGGAACTGACACTAAGAAGTAATTAATGAGCAGAAGCCTGTGCCATAAAACCCTTTTATCTTTTTCATTCATTTTTGTACTGAAGATAACTGAAGTTTAATAAAGTTGCAATTAAGTGAATGTTGAGAATTTTCTGATGACAAAATAATTAAATAAGTGTGCAAATGCACAAAATACAACGTTTGCTGAATTTCTGACTTTTTGCCAGGAATGAAATTTGAAATCAAACCAGCGCGTCAGCTTTCAGTAACTTAGCCACCGGGAAAGCTAAACAATGAGCTGAATGCGTTGCATGAGAACCTCTGAGTTCGCCCCAGCGTCCCTCCTCAGACTGCATCAGAGAAACGACACCTTTATATTTAACTTTATGAAGAATCACATCCAAGCTAAAGCCTATTTCCTGTTTTCTGTAGCAGAAAACTGTACAGTACAATTCTGTACAGTCAACATGGTGGAAAAGGAAACGCATCAAAGGTCCATGAGGTTAACGTCTTTATCTTACTAATATTATTACAGTGAAAAACTATACAGATACAGATACATAATGAATTTTAAGTTAAGAATACTTTTGAAAGGACCAGGTTTATGGCTGTCATTCACAAACAGCCCATTAAGGAAGGGGGTCGGCACCGCATACACTGGCCTAAGAAGAACTAAGCTGCATCCCTCCCGCCTGGAGTCACTGAGTCATACTGCAGTTGACTCAGACTATACAGATGAAGCAACCTTCCTCAGAATGTGTGGCCAAACTGGATTTCATTGCTTCTTTAATACCTGGAGCCTTTTGCTTTGCATCAGCCCATTTCTACAAGTGTAGTTCTCAGTATAAACATGTAAATGTTAAACTAATTTTTAACATGAACATTTTTAACATTACCGTGAATTACAAATATACTGTATTACCATATTATATGATTGTGCACACGTCACTGATCGCTGTGGTTGGGGCTGCACGTTGCACACGTTACAGAACCAGTTGACATTGTTACAGTGCTGAGCAAGGAGCCAAGAGATACGACAGCCCGTGGTCTCCAGCGGGATGATGGGGTTTCGCTGCCCAGAGCTCTTTGCCACTAACCAACAGGACCAGCAGAAGCACCCTGCTGAGTGACAGGCCTGCCGCTAAGAGCACCACAAGGACGGATGGACTGGGCTCTGTTAGCTACAGACACCTCTTACTTCCTTCTTCTGCTCCACTTATTCAAGCATGGAAATATTCCAAACGAAATAAATGGAGGGTGAATCACTCTTCTTCTTATTATTATTATTATATTATATTAACACATTTGACTGTATTTGTTCCCAGTAGCTAAACTGTCATGTGATGAAACTGATTCCATTATGAGTAATAAACTGAAGTAAGGCAGAAAGGTTACACCAGTGCATGCTGTAGATGCTCTTTTCTTATCAGGAGTTGCCTACTTTTCAACTTCCTGTACGTTATTAAAAAGCTACTACGGAACCACAAATGTACAACTCTAGGAAGTAATACATCAAACTGCAGACTAAGCAGGAACTCAATCATTTATTCTTCATCTGATCATGTAAAAGATACAATCTCCAATTCATGAACTCATGCATAAACTCCTCTGTTGGTCTGAAACAGATAAATATTTCCCACACAATCCTGTCTCCAGTGTTCACCTCAAGCATGGAGGTAGGATGTGAAGGGAAAGCCCCTGGAATCCCAGCTTTCTGTGTGGCCTGTGAACCTCCAGCCCAAGAGGTTCTCCAACACTTCCAGAGCCTGAAAGACAATTTGATATTCACAGCAAACTATTCATAACTGGGCAGGAACTTTGACAATTCATTCAGCATTTTTTCCACTTTCTATAATGTGCAACTGTTCCTGTTATTTATCTAACAAACACATTTAGCAGTCAAAAATAAAAACTGATACATTTTTACATAAAAGTGAATTTAGATTTCACTCAACAGATGCCTTTGATTTCCTACTTTTTTGTTTTGTTACTTTTTGTTGGATTAGTGTGAGACCAGAAGTTGCCACTAGACCACTAACCAGCCCCAATAGGCCCTTGCTAATAATCTGGGACTAACTGATGGAGACAAGCCAAAATAGGGGAAGGAGACTGTCCCTCAGTGTGTGTGTGTGTCTGTGTGCGTGTGTGGAGGAAATGCTACCCCTCTAGAGACTATTACCAGTAGCACAATTATCCCTGAAAGAGTTGGAGATGCTTTGTCTTCCTAACTTCCCACTGGTGTGGACATGACATACGCAGAAGCAGATCAGTAGGGGGAAGCATTATGATTCTAAATGTTGAAATAAAGTTTCATAACTGAGTGTTGGGTCTGCCGGAGCCCATGCATTAGTACATTACATCGAGTGCACAGCTGACGAACAATCAGCCTCCAGGTTATTTTATTCAAAGTGATAACAGAACCTCTTGCTAGTGGAAATAATTTGGACTGAATGACCAAACCCTTTTCTCATACACGTCTCCTGAACTGCTACGGTTATGGTGTTATGTGGTAACCTACAGTACCTCATGTCTAACAGGTGTTCAGTGAGGTTTGCATGCTATCTGGAATACAATACCATCACACAGATAGGATTTTGGGCTACATGCCCAAAGCAATTAGACTTCGATAACGTCAACAGGTACCACCTGGAGAATGCAAACAAAGGACACTGGATCCTGTTGGCAAGTAGACGCAAAGCTAGATGCTCAAGGCCGCTACCTGGTACATTATGGGACGTAACCCCCCAACGTCTGGATTAGGTGGACACTGCAAATTAGAGACAAACGAAGTGTGGACCTGGGAGTGTTCTGCAGATAAACTAAAACTACGAAACATTGAATCTTAAGCCAGTGGGTGTGTTGCTGAACTTCTGTAGACGCGATGCTTCTCAAAAGGCACAGACACACGGACACAGTACAAGGCTAGTGTTCGTATAGGTTGTGTTTGTGTCCCATTTAGATCAGGCCTCCGTGATGCCACAAACTGTAGCAGCACTTAAATGGGACGATAAGTGAGCCATTCAAATAACTTCATTTAAAAAGAATGTAAATCAAATCCTATCAGCGCCGTGTTCAGTTTACTTTCTTATCTTGCATTTCATTACATATACATTCACATCAAAGTCATTATGTGCATTACTGTATCTTTGTATCAGTGTTGTGTTTGTATGGATCATGTGACCTCATTTACTTGCGGTATCTGTCCAAACAGTGTTTGTGGGTTCACCGGACAAAAGGATGGAATACGAGAGACAGGTAGAGACGTGCAGTAGCATCTGAGCTTAGCACAGTAGCACCTGTCCAGGTTCCAGCTTGTAGGATTACTCTTAACACACACACACACACACACACAGGCACATGGGTCAAGGCACGTATTGTAAATTCCCTTGAGAAGCCAACCACGAACTGATTCTGTAATGCAAAGAGGAAGCGCTGCTCAGCAACTTCAAAGGCCCCAGATGGGATGCTCATTTGCTCTGGGAGATGTTTTATTTAGATGCTGTGGCAGCGGTGGCACCACTCTACTACTATCAAACATCTAGGAAGCCCCACATTTGGGGTTTTGTTGTTGCGCTTTCCTTTCGTTCCTTTCTCATTTGAACTCGTTTTCGCTTTATCTCTGTTTCCTCTCGTTGGCACACATGAATTTTTCCATCGCTTTTTGGAAATCGTAAGCTTCAGTGAGAACAATATACAGTCCATGGCTGCTTGACATAGCTCTGCACATCAAACAGTATAAACACTGATGATAACTTTAACAGCTTATTTGCTTGTTTTACACGTTGATTTGTATCTTTGCGTAATGTGTTCAGGCAAAGCTTTTAAGTGTCCCAGTGATTCATGTCCATGTCATTTAGTCATTTTCATCTGAATTTTTCAATCAAATTTTGATCAGCTAAGGGGAAATGCTTGTAAGTGTGTGTGTGCGTGTGTGTGTCAGTCATGATAAACAGACAATTCATAAACATAGTTGACTGATAAGAGGAGATGTGATGAGTAAACCAAAGTGCACACACACTTCCTCAGACATCTGACCAGCATGTCATGTTCGGATCCAGGACAAAGTGGGTAAGTGAGGAGAAGAGCAGCACTGTCTTTCCTGAACTCTGTCTCTCAGGCTTCTTCCCTACCATCTACTGTAACTAAGAGCACATTTACAGACACTGGTCAACATCTGAGAAGCTTCTGCTAAGTGTGTTCTTCGTCTGGTCTCTGCTGGAATCTGTGAACCTGTGATTAAGATGAAACTGAAGTATACTGACCCCAAGTGGTTGATGTCGGTCATACACATCCTACATGTCTTCAGCTGGAAATGTGACCACATACACAGAGGATTTACAGACAGTAGGAAAAGTTAAGTCTGATGCTGCTGTAGATAAATCTGTTGTATCACCCTAAGTTACAGTGAAGACCTTGTAGGATACTGACGTTCATCTTTGAAACATGTTCCAGCTGTTTGTTTATTGTCAAAGACGTACTTGTTACTTACGTAAGTGCTCTTTATCTCCACGTGTTTGGAGCAGGACGATTAAACATACATTGGTACCTGCTGTCATTCACAGTCCCAAGGTTCTTTCTGCAATGGGCCCAGGGTGGAAACACACAACAGGCCCTGGAACAGCACCGCCTGTGAAAAACCAGCCAAATCATTGCAGACAAAACGTCTCTGCTGGGTCAAAATGCCATTTAAACATGCAAACCCACCCACAGTACAAAACCCTTCAAAGACAGAGCAACACAATGTCGTATCAGTCGCCTGTCATAAAGCATAGCGCCATAAAAACGCAAGAGTACACAAGCAGTGTTTGACAAGGATTCCCTCTGGACCAGATACATGAGTATGAACAGTAGTAGCAGTAAAGTCTTTAATGCCTGTATCTATTTCCCAACTGCCGTTCTTGAGTTGTGCAGGATTTCTACTACACCCCCAAAGAAATGCAGTCATATAACTATACGTTAAACATATAATGGATGGATGGATGCGACATCCACTGAGTTTGACTTGAACACAGTCAGAAAACAGCCTGGTTACTTACAGTAAGCAGCCAATGCTGAGGCTGGAGCTATGACGAGCTCTCGTTCCACTGTCTATACCTGGCGTGGAGCCAGTGCTTTGACGTTTGGTAATGGTTAGATAAGTCTAGTTAGTCCGATTAGAAGGGGAAGAGTTTTCAGACATAAGTGGATAAATATCTGATTTTACAGACAGTATGTGTATTGTTGTGCTCTGGTCCTCGTTGGTCCATCATTTGAACTAATATCTATGGACTGTGAGCGGATTCTTCAGTACTACACACACATATCACCTGAGGAGGCTGGTTGTGGGACTACAGGTACAGTATTGTTCAAAATAATAGCAGTACAATGTGACTAACCAGAATAATCAAGGTTTTTAGTATATTTTTTATTGCTACGTGCCAAACAAGTTACGAGTAGGTTCAGTAGATTCTCAGAAAACAAACAAGACCCAGCATTCATGATATGCACGCTCTTAAGGCTGTGCAATTGGGCAATTAGTTGAAAGGGGTGTGTTCAAAAAAATAGCAGTGTCTACCTTTGACTGTACAAACTCAAAACTATTTTGTACAAACATTTTTTTTTCTGGGATTTAGCAATCCTGTGAATCACTAAACTAATATTTAGTTGTATGACCACAGTTTTTTAAAACTGCTTGACATCTGTGTGGCATGGAGTCAACCAACTTGTGGCACCTCTCAGCTGTTATTCCACTCCATGATTCTTTAACAACATTCCACAATTCATTCACATTTCTTGGTTTTGCTTCAGAAACAGCATTTTTGATATCACCCCACAAGTTCTCAATTGGATTAAGGTCTGGAGATTGGGCTGGCCACTCCATAACATTAATTTTGTTGGTTTGGAACCAAGACTTTGCCCGTTTACTAGTGTGTTTTGGGTCATTGTCTTGTTGAAACAACCATTTCAAGGGCATGTCCTCTTCAGCATAGGGCAACATGACCTCTTCAAGTATTTTAACATATGCAAACTGATCCATGATCCCTGGTATGCGATAAATAGGCCCAACACCATAGTAGGAGAAACATGCCCATATCATGATGCTTGCACCTCCATGCTTCACTGTCTTCACTGTGTACTGTGGCTTGAATTCAGAGTTTGGGGGTCGTCTCACAAACTGCCTGTGGCCCTTGGACCCAGAGAACAATTTTACTCTCATCAGTCCACAAAATGTTCCTCCATTTCTCTTTAGGCCAGTTGATGTGTTCTTTGGCAAATTGTAACCTCTTCTGCACATGCCTTTTTTTTAAAAGAGGGACATTGCGGGGGATTCTTGAAAACAGATTAGCTTCACACAGACGTCTTCTAACTGTCACAGTACTTACAGGTAACGCCAGACTGTCTTTGATCATCCTGGAGGTGATCATTGGCTGAGCCTTTGCCATTCTGGTTATTCTTCTATCCATTTTGATGGTTGTCTTCCGTTTTCTTCCACGTCTCTCTGGTTTTGCTCTCCATTTTAAGGCATTGGAGATCATTTTAGCTGAACAGCCTATCATTTTTTGCACCTCTTTATAGGTTTTCCCCTCTCTAATCAACTTTTTAATCAAAGTACGCTGTTCTTCTGAACAATGTCTTGAACGACCCATTTTCCTCAGCTTTCAAATGCATGTTCAACAAGTGTTGGCTTCATCCTTAAATAGGGGCCACGTGATTCACACCTGTTTCTTCACAAAATTGATGACCTCAGTGATTGAATGCCACACTGCTATTTTTTTGAACACACCCCTTTCAACTAATTCAACTAATTGGCCAATTGCACAGCCTTAGGAGCGTGCATATCATGAATGCTGGGTCTCATTTGTTTTCTGAGAATCTACTGAACCTACCGGTAACTTGTTTGCCACGTAGCAATAAAAAAAAAAAAGAAAAACCTTGATTATTCTGGTTAGTCACATTGTACTGCTATTATTTTGAACAATACTGTACAAGCATTATGGGTGTGTGTGATCAAAGGCAGCAGGCCTGCTGGAGGTCACTGGAAGTAACAGACAGGCAGGAGGGCGATGATCTGTTACCCTCCGATCACTCAAGCGTGAGCTTACCTTGCAGAGGTAAAGCCATGCGCTCGGAGCCTTCGTGTCAAATCCTTGTAGGCTCTGCATGGCCTGGAACGCACTTTGCTTCCCACCTCGTTTAGTTTCTGCTTGACTTTTCTTTACAGACAGGTTCGCCAAACACGACAACCACAGCAAAACCCGGAAGCCAGAAAGCTGAGTGAGATGAAGGAGTTGAACCCAGCTCCCCTGTGTCCTCCCATGCCGCCACGCTGAAGCGTTCGGAGCTGGCCAAACAATGAAGGCCATGAAAACGCACAGCTGTTGTGTTGTTCGTGAGCATTTATTTCTGCGCCGTATCAGCATCCTGCAAGATGCTTTGTGTCAAAAACCTCCTGGGGCACATTCCAGGCAAATTACTCGTTAATGTGCTGTAATTGTGATCATGATCGTTGGCCTTCATTATGATGTCACGGCTGTATCTGATACAGATTCATTTACATACATAACAACAGGTCGCGCTGCAGTAACAAGTAGCGTAAAGAAATGTGACTTGTTCTAATGTGGAAGGACAAGTAAAATGCTTTATATTATTATTATATGCATTGCTCTTATTATAAGCTCTCATTTCCTCAGAACAGACGCATGCTGGGGCAAAAAGAATTCCCACAATGAGGCAGAGGTTTCCTGATTACTGTCATTTCAACAACTCGTGTCAATTCAATTCATCACCTGGAATCTATTCCCACACGTTAGCGCTGTAATTACATCATGTCGGTTTTGATTAGCTCCCCGGCTCATCACTCACAAAGCAAAGCAAAGAGCCTCTAAAGGTGACATTACTGGTGTCGACAGCAATTCAACAGCTCATTTAAGTTCAACTTTAAGGAGCTTAGAGTGAAGGTTTTTAAACATTAAAACCATCTAATCACCAGAGGAGCATGAATGAACCTTTTCTAAAACCATATCTGTTATCCAACATAACAAAAGCTATTGTTTGCCACAATGCACAAGTCTTTGATATGTGCAGAGGCTATCCCTGTAAAAGACTTAGCTGCTAGTATCAATATACACAGTTAACAGTGCACGTCAAACCCTCGGTCAAAGAGCCAGTGGATGAATCACTAAATCACACCACAATAGCTGTGGACTCAGCTCATTCACACAAGCCACATGAAAAGGAAAGGAGAGAAAGAGGGAAGTCCTGCTTCCATGGCTCAGGTCAGCCAGACAAAAGGCCGTGGAACAGCATCGCCTCAGGACAAAATCATATGACACTGACACACAGGAAATCACCAAAACTGTCCATTGTCTGGGACATAATCAAAATCTCTTGGTCTCTGCACAAGCTGACAGAAGATGTATAGAAGAGGTGGGGAAAGTAGACGACTGGGAGACGAAGGAGCAGCTCACACTGAGTGGGCCACGAAGACAGCAGGCAGGAAAGTTAGTTCCAGGTTAGTAACAGTTCAGCTGGTGATTCACTGTTGATGCCATTTCTTTTGGATGTTGGTGAGTTTCTCGCTAGATCTTTTAAAATCTTCTTAGCAGCTAATTTAGACAAAAACCACTTCTTCCTTCCGAGTTCTGTTCTGGAGACTCTGGCATGAAAACATGTATCGTTCAGTCGTTACTGTTTGCTATGGAGCATGACTCCCTTAAATGCTGTATGTATACTGTAAGTATAATGTGGCCACCAATAAATTCCCTCCCTCCAGTCAGGGATGTTTTTGAACAAGTGATGTGCAGTAGGGAGACAGTCGCCCTATGAGGCAGAGCCTGAGGCCATACTGGCTCTCGTCTATTCAGCTACGCTACTCGTACTGACAGACGGCTTCCCTCTCGTCTTCTCACTCTTCGGTTCCTCGTTTCACCCCCCCAGAGAAAAGCTCTCTCCACCACGAGACACATTGACTTCCTTGTACCGTTTTTTGTTTTGAGCTCATTTCTCCTGTGCTGGTCTGTGCTCACTTGTTCCTGCTGTGACTGAATGCTACTGCACCCAGATATGAAATAATATTATGCTTTCTAATGTTACATTTATGACTCTGACTTCACAGATTCAAGCTTTCGATTTGGACACTGGACTAAGTGGTGGTTGAATTCATAAGGCCTCATAATGCTAATACAAGTTTTATTTTGTAAATCAATAATTAATATCAAAGCCCTGTACTGAGTGTTACAGGCAGCATGAAGACACTAAACGAGACCCAACTGTCATTTAATTCTAGGAGCAGTTGCATCACTCTGCAGGATAACTGCTTTATATGGAATATACACATACATTTATCTTTATTAATATACATTGTAGCTAAAAATAAGACAGTTAGCCAACTAGAGCACAGTAGAGCTGGTGATGTCGGGAAGGACACTCAACAAGTCTGGAGCAAAGCAGCATGACTGACTCAGTTAAGGACCATAAGTCAGAGTAACCTGGTTTGGAAGCATGTCATCTGTGATTGGCTGCTGTAATTCACTTAAATCATCAATGGATTTCTCTGTGGGGGTGTGCCTGCGTGTGCACACATGCTAAAACAGGGGGACTGTGATGCCTGGCTGTGTTAAGTCGTTACTGACCAACCATTGTTTGACTGTTTGCTGGGGAATGAACATGAAGTTTACCTACTTACCTGTAAAAATGCACAACAATAACAGCACTGTGAGCCTCGTCCCCTTTGACAAAATGACATTGTGCTCATGGGATCAGGGCCTGGATTACTCTCTGTCAGTTAGAAGCTGCCATGTGAGTACGGGAGGGAAATTCGGAGGAGAGTCAGGAAAAGCTCAGCGGGGGACTGTGTAAACATCTAGTCCATCTGAACTGTACGATGAACAACAATGGTTCATTGACACGGTACCTTCCCAACCTACCCATGAATCCTGAAACCTCCTGCTTCTACAAACTCTAATTCCACTGACATTAAGTTTAATGACTGCATCTCTTCCAGTCTACAGCATACGGTTGGACTTTTAGTCACAATATCATTAATCATCAGTCATTTCAACAGCACGTTGGGGCTACTGTCAACTGTTTCGCACTGACCTGGCCTTCTTGTTAGCAGGCTGGTTGGTGGAGTCCAGTATCTTCTGCTTCTGGTGCAGCTGGAGGTTCTACAAACTGCAACGATGGCAAAATAGTTGAACTGATAAACGTTTTTGTTTTTTTGAAAATGTACATTTTGAATTTGGTGGTTGAAAAAAGAAGCGGGGCAAGAAAAAGACGATTGTGAAAGTGTGCTGTGGTCAAGGGATGAAGTTAGGAGCCAGCGTCTGCGATGGTGTGGCTGGACTTGCCTCCCTGCATGGTGGTGCATTACAAAGCTCCATGACAACGCAGACCCCAAACGGTTCAGCATCTGTTGAGTTTAGCAAGTAGGCGTCAAAAAAGATTGTCGGGTCATTGCATTTGTTTTTATTTTTACATTTTACACAACGTCCCAGCTTCACCGGTGCCAAAACGGATCACTGGCGTCCATCCCAGCGCATCAGTCATGTGGCTATTTGCTTATGCACAAGGTGTTACAACATGAAACCAAGCATTACCAGCACCCACTGTAACGTGACCATTAAACTGAACATCACTGGAGCAGACATGTACATTTAGGAATGAAAATGTCTGCATGCGTTACTGGAAAAATCAAGTAATTGAATTGCTCTGTTGTAATTCGGGAAATAAAAAAAATAGTAAATCAACTTTAACATGACTCAGCAGTTTGAGTGAATTACAGTAACATATGGAGTGTTGTATGCACCGGGAATACAACTTATAATGGGATCCATAATGGGATGTGTTCTTATCTGTCACCCCACCTTCTGTGTCAACAGTTTGTCTTGTCTTCACTTCGCACAGCCAGGATTAACATGTGGATACAAGCTCAGGATCAGCCGGGTCATACCTTGCTTGTTGAGCAGGATGTGAGCTTTGTTTGGGATATAAATGTACAGTCCCTCTCCACCTGATTCCCCGCTCACTGGAACGGCTCTACTCAACTTGGAAACGCAGGGGGTCAAACGCAGGTGACGCTTGTTACTGATCAGTGGAAACTGGAAAATGAAAAGTGGTAACATCAGAAAATGCAGAGGAGGATGTTTTATTGTATGGCTAAGCAGGTAGAATATCACAGGTTTTGGGGGGCAGAAAAGAAACGACCCCCACACACACTCATGTTCCACACACTCCCCTCTGGTCCTTTCAACCATTATCTCACGTTGTCATCTCCCCCTTTCAAGATAAGGGGATCCTGTAGCAAGCCCCCCTCCACACACACACACACACACACACACACACACACACACACACACACACACACACACACAGAGGCCGGTGTTTTCCCCTGAGGGCATGATGTCGATGAGACTGAAGGGGTGAAAGGGTCTAAAGTCCTACATGAAACAGCGAGATGACCTCACTACCCATCTTGTCAGGTCGCTTTTCTAGTTCTTTAAAAAAAATGAGTTAATTATGAATTGAACAACTTCTGTTATCTGTGTATTTCCTGTTGGTATTATTGACATTGCAGTACTTATTAAATACTTAATTGCAATATATCCTGGTAAAACAAAATTTAAAACATGCAAAGTTAACCAGAGGTTATTGCTCATGTTGTTCATACACTGTGGAGTTTAAAGTGTCCGGCACAAAAACAATCTGCTTTGCGCGGTCAAACACCGCCACCCTGTGGAACGATCACTTCCCTACAGCAAAAGAAGTCAAATTATCGCTGCCATCATTAAACAATTAATTAACATGATCAGGTGTCATTATATCCCACATAGCTGATGTAGAGAACAGTAGCTCTGCTGATGACATCATTGATTTCATTTTTCCCTCGAACACTTGAGCTCAGGTAAATCTGAGAATTGAAAATAGTTATTAGCTTTGAATTTACTGGTCAGTGTTTTGAATCGCATTTTAGTCATGTATTAGCAGGTTTGCTATGTGAAAATGTCTCTCACTCAGGCTGTACACTTGATTTTACCCATATGGACACTGAGTAAACAGCAACATCAAGCCAGCAGGGAAACCCTACAGGTTCCAGACGTTCACCTTCTGTTGAGCAGACTGACGCCACTGACAGACTCCTGAAATCCAGCTCAACTGTCAGATTCTACTTGCGAATGTTCGTGTTGATGGGCTTGATCTAATCAAATGTGTGGGAATGTGTGTATGAAGGCTTACAGATAGAAATAACCATAAACATACAAATACTTTGCTTTTAGTTTTTTAGTATTATATGGTCTTGAAGGACACTTCGAACATAACAGTCAATCAATTTTTTGCCATTTTAAATTTGAAATTAAAATGATTCTGTACATTCTTTTGACTCCACTTATTTGACAGCTTTAGTTGATGGAGATGAAGATTCTTTCAAAGTATTTTTTGGATGGAGCAGCTGTCAGTACATAGTGAGTTAACGCTATAAGAATCTACATCTTTTACTTTGGGAAGATTAATTGTAAGTTTAAATTTTAAAATGTCTGATATATAGGAAGCAAATAAAGTCAAAACAGCTGTAAATTAGTTAGTACGTTTTTAAATATGCGTTTACTCACCATTTCTTACAATACCCACTTGGCTAAAGCCTGAAATGACCAAAGAAAACGTACTTAAATTACTTCTGTGAGCTAATTGGCTTATTCGGTTACAACATTCAGTTTTGTAAATACAGGTTATCAGAATCAGAAAACAATGTGAAACAAGGAAAGAAGAATCAAAACAGTGGGAAAAAATGACAAAGTTTCACAACTTAAGACACAATAGAAAGAATTTCAGTGATTTTTCATTTTTGACTGTTAAAACTGAGTCGATAAGACTCAATTTGAAATACGTGAAACTGAACATTTCTCATGACCAGAATCTCTCAAAAGAAAGTTCAGAATTTTGTCTGAACCACAGAAACACTAACAAAAAAGGAGTCTGAGGCGTCATCAGCCTCCCCCGACATGACATCACACACACACACACACCAGTGTGTTTTACGCTAAGTGTAAGTGAGTGACACAGCACAGAACAGTTTGACTGGAGATTCTCACTACTGGTGGATGTTATATTATTAACATTACATTGTGTGAAGAGGATTGTTGGACTCTCAGAAAAGTGTGTGAACCCTGTTGGATGACATGGATTTCTGCATAAATTGGTCAGAAATGTGCTCTGGTCTTCATCAAAGTCTCAAAAATAGAAAACATATCAACTAAACAGTAGTAACAGTAATTACTTTAAAAGGTAACCTTGATAAGTTATAATAAATTTTAATGGTCATCTTAGGTGAAATAAAACGTCATTTGTTATGAACAATGTGAAATCAACCTGTGATCCATACATTTATATGGCATGTTGCAAATTCAGAAACTTACCATGTGTCTGTTAGAGGCTTTGTCCAGTAGGCCTTTGCATGAAGCCTCAGTAACTGGACTTCTTTCATTTGTTTTGGATGGAAGCCTTCAGGGCTTCAATGCAACATGTTGGAGGCTGCTTTTAATCCAAAACACGGCCAACACATGTTCACAATCAAAATGTTTATTTAAAAAAGCACCATGTGCAAGCGGAGACCTTTACACATGCAATTTGAGCAGGAAAATGGTTCCTTCATAATTTAGACATTTATTTCACAAAAATAACATCCACTTATTAATCCTTAATCTTGTAACAAAAGGCTAGAAAATTACAGGAAATATCTGCACAGAAATAAAAACATAGAAAAGTTGTGGCTAGACTGTTGGCAGGGTTCCTCCTGATTTGATCCTTCTTTACTTGTCATCACTTCAGCATCAAGTGAACCTATATGTGCGTCTGTTAAGGAAAGTCCCAGCAAATACTATTGTTCACTACAAGCGACAAACAAGACTGGGTGATGTCATTACAAGTGGCGAGACATGAGCCTTTATATGGGTGGTAAACAAAACAATGGCGAAAGAGAAGAAAACTGTCAAATCTGTCACTGGCTGTAAAGGATATGAGTCATAGTCCAGTTTCTGAGTGAGAACTCCTGTCAAGATGAATTCAGCGTTGTGGACATCTAGTCAACAGACAAGATTAGAAAAGCATAAACAACATTGCGCTTTAAAGACATTTTATCAGGTCTATTCTGAATTGTGCAATAACCTTGATGCTGTAGAAGCACATCTTTAAAGTTTGCTCCATCGTCATAGTATAGTGGGTGGTTATGCAATGTTAACACATCAATGTTATCTTACCAATGTTTTTCAAAAAGTATTCTCTACAAAGGTGGAGATCATTGTCACAGGAAATTAAGATGATCTCTGGAAGGTTCTGCATCAAAAGACAAACATTGAGTTAGTTATTCTGTGAATAAGCAAAATCAGACACAAAATACATTACATGCCTATTAGTGGACATCTGAAATATCCTTTACACTATAGAGAACAACAACACACAGGAGGGAATTAAACAACATCATCATCTCATAAGAATCAGAGCTTTCAGAGTATGCGCACTATGCATATATATATAATTTTAAGTGTAAAAATAGCACCTTGTTCTGCTTATGCTCCATGATCTTTCTGTAGGAAGGCTGTTTGGCCAGCAACTTTCCTCCAGCGCTCTCTAGGATGGATTTCATGGTGCTGAGGCTCGGGCAGATCCCAGGAGTGAGATAGAAGTACTTCCCCTACAAATCACGTGATATAGACCAAGGCGAAAGACAGAAGGACAACCACACATTAGAAACACACCACTACAAGGACAGGCATCAGTTGAATATGTGATGTACGATAAATGTGAACTGATATTGTTTAATCATCATCTCATCTATCAGATGATCATGATCTGACCTTGAAGAGTGGTGCAGTATGGGCTCTGTTCAGTGACTCCTCAAGACTGAATCCAAACAAGACTTCTGCCTCAGCATCCTTCAGAATGTGACTATGCTCATCTGAAAAGAAACATGGTAAATGAAAAAAATGAAAATGAAAACTTGAAAACTCAATCTGTTCTTGAAACCTGAAAAAATAAAAACACAATCATAACCAAATCAAGTGTATGAATTTTATGTTTTTTGGTAATTTATTTAAATAAACAATTTTATGCGCTTTCAGAAAAACCTCTCGCTTTCTTTGAGCGTCACAGCTTAACTTTTGTCTTTTACATGGTCTTTGCGGGTACAAATATTAAGCATTTGTGGAAATAAAAATTATTAAAATATTAGATTTACTGATTAACTTTAAATTAAAACTTAAATAAAACACTAAACAACTGGCTGCCCTCTGGCAAAATGAAAACAATTCAGCTTACAACATTCACATAATCATAAAATAATCAGTGTCAGCCCCCTACAGTCACATATAATGTTTTTACTATAACTGTAAATGGTCTGTATAGCTCAAAGCGCTTTGACACTGCGTCTCATTCACACACCGGCGGCAGAGCTGCTATGCAGCTTAGGCTGACACACCGAGGGCAGCTTGGGGTTCAGTGTCTTGCCCAAGGACACTTCTGCACATGACTGGGGAAGCCAGGAATCGAACCACCCATCCTACGATCGATGGGTGACAGCTCTACCTGCTTAGTGCAGGAGATTTTATTATGTCAGATGAGATTTTGTTTTGTTTCACATGCCTGCGGCTCAAGAACAGTCTGTTATTGATCTCTTTGGCATGAAACACCAACCTCTGATCTTTTGTTTTTGCGGCTAGTGAGGACTCAGGAATGAAGTATTTGGAGTGGTTCATTTCTTCAAAAGCAAATATTATATGGGCCGAGAAGAGAAACTTTAAAGGTGCTGTCCTGGTGAATGTGGGGAGCTTTAGGGAGAATTGTCTGACAACCCCTGCTGTGGAAAGACCACAGACTCCTGCTCACTCCCTGTGACACTGCAGGTGTTTTTGGTCATTTTGTGGTCAATGGTGATCCCAAATCCCCAATGGTCAGTTTACACACACACTGACCTACAAAGGTCTTCCTCTTCCAGCTTTCATCAAGCCATTCTGGGCTGACGATGTGTTTGGCCACAGACATGGCAGTGAGAAACTTCACAGTGCGGGTCACCTTGCTAGCCACCAGGTGTGTGACCTGTTGACCACTGTCTGCTACTTCACCACCTAAAGCATGCAGCTTCTGCAGGGAACGAAGAGCCACAGACACACAGCATTAAACACTTAGCACCGGGTAATGGAGAAGGTAACGCAAGGGATTTACATAGTGGGAGAGACTGTGCTAATTAAAAGGCGGCTGACGTTAGTTACCTTTGTGTACTGCTGTACTTGCACAGGCTCAAAACCTGTAAACATAACATGAGGAGTGGACTCTGGAGGAAGCTTCTTACTTGGGGACTGCATCTCTTCCAGTCTACAGCATACGGTTGGACTTTTAGTCACAATATCATTAATCATCAGTCATTTCAACAGTTCACGTTGGGGCTACTGTCAACTGTTTCGCACTGACCTGGCCTTCTTGTTAGCAGGCTGGTTGGTGGAGTCCAGTATCTTCTGCTTCTGGTGCAGCTGGAGGTTCTACATGCCACATCAAACAGATGCAATAAGATTAGAACATTATGCAGCACTGCAGTATCATTTGCTGCCTGTTCTCATTTGTCAATCATGAGGTTGTCTATTGTTGGAAGAAGGAAGCAAAAGAAGGTTTGAGACTTCGTGTTAATCTAAACACTTTACAAGAACAGCATCTTTAACTTCAGGAACAAAACGTGGAGAAGCAAATGTGTACACTTTCTGCAGAGTATTCTTATTGTATTCACGCCAGTTTATTAGTTGTCTGCTATTGATTAGCAATGAATTGTAGATGTCTATTTTTTTTTACATCTCCAAACAAGGTTGTTAGACCTTTTATATTCACTCTAATTCAAATCAGTAATATGTTGACAGTATGTTGAAAACAGGACTTGGCAAGTCCATTTCTCGATAGGCATGCGTCACAGTAGGGCAATGTTTAAGTATACGCTGAGACCCGTCTAAATGTAAGATATGCTATGTTTCAGCAAAAATGAGGACCATTGTGGGCCCTACACCTTTAATGCTTCCATCTGTACATAGATGGCTTCCTTCACTCTTAACTCGACGTCCGGCACAAACTGGAAGACTGTAACTTTCATTTGTTTAAACACACTCACCGCCAAAGCTTCAGGAAATACTTTAATTGGTGTCCTCCAAGCAGCTACAGAGAAATACAAAGAGTAAAATCAGGACAGTAATATAAAATGCGCAGACAACTGGCTTATTGTGTGATGTACGATATCATTATTTAAAAGTTCACCGACATGAATTTTAATACGTACCCAGCAGGTTTTGGACTAGTTGTGGGTTAGGCACCAGTGGTTCAGGGTGTGTGTAGATGGAGTATCTGCTGTGATGAATCTGTCTCAGTGCTTCAAAGTTGCCCAGTAGTATATCACAGAGCCACTGTGCATTTACACATGGGATCTTCCACTCCTTGGCTTTTTCATACTTAAGCCCACTCGGTCTGCAGAGAGATCAGGAAATTAAAAGACAAATTATACTAAGACTGGCAAGTAGCAGTAAGTATTTACAACTGACCAAGTCCTAACATCCAATTGACATTTACTTTACTTATGTTGCCAAATAAAATGTTCTGCTTAGATCAGCAACAGATCTGTCTGTTGTTAAAAAGTGTAAAACAACCTGTAATAGCACAATTCAGTCCGGTAGGTCGCCTACCACACCAAACATGGTTTTCTGCTATATTTACATTAGGGCTGTCACTTTTTCCAAAAATAACGTGTCCACAAAGTATCAAATTGTATGGAAATGTGGGTCCAAAGCAGCATTGTTAGTCTGATCTGTGTTCTTTTAACAAAGCATGTGTCACACCACAGTCAGCCAGATTTAACAGCCAAAATATTCAATTTCAAACAAGACGGAAACACGTTTTACCTAACTTAACCGTTCATTGAATACTATTAGTTAAAAATAAGTTTAGCTACTTGATCAAGATCCAGCACAGCTGTCAATATGTTGATATCTGAAGCCTCCAATCTCATCAATGTCCAGTTAGCACAGCTTTGCTCACTAGTCTCCCCCATTATGTAGTAGCACAATAATGTTACTTGATCATTTTAAGTCAACACAGGTACGCAGCAGATCAAGCCAACAGAGTTTGATAAACACCTCTGGAGACATGACATACATTTTTCTATTTGAAGGTTTGAATGATAATTTTGGTAAGGATCAGTGTTTATATTCCTAACAAAACGTGACAGCCCTACATAACACCCAGACGATTTAAAGAAAACTGAAATGTAAATCTGTAAATCTTCACAAACTCACTCAGTCACCTAAAGACCCTTCCCCAAATCTTACTCTTTACAGATGAGGACTGTGTTACTGCGACACAAATATCCAGTGTATCTGGCACCAGCCAGGTAGGTCATCAGCTTCAGGTCGTCTCTATCAGCATCCACAAAACCTGTCACTGATATAATCTGTATAAAAGAAAACTGAGTTAGTGTCGGATTAACGACGGTCCCACATAGCACATGCAATCTTAAACATTGTATATTTTGTTGATTGAGTTTTTGCAGGTGATCCAATAAGAACATTTGAGTGACTGACATCCATTGAGCTCTAAGGTGAATTGTATTTAAATTAGGGTTTTACATGGTTCACCATAGCGTTTGAGGAATGAGCCAGAAAAAAAAAAAAAACTTTAAAAAACCAATAGATTATTTCACTGGGGAAAAATTACCAGAATACAGAAAACACTTTTCTCTTTCATCTGTTATTATTTATTGCAGGGAAACCATTTCATTTTTGCCACATTTAGGGCTTCTCAGCTGAAGTGCGGGTGGTTGTAATTAAATGTGATTAACTATGCATTTGCTCTAAGATGTTCTTTAATTATAATTATTGGATCAAACAAAAACAGACTTCCATAAAAACCCAGTCTGTACCAGAACGGTTACTGCCAGTGACATATTGTGTGTAATCTACACCAGTTATTATATTTGTAATTTTGAATATCTCGTGAAAGGATTACTCTCAGAAGCCTGCTGCAAGGCAATAACAGAAGACATGTTTGGATACTGTGTAAAAGCTACATACATTTAGTATTTGGGCATTTTTATGATTTAGCTTTTTTACACTATCATGACAAATTTAAACCAAAACAATTCTACCCATAATAAACAATAATATGGTATTTAACATTTAGGAATTAAAGCAATGTCTAGTGCTGGTCAAGATTTAACAGTTTTAGCTTTAACATTTTTATTGGTAAGAATTCTGGCCTAGGGCTGTCAGGTAACATTCGTTTAAAAAAAAACAACACATCTGACTTTGACGCTGGGTCTGAATGAAAAGAAGTGTGTAGCGGCAGTCTTTTGCCATGTCTCCAGCAGAGGGTGGGCTCAAAAATCTGCCTCACAGAAGCCACACTGACCGATCAGTGACAACACTGGAGGTTACTACGCCATATTCTATATTATATATACACACATATCCATCTTTTACCTTGTTTGATGTGATATAACACGCTTGATTCCACAAAGTAATGAGTTCACTCAAATAACTCAATGTGAACTTCGTGTGACAGCCCCAGTCCGGAATATCGTGCTACAAAGACATGTCAGTTTCATAAAAGCAGTATACCACTTACTTAGAATGCAAAAATATCATTTATTACAGACTGGGTTTTATGGAGCTTTTACACAAGCTCCTAGCTTGATTAAAATCAGGGCTGTACGATTGTAATGTCCTCCTTGTAAAATCAGATGCCTCACTTGTTTTTTGGGGACTGTGGTCAGTGGTTATGACAAAGAATCAGAAAACTAGAACTAAAACCAATAAATGCTGACAACTTATATAGTGCTTTTTTTACTTGACGTGTACTTGAAGTGCTTTACTTGTCATTCAGCCCATCCACCCACATTCACGCTGCTATGCTGCTTGACCTGCATCTTTACACTTTTGTAAAGCCGGGTTTTAAGCATTAATATTGCTGTTATTAAAATATTTTAAAAACCATACTGATTGCTACTCAGGTTCTACTGTGAGGAACTACATCAACCGATTGTTAGCATTAACTTACGTGTTGACAGCATGGTTTAGTTCCAGGGGGAAAGGCAAAAGGTAGATGTAGTGTTCGATGAGGAGGAGCCATTCTCTTCTTCTTCAGCACCGTGTTGAGCCAGTGGGCAGTAACACAGCGCTTCCCTTCTCTGAGTGCCTGTCAGATTATACACCACACACACACACACACATCAAAAACAGTGGCAATCATTAATAATTTGGTTGGACAGTCTATTGTCAATGTCTTTGCGGCTGCTTTATCTGCTGTATGGTCTCATTCTGTTACCAGACATCACCCATAACTATGAAACTGATACTCAATGCATGTTTAGTTCTTCATAATTACCATCTTCAATGCACTCATCCTTACCTGTACATACATGTTGCTGACCTGGGTCTCACACAGCAGGTGTGTGCAACGGCTGTTAAGGGCAGGGTCAACAACACCTCCACAAGCCTGGATGACCTGAGAAAAGAGTTTACTGAACAATCAAAAACTATCTTTAAGGTCAAGCTCACTAACACATGTGCTTTGTGAAGTGGGTAAAACTAAATGACATCTCTACAGGCTACTGTCCCGAGCTTTAATGGACAACACGTTCACTTTGCTTGAGTTCAGCTGACCAATAGTAGTCCTAGTTTCACTGCAGAGGGCCCCTCAGAGCATGTGGCTCTCTAGTTTATGCTAAGAGCCCGCTGTGCGCACAGAAACACCGGAGAAGTGGTGGTTTTAATGTGATGTCTAACTGGTGTATGCTGCTGATTAGGTAGTTTTAAAAGATGATACCAATCTTGCCATTATGTTGTTTTTTGTATGAATTAATAAATGCCTTACCCTCTTCCATGTAGCCAAGAGTTGTTTGTCTGCCATATGTTCTGGATAATCAGCAATAGCAAACACACAGCCCAGCAGAAAGGCATCCTGTGGGACTGAAATTAAAATCCTATAAGTGACTCTTCTTTCACAGAAAAAAAATGTTACTAGAGGACTAAAGACACAAGAGGCTGATTGAGTATCTTTCCTCACTTCAGTCGCCTGTGCGATTAACAGAATCACAAAGCCTGTGCTATTTTATTACATTTTAAATATCAAACTCTTTTTCTAAATCAGAAGTTGCTTTGACCTTGGACTCTGCTCACATTTACTCAGTTTTAATTCTACTTCTGCCACTTATCTGAGGCTTGGCAACTACCATAGGAGCAGCAGTCTAAGCAAAGAACCCCGGGCTTCCCTCCACCCGAACACTGCATTCACCGCTTTCGTGAGGAATAAAAGACATTTCACGACGTCGATCCTGGTCCAGTGAAGACAAGACAAGATCTGCAAAGAGCAGAGGTGAATTCCTAGGCTCCCCAAACCAGACTCCCTCTGAGGGAATTCTGTCCATAAAAAAAATCAACTGAACAGGTGACAAAGGGCAGCCCTGCCCGAGTACAACATGCACTGGGCTGAGACCAGATTTCATACAACTGTCTAAACAGTGAACAACGGACTGTCAGTCAGCCGTGATTGCTTCAGGACACAGGAACAGATGGTTTTCATGCTACAGACCATTAGATTATCACTGTCTTCATTATCATCCATACACCTCAGATCACAAAAAGCTAAAGCAGGTATGAAAGACCACATTAATAAGTGTCCATAGCTTCATGCTAAGGGAGAAATATACACATTCCAACTCAGTAGCAGTCATCTCTGGAGCATTCACAATTTTTACAAAGAAGAAATTAACCTCCAAAAGAATATTTTGCCTCAGAGCAGCACAATGCACCAGCCCTGAAAGAGACAAAAGCTCCACAATGTCATATGATATAGATATGCACAGCTAGCATGGAAAGAGGAACGTAAAAGTCGTTAGAGTTCAAGCCCGTGACGAGTTCGACATATCAATAGAAGGCCCACGAGAGACTGGTCCCTCCACCAACAGCCGGACGCGGTCAACCAGGTACGCTTCCTCAGCACACCTCACCTGGTGTCGCATATACACGTCCTCACACACATGTGCATCTCACAGATCCACCATCTTACCCAACACCCACATCAGGGCGGGGAACCATGTGTGATCTCATCCCCCACCTTGTCGCTGCTTCAATGGTTACTAATTTGTTCTAATCTTCAATATTGTTGACATTAGCAACTTGCTCCTGTTCCAAAAGGTTTTACGTATTTATCTTAAGAGATTACGGTTTTCAGTTTAATTGTTTAACAAATTTGCCTTCTGAATTGATAAACCGCATGGTCTCTGATTTGGTGCTATAGAAGGCTGAAAGCTGGTTGGCTGCCGCAAGTAAATATCTCCCCTTTAACACATCAGTCTATACTAATGGTAAAGTTTTACTGGTCTAAAGTGCCAGACAGCTCTGAAATACTACAGCCTGGAGTAATCATGATCACCCACCATACTAACTGTAGCTGTACTCACTGTCTTGTCCAGGTTCATGTCCAAAAAGCTGAGTAATGTGAGAGGTCTGTTCAAGCGGCGGTTGCAGCATCGTGTGCTGCTGCTGCAGGGACTGTTGGTTCTGATGCTGCAGAGCCTGCTGCTGCACATGCTGCTGTTGTAAGAAATTATGTTGTTGCTGTTGCTGTAGATGCTGCTGGTGCAATTGCTGTTGATTCTGCTGTTGCTGCAACATCTGCATTCGTTGCTGCTCTTGAAGCTGCTGCAGCTGTTGTAGACCAGGCCGTAGGAGCTGCTGGGGTCGCAGCTGCTGCTGAGAGAAGTTGTGCTGTTGCTGCGAAAACATTTGCTGTTGTTGAATCTGCTGCTGCTGCTGCTGTTGTTGTTGTTGTTGAATCTGCTGCTGTTGTTGTTGTTGTTGAATCTGCTGCTGCTGCTGTTGTTGTTGTTGTAGAAACTGCTGCTGCTGCTGTTGGGGCAACTGTGAAAAGCCTTGTTGCTGCTGTTGGTGTTGGTGTTGGTGATGTAGCTGTTGGAGATGCATCATGGGATGCGAGTGCTGGACACCCTGGTGTGACTGTTGTTGCAGTGGCTGTTGCTGCTGCTCTGTTGTGAAATGCTGTCCAGTCAGTTTGGGCTGATTGAACAAAAGACGACTGGAACTGTTAAGTGTCTGAGCATGGCTTTGACTAGGCTGCTGCTCCAACGCCTTTGTCTCATTGGCTGTCAGATTTTGGATGATCTGCAACCAAACAGAACAAAAAAAACCTTAGAAATCTACACATGTTTACAATATTTCATGCATTTGTCACTTGATTAAGTTATGACCTAAATTAAATGTATAAAGAAAACAAGTGGCATTTCTTACATGTGCTACATTAGCAGATCGATTGGCTGGCTGCATGTCAGAGTTGTTAGTAATGTTGCGAAGGGTTCGTGCAGCTGAGCTCCACCCAGGGATGTTCTCTGTAGACGGTAAACCTAAAAAGATATTAAAACAACTACAAAGATTAAAAACATATTTTTAAAGGAAAAAAGAAACAACCGTCCAACCATAAAATTGCTCTGGTAAAGTGTAAACTAATTACCTCCTTTATTCTCGGTCATTACACTGTGCTGATGTTGTGTATGAAAGCTACAGTACCAAACCAGACTGGGGGGACTGTGATGACCCTCCTTGACTCAAGATTTGCCAAATTTGCCTCCACTTCTGCCTAAATGGACCAAGGATGTGTTCATCATCTTTCATGAGACCAGCTACTGGGGGTTTTCCTCTTTTATATACCAGACCTGCCAAACTTGCAGAAAGACTTGGAATATCAGTCTAATCCGAGTAACATACCCAACAGGTCTGGGAGGATTCTCATTCATTCAGCTGGCGTTATCTGGAGGAGTAGTGAAACATGCCAGCCTAGGAATAAAGTAAGTCCAGTAGCTCTGGCTCAACTTCCAGATACAATTATAATTATTCCTTACATACAGCTACATTCTAACAAGTATATGTACAGCAATGGCTGTATATAAATAAGACAAGCGTGCATATGGCTTTAGGCCAAGAGAACCTATGTGCATCTACTAGTGATGATATTACTTACCCTGCTGTGTGCTGATAGTAGCAGCTGTGCTTGCCTCTGCAGGCAAGGCTCCACTACTAGGTACAGGTGGCACAGAAGTGGCACACAGGTCAATCAGCCCACTGCCTGAAGCGGACACTGGATCTTTGCTACCAGGTGGCCCAACCCGCTGTTTTACTGTACTGGTTGGAATAGAGGGTGTAGGTGTGAGGACTTCAGCCGGTGTCCAGTTGAGGTTGGTACCTTCCTTCTCTGTGGAGGAGTCGTCATCAGAGTCATCAAACATGCGCTCACTGTAGCGCACTGGTTTGTGGGAAGAAGTAGAAGAGATCGAGTTCAGTTTCTTGGGTCCTGGTCGTCTCCGGGGGCTCGACTCCTCACCAGATGAGCCACCACTAGACAGATGAGACCGCCGAGGGCTGTAGCTTCCCTCTGAATGGGAGTTCTGGTCATATGACTCCACTTCACTCTCATCTTCCTCCTCAGGAGACTCAATATAAGTAAGTCTTGGTTGATACAGTGCTTCATCCTTCCTGGTTTTGTCTGTAAAAATTTAAAAGACAAATAATTATCCGTTATTGGTCCCTTCTCGAATGAGTCCAATGTCTGTTTCCAGCATCTGCAGTTTAAGAATGTTGTGCTTTTTACCACATGTAATGGCATACAATGACAATAATAAAGCTCAGATTAGAATAACCAGTGAGATTAATATCTCGAAAAGAAATGAACAAAGACAAATAATTGAATAATGTCAGCAGTCTGTTCCCTCTGAGGCAGTGATCACGACAAATTTTTATCTCATAATTACGACGTATCCCATAATTACAACATTTGAATTCATAATCATGACTTTGTGTCATACAATGACGCAGTTGTAGAGCTCAGCGAGTAGGTGCTTGGCCTTGAAGAGTGTTAAGGCAGAGATAGCCGCCAAGACAACCCTTAAAAGCCTCGACACAGACCTGGTTCCGCTTTCTGGCACATTCCCTGTGATAATTGTGATTATGTTACGATTGAGATGGTCAAACGGAAAAAGGTAAATACAGTGGTAGTACTTATTAGTGCCTACCACATTCATTGGCCACTCGTGCTCACTTTTTCCCCTCACACAGGATGTGTTACATTATAATGAACTGTAGGCCCCTCACACTCATTGCACTCTGTCCGTTCAAAATGTACAGCCACTGAGAATCCTGAACCCTAGAAACTGTGGTCAAGGTTTAGGACACAGTAAACTGATTAGGGGCTCAGATTTAAAATTTTTACTTACATTGAACCATATATATTTAGTATTATGTATGTTTCCACTTTAAAATGATACAACTAAATTATCCAGCCGTATCAGTCTGATACATCTTTCTGTAAAATGTCGACACAATAATAATAATGGACGTAAATAATTAGCAAACAACAATTTACCAAACTGAAGTTGGTAAATTGGTATGTCTCATATTAACAAGGAGACAACTGTATATTTTACAAAACATGTTATGGCATGACAGGGTTTCCTGAATAACAAACAGTGAGTAACTATTAGATAGTTAATCAAAGGGAGGAGAGCGGAAGAAAATGGAAACAATAAGCCTGACTCGCCAGTTTTCCCCAGAGACACTCTCGTAGTGAAGAATAATACTTTATTTAAGGTCTCACTGCCATTGCGCTCATACAGTAACTACATTCTGTGACAAAACACATTTTATTTTATATAATTATGGTCGGGCTCATGTATTTCACAGACAATTATAGAGCCACTGCAATTCTATCTTGTAGTGAACAAGCTACACTACTAGCTACCACGGCTGTTTTTCAGATTAAAACCCTCAGTAAATCAAAGACGCACAGTAAGCGCAAGCTCAAATACACGTAATGGCACGTAGTAGGCATGCGTTTTATTTCTGCCACCCTGTCACGCAGCAGGTGTGTACCTCCAGGATACAGTGCATCACATGCTACATAATAGGGTTTCTTGAAATCTGTATGTCTGTTAGAAATGAGCCACTGCGCTGCTGTGGTGCACTGGAGATGTGGAGGTGACTTTGAGACATCTGGTGGTAAAAACCAGGCTTGTATACAGATATTTTTAGGTCAGTAGGGAATTTAAATTAAATCTTAATCAGCAAAGCCACAGCTACATTGGGGTACTGCAAGCATACTGCAGTAAAAAACATATTTAAGTGCTACAACTGTAGATCACTTACTAACCTTTTACAGAATCAGTTATCCAGTCCACGGTGACTATCTTGATGCCAGGGTGTTTCAGGGCACACTCAAACTTGGCCTGGCAGACATAAAGAGACAGCAGGTCACTATAAAGCTCAATATTTCCATAACAAACATCATGACCCATGTTCAATTTAATTGTGAGTCAAAACTTGTTTGCATAGTTTGTGTAATAAACCTTGGCTAAAATGAACTGAGCATCATTTGACCTAAACTGCATACAGATCATACACTTACTCCCTTTGGTTCCTTCACCACCAAGTGGGTCACCTTCTTGTTAAGGTTTAGCTGACAATCTCCCCCATAAAAGGTTATGTAAGCCCACAAAGTATTGAGATCATCTGGAAGCTGTGTGCAAACAAAAATATATTAAAGAAATCTACACACAATGAATGAGCTCAAGATGCAGAACAATTTAACATATTTATTTTCAAAGTAAAATGTCTGGATTTACTCTATAACTAATAATCATAAATTGAGGAAATCATGCATAGACTTACCCTGGGAAGGCAAGCTGTGACACCAAAGAACAACTGTCCTGATTCGGGAGAGAAGCCAGTAACTCTGTGTTGATTAAGGTTATGGAAAAACACAGTGCAATGCACCTCTTACTGTGGCAAGAGGAATTCTACATTAAAGTACTTTGTGGCATTCTCTTAGAAATCTGGTTTTGAATTTCTTTTACAATTTTGCACTTTAGTATTCCGTTTCATTCTTTTGAAAGGATACGGCAACAAGTCTCCACATCGGACTGACAGGATCACCCAGGAGGGCTGGAAAACATGTAGTGTAATGTTAAGTCATTTCTCCAGTTTAGATTAGTTTTGACTTTAATTTAGTGTTTGACTAAGAAGTAAACATTAACAACATTAACAAAACCTTCAGCTTCCACAAGCTGTGAATATTACCATTTGCACCTCCTCTGTTGTTAGGCATTAATCAAAGACCAGTTAAAGCATTTCGGCTGCTGGCCATCTGCAGATCTTATTTTAAGAATACCTTGGGTTACAGCTTTACATTTAATGTACAGACATGATAACAGGTCCTACACTAAATAATAACATATACAACTAAAGCTGTTTGTCATACTGGTCAGTTCTGCATTCATTACTCATATTAGCAGAATAAAGAGGAAGGAACCGGTTTGTTTAACTATTTAGAGTCAATAAATGACCAAGACCTAACCTGGGCTACATGTGAACAGACTTTGGCACAACCCTACCTTGACAACTGGCAGATCAAAGACTTCTCTTGACTCTCCCACCTCAGGGTTGTCCCCATCCTCTGCAATGATGTGAGTTGCAAGAGCATTATAGGAAACCTCCTTCCCTTTTCCTGCTTTCAGCAGCTGCACCACCTTTAATAACAGAAGACAGAAGTCAAATTTGCAGACTGTCCAGAGTCCAGACTGGTTTAATCATCACATTTTAACCAGTGTATATTAATTTAAGATGAACAATATTTAACTAATTCCAGAGGTTCTGTTGATTTCAGTTTACACCACTAGGATAAAATGTTACAGTCGCCTTTCAGATGAGCTCATAGTCTGAGGAGTAGTTGCTATCAAAGAGAAAAGAAACATTTGCTTAAATTCATCTCAAAGCTTGACAAGCAATGCTAGTTAATTTTTCCATGTATAAAGTAAGGTGCCTTGAGAATGAAACAAAACTCTACTGTTTCAGTAGAGACAAAAAAAAGGAAATAGTTCACCTTGCCATCATGTCATGTAACATAAAGTGCTTAATGAGTCTACTTAACACATGTATCTACAGAAAATGTTACATTTATAGGTTTGTATTTGTTCATATATAGTGTGCTTGCTGATATCAGTGGTGTTGTTGGGTGTCTTATTACTTTTTATCCTGACAAACAAGTGGGCTGTGGGAGTGGAAACAACCCAGCGAAGTTTGAGAGAGTTTATCTACTAGGTAATGCTTTAGGCAAGTGTTCTTTTAAATCTCAAAATCCATAAATGGGGGTTTATGAAAACTAGTACACGTAATTCTTGTGGCGACTTTTTATGAAACTACAGGAGGCACCTAAGCAATTAACAGCAATCCTGCCACCTCCTGGAGAGTTATGAAATTTTGTTTTGTTTTTGTTTTTTTGTGTAACATATTTTACTCTTTTTTTGTAATTATTGTAACTTTTTTCCCCAACTGTCTCTCTGCTGCTGCTGGGTCACCAGAATTTCCCCACTGCGGCATAAATAAAGTCCTATCTATCTATCTATCTATCTATCTATCTACATGGAGTAGGAAAAGCAATATCTGCCATGTGCTATATGAAAAACATACATTATCTTATAACCATAGTTTAGTGGGTTTTAGTAGGAGCAAGGCTGGTGTGAACACACTGTGTTGTTTAGAGCCAAATTTCATGAATCTGCCACATTAAATAAAGAGTTGTTGTTATGTTTACAAAATGGGACGTTTATTATATGCAACATATATCCAGATACTTGCTTGTCACTGATTGTAACTATATACTAGCCAACAAAAATGCTAATATCACAGTTAGCCTACACTAGAGCAGGGTCAAGCTGAACGCAGGACGCTAAATTCGACTGACAGGTCAGAAGTTCAAGTACTATCCGTGCTGAGAACCGATTGTAGCAGGTTTCGACAGTGGAGGCTGCGGAGCTGTTGCCCTCTCGTGGTCCTTTGCTTGTGCTGGTCTGATGTTTTTGCTCTATTGAGAGTATTGAAGTTGTTTAACGGCCTAGGCTGCAGGCAGCATTACCAACTTGCTTTCAGCGACTATCAGGCTTTCTGAAGGAAATGCAGGCTCCGGTTTACCTTCAATGTGTTGACGAATGCACTATGTTGTCATTATCCAGTATCGGAAATGAAGCGTGGCTCTGAGCTACAGGTCTCCAGGACATACGTGAGACAAGGTCGCTCTAAGCAGGAAGCTGGTAGAGACAAATTTAACACTGTTTGTGTTGCATATGTCGCCGCAACCAGTACGTATGTGAGCGAGTGACTGACTAAGTCTATGCGTCACGTTAATCGCCAGCTTGAGCGCTACCTTAGCCTGCGCAATGACAGCTAAACCGCTAACAGCTAGCAAGGAACGATGCTAAAGCCTTACATAAAGTCACTTGTCTATGTAGCGTTGATAGCCAACGAGTATCAAACACGCGCCAAGACACAAAAGAAGAAGCGTCACGCCATCACTTCGTTAACAACAACTAGCTCAGTGCTTTTTATGTAGCATCTCAGATTGGCTAGTTAGCCTCACCAGTCGCAGCTCATTTGGATTGAATGGTACTAGCATATTAGCATGTTACCAACTTACAACAAGCTAACGCCATGGTCCTTACCTTTTCATCAATGTCCCCAACCACGTAAAATTTCACGTCTTTGAAAAGTTCTAGGGAAAGTCTACTGTCCTCTTCAGACATGACTGTCCATTGATATCGCAGGATTATATCCTTAACAAAGAATCAGAACAGAGTAACTGGATTAATGTGGCTGCAGCTATGTGGGACACAACCCGGGACCACTCTAGCGCCAAATTGCTGAGCGCGTCTTGGAATAAAACATTCTGAAAAACTGGGGGGGGGGGGGTTGGTCATGGCTCATGACTCGCATATTTCAGTTTTAATATTTCGCATACTGTCGATGTATCGGTCATTCTAAAGTATTTCTTTAAGACGATGTTTTAAACCCAAACATTAAAACAACAACTGTTTAGTATCGAGAATGGATAAAGCGTAAATGCAACCCCCCTGTGATTTGGAAGTTGATGACTTAGCTAAATACGGAGTAGTCACACTAGTATTAGTATATAACTATTAATTTTAGAATAAATATTACTAAGATTATTATATTCGGTATTTTCCTATCAGGCAACAAACCTTCATAGTGAACGTTAAACAATAAACTAATTAATCTAATTGTGCCTGTGGGTTCAAGACTTGATTGAATTATCCCAAAATTCACAATTAACACCAAATTAAAGCTACAAAAATCTATATTTTTCTGAGACGTTCAGTAAAAATTGGACTAGGCATAACTTCAACTGTTCTAGTCTGGTTCATGCCTGTGTCACTCTCCTGCTGTTATTCCAGAGAAACTGAGGGTTA
This sequence comes from Macropodus opercularis, assembly GCA_030770545.1. Taxonomy (NCBI): domain Eukaryota; kingdom Metazoa; phylum Chordata; class Actinopteri; order Anabantiformes; family Osphronemidae; genus Macropodus; species Macropodus opercularis. The sequence continues at coordinate 1,590,339 of CM061105.1, read as the reverse complement.
ACTTCAGCAGCCGCCCGGCGACAAGCAGGGGGTGAGGAGTGATGGCGTGTATAAAGTCTACACACGCTTGATTCAAGAAAAGCTCAGACAGCAGTTCACGTTTCTTTAAAGTTGCAGTAACTAATATATTGCAAAAACTGGAGAAGCTCTTCCAGTTTTCCAGGGCAAAACTGAGCGTTTAGTTAACCCGAAGGTCCGTCAACATGCCCCGCTTGCCCCCTGGCAGACAATCTATTTGACCTAATCTACTAAACTCATCCTGGATTATTATTATTATTATTAGTATTATTATTATTCCTCTTAAGGGCCCCAGATCAAGTAAAAGAATAAGAACAGAGACGTGACAGGCAATCTTAAATCAATTTAATGCAGACTGACTAAAACGAGGCAACGTGTTTGCAAACACGCAGTTCAACTAAAAGATACTAACTCGAACTAAGCTGTGCTGGATGTTATCGTGCTATAGACCAGGCTACATAAAGAATAAATCTCCATAGTAACTTAATTCAGCTTCCTCAATCTGCTTTTGTGCAACTAATATTAAGATGAATGAAAGCGTTTGATCCCAATACAGGCATCATAGGACACATCTCCAAGGTAACTGGGATGGTCCTGCTTTCCACTGATTAAACCCTGGCTCGTCCCTACCTCGACTCGGTTGTTCCTGTACGTGTGTAGATATGTGTGGTCGGCCTGTTTTTTTGGCTTATGACTGGGATCGGACTTACTTGACGTGTTTCGGTTGGGCAGCTGTGTGTATATATTTTTGTCGGTGGGTTTTGTGCGGCTACTACGGTGTTTGACGCTTGCGCTTCGTGGTGTTCAGGTTTATGTTGTCGTTCTGTTGCGCGATTTCCCGCCTTGGACAAAATTCCGCTCCTGCTCGCTCAGTTGCTACCGCTCCCCACTTATTCATCCACCATTCACTACAAATCCCATGGATACCCTTTGTCACGTCGCTCTGTTTACTTCCGGCCCGTCCACTATCTAGTCCCCAGGGAACGACTTCATCTTCAGGAAGCCTCTCCGTTCCTAGTCTCATCCGGCCAGTATTCATGAAGATTATTTTAGCGAGCGAGTCTAGTTAATCCTAGTTATTGCTGTGCCTTTTATCCAGCGTCTAGTGTTAATTATGTCTAGTAATCCTGGTTCTGTATTTCTTTAATATTGTTTCTATGACAGTTCCTTTTCCACCTTAGCAAGCATGTGCCATGACGTCACACTGGACGCAGAGAAGCGTTGATTCTTAGTTGTTACAAGCAGGAACCACAGCTGATCTAAGGACTCGGACCACAGGTGTTTAGCAGCAGCTGCCGCTTCTTTGCCCGATGTCTGCGCCCAGCATTGAGCGTAACGCAGCTTCCAGCGACTCTCGGCTCAAAGCGTAATTGACGCGCTCGGTTTAAAAGCAGTTGTCCACGCATTGTTTGCTAAATCAGATTATTTATTTATTCAACAGAAAAAAGTCCTGTCCCTACTTTTCATACTTCCCTACTGAGCCGTCTAGCGAAGTACATTACACCACACACAGTGTTAAAAACGCGTTACATTAGATCGCTTATCAACCCGATTATTACAGAATTAGATGACTGTATATGAATATTTCCAATAAAGACGTTAATCACGTTGTAAATCTGAATATTATTTCAACAGCTTCATTACAAACATTGACAATTTAGTTTGTCTCAGAGTAATGAAATTCAAGATCCATGGATTATGTGAGAGCGGAAGATTTCCAGGTCTCACGTGTGATCAGGAGATGAGGTAAGTGGAGGCGAGTACTGAGGAGACCCTACACAGGAAGGTGAGTAATGTGGAGCAGGTAGCCCGAGGAGAATGGATGGTAGCAGGGCACCAGCTAGGAATCACCGCTTGTTCACCGTGTGTGATCCCAGGGTTACGTTGTCTGCCCCCTGCTGGTGGCAATGAGTTCTGTCAGGTTAGTTTCATGAATAAAACGATGAACCTCACTCTGGTCAAGATGGTCTCTATGAGTCGCACTAAGATTACGGATGCAACAACTGAAAAGTTTCAGTAGATGATTGTTTTTTTTAATCTGTATATCTTAAGATCTGACCTTTTGGACTTTCTGTTGGGAAAACATGACGTCAAAGGGAGTTTTGCTATTTTGTTACAGTGATCGCAGTACAAAAACTGTATCAAAGTGCCTGAAATTATTTTATGAACACATTACATAGAATACAAATTCTCCCCAGCCACTGATTACACAAAAGAGTGTAATAGAAAATATCCTGAAGCTCAGAACTCGCCTCCCAACAAGTCAGTAAATTGGTTATTAAAAAGGTTAATAAAAAGTTATTGAATAATGATCTACAGTTATGTGAAAATGTTTTTGCTGGTATTGTTAATGAAAACCTCTAAGGAGAAGATGTTCAATTCAGGCCACATTTATCAAATCCTCACTCTTTGGTACTTAAAAGGTTGTGCATCATCCCAAAGCACTGAATTCGAAAGCATCAGTTGGGCTGTTTTTCAACTCGCTTTGGTTGGAATAAAAGATACATCATCAAATTTGAGAATTGTTATTGTGATGCTTTTAAACAGCAATGCAATGGGTTTACTCACCCTTTCTCCATACTGGTGTACAGCACTGGCATGAACAAGCATATAACTGGGAATGACTCTGCTGCTCGGCTTTAACAGGTCAGTTTGCAATCATCTTATTAATAATTTAATAAGTAATATGATGTTATTCATTTTATTTCTGCCCAGAGCCATCCATCCCTGACTCCGGATCCTCAAAGGTGCTTGAGTCAGTTCAGCTTTCATTGCGTGAGAGATTCTCATAGGAACAGAGACTAACAGTCAAACCGGTGAGCCATTTAATGTCTCCAGTAACCTAGTGTAACCATATGTCTTCGGGGACAAACGAAGAGCCTGCAAACTTGAGCCATCAGTGAACTGTTGAGCTGCTAGTGAAGCAGCATCATGCCACCTTGTACCTTAGCCCCATTTCTGTTTCATTACTTTGCATTTGTACATGAAAAGCAAACATTTCTTGAAGCAGTTTCCAGTTATGTTGGCTGTTCAGTAAATATGCAGTCACTCTGTCTATTTGTAATGGTGACCTCTTAAAATCTTACAGTTATGGACGTGTTTTAGAAATGATATTTCCTCCGTAACGTAAATGCATCATTAACTGAAATCAATTGGATTAACCTGTTCCTCCTCTATGGTACTCACGTGACACCGACTCTTTATCATCATTGGTTCGAGGCACGTGTCGGAGTAACCCCTAGTACAACGTCATCGCACAGTCTTAGAGCCAATCAGATATTGGAACCAAAATCCGTAGTGAAAGTATCTGAGTGGTGCCCAGTCTGGGCAGTTTAGTGCTGCTGGAAGCATCGGCAATGTTGATAGAGAGGCGTAAAAATTATATTTAAATTTTATTATTGAATTAACAAACGCCCAATGTGATGAGCAGGCTTTTGTCGGGAAGAGAAGCATGATTTTTCTTTATCAGAATCACAAGGAAAAAATTAGAATTTTGCCAAAAACATAATTTTGTTCGTTCTTTTGTATTTTTATTGTGAGTCCATAGTGAACGGAGCGAGTCAGATAGTTGGACTGTGTGTTTAGACGGACGCGTAGAGGTGCGGAGACTGCAGCCTCCATCCTCATGGAAGAAAATGCTCGGCGAGGCCAACAGCCCCCAGAGGACACCAGACGAGGCCACGAGTCCAACCGGGTCATTGTGCCTCTCCTCCAGCCACCTGGCAACCACCAGTCCCACAGGACCACAAACTTTTATATTGACAATATTTTGAGACCTGACTTTGGTTGCAAGAGGAAGGACAAAACTTTCCTCCTGGAGGGAGAAGATCTGGCAAATACCACAGCACCACAGCGGCTTACAGGGAGAAAGGCGTCCAAACCTGACAGCCAAAAGCCGGGAGGAGCAGGAACCAGGGAGAACACGGGAGCATCTGAGGATAGGAAGTCCAAGCCCCGGAGACCTTACCCAATAACCGGCGATGCGGCTGTTAAGGGCCGGACGGGCGACGGGGACCTGTGCAGCAGCGCCCGGGCCGGCTCGGCTCCTGCCGCCAAGCCGATGCTCTGGCCAGCCTGGGTTTATTGTACCCGCTACTCAGACCGCCCGTCATCAGGTCGGTAGATAAATAAATAGCCGGTACTGCTCGGCCACGTTTTGTTATTGGTAAAAAACAAACCTTAAAAAAGTTCATTTTGAAATCAGTTTAAAAAGACGCAACACCTCTGAGCTCTTTAATTATCCCAAGAGAAAAAACCGAACAATACCATAAAACTATTCTCTATTTTCCAATTATCGTACTTTTATCATTTTCGAAAATGTTAATGCTTTCGGTACTTTAGAATATGATACTAAAATGTTACATTAATATTACCATATATTTCACCTCAAACAAATGCAAAATACAAACTAATTTGAATTTGTCCGGGAGGAATTTAAAATTTGACTTTAAAATAAAATTGACAAGATGATGCAGATATGTGGAAATTGTGTTTCTAAAATTGAGAACGCAATTCGAAATTAATACACATATATATGTAGAAAGTGAAATAAAACGGAGTTTCTTTTTCAGTGGTCTTTGTTAATATTGCATTTGCATATTTTTTGACAATGGGTTTTGGGGGTGGGAGTGCGGAGCAAAGGCCCGGTTGTCTCATAGGTTATGGATTTGATGTGAAATGGTCGCCAACTTCTCTTTAAGGCCAAAGAGTTCGTCAGATCTCATTTTAGGGGTTGAAATGTTTAGAAGTGCAACATTTTCCAGTCCAGAGCATCGACCAGGTCGTTTGCTGCAGTGACCCATCACTGTTCCCAGCTCAGCTGCTTTAGCTTCTGATCTGAGCTGAAGGGATCTTTCCTGCTTCGTGAACGTTACGCTTCGTTCATTTCGATACGTTTCCTGCTTTTGGTTGTTTTATTGTGACTGCGTGGAGCACTTGGACTTTTCCTTTGTCATGGTTCAAAAGACTTTCAGCTGTTAAATAATGTAGCGACCAACAGACTAGCAGCAGAGAAAAACGATGGCGAATATGCTCTTTATCATGAAATATTTTGAAATAAGACAGAATTCAGTCACAAGTCTCGTTTCTATTGTTTTGTGGAGACATAAAAAAGTTTCCATCGTCTATGGAAATGACCACAAAGGCCTCATAGCAGCCAGGGAGGCTGCGGTTTCCCGCAAACAAACCCTCACTTGAATCCACTGGAAAAGATTCGACGCTGTGTAAAAATAACCAACAGCTGTCGAAACAAGTCTGTATCGCATATAGTGGCTAATAAGGCTGATCTGAGTCTGATAGAATTTTAGAGCAAAGCGAGAACGTGTAGTAAAATCCGGCCTTTATTAATTCGCCTTTTGAATTTGTAAATACAGAAACATCGAAATATCGAACAACAGAATGAAAGAGTGGCGAGCGGTTCACAGATTCGTTTTTTTTGGAAATTCGAATTCCTAACACAAAGTGAAAGTCGCCGCCAACACCCCCCCATCATAACCCCACCCCCACCTGCACCCTGCTCTGCATCCTCCAAAGTTGCCTGAGCCCCCACAGCCCGGAAAGCATGAAACCTGCTGGTGAATGACTGCGCAATGCTTGGTTAACGACACAGTTCACTACATACTAAGCGAAAGTGTGTATGCTCAGCTCTGACTCATCCGGCTGCTTGAGCCTGGTCCGTGTACATGTGGCAAAAAGATAATCAGGCTGCGGTCCAGCACTGAAGCTAACGAATGTTATTTCTGTCTTCTACCGGCACCAAGGTCCCAGATCCCGCAAACCAAAAACAAGCCCGAGCCCGTGCAAGGAAGACAAGCGCCCCCGGACTGCGTTCACGGCGGAGCAGCTCCATCGGCTGCGAACTGAGTTCCAGACCAACCGCTATCTAACTGAGCAGCGGAGGCAGAGCCTGGCACGAGACCTCGGCCTCAACGAGTCCCAGATCAAAATCTGGTTTCAGAACAAACGGGCCAAAATCAAGAAAAACGCCGGGAATAAAAACGCGCTGGCTCAGCATCTCATGGCGCAGGGACTGTACAACCACGCCACGGCCAAGGACGCCAAGTCGGACAGCGACTAGCGAAGACACGTGGGGTAGAGGGAAGCATGCAATAAGATCACTGGAGCACCAGCATCCATTTAGCACTCGGCCACAAAGGCTGCTGCGTTTTGTTTTATATGGCGTTTTATTGTTTCAAAGATGTTCGGCTGCAGGCCGACATGTCCTCAGGGCTGCAAAACACGATGTCAAGTTCAAATGGACAATGTGCAGAGTCCACATTTTCTACATAGGAATTTAAAGTGAACTAGCCTACACACAGCTTAGAACAAGCTAGATTGTTTGGATGGTAGCTATTGTTTAGGGTATATTTCTTATTTGTTAAATCTATTAGTGTCCTCATAATCAAATTGAAACATGAAAAGTCTTTGATGAAGATTATGGAAAAGGGAACATGATGAGCTCAGCGAAGTGGTCGCCATAATAGGTTCAACTGTGTGTATCTGTATCTGTTGAATCTTTTTGATTATGTCCACATCCAAAGATGTTTTTTCCTACATTCTAAAAGCTGCCAATAAAAATGCATAGTCTACTTTAATAATAACTTCAAATTTAGTTTCAGTTCTTTTTTTCTGCAATTTTTTGTCACTTTGAACAAAAGTTCACCTCAATAAATCTTTTTGTCCTTACTCAAATTTAGCCTTTTGAAATATCTGCTGTGAATCTTATCTCCAGCAATCTGCTGACTCTGGCCAAACCATGATCTTAGTGTGTAACGGGCACCAACACATGCACGGCCAACATTCCTGTTGAAGACACCTGATTTGTTGGTGAAACGAGGCCATTACGTTCCCATTTTCATGACAGTGAAGCGGAAACAGAAACTCTGGTTTTAACGGTTCTTTTCTCGCTTTCTGTGTGTCTACCATGTTTCTGCTAAATCGTATTAATGTGGATTAAGGCAGACTCTGTTTTTCTTGAATTCAGTTACACATCTTGAAAGTGTCTGCGTCAAGAAAGGCTCAAATATGCTCCATGTTATACAGATGACAGCTGTGTTTATGTCACAAACATAAGTTTGGCATCAGAACTTTTACAGATGAAAGAGAAACATTTATTTGTTTTTTCCTGAGCTGAGTTCTATCTTATATCCAATATGTGCCTAGATTATAGCCTATAACAATGGTGTGATGAATATTAAACAACCTTTGTGTATCAGCCTGTTTGACTTTTCAGAAGATTTTTGAAATGTATACCATAAAAAGGAAAATTAGGTTGCGACTGAATTAATGTCAGCAGATGAAGCGACATCTGCACACCCACTAGAATCCTATCTCAGCAATCATGACTAAAGAGGCATGCAGTTAAATGACATTTAGGCATTTACACTTGTGATTTGCTGTATATAAAAAAAAAGTTGGAATTTGCATATTTGGAATGAAAGCTATTTCATTGTAATTGTTGAACTTTGGGACCTTGGACTGGGCCACATCCAAGAAAAGTTTAGCAAACTGCAAATCAGCACAATTGAATGCGAAGTTGAGGAATGAATATAATGCATGAACTGAAAATGTCGTCGCCGTACACAGGCAGCGACTTCCCTTACTCTGATCATGAGCACAAGTCACAGACGCCTTTAACACAACCGTAGGCTTCACATACGTTAGATGACTCCTTTTCAAGGGTGAATGGATGAACTGCTGACAACATCTCTATGGTGGCTCTGCAACCAACTGCCTATGCTTCTGAATACTATGATATGCCTACATGTTGTAATAAAATATTTTTGATCGTTTCTCATGACATGATCGTTGCAATGTGATTTATTATTGATTAATAAATTATTTATCTTCTCCAAAACTGGTCAAAGGTTATTCTTCATGTGAGTTATTTATTTAGGCATTGACTATATTCAAATTTTAATGGAACAGTTTGTGTTTTTCTTTGGATTTTTTTTATCCTTATGATATAATTCATACAACAGTGTTAAATTTAATTTTTTTTTTATTTAATAAAGTCTAAAAATGTAAACTTAGTGAACCACAAGCCAAGCAGTTATTACTCCAGCTTTATTCTATTGCTTATTTTGTTGTTCTATCAATTTCTATTTAGTTTTTTTGTTTTTCTTTTTACCAAAATTTCTAACCAAGGTTGCAAAACAGTAGATACGAGTGAAACTAAGAAGATGAGAGAAATATGGAAAATGATCCATCAGCAAAAGCCCAGAGTTGTATGGTCTCATCTACTGGCAGCTGCAGCAGTGACTTGAATGGCTGCAGAAGCCTCATCTGCATTTCTTTTCTTATCCAGGTTTTATGTGAAAGTAATGCCCACTGAACACTGGCTTGTTGGGAAGAACCGATCTTCACATGGGCGAGCAGCAGAAAAAAAGGCTGTGGGTTGGGCTTCTACGTCGGCTTCTCTGTGGCTGTGGGTGTGTGAGCTGGCACCTAAATGAAGGTCAGTATGCTTGAAGGAATGTCAAGACCGTCACTTATTTTCATTTTGATGTTGTTGTTTTTGTATTGTGTTAAATAATGCTCATCGGCTTATCTCATTTTTGGTAATTTTATCTTATTGCATTAATTGGAATATTTCTCATGTGAGGATAACTTTGCATTTATTTGTAGTTATTTTGCAGGTTTTAACAAAGAAATAAAAAACAACCATAAGGCTCACTCTGACCTAGGCTCAGGCCAGGCCCCTGACCTCACTCAGCCTCTGCCTGTTTGATGCTGCTTGTACTTAGTAATTCACTTATGATGGCGGTTAGCAAAAAATGACAATCACTGACGTTTTGAACATATTTTTGGATTCATTTTACAGCTTCTCAAAATTGTTAATTGAATATTGAATACACCTCCTAACAAGAATTCTGCCGCCAACTTTTAGTTTCCTCGTCCTGCCATATCAGTCACACAAGGTCCTGTCTCAAATCAAAGGCACATTTTACTAGGAGCCTCTTAATGATCTTATCAAGACATAAAAGGATTTCAAACCAATTTTTAATCCTTCAATAAAATCTTTAGTGCATTCGGAGGTCACTGGTGTTCAGGTGAATTTTGTTTGTACGAAGTTAAAATGTACATTGGCATTAGAATATATATGTATATATGTATGTGTGTCTATAAAAATGTTTACACCTTGTATTCATGCTTGTGACATACTTAACCTATATTAAAGTAGCCTACACATCACAAAATACTGATGCCCCCTGCGTCCTCATCAAACAAAAGATCTCCACCCAATGCTGCTTCTCCCTGCTGAGTAATTTAGCCATAGCTCTCTAAACGCTTCCCAGTCAAACTGAGAATGTGGATTGAGGGGATGGGGGCATTGTGGTGGAAATATAATTACACTCACTAAAAGCTGGAGAAGGTGGAGAATGGGAGATGACATCAGACCAATTTCACACCAAGACCTGGATGACCATGCCAAGCCTGGGCCTCCGCGTGCTACAGTGATCAAAGCATGCTGCTGCTGCTCAAAATGCCTAAAAAGGAGACTTAACTATGCTAATCTCCAGGACAAATATATTTTAATCTTGTTAGAATACAAGTTAATGCTGCAGCTCAGTAACCAAACTTTATGCTGTAAGAGTACGAGGATATAATATAAAAAAAAAATCGTTTTTATCTGAAGGGGTTTCCAACTGAATAATTGAAAGTTAAGCCTCAGAAAAACAACTGGGCAGAAAAAAGTGGTCTTACTATCATAATCCTCTGTATTCACCAACCTCAGTAAAAGCAGAGACTCATTTTTGATACATACAGGATGCGGGAGCATATTATGTTTTTGTCTAGAACAGATTCCTCAGTGATGACAACAAGTGTTGGCAAAATCAATAAAACAACGTGGACGACCTCTTACATAAACCCTTCCCCCACCTCCACCCTCACCCGCTTTGGACGACCCAATGGGGTGTTTTCCTAATTTAAGGCACTACAGAAGCAGGAGATATGTCATGAACCACCAAATGATGCATTGCTCATTAGTGGGGGTAATATTCAACATGACTTGTGTAAGAACAAAAGAGGCTTTATGTAAATACATCAGCAGCAGCTGGTGGACTCACACTAAAACCATGCACGGCCCCAGGTTTGGAGTTTGCAGTGTATATGCAACTTGTTAATGCTTATTGTGAACAAAATCATGAAAGTCATCAAAGTCATGATCTCTGCTCTGGCTTGCCCTGTTCCCCTCGCTCACTGTGTCTAGCCTTAGCTTAGGTCACTCCCACTTCTTTGTTTCCTCCCCTACAAGCAGGACAACCATTTCCACCTTTTTCCTTAGTTTACTATTTAAGAATATGTTTTTCATTCCTTCATTGCCAGGTTGTCTGTCTAAACTAAACAGAAACGCTGAATGACCAGAGAAAGAGAGCAAGTAACACTGAGTTCAGATGTGGTGATGGGACAATATAGTGCTGTCAGAGCCAGTCTGCAGAATTCACCTCAAAGACCAAATTAGACTGCAAAAGGAAGAGGAAAGACCAGCTCAGCAGTAACTACATGAGGCAGGTGTGGAGGGGGATGCAGCACATCCCAAATTACAGACATAACCTCTGGACCATTAGCACCGCTTCTTTCAATCTGAGGTGGAGCCACTAGGTGCAGTGCATGTGATGCTTGCCAGCAGCACCTCAGGGCAGAACCTCAGTGCCTCAACCGAGAGAAGTGAGTCCAGCAATGGCTGCTGCCCAGTGGTGCTATGGGACATGTGTTGAAGAACTGCGCAGACTAGCTCCCAGCACATTAACCAGTCCTTACCCCACTCCACTGGATCCGACTGCACACCAATTACACTAACTGCAGTTACTATGCCAAAATTAGATTGACACCAGTTCGCTTACAGGCAGGATCGGTCCACAGATCTATTACCACTGCGTTCCATGCCTCTCTGTCCCATCTGGAGCAACTAGGGACTTGTTAGACTGCTGTTTGTGATTTTGTGATTTGACAGACCTCGGACTAGCTTAACCTAGTCTTGTGCCTTTAACTCCTTGTGCCGGTAGATTTTGGACTTCCTGTCAGACCACTGCCAGAGGGTCAGGGTGGTTACCCAGATTTACACAGCCCTCAGCACCAGCTCACTACAGAGCCCCCTGCTCTTCACCCTGTACACACAGTCACTGTTCCTCTCACCTCAGCAATGTAATGACTACGTACGCAGATGACATTAAGGTGGTCGGGGAAAACTTGGTCTTCAACATTAATGTGACCAGAGAGGTTGTAGTAGATGACGGACAAGGAGCATGAGGCAAGATGACAACCAGAACGAGATCCACAGATCAAAATACATAAACAGAAATTCATCATCTTCGATCAGAAACCAACGCAACCACAAGGGGGCACAATCCAGCGTCATCTGCCACTCCCAAGTCTGGATAAATGCAGAGGGTTGTGTCAGGAAGGGCATCCGACGTCAAACATTTGCCAAACCAGACGTGCGAGTCATCAATCCAACTTTCATACCGGATCGGTTGTGGCCCAGGCCACCGGTGCTGTTGACCTACAGGGTACCGGTGGAAACTGGACTTCTGTTGGTGGAAGAAGGAGAGAGAGCAGAGGAAAGGCAAGAGTGTAGGGACTATGACAGGGAAGGATGGCAATGGGAAAGCCAGTTGGTCCTAATGATGAACCTGTGGAGGTGTGGAGGTGTCCAGGAGAGGTGGCAGTAGAGTTGTTGGCTAGTCTGTTCAACAAGATTTTGGAGAGTGAAAGAATTCCTGAGGAACGGAGGAGAAGTGGACTGATGCCTGTTGTCAAGAACGAAGAAGTTGTGCAGAACTGTGGCAGCTACAGAGGAACAAAGTTGATGGGCCACACAGTGAAGTTGTTGAAAAGAGCAGTGGAAGCAAGGCTAAGAGCAGAGGGGAGCATCTATGAGCAGCAACATGGTTTCGTGCCTAGAAAGAGCACAACAGTGTGATAGATCTAGAGAAAGCATGCGACAGGGTGCAGAGAGAGGAGCTGTGGTGTTGTATGAGGACGTCTGGAGCGGCAGAGACGTACGTTAGAGTAGAGCAGGACATGGCTGACAGCTGTTAGACAGAGGTGAGGTGAGCTGGAGGTGACAGGGGAGTTCAAGCTGGAGCTGGGTCTGCATCAGGGGTCGTTTGCTCTGGTGACGGACAGGCTGACAGCGCTAAGACAGGAAGATCCACGGACTATGATGTTTGCAGATGACTGTAATCTGTGGCGAGAGCAGAGAGCAGGTGGAGGAACATCTAGAGAGGTGGAGGTGCTCTGGAAGCAGAGGAATGAAGGTCAGCCACAGCAAGAATGGAAACTCGTGTGTAAGCGAGAAGGAACCAAGTGGAACCATGAGGTTACAGCAAGCAGAAGTAAAGAAAGTACAGGATGTTAAGTATTTAGACAATGGTCCAGAGCAGCGGAGAGTGTGGAAAAGAGGTGAAGAGGCGTCTGCAAGCAGGATGGAGGGTGGAGGAAAGTGTCAGGTGTGTTGCATGATGAAAGAGTGTCTGCGAGAATCAAAGGGAAGGTTTTCAAGACTAGTGAAACCAGCAATGCTGAACAGATTCGAGACAGGAGAAGGAAAGACAGGAGGCAGAGCTGGAGGCAGCAGAGCTCCAGATGTGGAGGTTCTCTCTGGGAGGACGAGGACGGACAGGATCAGGAATGAGGACATCAGAGGCTCAGCTCATGTTGGATGTCTAAGAGATAAAGTCAGAGGCCAGGTTGAGGTGGAAGATTGGGAAGATATCGATAAACGGATGTTGAGGTTGGAGCTGCCAGGCAGGAGGTCTAGAGGAAGACCAACAGGAGATATATGGATGTAGAGAAAGAGGACATGAAGTTAGTTGTGAGAGAGGAGGAGGCAGAAAACAGGGTTAAATTGAGGAAGATACATCGCTGTGACGATCCCTAAAAGGGAAATGCTAAAAGGAAGAGAAGATGTCAAAAACTGGTCCAGGGTTTACATGAATAAATCCTACAAGGGGATGAGACTTGAGAGGACAAATCTCAAAGATTACAAAAATCCAAAGCATGGTCAGAAAACACAAAACCATCTAAATCCACCCAAAGGTTAGTTCTTTACTGAAATGGAATTGATGAGCATGTGGTCTGATGTAATGAATATTAAGAGAATCCTGGCATGAATGAACAATCAATCAATCAATCAATCAAACTTTATTTATAGAGCTCCCAACACAGAGTTGTCCAAGGCGCCAAACGGACAATATAGTGGAGGTTAATACTAATAATAAATAAAAACAAGATTAAAACATATAGGCATACAAGCATAAAACAAATATACAATGTGTACAACCCCAATTCAAGTATTGCCAGATTCGTAAGCTAGAATAAAAAGGTGGCTTTTTAGCTTTGATTTAAAAACATTCAGTTCGGAGGAGGACCTGATTTCCAGTGGTAGGACCAGGACAGAAAATCATGGTCACCCATTAAATCTAATTCGGTATTCAACTGGCAGCCAGTGGAGGGACCGAAGTAAGGGGGTGATGTGACAGAACTTTTTGGATGAGGTCAGAAACCGGGCTGCCGCATTCTGAACAGACTGGAGGTGAGCAAGGAGAAATTTGTTGATGCCAGCAGCGTTGCAGTAGTCCAGTCTAGAGCTGATGAAAGCATGAATAACTCTTTCAAGGTCCTTGCGGACTGCACCTTCCTAAGCAAACGTAACTGGTAAAATGAAGCTCTTACAACACTGTTCATCTGTTCTCCAAAACGAAATTCGGTATCAAAGAGAACTCCAAGGTTCCTGACGACAGACTTTTGGGAAAATAACAGATCATTAACCGAGCAGTGGTTTGCGCCAAATGCAATGAGCTCACATTTCTTGTCATTCAGCTGAAGGAAATTGCTGGCAAGCCAGGATTTGATTTGACTGATGCATTCTGCTAGATGGGAGAGGGGAGATGGGTCTGCCATGTTGAGACAAGTGCACACCTGCAGGTCATCAGCATATACGTGATACGTGATAAGACACATTAAATTTCCTTAAAATCTCACCAAGGGGAAGCATATAAAATGGGAATAAAAGTGGCCCTAGAACTGAGCCCTGGGGCACACCACAGGTGAGAGGGACAGGATTGGAGGAGTGATCATCCCAAGCTACTCAATAAGACCTGTTTGAAAAGTAAGAATGAAACCACTCTAGAACAGAGCCATTGAGACCACCGACATGTTCCAGTTGGTGTAGAAGTATTGAGTGATCAACTGTGTCAAAAGCAGCTGTTAGGTCCAGCAGCAACAACAGGCCTGCGTTTGTCGAGTGCCATCAAAATGTCATTGTGGACTTTTAAGAGAGCAGATTCTGTGCTATGTCTAGTGCGAAACCCACACTGAAATCTGTCGAAAAGCTCATTTTGCTGAAAGTGGGCTAGTAGCTCATCATGGACATAGTTTTCCTGAACTTTTGCCAGGAAAGGAATTTGAGAAACTGGTCTGTAATTCTCTATGGAGGCAGCATCCAGGTGAGGTTTTTTTAGAATGGGGGTTACTATGGCCCTTTTAAAGAAAGCAGGAACAGAAGGTGCGGAGAGAATAAATGGTTTGGTTTATCCATAATCTCCTCTGTGCATAATAAATTCAAACTAATTCAACTTTATTTATATGGCGCCAATTCACAACATCAGTGATCTCAAGGAACTTTACAAGTGAGGTTTAAGACCTGACACAACTAAACCCAACAAATCCCACATAGAGCAGCTTTGAATTGTAGCCAATCAATAAATTGTACATTTTAGTAGCAACAGTGGAAAAACTCTATAGAGGAAGAAACCTCCAGCAGACCCAGGATCAGTGTGGAGAACATCTGCCTTGACCGGTTGGAGTGAAGGGAGAGAGAAGAGAGAAAAGAACAACAACAACAACAACAAGCAGCAACAGACTCAGGCAGGATGGTTGGACCAGCAGCTGAACACTGAGACACACGACTCTGAGTCTGACGATACCTGGAGATGAGAATAGAGAGAGACAGAAAGAGAGAAACACAACTAGAGAGAACAGAGACAAAGTTAGTCACGTGTGGACATGGAGGCATGTTAGTGGATGGAATAGATAGAAAACCAGAGGAGCTCAGTGAATGAAGGAGGTTCCAGCATCTGAGCCTGTAGCAGCTGAACTAAGAGATGGATCAGAGAAACCAGAACCATCTGGAACCATCAGCTTTGTCAGAAAGGAAGGTTTCAGCCTAGTTTTAAAGTCTGCTGCTAGAACCTGAACTGGAAGCTGGTTCCACATAGAGGAGCTTGGAGCTAAAGGCTCTGCCTCCCGTTCTACAGGTAGAAACTCTAGGAACCACCAGTAGACCAGCTCTGAGAAGCAAGGTTCTGTTGGAGCAGAAGGAGCCATGAGGTCTAAGACAAGATGGAGCTTTATTATGAAGAGCTGTGGACGTGAGGACAAGAATTTTGAATTGAACTGCAGCGTCATCAACAAGACAATCTACCTGCTAATGATTCAGATGACTGCTCTCCTCTGTGTAGCTATGAGGCAATGAGACAAAAGATGATGAATCATCTCCTTAAATCTAACAACAGCATCATCAGATAAACATCTGCTGTAATAGAACTTAGATAGAGCTGTTGTCAGGTCTGTTATAGTAAATAAAAAAAAAAAAAGTAAAATCCAGAGGATGATGAAGACAGTAAGTGGGTTCATTCACACACTGACTAAAACCAACGGAGTCCAGTAGTGAGTTAAACGCAGTGTTGAGACAGTTACTGTCAACATCTACATGAATGTTGAAGTCGCCCACTACAGTCACTTTATCTGTGGAAGAACTAAGTCACATAACAACTGTGAACATTCAGTGCAGAACTGTGAACATGGACCAGGAGGACGGTAGACGACACAGAACACAACTGATTTCTGGGTTTTCCAGAGTGAGAAAGGCTCAGAGTTAGGCTCTAATGAATTATAGCTGTTCAGGTCTAGGAGTCATTAATAAAGCTGAGTTATATATTGCTGCTACTCCTCCACCTCTACCTGAACTTCTAGGAATATGATGTTTGATGTGACTGGTTGGAGTCACTCATTCAGACGAACGTATTCATCCTGCTGCAACCAGGTTTCAGTGAGACTAAATAAATCAATGTGATGGTCAGTGATCAAGTCATTTATTACCAGACGTCTAATATTTAATAGAGCACATTTAATTCTTTTATTGTTACTTTGTTCTGTCTTGATGTTTATTAGATTTCTGTGAATCACTCCACACAGTCTCGATGGGAGTGTTACAGCTACGAGCGGGTGGCGGCTGAGAGTCTGCAGAGAGGCTGAAAGACTGCGACTCTGCGTCCTGGGCTCCACTCTGGGTCATGGTTTAGGGAGTCTAATCAACTTGGCCATGTTACTAGAGAGCAGAGATGCTCCATCCAAGGTGGGATGGACGCAGATCGACCCCTGTTACTTACTGTTACCAGTGTAGCTCTCATCATCAGCCCATATTCCATTTGACAGTGGCCATCAAAGGTCACAGTGCATCTGAAATAGCTCTCTGAGCTGCTGTTGTCTCTGTTGCACAAAGCATGCAGCAGTGAATGACACTGGCCTCTGGTTTTCGCTGACCAGCCACCTGCCCCTGCTCACAAGCTAAAACCTCCACAGCTATACTTCTCCATCAAAGGTAAAAAAAAACATTAACCATTTCCTGATCTGCCTGATGTATTGAGCAAAAGAACACTAGCAGGTCATACATTCCTAAACCAAAGGAATAAAGCACTTAACTTGTTTGAGCCCTTGATGATGACATGATTTGAACAGCAGGACGGCTGTAGGTATGGTATGGTATGGTATGGTATGGTATGGTATGGTATGGTATGGTATGGTATGGTATGGTATGGTATGCGGTTCAGCGGCAGTATATAAGCTGAGAGGGGAGCAAGGCACAAGTGAGTCCAGTCATGCAAATAAGAAAAGTTAATCCTGGAAACCAGAACAGTCCAGCTGGCCACTCTGAGTTTGCATGTTCTGCCTGTGTGTGTGGGTTCTCTGCAGTTTCCTTCCACAGTCCAAAGACGTGAACTCTCACCTGGCTGAGACTCGCCAGGATGCCTGCGACCCTTATGAGGACAAACCTGGAAGAAAGTGAGTGAACAAAAACTCTCTGGAGTGACATTTTTTGGGGACATGTACTTTGTACATTTTTTATTTTTTACATTATGAACAGACTTATTTCCGTTGATATTCACTATTTGATCCTATTACTACATCTGCAGTATGAACAGGAGTGTGTTTTGAGCAAACAACAGTCTGCTTGTCAGTCAATGAGCTGTGGGAAACGAGCATTTAATGGGCGTATGGGTTGTCTGTCACTCTGGAGCCAGTTGGCACCTTAGTAACCCTTGATCTGTCAGGGGTGGAAGCTGAGCCGCTTGATATTTGCAGAGGCAGCTACACAATGAGTGTGCACATGTCCTACTGTGCCTTCACTCCCTGAGTAGAAAGGACACCAGACTGATCTGGAGGGATGTTCGGACGTATTGCTTCTTCTCAAAGTACAATCCAGAGACAAGAGGGACAGTTAGGCCCAAACATTACAATGGTGGAGAAATTAGATGTCTTTCAAATCAGCCTAGACAACAGTTGGTTTCAAAACAACATGTGCACAAACCCTTTTCAGTGTACATGTTGTTTTTGTGTCACATTCTTAGTTTCAAAGACTGCAAACACATCGTTGAGTTGTTCATGAGTCAAAAGGCTTCAGACAACCTGAACTCCAGGCTGGGTTCATTAAAAATTTATTAATATTAATTAATAACTTGATTGATAGGAGTGTTAGCAGCGTTACTAGTTTTTATTTTGTTGCTAACTAGAAGCAGTTAGCTAACACTGACCAGATCCATTTTATTTAGCCCTCTGAACTGTGTAATTCACTTTGTGACTAATACAACCAACAGCCAAAGCTCCAAAACACACAAGGGTTGGATCAAACAGCCTTCGTGGGTGTTTCATCCAAGCAATGAACACGTGTGGGTCTATGATGAACAAGTTCATCCAACCGTTCATCTAGATGAAGCGTGTTGTGGTTTATCGTCTGTCTGCGGCTGTTTTATCCAACCCTTGTGTGGTTTTTGAGCTTTGAGCCCCCTGTTTTCATTTTGATCCCTCGAAGGCTGCACCAGGGTTAAAATGAACCGAAGGCTTTCACATCTGCTCTGTGCTGCCTGCTCAGCAGTGCGTTCGTCTTTTATTGTCATGTTTTTTGGTTATCTATGAATACAGCAGGTGGCTGGTTTTAACTAGGACATGGCCTGGTCTAACATTCTGACGCTAGTGTGTCATAGCATTTGACTGTGGCTGTGTTTTAGATCTAATCACATTTTTAGGAGTCCTACCTGGGAATTGTTATATGTCTATAGCAACACATTTTCTGCTGTCTGTGTCCCACAACATGTTAAAACAAAACACATAACTGAACATCTCTTTATTCAAAAAAGCTTCTATCTTTCCTAACTACCTCTATGCATTAATGATGTCCTTTAATAAATGGTAAAAAGAAAAGGTTTAAAATTTTTAAATTGGTCCTCCTTTCATAGATTTCTTGTTTAATAAGTGGTAAATGTGAGGATGGAAGTTATGGTTATTATATAAGACTAATTTAAATGTATTTTTAGGAATCCAGAAGTCAATAACCTCTGGTGGGTTGAATTCTACACCTACTGACCTAACTTTAACTTCTAATCTCACCTTATCTATGTTCCTCACCTTAAGTCTTTATTTATGTGGTAAGGACCCCTCACGACTCCTTCCCAGGACAAATGCTTCAGATGATGGATAATGGTATAGAATAAGCAATAAGAAAGTTCCCAGTGGCCCCACTTTATTTATTTATTTAGTACAGCTCAGGTAAAATAAACTATCAAATAAATAATTTTGTATTTAATATTAATATCGCGGATTCGCTCATAAACCTGCGATGACACACACGTCACTTCTCTGGACCATTGTTCAAACTTTATCGTCCACATCCTCTTGCCCCTTTGAGAACTGACAACTAAACAGTGGTGCTGGTGTCTAGACGGGTCAAGACAGGTGCAGCCCTGCTCCCACCACCCCGGAAGGATGCTGGATGATGGGATGACGCCTGGGTTAAGGGGGCACGGAAAGGATTTTGAAAAGTGTGAAGGGAGGGGTTGCTCTTTACGCCTCTGAATGGCGTCACCCCAAAGCTGTTTGGGGTGACGTTGGTGGGTTCAGAGGAGGAAAAGCAGGAAGCCTCAACAGAAGCCAAGTGCAGACTAAACAGCTTCTTTTCTCCGGAGCCCTTGGACAGTTTCTGCTGCTCCTTTTAGCAAATTTGTTCCCTTCTGCCCTTCCGTGAAAAGGAAGGTTTCCTTGTGTTCACTGGTCAAAAGGTGGCAGGGTGGGGGGAGGATAAGGAAACGGGGTGTGGAGGAGACAAGACCAAAGTGTAAGAGGGGAAGGTTGGAGGGCATCTTACAGATGAACTGCATTGTGTCACAATGCAGATATATGATCCCCTTTCCCCTTTTGTCTCTTTTCAGAATGGTCCGTGTTCTCTTCCGGGCCAAAGCCACTGATTACATTAAATGCACATGCACAGACACCTTAAAAGGGGCGTCAGACATTTGTTTAGCAGTAAATAGTTTTGTTACGTTCACCTTAGCTTGACATATGGCATTTTCTAGTAAATCAGTTTCCTTCTAAATTTGTTGTCCAATGGATTCAAACTCTGAACTGCTATAACTAAAACGTGGGTGTTGTCTGTGAGGACTCCCTGTAATGTTTAGTCATTCTGTTGATTAGTTGACAGCGTCAGACAGTGTCCTGGGAAACCTCCTAGACCTTAACCAGGGAGCTCCTGTGGTGGGCTTTGTCCTGCAGCCGGAGGAGCCCAGGGCCTATGCACCTACTTCACAGCAGTGGCTTTACTGTTGGCTACGTGCTGGAGGTCTGTGGGGCCCTGCAACCAAACGCCTGCCCAGACTGTCGCTTGTCATACATGTGTTTATTTCTGTCACTGTGGACGACAGTTATTTTATATGTTTTTTCAAAATCTCAAATGTTACTATTTTTAATATTATTTATTACATGGGTGAAGATTATTGTTAAAACATTTGATGCGTGCAATTCGATTCTGCAGGCTGTTTGACGTAGACAAGGACGTATTTATATTGGAGATTTCTGAAATGTGCAACATGTATTGCTTTTTATAAATATACTTCAGTGCACACGGTGACCAAAGAAGTTGCTTCATAGAACA
Source organism: Macropodus opercularis (assembly GCA_030770545.1). Lineage (NCBI taxonomy): Eukaryota > Metazoa > Chordata > Actinopteri > Anabantiformes > Osphronemidae > Macropodus > Macropodus opercularis. The sequence goes on along the minus strand of CM061105.1, from coordinate 1,570,112 downwards.
GCACAGCCCTGTTCAAGCCTGTACACTTGGTGGCTGAACAGTGAACTGCGGATTGGATTCTAAAATACAACATTAGTGATCCAACACCAATGTCAGAGCAGTGACAGCACAGTGCAGTAAACACCATGAGCCTTGTAGGTGCTACACAGAAGGTGAGCAGTAGATTAAACCTGCGACTTTTAGTCATCTGGACACCAAGAACAACACGAATAGAACTCGCGTCCGAGTAATCAGACAAGGCATCATGTTGTCTCTGCATGCTGGAGGACACTGGAGGGCGTTTCAGATGATCTGTGCATCCTAATGATTCATGTTCTTTTTAAAAACCTTGATGGATACAAGTCCTAGAAACATAACACTGGACATTTCAGTTAAGATGTAACGTATTTAGAATAGGTTTACATCTGAAACCTTTAGGACAAAAGGTTTTAATCACAGCTAAAAGCCTCTTGTCAATGTGACCATACACCAGTGGAGAAATATTACATACTAAGAATCATAAGCCACAAGAACGCTAATGAAAAACAGTCCCTTTCTTTATGCTGTTATTTTACATAACTATGCATGTTTTCTGTGTGTTGAATTACTTATTGCATGTGATTAAACCATGCGTTTTATAATGCATCATTTTTACAGAGCCAAAGAAAAAGCTCTTCCATGTCCTATGTATCGTATAAATATTTTATTCACATTCCCTTAACTCATATGATCAGCAATCAGTGAGATGCCATATTCAGCTCAGATGTCGTTTCTAAATATATGAATACAGTGTAATAACATTTATTTTTAAGATAAACTTAAACTAAATCCTCTCTTATACAGAAAAAATCTACTTCTTTTCAACAATCAAAGCACATCGATCCATTTCAACCATGGGCTTGGGCCTGAGTCATTATCATGCCCTGCTACAAAATGGTTTGGAATTAAATCCCTTCCTTGCCAGTCAGACGCTTGTGAAAGGGAACTGTCAGTCACATGGCTGCTTGAAGAATGGGCTGGGAGGATGGGGGAATGGGGGAGGGTTGGGGTGCATCCATCTGGGCTCCTCAAGATGCTATGCCACATTCAATTCCCATTGGACGGAGGAACCATTATTGAATCACTGTGGACAGGCGCCACAGTTCCTTTGTCCTGGTGATATGGGCCCATAAAGACCCACAAATGAATATTATTAATAATATTGCGATCAAAGTGGAAGGAGGGACATTTTAATATACAATAATAATTTAATCAAATCGATTGATTACGACAGAAGACAACTACTGAAGTAGAGTAGAGTTCTGGCAGGAAACTATACGCAGTTCAAACTTATACATCATCTCACACTGAAATGTATATATATACATACATACATTTCAGTTTGTGAGATGATGTATAAGTTTGAATTCTAATGCAGAGCTCATGAGCTACTGCACACTCTGTCAGGCCTTAGACATTATTATTATAGAAGTGTCTTCAGATGATGTTTGTTGTACTATATTATGAAATGAATTAAAAAGTAAAAGGCTGAACTTTTTGAAATGTCCACATTTACTTTTAATTATGCTTTAACTTCTACTTTTAACCAAACATAAAAGATATAGATAAATATTTGTAGATAAGTAACTGTTTCAGGACATATTCTTCTTTTAAGTACAGATACATGAATAGCTGATATCTGATGCAAGGACCTGTTACATGTCACTCACTATATTTCTCATAGGGTTGTACTATTCCTTTGAAAACACAGTAAATTAAAAAACTGTGTCTTCCTCTACCCACTCACATTTTCAGGGAATGATATTATGTGTCACTGTGTCAGCATGCCATTGTGCATCACCTCATTCTCAATGCATGACTTCCCACTGGTCTCTATGGTGGCGCCGCTCCAACTAAGTTCAATGTCTTTGTAGACCTTAAATGTGTCTTTGTTGAAAAAGATGGGTTTAACTTTTGTGCCACAGTACAGCCCCATGCCCCCAGGAAGTCCTACTGCAAGAAAGCCAAAGAGCAAAGAATTAAAACCTGCACATCCTCCTCAGTGATGGCCTTTAAGCAGTGACATCCCTCTTTCTTTGATTCACATTAGGTCAAAAGCTGCTGAAAAGGAGGGAGCTACAAGGGCATGGGATCAAGGCTTGGCTTCTTCTGCGGCAATGCAATAGGTGGAGGCTGGTGTCAGCTAAGGGCAGGGGATAATCCAGAGTGTCATAGCGTGCTGAGGATGATAACATGCTGTTTTTTACTCAGTGCCTGACACTAAAACACTAAAATACCTGACACTGTTACTCAGGTTATTTAAAATATCAGTTCAAGAAAGACAAAAAAGAAATGACACACGCTTTCGTTTTATTTGCTGCAGATTGGGCCTCAGTGTGTCTCTCTGTGGATGCACAAACTGGATCTTTAGACGTGGAAGGTCACTGCACTGGGGAGGAAGGAGAAGGTTGACCAGGCGTGTTCACCTCCATACACAACCTGGGCCTTGGAAGTCCTTGAGAACGGCTGGTGGGCAGTGGGCTTATATCTCCTAGCTCCACCGTGTGTTGGACTTTTCCCCAGTGAGAGTCATTTACTCAATTAACGTGTCTGCTGGCACAGTACCTCCCTACCTACTGCAGCGGACTCCACATTCTGATTCTGTGCCTTGTTCTTGGTTGTTTATTACCTCTATGCTCCCTACTTGTTGACCCTGCTTCCTAAATGAAGCTGATTACTGCTTAGTTACTCTAGGATAGGATGGCTCTCACCACATCTTCAACAGCAGCTGGTGGAGGCCCCAGATGTACAGAAACTCTCATCTTCTTAGCAATACATGCACTGAGAGGTGAGTGGAGGTGGTGACAAGGAGGACAGATGAAGGCAGGTTGCAGTTGGCCAGGATGGGAGGGTGAGAGGACGTCAGATGAGCACAGAGGCACTGAGGAGGTGCAGGGTGGCATTCAGGGAGGCTTCTGGAGGAGGTAAAACGAGTGACGTCACGTGACCCCAACAAAGATCTGATGTTTATCCCTGCTCAGAGGATCTTCGGCTCACGACATCAACAAGGGTGTCAGGACAAATGACGCTCAAGAGAATATGTAGGATAATAAATATTCATCCACAATCTCAAACACTAACTCAAAACTCACCCAAATGAAAAAGTCCCACACAGAAAATCTCCATCAGAAAACACAAAGGCTCAATGAATGAATGAATCCAAGATGGCAGCTTGTCACAAGACATTGTGGGAACAAGCAATAAAGTGTCTGTAACATTACTTTGAGAAAGAAAAACTCATCCAGAGATGCATTTCATGGCATGAACGCTTCACATAGGAAGCTAGAATTTTATATATATTTCTTTTATATATATTATAAAAGTCTAGATAAGAAGAATGCATATGGATTTAAAAAGTAAGACGTAAACATGGTTTGCAGATCACTGACATGAGGACTTCAATGGCAGATGATCTGTGTAGTACATGTATGTGGTGAGGGAAGCTAAGCTGCATACATGCAGCTCAATACTGTGTCAAGCTTTCAAAGTAAAAGCATCATGGGAAGTTGTGCCTGACTTCAGTGAACGAGGCCTCGTTACATCACGTGCACATCAGAGACGTTTAGACCACGGAGCTCGTAAAACTCCAAGTAAGCTTAGAAGTGAGCAGAGTCGTCCTTACTTACTGAGTGTCGGAGAATGTTTGACATCAATACTGCAGCACTTTGATTCATTGAGATAGAGGGAAAGACTCAGTGTGAGCGTGGATACGTACATAGAGACACACTGATACATATTCACATGCAGACGTGTTAACAGGTAGCAGACAGTCGAGGTGATCCTGTCTCTGAACAGCAGTCTTTGAGCTCCACTCATCGTTCTCCTCCCCACGTTTGTCACCAGCTTTAAGTCCATGTTGAACGACACACTGTCCCAGTTCCAGTCCGTCGGACAACTGTTCTCTCCCTCCTAGAGTCGCACCCAGTCAAAGCAATGGTGGGACAGAGTCGTGTCTCAGCCTCAGCTTTTAGATGGAACCTTACACTTAGCCAGCAGATGTCGCCAAAGTAAGTGTATCAACGGCTTTCACACAGTTGCTTCATATTGCTTCAGTGCTTCAGACTTAGTATTATGTTCAGTATTATGTTCACGCTGTAGCAGATGTCAACAAAGAAAATACGTAAGACCTTCAAAACAAAATACAAACCCTGGTGTCTCCAGCACTTTGCCCCTTCTGCTCTCACACACGCTGGCCAGGAATTCATTCACATGACAGATTTACACACGATTTGTTATAAAATCAGCTTAGGTTGTAAAATCAACAGGTACAGTCATCAAGTTATAAAAATAGAGAAAAAAGCACAATGTTCTTATATATACGAATTTCTTCTATATATCACATTAATCAATTCTTGCCAAAAAATATGCCAGATGCTGTCTTTTCAATTCAAAACATGTCAATTATAAATCATTCTCAATCATCGTTTTTTTTTTCGAAAAATATTGCTTAAAGCTGTGTAGTGTGTGTTAAGTCCTTAGTTTTAACAAGCAGATTATAATATAGTGAAGGTTTCACAGTTATTCTTAACAAATATTAGTAATTTTTGTAGTTACGTGAGATAAGATATTATCACTTGTTAAAGTATATACTCTCTATATTTGGAATATATATTTTACAAGCCAGTGTAGGACAGGACAGGTCTCAACTAGTGAAGCTGAACATGAATCCCCGCATTAGTTCCTCCAGGCTCATAGTTTGTCCCAATGTCTCTTTAAAAAGCCTCCAGTTAATTCAAATGCTGCAGCCAGAGTCTGACTGGACTCAGGAAGAGACGTCACATTTCTCCTACATTAGCTTCTCTGTCCTGTCAAAATTAGGACAGAGCTAAAATTTGTACTCCTTTTCCAACGCTTGCTTCTCAGAGCGCTGGTCTACTTGTGCTTCCTCCACTTTCTAAATGTTTTTAGTGACATTTTCCGGTTATTTCGTTTCCACTACCCCGACCTCTGGCTCTTGTTAACCTTGTCAGTAAGTGTTTTATAGTCAATTACTAGTAGTGTCCTGCGAGTTTTTCCAAATTGATCATTTGTCTCCTGTCACTGTGCAGTGATTTTGAGTTTCCTAGTTATGTTTTGTTTCTTTGCTGGTATTGAATTCATAGCTCAGCATTTGTGCAGCATATTTATGTTTAATATTACTTTATTTTTTCTTTTAAATAAATGTAACCCTCCAGGCCTGCTGTGAGTTTTTGTTTATTAATAAATATTAATTCTGTGTTGTGGTTTTCCCTGCACTTGAGTTCACATTGTGAGCACACCAGAGCTGGTCCAGTGCGACAAGTTTTACATCATTGCTAGTAGTCAACATAAAAGACGTGCTCAGCATCTACTCTGGCTACTGCCATGACACCCGGAGAAGGCTCAGCCACGTCTTCCCCCATTGGCATCGGTGTTGGATCCTCCCACGATGCATTGGTGTGGCAGCATCCTCAATGCAGCGAGGCTCCAGTTCAGCACGTCCACCGGGGGCATGACTCGCCTCATCGCTCTTCGTCACCTGAGCCGTTGCTTCCATGGGCTTTGCCTCGGCGTCCGGGCAGTACGGAGGCAGCACGTTTCCCCACAGCAGCACCTGCAGCACAGGGAGCGATGCAGCTTGGGATTTCATGGAGTTCTGTGTCTGTACGGTGGACATCGAGTTGCGTTTGTCTGGTAAAAGACGCTGCTCATCAGCGGCTGGGGAGCCGTTCAACTAAGACCAAAGCAGTAGGACTATCTGTGTCTGGAAACCACCAGAAGGACCTGGTGCTCAACTTATTCATGGGCATTCATGGTCTTCCCTGGCTGACATGACCCTCATCTCAGCTGGGCAGCGGGGAAGGTGCTAGGATAGAGGAAGTACTGTTTGGCGAACTGTTTATGTTCTGCAGAGCTTCCAGTGACAACTCCTCATGGAGTATCTAGTCATGCCTTTCAGCCTCACTAACGCATCTGCGGTCTGCCAGGCACCAGTTAATGAATGTACTACGTGACATGTTAAATAGCCTTTGTTTATCTGGATGATATTCACATTTATTCGAGGAACATGCAAGATCATATTGAGCATGTTCGCTCAGTTATGATTCGTCTGCTGGAGAACCAGCTCTTTGTGAATTTCACTTTCACACAACAACAAGACATCATTCCTCACTTTCATTCGAGCCAGGCTGAGTGGGGATGGACCTGGGAAAGGTGGGAGCGGCAGCTGACTGGCCCACTCCACATGACAGATAACTGCTCCAGAGGTTCCTTGGTTTCGCCAACTATTCTTCTGAGGTTTGTGAGAAACTTCAGCAAGGTAGTCGTTCCGTTGCAAATTCCTCACGTCTGGTTCCTCTGGACGCCCGAGTCTGAAGCTGCATTCACAAAATGAAAGAGTCAGTTTACCACCACTTTGGTGCTCCGCATCCCTAAGACATCACGCCATCTGTATTGTCCCAGCGCTTCGAGGACAATAAGATTCATCTATGTGCCTTTTATTTTCGTTGGCCGACTGCAACAATTGTGGCGCCATTGGCTGGAGGGAGCAGAGCGGACTGGGCCGATCATAAGAAGCTTGGGTTCGTCGGGATGGCCGGGCAGTCCCGCTGGGTTCCCTTCTTCACCCAATTCAATTGCTTTGTCTCTGTAGTTCTAGGAACTGGTCAAGTTTCAGAAAAAGGAGGAGGACAGCATCCTGAACCCTGTAATACTGGAAGCTATGCGCTGGGACATCGAGGAGAGAGTGAGACACTCCAGTCCTGTTGCTGATGACTGTCCTCCCACTTGTCTGTTTGTCCCTGTTGCTCTGCAACCACAAGTGTCAAAGTGGAGTCATGACTCTCGACTTGCCTGTCATCCTGGTCGATTCAGAACAGTCGCCCTCATGTCACAACGCTTCTGATGGCTGTCCATGCACTCTGACATCAAGGGCTATGTTGCAGCCTGTAGAGTCTGGGCAAACAAGACCTCTCATCACCCTCCCTGGATTTTTGCGTCCTCTGTCAGTGCCAACCAGTGTTTTCTGTTTACATGGGATTCCAGATGACATCCTGTCTGGTAGCGTCCACAGTGTTCATCCTCTGTTTGGGCGGCGTTCTGTCGCATCTGTTAGCCTCTCCTCTGGATTCCACCCTCAAACCAAATCACTGGAAAGCAAGAACTAACAATTCGCTATGAAAACTGGCTGACATACTTACTGACAAGATTACAAAGCTAAACAGACAGGAATCATAAGAGGACCAGGAACGACTCACTAGCAAGTTGTAGCAGGTGAGTGTAAATACAGAGATGGATAAAGAGGCGAGCACAGACCGACAACATACAAGGCTGCCTAGTGGCTGGAAGATCGATTCACCACAGCGTAAATGGGGCTTCTCGGCTCTACGGCTCTACGTGTTGCACCTCGGTCAGTCAGATCGGCCGGTGGCAGCTCCAAAACTGTGGAACCAGTTGCTCTTGCATATTAAACAGGCCTCCCTGCCTGTTTTTAAATCTCTTCTTAAAACCCACTTGTTCTCACTGGCCTTTGATACAGTTTGGGTGTTGACATTATTTGTTATTTATTGTTACAATTACAATTTTTACAAACACAAAATGCATTCATTCATTCATCTTCTACTGCTTTGCAGGTGTGCTGCAGCCTGTCCCAGCTGTCTATGGGCGAGAGGCAGGGTCCGTCGCAGGGCTACACATATAGACACACAACCAGTCACACTACAGGCAATTTAGAGTTTCCAATCAGCCTAACTGCATGTCTTTGGACCGTGGGAGGAAGCCAGACAAAACCCACGGAGACACAGGGAGAAAATGCAGACTCCACAGAAAGGTAACCTCTGGGAATCAAACCTGGGACCTTCTTGCTGTGTTGCGACAGTGCTAACCACCGTACCACCATGCCGCCCCAAATATAAAATACCAAACATAAATGTCCTAATAAACTATACCAGATAATCTGCACAGTGGCTGTTAGACTGATTGGCTGTTCAGTCTAACAGCAGTGGGAGTGAATGATTTGCGGTACCGCTCCTTCCTACACGGGGCTGGGTCAGTCTCCACTGAAGGAGCTGCTCAGAGTCTCCACTGTCTGGCGCAGTGAGAAGCATCGTCCATGATGGACGTCAGCTTGGCCACATCCTCCTCCAGAGTCCAGTGGAGCCAGGACAGAACCTCCTGACCAGCTGGTTGAGTCTCTTTGTGTCCTGCTGCAGTCTCAGCAGGTGGAACCACGTAGATCTTTCTAGTTCAGGACGTCACTGTTATGAGTCCAGTCCAGTTCACAGTTGAGGTGAACACCCAGGTACTTAGAACTGTCCACTGTCTCCATGTCTGAGCCCTGGATGCTCATCGGCATGTGATGTGGTGGTTTCCTCTGGAAGTCAGTCACCATCTCCTTCATCATCTCACATCAGTCCACAAAGTCCACAATGACTGTGTTGTGTGTAAAAGTGGAGTTTTTTCTCCCACGGCCAGCACACAACACACAGTAAATAAACACACTAAATCTACATCATCTGAACGAACACACAACTATAAACAATAGGAAAACGGCCGCACCCACAATGTCCTGGGCAGCTAAAATATATTAAAATCATCTTCTTTTTAGATGATGTTCTGTTGGATCTGCTGGACAGCGAGGTGGCGGAGAGGCAAAGGAAGAATGGCAATATTGAAGCACAATTTATTCATTTTATTTTCTCATTTGTTTTGTTCTATAAGATAATAGCACGATTGATTGAGGTGTGTTTCAAGTTCTGTTATGTACCAAACGTCTTGAGTAGAACAACACTTCTTCCTATTACAAACCCAGTGTTGACTAAATACAAGTATGGGTAGATACTTCCGAAGCCATGGGCGATACCTCTACTCACCACTGTGAGACTTATTTAATAATAAAGGACATATACAAGTTAAGGCACAAAACGAAATACTACACAGTCAAAGTCTAACAAAGTCAAACAGAACAACATGAACCTTCACAAAGACAATAATCTAGACATGAACCTAACAAACAAGGACAAACCAGAACTAAAGTGTAACATCAATCATCAATCACAGAAACCAGGATGTAACAAAACCAAAGAAAGGGGAACAAGGCCCCCCCGGGGGTTGGAGGCTGAACTGCCGCACTTCCAAGTATTCCTCAATTTAAAAAAGCACATTCACCGTCCTCCATCCATAATTTGTTTTTATTTTGACATCATGGAAAGTACATTTATTAAATTAAATTTAAAAAAAATACTATTACATTGTAATAGTATGCTTCAGGTGGTCAGCTCTGCTCAGAATGAACCACCAATGGGTGGAGTCTACAGTGATGCTGTGAGACAAACGACGAGCAGGCTCTGGCACAACACAGCTTTACATGTGCACTTGACATCGGTCCTGGATTCAGCAATCAGGTAGACTGGGGAGTGTGAATTGTCTAAACTGTCTAAAGTTGTTGTCTGTGTCTATGTGTGGCCCTGTGATGGACTGGTGACCTGTCCAGGGTGAGATAGCTCCAGCATGGCCACTACTAGTAAGTGAGGTGTAACGAGAAATGTTAGCTGGCTTTAAGCTTCAAGATGCAACGCAAAAGGGTCAAGCTGAAGAAGAGCACAATTATAAACAGCCCTTTCAGAAAGTGAACAAACTGCTAACACTGACAAACAAATGTGGGCGGAGGAAGCTACACGCGGACACGCACTGGCCCTTTAATCAGAGGACCGCTCCATTAATATGTACAGGGGAGAACTGGCCCCCTAACAATCAGATCGACTCCTTTTCACACTGACATTAGGAGTCATAGGTAAATACTGAACGAGTTTAGACCGGAAACCAACACACCTGGACATTTTCACAGGCGATTTCAATGTAGTCAGAGGAAAAACACACACTACGGTCGTTTCAGTCACATTTACTTGTCTTATTGCAGAGTCTTAGCCACTGGCAGATGCGTAAAGGTAGATAACATTAGTAGAGGTTTACCGTGGGACTCTGACCTTCAAAATAAAATCGTAAATAAAATCAAAAGCACAGCCCTCAGGTCATTTATCAAACGACTCTTCTATGTCGTTATTTTATTTATTATTTATAAACGCATATACTGTAATTGTATCAGTGCCATAAAGTAACCTCACTAAAGGCTCATATTTCGGATCATTCTCATTTCTGTGTATTTGAGGACATGTATTTAAAAAACACTGGACGTGCTTTACTGCAGTGGAAGAAAGAACTTCTGTGTAATATTTCGTATTTTACCATTTTTGGTGCATTATTTCAGTTGCATTGGTCAAACACTTACTAATGCATAAACCGGGCAGTAGAAAGCTGTTGGCTCTTATTGTGAAAGCTTGCTGGCGGAAGCGCGTATTATTGCTGTGCAGCGTGATTATGCTGCCGTCTGGGAACGGGATGCTCTCAGGCCGAGCAGACGTACTGATGTAACGGGCATAAACTGCTGCATCCTTTGTTTTCTGGAGCCAGACGCCCAGGTAAGATTTGATATCCGTCTCCGTGGAAATGTTTTCAGCAGAAACCTAAGTGACACAGCGGACGGAAGGAGGGAAGCGTCTTTATTCCATGTCCAGGCATGTCCAAAATACGACCATTGTTCGGTGTAATGTCAGGGCTATGCGCACGGCGGCTGAGTGAAGTTCACCGAACGCCGTGTTTCGCCTCAGGGCAATGTCGGTGCCGGCTGTGCTGCCCGTGCAGCAGCCCGAGCCTCGCTGGGTCGCGGAGCTAGCGTCCAGCCGAGCCGCGCTGCGGGCTAATCCAGCGTCGCTGTTTCGCTGGAACCTGTAGGTGGTGGTCTGGCATTGCATTGCATCACCACCAGCGCGCGCACAAGCACGCAGGTGTAGCCAGTGTGGCGTTAGCTGCTAACGTGCAGCCTGGAAGACGCTCATCGTGCCTGACCATGAGGTTCTGTTGTTGCTCCCGATCATGCGACCCAGCTCCGTGGACGACACGGAACCGAGGCTGTGTTTTAGCGGTGACTTTTATGAAGCATCGTTCGTTATTAATTAGTGTTAGTAACGACAGGAGCATCATCACCATCTGTCACTACGTCCCCTGAACCCATGAGATCTGAAACGTCACTTTAAGCGACATCAGCAAAACAGACTGTATCACAACATAGGTTCCATCTTTGCCCAGATCTCAAATTTGAAAGAGTATGTATATTAGACCATAGCACGTTATGACAAATCAGCTTTTATATCCACCAATTCACAATTAGCACTTTACTGTGTAAGACCTTGACGAGATAAACCGTCAGCGCAGAGCAGCTTGGGGCAGGCAGCCATCTGGCTTGACGGGTTCAGGTGAGGGAGTAGAGAGAAAGACCAACAACAACACGCAGCAAATCAAACACGGTGGGTTGGTTGGACCAGCAACAGCTGCCTGGACAACATGACAATGAGATAAGAGGACGCGTTGATAATGACTTGACATGATTGAAGGAAAGTAGATGAGGAGCTCAGTTTGTCACGTAGGTTCCCCAGCATCTCAGTCTGTAGAAATGCTTCACAGTGACCTGAACCATCTGTAACTATGAGCTTTATGGAGAAGGAAAGGTCTAAGCCCACATACAGCAGAGAGTCTGTCTGCCCACCGAGCTCAAAAACCTCTCTCTCTGTCGTTGGCAACTCTAGAAACTACAAGTAGACTAGAACTCTATGAATGAAGCATTTTTTGGGAAGATAATGGACTATGAGGACTTCAGTAGCTGGGGCTTTGTCATTTAGATCTTTGTAGGTAAGGACATTCATTTTAAATGCTATTTTTGATTTTATGAGGATCCACAGAGGAGAAGCTGGCGCAGGAGAAAGATGATGACTTTTTAATGATTAAAACGATTAGTAGTATTTGATCAATATGGCCTAGGCTTAGTGTTGGGATAATCATTAATCAGCAAAAGTGTGAAGAGAGTCACAAATTGCAGTCATGTCCCAAAATTGAGAGAATGCTCTTTTGTTTAGAGAGAAATGGGTTTGTTTCAGGTGTTTGTTTGTTGGACACATGAGCAAAGACTCATATGTGTCTGTCTTGCCATTATGTTAGCTGAAGCATCCTTCCATCCTGCAGAAGCCTTTTAAGAAGGACAACAAAGCAGAGGATATGCAGCAGAAAACATCAGCCAACAGTCCCAAACACATTTGGCCAAACCGGGGCTGGAGAACTGAACTGTGTCCTGGCAATTATGCCTGTACATCTGAAGGCTAATAATCCACTGATGGAGCTGCTCAGAGCCTCCACTGTCTGACGCAGTGAGAAGCATCGTCCATGATGGACGTCAGCTTGGCCAACGTCCTCCTCCAGAGTCCAGTGGAGGCAGGACAGAACCTCCTGAGCAGCTGGTTGAGTCTCTTTGTGTCCTGCTGCCTGCTCCCCACAGACACAACGTAGTGAGAGCAGAGGCCACAGAATCAGAGAGTGTCCTCACAGAGGCTGCTCCCTGCAGAGGAGTCAGTCTGCTCAGACGGTGGAGGTGACTTTGGCCTCTCTTGAACAAGACGTCACTGTTATGAGTCCAGAATATGTACAGTAGTGTACTGTAAAATACCTGTTCAGTGATTAATAATAGGTACTGTAGCATGGGATCCTACTCCCTCCTGCTGAGTGAGAGAGTGAGAATTTAATAATTGTAAAGTTGACATGTAGTGGCTCAGAACTGTTGCCACTTTCCAGCTGCCCCATTCGTCAGTGCTTCACACGGGGTGTAAACATTCCGATGTCACCACCCCCACTTGAACTCCAGGGCACAACCACAAAAACGTGCTATATTCAGGTAACTGTAGAAACAGAACAGCTCACTTTGTAAAACAGTTTTTGTTTATTGAGTCTTTTGCTTGTGCAGCAGCAAGATATTGATATTGATGTATAGTAGCTTTATTACAGGTGGTGGAACTGTCATTGTCGTCAGACACAATCGGTTGAATTTTGTAGAATTGTCACCTTTCATGGTAGAGTTGTGTATTGGGCTTCACAAGCTTTTGTATTTTCTAAAATCCTTTACAAAAGTTTATATTTTCAAGAATGCAACAGTCCCCAGTTGGTACATGTTAGAAAGTAAAAAAAAAAAAGAAAGTAAATGATGTTTTCGAGTGATATTATCCCAACATTTGAGGTTAAAGGTTCTATAGGTGAGGTGCCGTGAATGTGTACGTTTCACGCTGAATGACCATCCAGACAGTTGTTATAGATCAGAAACAAATACCAGACATGCCTAAAACACCGATGTTTACTGCCTCTGTTCTGTTGATGATTGTTTCTAATGTTGTGACTTGGTTTTCCAAGCTGGGCTGGTGAACAGAAAGCGCTCTGTCCTCTGCTAATGTGGTGATTAAGGCAGCAGGGTAAGTCTGTAAAGATGTGACCTGTGACTCTGTGGTAAACTCATTGGCAGGCAGGCAGCTTAGCTGCTGTTACCTAAACAAGGGCTTCCTCTTTCTGACGGATTCACCTTAGAATTTTAAAGATGCGTAATACACATCTGTACCCTACACATTTGCGTATCAATTTTGAGACCTGTAGTTATTTGCTAGCTTGTTTTGACTGAAATCAATCTTCTAGTTGCCATGGGCAACCCTGTGTATTTTGATAATGTGCTTTCTTATTTGTCAGGTCATCAAATACAGAATATGTTCTTATAGTAAGTCTGTTTAAATGCAGTACAGTCTCATTTTATTATAAAATGAAAGACTTGTATAAATCTTAATTTGTGTACTGTAGCTTGGGAAACAGTTTTGGACCATGAAGGGCTGATTATACCAGTTTCTCCTTCCACCAAAGCGCTGCAGGCTACATCCACTGTTTTTGCCCTACTGCGTTTTATTCAGGCGATTGTATTATTGTTCTGATGGTGTCATGGGACAATTTAATGAAAGTAAAAGCTTTGCACAGCTGTCATGTTTGTTGCTGCGGTTTTCTGCTGTTGTTGTGTTGAGCAGGTTAAAGGATTTCATTAGTATTCTTGGAGGTTTGCCTCTTTTACCACCTGGTAACTTCCAGACAGAAATACTGTTCAGTTAGATATGTCTTCTAAGTTCTTGCACCTAACCCCAGAGTCCTGTAACACATACCTGTACTATTTACAAGGAACAAGCAAGCAAATAACATTATATTCACTGAGATTTTCAAAAATGTTCTCTTCCTCAAGTCAGTTGGCTTTGAAGAACGTAACAGTAGCAGGACCTTGGCCTCCAGCTCTCCCCCACTTCAACTACCACTAAATGATTAGGCTGCTTTCTGCCAGGGCTGTTGGGGTGTTACACCTCATACCGAGACACCAGGTTCCTTCTGCTTCAATACACAGCAGAGATGATTATAACTAACTGTTTGGTAGTTGAGATTCATGTCATGTTTTATGATTAGAGTCTGCTGATTATTTTTGCATATTTGTGGTAGGCTGCATGTGTCCAGCAGCATTAAAGCAAAACAGACGCATTTACTACCTTTTTTCCACGTTAGTTGACAGATGAAGTTTCACCTAAATGTAATATTACGTTAAAAATGCATGTAACATAACTTAAATCCATTTAATGCAAAATTAAAATGAGGCAGCATATTTGCAAAAAGCATTTATAATAGAACTAAAAGCTCCAGAGTCTGGGCTAAATTACACCAAGATAAGTAGATGATCACAACATAGAATAAATCATGGTACCATGGTAACTAGACTGGAAATATTTAATCCTACTTTTGTGCCACCAAGTCAAGGACAAATTCAACCAGGATATCGGGAAAATCCCAGCTTATTCCTTCTTTATCTTGGTTTTGTGCAACACCCCTCTGGTTTTAAGAAGAAACCATGGAAATGGACCACGGTCAGCAACAGGAGCTGTGAACTTGTGGCACCATGAGTAGATGACCCAGTGGAGGTCCCAGGTGGCAATGTTTGTCCTTAGTACAGTGGAGGGCAACAAACAGGAAGTGGGCATGAATATAGGGTGGGAGAGTGGTGGCCAAGGTGAATGCAGGGAAGCCCAGGAAGTGACAAATAACTGGTGTCATGGGATCATAACACTAACGAGGCTGAAGTTGACATGTGATTGAAATCTAATAGACATCTTCCCATCTTTGATTATTTTGATTTAGAAAAGAGAGTTTCACTTCAGCTTCACATCAGTTTATTTACAGTCGCAAGAAAAAGTCTGTGACCCCTCTGGGACTACATGGATTCACAACAATAGAAAAACACAGTCTGCTTAAAGTATAACTGCACAAACATGTTTTTATTGAACATAACATGTAAACAACCAAACGTAACCTGTAGGTGCACAGGTTTCAACTGTATGTAGCACCAACTCACAACACTTTACAGGTTTAAGACCGCACAGAATTAAAAAAATACAACTATATGGAAACTCACATGAGTAAATATAATTTACCTTTTTTATTTTAATTACATCATAATACTGTAGGAACAGTGGAGGATAAAAACTCCTTTAAACAGAAGAAGCTTCCAGCAGAACCAGGCTCCAGGTGGATGGCCATCTGCCTCGAGTTGAGATGAGGGATGTTAGAGAAGGGAGGAAAAAACAGCGAGCAACAGAACCCTGCAGGGTGGTTGGGCCAGCAACTGAATACTGGAGGCATGCAGCTCTGTGTCAAAACAAGTTATGTGTGTGTAAGTGGCTAGAAAGAGGAAAGGTGAGGAAAACAGAGGAGCTCAGTGTATGAAGGAGGTCCCCCAGCATCTAAATCTGTAGCAACGCTCTAAGCTTTACAAAAAAATAAAGCCTAATCCCTAGTTTTAAAGCAGAGAGGGCGTCTGCTGCTAGAACCTGAACTGGAAGCTGGTTCCACATGGAGGAGCTTGGAGCTAAAGGCTCTGCCTCCCGTTCAAAGCTCCATGAGGCTTCACCTGCCCATTCCTCCTAAATTCAGTCCTTGTTTATGGTGCTTATCACACCATTGGGTGACATGGTTTGCCCTTCCTGGCTGTCATCCCTGTTTCACATTTTCAGTTTTAACTTTTGTGTATGTGCAATCATAAAGTCTTTAAGAATCAACAGGTGCTACATTTCTTAAGCTGGTGGCCAGAGGGCTGTGTGTGTTTATGCCTCTGGTTGTATTACTGGTGATTCATGTGTGATGTCAAAACTCAACACTTACTGGATGTTCCTGTTTCTTTGTCTTTCTTCTATTTCAGGTTTTTCGGGAAGCTAAAGAGGGAGGTGACGCAGAGTGTAGCAGGACTTTGCTTTTTTCACTGTCCCTTTTGTTTGTTCCTCCGTAGAAGTGCTTATCATTACCACCGCACTGAAACCCATACTGTCCCCATGCAGCTGCACTCAGTGAAACCCTAATCCCCACAAGAAGGCAAGGAGCTCCCATTGCGTTACATTGTAGAGCTGGAACAGTGTTTCGTCCTGGTCGGGTGATAGGCTCCATCTTGTGTCTTCATGTTTTGGGGGTTCTCTGGTGCCCCCGCCCTCTGTCGACCCCCCCCAAACATTCTGCCACTACGGCCGGCCACACCAGTCGTCTGGTTGCCATGCCGACGGAGACACTGGCTTCAGCCCTGCCAGATAGCAAGGCCTCTGGACCTGCAGCACCATTCAGTACCCCTACAGTACCTCTTCGCATTCTCAACAAAGGCCCTGAGTACTTCAGGAGACAGGTACTGTTGCACTGTTTCGACTTGGCTCCACATGTATAATTAGATATTAGATTAAAGATAACTGTGACATTAATAAAATGCATGATCAGCCGTGGCTCGGAGGTGCAGACCATTTACCATGATTTGCCAAGAATGACCTAATGGTAGGTAGTCAGTATTGAAACTAATTTATTTTTTATCAAACATACAAGCTGAAATTAAAATTGATTTGTTGATTAAACTAAAAAGTTTAAAGTGGGATTTGTTGGGTTTGCTATATAGTTTTCTGTAAGGCCGTAACCATGCTTTGTAAATTGCTTTGTGATGGTACAGTTTGGCCTCCTGGCCTGACGGAGGCGCTTTAGGGTTTGTTGGCTTCTGTAACCGACCTCTGCCATTGAATTCATTCCGTGTTTCATGCGTTGGACTAATCATGACCACCGCATACACCTGGATTCTGCTCTCAGTGTATGAGGACTTGTCAGACTTTAATTCCTCGTTGGTTTGTCCGTTTTGCTGTTGGTACAGCAAAAAACATTCTGCATTTGTTGTTGAGGATTTTGTGTTTCTTTGCCTCTAACATAACAGGGGTGCTTGCAACAGAACCTGTTGGTATGTGTTGCAAAGCAAACTATTCCATTACCATCCAGTCCACATCCAGCTTCCTTGGTAGTTTTTCCAATTGACTGGCTAAGAATTTGCCACATCTGTTAGCATAGTTTTACTAAATGAACATTCTAGTCTTCTCAAGAGCAGCTGAGCAGCAAAGGCAAACTCTAGTGATTCAATGCTTTATCCCAATTGGTATTAATGTAACTTGACTTCCTGTCCATTTATTTTTAAATAACACTTCTGATTTTCTATTGTCCCTGATATCCTGCTTTACCCATGTCCTTGGTTGAATTCCCCTGTTTCTTGTTTCTATGCCTCCAGTGAAAACCCACCTCTCCTGTCATTTTAACGTTGCCAGAAAGTCCGAGCACATCTCCTCAGACATCTAGCCGTCCTGTTCATAGCACGTCCACGTCATGCGAGTTTTACAGTATGCCAACAAACCAAGCCAAGACGATTTTGCCAAGTTCATGTATTTACTCAAGCGCTTAAGGCAAAAAAAACAAAATATGTTTTATTCAAGTGTTCAGGCCAAGTATTGTTTGTTGTTTTGCCCAAGAGGAATCTGATGTTCAGGAGCTCACATTTATTTTCTTCAAATAACTTGTATTCAAGTGTTTTTCACTCCGGATTCATGCCGTTCACACCGGCAGTAACCACCAGAACATTACTTTGCCATCCTCTCACCCTGATCTTGTTTCTCTGATGTCATCCACCTTTGCTCCTCTGTTACCTGTACTCGTCACTACCTACATACTTAGCAGGGCCTGTTAGTGAGAAAATCAGGTTTTCCATTCCATGGACTCGACTGTGTTCTAACTGTGTTTTTTTTATTTTTTTTTATCATGGAATTCAATTGAATTCATTCAGTTTCATTTATATTGCACCAATTCACTACATCAGTTATCTCAAGGCACTTTACAAGTAAGGTTTTAGACCTTACACAACTAAACCCAACAAATCTCACATAGAGCAGCTTTTAATTGTAGCCAATCAATGAATAGTATATGTTAATAGCAACAGTGGAGGAAAAACTTCCTCTATAGAGGAAGAAACCTCCAGCAAACCCAGGCTCAGTGTGGGAGAACATCTGCCTTGACCGGTTGGAGTAGTAGTAGTAGGGATAGAGAAGAGAGAAAAGAACACAACCACAACAAACAAGCAGCAACAGACACAGGCAGGATGGTTGGACCAGCAACTGAACACTGGAGACACACGACTCTGAGTCTGACGATACCTATAATGTAGAATTGGTGCATCTTACCACCTCAGCGAGCATTTCACCAGTTGATACCTAATCACATCTGCAGCTTTGTTAATATCAATCACGATTTGTGGTTCAGGCTAATATTTGGTCCTGAGTATGAAATGGTTCCACCTTACATATCTAGCTATCACTCAGAGAAGACGAGGTTCCTGGTAAATCAGTGATTTACATGACGGTTGCTCACTCTCTTTTCATGTGTTGGTCTTTAAATAAACGTGTTAAATCTCAAATTCCTGCTTGACCGATTGGCAAGTCCTGTGTTTAGCCTGTCTGTTTTAAAGTCCCTTCAATTCTAAGCTTTGCACCAGAGTGAGCAGTCAGAGGTGAAGAAGGTGTGGAAGGGGAAGGACCATCAGTGTCATCACAGTGCTACACTAACTACACACTAACTACATATACTCCCCGACAAAGTCTTGTCGGAGTTGTAGGAACAACGAATTATAACTTGACTTCTAGTTGATCATTTGGAGTAAGAAGTGGTTTATATGAAAAGTAAAGGCCTCTAGATTACACTTATTCACACAAAATAAAATCTCATCATGCTGTGATTTTTAGTTATTTAATTAGGACAGAAAGGTCTGAATTTACTTAGACAAAAGTCTTGTCACTTAACAGAAATGACAAACATAAAGTCATGATTCAGTGGAAAAATCATTAATATTTAGTATGACTCCCATGAGCATGGAGGACTGCACCCATACGTCTTGGCAATGACTCAAATAACTTATTAATGAAGGGATCTGGATTAGCAAAGAAAGTGTTCTTGCAGGACTCCCAGAGTTCATCCAATTTTTTTGGTTTCGTTTTCAATGCCTCCTCCTTCATCAATAATGTGCATGTCTGGTGACTGGGCTGGCCAATCCTGGAGCACCTTGGCCTTCTGTGCTTTCAGGAACTTGGATGTGGAGGCTGGAGTATGAGAAGCAGCACCATCCTGTTGAAGGATTTGCCCTCTCCTGTGGTTTGGACTGTAAATGGGCAGCAATAATGTCTCGATACCTCAGGCTTTAGATGTTGCCATCCACTCTGCAGATCTCCCGCATGCCCCCATACTGAATGTAATCCCAAACCATGATTTTTCCTCCTCCCACCGAACTTGCCTGTTTCTGTGTGAATGTTGGGTCCATGCGGGTGCCAATAGGTCTTCTGCAGTGTTTGCGACGACTTGGATGCAGTTCAATAGATGATTTGAACCAACAAACGGTCCTCTTGAACAGTTGCCTGACCTGGGCCTGTCATGAACTTTACCAGTTTCTTCAAATCTTTTTGTCTGTATCTTATCCTCTCCACGTCAAGTGGAGAGGATAAGATACTAGATACTGATACAGTATGTCACAGAAGTGAGTTCACCCCTCACATTTCTTGTAAATTGTTCTTTTTATGTGACAACACTGACAACATTGCAGCAAAATGACACTTTGCTGCAATGTAAAGTAGTGAGTGTACAGTTTGTGTCACGACTCTTATTGTGAAGAGCTCCGCCGGACACTCTCTCACCACCCAGTTTTGGTTGGGGTGAATAAAAACGACTAGGACTAAGAAAAGCACTGGAATCCGCCTGGTCCTTCCCATCACAGGTACTATCCCTTGATCCATGCCCCCTCAAACGTGACAGTTTGTATAACAGTGTAACTTTGCTGTGCCCTCAAAAAAACTCCAAACAGCCATTAATGTCTAAACCCCTGGCAACAAAAGTGAAAATGTCCAAATTCGGCCCAATTATCAATTCCCCCTCCCTGGTGTCACTTGGCAGCGTTACAAGGTCTCAGGTGTGAAAGGGGAGCAGGTGTGTTAAATTTGTTTTTTTATGGTTCTCACTCTCTCATACTGGTCACTGGAAGTTCAACATGGCACCTCATGGCAAAGAACTTGCCGAGGATCTAAACAAAAGAATTGTTGCTCTATATAAAGATGGTCTAGACTATAAGAAGACTGCCAAGACCCTGAAACTGAGCTGCAGCACGGTGGCCAAGACCATACAGCGGTTTAACAGGACAGGTTCTACTCAGAACAGGCCTCGCCATGGTCGACCAAAAAAGCTGAGGGCATGTGCTCAGCGTCGTATCCAGAGGTTGTCAAACAGACGTATGAGCGCTGCCAGCATCGCTGCAGAGGTTTCAGCCTGTCAGTGCTCAGACCATACACCGCACACTGCATCAAATTGGTCTGCGGGGCTGTCGTCCCAAAAGGAAGCCTCTTCTAAAGATGACGCACAAGAAAGCCTGCAAACAGTTGAAGACAAGCAGACTAAGGACATGGATACTGGAACCATGTCCTGTGGTCTGATGAGACCAGGATACACTTATTTGGTTCAGATGGTGTCAGGCGTGTGTGGAAACCAGGTGAGGAGTAAAAGAAAAGTGTGTCTTGCCTACAGTCAAGCATGGTGGTGGGAGTGTCATGGTCTGGGGCTGCATGAGTGCTGCTGGCACTGGGCAGCTACAGTTCATTGAGGGAACCATGAACGCCAACATGTACTGTGACATACTGAAGCAAAACATGATCCCCTCCCTTCGAAGACATTACATGATACCGACCCCAAACACACTCCAAGACAACCACCGCTCTGCTAAAGGAACTGAGGGTGAAGGTGATGGACTGGCCAAGCATGTCTCCAGACCTAAACCCTATTGAGCATCTGTGGGGATCCTCAAATGGAGGGTGGAGGAGAACAAGGTCTCTAACATCTACCGGCTCCGTGATGTTATCATGGAGGAGTGGAAGAGGATTCCAGTGGCAACCTGTGAAGCTCTGGTGAACTCCATGCCCAGGAGGGTTAAGGCAGTGCTGGAAAGTAATGGAGGCCACACAAAATATTGACACTTTGGGCCCAATTTGGACATTTTCACTTTTGTTGCCACGGGTTTAGACATTAATGTCTGTGTTTGGAGTGTATTTTGAGGGCACAGCAAATTCACACTGTTATACAAACTGTACATTTACATTGTAGCAAAGTGTCATTTCTTCACTGTTGTCACATGAAAAGATATATTAAATATTTACAAGAAATGTGAGGGGTGGACTCACTTCTGTGACACACTGTACATTAAAGATGTCTGCCACCTCAGCAGTGGACTTGGTCTTCAGGCTCTTGATGATCAGCACCTTGGTCTGTGGTTGAATCTTTGGCATGCTGTCAGGTCAGGATTCCCTTTAAATGAAGGTTGGATGTGCTGGAGTTCTTCTTCTACATTGTTAGTATTTAATTATGTTCTTAATTACAATATTTGTCATTGGTTGAATTCTGACAAGACTTTTGTCTAAGCAAATTCAGACCTTTCTGTCTCAATTAAATAACTAAAAATTACATCATGAGATTTTATTGTGGCTAAATAACTAATCTAGAGGCCTTTACTTATCATATAAACCACTTCTGACTCCAAATGATCGCTGTGATCACCCCACTGTAAAATAGGGGGCGCTCAAAAACACACCAGGGTTGGATCAAACGGCCTTGGTGGGTGTTCCATCCAAGCAATGAACACGTGTGGGTCTATGATGAACAAGTTCATCCAACCGTTCATCTAGATGAAGCGTGTTGTGATTTATCGTCTGTCTGCGTCTGTTTTATCTAACCCTTGTGTGGTTTTTGAGCTTAGAGCCTCCTGTTTTCATTTTGACCCTTCGAAGGTTGCACCAGGGTTAAACAACGAACCATTGACCTCATGCCTATGCCTTTCATTTTCTCCCCACAGTTTCCCCAGTCACATGTAGAGTGAGGAGCTGTGGTCTTTATGTGATACTATTAGTATTACCGTCATCAACGTGGGGCTTGAGCATTTCCTGGATGGCAGTGTTTGTGCATTGTTTCACTGTCGCTGTGTGTCATATGCAGTAACTCATAGAATCTTTTCTCTGTCTCAGGTGGAACCTAATCCAAAGCGCCTCAGTGCTGTGGAGAGACTAGAAGCTGACAAAGCCAAGTATGTAAAAAGTCAGGAAGTTATCAACGCCAAGCAGGAACCGATCAAGCCACCGGTGCTGAGCAAACCCCCTGTCAGTCAAGCATTCCTGTCGAAGAGAGGCTCTGGGAAAGTTGGAGCGGGAAATGGAGGAGGTGTACCTTTCAAAGCATCCAATAACAACGCCAAATCAGACACATGTGCCACAAGTAGCACCTTCACCAAACGAGAAAATTTAAATCTGGAGATCCTAAAAAATCTGCTAAACTCTTCGTCCTCTTCAGGAGCTGGAGCTGAAGCACTAGGAGGAGGCCCTAAAAGTGCTGTGCTGCTGAGGTCATCAAGGGAAATGTCAAGGAGTTGGACACCGTCAGGGTAAAATGAGATGCTATGCTTTGTGTTGTGTAAATAGGTGTCATGTACACATAAGACAGTCAGGTTCATAAGCAGTGGAACTAAGATATGTCCACTGTACACCACCACAATCACGTTTAAAATAAATACTCAAGGTTTGGGTCCTTATGCATCTACAGTATGAAACCGCAATTTTGGCAAACCGTGACCGTAGCTCTCTGCACTATATGATTATTTTTATTTGCAATTTCTTGTTGTTGGCCCTGGTAATAAAGCCCTGTGCGTATTTTTTTTGGGAAGGTCTACTGATACTTGTTTCAAAAGACACATTCTGAAACAACACGGTTGTTGGTGTTGCATTTTTAAATGTGCAAATAAAAGAAGATCGGAAACAGTGTGAACAAAATACGATCCGTGCTTGATACACTCAATACAAAGTCATCCTAAATCATGAAGGAACATGTGCGCCACTACTTTATGGCAGTAATCACAATTACCTACTGGCAACATGTTTCATAAATACAGTGAAAATGCTTCTGTACAGATTTGAGCTATCTTTAAAAACAGTACATACACAAAAAATAAAATGTGTAAAAAGTGTGATGTACACCACACATTCTGATGACGTAATGATTAATTTATGATTTAAATTTTTGGAATGCAACAGAGCATGTGAAAAGACATCAATCACATTATTTACGTCAGAAGTCATCATTTAAATACCTTACTCAGCCCTTATGATATAATGCTTTTCATTAATACGAACATAAGAAACTGGTGGTTTTACGTGAATGAATTTATGATTTGCATCACAGTTGCATGAAATCATGACTTTATGTTTCCCATCAGTATAAAGTGTTCATAAGCATTCATACAGCTGTCTCTTGACTGGAGACGTTACTATTTCCTCAAAAGTCACCACTCATCCATGGTTTTCCGAACGGCTGTATTGTCCTTTCCCAATGCTTTTCATATCTCCTGATGGGTTTATTGTGTAACCTAATAATGGCCTGCTTCATTTCCATACACACTCCTTGGATCCTAGTCCAATTCACCGATTCCAAATGGAAATGAACACTTAGAACCACCTCCAAGCCTCATATGTGCTGTTTGGCCGGACCGCTTGCAGTCAGCTGAAAGCTTGCGCATGTGTTGTTTAATCACTGTGGTGGTGAACAGTTGGTTTTCTTGCCTATGAACCTGAGTGTACATTACCACTACGTTTTTCATTTTACTGCTTGGTACCAGTAGATTACATCCATGAAAACAGACACATTGTGAATAATGTTTTACTTACTGTTTATGTGCTTTGTATTTACACTGGAATGTTGTCTTCCTGCCTACACAACTGCATAATACCTCTGCATCTTTCTGCTCCTAGGTTGCCTTTAACCTACCGATCTACAATGACACTTAATGAGCAACCACGAGACTCCACTCCCAGTCCGAGTACCTCTCACTCGCTTCGATCCTTCTCTCATTCCTTGAAGGTACCTCCAGTAATCAGCGGAGGGCGTTGCAGTCCACAAAATGGACGAAACCTCAACCTCAGTAGAGGTGAAGCAGGCAAAATTCTCCGCTCATGCTCCCCGCTTCCACCTCTGCTTACCTCCCACTCATCGTCTGACCTTCTCCGACTGTGCAATGGCAAACCACTTCAGACCACACGCTCAAGCAGCTCTTCAGCTCCACCACTCGCTCCAAAACCCAATCTTGCCTCTCTCCCTCCTCCGACACTTTCCTTGTCGCTGCCTCCTGCTCGTACTACTTCCTCCCCTTTGCCCTCTGACACCTTTCAGTCGTTGCCGTGTGATTTTGGAGACTTATCAAATTCTACAGTTGACGCAAACTTGGATCTTGAACTCGGTTCATCTGTGGCTCGTCGGTCGTCGCTACATAGATCTAAATCAGACCTATCAGACCGGTACGCCCGGGCTGGAGCTGATGTGGAACGGTTTTTCAACTACTGTGGCCTCGACCCTGAGGAGCTGGAGGCAGTTGGTCCTGAGAGCTTTGCACGAGCCAACTCAGACATCGTCAGCCTGAACTTTCGGTCAGCGTCCATGATCTCTTCTGACTGTGACCAGTCGCTGCGCTCCTCCAACGATGGGCTGTCAGACGGAGACAATGATGAGGACGAGGAGGCTGGAGAGCGTGTTCCATATGGCATCTCAGCTGTGGAGCGAAATGCCAGAGTCATTAAGTGGCTGTACAGCATAAAACAGGCGAAAGAGATGCAAAAGGTTTCACATGTGTAGGACAATGATGCACAAGCTGGCTTATATTTTAGACTGGACCACATGTTCTCATAGGTTTAAAGACTTCAGTCCTGGGTCTTAACAGAACATTTGTGATACATGGATAAATCAACTGTCTGACAGGTCTAAGACAGTGTATAGCTGAGATAATCTCAGAACCAGACAAATGAAAATGAAGCGAAAACTGTTTTCTCTGTGGGTGCAGTATAAACAATGTCTGTCAGTTTGTTTGAGCCATGGAACGAGCTGCACTTCCTGACAAACTCAGCTCAAAGAATGCTATTATCTCTCAGAGGACATTTTGGTTTGTCAAATCTTTCACTTAGGCTAACTATTCTATTTGGTATAGCAACATTTTCCTACATAGCCTGCTACTGTAGTTGCCCACTGCAGCTACATCTCATAACTGTAAATTGATAACTGTTATTAAAGGTATGAACCTGAGTAGAACACAGGTGCTCTACAGCGTCCTCTATGATCATCCCAGTCCTTCCAAACTTCTGGTCAGCCATCCCTGTCATCAGAACAATCCCAGGTAGATGCTTACAGAATAAACAGGTCATGCTGTGGGTCTTTGTTGTTTTTTAATAATTACATCCACTTCCTTATAGTCAGAATTGGACAAAGAAGTAACCAGTACCAAGGAACTGACAGGTTCATGAAAACACTAGGACCAGATGCATCATAGGTTGTTACAGTGCATAATATGTTTACAACACATAAACAGCTATGGATTCAAACGGCTGTTTACAATAATATTTTATTAAACCCTGTCAGAAAAATATTATTTAAAAAACAAAGAAAAAACTAGTCATGTGTCTTCAGTGAGATGTGTTTCAGTGTGTGTGCGTGCGTGAATTCATCCATGTGATATAAAACAGATGCTTGACTGTTCTGGAAGATGGGTAAATAAACGTGTAAGCTGTGCGTGTGAACTAGCGTTTCAATCAGACATATTCTTCACTTGATGTATTACAGTTTTTCTAAATTACTTTGGCTAATTTTCCAAAACACATTTAATATTGTCTAAGCTGTAAGGGCAATGGTTACAGTTTGATCCAACAACAAAACTTACAAATGTAAAATGTTTACAAAATGTACTGTACAGTAGGAAGTCACACAAAACATTTCATTTGCATTTCAATCCCAATGAAAGTCTCTTATATTATCATTTCAACCATTTCTAAAAACTCAGCCGTAAGTGTATGTGAACATTGCTGTACATCTGACGTGTTCCTTGTTGTCTGACCTAACCAACTAAACTCTGCTGTGCTGGTGGCCCAGTGAGTGGAATGTGTCTGCTAACACCAGACATGGCCGCTTACAATTTTTGATTGCTGTTGTTATAAGATTATAAGACCTTATTGGCTGAGAATGAACAAAAGACTCTAGATCACTAAGCCATATACGTATGATGTTTGTTTGCAAGTATTTGTAGATTGTGCAAAAGACTAAAACAATGCATTTTCCTTGAGTTAATGAGAAATTCTACTCCACTGTGAATGGCAAACTAATTGTTCAGAGAACTGAGCTTACTGTTTTTTATTTGACACGTGAGCCAAAGTGATTGAGAAAAGCTGATGGTGAGGAAGCTGTGCCTTCAATCAGCAACGTCAAGACGTACTTGGCTTTGTTGGTTGCTATGTATTTGCAATAGCTGACTGTGGTTCTTTGGGCTGTAGAGAACTGATAGACCAGGCAGGATGAACACAAGTCACTGATAGTTCATCATAGAGAGCAACACAACACTCCAATTGTTACTTGAGCTTGACACCAGCCCCTGTATTTTGGTTTCAAAAACAGCACAATGTACAAGTGAGACAATAGGAACAAACAGGTGGGAGGTTTAAGGTAAAGCAAGACAATGCAGGTGAATAAAATGATCTCAAAACCTACCATCATGTCAACAACAAAACCAAATCCTTCTTGAGTTCTGTGTTCTTTAAAACGATCATTCCAAGAGCCTTCTGTTCTCTTTCAGTATTTTTTAGGAAAAGCCTGTTAAATGCATAAGGTGTAATGAATGATTACTGATGCCCCTTGGTGCGTTTTACATTTTTGTGTTCTGTTCAGGTGAACCCTGGTTTGTTCGACCATTTATTTAAGCTTCTTTGAGTGTAGTCAACCCACACCAGTCTCCTAAAAAGATGTTTCTGCTCAACCAAACTGTCATCGCAGATATGGTATGTATGTGGAATATAATTGCAAACTGAGAACATTTTCTATGAGCATAATGAGAATATGCCATTCTTCATCCCTCACAGAAAGTTTCTAACCAGACTTTTTGGGGTCTGCTTATTTTTTTTTTGCCTCATATAGACTATGTGTCTGGATCTCCCATTGCCTCTAGCCCCTCTGAACACCGCTGCAAATATTAGTATTGAATGACTATTTGTTGTTTGGCATGTTTGGTTCATTAAGCTGTTCTGATTTTAACCCTCATTTCTGAGGTGCTTTTTGTTTCTACTAACCACTGCAGCAGCTGCCACGTCCTCATCACACCACATCTCCCATCGGTCCCGGATACTCTACATTGTTTTCACCATATTCCCTTACTTCAATGAATCTCTCAGTGAT
This sequence comes from Macropodus opercularis, assembly GCA_030770545.1. Lineage (NCBI taxonomy): Eukaryota > Metazoa > Chordata > Actinopteri > Anabantiformes > Osphronemidae > Macropodus > Macropodus opercularis. Next base: position 1,542,575 of record CM061105.1, on the reverse strand, counting down.
GCGTTTACATGCACTCGTGTTACCAGGTTCCTCGGATAATCAGGGTTTTTTAGCCAGCATGCGTAAATGTGCAAGCAGAAGATCAGCTGACTAAGAGTTGAGAAAGACACCAAGACAGTTAATATTCTCTGTCTGAATTTTTAAAAACGCACAGTGTTTACATGACGTCATCTAGACTCTTAAGATTCTAACATAAAGTCAATTCTAAAATCTTTTTATCTTTGATGTTATCAAATGATTTTGTATTATTTTTCAAATCATCAAGGGTCAGAGAGAAATTGCAGTTTAAATTCCAGATGTGGTAGCACCACAAGAACCAGGCTCTGCGTTCAGGCATGCACACCCGCTCCCACACTCATGCTCATGCTTACGTGATCATGTGTTCATTCACTTATATACCCCCAAAGGCCACTCCTGGGAATCCTCAGCTTCGGCCCCCCTCCGTCCTTGAGGACCGGTGGGCAGCACAGCTCCCAGGCACCGCCGGCCCCACGCCAGACCCAGCACAGCAGCCCAGCCCTTCCAGGAGTTGAACTCAATCTGAAAAGAGTTTAGTTGTGAGCAAGCGGACAGTGCGTCTACGGTGGTGTACTGTAGTGTAGTGGTGGTTGTTCTTTTTTGTTTTCCAATTCATAAGGACTATTTTTCTTCAGAATATTAACTTTCTCTTTGATCAATGATGTATAGTCTTGGGTTGTTCTGGGCTCTGTCTTCAATCCTTTGCCTGCTGTCGCCTGGAGAAATTGCAGCCGGGTACGTTCATCCCACTGAAAATGTTCAGTAAGCCAATAAAAGACCATTGACACTAATGTCTTTAATAGTTGTTTGACAGCTATCCTGTTAAAATTATTGTACCAGCATTGTAGTTGGTACAAAACATGTCACATTGGATCCTCAGCTGAAAAGCATTTAGCTATAAAATGATGTATGTATGAATATGGCTTTTAATACTAAAAAGATGTCAGCAATGGTAACATGACAAGAGAGTATTTGCACTGTTTGCACTTGTTTTTTCAAAGCCAGAGTCTAACACAGACACTAAGTCACCGGCTGTTCCCATCAAAGCAGCAGCAGCCTTCCTGGCTCAGTAACTAAGGACCGTGGATGACGTGCTTTGAAGTATGACGTGGCGGTCCCCGATTGGTCTACTGTGCTTCCGCGATCCCACGACCCGGAAAAGAAACAAACTTGATTGTTTTGTGGTGTTTTTTCAGCGGCTGTTGTCCGGTACGTACCTGTCTACTGCAGGCAAGAGAACCGTTACATATAGTAAACATCGTCTCTGTTCGTTAACGAGAAAACAGAAATCTTTACCGAACATTAACGCGTTAGTTTTGTGGCTAATGTTGGTGGTAATGCGGACATTGATTCAGTGACAAATGAGTATTAGTATAGGATGAGGGAGAACAAATGCAGTGAACACGTCGATGTCAGTAGCGACGTGAGGACTGACGTCGAGGCTCCGCAGCTACTGTCTAGTTCTCTGGAAATGCGAAATAATAATGTTCCAAAATGAAATAATCCGTTGACTAACACAACAACTTGAAAGATTCCAGCTCAGACGTTTTCCAGTGCGCATGGTCGAGATACTTGGAGTAATGTGGAAGAAGAGTGAGAGGAGATACAAGAGAGAGAAACGAAGTAGGAATCTGTTAATGTATCATTTGAGTATTCAAAAATCTGGAAAACTAAAAAGCGTAGTTATTGTGTCTAGTGCCTAAACTAGTCAAAGAGTAATGGGTAGAGAGGTAGAATGTGAAAAACCATAGTGTTGTAGCCACTTTTATTTTATTGCCTTATATATTCACACACATCAGGAATACCCTTCCATGAGCGAGTGTACACGGTCTGCAGCAGTGCTTAGGTAGGTTGGAAGCAATGTCTGTGTGACCCAGGCTTTCCTTCATCCCACAGTTCATCCTGGTGCCATGTCCTCCCCAGGCGAGTGATATATGCATCCAGGCATCCATGTGATGCAACAGAAGAAAATTCATCTGACAGAAGGTGTGATCCTTGAGATCGAACCACATAGGCCAGTCTTTGTTCCCCATCCATGAGCCGTGGCTGCTCACGACACCGGTCCCCAGTTCATCGCTGCTCTTTCCTCGGAGCACTTTTGATAGATACTGACTACAGCAATGTGGGACTGAGCTGTTTGGGAGGCGCTTTGACCCCTTAGGCTACTGTCAGATTCACAAATTCTTACACTTTTACCAGTTTATCAACACTGAGGGCAAAAGGTTCACTTAATATATCCCAGCCAAAAACAGGTGCCATGATGAAGACATAATCAGTGTTATTCACTTCACCTGGCAGTGGTAATAATATCATGCCTGGTGTTTGTATTATTTTTATTGTTAACATATTCAGGGATAGATGCATCTAAAACAAGAAATAATTTAATAAAAGTGTTTATTATTGTGGTAAATGGTCTGCACTTGTATAGCGCTTTTCTACCTATTGGTACTCAAAGCGCTTTGACACTGCATGTCATTCACCCATTCAAGCACACAAACACACACACACACATTCACACACCGGTGGCAGAGCTGCTATGCATCTTAGGCTGACACACCGGGGGCAACTTGGGGTTCAGTGTCTTGCCCAGGGAAACTTCGGCACATGACTGGGGAAGCCAGGAATCGGACCACAGATCCTACGATTGGTGGGCGACAGCTCTACCTCTGAGCCACTGCTGCTGAGCCATTGCTGTTTTAATTGTTAAATAAATCACAATTTGTTAGTATGTACAGGACAGCCAACCCTCCACCATGTTACCCTGCAGAGATGAACTCAGGTGCACTGGAGGAGGATACCTTCTCTCATTGCTGTCACCTCCTCTTGCAGCAGTCAGAACAACTCAGAGATGGATGGAGTTGGGAATCGGTCCAGGTGAGGAGGTTTGAGCTTTCACTCTTATGATTGTAGACAGACCTTGATTGTTGTTTCTTATCAGGGTTCACAGGAGGGATACCTAAGGAAGACTGCTCTCAGGTCAGCCATCATTAACTCCAAGCCCGTCTGGGGCCAGGAAGGATCTACGTATGATTCTGAGGAACACAGTTGCTGTCAATATTCATCTGATCAACAAGGATCAGAGAAGGTGAAAGATTTAATCATATTCTTTTCCTTTTTTATTCCTATAATATCCTTCCTATCACAGAATTTCCAGTTGCATTAAAATACATAATTCATATTTTCGTAATAAGTTCCTAAATGAGTCTGTTTTGGAGTAATTACGGATACTGAGCTGCTAATCATATAGTGTCCACTGTCTCTTTGTCTACAGTCTGTGCTCGTTGATGAAGATGATGGGGACTGTGTGGTGCCAGGAGGCAGCAGCCAGTTGCTTCAGTATGAGTACCACATCCTGTACGCCTGCAGCTACAGCACCCCTGTACTCTATTTCAGAGCCTCCACTCTGGGTTAGTCCCATGTGAGACGATCTGCGCATACACCCATTGATGCTATGTAATGACTTTTAGAGAACCTCTCCTTTCACGAGAGAACCCAGTCATTTGATTTCAAGGACAGACATTTTGCAGCACTTATGTTTTTAGAGCTAATATGATAATCCATGCTCAGAAAGTAGATAATAATTAGATAAACCATTTAAAAATGCATCCACATTGTTTTGTATTTTGTAAAGGATGAAGTAAAAGACGGTATTGTGTCATCTCATGACCTACAGTGGAGCTCAAAAGTTATTCTGCTTTTCAAAATTATTATTTGTCTGCTCCTTATAAAATGACAACTTTTGTTCTGAAGCATCAAACATTTAACAAGTGTAAAGAAAATGCCATGTAGTAAAGTGGGAGTCACTGCATGCAGGTCAGAAGTGAACAGTAACCTCCCTTCAGCAAATGGTAACGACAGCGTGGCTGCATTAGCTATTAATGGAAAATAGACTAAAGAATGTACGGCATATCAACACAATTTTACAAGTTTCCTCCTTATAAAATCTTGAAATAGTCAGAGACATAATGAACATCTCAGCTGTTGACAAGGGGTGGAAGTGATCCTACCAGTCTATGGAGCTACATCAGGAGTGGTGAAAATGCCAAAATGTCTAATTCATGTGGTCATTATCACGACATATTAGCTTGGCCAAATATGCAGCATGTTGTCAAACATGACACTCAATAAAGCTCTAGCCAGTTCAGGTTTTGGATGCTTCTAGCACAAAGTGGTGCAGGTAACCAAGTCCTTTGTATTGTCACACCAGAGCATAAGGTCTGTGTGTGTTCTCATTACTTGATGTTTTGCTTGTTTTCATATGTTAGAAGGTAGAAGTCTATCACTAGAAGAGGTCTGGAACCATGTTCATCCAGACTTCAAGGCTCGGCTTCATATGAGTCCCCTTAACACAATCAGTCAGCAGGTAAACCCATATAATTGCAGCTGTCTGCATTATTATTATTATTATTTTTGAAGGTCCACTGAGTTCTTGTGTTATGGTCTGTGTGACAGGAGCATCCCCTGCTGGGCCAGCCTTTCTTTATGCTTCACCCCTGTAGAACACAGGAGTTCATGAGACCTGTGCTGCAAGCAGCTCAGGAGCAACACAGGTGAGACTTTAATTTACTAATGTGTGTCGATCCTAAAGCGAACTAAGTTAAGGTTGTAACTACTTTTGCATAATAATTATTTTATTATTTCTTAGCATGATGCCCTTGACTCTAGAAACTGTACTTGACTGTAAAATGCAATTTCTCCACTGTGGGACTAATGTTTTCTTGCTCTCATTCTTATTTGAGCTGTCTCTCACCTCACATAGTGCTGTTAGGGTCCAATCAGGTTCATGTTCAACTGTGTGTGTCTGGGCAGGCCAGTGAATTACGTCCTGGTGTGGCTGAGTGTGGTTGGACCTCTAGTGGGTCTGGAGGTTCCTCATCAGTACTCCACGCTGCTTCACCCTGAAACTGAGCAAAACTGAGGCGGCGGACGCTCTGCTTCACAGCATCTGCATGGGGCTATAGGTTGTCTTTCTTAACTCAGGTACACTAACCACGCACACACTTCTAGTTTACCTGGAAGAGTGGAGGGATAAGCAGCAGACACGTTTAGCTGCTAGTCAGCTGCTAAACAAACACCAGGAGAAAATGTCATACCTTCTCAAATACATGCGTAACAAACACGTGTATGCAGCTGTTACTGTTCTTGTTCCATCAGTGAATTGCTATGCTGCAACACTGTTTTTACTGTGCCAACTGCTTCACTTACTGAAGAACAGCAACCAGCTGAACGTAAAGGTGCCAGTAGGTGGCACTGTTTGTGAAGAGACATTAGGAAGCCACAAGCTTACCTTAATTAAATTAAACATATTCCAGTGATTTGACAAGTGTGACAGAAAAGCGCCACACTTCAAGGACAGGGGTTCACTCCAACCAAACACGGCCACTGAAGCTCCAGGAAAGACACGTAAACTAATGTGCTCTGGCCTATGGGTGCCGCTAAGCATTCAAGCTGCTGTGAGCAAAATAGTGATGGTTTGACAAATAGCCAGAAAAAAACAAGCCTTTACAATGTTATTAAGCTGTTTATCCTGCATAAATTCAGGGTCCATGTCCACACACAAATTAGTCGCAGTGGGCTTAACATATGACTTAATGAAGAGGCCCTATATGTTTTTGGAAGCTGTTTGTAATTGAGCATCAAATGTGCACTGCATGCTTGTATCTGAATATTAATCTAAAACCTCAATCTTTACTATACCCCCACAGCGCAAGGCAAAGGTCATGGGATTCAGAAACCGCATTCCTCTTCTCTTAGGCAAGAATGGAAACTTAATTCTGAGACATTTGGCTGTGTTTGTTACATGGGACAACTCATTTTACGAGGGGTTTCCAGTCACTTCCAGCAACTGGTGTGTATGGTCCAGTTATTACAGTGTTAGATGGCAGCAGTCCAGAGAAAGGGACAGATGGAGAAGTCGGTAAACTACTTCCCCCTGCACATCAACACTAAGACAAGGCCAAGACATCACCGCGTGTGAAGGTATTCAAAGCTGCTTGGGAGTCTCACGCATGGTGTCTTAGAAGATGATATTACAACAGTTCTTTTTCCATCACGTTTTATCATTTCAGTAAAGTTTTGGGGTTTTGGATATAGTTGATTTTTGGACTTCTGTATGGTCTTAAACATGTTGTAAAGTGCCTTTTTGTGAATTGCTACTTAAAATAAATGAAATTAAATGAAATTGATTAAGGCGTGGCTTCAGATATTTGAAAGGTGAGAACATCATATCAGACACAAGCAAGAGTGGCAAGAGCTGTCCCAGTGGGACATGTCCAGCCCGGAGGCACAATCCTCAGCCTTGTTGCAGAGGCGCGTCACCCAAGACACACGACATCCAGAGACTTGAAATTCTTCGGATGTAGCTCATCCACCCCTGGGCCTTGCCACTGAGGCATTTATTAACTAACTGACCTTAGCTTAGGTGATAGTCCCCCAGCATGGCCTCCCTCGTCTTCTCTGCCTGCATCCCTTACGTCAGGGCTCATCACAGGGTCTGGCACAACAGACACCAGAGACCTTACAGCTAACACTGGAGCCACATCAACAGGCAGAACATTTCTCCTGCTGTATAGCCTTTAATTATCACAGTAAGTCAGGGCAGCAAACAAATCAAATGCAGTACGTCAATGGCACCTTCTTGTCTTGTGACTGGGACGGAGTCTCTCTTACTTAACCCACTGCCATGTAACGGTACTAAGATTCCCAAGAAGCCAGTTTAGGCTGATGGATAAGTTATATCAAAGGAGATTTGTTTCCCCACACTCTTAGATAGACTTTCTGGACTTTGCTTTGATTACAAAGACATACTATATGTTTTTCAGAAGGTTTTGTTTGGGACCATGGAATGTCTCCCATTTGAGTTACAGCTGGTGAAGGACTGCATTGGTTGGATCCAGAGCTGCCTTCAGTCGACAGTTCAGTGAGGCCAGAGTCTTGGATAAATATTTAGACAATTTATTCCACAACACAAGCGTCTACGCTGTGTGGATGTGACATGTGACATGGAAATGGTCTTGTCATTGGTATAGTTCTTTTCTAATGTAATCTTTTGTTCACCTTGCTCAATGCAAATACTAAATACAGTACAAGTCCATCACAAACACATGAATAACAGTTTCTCTCGTTGTGGAGCAGTTGGAATAGAGCATGTTTAGATAAGCTTTCGAAATAGTTTGCCTCCCCTGAGTTTAGGTGTGGAAAGAGTTTCAGCTGCAACGTTCAGTGCATGAGCTCGACGTTTCAAAGGCTTCCTTACAACTCTAGCGCCAGCTCGGCCCACATTTGTTGAGAATTTGGGGCCAGTTGTCGCAATGTGAATTAGAAAAACCAAGTCAGACGATCATTTAGAAACAATACGGGACGTGTGTAGCTACAGTACACATTCATCAACACTTCTAATCTTCCAGTTTTACAAAAACAGAACTAGAGGTTTTATAACATTTTATTTTTGCTTTTAATCAATAGGAAGCATTTTATTGCTAACAACTGTTCTGGGGAGTGGATCCTCAAGCAGCTGGCAGCTTATGACTAAAGATTACAACATTCATTCCAGAGAACAGAGCTGGACAGTCCTGTGTACGTAACAGACTGTAATGTGATACACATGGTTGTGTAATGCGTGAAAAATGACGAATATGTATCAGTAAGGGTGAGTGGCTAGGTGAGTCACGGTTACATTCCCACTGCACACATTACACTTTACTATTCATGAACAAGCTCTCATACTTGTACCAGTAAACTCAGTCAGCTTGCACAGTAAGCAATGACCAGGACAGCAACGAATACCAGAACGTTTATACATTCATTTAATTCAGTTTACGCTTTCACAATAAAACTCACGTCAAGACACTTTATAATGTAAGGATAACGAATGCACAACCCTCTAGAGCTGGATCGTAAAGCTAGAGCCCACTCACCAAGCCCTTAGCTACAGCGGAGAAGGAGTCTCCTTTTAATGGAGGGGATGGACAACCATCTGCCTCGAGAAAGCACAACAGCAGGGAAACAAGACAAACTCAATGACGTGACGCCATGGAGATGTGTAAGTGTATAGAAGGAAGAAAGGCGACATCATACAGTGGGGAAAAGTATTTATTGGATCCCCTGCTGATGTTGTAAGTTTGTCTGCAAGACTGTAGAGCTGCCAAAGGCTGAAATGGGCTAAAGGTCCATCAGCGAGAAGCTGGGTGAAAAGGAGAGAACAGCAAACGGAAGCAATACGAAGTAATTGGCCTGCAACACTTCACCTTATTTGGTCAGGATGATCCCGAGCTGAATCCTCTCAGTTGTGGATCCAGGTCTGTGCATCCTCCACCCACCTTGAAGCGGCGATGGCAGTGGTAGACAGCAGTACTCGCCTCCTCCCCCGTGTTTATTTAACCTGCTGTGTTATATGCACCTCTCACCTCCGTGCAGCAACCATCCACCCATTACCATCAGCGTGTGTCTGGTGGTTCGTTAAGGCAGAGCACGTCACACCGTCACAGGGCAAACAGCAATTAAGTAGGAAATACACTTGGGCACCTTTGTTTTTACAAATAATGATGATACCAAACAATTTCCATGTCAGTTGTTTACACAGACATTGTTATACTGAAAGTAATTAAATCAAACTCCAGATGTTTGCCTTTAGGTCAGGTTTTACAACCGGCAACAGAAGAATGTGTCCTCATGTGACTCAGATGTCAGGCAGTTTCCACAGGCCAGCACGTGAGTTGTGCTTCTCCGTCTCTTTGTGTGGGCCTGAGCGTACATGGTCCCTGTGGTGTCTTGTCTGACTATAAGGACAACAACTAACAGTGAACTAGAAGAAATGCTCCATTCGAACAGTCTGTTGCGTGTATCATTATTCTGCAGTGGTGGAGAATGCAGCTTATGAAATCAGTCTGCCCAGTGAATGATGTGTGTTTGCCTGCGTCTCCTTCACTTCCAGCCTCCTTCTCCTCGCTCTCTCTCCTTCATAAGCAGGTCTGCAGGGCTCCACCCCTGTGCCTCTTCATCCTCAAAGTCATTCATCAGTTCCAGTCTTCTGCACCATCGCCCAAGTCCAGCTTTCACAAAAGACGTTTCCTTTCATACTTTGGAACCTTGTACAGAGCAAAGATATGCTGACAAAGGCGACCATTTTAAATGAAAAAGTATGTAATCAGCCAATCACGACCACAAATACACACACCACACCTCACTAATGCCATACTTAACCTGTTTTCATTAGCCTTCACTCCTCACTGTTGTAGAAATAAATGTGTCTCTTATTCTCTGGTACCGTGTTATTGTCTGCTCTGGTTCCAGGGGAAGGCGAGCGTGTGGATTTCTGTGCTGCTTGGATTCCAAACTTGATTTATAACTATGTGGGAGATCTTGCTCTGTTCATTTCTTTAGCATAAGTACATAAAACCACAGCGTGTGCAGCCACACTTTGGAAACCTTTGGCAAATGGCTGCGGGGTGTTTACACAAAAACCTCATTTTGAGCCTCAGTGTATTTTTGTGGAGGCAAAGCCGAAGCAGAGGTCACGTGGTTTCTAATTACTACCAGGAGGTTTCCCTGAAATGACAAACACGGCTGCAATGTTCCCACAAAGCTGGGCCGAGATGTTGTATTGTTGAACTGTTCTCATGTCAACCTAGATGCATTTTAGTTGAATATATTCAACTACAGGCACAGACTTCCACAAGAACCTCAGATATTCACTGCCCACATTCCGACTCTCATGTTTAATGGGACCAACAGATGTAGAGCAGAGGGCAAACAGTAAATATAGTATAGTATTACAAGTATGCAATGTTAAACTAAGAGTTAATATTGTATAGAATTCATAGAGTATATACGACGTTGTGACCTCAGTAAAACCTGATGGATTCCGTTCTGTGTGCGTCTCATCTACTGATCTGCTGAGTTTACACAATGAGCAGCCACAACCGGGCGCATCAGACATGTTGAGGCGCTGGGACCCTCATGTTCCTGAGAAAGATTCAACCTAGCAACAGGGGTCCTTGGCAACGAGCAGGCATGTGGGAGGGACCAGCACAAAGAACAGAGTGGAACGCTGAGCAGTCAAACACATTTAAACCAGAGGAACATAACCCACAACCACTTTCCCAAGTTCATGGAAGCAACTAGAGGAGAGAAAAACGATTAAGATGGCATCTCTGAAAATCTTGTTTGCTGTGGGATTCGGCCTGTGGATCACCGCTACTGCAGGTAATAACACGGGATTAACTTACGTAACGTGTTTTCAAATTCTTCTGCAATTACATGTGCTACATTCCTTGAGAATTCATGCTTTGTCTCACTTCAGAATTTGTTTTCACGAGTACTGAACAAAAATATTGTTTATTAATAGAGAAAAAAGTTGTTAAAATTATCTAAAGACAAAGAGTTTGTTTAGCCTCTAGGCCAGTGAAATTCTTCTTTATGCTGTGGACATTTCAACCTGTTTTAAATTCTGTCCTTGCAATAACTGCACCAAGCCAAACGGGTCCATTCTTCTTTTGTGGTGCTTTTCCAAGCATTGACTAGCTTTCATTTGTTTTCTGCGTTACTCCCTTCAGCAAGTGAAATGTGTGATCTGTGGGTTTAACTCTGGGTTGACCTGAACCTTCTGCTTCCTGCTCCCCATGACATTTCATGGGATCGTGAACAGAAGTTTGCTTTCTAGCTTCAGCCTTTCCATCACGTCGGTACATCCTCATTTCTGATTTGTCACTGTACCTTCCAGTCCGGCCTTTGTATTCGTCTTACTAATGAGTGGTAGAGCCTCTGTACTTTTGTTCATGAAGACTTGTATGAACAGTAGATCGACAGGTTATTGTAGATTTTACTAATCATTGTTTCAAGGTCCTTTTTTAACAGCTCTCACAATTTTCCTGTTGTCGACTGCTGTTATTTTCTTTGTATCTACTTTTTCACATTTGACATTTTAATAGTTAGAATTAAAGTCACAGTAATTTGTTTCTTACATTTTCTCACTTTTACCTAGATAAATATGGTTGTCCCAGTACGATTAATGTGTGTGACTAAGTCATTAAGATACATTTTAAATGTACAGGCATGAACTGTCACAGTCCTGATCCCAGGAGGCCCCGTGTCTGTCCCTGTGGTGTCACGTTCTCCCTCCTTACTAATCAGCGATTTCATCTGTTCGTTTCTGTCTAGTTTAGAATTTAAGCTCCCCTCCCACGTTCCTGTCTTCGTCAGTGCTGATGTTGGTCTCTGTTACTCCTGTCCGGTCCGGTCCGGTCCGGTCCGGTCCGGTCCGGTGTGCTCCTTGTGTCATGCTCCTGTCCTGGTTTGTTTAAGTGTTTTGATTCTCAGTTTCTGTCTGTCTGAGTTTTGTTCATACTGAGAATTAAGTCCTGCCTTTGCAGCAAATTTTTCTTGATTTCATTACTTACCTGTGTGTGTTTAGTTTTTTGTGTAAAATATTAAACTATATATTTTCTATGTCTGTGGAGATTCTCATCATCCAGGTGAAGTTGTGTAAAGTTGAGTCGTGGCTACTGGACTTCTTCTATTTCGTAGAAATGTTTCTCCTTCTGTCCAGGAAGCTTCAGTCTGAGGGAAGTTGGTTCAGGCCACAGATTCATCCTCCAGTTAGGTTCCACTTCACTTAGAGAATGGTCTCGTTGTGAACAGAGGGCTGAGGTAGTGAGAAGGTGAGAGCTCTCCACCACGTGTCTCCTCCTCCACCATCACAGGGTGGTTAGTGTGTCCTTCATGGTGAATCTGGATCTTCCTCCATAGGTGACAGGGCAGCCTGGTAGATGGAGGCAGGTTGTGTCTGAGCCTCCACCTCTGTAGAGAGAGGAGCCGTTTCTCTACATGTGACGCTGCTCTAACGTTCAAACCTCCTGTCTGCTCTGTCCACGTGGACGTTGTTGTCTTCTGTGGCCTTTGTCTTCTAAGTGGAGACACTGACACTGGTCCTGACGTGTTGCTCCTCCTGTGCTGGTTCAACCTCTTGTGTGATGGCTGCTTGGTTTCACCACCGTATCGTTCAGAGACTCTTCACTGCATTGAACTGCAGACTCTATGTTGCTCCTCTTTGGTGTCGGGTCCTTTGGCTGCACAAGCTTCTGTCTCAGTGTGTTGGTGGGTTTGTGTTGTAGTTTCTAAAAATCCTTTTGAGCTTTTCAGAAACTCCGGCCATGTCAGGAATGAGCAGGTTCTTCCGTTGGCTCTGGGTCTCAGGCTGTTCTGTTCCTTTTCCTGGGCTGAGCCTTGTTGAAGGCCCGTCTGGGGCCACGGGTCCTGAGATCTGCCCTCAGATGCAGGTTTTCCTTCTTCCTGGCTTCAGTGGAAGTGGGAATGAAATCAGCATGTCAGCACGTTCAGACAGAAATTTAAACCTTTGACAGTTGAATGAAAGTGAAGCGACAGTGTCTTCTCAGTTGGAACTGAGGAGGAGACACTGTCGCAGGAGCAATGTGCTGTCTCCACCTGCCTAAATACTGTATCTGTACATTAGTGCAAATTAGAATCATAAAGCTCTGACCTACGGTGTATCCCACAGGATTTCCTATTGGATTAAGGTTTGGGGACTCGCTGGGCCACTCCAGGATTTGCTTCTTCTTTGTTGCCTTGGTCGTGTGTTTTGGGTTGTTATCATGCTGGAATACCCATCCACGACCCGTTTTCAATGATTTTGCTGGGGAAGGAGGTTCTCATCCAAGATTTGATGGTACATGGCCCTGTCCCTATTTGTCCCTTTACTGTGGCGCAGGTGTCCTGTCCTCAGAAAAACACCCCCAAGGTGTTTCCACCTCCACGTCTCCAATCATTCAGATGCTTCTGAATTCTTGCTTTCTTGAGCAGAGGGACCTTGCTGGCGCTGTACAATTTCAGTCGTTCACCCAAATGAACCCAAATGTTCTTAGGAATTTGTCTCACTGTTCCAACACTTTTGGAAGGGACTATCTGGGAACATGAGAAACAAGTTGTTACGGCCCAAGGCCTAGTGTGTGTGTGTGTGGTTTCGTGAGTTGCCATTTTCTTTGGGGTGAACTATGTTTTCTCCTGTTTTTGGCATTCATGTCTTTTTGTTCATTTGTTTTCGGGTTGTGGGACATCAGAGACTACTTGTTTGTGATTTTGGCCTTGGCTCACCCTGAAGAGAGTTGCATTGTTCCATACACTGTATATACACCGTCACTCAGGGTTGCACATAATGGTTATTGTGTGGTTTGGGAGAGTGGATTTTGTTAGAGCGTGTGCTACGCGCCATACCTAGACGGGGACGTAACACAAGTGGCTAAGGAGGCGGTAGAGGTTATCTTGACTAGAAAATATTTACAGGTCACAGTGAATAAATGGAAAAACAGTTAATTGGCTTTCACCCACAGATACAACATTTCCCAAGGCAGAGAATGTCCGTTGGATGTCTCTGGACTTTAAAACCATCCTGACGTGGACCAGTGAAACATCCAACCACACCTACACTGTATATTATTCATGGTGAGTACACATGCACGACAGTTTCTGAAATACAATGTACGATAGCAGGAGCAGAATTGCACATAATTAATAATGTCATATGTTTATGTTACCTGTTTATATTTGAAATAACTTCTGAGATTCTGCAAACATCACTGCATATATAGATAAAGCTGCAGGAACTAAGACCTCTAACACTGATGAGTGTTTGAGTTTAAACTGTTCAGATCCAACAGAAGAAGAAGATACAGGGCAGGGCTCAAAGCAGACTTTATGAAAGCTGATAGCGTCACTGATGTTGTCAGGCAGGCATGTGTCAGGAAAGGAACACTTCCTCTGCTGGAACTCGTCTGGAGGCTGAGCATGTGGGTTCTAGAAAAGAAGCCTCCGTCATAAGCCCTCAGAAAAAGTAGCCTCCAGCCACCGTGGTGATACCAGCTGCACTATACCTGCCCTCAAAGAGAGCACCAGAGGAAACAAGGAGCCATGGGTGGAATGGGCATAAGCCTTGAGGCTAAGCTACAGCTTCCACTGTACATAAAAACAAGAAAATGGAGACTGAGAGCCAGGGAAGGAGCCGAGCCCACAGAACCAGGAACACGATTATACAGCTTACACACTTCAGAAACACAGTCTGTCTGATGGCAGCACATTTTAGCTGGAGACTAACTTTTGTTTGTGTTGTTATGTGATATCAGGGATAATAAAGACTGGCACGAGAGTGAACACTGCATCCTGACGTCAGTATCAGAATGTGATCTGACCAACAACCTCAAAGCACTTGACAGGTAGGAAACACCAACCTCTTACTTATCAACAAAAGTGTTTTATAAATGAAACAGTGAAAAATATTAAACTTGTTTTGGTTTCCAAATTGACACATTTGGCTTTGATGGCAGTCTCTCGTCATATTTACGGTATTATGGTGAGGTAGTAACTGGAATGGTTTTCACCGGCCTGTCCTGCATGGTCACCCTGAGACAACGCTTGTCTTCTCAGCAGTGTTTAGGCAGAGCAAGCGTGGTTAAGGTCAGGAGGAAAAGAGCTTCCTCAGGTTAGAGCCCACGTCAATGCTTCCCAGAGGTTGATTCATCATTACTTCAGAGAAAATTAAGCAGCTCAAGAAATACAAGGATAAAAAATCCAACAGAGAAAATGACGGAGGCGGTTCCCGAGTGTGTGGTTCCCACTGTGAGGCTCCTCGCTGCTCGTACTCTGGCAGGCGTATGTGTCACTTGCTGTTACTCAGGATTCTACTCTGCTGTTAGCGTATGGATTCAATTTCTGTTTGCATCTTGTTTGATATCCCTTTTTTCTTGGTAGCGACTCATTTAATTGCGTTTGGTTTGTAATAACTTCCTAAACATCTGCTAACATGCATTTACACGACTCAGCATGTACAGGACTTATTGTTTGCTGTTTCAACTTGCTGATTTTAATCTAAACTATGTGTTTCTGGGCCAAGCAAAACCAGGGCCTCCAAAATAAAACAGATGAGTTTGTCAAAAACATTTTCGATGAGTCAGGGGCAGCTCATCAACCCAACCATCGAGTGCTGCATTTTAGGCTGGTGTTGCAGTAGTTGTTGCTGCTTCTGTGGTTGTGTGGCTGGAGAGGAGCACTGATGAACACACGCTCCTCCAGCTGGTGTCACAGAGCCAAAATGACGACTAGTAACACAGGTAGAGCCCCCTAGTGGACAAACAGGGTCATGACACCTGAAAGGCAGACGTTTAATGTCTCTCTAAACGTTGGAAACACACTGATCTGTTCTTTTGGTAATTTCTCACCCATTTTTCAGACATTCAAATTTTTGTTTGTTGAGTGTGACCGTGTTATGTCAGAGTTTTACCACTAAAGACAGTTGCATTTTGATGTTAATTGTTGCGTCAGATTTCGATATTTCGATTTCGATTTCGATTTTCGAACTTCAAATTATTAAAAATGTGCTTCATTATGAAAAATACAAAGCTTTGTCACGTGGATTGTCAAAACATTTTGGGAAACATGAGATGTATGTAAATGTCTTTCTGTTGCACAGGTCCTACTCTGCTGACATTAAAACAGAACCTTTGAATGTGGACGATGACCCGGAGGAGTTGCCTCATACTTATACTCCACACTTTAACCCCTACAAACAAAGTAGGTACCAAACACGCACAGGTTACGCCTTATCTCTGGTGCTGGCCGGGACATGGACGTTTCTTTTTGTGTACGCCATGACTGCTGTATGTTAGAGGAGCGAAATAACCTATCGAAAATTTCAGAATGTAAGCAACTCAGTAAGACTGACTGGATGTCTAATCACCCCTGCTAATCTCTCCTCTTCTCAGGCAACATCAGTGCTGCTGAATTCACTGTGGCAGTTGTGGATAAGAGCAGAGTAAGGGTCAACATCACAGACCCTCTGACCAGCATTCACAAGCTTGGAAAGCAGCTCAGCATTAGAGACGTTTTCAGAAATGACCTGAAGTACAAAATCAGCTACTGGAAATCTGGAAGTACCGGCAAGGTACAGTACTGAGCTGTCACTGAGAGATGTTACTGATCTCCACATCCATGGATGGATATACACTAATCAGCCAACAAAACCAACTCAGTTCAGCTTAATTATATATATATATACATATATATTCACAACAGCAGTTGAGCAGCGGCTCAAAAGCTACAAACTACAAGAGAAAGACATGGAGGCATATTAGTAGATAGAAACCAGAGGAGCTCAGTGAATGAAGGAGGTTCCAGCATCTAAGCCTGTAGCAGCTGAACTAAGAGATGGATCAGAGGAACCAGAACCATCTGGAACCATCAGCTTTGTCAGAAAGGAAGGTTTCAGCCTAGTTTTAAAGCTGCTAGAACCTGAACTGGAAGCTGGTTCCACATAGAGGAGCTTGGAGCTAAAGGCTCTGCCTCCCGTTCTACAGGTAGAAACTCTAGGAACCACCAGTAGACCAGCTCTGAGAAGCAAGGTTCTGTTGGAGCAGAAGGAGCCATGAGGTCTAAGACAAGATGGAGCTTTATTATGAAGAGCAGGACAGAGAAGCTGATGTAGGAGAAATGTGACGTCTCTTCCTGAGTCCAGTCAGACTCTGGCTGCAGCGTTTGAATTAACTGGAGGCTTTTAAAGAGTCATTGGTTCAAACTATGAGCAGGGAGACACAGTCGTCCAGCCTGGAGGAACTAATGCAGGGATTCATGTTTCAGCATCACTCTGTGAGAGGATGCTCCTCATTTTAGCAACATGGAAGTAGGAGGTGGAAGTAGGAGGTTTAGAGATTCTATAATGTAGGATGTAGAGGAGAGAACTGGGTCAAAGATGACACCAAGGTTCCTACAGTAGAACCTGAAGCTAACGTTATGTCATCCAGAGAAACAATCTGATTCAATAATGAGTCTCTGTGGTTTTTATCAATTATAATAACCTCAGTTTGATCTGAATTTAGTTGTAGGAAGTTATGAAGTTTGACTAATTGGTTTGTTTCCTCTGGTCCATTTCATGGACAAATATAACTGAGTATCATCTGCATAGTGAGTGTTTCCTAATAATATTACATAGAGGAGACATGTAAAGACTGAAAAGTATTGGACCAACTACAGAACCCTGTGGAACAACAAAGCTAATTCTTGTGCAGATGGAAGATTGATCATGAACATGAACAAATTTGAATCTGTTCAACAGATAAGACTTAAACCATCCCAGTGCTTTGCCTTTAATCCAACGTCGCTAAATCCAATGTCTCAGTCTCTGTAGTAGAATCTTGTGATCTATGGTGTCGAACACAAGAGATTGGTTGATTTGATTTAATATGGACGTGCAGATGAATGGAAGAACTTCTTTGAGTAATCTAGTTGGGATTGAGTCTAAAAGACAAGTAGCTGATGTAGAGTTAATTATTAGTTAACTCAGTCTGAGAAAGCGTCAGAGGACAGAGGCCTAACCAGCAAATCTAAAGCTGTTGGATCTGCAGATTGATTTATCACATCTGTTAAAAAGCGCTGATGAATTCTTTCTCTAATGGTTATGATTTTATTAGTAAGTTTATAACCACTAAGCCATTCACAGATACACTAGATAAAACATTGATAAAAATCAGTAGAATAAAACTGCTGAAGAAGCTTTTTGTATCATTCTGTGAGTTTTCATTTCGACTGGAAGTGTACATCCTGTAAACGTGGTAGTCAGATCGTTTGAAATGCTGACCGTGAGTGCGGCTTCGTAACATTTCCTATTTTCACCTGACAGAGAGACACCGAATGTGACTCCAGTCTGGCAGAGGTGTCAGAACTAGATCCGGGAGTCCGTTATTGCTTTATGGTAGCAGCTTACATCCCCTCCAGACCCAAAAGCACCCAGCTCGGAGCCTGGAGCAAACAACGATGTACAGATGGAGACTTACAAGGTGTGTACATCTTCTGTACGCTACACTACACAGGAAATGGCTCTAGACAGCTCTTAAGAGTACTGAACATGAAGAAAATAACAAATGAGGACATCCAGTTATGACTAAAGCAGGGGTTAATACATAATTGATCACTAAGACTTAAGTACTTAATAAACAATAGCATTAATGTCACAAAAGTGGAAAAGTTTCCTTGTCTCCCCTGTCACACATTGAAGCTTCCTGTCATGTTTCATCCTGCTGTAAGCCACCGATTCAGTTACTTGTCTATAAGATGGCATAATAACACAGCTGCCTGGACGTGTCAGACACTTGTCCAGAGCCAGTAATTGAGTCGTTTAATGACTTAATAGTTGTTCTAACCGAATCTAATTCCCTCTGCAGAGTTGAGTATTGGAGCTTGGGTTGGTCTAGTCTTCAGCCTGCTCACAACCACAGTCATCGTTGTCACGGTGATAGTCGTCTGCTGCAAACGAAGAAGCAAACACAGCCACACGTCTCAAACATCACAATACATTTAATGTGTGTAAATGTCTGCTGTCAATTACCTGTTTCCTACTTTTCTGACTTCTTGTTATTTTCAGTTCACAGTATTGTTGCATCTACTGATGCTAGTGAACGGATTCGGTGAGAAAAGCAAACAACTGTGAGCTATTTGCTCAGCTGTTCACTTTATGTTTAATTTGTCCTGAAGGTGCAGATGCAATACTGTACAAAATGCTGATGTGAGGAAAATGAACCCAGACCATATTATAACCTCTTTTATAATGTTTAGTTCAACTGCACAATGGCCTGTTGGTCAGAAAAAAGCAAAAAAGAATAAAAACGAATAAATTATTTTGTGTGTTGCAATACATTTTAAATTAGATAGGTTGACACTGCACAGAATGACACTACAATTCCCAAAGAGTAAAACATGTAACTTAAGTGTTATTTCATTTGAATTCCTCTTATTGTTTTTAACTTCTGTGAGTTTAAAAAAAAGGAACTTAACTTTGACAAAGTTATTTTATAAATTATTTATTATGAAGATGTTAATTTAGCTCCAGAAAGTGTGGAGCTATACAATGTTTCATCAGTAACCAGTTTCAGCTCTTTGACCTTGAAAACAGAGTCTTCTGAGTTGTGCTTGGGACAATTTTGGACAGAGAAGCTTAACATATGCAAAGAAATAATCCCTCCCTCAACAGCTTTAGGCCGAGGCTGCCTCCAGTTTATTATCCTGCCTTTTCAGCTCCCCCCCAGAAAAGTCAAGGACACACTGAACATCCTTGTGGTAGGAGGAGTCAGTAGAGATGTGACTCACCCTCCTTTTTGTCAACCTAATGACTCCCTTCTGTACAGGTGTGAGGTAAAACCTATTTGTGGTCAGCCAGCTTTTGTCAAACTCATGAAGGTAGTAGTGGAAAGCATCGACCTAGGAAAGGAGTCCAGAAGGAATGACGCTACTGTACTGGCAAGAAGTTAGTGATTATATTCTGTTTGTTGTGCAAAGGCAGAGGTTCCCTAAAAACATTTCACTGGTGGATATGAGGAGATTCTAACCCCCCCTCTGTGCTAAACATCAGTGGTGAGAACGTTGCCATGATTCGCATAATAAAACCATAATCTTCTCATCTGGACATCTAACAGCGTCATGTTGATTGTCAGTGAAAAAATAAGTTGAAAATAATTTCAACAACACAACAGATTACATTAATTATATTTATATAATTTTTATTCCAACACAGATTGTTACAATTAGACAGTAACACATACATCACAAATAAAGGTACAACATAGGTTTTCACTGTTTTCAGTATCATTTCATTTATCTATGACTTGAAAATAAATGAGAAGCTGATACAGATGTAGCTCCAGCTCCCCAATATGCCTCTGAACATATTACTGATCTGACAACTGCTTGTATTTATCTGATCATGTTCATGTCTTGAGCAAACAAACAAATCAAATCAATGAATACATGTACAATACGAAATAAATGCATCTGTCATTAGAATAAATGTTTCATTTTCTTAACTTCCTATTTTTACAGGATTGCACAGAATAAGATCATTCAAGAGTTTCTACTGAATAAGACTTTCAATTGATTAAGGAAACATTCCGTAGACATGGCTTCGGAATGGCAGGATGTTACAGTACCTCACTAGAATAAGGAACATTGGTGTATTATGCATTAAAGCTGAAACTAAGTTATTCAATCATTAGGATCACTATTTGACGTTGACAAGAGTATATGGTTGCTCTGCCAGTAGACAGTTCAGAAAAGAGAAAGTAATGAAAACAGCATCAGATGAACTTACTGAAGTTCTGTCCAAAGCAAACAGAGGAGTGAAAACACGTTATTCAAAGTAATGTCAAATCAATAAAAGCATCGAAGATGAAACAAGTGTTTGCATAAATATTCATCCCCTTCAGAACAATATCTGACTGCAGGCAGAGTCTGTGTGGTTGGGTTAGGAACGCACATCGAGTCCTGCAGGTTTATGCCATTCTTCAAACGCTGTCAGGTTAACAGCCACACAGTCTGTATTGGGGTCTGGAGTTTGACTGAGGGTCTTCCCTGCTGAGAAGCATCCTCACAGCCTGACGCTGGATGTTCCAGATCACGTGCCATTGAGTGTTTTCATGACTTTCTCCTCACCACTCACTCAGATGCTGACGCTTGTAACTCCTCTCTCACTAGCTTCCTTGTTGCATGCTCACGCACATGTTTGTGAGGCTGTACGCCCTCAACTTCTTGATGATGGATTTTAATAAACTGAGAGTCTGACTTCCTTCAATGACTTGGTTGGAATATTCTTCTGTAATGGTTAAAGCCAGGAAAGAAGGGAGTGAATATGCAATATACACTATATGCAAACACTTGCTTCGTCTTGCATATTTCTTTATTTAATTGAAGTTGCTTTTTTCACTTTGACATTAATGAGGTATTGTTTATGCAAATTGCTAACTTATATTGACCATGACTGATACAATGTAAATCAAAGGGTTAGACAACCAAGGGATGAACACGTCTAAGCTGTGTAAACCTGTTTTTAGTGACCTTCAACGCCTTTAACTGAACATGTCTGATGCTATTATGCACACGGATGTTAATTGGCTTGGCACCTGCTTTGTTTCTTTCAAAATCAGCAGTCTAACGGTCAGACCTGGGCCAACCTGTTCATGTCTACCAGAATGACTTATTGGCGTCCTGGATTTCCACTAACCACTACACTATTTTGGTGAAAACGCATTTTTAGTGTAAATTTCAGCCACTGCAACTGCAAGTTAATATAATGTATAGAAAAACTCTGAAAGGCTCCTCTACCCTCAACAGGAGACAGTCGAACAGGCTGCCCTGTATCAGGAAGGGTTCAGGAACATGTTCAGAAGATCAACTTAAAGGACGTTTTAAGACGTATTATTTGTGGTTCAAATGTTTTACATCCTGGCCGTGCAACTCAACTCTCTGTTGGGATCGTAGACCATGTGTTAAGAACAGAGGAAGTATGGCCTACATGCAACAAAGGGCTAGAAATAGGTATGTCAGGTAATGTGTCTTATTTTGGAGGTACACAACCCTGCTAGATTCACAGCCACTTCATTTACACTGGATACAGCTAATGAACTTATTGCTGCAGGCGCTGCATGACCTCTAAGTTCAGAGATAAGGAACAAAGTGTAGAGGTTTGGAGTTGTCTGTTTGGTTTTCAGCCGTGATTGTCAAATATATAGTCATTGATTGCAGACTATAAATCGCTATTAGCGCGTATGAGCATGTCCCATTGTCTGTCTGTACGTGGTCCTGTGATGACAACCTGTCCAGGCCCCACCTCACAACCAAAGCGACAGGTGGCCCCTTACAAGGACATCACGTTCAGGATGATGGATGGAATTTAATCATGTGCTACTTGAGAAAGTCTCCTGTCACAATAGGCTGGATAATGAACTGATGGACGCCTATTGTTAAGAACACTTATGTGTTGGCTCAGTGGATCACAGCTGTGTGCACCTACTGCTAAATTATAAATCTCTGCTCAGATGAGCACAAATTAATAGAAAAATGTAAACAATTTTGGTTATGATCTTAATATTAGCAAAACGTCTTTATAATATGTATTGTTTTGATAAATAAAGTTAATAAGGGGCACCACCCTGTTTCCAGGGACTGAAAAATGTGGTAGTTACTAATTACAACAATATTGTAAAATATTATAGAAATCTAAATTAGTCACAATTGAAGGAATGAGTTCAGCGCTAGTCTGAACTGTTGCATCGCTATACACAGACAACAGAAACTGGGGACATTTTAGTCAGTCCTTACAACTTTGAAGAGCTGTTTAAGGGTTAGGATGTGGACAGTGAGTGGAAGTCGTAGATGTTGAGAGATGTGAAGATGATCAACTTTCGATGCAGTGGCCTGGTGATGCAAAATCTTCTCAAGTAAGAACGTTTTCGTGTGTCTTGTTCAATCTTAGATCAATATTCTAGTGCCCAGTTTTCTTTTAACTGTAAAACTTTGGGTCTTAGGCCTGATTGGGCTCATAGAGTTGCATGGAGGCTACTTTAAGGCTTGTTCTAGCACATGGCCTCTAGTCCCAACAACTGTTCACTGAGAAACTGAAAACGATTACACAGAATGAGAGAAAGCTGTTGTTTTGAAGTAAAATATGTTGTTCATATGCAGTATTCAGCAGGGATATGACCATCCTTGGAAAAATTGCTTGGTCAGTGAAATGTGTTCTTCAAGCTATTCAAGCAGGAAGGTCTGACTGCCTCATTTTAATGCTTCACTAAAGGGACAAACTATAGATAAACTATAAAGCAAAATGCCTAAAAATGCTAAACCATTACTATATATTAACTTTTATGAAGATGTTTAAAATAAAAAACATTCATTTAAAAATACATTTTAGACACCGCTCACGCTTTCTCTGCTTTTTTATCTGGTATACCAACATGTGTTGACTGCGAGCCTGCTGCAGGATTATGAATCCTTGTGTCTGAAGCGACATGGACATGGTTATGGAGGCCACCACAATTAAAGCCTAGACTGTGGAGCAGGCCGCTGCTCACTGGCTCATTGACTCCGCTCTGAGGCCACCTGTAAAAACCTAATCTCTCTGAAAACTGGCCGTTTTTAATGCTAACTTCACTTTTGTCTCTGTGTTATTCTTTTATTGAGTCAGTTTTATTTTATTTGATTTGATTGAGCATAATGGTTTGGGGGGGTTTCTTTGAAGACTAACATTCTGATTGTTTCATGTTCAGGGCAGGAAAATTAGGAACGTTTTGGTCTATCTGTTAATTTAATTGTGGGCATTTTATTTCTACTCTACTAATGTATTAGCTTCACCAAATGTCTATCTTAAAGCTGTGGATTAAACATCAGATAATCAATAAGTTATAAAAGATGGAAATGACCCACTGAAGTCTGATGTTTCCCATATGACAGAGAGATTATTCTGATTATTAGTTTCATACTTACACCCAGTTTAAACCTCAGGGACCCTTAGGCGTATTTTTCTCACTTTGTTTTTTAATTATTTGTTCATGCACATGGTATAATTTAATTTTTCTGTTGTAAGTGTGTACATTGTTGTACTCAGGACCTTACGTACAAAAAAAAATCTCCATTGAAACCCGTTAAAACTGCAGTTTTTGATC
Organism: Macropodus opercularis; assembly: GCA_030770545.1. Taxonomy (NCBI): domain Eukaryota; kingdom Metazoa; phylum Chordata; class Actinopteri; order Anabantiformes; family Osphronemidae; genus Macropodus; species Macropodus opercularis. The sequence goes on along the minus strand of CM061105.1, from coordinate 1,519,071 downwards.
CTACATAAATTAAAACAAAAACAGGGGTGATATTATATCTCATGATATCATATTTTTACATATATATACAAATGACATGCTCTTTTCCCTGGATGAATTTAATGACGGGTACTGCATAGTATGTTACATGTAAAGGGTCCCTGAGGGTTAGTCAGATACAGCCTGTTGTAGGTAAGTGTGCTGAACCCTGCTGCAGTCAAACACAGTTTAAAGTAGTAACATCAGTCAGCTCGCTTTGCATCTGTTCTTTAAAAGCCACATAACATTAAATAGACATGCAAAGGGAATATTAAAGTCAAATTCTTGAAATGTGCAAATGCGATATTTCCTCATATCAAGTGATTTGTGGAAGAGAGATGATTTGAACGGTATAGGTCGACTGTCAAACCTGAAGGACCTGGTGGTGCTACAGTAGCCTGCTATGGACCAGGGCTGTGGCAGAGCTGCTATTCTCACATGTGCTAACTGAGTAAAGTAACACAACTTGATTAGACTAGATTAGTGTATTTGTACTGTGTATGGTGACACGCTCATTACACAAGCGCTGCGGCTGGGAATTCTATTTATAATTTTATTTGGTTATAGTTTTAATTCTTTTTAAGTCTTTAGGTTGAAGCCGGTAAACTGAACATTTAACATAATGCCCAGTCTCTCTCTATAAACATGTCTGTGTGTCTGATGGGCAAACTGTAAAACACATGACGATACAATTATTTGTAGGGAGTAACTGCGTGCTTTAACACTTAATTCTACTTAAAGTGAACAGTGCCAACGTAAAATAAATGCCTCGTATACTAACTACTGTGCACACTGGCCATTCGAACATTTCTTAGTAATGGTTCAATTGTTTTCTGCTGCCGCTGCTCATTAACGTTTACCGTAAGTATAATCTAATAACCCCTCAAGGTGTAGTTTAGCATGCTGTCATGCCATCACTGGTCGAAGTTATACTGTATGTACAACAATGAAGCTGTCAGTGGTACATGGCTTAAGCTCAAGCCTTTCAGCCGGTGATGGCAGTGAACACTGCACCTTATAGTAACAGATGACTGAGATTACCTGGTGATCGCCTTCCATCCAGCTTGCACCAAAAACTACTAAATGACTAGACTATCTTAAAACCACAATAGCAGTGTATATTTTTAGATACAAAGTATTTATCAGACAAAGTCCACTTATCTACAGGATGTTCCAATGCCAAGTTTAAATCAAAATATGGGAACAGTCAAAAATGGTGCCAAAGAATAATTAGCTCAAAAGACTTGGTCCAAAGAAGTTTGGTGGCAGCTGATCTTGTAAACAAATAACGGTTAGTGTCATTGATTGACAACCATCATCTGGGGTAAACTAACAAAGGGATATGATCGTTTACTTAAGACAATCCTCAAATCCAACTTCTACAAATGACAAACGTATAGTAAAGCCATGACACAGTCAGGTTTCCTGAACAGTGTTGGGTAAATCAACTGGTACAGCACCACGGCATCATGGCGGACAAGTCAACAAACACAAAAACTAGACTTATTGCCACAATAAATGTCAAATGTCACCTCTTCTTATTTAACCATCCCTTCTTCTCCCATTGTCTGTTGTCACCTTTCACCCTCTTACTTCTCTTCTCTTCCTGCTTGCATTATCTGTTGCCAGTGCTGTCGTGGATCCTGGTGTCTTGGTACCACTTACATGACTGCTGGGAGTCACTTCAGGTCGATGCCCTGAGCCTGGGACTGATTCTTCTCCTGAGCCTGAAACACACATCAAAAACTATTATTATGACATTGTAATATTTATCTACATGAAGCCAAAAATAAACAGAAAAACAAATTGAAATGTTAAGTGGTTAAAAATTACAATCATTGTGGAAAATATGAGTTAATGAGAATGACAACATTTTTACAATTGTTGGCGTGTGTGAGGACAGAGGAATGAATAGTTCACTTGGATTCTTGAGAGACTGATGATTTATATTCTTTTACTGGATTAATCAAGGTCCACTGATGTATCAGCGTCCAGGTCCTTAACTTTCTGTAGAACCAGTATCTGCTTCTTCGAATAAGCAGAACCAGAACCAGAAGTGCCAGAGCCCTAGGAATGGCCCAGATCTAATAGAGCACCATTTCATTGCACTATTCAAATTGAAATACAGTTTTGGTTTGCACTGCACAAAAGCTTTTGACATTCGCAAATCTCCCATCGTGTAAACACTGCATGTACACGTAGAATGTGGATGTGATTCAATATGTCCAGATTAAAATAATGTTACTTTTAGTTTGAAATAAGAATAATAAAATCATTTGAGCTCTAGAGCAGAATGGACATGTCAATAGAAATGTCACCTTATCACAAAACACACCACACACAGGGTTTTTAAAAGAAATTCTGTAAGTAAGTTGGCAATTTTGGTTCTCTCATAAATGAATCATAAGATGAGGTTTAGAGACTTAATGTAAACACTGATGTGTTCGGTACGACCTAGAATGTCTGAGTTGCAGGTTCAAGGTAAAAAGGCTCAACATGTGAAAAGTTACTGAAAATAAAATCATGCTGACCCTTCATTTTCACATAATTCTAAGAGATACCCAGAAAGTTATAGATAAATAATCTATTTATATTTCCACAAAACTTATAGCTTAGAAATGTAGTAAACACCTTTTAAGAATCAATTTAATATTCAATATTTATAAAACTGAAACACATATTTGCTCTTCACTTGTTCCAGCTCAACTGAACAGGTACTGAACATCTAACCTGGTGTACATCTTACCCTGAGCGAGGGCCGTGGAGGCCTAACTGGTCTGACAGGCTTCGCTGGCGCTGCAACCGAATTTGCCTGTGATCGGTCCAGAAACTCCAAGTCATCAGCAACATCAGGACAACCAATGTATCCTCCAGCCCCAAACACCGAACCGAGATCTCCTTCCAGCAAGTTGCTGACAGCAGCACGGATGTTCGTGGTTCTGGTAGTGCAGGTACTGGTGCTGAGTTCCAGCACAGGCAGGTCTTCTGATGCCACGTGGCTGTCTGAACTGTCTGAACTGCTACTGTTGGGTTTGACATTGAGTTCTGGTTCCACAGTGCATTTGTTGTTGTTTCCTTCAGGAAAAACTGTTTTTGTCAGTAGGTCCAGTTCTTCCTGGTTGTCGTGACTTTCTAACTCTAGTGATTCTTTTTCTAGCATGTTCTTATTTTCGTTGTGACTAAAGTCCAGGAGTTCTTGGTTACTATCAAAATCCAGTTCGTCCTGATTTTCTGGGCCGGAGAAATCCAGCAGTTCCCAACTGCCATGGCTACATGGTCCCAGCACCTCTTGGTTACCACAGTGGCAAGGTTCAAGTCCTTCCTCACTGATGACAGTGGGACATGGTTCCACCACTTCCTGACAGTCATGAGAGAAAACCAGGGGTTCCTGACTTTCAGCAGTGATTACATCCCTGCTGACATGGCCAGAAGATTCCAACACTGTACGGTTTCCATTGAAGTACGAATCCAGCAGTTCATGATCATTTGGGCTACAGTATTCAAGCACTTCTTGGTTTCCATTGCTATGAGGTTGTAGTACTTCCTCCTTGCTATAATGGGAGGGTTGTACTTGCTCATTGTTGTCATAGAGAAAAGGGTCAATTGGCTCCTGCTTGTTCTGTTCACAGTAGTCCAGAACCTCCTGCACCTGCTCCTCAGGACTGAGCTTGAAGCCATAAGGGTCAGAGCCCCGTACATTTTGAGAGGAAGTAATATTAAATGCAAAAGGATCGTTTTCAGTGGATTCTAGATTCAGCACATCTTCATCAGGGTCCAAGAGTGTATGACTAACATGTTCTGGACTAAGTTTAAATCCATATGGGTCGAAGGAAGGTTGACTGCTTAGCTTGTAGCTCAAGTCAAAGCTAAGCTTTCTGTTTGGATCTGATCTATTAAAGTCAGGTGAGCTTTGGTTCCTGGAATCCTCGTGGATATCCTGACTGGAGCTGGCAGCACATGTGAGAGTTTGCTCAGTGTCAGTCCAGTCTGGTTGAAACAGTTGCTGCTTTTTGAGGTCAGCTGAAATAGGACTCACACCTAGGAAAAGAAAAACATAAGAAGTCAGATCTTTATGAGACTTTCAGGCAGCCTATAGAAGAAGTTACACAAATGTTACTCAAATACATTGCGAATCACCTTCTTCTTCTGTTTGTTCAGTGCTAGCCTGTCCTGCTAACGACCCCAGACTTTGTTCCTCCAAGTCATCAGCAACATCAGAGGGAGGGGAAATGTCCCCGAGGTCCAGCTCATACCCATTAGGGTCAGATTCTGTAGAATGAGTCCTCCATCCATGGATGGGTTGTGGTCCTAGCTCCTCTGAGGAGCTCTGAATGGGTTTAAATCCAAGAGAATCATCAACCTTCGTCATGGCTTCAAGGTCCTCAGTGCTATAGCTAATCTCTATGTCACTATCTTCCTCTGGGAATTCAGATTCAAAACACTGAGTTCCTGTGGAGGCTTTGTTTTCAGCACAAGACAGGCTGGTGTCCGCATCATCAGGGTTCACCTCTGGGAATAAGATATCTGCTGAAAAGGGGTTGCTGCCTTTGAAAGGGTCCGATGTAAATCCATCTGAAAGACAGATAAACAGAAGACAACTGCTCAGTGTAAAGAACAGTCCTTACTAATGTGCTACTTCAGTACTGACGTTGTGAGGCTACATACATCATCAAACATCCATGCGACCTTACATGATACGCTGCTCACAAACTCAGGAATACTTCGTATTTTGGAACTTGTGGAGTCAGTTAAGTAGCAGAGGGGCTTGTTAATGTTTCTGGTGCGATGACATTAACCACAGATGCACTAGAGGGGAAACAATTACATGACCTCCAAGTTAGTGGCGTGTGGTGACAGACAGGACAATGATGCCACCAGCTGGACGAACCGTTAAACACGGTTCACAGGTCACAGTCACGCTTCGAGTGAAAGCAAACAAGCTGAACTCAAAGTTATCTTGTCCTTGACTTACACTGGGAACCAACCCATGACTGGTGTGAGGGAGAAGCATCCAGTAACTTCACGAGGCTGCTCCCTGCTCAGGACTGTAGAGTTTGACTGATATTTGCAAACGCACAACAGGTGATTGTGTCCCACCTACACACACAAGTATGTCACAATCGTACGTATAACCATCAGTCTGTTATTTAGAGTTGTAACAAGCCTGGTTTCGTTATGTTTTATTATTATTGATGAAGGTTGTTTTAGCTCAGCTGGTCATTCTGTTATTATTTGTGTACAGCCAGTGCAGAAGTCATCCCTTCAGTTCTTATTAATTCTGACTTTTATAGAATTTTACAATATTATTGTCATTAGAAACAAAAGCTTTTATTGTGTTTGTTATGTGCTTACTCATACTCATATAAAGCTACACTAGTAACTAAATTATCAACTAAATCAGCGCCTCCTCTCAGGTGTAACACTAATTATCCCTCTATGGCGTTGCCCTCAGGCAACAAACCACTATTTTGTCTTTAGCACCGTCCCTTTAAATGAGCACATTTAAAGACTTGTTATAAGTCTGTGACCAATGAATCTAAGGAGGTTGTGGATTTGACCCGACTCCTTTCTGGCACCATAGCAGGCTTGGAGACACAGCGAGCAGAAGGTAAGATACATTTCACTTTTTAACATCTTTAAAGTCAAATAACTTTAAATAAAAAATATCAGCGATATGCAATATGTTAGGAAGCATAGTTGATTGAGAAAATAGACTTTTTTCCTTTATTTATATATAAAAATCATACTTTTTCATTTGTTGCCTCAGGGCAACATCATGCAGTTAGGCCACTTTTGTTTCAACAATATTATGCACATGGATGGAGATGTGCAAGTTTGTGTAGTTTGTACTATAATAGGTTTTTTTTACAGAATGTGTATTATTACTCACAGGAAATGCCTGCACAAACATTTTATAGGTGTAAGAAACACAATCAAGCACTTAGGCTCATTCCTTTGACAGTGAGGACAGTGAACTTGGAAACAGAGTGAGTGAGTGGATCCCAGAATAAGGTTTGAGGGACAGTTAGAAGATCAGAGTTCTGTCAGTAGAATAACATAATGTATGTATTGAAGTGTGTGCAGGTGTATATGTTTGCATGCATCAGTGGGTGAAGAGAGGTAATAGATATTTCTAATTTTTTCTTACTGTGTTTTTTTATCAGATAGCCTATCTGATACAAATGAGTCTGTGGATGAGGAGAAATGTGAAGGTAATACTTTCAAATCCTACATTGCAGAAAGCAATGAGAGAGGACATCTCAGTCCCACAGTTGCTAGAGAATATGAAGAAAAGAGGAGAAGAGGGTCCACTAAAACTCATCCCAGTCCCTGATGTGCGTCTGGACACCACTGCTCATTGGATCATCATGGATGACAAGAAAGGTAGATGCAAGGTACCAGGATGCAAAGGGACTAAAGCAAAGTGCCCAAACTGTGATGTCCATCTATGTTTCACATCCACCAGCAACTGCTTCCATAGGTTTCATACAGAATAAAATGGTCTGTGTTTTGTATATACGCACACTACAAAAAATGTCACAATCATTTGTGCACAATGTTTGTTGAAATAAAACTTGTTAAAATAGTTGTTGTTGATGGAATAAAGCTTATTTGACTATATTTATTGCTGTTTTGCTTCTCCTTTTATCTGTTATATACATTAGAAAAGCTTGGTGCTTTAGTGCCTTCACAGCACGTTGTTGCCTTGAGGCAACAAACCAAAATCTAGTGGGGGGGCTGGGGGTGGTCACATTTTATGATCAATATATTATCAGGGACCCCCAAGCTTCCAAAAACTAGGGTCAAATATTTGTTTTCTTCTAAAATAAAAATTCATGCCATAGAGGGTTATTATAATTTGTGCTCCTTGTGTTCCCAGCACCACAGAGGGACACATACAGTGGTGGCAGCTAAAAGTTAGTTTTTGCCTTTTTTACGCTTTCTGATTACACATTATTTTTGTCGACACATAGCGTGTGTTACCCCATAATAGCCGCTAGGTGGCAATCGCCTCACACTGTACTACAACTCCAGGAGGTCATATGGGTGGTAAGGATTAGAAATTAAAATTATTACATAAAAATGTATTGAATGTCAGATGTTTTATTTTTTTGTATTTGATTATTGTTGGATGTTATGATTTAGACCTAGTCAAACATTAAAACCCTGTTTTCATTTTGACCCCTCGAAGGCTGCACCAGGGTTAAACGCTTTCCCCCATAGATCATACTGAGCTAACTTCAATAATAAACTCTAGCTTTTAACTTTTTTATCTAATTAACTCACTAAATCAGCTACTTGTCTCTGCCTGGCTGCCTGCCCAGTTAGCCAGACTGACTAAGAGTCATAACTGTGTTGAGCCTAGTGTCCCTTTAAATCTCAGCAGCAATGACTTTATGAATATTTTTACTAATAAAATCATAACCATTAAAGAAATAATTCATCAGAATCTTTCAACAAATGGCATAAATCAATCTGCAGATCCAACAGCCTTAGATCTGCTGGTTAGACCTATGTCTGAATTAAACTGCTTTTCCGCATAGATCAGACTGAGTTAACTTCAATAATTAACTCTGCTAAATCAGCTACTTGTCTCTTAGACTCAATTCCAACTAGACTCAAAGAAATTCTTCCATTAATCAGCACGTCCACATTAAATCTAACCAACCAGTCTCTGCTAACAGGCTACGTACCACAGGCTTTAATGTTGCTGTGGTCAAACCTTTACTGAATAAACCAACACTGACCCTAGAGAACTAGAAACTATAGGCCAACATCTAATCTGCCCTTTATTTCTAACATTCTGGAAAAAAATATATCTAAACAATTATGAGACCACCTGCGTAGAAATAACCTGGATGTCTGTTTCCATCAGACAGAACCAGCTCTGATTAGAGGTTATTATAATTGGTGCTAAAAACCATAGAGAGTAATTATTGTTATTCTGTATTCTATACTGTAGGAACCTTGGTGTCATCTTTGACCCAGTTGTCTCCTTTACATCCTACATTATAGAATCTCTAAACGTCCTACTTCCACCTGAGGAATGTTGCTAAAATGAGGAGCATCCTGTCACAGAGTGATGCTGAAACATGAATCCCTGCATTAGTTCCTCCAGGCTGGACGACTGTGTCTCCCTGCTCATAGTTTGAACCAGTGACTCTTTAAAAGCCTCCAGTTAATTCAAATGCTGCAGCCAGAGTCTGACTGGACTCAGAAAGAGACGTCACATTTCTCCTACATTAGCTTCTCTGTCCTGTCAAATCTAGGATAGAATTAAATTCTTCTCCTCACCTACAAAGCTCTTCATAATAAAGCTCCATCTGGTCTTAGACCTCATGGCTCCTTCTGCTCCAACAGAACCTTGCTTCTCAGAGCTGGTCTACTGGTGGTTCCTAGAGTTTCTACCTGTAGAACGGGAGGCAGAGCCTTTAGCTCCAAGCTCCTCTATGTGGAACCAGCTTCCAGTTCAGGTTCTAGCAGCAGACTTTAAAACTAGGCTGAAACCTTCCTTTCTGACAAAGCTGATGGTTCCAGAAGGTTCTGGTTCCTCTGATCCATCTCTTAGTTCAGCTGCTACAGGCTTAGATGCTGGTTTTCTATCTTTTCCATCCACTAACATGCCTCCATGTCCACATGTGACTAACTTTGTCTCTGTTCTCTCTAGTTGTGTTTCTCTCTTTCTGTCTCTCTCTATTCTCATCTCCAGGTATCGTCAGACTCAGAGTCGTGTGTCTCAGTGTTCAGCTGCTGGTCCAACCATCCTGCCTGAGTCTGTTGCTGCTTGTTGATGTTGTTGTTGTTGTTCTTCTTCTTCTTTTCTCTCTTCTCTATCCCTTCACTCCAACCGGTCAAGGCAGATGTTCTCACACTGATCCTGGGTCTGCTGGAGGTTTCTTCCTCTATAGAGTTTTTCCACTGTTGCTATTAAAATGTACAATCATTGATTGGCTCCAGTTAAAAGCTGCTCTATGTGGGATTTGTTTGGTTTAGTTTTGTCAGGTCTTAAACCTCAATTGTGCCTTGAGATAAATTATGTTGTGAATTGGCGCCATAGATAAATAAAAATGAATCTAATTGAAATAGTCGTGGGCCTCTGTTGTCCAGTACAGACAGACTTAATGAAATTGAACTTAGCTTTGTCACTGTCATGGCCGACATATTATAATTGTTTATTATATATATTATATTTATTTTTAAAAGCTCACCAGATAAGTCACAGTTGGGGAACAGATCTTCGTTGAAGAGGTCATCTAAAACACATTTGAAAACACAATATTTGTTAAGCTGTGATAAAATAAGAAAAAAAGCCACCACAAACAGCAGCACGTAGGCCCATGTTTGGTACATACGGTCTCTCTGACAGTGGGAAAAGGGGTCCGTCTGGTAAAAGTCCAGGTGGCTGGCAGGACTGGGGTTCAGGGTGCACGGTTTCTTCTCTTGCTGCGTTGCTCCTCTACTGCTGAGGTTCGTCTCCTCGGGAGCATCCTCTGTGTCAGAACTGAGTATCTGTGAAATATTACAACAGCATTTGTGCTTGTTACTAGAACAATAACTAGAGATTATTTGCAGTCCTTTGTTAGTTTGCTTGTTTATGTTGTGATAAATAATATCTTGCAGGCAAAATATGTATAATTAGTGCAGTGCATGAAGAGAGGAATGAAAACTACCTTTGGCAAGCTGGAATCACAGTTGTCTGCTTCCGTGGTAGCAGCTAGATTATTGCAGAAAGATGAACTGCTGGTCCTCTGATCCACAGAGAAAGAGAAAAAGACAGGTGTGATATACGATAAACATAAGGAGAACAGTCCAAACTGTGCGAGTGTAAACACTGTTTAAAACATGTCTCCTCTCTAATAAAACCTTTTTGTTTAAAACATCACGTTTTAAAGCTATTGGTCTAAAGATAAAGTTGACATGAGAACACGATGTGAGTAAAAACAGGCTGCAGAGCTGAGCACAGCAGCCGTGTGTGTTGTGATAAATTTCACCTTAGACTGAAAATGAACACATGCATTAATGTCAGTGTCCTCGCCTGACATCCCTCTGACCAGCAGCATCCTCATCCATCCGTTTCCTCTCTCTCCTTTACGTCCTCGGTGCAGCCTCAAGTTGCATCAGCTGCATTTTTATTGTAATTAATCAATATTATAATGAGAAGCTCTGCATTATTCTAATTACAAACGAAATGAATATAAGATATATTCTTTTGGATGACAGTGGCAGTGCGAGGACACCTTTGACGTATATGTACAGTACATGAGATGAGTCTGTGGAATTCAGGTGTGGCTTTCAGTGTGACAGGGCTTTAGTCTCAGACCTACAGTAAAACTTTTTTTGAACATGGAAAAGCCTCTATTCTCCTTTGCACGTTCCTTTGTATCGACACAGTGCCTCAGGCATATCCCATACTCCTTTAGACTGTCATTGTCTGAGGTTAAAATAAAAGCGGTCTCATTCTTTTATTATTACACTTCAGTACTAAGCAAAAAGCTAAATTAGAGTGACCATAAATGGAAAAGTGTGGTGTACCATTATCAGATCAGCGTAGGCAGGCAGCGACTGACTCCTGCCCCATGGCCTCAAAGGAAGCGGGTCATCTTCAGTGGTGTCTGCGGGGGAAGTCGATTCCTCCAGCTGGCTTTCTGGAGTGACTGCACCTCCTGACAAAAAACACAGCGCGTGCTCCTCCTGCAGGGGTGAGTTGCTTTAGTGGACAAATCTTAATGTGAATGCAAAAACACCAAAGGCTGGAGGGTGGAGATGAAAGCCTGAAGGGAGATCAACACGCTCTAAAGTCTGGGGGACTGCTGAGGCACCGATGCCGCTGCAGGGACTGTAGTGGAAAAAATGGAAAATGCTTGTGATCTTATTGCTACAATCCAGACCCTAGTGCATTTATTGTAATGGTGAGCAACTTTAATAATCCTGCTCTCTCTTCCTACCTGACACCATTAGATAGTCTATCCACGCAGTCTCTCCTTGCTGACTGCCCAGTAGCAGTAAAACATTTTAGTTTGATAAGCTACGTGGATGAGTAGTGAAAGACAGGCAGCCTCATATTGTTATTATATTATAATATTAATATAATATATAATATTGTTTAATGATTGGTGGAAATGTTAATGTGATTGTGATCATTTTGATAACTTCTTCTCAAGTAAACGCATCACACTCTGAGGGGAACTACGCTGCGAACCAGGAGGAAGGACATGCAGCTGCAGCAGGTCAACATGGAGCAAGGTTTAAAAGGATTTGCACGCTCCTACCTGCAGGATCTCTTCGTAGGACTGCCTAATGGAGTCCTGCAGAGGAGTGTTCCTCTCTCCAGCCTCCTCTGCTCTCCTCTTGGCGTGTTTCACCTCCTCTCTCAGCTTCCTAAGTCTCCACCTGGCTCTGGCAAGTTCTCCCTCAAACTCCTCCACCTGGCTCTCCTTCCGCACCTCTTCTGCTTGAAGAGACAGGATCTGGCGAGAACCCAGCAGATTAACAGTTTAAAGAAAACCGCAGAACACAAACGATGGAGAAATAAAAAAAAGATTCTTGCTGTTAACCTTACTGTTGAAGTTACTTTTGATAATCATCATAAACATCATTGATCTATTATTCAGTAGCCCTTCGTTCAATGTAAACACATTCCTTCAGACTATAAACGTATACTACAGACTATAAAAGTAACTTCACATATTTTATCATAGCATTTGTATACTTTGTATTATACTGCAGTCCTCTGCTTCAAGCAGTATTTTAGTATTAGCTGCTTACCTGCTGACTCTCTTCATAGCAGAGTTGCCTCGTAGTCTTTATCTGCTGTATTAGTTTGTCTTTGTGTTTGTCTAATTTAACCAGAGTCTCCTCCAGCTCCTTGCGGTCCGACTGCTGTTCCTGAAGTTCTAGATTCTCCACAGTCAATGCATTTTCCAGCTCCTAGAATAACATACACACACAGACACACACACACACCTTGTGGGGTTATTACTGTACATTGATTTATTCATTCTTTCCTGAAACAACTGTAATTATAAGCACTAACTCTGCAAATCATTAAATATACATGTATGTCATGACTTTATGATACAGATTTAAATAGACGTTATCTACTCAGTCAGTGTTCGAAATTCATAATTTTCAGGATTTGTTCATGTGCTGTAATGATGCAGGAGACAGTTGGTAACGCACTGTACTTGGACAACCAACCAAAAGGTAATCGATCAGGTGTCTATTCAAGGCAAATGAAGCAGATTAAAGGACTGGGGTTAATATTAGCTAATGGTTTTATTTTGCTAATGTTTGACTCTCAATGTAAGCGAAAGAAATGAGGTACGTTTTATAGGCAGAAAGCAGTGGTGAGCTCAGTAACAATGATGGATGATACTGAATACTTTGGTAAAAAATAAACAAAGATTAACGTTTTCAAACTCAATCAGAGATGCCTTCATGGATGAAAATATGAGGCTTTGCAATAAGGTGCAAACTATGGAGCTAAATCTGAGTACGAAAGAAAAAGTTGCAAATGAAATAAACAATTTGAAGCTGAAAGCTGGAAAACTGTTAAAACTTGAAAGAAACATAACCAAACTATGAAAGTGTATGAACATTTTCTCAATTCAAAAATGAATACATGTTTAATAAAATAAATTAAAATGTTCACACTTTCACAGACTACATGCAATCAAGCAGTAATATCCAAGGACAGGAGAGCCACGTAACCAACACCTGCAGTAAAACGGCCTCCATTTGCTGAAATGTGTGACAAACGCTTTGGGCTTGAATCGAGATTATTTTGATGCTGAAAAATAAAAACATTGAAAATGAACTAAAAGACTCTGTAGTACTTCAGGGTGAGTGGACACTAAGCGAAGCCGTGTCACTGTGGTAAACTGACAACACGCCATTAAACGCTATTCTATTATATTCTACTATCACAGCAGGTTTTTCTGTAAACTTTCTTGCCTCACGTTTCCTAAATGCTGGACACGTGACAGCTGAGAAAGGATGCAGCTCTTTCGCAACAGATGCTGTTGGGGCTGAGACAGGCCTGACCTTTCTCTGGCCGTCCTGACCAGGACTGTGTGACCCACAGGGGAGATGCTGCTCCTGGCTCCAGTGAACATGTCTGTGAGGTTCTGCTACCACTGGCTGATGACACAAGCTCAGAGACGGTGAGACATCAATCGCTGATGTTCAGGTCTGTGCTAGTCTTCTGATTGTTTTCTAAGCCAAATGTTTGGCCCTTAACTGTTTATTTTGGTGAAAAACCTCTTATAACAAAGCTTGAAACACATCTCGATTGCTTCATTTTAAATTCCTTTTGGTGCTTCTGACATGCTGCACAGAAGTTAGCACTGTCACCTTGCAGGGCCTGGGCCTGTGGGCTGGACATGAACGGACTGGGTGCTGCTTTAAGTGACGGTGTGGAGGGAGTGGAAAGGCTGGACTCAGCTTAGCAGCTCAGCACGGATCCTCAGCATCTACACGCACATGCATGTGGAGCCTCAGTCCGCATGAATCATCGCGACATCAAACCAAAGCGTAATGATGGAGAAATAACAAACGCGCGCGCACATACACACACAAGTTACCTGTCACGTTCTCATATTCTCATATATATTTACAGCATCTAATAAACGTAATATGACAGCAGCTGAATAACGCACGCACACGCACACACCAGCGCCAGGTGCTGCGGTCTTCTTACTCTGATCTCCGCCGCCTTGGCCAGGACTCGCTCATCTGTTTCCACAACGTCCGCGTCCCCGGAGGACGACCAGCAGCGGAGGCAGGAGTGTTTGAGGAAGGAGGAGATGGAGCCGCCGCTCTTCCAGTCGTCCTTGCCTCCATCCTGCCTTCCTTCCCAGGCGCCTTCTATTTTTTCCTGCTGCCCAGCTGACTCCTCCATTTCTGTCCTTGAGTCGCTACACTGCAGAGGAGGCGGAGCTGCTGGAGGAGCGCGTGTGCGTGTGCGCGCGCGCCCGTGTTAGTGCATCCAGGCCCAATGCGCCAATGTGGAAACGGAGGGAGGAGGCTGATCCGGCCTCTCATCTCTCCTCCTGTGCTCCCCTTTGACCCCCTCCCCCCATTACGTCACCACGCACTGCGTTAGTACACCAGGAATATGCTCATAAACAAGTAAAAATAAAAATATCTATGATTCACCCATTCATAAAAATTCCGAAGAGCAAAGAAATAGCTGTCACTAATCTGTAGATCACCGCAGTCACGTTAACATGCCTCTCTAAATAATTCACATTCTAAACAACAACAGTGATGTAAATGCTGTAGCGTTATAATAAAGACATGTCTCAGCCATGTTTCTGTAAACTAGACTGTTTTACTTTACTTATAGCTGCAGGAAGTTTTCGTCTTTAAATCACACTCACTGTTTTACTTTTCTACAGAGTTTCATTGAAACATTTAGCCTCATGTTGTAACTAATCCTCCCATCATGTTACCTCCACCATTCACCTTACACACTACAAATAGCCTGATCCCTACCTGCACTGCTCAGGATTTACTCCTGGCCACTACTGCACCTGCAGTTTCAACACACACATTTCAGATCAAAGCATTACATTACTGTCTAGAAAAAAGGCTACAAGAGAAACTTTGACTTTTGAAGTCAGACCTCCACTAGTGTATGGTTTTGTGGGACTCCCCCTAAAGCCAACAAACGAAGACTTGAGTTCAAGGTTGTTTTAATATAAAGAAATAAAAACCACAGTTAAAAAGTCAAAATAATGCAGGAATACTGAATATTAAATGAGAGCAGAACACAAAATACATTCACTAAATGGAGAGAACAATAAGGTCAGATCAGAAAAGGGAATTGAATGATGAGGAGTGAAAATATGGGTTTGCAGAACCAAAAACCTGGAGAAACCTGAGATGTGCCAAGAAGAAGGTTAGAGAAACAAGGGCAGTAAAAGGGGCTGGCAGTATCCTCACAATGAGACAACAACAACAACAACAATAACAACAAGAATTCATCTTCATCATAATGGTAGAAAGTGAACCGCTGGTCTACTGGTGGTTCCTAGAGTTTCTACCTGTAGAACGGGAGGCAGAGCCTTTAGCTCCAAGCTCCTCTATGTGGAACCAGCTTCCAGTTCAGGTTCTAGCAGCAGACTTTAAAACTAGGCTGAAACCTTCCTTTCTGACAAAGCTGATGGTTCCAGATGGTTCTGGTTTCTCTGATCCATCTCTTAGTTCAGCTGCTACAGGCTTCGATGCTGGAACCTCCTTCATTCACTGAGCTCCTCTGGTTTCTCCTCTACCCCAGAAACTCTTCCCCAACCTGGACAGAGCAAACCACCCTTCTCTGGTCGCGAACCATGGCCTCAGATTTGAAGGTGCTTATTCTCATCCCAGCCATTTTACTCTTGTCTGTGTGCTTGAATTCTTATATTTGCTTAGAATTCAAAAAGTTTTATCCTTATAGAAAGAAGTTATTTAGCTCAACAACTTCAAAGAGCCGTAACACTGGGCCTAGTATTAGCAGGGAAGCTAGGGAATGCACAATATTAATCATGTTCCCCACAAAAACAGACAGACAAGTGTGTGCGTGTGTGTGTGTGTGTGTGTGTGTGTGTGAGTGAGTGTGTGTGTGTGTGTGTGTGTGTGAGTGTGTGTGTGTGTGTGTGTGGGGGGGGGGTTATACTGTCATTATTATCATTGTTCTTGTTGATCACAGATGGCCCATTGTTCTCAGCCACTGGGGCCTGACTGCATGTGTACCCTGACAACTTGGCAGACACACAATCAAGCGATTAGATCTGCACTTTGAACCTTTTTCTGTTTCAGGTGCCCTTTTCAAATTTCCATGATTTCCCACTGTGTCGAACCGTATTTCACGAACCTTGGTTGTTTTGTAATTATAATGTATGCTGGTAATATGATCTTCATTTATTCTCTATAAGTTGACACATTAACTGTTTTGTGAATGGAAATTAAATAATTAGATTCAATGATTTTTAAATTCTGAAATACAATAATTGATAGTATAGGAAATAGTTTCTTTACACCCAATGATGTTTGTACTTTATTACAACATTTATCAAATGTATCTACATTATATACTAATCTACACTACATGAGTACTAAGTTATAGTACACAGGTAATTACGTGTAAGCATCTCCTTCGAAATGATGAGATGGCTTAGTCAGGCTCAGCCCACTTATAAGATATGCAAAGCCTGTATCTCTAAAACAACTATTACTACAACCAGAACTAGAATTGATCACCGGTAGTTTAAAAGCGCTAATACAGAGCAGTCACCACAAGAGGGCGATCAAAGTACAGGAGACTGTTTCATTTCTCTGCAGCAGGAGAAGACTCAAGTCAAATGAAGATGTTAATGTTGCTGCCCAATGTAAAACTACAACAGTGCTCTCTTTAGCTTTTCCTGAGGTTTTTATCTTTATTGAATACTAAAAAGAAATTGACAGGCACCATGTCCCCATCTATGAAATAGTTTGAGCTATTTATCCACTTACAATAACTCAGAACTCATCAGGAAGTTGCAGTAAACTGTGGTGTTAGAATGTTAGTATGAATAGGTACCATTAGTAGCAATTAAATTAAAAGGATTAACTGGGCTGAAAGACTGACAAATATCTAAGACACACACACACACACACACACACCACAGCTCGGAGTTGTCTGTTGATATTTGGCTCTGATCTGCCATTAATTCCTTGACCGGCCCCAGCTGTCAGTCAACTCCATGTCACCACATCTCCAATGGCTGCAGTGTCCCAGCACAACTCTAGTCCCACATGAAATCTGTTATGCTGCTCACTGCTATGAGTGAGGACAAAAACACTGACCCTAAATCTGTCCAGGAATGGAAATACACTGGGGGAATGGGGAACGGGGGTGGTAGCGATAGGAGGCAAAGAGGAAATAATAAGGGAAATAATAAATAAGGACAGAAAACAATAAAAGCTGTGGGAAAAGCCTTCAGCACGTTAGTCCGACCCCAACTGACAGAGCAGAGCTGCTCTCAGACAAACAGATTTAAGTTTTGATTAATTAAAAAAATAGGAGCATATTGTTTAGCCCCCAGGGCAGACTCATACAGTGGAGAAGCTACGCCACAGGGGATGGGGGTGGGGTCACGTCTTCAGCCACCAACAGAGATCTCTAATACATAATGGAGGAGCTGGGGCCAGGGGTGGGGGCCGGACATTTCCTCATCCATGGATTATGCAGCTCAGTCAGACTCTGGCAGATTATGTCTGACCAAAACAGACTCTAGGGGTAGGAGATTAGCAACAATTTTTAAATGTTTTATTGGGTGAAAACAATCAGCTTTGTGATTATGCAGAGAGCTCCTACGCATCAAATGGCCCACAGATGTAAAAGCGATGGTTTTGGATGATAAAGCTGTGCTGCAAATCCTTTAAAATCCATTGCCTTCAATATGTTTGGGAGGTTTGACTGTAATTGGCTTGATACTAACTCACCCCCAACAAAAAACAAAGCTGGAAAATTACAGAAAGCTTCTTGAACCCAATTAAGAGAAAACGTGTATAATTACACTAGAAACCCCCAGTGTCATGTATACTAATACAAGGTGAATGGATACGACTCACAGATTAACAGATACACTGTTGTATGGAATCAATAATGAATTAGGTAGATTTGTAATTATACTATCTGCTTACAAAATATAAACAGTTTTCATTTTTTTGTAAATGAGTTGTTATCTGTTGCTCTGTTGACCTATTTAATGGAACTCTATCTGCATTTCTAAATTTTAAACAACTATCATATTGATAGTTTAATATACAGTATGTATAAAATTTGAAACACATTTAAAAAAACATTGTTTAAAAATGTTTTACTACTGTCCCACATCTAAAGAATCTGCAACCTCAGGCTCATTTTCTTGATAAACACAGCAGCAACCTGCATGTTCAAATCACATCAAATCACCATCATCTTTCTGATCCAGATCCAGGGATTGTTTCTACAGCGTTCATATAACACGCGTGTTATAACTGTACACACTAGACAAACAGAGTGAGGTACTGGAGGCCAAACAATATATCAGAGGGGCCTAGAAAAAAGATGAAGCCAGAGGAAGGTTCACAGGGATTTTAAAACGCAAATGATGATATGAAACAATCACTAAACGCATGAAGAGAAATGACTGAAAGGGAAACACAAAAAACAAACTATCACATGATCTTGATCTAATTCGACCACGGCCTGACTCCAACCACACGATTAACTCTCGGCACACGGAACTCTCCACGTGTAGAACAAAGGTTAAACAGAAAACACTTGGATCTATATGGTTAAATAACAGAAAGCTCCTTTAGAAGAAAACACATGGTGACAAACCCACTTCTCAAAAACAGCAAAACAGAAGCTCAGAGAAGCTCGACTCACTGCACCGCAGACACACGCTGGGTGAACCAGAGACACACCACATGTTCTTTAATATTAACACACTGTCATTTTGATACAAAGCTTCTGTGTGTGATGATATAGTAACAGAACTGGACGTGAATTGTAAATTTATTGAATTCTGAATGATGATAAGGTTTCATTAAGACAGAACCTGCTGTTTGCAGAGAAAAGAGTAAATTAGAGGCAAAACAGAAAACTTTGATGGTGTCAGGACCACAGACCAACACTTCATAAAACTGTGTGAAGGCTCAGGGAAAACCCCACATAAATTAGCTGCAAAACAAAACCAAATCAAACTGGAATCTTAATGTAAGACTGGATGAGACTTGGTGCACGGTGCCTCCAGTAAAGCCAAGGTGACGAATGACGACCCGGTCCAGAGGGTGGCAAGAAGAAACACAGGAACCAGAACACGCACTGATGCCATGAACCACAAAGATGCCCCAACCCCGAGAGAGCAGGCACAACAAAAAGTTTACTTCAGAAATCTGAAACTACAAATTCAAGTGGATGCTCTGAACAAAATGGCCAATTTCACATGGTCCATTATGTTTGATACATATGCCAAAACTTTTACAGGTTGTTATGGGTTAAAATTAGTTTTTAAAACACTGATAAAAGTTAGTGTTGGACTGAGTCCCTGCAGCACAATGAAAAGCTTGTGTAATCACTGTGAACAGCGATGATGCTTCTGGTGAATAGAGTCTCCAAGGAGAGCAGGTTAATCATACACTAGGAACAATAACATTATTTTATGAATAGGAGATGGAGCTTAGAAAATGAAAAACATAAATAAAAGGTTTTTGGCTGGTAATAAACACATTAGATAAAATTAAATAAACAAAATGTAGTCAATTTCAGTAAAATAGTAATCACATCAGCAGAAACTGATGCATCCTTGTTGGAGGAAAGAGCTACTAAAAGAAAAAAGTCTGTCAGCACAGACACGGACGCTGGTGAGAAAACCAGGCATCACCTCCAGGCACTGCCTTCCCGCCTGAGCGTTAGACCCCACGTTGGCTTCAGTCTGCTTCCACCTGTTGCTGCGGGATGAGGCTGAAGCCTTTCGCCGTTGGTGTCGGACATTACAGTTCGGAATAACCATTCCAAGGGAAATAAACACACAGGAAACTTACAGTATGTATTTATGTACCGGGTCTTCTGTCACAATAAAAATAATGTGTTACAAGCTGAATGTTAATGTTCAGTTTGACCTTTTGATGCAGTTCTGAATGCAGTGTGTAGATCTGGTGCTTTTATTGTGACAGTTAAGGAAGGAAGCAGTGGCTGTGGATGTGTTTAAGTGTGGAAATGACTAAAGGACTTATTTTATTCAAATAACCTCTGTTTACTGATTTCCATGCACATCGAATGGCTTTGTCTTTAAATGCACATGATCAGTGGTGAACATATGATGAGCTTTGTCCATTTTCATATGTTGTATTGAAAAGAAACAAACTTCCCTGCTATTGAAAGTGGCCCAGTCAGTGGTGCAGTGTGGGATGGAGGTCCAGACTGAATGATGAGTGACACCCTGAATGTGCATTCCACTTCATTTGCTCAGTGCTTCAGTTCACCGATGGTAGCCCTTTCATCCTATTAGCTCCAGATTCCTATTACTGGGTCTCTAAAAGCATGGACCCCATATCAGGGCTGGCCCCTGCTGGGAGGGCATATGGGCTGCTTTGTTGGCAGGAAGAGAGTGTGTGTGCAGGGTCCACCAATCACTGCCCTCGCCTGGGGAGTTAAACAAATTGATTGGCAGGCTAGTGGCGGCCAGTTCCAGACACTGTGGTCCCTATTCATCTTAATACTCTTTACAGCGCTCTGCAGTAAAGCAGCTGAAAGGCCAGAGGCGCTGGCAGAGGAGTTAGCAATGGCGCAACATATTTTTTTAAAGATACACTTTTACTTTTGATTTAAACAGAAAACAAAGCCTTTAAATCTGCAAGCACACTCCCAGTTGAAAGAAGACTCCTGGAATTCAGCTGTAAGCCAGGGGGAGGCTAGAGACTGTGGAGGAACGGCTGAATATTAGAGCAAAATAAAAGTACAATGGAACTTTGTTTGTTTCCTGCCTTTGCAATCATTTTGAATTGTGCTGCTTGTTAGTTCTGTTCTTGTCTTTGCAGTGATTTTGATTGTGTATATGTTTCTATTTGTTAGTGTTAGAGGTTCTTTAGTTTTGTATCCAGTCTGCTGTGCGACCTCAGTTAGGAATAACTGTGGGGCTATTCCTTTAGAGATTGAAATTGTCTTTACAAATTGTCTATGAAGTGCAGTACTGTAACTGTAAACACACTGAAGAAGTCAGTCCAACTTACAAACAGTTGAAAGAAAATTGTGCCGTTTATTTCCCAACATGTCTGTAACCGTCAGGGAGCACATACAAAGATGAAGCCCACCAGCAATTAGCCAAGGTCAGTCAACCAGCAAGACACTAACAGAGCAAACAACTACAACTGGCCAACCAAGCAGGGCCCTCTGGAGAGCACAATGATGCACAGATGCTCACCACCAATCTCCCTAAGATGTAGTAGATGCTTTTTATTGTGCATGTTTATCACAATCTGTCACGAACCTGACAATTACCGTTCACACATTCACCTTCCTGAGGCATGAGATGAACATTTTCATCTGTGTTTTTATCTTTTTTTTGTTTGTGTTTCACAGACTCATTTTGCCAACCTGAATAAAAACTGATATTATGGCTCCCTTTGTCCCCTTTACTCCTCTTTAAAGACGAAGCAGAAAAGCTTCTTGTCAGTTAACTTTACTCATATACAGAATGATGTTTTCACAGTGAAGGAAACCAAATGGACAGAGACAAAAAGAGTAGAAGCGAGGAGGGAAAATAGACCCCCCCCCCCCCCCCCAACTTCAACCCAAAGCCCAACAAGTTAGGAAAAACTGCAACAAATACAAGGACACACACAGCCTTGTTCATGCTTGTCACACTATCAGGAAATCACGCCAGAGGCCTGATGTACGATCATTTACAAGAGATTTTAAAACAACCTGGCAATAATAATAATAATAATAATAATAATAATAATAATAATAATAAGAGCCGTTAAACTGCATCAGTAGTTTAGAATCTTTGTTCATCCAAAAATGTCTTGATGAATGAAAGTTGACATTATATGTATAAAGCATGTATAGTTCATGACATTCAAGAGGCAGTGAAGGTATGTTTTGTGTGATTTGGATGATGTTCTATAGTTTTTTGTTTTGCTATTATTTCATTGCACACATGACTTTTATTTTATGCTTTCCACACAAAAGGTTTCACTGGATTTTTAAAACACAAATAATCACCCATCACTTTAAAAAATACAACCCAAGTGAAAAGATTTATATTATTTTCATTTTAGCAAATGAATGTGACAATGACAAGGTCTTTAAAGCTTTGGTTGTAGTTCCTGAATGGTAAAAGATACATTACTGGGCTTGGACAGGAAACTCCTTTTGTCCTTTTTGTCAAACATAGTTTTCACAGAAAAATATCAAATATGTCAAACGTGTTTACTGAAGTAAAGTCACAGAGACACTGACTTGAATAAATCTACTGCCTAATATTTGTTTCTGTATTTAAATAATGGAGGCTAAAGCCAAAGTTGGCTGTGGAATATTTGATCAAATGAACATGTAGTTGCATTTGTAACCTCATTATATGATGGCACTAATAACACACACTAAAAATTAGCCTATGACCAGGCATTTGATCTAATCTATATGTGCCAGCATGCTGTTCAGCAGCTGAAAGGATTTTTAGTAATAGATAGTGGCAAAGGATGCAAAAGATGGTGATTTTGTGGCTTTTTTTGATTCCTAGGGTTCCGTGGTGTTTGGACTTGGTTAAGAAGGTGGGACACAGCAGTTAAGAGGACAACAACTATAAAAGACTAAGCTGATGCAGTAAAATGACGATGCATCACTTGCTGTTTTGCTTCTCTACTGTCACTGGTTTCTCGTCTTGCCTGTCTTTTCTTGCTAAATCAATGGCTCAAACGAAGCAGATGACCTTTCAGTGAGTTCGAGCCTAAGCTAGATGAGAAGGTCATTTTTAGTCTGCGCTGTTTGCTGCTGAAACTTGCTGAAATTAAACCTTCGTAGCTTCCTCAACGCAGCTGCCGTGGGTACCTGTCCCTGCAGAAAGGTGCACGTCAGCCATGCGCTGCCTCACCATCGCCTGTGATTCCTGGAGTCGGCTGGAGACTGCCTCACCCTGTCTGCAGGCCTGGCTTCTGCTCCTGTCTCCAGCTCTCTGATCCAGTCTGTTACTGTCGCTACAGGACTTGATTGTTCACCCACCATGATGGGTCGGTTTGGACTCGTTGACTTGGTTCATGGACTCCTTTGGTCTAGTTCTGTTTGTGCTTCCTCTCAGTGCTGTTGCTTTGTTATGGTGGACGTCACAGTTTTGTACCTCAGGCGTGGTAAGTTGTTAGATCTGTGCCTACTGGTAATGAGACCCCGTGCATTAGTACATTTATTTATCAATAACTATGGCAAGACTCCAGTGGAAGGTCACTCATGGGGCGATAGCTACACTAGACATTACCTCAATAGAGCAACGTGTTCTCTGTACCTTGACAGGGACATTACAGGATATATTGACCCATATATCGTCCCAGACTTTCAGAATTGTTTGAAATTTTAAGAATGTGGATTTAGGGTCTTGGAGAGTTTTCTTTTATTTTCTACAATTTGGGGCCAAAATATTGTGCAAGAAAAACAACGTATTGCCTCCTTCAGCTAAACTACCATCTGGCCGACCGTGCAACTGAACTGAGGGTGCTGGTGGAGTGGAGTTGGTGCCAGTCCTGGAGGGGCTGCTTAAGGCCAGACTTAAGGTGGAATATGCCCATTATTGGTTGATGGATAACACAGAGGGCTTCAGTGACAGATGGACAGCAGGGAATGTTTTATGCACTACAGAAATTCATTTTTATTATTTTATTTTGTTTGTTTTAGGTTTGTTTTTCTGTGTTTCGGAAGAAGGAGAGCAAACCTCTCTTTTGTTGCATATTGTTTGCTAGCATGGGAATTGTTGGGTTTTCATATAATTCTACACCAACTGACCTTGTTAGCTGTCAGAAAGATGATCATTCTAATAATATTGTTATTACTGAGATCACAGTTGGTGGTGGAGTCGAACTGACAGAAATGCATTTCAGTTATTTAAAAGTCATACAGTGGTCTGGCCGTAGCAGCGAGGGAGTAGTAGTAGTGATTTCATAGTCAGAGCTGGCTGCGAAATGTGGTTTAAAGTAAGTACACTATGAATACCCTGTGTTTGACAACACTTGTATATCTGGCCATCAGACAAAGTGTGGGAGCTGTCTAAGCAAAGACAAACACCATACAGGTGGATTCGCAGCTTTCAAGGGCTTCTTTATCTAGCACAAATGTTTGACTGCCATTCAGCTTCATGCTTATGTAACTTGGCCAGCAATCTCAAGAGCCAGCAGGAATAATACACACCATTCCTGTCAGTAATTGATGAGCTGCTCACACCAGAGCAACCAACAGTCCTTAGAAATAGGAAATATATGAATGTGTCACTTCTAGGCTGAACTAGTGTAATTAATAACTCATTACCTCTCAGCCTTGTATTAATTTAAAATGCTGCAACAAGAGAGGTTATAGTTTTCCTATCACCTATTTTCCTCATCTTTTCTTCATTGGACTCCTGGTCCAGATCCATCGTATCGTCAACTGCATTGAAACCGTTCAGGTACGTGTTCTTCCTGTCGGTGGTTCCACCTGCGTCCTGTGTGCTCCCACAGTCTATGTGCGGCCCCAGCATTGGTGAAGTTGTCTCATCGGCCTGGACCCAGGGAAAAAAAAAACGTGAATCACGATTTAGTCAATTAGAACCAATGACTTGATGAGAGTTACCTAAAATCTGTTCAGAGCCGACTTACTTGGAGCCATTAGTTTCTCTTGGCCACAGTCTGTTGTTGTTACAGTGCGTTGCTCAAATGTCTTGATAACTAATTGGAAAAAGATTCTGAGCACATGGCAGCATTTATATATGCTACACTTCAATAAAAGCAAGATATGAGAAAGTTCCCTGCCACATATTTCACTCTGTATTTGAACAGCCATCCATCAAATACTGTATGATGTCAACCTGTTCTGTATTTACTGAACAGTTTGAGCCTGTTCAGAGACAGTAACAGTAGATACAGTGATGGTAAGAATGGCTTTATTAGATGCTATTAGCAACCACGCTCGCTTTCTTAGGCAGCGTGGTGGCAGTTAATCATTAACACGCCTGCATGCTGACAGTAGGTGGAAACACATGGTGAATGGCTCACGACTTACTAGTAATCGCTTGGAACATTTTATAATGATGTATTGCAGGTTGTCAGGCAAGCCAACGACAAATACTGAACTTTACTGGCATTCTGCCTTTGTCCTGCCAGGCTCAACCTCCTGGAACCAGAGAGGGTCTACGTTGGCTGCTTCAGGTGTGAGAAGCGTCATCTGGCCCAGTCCCGCTGCTCACTGTAGTGTCGGGCACCACAAACTGCTCCAACCTCCTCTACTTGTGTCAGTGCCTCTCAGGTCCACATGCTTGTCTCAGTTTGGTGAGAAGGCACAAGGCAAATTATACGAACACGTCAAACACAACACTCTTTAGTATAAGCGCTACTTCTGAAGCAACCCTAGAGATGCATCTATTCATCTGAAAACTGTCAGACACTTCATCTGGCGTTAGACAGCAGAGGTGAGACTGAGGCAGCTTAACTAGCCGCCTCTGACAGCCAGGATGTCGCTAGTGATGGGCCATCTCCTAAATGCTTTATGAGCAACACCTTTAGGCTTCTGATCACAGCATTAGTGCTATCAGACAAAGAAAACTGTCAGCGACTGCACATACATAAGGCTCCCACCACTATTGATCTTTAGTTAATGTACAACCGCTGGCTCAGCACAAAGTCAACAATGAAGTGCATTCATTGGGGTTTTGAAACAAACACTACCACCAGGAATGTGGATGTACACTTAATTAAGCTTACAGTCCTGCAGGTGCCAGCTTTGATCTTTTTATGTTTAGTGTTTGTTGGTGACGGATAACCAACAGCAGACCATCCAACATCCAACCATATCTACGATGGCTATTCAAGAGTTCACAATCAGATTGTAGATAGAAAAAAATATCAGGACCAAACAAAATGCTTATATGTCCAAGAAATATGTAATATGAGGCACGAATCAGGGCAAAAATATAATACATGTACCATTTCAGCAGCTACTGTACGAGTGATTAGAGGATACACTGTACTACATAGAGACCTAAAACCGACACAAAGGCTTTGCTTAGCAAGCTGAGCAGGAATCCAGCAGCAACTCCGAGCTTTAACAATGAGAAAACGAGACAAGTAGAACTTTAAACACATGGCAAACAGCGTGTACGGCTTTATATGCAGCTAATGCCACCTATGGCGTGAAGCATGGAGCCAGATGTCACGTTGTTATACTGTAGGCTAGTGTTTACATTAATGGGACAAATGACACTTGTCATACATTTAATTTTAAACTTTCCTAAGATTCAGTTATTTCCTTTGTGTTTTTCTGATCTGAGATAAAGTTACTTATTCATCAGATATCAAATAATATTGTTTATTCTATCACTTATACAAGTTTGTAGGTAATATTTTTAAGGGACATTGCATTTCCATGGCAGGACAAACCAGGTATAATTAACAATGGGACCAAGTGAGTCAATAATCAGTTATGTCCTAGAACGTCTACTTCTAAACTCAGACAAGACAGATGTTTAAATCTGGGCTCCAGAAACATGTTAGGTAAGTCACATAGTTACACAGTGTTCACCTTAATTACTTTAAGTTCTCTTGACCAGGATTTCTTTTTCATTTCTAGTCTTAGGTTTTAGGAATGAAAAGGTAAAGAGAGAATAGGAAAAAACTGCTTTTTGCCGTTCTACTTGTTATTTGCTTTATCACAAATTGAGCTTTTGGAACGTTGAGTTTGCTTGTACCTAAAGTGACAGTTGGATAATGTAGTACTCGCTGAATGGTACCAGACTAAACTCTGTGACATCTAAGCTAGCAGGTGATGTTATTTCAGCCTATTGTCAGTAACAAACACCTACACATTTACTCGGTGGACAATGCAGATGAAGGCCTGGATGAGTGGGAGGTCTGTCTGTCCATTCTCACCCTTTTCTGCCAGTGAGAGAAATGAGGGCTTCACTCTGACAGGCTTGTCGCAGCAAGACCAGCTGCAGAAAAAAAGCCTAATAACACTCCCAACCATGGCTAATGTGACAGCCCAGGCATTTATTCATTCTCTCTCTCACACACACACACACACCAGTGACACTCAAAGCCTTTTTAACACATGCTTTCACTCTAATTGATAAAGTGACAAGAGATGGGAAAATCCCAGACAGGACTTTACAGGAATAAGTCTCGTGGCCTGGATGTTTGTTTAATACACATTGGATCACTACACAAATACCTTTTTCATTTGTCTTTTTAATTGAGATGAGACAACTGGTGAAAATGATCATCTGAACTATACAGTACATGAAATAATACATGAATATACTTACCCCAATTTGTTTAGATTTTACATCATTCATTTGATGAGATCCAGTTGAGGTCACCGTCCTCTTAGGTAAGAAGAGATTGTACCTCTAGATGTTCTGTATTACATGGAATCACCACAGTCTGCCTCTGGAAAGACATCTAAGACATTTGACAGGTCAGACAAAGACAAAGACAAAATATTTCAATATGTGAGTGAACTGCTATTTTTTGATTCTGAGACGTTACATCTTGTCATTGTGACACTGCCCTGGTAAACCGCTTCAGTCCTAATGGTCATTATAGCCCCATTTACATGGCCACAGGCAAACTGACTCTGAGTAAATCAGATGTTCTGGGGGTTGGCCTCTGCTACTCTGACCTTCACTTGTTTCTCAGACCACAAGCTTTAAATCAGCCTCCCTACCCCATTCACGCTTCTGGCCGAAGGTCCTGAAGAAAGGCCAACCTGCTCACAATACAGGACCATGGGACAGTGTTAGCCAGGTCAACTTGGGCAGCCTGAGAATGGCAAAAACACACAAAGCAAAACATACAGCGCAACACTTCCAACTCACATTTTGGGAATTATAGATTTAAGTCACATGTTAATTCGGAGTCTTCCACTAGATGCCACTTTAACCTTCTGGCTTCTACGCTGCCATTTGTGGCCATGTGACTTCCTATTCTGACCATTTTAGCTTTGTTAAGGCATATGGATGCATCCCACAAGGGCCTGGAATTGTTTTAGATCTTTTCATTTTCAGCTCTTTAAATTTATTTAAATAATACACACTATACATCAAACTATACATACATACAAATCTACCACTTGAATTTATCACGGGCAGTTGAAACCCATTAAAAGTACATTTTTTTATTCCTTGTTGTTTACAGTATAAAATGATACAATTTAGGAAAAATTAGGTTCAACAATTTAAAATTGTAGTGTTGTATGTTTTCTACACGAAGAAGAAAGAAAACTACGACAAGAACCAACGTTACTTTAAAATGTTATACAGTAGTAGTAGTAGTAGTAATTAAATAGTATAACAAACAATACAATCACAAATGGCCACTAACACATTGAAAACGTGGTGATTTGTTTTGCCTCATGTAATATAATGACCAAGGGTTCAAATGAATGAGTTGGGTTTTCATAACCAGGACAGAGGCTAATTTAAAAAAATCAAGTTGGTGTTTAAATTTAAGTTTTAATATTTTTTATATTATTTTAGTGTGTAAACAGGATGTGTATTTGTCCTTTACCTGCAAAAAATACAAAGGTATAATAATCAGTGTTAATCTGATACATATCTATCTATATATATGTGCTAATAAAGACACAAAAAACAGCGGCACTGACAATATAGACAACTTTCATTGTTGTGGTTGTTTTTGATTAGACAAAAGGTTAAACAATTATATACAAGTTATGACAAGAACTGAAAATTTCTCAACTTTTTCCAAAAACTCCATTGAGGGGACAAAATATACAGTGATAAGCATCTGCTACTGTACAACACTCCAGCCAGGGAGTATTGGATATGATGTATGTATGATATGGATTATTTCTCTAGGCTGTCGGACCTGACAGAACTAAATTATTTCCCATTTCTAAGTGCAACAGAAGAGAACCTGAAATGACAGCAGTCCTAGCTATCTGTTCTCAGTGATCCTGAACCAGCCATCTGAGATGTGGTTTCAGGCACTGAACTCTCATCTCAAAATTGTCATGGGAAAACAAACCACTGTAAATGAATCTTGCAGAATCTTGTGACCTGGGGACCTATCAGCGACTATGCCATGCAAACAGAAGACCTGATGAATGATGATCTAAGCTGTTTCAGATGCACAAAGCAATTTGGACTGAGGAACTACATGGAGCATCTTGGAGAATCTGCAAGGTGGATTCACTTTGGTGCCACGCTATGCACCTCAGGCCCTGCCAGGGCAAGAGTCTTTGATAATTGATCTCCAAAGTCCGTGAAAGTCAAACAAAGATTATCCTGCTACCTCATACCACAAACCTTTGCCCAACATCGGAGACAACACGTAAGCTACCCTAGAGGGTTCTATGGGGAATGTTGATGGTTGTATGAAATAAGCAGGGCTCAGCCCAGGTTTGCTCCCATACCAAGCAGGAGGAGGAAGATTGGGCTCAGCACCTCCTCTGCAAGGTGGAGGAGGATGGTGGCAAGGAAATGCATCAGTAGACTCCAGCCTGCATAGGGTTGCCTCCAGCCAGAACTCACAAACTTTATCTGGTAAAGATGGTAAATTTAGTGAAGATTGATGCAGGTGCCTTGAAGGGTGACAGGATCTCTCATCTTGAAAAATATGAAGAGAAGAACAGTTGATGCAAAATTTAGAGAACCAGGTCCTTAAGATTATAGTGTTAGTGAAGAGTAAATTCATGTGATGGCGAGTCTGAGGTGAGTTTGCAGAACTGGGGCCACTCAGTGTACAGTCTCATCATCCCTCTTCACCCTACAAACCTCAAATGTGCACATACATCTCACATACAACAATAGCAGTCATCTCCAGAAGTGCGATAACTCTCCCCTCTGTGGATGCCTCAGCTCCTCACTATGCTGTCGTCTGCTGGGGTTTAGGAAGCACTGACTGGGACAGGAAAAGACTGAATAAGCTGGTCAGGACGACCAGCTCTGTCCTGGGCTGCCCACTGGAGTCTGTGGATCCTCCTCTCAGAGCAGGGTATTAGCCTCTCACCCTCTGGGTCAGAGGAGGCTCTGAGGAAGTTTTAATCAGTGATCGATACATGTGGGCTTTTAAACAACAGGGTGACCGTGGACTTATCCCTACACCTGTCTACACCAGGTTTGACTTAGCTGCTCCTTCTTGTTCTGGCTTGGCAAACATGCAATGGAATAAACTAGGACGAGTTTAGTAGAACAGGTGAAGTCAGGATGTTGCACTGCTCCTGGACAGCTTCATTTTCTTTTCTCGCTCTGAGGGCCCTATTGTCATGGATACATAAACAAATGTGTTTTTGAATAAATATTTTGTTAAGGTTAGAGGTTGTTCAGCTGTTTTTACAGCGATAAAACATAGTGTAGATTATTTAATAGTTAAAAAACGCTGCTGCCAAAGCGACACAATATGAGAAGCGTAAGTGTCTGCTCCTTAAAGACAGATCCTCCTACAGAACAAAGTACCAGGCAAAGAATTCAATGTGTTCTATTAAATATCAGATCTCTGTTAATAAATGACTTGATCAGTGACCAAGTGAAAAGAATTAACCCAGTACATGCTATTGAACGATATCTCAACGCATGCTAGTCTAGGTCAAAACGGTTAGATGTTAGAGCAAGTAGAATGAAAATGATGTGACGAAAAGAAACAGATCAAAGAAAGAATCTTTGGTTCCAGGCATTTTCAGTTCAACAATTACTGATGTCACAGAGCACATCTACTCTAAAAACATAAAAACTATGGAAAACACAAAATGCACAAATTTTAAAAATATTTAATGGGTGTAATGAACACAGCTTTGCGTAAAGCTAATCTTGACATTATATAACGATATATATAATAGATAATACATGGCTGAAAAGCTGAATTATGCATGAGTGTGCTTTCAAATGTTTCCTAGAACTGAATGATTTAGCAGCAACCCTGTGGTGGACGTTGGTCATCAAAGGGCTCCCCCATCTACAGCCACAGAAAGCGCTATCAATGGTTCAGCATATGGATGACCATCTATCACCGCGTCTGCCCTGCCTGTGAGCGCGGCTCTGGCTCCTTCTGTGTGCTCAGCCCACTCTGTGCAAAGTGCTGCGGTCAAGAAGAAGTCAACAGGGTGACAGGGAGCGTGCTAGAGGGTTACTGACCTTGAAAAACTGGCAACTGGCCTTCGGCTACTCTCATCCTAAAGGACACAATGTGACCCTACGGGCTGGTCGCCCACATCTTTACCGCCCCCATCTTTAAAATGCCAACACCACCAGTTAGGGTGGCCTAATAATACCCCAGCCCATACGCTCACACAATCCCTCGGACCCAACAATGAGCTCGCAGGCCACCTCAACGCCCCTCGCTACTCATAGATCACTGCTGACACATCAGTAATTGAGCCAGAATAGATAAGAGCCAGCAGACTAGACATCTGGGCCCTGATAACACTGAAAAGTTGAAAACAAACATTGTGTGACACCATGCAAGACCTGTTGTCTTTCCTGTCTCTCATTTTCCTGCTTCTCCTGTTACCCTGTCACTTAGTTCATGTGTTTAAGCCCTGACAAGACTTTGAGTCTGAGTCAAGACTCAAATGACCACATGAGTTCTTCAGTGCTAAGACATTAGATCCGCAGTGAAGCAGATAAGAAAATACCTCAAGGCTCATTACTGATCAATATTTCAATTACATATTGACAATTTTGTTCTCAGTTGTTGTTTTAGTTTTTATAGTTTATTTGATTTTTATTTTAATTATTCATTATCATTACATCTTCAATATAATAATATATGTGTTCACATCTACTGTTCTGTCCACTGCAGAGTAGCTGAAACCACTCACCTGCATTATCTGGATTTATCTTAGGAACATAAGTAAAAATGTAAAACTGGAATAAAGAGGGATGTTAAAATGCAACATTTACAGACAGCTAATAGTGTTTTTTTGGATGAGTTACCATTTTATAATTAACCAAACTCATTAACAATGATACAAAAAGATGAAAATACAACTCAGCCAACTACATCTTGTCTGTTACAAAAGTCAACAACTTTATTTACATTTTCTATTAAATAAAGTAAAAATATGTAACTATTCCAGAATATTTAGGTTATTAGTGGAACATAAAAAAATACAATTTATAATAAAAGTACAAAAACCATTTGTCTTAAATCTTTGCATTTAGTTTTTCAGTTACTATGACTATAGAGAGAATACATTTTAAGTAAATAAGGTTTAGTGTGACAGTACAAGCAGCTGAATAGTTCCAACATAAGATATGCGTTAGACATGTTAATGAGCATTTTATTGAATAATCCAAAATTGCATACATTTATGAAAATAGTTAAAAGGTAAATCTTTTTTTTTTTTTTAAATATAACACCTTAATGCCGTTGTATGAATGTGTTTTCCCATCGGTGTTTAAGGCTCAAAAGCTGGAGAGGCTAAAAGAGAATCGGGGCTTCAATAAAAGGAGAGAACACGTTGTTAGCAGGACATACAAGCGTGATAAATTTCCGTTCGTCTTTTGTCAGTGAATACGTCTGGGCCCATATGCTGGATTACAAAGCTATGTGAAAAACGCATTTAAAAAGCCAGGCCTACCACATTAAAGCCTATAAACAATCTCTGTTCATGGTAAGTTATCACTCTCAATTAATCACCCCCCACAATAGGATTTCTGATGTGTTCAAGCCCCCTGAAAGCTGCAGGTCAGGCTGAGGGCAGACTGACTCTCAGTTTTCTATTCTCCATCTTCTCGCTCCAATTTCACTATATGAAATAGTATGAACTCCAGAGTCTTTACAGCTGTTTTCTACAACTTTTGGAGGAATTACAGATTGAAGCAAAACACAATGCTGGACAAACACAGAGAGATGGATGTGAGGGTAGCGATACAAGGCTTTATGTGACTCTTAGAACTTCCTAGACAGACTGAGTGACTGGCTGGGAGCCTTTCTGCCTGATTAAAATCCCTCCCTGCTCATTCCACAGTGTTCCACGGGCTATGTTAGCCTATGAATAGTATTGCATTGTTAGGGCTCTCTCTATTCCTGCACTGCTGAATGGGTTTAACCACTGGTTTAGATTCAGTTACACAGCTTTAGTTGAAAGTCTCCCCCTCCCACTGCTTTGGACTCCATGGTTCCTCTGGCTGACCTGTTTAGAAGCTGCCATGGAAATGTCATGTCGCCCCTCCCATGGGCTGAAACCAACATTCACTTTGATAAGTAACAGAAAAATGACTTGGGATGGGATTTAACCAATGGCTCTTTTTTAACCACAATGAACTGCCAATTTAAATGTGACAGTGGACTGACGCAGGTCTTTGAAGTGAAGGATTCAGTCGTTCGCTTCAAGATTCAAGAGATTTATTTGCCATTTCTGCACAAACATACACTCCAGGCACATGCGAATTGTTTTGCAGAGCTTTTTAGAAGCCAAGTAATGAATGATGAAAACCACAAACACATTGTCTGAGAATAAAAAGAACTTAAACACTGAACAAGAATAATCAAACTAAATATAAAAAGATACCTAATAAAATTGTTATTTCTAAATATTGCACATAACGTATTATTATTATTTGAACTCGTGATGATTGATGTTTGATTTACATCACACTACGCTGCATTTGTACAGTAGGACGGTTTTGTAAATTATAATCCAGTGAAGGAAATTGTTAATCACTAAATCATATCAAGCAATAATAAAAGAATGTTTGACTGATGTTTGTATGATTAAAATGAACTCACTCCGTCAAGTTCTACAACCGTCCACGATAAGGGTTGCAGCCATACTGTGAGGGGCAGGTTCCCTCTGGACAGGTCACCGCTCGCCTCACTCGCCCTATGGACAATTTCGAGTCCAGCCAACCTGCCTGCATGTCTCTGGACTGTGGTGGGAATGTGGAGTAAACCCATGTAGGCCAGAGGGGAACATGCTAACGCCACGGGCACCTGCCGACCCCGGAACTGGATCCAGGACCTTCTTGCTGTGAGGCAACAGTGCTACTCTCTACACCACCGTGCCAGAAGTTGTCCGTTCTTTCTCACAATAATCACTTGCGACACTAACTGAAGGGTAATTCAATCAACTTTTTTTCCGTGGGTGTCGGAAAATGGATTTGACAAGTCGTCAGGAGCACTGAGTCTTTTCTTTTTTGCACCCTGGTGCTTTTTTTGCATTGAGGTGTGAAAATGTGTCTGCAAACGACACGTACACCAAAATGTTTTCTGCAAACACCTTAGATGCAACCTCATACACATTGAGACACAGAATTTCTTTCAGGCCTTTTCTCATCAGTCCCCTGGTGAGTTGAAGCAGGACAAGCCTGTAATCAATTAGCTGTTCTCTCTTCATGTGCCTGTCAATTATCCTGCGTTAGTATCGTTAGTGCTTGCATATAAAGTGCTTATCAGCTCTGCTCACTACATTAGTTACAACTAGTAACCTAATAACAACTATTTTACTTGACATTTATTGGACAACTCTAGGCTCAGCATGATGGAGCTTCAGTGAAAGCAGGACACCTTTGACTGCTGAACTGTGAGTTTTTTACCAGTGTGAGAAAAGATAGACAGCAGCTTCATATTTGCATCCAGTTACAGCAAAGGAACATGAAGGTCAAACAAGATGGGAGCTACTACGCCAAATTACTTACTGTTACAGAACTTTCATTGTTTTCTTACAGGGCAATTCAACAAGACTTGTTGCTGGATCCAGTTCGAGAGCTGGATCTAAAGAAGAGTCCTTGTTACAGATGTTCTGCAAAGAGAAAGTCTGAGCAGGTGAAAACGTGGCTCTTTAAATGCCAGCAAAATGCCAATATCCCATCTTTTCTTTAGCGTCTTCTTAAATGTGCCTTTTCTATTTAAACAGTCTAATACATCCCCAAACCTAATGGCAGTACTACATATTCCAACTGCACACAACAACCTGTCTCCAGCTGGGAGAAGATGGCCCAACTCTGCCTTTTTGGAAACTTCTTCAGGCTGCTCCCTCACTCAGTGTCTCTGTGTCCGGTATATTTTACAGCCTGTTGAATCCGCTCTGGAGGGTTCCCTACTTTGCGTCGGTCTCTCCTTTCACAGCCATATTCTATTGGTGTGCAAGAACAAGGCGAACAGTGTTGGCACCGAGGCTCGCTGTAAAAGTAATTGGTTTCATTGGAAAGTGGATAAATAACAGTGGCTGGTTGTGGATGGCTTCCTGCCGAGTTTGACCACTTCTGGGTTAATCGCAGTCCCTCTGAGGGTTGAAGATTCAGTCACTACTGGCCACCAGCCACTAAACGCAGCTCACTGGGATTCAGCTGCAGGAAGAGGAAGAAAGAATTAATGATGAAGACTGGCTATGAATTCACAGAGTTCATAGAGTGGCATGGCTCCAGGGGACGTGCGGGAATAACCTGCTTTAATTGTTCACTCTCATAGTTGACAACACACAAAACTCCTTTAGATTCCTGCATCATGTAAAAAACACAGTGTTCAAGACTTTACACACAGGCATAAAACAAAATGAGCTGCAATGCTTGACAGAGAGCACAGAAGTTTAATACAGCTTTGGTTTCATATCTGTTATAAACCAATAACCTTGAAACTAATACACCTTAAAATAGCTTCAAGTTCACAACCTGCATTTTGGACAACTGACACTTTTTTCATTTATTGTGCGTGAAAACATGCATAACTTCAGCTACTTTACGTTTCTTTATATCCACTAGTTCCCTCTCCACAAAACATAAGCTGCTATTCCAACACCATAAACTTCGCATTTTCCAGCACCGGGCTTTTGTTTTTGATTGATTTGACATCTGCATAATGCTGACTTTCTCCATCCCATCGGCTGACTGAAACGGCCTTTTTGTGCCACTTGACTCTGTCTCTCACACACAGCTGCATTTGTCTTGCAAATCCATCCCCGCTGCGCCGCGCTCAGACGAGGAAAAGAGAGCAGTCGGACATCAGTGAAGTTCAAACCAGCGAACAAGTGGAGAGGCTGTTCCATAGCACTCGCTTTTGTCGATATCAAAACGGAGAGCTGGTGAAAAATGATGCATGCTTTTACACCTCTGAATCCTGGCAACTGACAGAGAAAGGGGTAGGGGTGACGCGCGTGCGCGCTCCCTTCTCTCTGGGCTAAAGTCGGTGATGGAGGTGAACAAAAGAGCCGTAGTCTAAACGGTTGGAGTATCCTCTAGCGCACGACGGGGATCAGCGGCGCAGAATGTGGGAGATGGATGGAGACGCACACGTACTAATGGCAGTGGTTTAAATTAGCATATCATTAATCTGTCACTTTTGTAAAGTTATTATTGGATTAGCAGTTGAAACAAAAACAGACAATTTTTCAATACGTGCTTTGCGGACTGAGGCAGCTTTTCTACGGAATATCCAGCAACATAATATAATGGCCTGGCTTCTTTAGAGCTCGCCGTCCTCGTGAATAGAGTGTAATATTTTATGATTAGGCACGCAAAAGCTGTGCACATATCCACGCTGCTTTCACTCGAAACAAAGATCATAGCAAGACGTCTTAATGGCTAATTCACTGAAAGGCGCATCTCCCGTCCTCCAGCGCGAAGGTCAACCCGCCGTGTTGTGTCCACCAGGGGGGTTTTCAGAGGCCAGAGGCGACCAGCTGGCTCCATAACGCGACATCTAACACAAACGCGCGCGCGTGTGCGTATACACAGTCTATATGTGTATATGTGGGAGAGTCTTCACACCCAAAGCCCTTGTTTTTCACTGTAGACGCACGAGCACAGACCACAGCAGGACGCGCCGGTGCTTTACATTTAAAACGAGGGTGATCGTGAAAAAGTCATTTTATCTGCTTTTCTAGCTAAAATAGCCATTTTACACATTGCTGGAACATATTCGCTTAAGGAAACTCCGACTTCTTTACATTTAACAGAACTTACTTCAAATGTTTTTGAGATTAGGTCTAAAACTGGACATTTCTGATAACTAGGTTTATTTTATTTTATCGTTCTACGAGAGTTAAATTGAGTCAAAGCCAAATCACTGTGTGCGCATCTTGGAACACATCCAACGTAGCGCATGCATACGTGTCCCTTAATATAAAGTAATTGCCCTAAATTATACAACAGGCAGTGTTACTGAAAAAAAACAACAGCACCTTCTAATTATTTACCCACGAAATCCGTCTCTTAGCCACCCTGCGTTTCTGAATGGGCAAAGCTGCTCGTGCGCCCCAGACCCACTTGTTGCAGGCGCATGAAGTCGGAGCTTTTGAGAAGTTAAATATCCCGGAAAGAACACAAGTTAGTATCTCAAGGGCTTGGCGGGTACAAAAGACCAGCGCCTTAGCACCATATGTTTGATGGCTACAGCCGTCCAGCCTTTATTAAAGGCAAAAAGTGGTCCTTTAAAAGTTGGAAAGGCCCCTTTATTTGAGTTAGATGGAGCACTTGCGCACAAAACCAGATGCGCGCATTGCCATTGACTCGCCCCTTTCTCTTTCTTTCAGGAGTCTGAGGCGGCACCGTCATCGCCCGTTTCACTCCAACATAAGCTTTTCATCACCCGGCTTTGTTCTCGGTGAAAGTAATGCTCCGAATCAAAGAGATGACAATATTTTCCATCAGCCTGAAGACGACGGACAAGGGCCCTCGAGCTTTGGCAAAAATCAGGACCGGTTATTCATCCTGTCACCCCGCACCTGTGGTCCCACATTCAAAGTACACAGACCTGTCCCTATTAACATTAATTATTCACAAATAACACAATGGCTGAAATAGAGCAGGTTGAAGTCTGTTTATAGCTACTAAATGTTTAATTTCTCTGAAGATGTGCCCAAAGCCTTTTTCTCTCCCTCGTTCGCCACCGAGAGCCCATCTCTCTTTCAGCCTTGAGTAGCCCTACAGTTTGGATGTTACAATCGCTGCATCTGCTTAATCTTGCGGATAAAAATATGACACAAAACATACCTAGCAGATGATTTGTTAAATGCTCGTAATGAGTGATCAGCGCGGAAAACAATGGCACAGGTCGGTAAGAGCCGTATGGTTCAGGGGGCACCCGGGACTGTGTAGAGAAAGCGCCAGGTGATGACAAGAAAATTGGCGTTCTGAGGAGAGGAGAACACCCCAAATCCACACCCTTTCTCTCTTGGAAAAAATAGAACACATAAATTTAATTGGCTTACCAAGGGGCTGCGAAAAGACCTTGTTCTTAATTGGATGGGGGCGCACAAAACATGGTTCGCCTCGTTGGCCGAGTTGCAATTTCAG
Source organism: Macropodus opercularis (assembly GCA_030770545.1). Taxonomy (NCBI): domain Eukaryota; kingdom Metazoa; phylum Chordata; class Actinopteri; order Anabantiformes; family Osphronemidae; genus Macropodus; species Macropodus opercularis. The sequence continues at coordinate 1,481,116 of CM061105.1, read as the reverse complement.
CCCAGTGTCACACCATTGAAAACCTGTTTTGTTATTGCAAAACGTCATGCTTTACAGTTGCTATATTGTCCCCTCCTGACAAAGGCTGACGGAACAGTACAGACGTGGACAACGGTGCCAACCCGTCTCGAAGACACTGCAAAGCCCTCTCCCTTTGCTTGCTTTTAGGCAGCTGCTGTCCAGGGAATCGGGCGCGAGGAAATGAAAGAGACGAAGTTTCAGCTACCAGGTGCAACTCGCCAGAGACCGATCTGTTCCAGGCAGACAAGGAAGCGGCCATAAAGATGTCATTTAGATGGGAAGGTCACATTTGGAAGCACTGCCAAAGGGAGCGCGGGGAGATTCTTCCCAAGCACCTTCTCTTAGACGACCTGCAGAGCATTTCTGTATCCAGTGTCTGGCACCGGTGCAGCGCGGAGCTGATCAGATCAGTGTCAGAGCTGGCGAACCGGCGCCGTGCTGGGCTTAAAACAGGGAGTCAAAGGTTTTATTGCTGACTCCGCGTAATCTTCAAATCAATCCGATTTGTGGGTAACATGCCGGCGGACAAAGCGGATTTGAAAGCATTAGATGCTATGAACGTGTGACTTATTCTGTATTAGTCAAAGCTGTGTAATTAAAGCTTCACACATTTACAGATTGCAGCAAATACATTACACCAGCTTTTATCTGGTTAACTTCATCTTAAACAATCTTCCCTGACGCACTAATGCTCATTAGGCTGTGACCTTCCCGCAGCACGGGTGGCTGATGGGAGGGTCGGGCCGTGGTGGCGTGGACAGGGATAATTCGTTATTAATCATGTGCCTGTTTGGCCCCAACCAAAATTGGGAACTTGCCTGTTGCGAGAGTGTCTAAATAGTCAGAGTATGAATCTGCACAGTTACACGCGAAACCTCTTGGTCTAATTGTTTGTTCTTCTTAAAAATATCACATGTTGTAATTCCAGAAAACGTGCAGCACTTGATTTTCCTCCGGGTTCTGAAACTGTCTCAGCGCCGCTCTGTCACATTCGTGGGCTCCGTTCTGTGTCTGGCGCGGGGCTGTGGTCAGGATGAGGCTTTCTGTCCTGTCGGTGCATGACAGCGCGCTGCCCGTCTGGAGATTCAGTGGCCTGAGAGTCCGAGCCGAGCTTTTCTCAAGCAAATTACCGCTTGGCGTGATCCATGCTGCCCGGGCCCGCTGAAATAAAACCTGTCAGACAGTAAAATTGCGATGTCCTTTTAAACCGTGCCAAGAGCGTAGCCGGAGTGACAAGATAGCCTGGAATATTTCAGCCGTCCCTTCCGCTTGGCTGCGACTGCACCAAAGGATGTTGAGAGTCGCTCCGCGTTCCATTTAGACATCAACTGCACAAAAGCTTTAAGGTGTGAGAAACTACAATGCTACCACTGTTTTAATCCCCGGCTCTGCTGCCGAACAAAGTGGGACCGACCCTCCTGCCAAAGAGATGAAGTTGCCCAGCATTGACTCGCGAGGATTTGACTTTCTAATGGCTATAATAGGATTACATGCTGCTGTCGCACTGGTAACGAGAAGCGAACGGACTCACACAAGACACAGGGAGTTTGCTGAAGAGAGCCAGAAAAGAAAATAATAGATCTTCCAGAACGTTCAAATGAGTGACCCTATGGAAACGCAGTAACGCGGCACTATAAGATAAATACAATCCGGTTTAAAAAAAACCACCTGTCGAGCTGAAGCTTTTAAAAATTCCAGCGTTTCCAATCCTAAGATGTGCTTTTGTAGGTCAGCCAAGTCGTAAGTTGGCAGGTTCGGGCCCACAGGGCTCATATATGCGTCAGTGTGTTGGTGGCATGGGGGCGGCCGCAGAGGAGGCCGTGGGGACATGTTGGAGGGATGCCGCTACCACGGGAAAATCTGCCCCGGCAGCACCTGGCGGCACAGAGCCTCCACAGCCGCCCGCCCTCCTGCACGCTCGCCTGCGCTTTAAACACCTTCAGCTGCGTTGTGTCCTTTGCTCGTCGTTGTGTTTACCGGTCATTTACTTAAACCCTATGTGGCCGAGTCTCCCAGACACAGACATGCTGGCAGGTGGCGAAGCAGCCGCAGGCCTCCCTGCGTTTTCACGGACGTTAAAATGAGTTGCATTCTATTTGATTTGAGACAAAATCATCTCAGGTCACTTCACGTTCTTAGCTGAAAACGCGACAGGTGTGTGAAGGGAGAGACAACCAACAGCCTGACTGAAACAAGTGGAACCAGTGGAGAGAAAAGACTGAAGACCCTCCAGCAGAACCTTCATCCTTACACCTGCATCAGGTGGAACATCTCTGAAATACGTGTTGCTTTACAGTGGAACTTGCACTGGAAGGATATGCCTGGTCCACAAGGCTCGGTCTGTCTGTCTTTATGTCTGTCTGACTTTATGTCTGTCTGACTGTCTGTCTGACTGTCTGCCTTTATGTCTGTCTGTCTGACTGTCTGTCTGCCTTTATGTCTGTCTGACTGTCTGTCTGCCTTTATGTCTGTCTGTCTTTATGTCTGTCTTTATGTCTGTCTGCCTTTATGTCTGTCTGTCTTTATGTCTGTCTGTCTTTATGTCTGTCTGCTTGTCTGACTGTCTGTTTGTCTGTATGTATGTTTGTCTGTCTGTCTGTCTGTTTGTCTGTATGTCTGTCTGCCTGTATTTCTGTGTAATTATGAGAGGAAGTTGTTGTCATTTGCCTTCAGATTTTTTATTGTTTTTATTAGCAAACACAATATAAATATAAATCATTGTACAACAGTATAAAATATATTGTTTCTGCCATTCATTAAATTAACATATATTAGCACTGAAAAAATAAATACATGATTGCCAGTTGCCTGAATTACAACAAATTAATTTATCAACGTGATAAAACATAGAGCTGTACAGGAAATTCACATTTTTACAATGCGCACGGAGTCTTCACATTTGAGGGCCAGACAGAGTTTGTCTAGGGCGCCAGTCCTAAGGGAGGTTCGTTTTCAATGTCCGTGAGGCCGGGTTTGTTGTGGAGTTTTCGGGGGTCTTCCGGTGTCCACACCCTGGCTGTGCGAATGATGTTCTGCTCCCGGAGTTGTTTTTCGTCCGACCAAGAAAGAGAGTGACCGGCCAAGGGAGGCAGGCCGTAGTCCGGGTCGCAGGGAGAGGAAGACCCTGGGGAGTGGAGAGAGTCGGGTTATTATTGGCTATAAATCATATTAATGTGGACCGAGCAGCAGGCTGCCAGCCAGCACACAGCGCGTTACGGCGAACAGCAGTAAATACACTTACTGGTTCCTCTGTGGCAGATAATGACCTTCTTGGGCTGCGTGTGTGTGTCGCTGCAGGAGTTCCTGATGGGCAGGTCGGACTGTACGAGCTCGGCCAGAAAGTTAATGTAGCCGATGGCCAGTCGCAAGGTGTCCACCTTGGAGAGTCTCTTCTCATAGGGCAGAGTGGGAATGTGGGAGCGGAGCCCTTCGAACGCGTCATTGATGGATTGCATCCTTCGCCGCTCCCTGACGTTGGCCGCTTGTCTCAGCTGCTGCATCTCCATCTCCGATCTCATCCGCCTCCTCCGCTTAAGCAAGGGCCCGCCGTGATGACCCATCTGAGGGGAAAGGTCCGAAGTGCTGTCCGCACAGCCATAGGAGAACGTGGACGACGAGGAGGAGAAGGACAAGTTGCCGATATCGACGTCTACATCGCGAGGCGCCACCCTCCCACTGGCGTCTTTGCTGTAATAGTCTTGAAAATGACTGGTGAGGAAATCGACGTCATCATCCAAAAAGTCATCAGTGTCCAAGTGTCCGTCTCTGGAGGACTGGTCGGTGAAAAACTCTTCATCGTCGAAATAAGGAGGAGAAGAGAAAGATTCGAGCGCGGAGAACGGATCCAGGACACCGTCCATCTCTGTGCGCACTGTCTTGCCTCTGCTTGCGGAAACAATGCCAGGTTGTTTCTTCTTTGTGAACACGCTCTGTGTTGGCTGCTCACGCCTGACGCTTACTCTTAGTTGAAGAAACGGCACGCGAGGGTCTTTAATGGCGACATCCAGGGACGCGTGCCGCTTAGCGAGAACGACAGCCAATCAAAGCTCGGTCCGCGAGGCGCACCTCACGATAATCGGCCACAAGCCACGCCTCCTGCCCTCCACTGCGCTATCTCAGTGTCGCTTAGCGGGCTGACGTCTCAGTGGTCGACACCAAATCAGCTTTAAAACCATTTTAACACTCGGTTCCAGATGAAAAATATTTTAATGCAAACACGTCACCAGTGCGCAGAAAGCAGAAGAAAGCAACAGGTGCCATTTATGCCTCCTGAGTAACTAGCGTGACTCACACCTGACTACTGTTATTATTATTATTATTATTATTATTATTATTATTATTATTATTATTATTATTATTATTATTATTATTATTATTATTATTATTATTATTATTATTGCTAATGTGTACTGCAACGAACCCAATCAGAACCCAGGTCCTTGCTGTGATGGAACAGTGCTAACCACCACTAATACTACAACCTATAACCTATATAACCCACATATTGTCATGACTGTATTTCTAATTATATCCAGTCATTGTAATGTAAGCACTGTTTGTTTTACTGGCATCGTACAGCTTCGTACAATAAGGAACAAAAACAAAATGTGACCATGTTAGACAAGGCAAAAAGTGTTTTAGTCAGTGTTTTACTTTCATATTTTCAAACCAGCCTGCAAAGCCAGACATTGCCTCAGTATCTCAACACCTGATGCACGTTTATATCTCACAGCCTATGCTTTGAGAGCTGTAGCATTTCACATTAAGTTCGCTCTGCACATTGCGACTCTCTCTGCGCTGTGGTGTAAACGCGCTTTGGATATTGTGACGTGTTCCGTTAAAACCAGAAACCTGCTGTGCCGCGTGTGGTTCGAGGAGCCCTGAGAAGTTATTTATTTAGCAGTAAGTGGGCAGCGCTGCCGCTATAAATACATGCACCAGTAGAGTCGTGGACGCGCCACTTGTGCCAGTCAGTGTGTTTTTAACGCGGAGGACTGGTTGAGAAATAAAAGCACAGTGGTGGGCCTGGGGGCGCGCGCGCCTCTCTGACATCTCGCACGACAAATTAACACTCCCCGGTCCACCGAGAGCAGGCTGCCCACCGACCTCGGCCTGTAAGTACGCATCTATTCAGCCAACTCAATGAGGGAGTCACTTTGTTCTGCGTGCGCTGCGTGTGTGTGCGGATATTGGTGGCGCGGCGGCAAGTTGCGCTAAGGGCCGTGGCCGTGGGAAGGAGGCCACTTGCGTCCCTGCCGCAAACATATAGTGTTAGAGACGCTTGTGTGTCTGTCTACGTAATGAAGCTGTATCCGGCATGCCCCAGCACACACACACACACGCACGCACACACACGCAGACACACAACCAGGTGCTGGAAACAGCACCAAACACTTGCAGGAGTCAGCTGCAGGGCTGCGCGTTAAACTGCGTCCATCCGCCACATCTGACTCTCGTTCCCAGTAACGTCACCAGAGAATGAGCGAGAGATGTTGCTCACACGTTCTTGTTGTTCTTCCGTTGACACACCGTTGTTACTTTTGTGTTTTTACACTCATTTAGCCCAGATCCGCGTCTCACGCAGAGCATAGTATCACACTTTAAATTCTCCTGGCTTTAAATGTGTCCTAGGTTTTTACCCTTCATCTTCAACATGTGGTGATTGAGGAAAATGCGACCTACAGTATTTAATGGGGTGAAATGAATCGGGACACGCCAGCATCCTCACCGCAACCACCACGGAACAAAAACGGCAGCGTAACATCTTCAGCAGTTGAGATTGTGACGCTGGGGCTTTTGTGCTGTTGTCAAACGGAACAGTCTTATACTAAAACTTTTCATTAAGACAACAAGTGTGTGTGCGTGTCACCCTCCTTTTGCTGGAAAGCAGATGATAATTCGAACCGTGCAGGTCTCTAACGCGCCGTGACGGCCCGCTCCACGCCGCCTCATTGATGAACGTGCTGTCGGGCCGACCTGTGCGAGTGGAGCAAGTGTTTCGGTTCCCATGCAGTGCCTCGGTCTGCAGCATGCAGCAGGCCGTCACGTCCACGGTGAGCACCGGAGGAGGCGCTGCTCTGAAGGGGGCGCAGACACGCACACACAAAGCCAATTGTTTGTTGTTCGCGTTTTTGAATAGTTCACAATTAATAACAAAGCTTGGCACATTCAAGGCGTGACATCTCCAGCCATCAAGACAAAATCAAATATATTCTGAGCGTATTTTCTTAGTGAGCAAATAGATTCTAGCAGGTTTTCTTAGCATATGTAGAAAAGTTCACTCATAAAATTAATTTGATCTCCTAATCATGGTGCTGTCAGTGATTTATTTACACGTTTGTTACATTATTCACGATTTTCAGTGAACAGCTTCCAAACATTAAACTGGTTAATGGGCTCTAAGGGAAACTATTATTTTTTATGCTAGATAACCATATATTTTCATTTCATCATTTCAAACCTGCTGCATTGCACCATTGGAAGTGGAAAAGGGAATCCAGAAAGTGAACTAAGACAAGCAAATGTTAGGAATTAGAGCTGGCGCTAATCCTCTCGGAGAGTCATTGGTAATCTCGTTAATCTCCAGAAGATTATCCATCTGGATGAGCAAGAGAGATTAAATGGATTTACTCAATTTAACAGTTTGATTAGATGCATCGTAACCTTCGCGCTAGCCTTTCGTTGATGGCCATTTGAAAGTAGCTGCATTTACTTTTTACGTAATCTATAGAAGTTTTCCAGTCATCTGTTGCCAAGGTGGCACAGATGGTTTACATTTATCCTGCTTCTGACGTTTGTAACCTCAGCATATTTGAACGTGTCAGTTTAAGAGACGTTAGAGCTGCATTCAACAACATTTATATTATTTACATCACAACATCCTATGACAGACACTGAAACATTACATAAGGATTAAAGTTACAGCACTTGGTTTAAATCCCATATTTATTGAACAATTTGGAGTTTGTTTATTTTCCATACTGTATATTAAAAAGCTTTGGAGGTCGGCACAGCTCTGTGCTTGGTCTAATACTTGGTCTAATACTTTTCACTCCATAGGTCTTATATATATCATATATGAGGAAACACTGTACGTTCATTCCTGATGACACTATTCATGAAACGATGTGACACAACCCAGTTAAACTTAGTTAGTTAGTCAACTAACTTAGTTAGTCAAATTGGTACAAAAGGCATAAATTAGAAAGGAAGAAATCTCAACAATAACCTCCATCTGAGGAATATTGGCAGAGTTAGGAGAATCCAGAGTGATGCTGAAACATGAATCCCTGCATTAGTTCCTCCAGGCTGGACGACTGTGTCTCCCTGCTCATAGTTTGAACCAATGACTCTTTAAAAAGCCTCCAGTTAATTCAAACGCTGCAGCCAGAGTCTGACTGGACTCAGGAAGAGACGTCACATTTCTCCTACATTAGCTTCTCTGTCCTGCTCTTCATAATAAAGCTCCATCTTGTCTTAGACCTCATGGCTCCTTCTGCTCCAACAGAACTTTGCTTCTCAGAGCTGGTCTACTGGTGGTTCCTAGAGTTTCTACCTGTAGAACGGGAGGCAGAGCCTTCAGCTCCAAGCTCCTCTCCTGAGTTGTTCTTCTGTACTGTTGCTTTTAAGATTTAATTAGATAGTAAAATGTATTTACTGATTCATGAATTAATGATCTTGCTCACGTGGGATTTGTTTTCCATGTAGTTGTGTAAGGTCTTAAACCTTATTTTGAAAAGACGCTGTTTGTTGTGAATTGGTGCTATATTCAAACCAGATCTGTCATCTCCAACTGCAGCATACAGCATATAGCAACGCTAACAAAGGCACTGATACAGTAGGTGACAGTAAATACTAAAACACAAGCAGGGAACCAATGAGAAAGTAAGTAACTCTGAGAAGAAACGCTAACAAGTCGAATCAAGTACATTAACCAACGTAAGGACTGGGGGAAAACAAATGAACAGGTCAGACTAACAAGGTTGAGCTGTAGAGACTGAAATGTGCTTTTCCTTACATGTGATGCAGTTCAGGTGTAGATGACTGAAACATCCATGATTATGTGGCAGCAGCACAGAAAAGCAGCAGCGTGGTGTCAGGAAGCGATGGCCAAGCTAACGGAAATGACAGGAACAAACCCAAAACAAAAGATCGTGACGCATTTCAAGAAAATCAAACTGGACATTCTAGGAATTACAAGTAAAGCAGCATGTTGAGATCGAAGAGTTCAACTGGGATAGAATGGAAATCTGCGTTAAGTGGGTGCTGGAGCTTGATCTTCACCTGTGACATTTCCATTCACATTGTTTGTGAGTTGTTGTGTAAAAGTGTAGTTGTCCTGTCACAAACCAGAGCTCGACACAAGCTAACAAGCTCCGTAACAACGAGTGAAGTAGCGAATGGCCAGATCCATTTTTCTGCATTTGGATGCTTGTTTTTCGTCTGATATGCTAAAATGGCTGTCGCACTGCACTAGAGCTTCAGGAAGGACAGTCTATGCTTCAAACATGAACAAACTTCCTACAAAATAGTGCTGATGCTTCAGACTCGCAGACAATCTAAAACTGTAGGTGAATGTCTTCACACCAAGTGTTTCTCTGCAAGACAGAAGCAACGTGGAGCCACATGGTCCAAGGTCCCGACGGCAAATGTGGATAGAATTTCATTCAAGACACAAGGTTGCTGACAGTGCTTTGGCAAAACATTTGCATTAGCAAGAGATTCAGAAGTTCTTGACCGATATCCTCTATTAGAGACCCAAGAGGACTTTTACACGGCCTGTAGGAAGCTTCAGCTTAAATAAATCCAGGACTGAGCACACAGGGGATTCAAATGCTTAGCAAGTCTTAACAGAGATCTAGGTTTCATTGCAGTACAAGGCTGGATAGACTGAGTGTGTGCACATCGTTTGTTTGAGTTTACAGTTAAGCCCAGATATATTAAAACAAGATTTTGTTTTTAAAAAAAATGCCTTTTATAAGTTTGACTGGAGTTACCAATAAGAAGTGCGATGAGATCTCAATGTAAGTGAAAGACTGAAAAGACAAATGCGTAAGAGAGTAAAAATACTTAGACGTGTCCAGATCAACAGGTTCTTAAAAAGAAGGAAGGCAGCATGAAGCGTAAGGTCGCAGGAAGCCTTTCTCTTTGGATGCCCTGGAGAAAACCCAGGGGACCAGCCAAACACAGAAAGGCTTCCCCTCTAAGAAAATACAAACCTGCATCTGTTGACGTTTGAGAGTGTTTTTTTTTTAAAGCAATTCCATTTCTTTATAATGACGATAACTCTTTTCCACTGGTAGCTAATCAGCATTACTGTAGTATGTATGGTACAATTTTATTAAGTCTCTGCTCTAATTCACCCAAAGGTGATCTGTTGGGTTGAGGTCAGGCCTCTGTGCAGGCCAATCAAGCTCATCCACACCAGACTTATAGTTAAATAACTTACATGTTATAATTAACATAAAGGCAGATATGAATCATTGGGCATTTCAGTTTAAAATTGCGTCACATGTATTAGTAGCATTCCACACTTGGACTTCAATGTTTTGATGTTTAATATAATATCAATATGTCGTCTTACTAACACATCTAATACTATAATCTGAGACAATGGTGTGTGTTGCACTGATCCTCCTGCAGGACAGTGGAGCTGCAGCAGCGGGTTCTAGTGTCCTACCGCCATCATGTGGTGAAGGGGAGAACACGGTCAGTTGGAGGATGAACGATTATTAAATATTTACCACTGTTTGTCATGCAGGCAGAGCAGTGCGATAGACTAACGCTATAAAACCAATGCATTCTAACTTAGTAACTTGAACTGATTGTCTTTGATGTGCTTTTAAACATACAGACGCCAGGGTGAGTTGGCTTTGTATCGACCTTTGCTGACACGTCTGTAGACTATTTAAACGCAGACTACAGCACAAATACTCAGAGAGCAGCCACGAAAGAAAAGCTGATAGTTTTGATAGATAATTTTATTTAGGCTCCATTAATATTTATGGACATATAATTATCTCTTTACATTACAACCAAAGATCAGCATGACAGATCACTTCAACAAAACCATAGTTAAAAAAACAATAAATAAGAGCATGAATAAATCAAATACGTTTTCAACTTAGATATAGATTGATAAGTACTAATATTGTGTCCGCATGCGCCAGGAAACAGCCTGAACTATGTTCTGTACAAACACAAGAGATTGCTCGCAGGTACAAGTGAGGGGGTTAATACGCAGAATGACTCCATGAGGCAACTGGATTTTACTGGGGAAAGGCTGACCGTAGAAAACAGGAACTCAGGAAGCACGTTAAGCACATTCATCAGATCAGATCACTGGGAGACCATGATTTATGGACTACATTTTGCATTTCTTCCTAAAAACAGAGCCAGCTCCAGTTAAGGGTTCGCAGCTAGTACACTAGCAGTTTGACTGAGAGACATCACTAAATTAAGTCTTAATGACTTTATAGTCCAAATAATATTAAAACTCAATGCAAACAAGTCAAATAAAATCCAGGGGGTTTAGTAAAATATGAAATATGGAGTGAATATAACACCTTTTTACTAGAAATGAATTGAATAGAGCTAGGTAACATAATGTGTCCTGTATATATTTGAAAGTAGATGTTGTCAATGCGTTTGTTGAGTTATTTCTTTCGTTTGGGGAAGAAACTACACGTTTAATGCTGAAAAGATAGAAAGTCATTATACTCATGCTGCATCACGTGTGAACAGTAATTGTCAAAGGAGAACATTTTACGTTTTCATACTGAAGACACAGAAAACGCGTCAAAGCTCTAACGGAAAAGTTGTTGTGGGGGTACACTACCACTTTGGGGCAATATGTTGGAAATAATCCATTCACAATTATCTAAATGTGGTTTTAATCTGCTATTAGCTAAATATTGCTTGAACATTGTCCTGGCTGGTTATTACTTCATTATTAGCAGGGTGCTACTCTGTTACACTGTAATTACTTGAACATTTCCCTCTTATTACTTGGGTAGTATCTGACTTATTACCATGCTGTTGCCAGATATTACTGCTCTACTATCGGCGTATTTAATGTCACCTTACCAGTAGCTGTTTATTACCTAGCTGTGAAGTCCGACCAATTTAGATTTGGTTTTGATATGAACAGTCCTTCTCACCCACTGACTGTGGACCATGTTTCATATCTGTCAATTTTGGCATCATAGGTTCAAAGACAGGTGATGTGCATTTCAAGCTGTCATTCATTTGAGTCATGTGCACATGCTCCTGTTTCCACAGTTCACACTGGTATCCTGTTGTTCCTGCTCTACTGTTCCTCCCTAACACGGCGACAGTAAGCTTGCTACTGGAACACGAAGTCTATGATTCTGTAAAGAGTTAAAAAAGTAGGAAACGCGTTCAGCACTTGTATGGCCCTTTCCTCTTAAGGGGTTTCACATTGAATATGGCTCACTGTCATCCTCATTTAAACACAGAGGTAATTGGATCCTGTACAATATTACATCCTGCACACGCGCACACACACACACACACAAACACACACTACTAATCCTATAGTCTTTACAAAATAAGAAAAAAGTACAGAATACTTTCATCAAAAACACATCAGCATCATTATCTGTAGAAGCCTGTGAGTCCTGCTTGCTTCCCAGAGGTTTTCATCACAACAACAAGTAGTAGTAATACTGTATAAATGGCATAATCACAGTTACTGAACAACATGAAATGGTGTGAAGAAAATGATGGTGATAATAACAACTAGGATGTTTTTCCTTGTTTCGTCAGGTGTGGGCGCTTCAGTCGTCTGTGTCCATTCACAAACAGGATCCTGTTTCCATCACAGAGTTAACAAACTCTTTTTAATCACCTGCTTTCATTGTCCTTACTTTGCATTAAGGAGCTTTTATTGTATTCCTTCATTTGCCATAGTGACATTTTTCTCTTACTGAGGAAACAACGGCGTCTTTGAGACTCTCAGCTAATGGACGTTCTGTCCTGAAGCTGCCGGCTCCAAGCCTCCAGGAAGCACAGCCAGCTGACTTGACTTTGACATCACTTGGATTATTTTAGAGACGTGTTAGAAAACAAACCTACTTTCATTTGCAGTTACAGAAGTTACCATTTCAAATGACACCATCAGATATTATGATTTGATATAACATAAAATCATGTTATGATGAATTTAAAATAAAAACATTAAGTTAATGACAATCTTTGGTTGCATAGTGTAACAAATTACATTTACTTTCAGTAATTTATGCACAAAAAAAAAAGTAGTAAAACTAGAATATTTCACTTAGTTCTCATCCAGTCACCAGCTGTACTGTCATTTCTGGTTTTCTCACAGTATATGAAATGAATAGTACATGAACAGTTTTGGTTGAGTGAACTATTTTTCCACACACCTTTCATGACCAACATTTATTCTCTGCTTCATTCTAAATATCAACTGCTCCGTCCTGGAGAATACGTATGTGTGTGTATACTCATTTAGTGGAGGATCTGCACTTTAGCGAAGACGCATTTTTATCATTTATTTAAAGCGGTAAACGTTGAGGGAAATAGAAGAAAACAGGACAGTTTACTTAGTTTACCTGAAAATAACTGTAACAGTAAACCAGTAGCACACACGAGATTAACAGAGGAGGACTATGACTAGTTGTTGATACACTAATGGCCACCAATGATTGGATATAGTTTTACATGTCTGATGTTTGAGTCAGTAGGATTTTTGTTGTCTTAATACGGACGGTTACTGCTTGTCATCACAAGACCACATGAAGAAATGTCAGCCTGCCAATGTTTGATGTGAGCGTGGATGTCTTTCACTCAAAACTAGTATAAAATGTCACGATGTTGCCTCAGACGTCAGCATCATGTTACCTGGTGACGGTGCCACGTTTCAGAGATGCTGCCTGTGCAGCTCACTGGTGATTAGCTTTGACTCAGCGTCATTAACGAGCATTACCATCCTGCTCAGGGACTAAGTCACTAAAATCACTAACAAAATGCAGCTTTGTTCTGTGAATTGGATTCTATTCAGTCTCTTTCCACAATTTAAATTGGATTGATTGAATTTTGACTGTAGCAGAGTCAGTCTCATACTGTACATAAATGTCACTGCTTGCAGATATTGCTTAAGAGCATGTTACTGTACCATTAGTGCTGAATGTATTATTAGCATTGTTAATGTCTCACTTACACAGAGAAGGTTAAAGGACAATTCTGTGCATTAACAGCTTAACGCGTACTTTTTAAAAGCTACGTTGCTAATATGCAGAGGGGACATCCACACACCCAGTAGATATGTGTTCAGCTGCTCTTACATACACGTCCCCAGAGAACTGATGTGATGCAGAACGCGTCGTCGTGGTCGGTGTGTCCAGGTGGGAGGTGAGAGACTGTGATTTTAGTGTTAGCTCTGTCTGTCACGTTGTGTGAAGCTTCAACATCTTAGCATGAGGCAAAATGAAAACAGCTGGACAGTCAGTTATTTCTGACACTGTAGTAAAACCGATGAGTATGAAACAGTGACTGTTCCTTGTGTCTGTTCAGAACACATCATCTAAGCAGTATGGTGATACCCTACAGCCCCAGACCATGGAGTCCACAAGTACTGTATATATCTTGTGATTTGCTATGAGCGTGTGGGTGTGTGTGTGTGTGTGTGTGTGTGTGTGTACTCTCTATCAGTTCTATATAGCTTTGTGCAGGGAGGTATGTTCAACTGCACAGGTCTTTATAAACGTAAACAACAAGCAGGAGTGAAATTATGCAGAAACAATATTTACTCCTTGCCTCACAGCAAGTACCTGTCTTGCTTTGGGTTAAGTCCTGTGTACATGTCCCTGCTAATGTCCTCATAGCCTTGTCTGAGCCTCTGGGATGTAGATCTCTATGCTGTCAGCGCTCTCCGTTGCGGAGTTCTGTCGAACAGATGCGGCTCTCTTGGCAGCCATCAGCCGTTTCCTGGCCTCCTGGCGTTGCTTCTCTGAGCTCTCCAGTGAGCGGTCTCTTGCCAGAGGGGGGTGGTGGTGTGGGCCCTTGGGTGGCTTTTTTGGCACTGGAGGTGGAAGGCGCCTCTCCTATTGGTGGAACATGTGGGGGAGGGCAGAACATTTCAGGAAAAGATTTGTGCGTGTGACGATGTTTGTGTGTCTGTGATCATTTCATCATTAGCAGCAGACAGGTTAAATATGCGTCTGTGCACTAGCATCAGTAAGTAACAAGGTAAGATCAACTATTAACACAAATCAGAAGTAAACAACAACCTTCTGTTACACTTTAAAGAGTCGCTTGGAAATAGTTTGTGTTTTTGATCTGATGAGTCCAAATGTAACTTTACAGTGTCTTTGTTAGATGATAGATTAGATTACGCAGATCTAAAAAATCGAACTAGGAAGGTGAACAGAGTGTCTGTAGTCAGTATGTGGTGACATGCACAATATGAAGATGGAAACTAAACACACACACTGCTTTTCATGTGTTTACACTTAGCTGAGGACACAACAGAAACACACACATGGTGAGGCAGCAGCAGGAAAGAAGGGCAGAGACATGGAAAGACAGACATGATGGCTCTGTGAATGCCCAGAGGTGTCAAGGCTCTGTTGTGTTGTTGGCATTGCAGTTATGCTGGTTGATGCGTGGCAGTTTGCAAGGTCTTCACTGTCAACACAAAAAAAGCACAAAAGAAGAAGACGCAATGAGAGCAAATGAGGAACACAGTCACTGTCCTTAATGTTGTACAATATAATGTTATTATTTCCCTTTCCCGTTTTAAATACGTGCTTTCATTCCACGTACACCGTCACTACACAGCTTTTACTGCACTACGCCTGTGGTTCGCTGCCGTAGCGTCACACTTTAATTCCTGCCATCTCTGGATGCATCACGCACTCTATTATATAGTATGTGATCAATGAGAACTGCAAAAACAATCAGTCTGATCTCTCTTTACCTCAGTCTTTTTTGCCTTTGTTTCGTGTGCTGCTTGCTTTATGCAGTGAATTCAGTTCGTTAATATTCTCCGGACTGTTGTCGTTTAGTTGGCCTCATGTCAAAAACCATTATTCCATTACCCAGTTTGCCTTGGTTTATTTGTGCTTTATTGAAACTATTCAGTGTGCATGTCTGCCTTGTGGCTCGTCTGACTGTCTTGTTAGGCTTTAGGCTCTAAGTGAGCACCCTCTTAGTTCTAAGGAGTTTTCTGGCACCATCTAGTGGCTGAAAGAATCCCTGATCCTGTCCCAGTTTTTGTATGTTACACAATGTTCCAGGTCTTTTGGAATTAGAGTTGTTCACTGAAGACACACAGCTACACCACACACACCCTTCTTCTCTCAGCTGTCTACTGTCAAATCCACCACCAAAGGTTAAATGAGAAATGCTGCAGCTGTGTGGGAGAAGTTAAAGGGGATCAGTAAAGATTGTATCTCAAACTGAAGGTTTCTGATGTTCAAGAGCCATTTTGTTGATCAGGGCCTCGCTTCCACATGGAAGGTGCATTTAGAGAGGACGGCTGTGGGAAGGTCGTGTGAGGCTGATGGGAACATCTCGTGTTGCTGAGCTGTAAGTGGTCTTCTCCATGCTGCCATGCATTCAAACACAGACGACTCATCATGGAAATTCTCCGCAACTCTCTAATTTACTACTGCAGATGCTGTTAAATATTCTGTTTGCTGGAGGTTTTAACACCACAGGAATGTGATCAATTCAACTACATTGTATGGAAGTGAACACATTACACACAATCCAAACACACAGTGCCCAGAGTCTATAATGCTTTTGATAATTTAATAATGAACATGATGATTCTCATGGTTTCATTCATGAAGCAACTTATTTTTAACTATTTAAATACACAAACGTCTAATCCTTAGCTGTTATTAATAGTACTAATGGATCAGTAATAAATGCACCTCAGGAGGCAGGTTTGAATTCAGAGCAGATGCTTGTTCTAAAAGTGTTTTTTTTTTATTTCTGCATTGCGGATTTGTTCACTTTCCAAGTTGTGGTTCTTAAAACAGGGCAGTTTTGAAACACTTGAAAAACTATGATGAATGTGTGAAAACGTGATCTGAATCACCAACAGCTGAGAAGTAAACAATTCCAAGTTAAGAAGGAGCAGCTCACACGTTGCCTCTCGTCACCGACTGACACTGAAATGTGTCCGTCATGCCAGAAGCTGGTAAACATGTCAGTTTACACGTCCAGTAGTAGTTATCATATAAAACCGTTATTATACACAGTTGTAACGCCTTGTTTATTGATGCAGTTAATAAACTGGTTGTGTACAGTGGTGCATCACTGGCCCCTGGAAACAGGCTATTGCTCTGTAACCAGTTGTAATTAATTATTAATAGAATTCATATTTGCTAATGACATATTTACACTTGTGATCAATGATATTTTTTTATGGTGCTCATTTTCTTGCTTATTTTGTTTAAATTGCGATTATCTTGTGACTCATCCTGTGTTTGTATAAAAGCCCTTCGAAAAAGTAAATTCACAAAAAAATTGGATCTGACTTAAGTCAAGACCATTCCAGATATTTGCCTAAAATAATAAACAACCTCAGTCTTATTATTACGAAAAGCTGCGTTTGTTCAGGAGAACCTTCATCCCCACTGCCATCAGGCTTTACAGCGTTAGCCAGAACGCTCATCACTACAGAACCAGAACTTCCCGTTGGGTATGAATAAACTCTACTGTGTTATTATCTTAATAAGTGCATTAAAAATCTCACATAAGTAGAATCAGTGATTATTATACAATACAAAAGTATTTATTGATGAGTATTGATTAAGTATTGAGTTCCAGTTTAAATCAGTCCTAACTTATTTGCTTAACGTATTTCAGTAGGTTTGTGTGTTCACTGAAACATCCCTTTTCTACACTAGACCTTTTTTGACAAATGAGACATTCATGAGTACATTAAAACCACGAAGAGAACAAAACACACAAATTAAAGCTGCCGTTCAGATGAATGTTATCCTCAGTGACGCGTGGTTACTCTGTGTCTGTACCTTTCTGTCGGAGGCTTCGAGGGATCTCCAGTTGTTGGCTCTAAGCTGATGAAGCTCATCAAATTTGAGACTTATGTTTTCTATTGACAGTTGAAGCATATCCCAGAAACCAGCCAAGTCTGAGGCCACAGGACGGGGGTGGGCGTTGGGGTTCTACAGAGGTAAAGGAGCATCACATCACAAAACCCAAGGCAATCAACATCAACATGCGTGTCATTATACCAAACAAACGTATATCTACAGAATGTAACAAAAAGTTGGTTGGTTGGGTTTGCTCACCAGGTTCTCCTCACACAGCTCCCGGAACTGCTGAAACTTCTGGGACATCAGAAGTTGAGCACTTCCTACTGCGCTCCTCATCTTCCCTAGAACTACGAGAACAAACGCAGTTGAGTTCGACATAAAGCACATTTATTGTCCTGTTCAGCTCTTCAACTGAAACAGCATCACCACAGCAACATATATATGCCCAGATATAATATATGTAGGCAAAGCAAATTCTGATTAAAACTGCATCATTTAATAGTAATGACTGACAACTAATTCTCAGTATGTCATTCCACACGTCCCTCGCTCTCCAAGCGTCCTGCTAAACACGGATCTTTAAATGCAGCGTTTCTTTGTGTACGTATGTGTCCTAATCTGAGATCAGGCTTTTATTTCCAATGTAATGCTGTTGCTGGACTGCGACGTGACAACACAGACACAAACGCACTGTCTTCAGGCAGGTCGTTCTCCCTCTGGTCGAGCTCCATCTGTCGACACCAGCCGTCCATCCGGTCAGTCTCGGCCTGCAGCAGCTTAAGAAACCAGCGTCCGTCTCTCTGACACACAGACCGATGCACCACCTGACAAACAAACACTGACAGCATCAACACCTGGAGTTTGTATGTTCAGGATAAGTTAACACAACCAGTATCGTGGGAAGTAATGGACATATGTTCACTGGCCTCTTTATTCTGGACACCTGTCCAGTCTAATTGAATCCAGTACATCAAAAAGGTTTACAAGGTTGTTATTTTCCTTTTTTTTTAAGTTGAAGCTAAAAGAAAGGTGATAATTGTTCTATATGTCTATTATTGATAGTGGTACTGAAGAGCATCTCAGTAGCACATGATGGCACTGGGTTGAAGGAGCTTCTGTAGCGTTCAGTGCTGCAGCATAGTAAGGTGCAGCTGCTTCTCTGGTCCATCAGAGTTCAGTGTTCCAGGGTGGTGTATCTGTCCACCACGGTCTCCAGCTCTACCTATGAACTAATGACTATCAGGATCTAAGCCACTTTCTAATCTCTGCTGTCGCTGCAATAAAGAGTGGAGACTGATGCGATTACAGCTGGATGACGGCCTGATGTTCGGATGTGGAATCCGTTCAGCAACTGGCGTTTCTTGACAGTGAAGGTGAGCTGGTGAATTTATAACGGACTTGAATGCACTTCTCTTGAAGGCCCATGTTGCTGTGGGTCTATGTCCTCAGGCCATGTTTTAAATGTGTAGGTTTGCATGTACACCACAGCTTGATTGCTGCTCTTTGTCCTCACCATACGGTCTGTGGCCCCAGTATATGAAACACAAGACTACACACTTGAGTGATTACGTGACTACTCACAGTTACACCATGTACATTACTAAACAAAGAGGGGAAATAAAACTATTACCAATTGATGTTATGTCATGTTCATGTTTTGGATCAAGTATTTACCCCAAGCCTAAGATTAAGAAAGGGAGACTTTATTATTATTATTCATGCCTTTTTAAGTGATTTGTTCTCTGGATAGGTGAAACCCTGTGGAAATCATGTTTAGAGCTTGTATTGTGACTTGCATTGCAGAAGGAAGCCATGTTTGATTCATTCGTGAGTTTGTTTGCCTTCCCTTAGCTCTTGAGTTTATCGGTGGAGCCGCTGCTGTGATTTATGTGTAAAGCTTAAATGCACGAGTAAAGACATGCGTATGTTTCTCCAGGCTCAACTAACATAGGAATAAACGTTACCTCAGGAGCCCTGGATCCCTGCTACTGTATCTGTGCATTACTGCTCTGGATTATTCCCCCCTCGCCCTGAGTTAGTACCGGTTCCATTCTGCTAACTGTACCAATTCCCTTTTGTCATCAGAACATCATCCATCAGCTTCCATCCGGTTCTGCCAGGTCACTCGACTACAATTCATTTCACCACAGTTTTGTTCTCATCAGTAGGAGGCACCACGTTGGACTTTGTCATGTTTAGTTTAGTGGCGTTTTGCATATTTTGCATATAGGACAATAAACCCATTGAGAGTAAAGACATGCTTAGTACATTAAATCTTAATCAGTAGATACAATACAAAACATTGGTCACATCTTGAAATGTAAAATTTGACAACAAAGACCTAGGACTGTTGAAAAGCTAGAATCAGCACTTCCCAGACTCGAGACTTACTACGCAGTGGTAAACACTGACCTGTTCCAACTGTGTTGCTGCCATCAAATTTAAAATAAGCCAATATTTTTCATCACATGGTAAAGTGTCACAGGTTTAACATCTGATGTATTGATAAAGTTCAATGTTTTGTTTATAAGATTGATAAAGTGTTGATAAAATGTAAAAATGAAACATTTACAAGTTTGAGTGAGTGTGATTTCTAGTTTGACACCATTGTTTCAGGGAATGTTGTGTTGGTCTAAAATGCCAATAACCACTGAATAAGCTCCCACGTACCTCTAGCAGAGCAGAGCTGTTGAAGTTGACATCAAGTGGGTCATCACTCACATTGTCTATCCATGGGTCTGGAGGGGGGAGAATGGACGGGTCAAAGCCCACATCTTCATAGTCATCTGAGGCACAGGCATGGTAGTGATTCCCTGAGCCCTGGATGCTGACGGTGGACGGGGTGGCATCGTGGGAGTATTGCCGAGACAGGACTCCGGATGATAATACTTCCATGTCAGTCTCGGGGGAGTCGAGAGGGGTGTCCAGCGAATCCGGCATGTCCAGATCTGCCTAAAATGGCAATGAATAAATCTCAATACCTAACAATTCATTCATTCATTCATCTTCTACCGCTTCTTCCCCGAAAGGGGTCGCGGGCGTGCTGAGCCTATCCCAGCTGGCTATGCAGGGTACACTCTGGACAGATTGCCAGTCCATCGCAGGGCCACACATATAGACAGACAAGTCACACACAACATAACACTCACACCTATGGGCAATTTACGCAGTTTTTTCCAATTGACCTATCTGCATGTCTTTGGACTGTGGGAGGAAACAGGAGACCCCGGAGTAAACCCACGCAGACACGGGGAGAACATGCAAACTCCACACAGAAAGACCCACGGTCGCCTCCGGGAATCGAACCCGGGACCTTCTTGCTGTGAGGCGACAGTGCTAACCCACCTAACAATTCAATTCAACTTTATTTATATAGCGCCAATTCACAACATCAGTTATATTCAAGGCACTTTACAAGTAAGGTTTTAAGACCTTACACAACTAACCCAACTAATCCCACATAGAGCAGCTTTTAGCCAATCGATAAATTGTACATTTAAATAGCAACAGTGGAAAAACTCTATAGAGGAAGAAACCTCCAGCAGACCCAGGATCAGTGGGAGAACATCTGCCTTGACCGGTTGGGATAGAGAAAAGATAGTTCTTCTTCTTCTTTTCTCTCTTCTCTATCCCTTCACTCCAACCGGTCAAGGCAGATGTTCTCCACACTGATCCTGGGTCTGCTGGAGGTTTCTTCCTCTATAGAGTTTTTCCACTGTTGCTATTTAAATGTACAATTTATTGATTGGCTCCAATTAAAAGCTGCTCTATGTGGATTTGTTGGGTTTAGTTTTGTCAGGTATTAAACCTTACTGTGCCTTGAGATCACTGCTGTTGTGAATTGGCGCTATAGAAATAGAAATTAATACTTCCTCATTCACTCTGGTTTCTAGTTCGTCACTTCACCTGTCATAAAGGACTTCAGCCACGTCCCAGCTCTCTAAGACATCCAGGCCATTTTGTGCATTGTGTTTCCTAGTTTTGCCATTTCATAGTTGCCATAGTTCTGCCATGCCGTAGTTGTGCAAGTTATTTGCCTTTCCATAGTTAGTCATAGTTTTGCGATGGCGGAACGAGTTCAAAGTTCAAGTTCAAATGAGGACCCAAGGAGAGCAGCAGCGTAGTGGCCATCAAAACATGACAACAACATGACAAACAAATCCCAAAACCTGGGAGTACATGGCGTGGATGTCGTGGAGAGCTGGAGCGAGGCTGAAGTTCTTCTTGAAGGTGTAGCACAGGTAACAGATGAGCCGGCTACCAGAGGTGTGAATAACGTGGAGTATAAATACAGGGGAGCTGAGGGGAAGGCACAGCTGGGAATGATCAGATGATTATGGTGGTGAGAAGCAGACAGGAGGGGGCGTGGCCAGGAACAGAGCCAGGCCAGGGATCATGACCATTGTTTCCATCTAGTCTCAGACGACAGTGGGTTTTGATGTTTTCAGAGCTTTGGTAAAACTAAACCAAACCAAATTTGCAATAGGGTGAGTAACTGTAAATACTGTATCTAATTTCATGACTCATCTCCACAGACACTTATACAACAAGAAAATGGACAGACAGCAAATGCATAGCTATTAGTTTTATGTCTATGCTAAAGCATCGGAGGCTGACCTGTACAGCTGCTGTCACACTGTTGGATCGCTGGAACCGACGATACCTGACAATCAGAAGGAAACAACAAGTTAGACAACAAGTCCAGTCTTAGTCACGTTGAGAGCATAACAAACATCATTTCAACCATTGGATTGTTAGTTTTGCTGTAGTTTAGTCTACCTTGATGACTATAGGGTGTATCATCAGACCATACATGGACATCACCTGACACGATAGAGCAGGTAGTGCTTTTCTTAAGCTGGAGGACGTGTGTGGTCTCCACCAACTTTGAAGAATCTACCTGGATACGTGGAAACATCTCTACTCCAGAAGTCGAGTCCCACACTAAACAGCAGGTGGCAGCAGTTCACTGGCTGCGTCCACAAAAGGCAGCTCAGCCTTAGCTGACAACCACAGTACGCTAGTAACTGTCGCTGTCAAAAAGCGGAATCATGGACACAAAATGTGGGATTTTTCTATTTATTCAGTGAATGGGAAACGTGTGTATGCAGCAAGCTGCAGTGCTGGAGGAATATAATACTCTGAGCCTCTACGAGTCATTTGCAGACACGAGGAATGAACAACTGGCAGGTTTGAGGAAGCAGTAGTCTGTTTTTAAGTTGGTGATGCAGTGGTCAAAATGACCTCATTGCTCGCAAAATAGCTTTTGCGCTCAATCCATAATGTGAGGGCGGGTTCGTGAAAAATTGCATGTTGAAGGCTACTGATATCATGAAAATCATGTGCCCTGAGAAATGACAGACCTCTGTCAACTGAAGGACAAGGACCAGAGAATGCGGAGAAAACCCCGCAGACACGAGGAGAACATTCAAACTCCGCACAGAAAGGCATTTCCTCAACATTTTGGTCCTCCGCCCTCTTCTTGTGTGATCGTGACTCAGTGGCATCAAGCAGGTGACCAGCACATACAAGCAGGAGGAAGAGGAGCAGCGTGGGTCTATGTGTTCAGACAAATAATGCGACGACGGCAAAATGTGTGCCTCACCCTCTGTCATCCTCCACTTGCACCCCCACAGAAGTGAACTTGGACGGGTCCTCCAGGTCTAGAATCTCCTCTGGTCCATCCACCTACAGAGGCCGGACAGAATGAAAGCGTGACCAAACCATAAAAGTTTTGGGTTCAGGGAGCTTTGATACAGACACACAGCTGAAGCTGTCTACGCACGTACTGCTGAGTCGTATATACCTGGATGCCTATGGAGAGACATTTGCCCTTTCTGAGGGCTTCTTTCCTGTACTCATCCCGGCGGTCTTCAACAGCTGTCCCCCTGCTCAGGACTGAGGGTGTGGTGGTGCTCGCTGTCATTGTACTGTTACTGACGTGCTGACTGGCTGGGCCATGGACCTACCAATAATAAGAAGTGAAGAATTATGTGCATTATGCATATGTTAAATGGAGAATGTCTAATTCACGCACCTCTTGCCATAATTCAAAACATGTTCATTTTACAATTTAATTCAAATAAACGTTTATTTAAAACATTGAAAAGAAATTCACAAACGCACCAACCTGTGCATTTGCAGCTTCTATGGCTGCTGTCAAGGCCTTCATGCTGTCAATGCTCTCTGTCGAGTTGCTGAGCCCTGACTGGATAGTCATGTCACCTCTGGGTCCCTCGTCTTCCATGTACGCATCCTGTTTGGTAAAAAAAACAATACAAACTTGAAAATCATTTTGAGCTTCTCAAAAAGACCAAGTTGGGCACAGGCTGAAATAATCTGACTGTACCACAGACAACAGCCAGTGAATCTATGACAAACTTTAAGTGATTCAGTAAACAAGGATCATTGTAGCTGTAAAGAACACAAACAACAGTCTCACTATTGATTATTTGTATGACTGTGTCCCAGACAATGTGGATGCATCCACGTGTGTGTGAGAGGAAGATCACCAGCCCAAGATGCAGCACTATGCATGTGTGCGAGAGACTAGTGAGGAGCATGTGGCTTAGAAAGTACAGAGAGGAAAGAACAATAAACCACGGATTAAAGCAACCGAGTCCTTAACACGAGCAGATCCATGACCTTTCAGCAACCGTCCTGAAACTGGCGCTGCACGAGAATGAGATCAGGTGAAACCACGACGTTACTGAAGTGTTGGTGCATCTCGTCCAATCCTAGATCTGTATCCCAGTTTGAACTGAACGTTATCAGGCTTCTGGAGCCGCATGAAGGACAGTTTTATTGCTGGTGTAATAATTTTATTCCTCCTGTAAGTAAATGGTGTGTGGTCACAAAGCTAAGAACAAAGGAGTGAGGAACGGGGTGGCAGCATCGTATCTGGAAGTCTGGTATTAGACGAAAAGACTGAAGCAAAATGAAATCTTGGACCATAAATATTAGTATATGATGAGGTCAGAGGGAACTGATAACTTTGTGTGTCTATGAAAACACTGAAGCAAATGTACTAAAAGTACTTTAAAGTAAAGTAAAAACTGTAGGTAAGACTTTATTTTACAGGCGCCCCCTCTTCATATTTTTTGAACCTAGTATTTTCTTATTTAAGACTTCACATTAGTTATATGTAGAAAAATATTTCTACCTAATCTTTATGGTTGATGGTTTTAATATGGTTCTAACTATTTTCACATCACTATTGCACTTTGTAGTTTAAAATAAAATAAAAGCAGCAGCTGTGTAATATCTACAGCAATAGCTTCACTATGTGTATGAAAATACAAGTTTAAACCAAGAAATTCCTGCACAGTTCAAAATCACTAGATTCACCTGTGTTTAATGTCCTGTTTACTATATTAGTATAGTACTTAAGCTCACTCCCTTGTTCCTGTCCTTGTCGGTTTGTTGATGTTATGTCGAGCTCTCTAAGCTCCAAGCAGCTGGTTTGTATTGTAAGTATTCTGTGTCTCAGTTTCAGTCTGTCTGTGTAGAGTTTAGTTCTTGGTCACAGTTATTTCCCGCCTTGCAGTGACTCTTCTTTGTATTTTCCACTGTGTGTCGTCTGTTAGAGTTAAATGCACTGTTTCTAGTAAAGTCTGCCATGTCACGTGGTTGGGTCCTCACATTAGTCTCACTAGTCATAGTTAAGTTGTAACAGTTGCACACGTAAGATTGTAGAAATGTTAAACACCAATAAGTCGTCAAAGGGGGAATTGCTGTTAAGCAGGTTTCACACTTACACACTGTTCGCTGTTTGCGCTGGTTACAATAAGAATAAAGTTTAGAGATGTGAGACAGGAAGGGGTCCTGTGACGAGGTTGTTCTAAATGGTCTTGTGGGTAGGATTCCTGCTTTTCACCCAGACGACCTGGGTTTGACTGTGATTTGAAGTGATTTTAGAAATCTGTGTGCTGATTGGACTACTGGTCTCAACAAAGTATGTACAATAGGAATAAACATTTCAATTAAAAATACCTTATGGAACGTGGTTATTTCATTGTATCCTTAAAAACAGAAACCTGCTCAATACTGAGACTAAAACAGCTTCTTTTATTGGTATTTATTATTTATACCACCACCAATCAACATCAATGACCCTTATTAATTTAATCTACATGAGTCTACATGAGAACAAACTATTAAATAAATATGAATAAAATCTCACTCACTATTTTCAGAGGTATTTGGCTACAAGTAGGAAAATTGGGCTAGATGAGTCTAGCAAGAGAAGAAGAGCAGCAAGCCAGTGGCCCTGGTGTTGATGTCAGTGCATACGTAGGGTTTGTGTGCAGTACCTGTGCGGACTCCGTGCTGCTCTGGGCTGTGATGGAGATGTAGGGCTTGGACGTTGTGGAGCAGGTCGAGTTTCGGGGTGGCACTGGTGGAGGAGTTTTCTTATACGTGGTGATGCAAGATGAAACTACAAGGAATGCAAAAGGAGTAGGGAATATAGATGAAATGAAAACAACACGCCACTGGTTTTCCATGACCAAAAATAACTTCAGTGTTCTATGTTTAGTCAACATAGCATATGTTTTTTATTTTTAGTAACAATAAAACAGATTTATGTGCATTTCCTTGTGCTGGTAATAGTTCACACCACGTGCCTCTCCATCTATTTAGTTAACGGTCATCTACAACCATGAAGTCCAAATGTCATAATCCCTGGCCTGGTCTGCTGCTCCCCCTCAGTCACTCAAGCCACGCCCCCTGGCCTTCGACCACGCCCCCTTGGCCTCCATCCACACCCACTTTCTGTTTTTTCTCTCTGCCACCCCTCTGGTTTAAACAGCGGATCATTTTCACCTTTCACCATATAAGCCCCAGTTCATCCTCAGGTCCCTGCCAGATCTATCCAAGCTTTATGAAGCACAGAACCAGTTGAACATAATGACGTTAGTGATCTCCTCCTCTCAACAAACCCTTATAAAGCCATAGTGAAACACCCAGCTCGCTCGAATTTCCCGTCGCTGCTCGATGTGTAATGTGATGTAACATTGGTCACATGATTTGGAGCGTGATCAAGACACTACTTAGCAACACCCCCTCTCAATGTTTTGCCCAATTTCGGTAGAACTTTACAGATTTGCAGTATTTTCTTTTCATTGAACTCAAACTGTGACAGTTGGGTCCTCCAACCCCTGGAGGGCGCACTTGTTCCCCTTTTCTTCTTCTCTGGTTTTGTTGCTTCCTGGTTTCTGTCTCGTGCTCGTTCTTGTTTTCACCTGTTAGTAGTTTCCTGTTTTGTATTTAAGTTGCTCCCTGTGTCTTTGTCCTTTGCTGGCTGCTTAATAATGACCGTTACGCTTTGTTCTGGTAAGTAGTACTGTTACTTTGTTCTTGTTACTTGTGGTTGTCGTCATCGTCATAAGTACTATTACTTTGTTCTTGTAATAATGAATGTTACACCTTTTTTGATTGTTACGCCATGTTCAGGTTTGTGTAGGTTTATGTGGGTTTCCATTCATGTTTGATTCAGGTTTAGATCACTGTTGGGTTTGCTTGTTTTGTAGTCACCTGTGTTAGAGTTTAGTTCATGTTTCCACATCAACTTTTTTGTCTTTGTGTATCCTTGTTCTTTTTTATCAAAACATTAGTTAATCGTTCATGTGTGTCTGGGTTGTGCAGTTTGCCAGTGTGGGCATATGCTCCAGGCTGAGCAGCACTTTTGAGATATCCGAGTCTTGTTGTGAGTGGGGCAATAGGCTCCAGGCTGAGCCCTTTTTGATGAAATAGTCATCTTGTGAGTTGGCTTAAGGCTTTAAGTTAAGCAGCCCTTTGTTAGCTTTGGCGTCATCGAGTGGTGACAGAGGTTACTCCCAGTAGGTTCTGGGATATTTAGAAAGTCCGAAGTTTGTAACACAAACTAAACAAACCTCTGAAGTCTTAGGAATAATAACTTAAGAGACGTCTTTCTGACATGTTAAGTTTGGAACCTAGTGTTTTTCAAGGTGCCTTCTTGTCGTCATTGCTCCAGAGCAAACCATTTGACTTTGCAATGAAAGTCAGTTTACCAGTGGATTGAGGTTTGTCAGCAGATGTATCAGAGATTTCATTCTGTAGTCTGGCCCTTGACTTTACGAGTTTATCCAGTTTGTTTGCAAGAGCTATCCTTTGTAGCACGTGGTTTTGCTTGTCCTTCATCCTCTGTTGCCTTTGTGTAGGACCATTCATTTCCTGTTCATGCCTTCCTGCGTCCTTGTGCTTGACTCTCCCTCTCTTTCAGCTACATTTCACTACTCCACACACGGCCAGATCCCCGGCTCCTGTCGAGTGGCATTCAGCTTTCTCCACTGCTTGTTTTTATGACCAATTAAGCTGAATTTTCTGGACAGCCAAGAAACCTACCTGCTTCATATTGCAGGTTGCTCATGTTTTAAGGAAACTGACTACAGTACATTTGTTAAACTATGACTACAAATTTGCAGGTGACCACCACAATTCCAGTTTACGCACAACAGGAGGAATTTGGAAACCTTGTAATGTTTGTTGTGCATTTGCTGTGTCAGCTGTACTGTACACAAAGACCCACTTCTGGTTTCCAGTCCATCCGTATGCAGTAGCTTGTCTCCTTCACCTAATTGTTTCCTCTCTACAGCCTATATAAATACTCCACCTTGTCAATAGAAAGGTCGCCAGAACGTCTCATCCACGGCTTCTGTGCCCAGACCCAAGTCTGATGCCAGGACTGTCGTCAAGCCAAGTACGTTTATGAATTATTCAAGGAGTATTGTTCAAGTTTTATTTCAAGAAGATGTCAGGTTTGAATATTTCTAGACCAAGTTTTGCTTTTGAGGTCATGCTTAACTAATGTCACAATTGAAGTTCCTAAGACTTGTTTGACATGTTTGGATTAACTGAGGTTCACCCTGCAGTTGTCTATTGAGTTCCTCAATGATTGTTTTGAGTTTTCTTGGAAGTGCTTTGTTTTGTTCTGACGTTTTTGAGTGTTCAGGGACTGGATAATAAAGACCAGACTACACTTCCCATCGGGCACCTTTCCAGAGCCCTTTCTGGTTCTCGCCATCATCCAAACTGTACAGCGGGTCTCAGGTAAACCCTGCAAGATTTCACCTGCTCAACACTCAACCATAAAGAGCTGCATCCCATTTAAGAACCATTTACCTCTCGACATTCATGTTTCTGTTCTCACCTAACTCTCTGCTTGTTTACTAAACACTTTTTTTTTTTTTTTTTTTTAATTTTTGTTGGTAATTCTGTTTGAGCTCAGCCAATTTATGTTTCTGCATATGTTTTGACCATGAGAACCATTTTGATTGTCATGTTTGACTTTTGAGTGCTTTCACAGTTTCACTAACTTCTCACACTGGGGTTCCGGATAATTGCCCAGTGCACATTCTTCTTTATTGAAAATTACTTTCTTGTAGTAAGTTTCTGGCGCTTTCTTTGGGTCCTGCATGCAAATCTAAACCTTCTTGGTTTATACAGTGAAGTTTTGAGTTAATTTTTTAACTGATTTCTCATCCTCGTTATTATTGACATAGATTTAATATTCATTGTCCTTCAGTCTCATGTTCTCTGTAGTCTGTGTGTTGGTCACCATGTTGGGTGAACCATGTTTAGCTAGTTTATCGAGCCTTGCAATGACCTTGTTCTGTGATCATTTTACCATGTGCTGAGTTGGCATATACTCCTTAGTTATGTTTGTTCCCGTGTGCTTTTCAGTTTCCACCTGCTCCCGAGTTTTCTCGTGTCTATTCATTCTCGACTTCCCTTTTGGTTGAACTCGTGAAAAATACAGACAGAGTTGTTTGCTAGCACAGACCTGGAGGAATGCAGTTCATCTGTTTTGGCCGACATAGTCTTCTGCACCGATACTGTGCTAACCACCAAGACCAACAAGGTCTTCCCAAATCAAAAGCCATGGCTTGACAGGAATGAACGTTCCCTGCTTCGGGCGAGGAACGCTGCCTACAGGTCAGAGGACAGGCTGGCTTACAGTAATGCCCGGTAAGAACTGATGAAGGGCATCAAAGAAGCCAAGCACAGATATCAGTAGCACATACAGGGCCACTTTGAAATAACCCCCCCAGCATGTGGAGAGGCATTAAAGCCCTAAGGACTAAAAGAACACCTCACTGACCAGCTGTGATGCCCTCAACCAGTTCTTTGCACGCTTTGACACTGGCAGCACCACAACCCATAGAGTTTTGCTGCTCAACTAGCGGGTGTTCACCAGCATCTTCAACCTGTCCCTGCAGCAGGCTGTAGTCCCTACATGCCTCAAATCCACAACTATTGTTCCTGCGCCCAAAAAGCAAACGGTAAGGTCTGAATCACTATCGTCCAGCTGCTCTGACACCAGTTATCATGAAGCGCTTCCAGAGGCTTGTCCTTTCCCACATCAGAGCCAGCATCCCCACCGACCTGGACAGCCATCAGTTCGCCTACTGTAGGAACAGATCAACGGACGACGCAATCTCTCTCCACACAAGCCTTTCTCATCGGGAGCATCCCACCACGTATGTTAGGATGTTATTTGTGGATTTCAGCTCAGCATTTAATACAATACTGCTGCTACCACACAAATCCGTTGTCACTACACTGCCAATGATAATAGTCTAAAGTTTGATGCTTCCTTTTCACCCACCTGCAGGAAATACACCAGTGCACCACTCCTACTTCTGTCTATTACTTTTTCATAACCAGTAAAGTGTTAACAGATTTTTCAGATGCCAGTATTCACACTATCGCAATCAGCAGGATCTTTAGATCACTAAAGATCAAGACTTATCCAATTATATCATTATTATGTATTAATATTGTTTGAAATATTTAACTACACTGCCGTTACTGGTATTCAAAGCGAGTTCCCTTTAACGGGGTTAGGTCATCGTGGTCCCTTACACTGCAATGCAGACATCTGTCTTTCACTTCCTTCACTTTGATCATTGATCATCAGAACACTTCTTGTAGCAAGAGGCATTAGAATGTACCTCTGCAGTTCAAACTGTGGTCTTCATGTTGTCTGTTAAAGCAGCCTTTACCCATCTCCTGTCCCTATGCTCATATTTGAGCTGACTGAGCTGCAATTCAGCAGAATATTCAGGCATTTAGACAGGGTCAGGGCATCTCATCACTTAGTTTTTGATGCATGTGCAGAAAAATAATGGCTCTGGGTCCTCGATTGAAAGTAGAAGCTCTTGCTGTTTAAAGTCAGTTCCTCTGACTGACAACAATGCTCATCAGGGCATTACGACAACCAGAGATGAGTGATCTCTAGAACTGCCCTCTTACACACGGCTAACATTCTGAGCATTCTTCCTGAAAGCGATGCTTTATTCATCCACACATTTGTTATTTCTTCCCTGGGCTACTGTAACCTCGTACTAACAGCATGGCCCATTATCTCCTGAAGAAGCCTGTTGTCGGTCCACAGTGCTGCAGTCAGACTGGACTTTATAAATAAGGGCATATTTCTCCTCCATCTGCTCCCCATACAATGTACAATGGAGATTAAAAACCTTCTTCTTACTTCAATGAACAAGCGCCATGATCCAAGCTCAGAAACCTGCTCTGAATTCTGTTAAGACACACAGTTATTACACAGTTATTATCTAAAATGATACAAAGAAAAACTTGCCATTTGCTCTTCAGCCATCACAAAAAAGTTCTATTTTCATTGTTCTCTTGGTTATTTTCACTAAAAACGTGAAATAAAACGATTCATCTGCTAGACTGGATATGGACCCATATATACAACCCCTACACCCTCTGGATGTTCCACTGCAGTATGATGAAGGGTAGGAGCCTGAAATACAGGTCAGATGAAGAGGACAGAATAATAACTGAATCCATCCAAATATCAAATCTACACTTCATTAGGTTCACGCTGTCGTGGGTGAAACCGTCTTTAGCCTTCATCATTAGTCAGAGCTTTTAATACACATGGACATAATAGCATCATGCAGTTGCTACACATTCACTGTTAGTCACACAGGCGCTGTACCAACCTCTCCTTTCATCAAGTCCCAGACATGCGCTATGGCACTGAGGCCACAGAGGTACTGCACATAGTAGATAGTTGGGTTAAGAGCACGTTCACGGTGTTTAACAGACTACGTGTAGCGATAACACAATTATTAAATATCCATGGACTAACCTCGCAACACGAATGTTTCACCCACAGAGCAGCAGCTTATTATAGATGCATGAAGAGGTGAAACGGATAATAAGTAAAGAGATAGATGTGGCCGCTATAACTGAAGAAAGAGAAAAGGCCTGGCTGAATGTCAGTGCTGCATTCACTGACCACCAACGCCACACACACTCCTCATCTTTGCCAGCGCATAGCGTGTGTTACATCATCATGAGCTGTAGATGGTGCTCAGCTGACATTCACAACGTAAAGCCCTGCAGACGCTGGGTCGACGTGTAGGATGCTGGTATCTGATTAGTTACTTTGTATTTGACGATTGATGCCTACCAGGTCAGTCAGTGGTTAAAATATGTCGACCAATACACAATAACCAAAATGCCCACAACCTTACACCGTGAGCAGCTCCCTCCACTTAAGGCCCATGTCTGATGTCTGATCCTATAATCTATGTGTCCCTGGACTTTTTCTTTGCGTGTCTTACAGTATAAAATGTGTGTATTGTCTTACCTGTGCTGCTCTGGATGGTCCTGACAGTTGTGGCAGATGTGCGTGGTGGAGATGATGGCAGCAGCAGCAGTGGCCTTCCTCCTTCTCCCTCCTCCTCTCCCGCACAGCCCTGGTCAATGGCCCTGACATAGCTGTGGCTTCGCATTCGGAAGCATCCTGGCATGGGCAAAGTGTCCATAGTGTCCATACTGTCCATGGCAGCCTCCATGGCCTGAGCCTGCATCTCACTGTAGACCTGCTCACACACCTGCTCAATCTGCCCGTTCACCTCCACCTCACTCAGCTGGACAAAGTCATGACATGAGCAGACAAACAGGGAGAACATCAGAAAGGTGGACTGTCATTAAAGTGCTGCTGTTGAAAAGACATTTTTAAAGAAGCTTTTTCTCTTCAGTTCATTTCTTGGAGGTAGTTACTGGCAGTGGGATGGTGGAGTATTTATCCCAAACTAGTCAGTAGTATCACTTTTCATTAGACAAACATGAGGTCAGAGAGTGTCCAACAACACTACCAGACACAAAGGCCTTTTATAGAGAAATGTAACATGATAGGTGCATTTGTGGAAAGTTTTGAAAGTTAGAGTGATAAAAAATGATCTGTGCTCCGTTAAGCAAAGAAGAAACAACTAAAACCTTTCTTTGTTTCCTTACAGACAGGCTCCAATTGCACTGTTACATCCTATCCCAGCTGTAATTAGATTCACCCTAGACAGGACACATGGGAAACCCTGGGATCGAAACCAGGACTGCTGGAGCCAGTAGCCGCCCCCCCACCATGCGGCCCCTTACCAACGTCTAGGGCACAAAGCTGACAATCACGCCTTCTATGATGCATTTTCATTACTGTGTAACTCAGAAAACCTCAACATTGTTGGACAATTGACACTGTTGCAGAGCTCAGAACAACAGAAACAATAAACATATAAATTGCTATAAACCCAGTGACAGCTGGAACAATAATAACCCCACATCTAGAAAACACCCCCATCATCAGAACCTTTCCTGAACGAACCTTTTGTTTACTAAAGCATCCATTATTACAAATTTACTGAACACGATCATGTCTAGGATTCCTGCTAGGACTGTTCTGGTGTTTCTCATCATTTCTCATAATATCTGATCCCTGGTTTATTCAACCCTGCAAATCAGCCACGGTTACGTTTCCAACCACTAGATGGCAGAAAACGAGGGACTTGAATGAAGGCGCTAGAACCAAACTGAAGCCTGAACAGACACAAAGGGGTAAGTAAAGAAGTTAATTACAACATCATTAACTACAGTACAGTAACTGGAAGCACCTCCAACGATAAGAAAAGGAGACGCACACAAAATCAAACAAAGTCTATAGCAGCTACTGCAGGTCTCTCACAGGAACATGCTCAGTAAACATGGTTACTGTTTTAACATCACTCTAACTAGGCTGCTTAGAACACGGTCACTCTGTGAACAGGACTTCCATAACACGGTGACTTGATCAGAACGTGAGGTGGATCTCAGGAAGCATGGGAGACGAAGAGTGAACGAGCTGGGATGTACAGTAAAAACAGGGAGAGGACGGGCAGGCACAGGGGAGCGTGGTTACGTCCGCAGGCTGTAACGGTCACGGCCATCCATGCTTAAGTTCTCACTGGAGACGCTGCAAAGTGTTGAATGCGCCGAAAGAGTGAATGAAAGAATCCTCACAGCGTGAAAGCACCGTGCAGGAGGTATAGGAGGCGTTCCCCACATCCTTTCGGTAGGCACACTGGAGGGGTTGCTGCACCTACTTCACATGTCAGGTCAGTTCTACACGTCTGGTAATGAAGGTCGCTGTGTCTTCTCTTCTAGAGAATGATGCACAGTGTTCTCCAGATGAGGCTCAGATTGTGAATAAAAACATTGCAGGGGCACATGGCTTCAGTAGCCTTGGGCTCAGCCTGTTGGGACCAGTTGGCTTCCTTGGTTAGAGTCTCTCCAGATCCTTCCCCTCTGACCTGGTCAGCAGTGATGGTAATAGAGGGCACAGTGGAGTCAGAGGAGGTAGGTAGAGATCGCAGTGGAGAGCACTGAGGAGGGGCAGGTGCAGGTTCAAACCGATGTTGCGTTTGTTGGCTGTATCTGCGCTGCCCATGGCTGCTGTGCTCCCACCGCTTACATTACCACCTGTTCCATCGGTGTCTGAAGAAAATGTTAATGCTAAAGTGCCCTCAGCTATGGAGACTGCCAACCTGCTCACCACACGTCTTCAATCTGCATAAAATTCCTTAACCTCCTTTGATTCTCCGTCCTATTGTGTTACTTCACTGAATTCATCTGCCACTGGCAAGTCCCCCTGGATGCTCCCTCAGCCATCAACCTCGTGTTCCCGTCAGCTAGCGATCTCTTCAGTCCAGCATCATCGTAGTTAGTTCTGAGGCCACACGATATACGACACCAAAAACCAAATATATGAGAGTTTTGACATTGTTTTGATTGATGCGATCACCCAAACATCACGAGACACCTGGTTGGCTCCTCCTCACTGCCAATCATATCAGCAGCGCTCAGCTCCAAACAACCTGCCTGGGAGTCTGACCCAAGGTTGGCTTCGCTCTTTAAAGTGTTGGCTTTCAAAAAGTCAAGCTATTTTTGCTAGAAACTTAGATCCAAGTATAACATGTTACGCCTGTTCTTTTTGTGTGTGCTATTTTCTTTCATGCTGATACTTAATAATTATTTTTAAAGGAACAGTAAAGGATAAAGGTTTTAGGGCTTTTCCGCTTGGATAACATGGTTTGGATTTACAGCTTGTTCTCCACAAGCCAAAGGTCTTTTAATTTTTTTTATAAAAACAGTCTCACTATACAAACCCATGAATCCAACGCTATTAAAGGTAAACAGCCTCAGGTTTGGTTGTGTGTGAGGTGAGGAGGTGAGTGGATATGCTGCCGTGTTCACAACCAACCTGACTGATGGTGCTCATGGCCCTCATGTAGCTTTCGTTGCGGGAACGGTATTGGGGTGAAGAGAGCAGCGATTTGGGGTCAAGGAGGGTTTTGGGGTCCAGGTTATCCACGCTTCTGTTGATTGAAACCTCACTCACCGCACGTAGATAGCTATGACTCCTGATCTGCAGCTTGGGAGAGTGCTCTGTTGAAATCCTGACAGAGGAACGAGAGGGATACACGTTGATTCTTTTAGAACACTTCAGGCTGAATGAATAGACTTTTCTTTACCAAAATATATTTTGTGTGACCCATTACTTTGATCCTGCAATAACAATTTAAGAATGAAAATGTAGTGCTTCGGAAAATCGTATTAATTTAAATCCAGCACACCAAACATCTGCCATACGTTCATGGCGCCTTCGTTTAAAACCGTAAACTTCCATACATGCCAATTTGTAGCACTTGTGGTTGTGATTCAGCTGTTGAAAAGCAACTGAATGGTTCACAAAGGGTTAAAGAGGAGCACAGTGCCTGGCTATGGACCAACAACAGTGTGGTGTGGGGACAGTGGTTGGCCAGAGCCAGGATGTGTTAACGGCATTAAGCTTTATTCTTTAATGCCATTTTTATGAAACCCATAAAGCATCACACCTTTCACATGACTGTTTATTTTGTTTGCTCATGCTGAGTCCTAGCACAACAAAACAGCTTTATGCAGCTGAATTCATCTCACCTACATCACAGTCTTAGCTACATACAGGGAAGAACAGCTCAACATCAGGAGCGTCTCAGTGGTCGCTCTAATCCCTGTTGGACTTGTTTCTTGTCAATTAAATAATGTTTCACTACTCATTCAAGTAGGTTCATCAGGCAAACTGTAAACCCAGAAACCAGTTGTGTTCTAATCGTCTACCGTCCTCCTGGTCCATATTCACAGTTCTGCACTGAATGGAGTTTTTATGTGACTTAATTCTTCCACAGATAAAGTGATTGTAATGGGAAGATTTCATGTAGATGTTGACAGTAACTGTCTTTTCAATTTCCACTGCTATGCAGATATGCTCAGTTATTTGTCTTTGAAACCAGAGGAAACAAACCAATTAGTCAAACTTCAAACTTGTTTAACAGACAACTAAACTACAACTAAATGTTATAGGTTATTATAATTGGATGACATAACATTAGCTTCAGGTTCTACTGTAGGAACCTTGGTGTCATCTTTGACCCAGTTCTCTCCTTTACATGCTACATTATAGAATCTCTAAACCTCCTACTTCCACCTGAGGAATGTTGCTAAAATGAGGAGCATCCTCTCACAGAGTGATGCTGAAACATGAATCCCTGCATTAGTTCCTCCAGGCTGGACGACTGTGTCTCCCTGCTCATAGTTTGAACCAATGACTCTTTAAAAAGCCTCCAGTTAATTCAAATGCTGCAGCAGAGTCTGACTGAACTCAGGAAGAGACGTCACATTTCTCCTACATTAGCTTCTCTGTCCTGTCAAATCCTGTTCTTTTCTCTCTTCTCTATCCCCTCACTCCAACCGGTCAAGGCAGATGTTCTCCCACACTGATCCTGGGTCTAGTGTACAAGCAAAAATCAACTTTGGTTTTTATCCAGGATTTCACTGACAAGCAGCAGTGATGCCAGGGGAGACCCTAACAAGCTGCAGTGCAGGTTCCAAAATTTCAACCTCAACAGCTCAGTTAACAGCCTCAAACCCTCCAGCTCACCTGTCAGAGACTGTTACCTAGAGATTTGGGTGTTGTTGGGCTTAATCTGACCACAAGAAATATGGCACAGTTATCAACATTAAGACACTGAGAGCCCGCTTCATACATGCACCGGTTTCATCTAGTACTGAGCCTAAGGGACCAATAGCACAAGTGTGATCATTTGCAGCACTGTATCTTATTTCCTCAGAAACTGCTGGTCTTCAAACCTACAGACACTGAATCACCAGTTCAAAATTCAAACTCACTTTTAGTTATGAATCCACAGAAAATGGCAACAAACGTTACCGGTTGGGACATCCCACGTTTTGTTTCATGGTCAATAGATAACAGCGCAACATAACACAACAGATCACAACATTAGGTTATTGAAAATGATCGAATCTTTGCGATGCATGGTGATAATTAGCTTGACTGTTGCTATGAGTTACACGTGAAATATCAGAATAAAACCTGTCATTCAATCTAATGAATTAGTCTGGACTCAGGCTTACTGCACTTTCATATACATGTTGAAGTATTTGATTAGGAAATGCAGAAAACCCATCCACATACTCTTTACTAGACAGAAATAGAATTTTTACAGTCCCCCTTTACGTGGACACACGTCCTCTTCCTCTTTGTTGAGTGACCTCCGTATAACTTGATTTTGTGATTTGCTCAACGACGGCTTTAGTGATTAAGCAACAACGTACTGTACGTGTATATGATGACTCTGTAACTGCATAGACATCAGATCTACATCTGAGGAAATAATAATAATGAAGAAATAATTCCACACAAGCCTGTCTCCAGTCACTTATTGCTTCACTGATATTTGATAAGCTGAAACAAACAGATACATTTTACTGCACATTATATCGTCTTTGTTTCATTCATTTTTTTAAATCTGCTGGTAAGGTATGGCACACACTTGACTCCTGATGGGACCAATAGAAAAGCATTTAGATGATCCTTGTTAGTCAAACACAAGATGAAGAGAAACACTGCAAAAAGTGACTGAAACTCTGAAAGGAAACTTTGAGTACATAGAAAACATCAGGGAAACGTTTCAAACGTTATTTTTAAATCTTTGTATTGTATTTTTCAGTTTTATAATAGCAGAGTCTTCAAATGAAGTTTCAAAACTTTACAGAGACTTTTGTAAAGAATAAAGCTTATTTTGAAATACTTGTACCACATTTTTCCATTTTTGAGTTTCTAAATGTATTTTCTTGTTACTGCATGTGCTTGAATCTAAAAGCAGGGCTTTATGTTCTGTGCCCCTTGTTCATTCTTCATCAGAATCTAAACTGCCTCAAATTTAGCAGCAACTCCCAAGTGCCGTGCCCACTTAAAGTTGAATAATAATTTGTGTGTATCTTTAACATATGCACATACTAAACAACATGATGCAAAACTGCAGTACAGTACTGTACGGTTTAATGAAAAGCTCAAATCCCCTTCATTATTCCTTACTGCAGAGTGGTCATCTCAGTCAGCGACGGCTGTGTGGCTTTCAGGTAGCTGGCCCGGCGTGCTTGGACCTTGGGGGAGGGCTTGGGACTACCATCAGAATCTCCACTGTCGTCTTCAGCCATAGCTTTGACATAACTGCCGCTCCTCATTCTTCGACAAGGGATGTCATCCTCTTTCCCCAGAGGCGAGAATCCGCTCCACTCATCCTGAGGTACCTGATAACCAAGCAGATGGAACAGAGAGACAAGTCAGCAGGATACAATCCACTTCTGTCTGAATCGCCACGACAACAAACTGTCTTGACAGCACATGAGCACTAACACACACAGCTAACATGCAGTGTGCTAACATGCAATGACCCACGCAGAGTGTCCATCCCTCTCTCACGCACACGTCTGCTGCCCTGTTGTGGTACAGTCTGTGAAATTCAGATGCAGTGGAATAGAACTTGGCAAAATAAAAATGTTTATGAGACCGTCTTAAAAGTAATTATATATTAGTATATACAGTAGACTATAGGACATGAGTACCAGCAGACACCACCATTGTAACACCTGGATTTAAATACTTACACCGAGTCTATAAATCTGCACGTCAGGCAAAACCACAGATGTACAACCATAATCCAGAAAAGATTCTAATAGACATGGAACGTGTTCGTTAACCAGACTAATCTTTTTCCTTATTTAGTGTTTTTCAAAATCTCCCTTTTACTGTATATTGATGCATAAAAATGCTAAACCAAATACTGCATCTATGACAACGGGAGTCCAAAGAAAAATGCATGGTGCCTACGGCGAGAGTGTTGGTGTCTGGGAGAAGCACTTCAGTGATTATGAATTCACAGCCGTGCTGGTCTATATTGAAAAAGGAGATGCTACCGTCTCTCCGTGCCCTCGGTCATCATGTGCTTTGCCAACATGACAATAGTCCAAGACACACATCTAAGGCCACTGTATGCATTTCTGAATTAAAATGGAAGTGGTTCAGTGGTTCAACGTCTCCGGATCTCAACCCAGTTGAACTGTGGAAAATTCTCAACAGGCCGGTTGGGCTTCATCATCACATAAAAGAGGTTGTTGTCACCAACTGGTACATTCTGTACTCAGACTCAGAGGTCATACAGAGGTCATACACAATACTACAGCAGTAGTTCTTGTTGTATTTATTTTGGCATCAAATTAAATTGAAGTAAAACCGAACATTCTGTAATTTAAGTTATATCAGTAACCTTATTTTCAGGTTGAGCGTTTTGGAAAGTGTTTTTATGTTCTTTACAAATTAACATGTTAGTTTGCATATGCATTTATGAATTGAGCATTTGGTTGAGCGTTGTGGTTACGGGATAAAGTGCCCCCTCATGTAAGGCAGGCAGTGTGGTGTGGAGTTTGAAAACCCATTTGAATTCCCTGCTTTTCATTTGGATCAGATGAGATATCTGATCTGATCCCAGTGAACTTGATTCATATATCATCATATATTAAATATTGTGGCAAAAAAAGAAATATGGTTTCTTTAGGCTATGTTTTTTTTATTGTTTCATTTATTTTCAACCTGCAGTTGTGTAGCTTAACATTTTTAGAACATTAAGTATTAAGTATAAAATGTAATCTTTTTTCAAACTATACTCAATAGAGAGTGGATATATACAGTATGATTTGGTCTGTAAATGGCTGGGTGCCACCAGTTTGTAATAATCTCATATAAACACGTCTCATCATTATCATGTGCCTCCACTTTATGGTTTGCTTGTACGGAACCCGCTAGAGCTCGTTATATCCACCCTCAGAGACGCCAAGGATCTGCTAGATGTCCATCTTTCTTGCTCTCTCTCTCTCATAATATCCGTGTGACGTCAAAGAGACACAAATGAGTAGCTTGGCTATAATAGGAGAATGCAGGGAAAGGACCAGCTGCAGTAGCTTCGGCAGCGCCTCTCACCCACGCACAGGCCTCACCTCCACTGCAGCTCTTTGCTGTAATGACTGAGGAGCAGTTGAACACTGCTTTCTGTTGTTACATCTGATGCATTTCTGACAACCAGTGCTCACTGTCTGTCCACATTTTAATAAATATGCCACCGTGTGCATGACATTCAGAGCGACTCAGTGTGTATATAGTGTGTCCAGAACAAATACTTTATATATTTTATCATCACCTGTGCATTGTTTCCTTGGCAACACTTTGCCGTTTTAATAGCTTAAGGCAGCAGCATCAGAAATAACAGGTACTGTGACCTAGCAGCCAGCAGCTGGGCTCTTGAGATGCTGAACATCATTTGCATATTGAACATATACAGCCAAAGGGAAGTGCTTCAGTGTTCAGTGATACAGCTGTTAGCCACTATTAATAAACCATGTTATTAAAGCAACATTGTTTTAGACTAAAGTAGGACAGAACATCTTTGTCATTGTACCTATTGAAGATTGAAGCAATCCTTTA
Organism: Macropodus opercularis; assembly: GCA_030770545.1. Lineage (NCBI taxonomy): Eukaryota > Metazoa > Chordata > Actinopteri > Anabantiformes > Osphronemidae > Macropodus > Macropodus opercularis. Next base: position 1,440,859 of record CM061105.1, on the reverse strand, counting down.
GTGCAAGTACCCACAATTTACCTTAAACGCTTAAACGTACTTGTCCATGAACATTTATCTTTTGTTCTCCTTTTCAGCGCATGGGTTTGAATAAGGCCACATTCAAATGCTAGTACTTAAGTGGTGAGAGTTACATCCTGGAGCTTGGTGTCACTGGCAGGAAACACCTTTTCTAGTTACAGACGCACAAACTGAGACAAAGGTTGGCTTTTTCCCTGCCTACCGTGTTTATGCACTGTTCAACATCCATCCACACTATGTGAAAATGAGCTGGTTCTATTATACAAGGCTGTGGCCAGATACGTCCTAAAATTCTAAACAAAATACCTGGAAACATGTTTAAAGTTGCAACGAGCCTTTTAAGACTATTGTGCTGGGCCAGCATTTCACTGTTTATCATGCACAACAACTCTGTCGTTTCTTGGATCTCAAATGAGTTTATAGAAACTCAATCCTGGTTTAGGCTTTTCCAGTGGCTTGGCTTCTTGTAAAGTCTGCTGTGGAACCTCCACTAACGTTCTCTCCTCTCTCCATTCACTTGCTGTATTTGCCTCCATTGCACTGCATGTCATTAACTTTGTATCGTCCTTCTGTTATAACTGTGCTTCATCCTCTCTATACTCTGCCGGTATGAGCGGTGGGATTTCTCTGGTTTTCTGCTGTATATACAGTAATTCGATATGGTTATTATATTAAATAAGTTTTTGTGATGGCCGTCACTACAGCCACACATTACGTTACGTTCTGCACACTCACCCACAAGCTCATGTCTAGTTCTGCCCCTTTATGTTCAAAGCAGTCAGATGCTCTAAATGTGTGAAATGAAGCACACATTTAGTTAATGTTGCCACATTACTATTTGAGCTGGTGTTAATTTAGTTCTTCTTTTACCTGAGTGTGCTTCCTGGTGAAAGAGGGTGGAACCAGCTTCTGTGCTGAAAGTTTGGAGCTTTTCAAACTCACACATTATTTGTTTTGTGTATTATTATTATTGATTGTTCCACCCCTACTGATTTGAATGGTCTGATCAACGGGTTTTTAAGTTGGCCGTACACTTTGTTGAATCAAGTTCGTAAATTTTGACCTCTTTATGGGCCCAGCTCTTATTTTCTTTGTTGTTGTTGTTTGTTGTTATCCTTTTTATGTAAGGATTGACTTCTTAAAATATTGACAGTAGTAGTGACAGGGAATAGTGACACTGAGTGTGGAAACATACTGAAATTAAATTATACAATTTATGTAAAATAAAGAGAGGCCACATATTGTTTCTGTAATGTGGAAATGTCCAGTACATAGCACAATAGCACAAGTGTGATCATTTGCAGCACTGTAGCTTATTTCCTCAGAAACTGCTGGTCTTCAAACCTACAGACACTGAATCACCAGTTCAAAATTCAAACTTACTTTTAGTTATGAATCCACAGAAAATGGCAACAAACGTTACCGGTTGGGACATCCCACGTTTTGTTTCATGGTCAATAGATAACATAACACAACAGATCACAACATTAGGTTATTGAAAATGATCGAATCTTTGCGATGCATGGTGATAATTAGCTTGACTGTTGCTATGAGTTACACGTGAAATATCAGAATAAAACCTGTCATTCAATCTAATGAATTAGTCTGGACTCAGGCTTACTGCACTTTCATATACATGTTGAAGTATTTGATTAGGAAATGCAGAAAACCCATCCACATACTCTTTACTAGACAGAAATAGAATTTTTACAGTCCGCCTTTACGTGGACACACGTCCTCTTCCTCTTTGTTAAGTGACCTCCGTATAACTTGATTTTGTGATTTGCTCAACGACGGCTTTAGTGATTAAGCAACAACATACTGTACGTGTGTATGATGACTCTGTAACTGCATAGACTTCAGATCTACATCTGAGGAAATAATAATAATGAAGAAATAATTCCACACAAGCCTGTCTCCAGTCACTTATTACTTCACTGATATTTGATAAGCTGAAACAAACATGAAACAAACATCCTCTCTATACTCTGCCGGTATGAGCGGTGGGATTTCTCTGGTTTTCTGCTGTATATACAGTAATTCGATATGGTTATTATATTAAATAAGTTTTTGTGATGGCCGTCACTACAGCCACACATTACGTTACGTTCTGCACACTCACCCACAAGCTCATGTCTAGTTCTGCCCCTTTATGTTCAAAGCAGTCAGATGCTCTAAATGTGTGAAATGAAGCACACATTTAGTTAATGTTGCCACATTACTATTTGAGCTGGTGTTAATTTAGTTCTTCTTTTACCTGAGTGTGCTTCCTGGTGAAAGAGGGTGGAACCAGCTTCTGTGCTGAAAGTTTGGAGCTTTTCAAACTCACACATTATTTGTTTTGTGTATTATTATTATTGATTGTTCCACCCCTACTGATTTGAATGGTCTGATCAACGATTTTTAAGTTGGCCGTACACTTTGTTGAATCAAGTTCGTAAATTTTGACCTCTTTATGGGCCCAGCTCTTATTTTCTTTGTTGTTGTTGTTTGTTGTTATCCTTTTTATGTAAGGATTGACTTCTTAAAATATTGACAGTAGTAGTGACAGGGAATAGTGACACTGAGTGTGGAAACATACTGAAATTAAATTATACAATTTATGTAAAATAAAGAGAGGCCACATATTGTTTCTGTAATGTGGAAATGTCCAGTACATTTGCTGGGTTTTATGCTTTCCATAGGCAGGTAGACCCCCCCCCCCCCCCCCCCCCCCCCCCCCCCCCCCCCCCCTCCAACATCACATCACTGACAGCACAGCACACCACAGCAAACCATCTAGACAAATTGCCAGGCAAGATAACAGGTAAAGACGCAGGAAGGGAAGCACTACTGAATTAAAAATGAGGTCTACAAACACGAAAGAATGTAGTTCTTCATGAGTTCATGTTATTACCTAGCATTCAGAGAGTAAGGCTGCTACTGGCTCTGCACTTACTTCTCTCTTCAACTCAAAAGGAGGAAAGAGGAGGAAGAGGAGAAGGAAGAGGGAGGCACTCCAAACCAAGAAGAAGTGGAGGCGAGTTGGTGGGTGGCAGGGGGTCAGGTGGGTAAGAAGCGTGGTGGTGAGCTGGGTGAGTGGAGGAAAGACAGGAGGAAAGTGGCAGAGGAAGGAGGTTCTTGGGGGAAATGTTCCCTCTAAGGCTGTGGATGCACTGCATTTGACATCACCTGGCTCTCAGCAAATATTGCCCACATAAAGGATAACATAAGAAAAAGTCATATTTAGCTGAGGATTGAGGGATGACTGGAGATTTTGCCTATTGTCTCATTGCCCTGTTTTGTTACACTGTAAATATGGAGAAAAGTGACAAGGCCCCATATTTCACTTATTTAATTTAGCTTCCAGCCTTTTTAACTCGAGGCAAGGCTTTATTTTACTTCCTTAAAAACAATTTTAATTTTTCATTTTTAATTTAAATTTAATCTGCTAAAGAAGACTCTTCAGTGCCTGCTTTTCACCAGTATGCGCCACACATTCTAGGGTTTGATTACCAACTGGCTTTACATGACAGATTTTCTTAAACTACTTCCTGATCATCAGTCGTCCTAAATGCTTCGTTTTCAGCACTTGAGTTTGAATTGAATTTTTTCATTAATCTTAATGTTAAACCATGTCTAAAGCACTTACTAGCATTTGTGTGACTCCAGCCTTAGCCAGAAATAAATAACCATGGATTTATGGATTAACCAGCCATTAATCCACAAATGTCCTTTCTACCAAACAATCTAAGTTACTAAGCTACCAAATTATGGTTTGTAAAGCCTTTCACATGTAACCAGTAACCCAGCTGGAGATAATATTAATCCCCTGGCATGTTTGTCATGTTAAGCTGAATATGACACAAATTCTCTAGAAAAGCGTGTGTGTAAGTGTGATCTATTTCAGACAGCTGGCTCCCACAGTATGGACCATTATTGTCCATGTTATGCCTCGTCTTCTGTTCTAAGCTTCCTTTGAATCCACTAAATCCCCATTAAGTGCTAATAGCAGCTAGTGCGTTGTAAACATATGACGCTTTCTCAAAGTCTGTGAGAATTGAGGGCAATGACACTTTACTTACGTTACTTCCTGACAAGGAAGTAACGTAAGTTACTTCCTTGAAGAAAACTAACTTGTGACCCCAATACAATTTAGCTATTAGGATAAAATATAACTTAACGAGGCCTTCATGACCTATGTTACTTAAAAACAGTAACTGCATTATGCTTTGGGCAAAGCAGCTGTGCATGTGCTAAAAGGTTTGGAATGTGTGAGAACTGAGAATCTGACACTAGTAGTATGTATGACTGAAAACTGAATCTGGACTCCACTGACTTAGAGGAAACATTGGTGAGAAAAGTGAGCTGTGGAGAAAGGGAGTGTACAGAAGGGTGAAGGATGAATCAATTGGTGTCGAATGGGAGCTGGGGAGGAATTATTTACCTGTAAGAAATGGCAAGAGCGATCCTGCTGCTGACTGCCCTTAGATATGACTAGAGCTCTATCTAGGTTTAGGTTACCGGATCCTGCGCTGGCTCGTAGGTGGTTGTGGCTGCTGTTGTTGGTGTAGACCTCTCGGGCCCTGCTCACCGTTAGACTCGACGACCATGCCCCTTTCTTCACAAGGGGCCCGTCCCCAAGAACCAGTGGCAGCAAGGGGCCACTTCCTCCACCGATACCGCCACCGCTGTTATTGCTGCTACCACTAATTGGTACACCTGCCGAAGATGCTGCATACTTCACATCGTTGCTCCGGGAAGCTTTGAGTGCTGAATGGTGGTGTGTGTGGCCAAGGTGTTCATGGGTGTGTGTGTGCTGGTTGAGTGTGCTGTAAGGGTCCATCATAAAATACTGCTGAGACTGTGAGGAGGAGAGACTAGGAAGGGGATTTTGAGAGAACTTGTCAGGGTTGTTGTTAGGGTACCGGCCCATTGTCATGGCGATAGGTGAGGGGGAAATGGAGGGTGAGGGTGAGGGTGGAGGTTGGTGGTGGTGAGGGTGGTAGAGACACAGCTCCCGTTCCAGGTTGTCATCAGAGCTCCAATATCCGGAGCCCGGAGCAGATGCTGAGCCGTGGAGTTGGTGGTGGTGATGATGGTGGCTTCGATGCTTGGGCTCCGCTGAACGACAGCGCTCACGGCTCTTGCTGCGCTTCCGATGGCGTACTCCTATTTGTAGAGTTTCACCCTCGGGGCTGGCCCTTGAAGCACCACTACCAACTCCACCACCACCACCACCACCAATAACGCTCCCATTATTGGCACCCTTGGATTGTGTGTGGTGTGGACCCTCCAATGAATGTGACTTGGTGAAGAGTTTCTGGACTGAGTGGACCAGATGGCGAATTCTCCCTGGGCTGTCATTGTTGTTGTTGGCCCCCATCCCCCCACTGTGAGCCAACACTCCTCGTTTGTATTGCAGTGTATGGTAGCCATCTCTGTGAAATGAGGGCTGGTGCTCAAATGGTTCAGCAAAGTTTGCTGGTACCCGGGTGGGCGTTTTACCTCCATAGCCTCCTCCACCTCTTCCTCCCCTTCCTCCTCCTCCTACATATGGTACCATGGCCATACACTCATCCTTTACCTCAGGATGGTGAGATGAGGAGGTTGAGTGACACCTCCTTGGGAAGGTTCCATATGGGACGATGCTGTTGCTGTCAGAGGGATACGAGGTATGCTGAGCATTATAGTACGACAACTCAGCAGGATGTGGCATAGGAATAGGCATGGGCATGTCCATCTGACTAATCAAGTATGGCTTGCGGTCCATATGGTGACCCAGTGGATCATATGATGGCTCATAGGACACCACATGATGGTGACCCCGACTACTAGACAGGCCTTTCATGACTGGGGAAAGATGGGTGGATGAAAATAGGAATGATGTGGATGAGCGATGCCAGGCAGGCCCGTAATCAGTAGAGCGCTGCAGAAGACTGTCCCTGAGAGGAGAGCTGCAGACTCTGGAAGACAGCAAGAGAGAGGAGCAACAAACAGTTAATGTTAATGTAGTAAATGCAGTAAGTCCAACATGAAAGAAGTCATGCTAAGTTATGCTAGTCATGCAGTTATTTTGTTGTTACTTTCATTTTAAGTTCAGTTTTATCCACCATTAATCAATATTACCCATTATACCAATAGTCACTCTTATCATGCAGTGATTAAGAGGCATATGTTTTTTCCAAGAATAAGTGAAAGTGAAAACGGGACGTGATTTCACATGTCTGTGTTAAACTCAGCTCTCCTGTCCTTTTGCCAGTAAACCAGTACATTTACTTTATCACAGATCACAGGACTCATGAGACAGACAGAGTCTCAAGTTGAGAGCATTGAAAGCTGCATAAGGATTTGATTTTAATGAAGATGTGCTTGTTAGCTATGTTACTAACATTACCAAGCAACCATTAATAATTTTATATTATTCTAAATAAACTGTGGAGGCAACACAGTATGTGGTGGTTAGCACTGTTGCTTCACAGGTAGAAGGTCCTGGGTTCGATTCCCATGGTTGCCCAGGTGCCTTTTTCTGGACTTTGCATTTTCTTCCTTGTCTGTGTGGGTTTTCTCCCACAGTCCAAAGATTGTTGGAGGTTCTAAAATTGCCTGTAGGTGTAAGAGTGAGGGTGAAGAGTTGTCTGTCTATATGTGGCCAAGTCAGGGACATGGCCACATATAGACATCCTCCTAGTTAGAAATACCACAGAAGTTATATATAATTTACTCTGATCAAACATGTTTTATGACAGTCAACAAACAATATGTACAGACTATTAATTTAATTATGTCACCACCTACAAACTAGAGTCAGCCATTGTCTCACTGGGTGCAGAAAAGCTTTCGAACAAGTAAACTGGAAGTTCCTGTTAGCCACGCTGCATGAATTTGGTGTTGGACTGGACTGGATCCAAATACTATACAGCTCAGCAAACAGAACAAATGAACAAATGGTCAAACCTGCTCAAGGTTTAATTTGCGTAGAGGAACCAGACAAGGTTGTCCACTGTCTCCCTCGCTATTTGCAACTGACTAAAACACTACATCATAAAAAAGGCTTATATGCTGATGAAGTTTTATTGTTTTCTCCTGAAGCCACAAACGTCAGTTATCAATGAATTTTCAGCCCTTTCAGAATACTCTGTCAACCAAATCTACAGTACAGTGCTTCACAGAACTAAACTACTCTCCCTTATTGTAAGAAATGGAAGCTAACCTCAACAGATGGCAGTCCTTACCAATTTCACTTATGGGAATTGCCACCATAAACATCACGGTCCTACCTAAACTTAATTGCTTAATTAAACTTACTATTAGGTGTGGTTTAAGACACTAGACTCACGCATCTCAAAACCTGTATGGAAAAACAAACCACCACTACCACTACTTTTGTTACAGTCAGCCCTCCAACCCCTGGAGGGCGCTGTGGTCCTGTCTGATTTCTTTTGTCATGTCCTGAGTTGATGTAATTATTGCGTTCACCTGTGTCTTGTTTCTGGTCGTTGTGTATTTAGTTCCTGTCTTGTCTGTCTCAGTTTGTCGGTCCGTCGTAGGTGATTGGTGTGGGTCCAGTTTTGTGTGAGTCTGAGTCTGGTGTGAGTCCTGAGTTCCCTGTTCTGTGTAGTCTGGTGTTCTGTGTTTCTGTGAGCCTTGTGCCTCTGTCCTGACTTTCTGTGAGCCTTGTGCCTCTGACCGGAGTTTCTGTTAGCCTGATGGCTCGGTCCGGAGTTTCTGTGAGTCTGGCGCCCCGGTGAGCCTGAGGCTCTGGCGCTTCTGTGTTCCGTGTTTCGTGTGTCTAAGTCAGTAGTCTGGTGTCCATCTGTCCCTGTGTGTTCGGTGCTTCTGTATGTTCTGTTTTGGTTATGTCCAGTGTCATGTGTTATATTAATAAAGTTTCGTTATCATTAAGTTCTGTCCCCGTTTTGAGTCTGCGTTTGGGTCCACCACCTCTGCCCACATCAGACACCGGTGCCCCCGGCGGTGACAACGGGGGGTTTGTAACAGTACGGACCAACCACTCACGGATCCAGCAGACTCAGTTTTCTTTTTTTTTGCTCCGAGTTTTTGTTTGGTGTTTTTTTTTATTGTGTGTGTGCCAGGGGGTGGTCACCCCCGGGGCCACTCGCACGGAGTCTGGTCCTGCCCCGCAACGTCGGGATCGACACCGCGACCAGCAGCTCCGGTTTCCAACACCCCGGCGTCTTAAGGTGGAGACGTCGGCCGGTAAAAGTCGGCGGCTCACCACCGCTGCACCCGCCCCTTCGCCCTGTTTTTCTCCAGGAGGAGAGAACAGACTTGGGGAAACAGCGGCTCCTCCCCACCGCACCTACCTGGAGCCCGGTTCTTGCCCCGCGGCGCTCGGAGTCGCACCGCGGCCAGCAGCTCCAGCTCCAGCACCCCGACGCCGCCCTCACTCCTGCCCGCTACCGGCTCTCCTGGACGGAGACGCCGCCCACACTCCTGCCCGCTACCGGCTCTCCTGGACGGAGACGCCGCCTACACTCCTCTCTGTTACCGGCTCTCCTGGACGAAGAGGCCGCCCACGCTCCTGTCTGTTACCGGCTCTCCTGGACGGAGAGGCCGCCCACGCTCCTGTCTGTTACCGGCTCTCCTGGACGGAGAGGCCGCCCACGCTCCTGTCTGTTACCGGCTCTCCTGGACGGAGAGGCCGCCCACGCTCCTGTCTGTTACCGGCTCTCCTGGACGGAGAGGCCGCACCCCCTCATCTGTTTCTGGTGGTCCAGAGGAGTCATCACCTCCTCGTCTGACTCCGGTGGTCCGGAGAGGTCCACCGTTCATCTGTCCCAGGTGGTCCAGAGGAGTCATCACCTCCTCGTCTGACTCCGGTGGTCCGGAGAGGTCCACCGTTCCTCGTCTGTCTCGGGTAGTCCAGAGGAGTCGTCACCTCCTCGTCTGACTCCGGTGGTCCGGAGAGGCCCACCGTCCCCGGCAATCCAGTGAGGGTCGTCGCTTCCTCGTCTGTCCCTGGTGGTCCAGAGGAGGGCATCACCGCCAGGGCCAGTTATACGGAGTCTGGTCACCGCCCCCACAACGTCTGGAATCGACATTGTGGCTGCAGCGCCAGCTCCAGCACCCCGGCGTCTTTAGGTGGAGACGCCGGCTAGTGAAAGTCGGCGGTTCACCACTGTCGCACCTGCTCCTTCGCCCAGCGTCTCCAGGAGGAGACGACAGGCTAAGGAGAAACAACGGCTTGTCCCCGTTGCACCTACCCAGAGACCCCAGGGAGGGGTCTCTGCGTCTGTTCCTGTTCCGGCGGCCCCAAGGAGGGGTTCGCTTCTGGTTCCTGTTTCCGGCAGCCCCAAGGAGGGGTCCGCTTCTGGTTCCTGTCCCGGCGGTCCATGGGGGGCTGTTTCTGGCCCCTGGAGCGATGAGCTCCTTCGGTTCCATGGATTGGTCGGTTCCTGTTTCCAGCGGCCCCAAGGAGGGGTCCGCTTCTGGTTCCTGTTCCCGGCGGCCCCAAGGAGGGGTCCGCTTATGTTTCTGGTTCTGGCGACCCCAGGAGGGGCCCGCTTATGTTTCTGGCTCTGGCGACCCCAGGAGGGGTCCGCCTTCTGGTTCTGGCGACCCCAGGAGGGGTCCGCCTTCTGGTTCTGGCGACCCCAAGGAGGGGTCCGCACCTGTTCCTGAGTCTGGCGGCCCCAAGGAGGGGTCCGCACCGGTTCCTGTGTCCGGCGGCCCCACGGAGGGGTCCGCATCTGGTTCCTGTTCCCGGCGGCCCCACGGAGGGGTCCGCGTCTGGTTCCTGTTCCCGGCGGCCCCACGGAGGGGTCCGCGTCTGGTTCCTGTTCCCGGCGGCCCACGGAGGGGTCCGCGTCTGGTTCCTGTTCCCGGCGGCCCCACGGAGGGGTCCGCGTCTGGTTCCTGAGCTCGGCGGCCCCACGGAGGGGTCCGCGCCTGGTTCCTGTTCCCGGCCGCCCCACGGAGGGGTCCGCGTCTGGTTCCTGAGCTCGGCGGCCCCACGGAGGGGTCCGCGTCTGGTTCCTGAGCTCGGCGGCCCCACGGAGGGGTCCGCTTCTGACTTTTTTGGTTGAGCCCACCATGAAGGGACTTATGAACATTTGATTCATGGACACTTTAAGTTTGTTTGGTCTGGTCTGCCTGTCTTGTCTTAGTCTGTCCTAGTCTCTGTCTGTCCTGTCACCCTCCCCTCTAGTCGCCTGGGCCATGGGGCCCAGGTTCTGAGGCCGTCTAGAATCCGGCATTAGAGGGGGGGGCTCTGTTACAGTCAGCCCTCCAACCCCTGGAGGGCGCTGTGGTCCTGTCTGATTTCTTTTGTCATGTCCTGAGTTGATGTAATTATTGCGTTCACCTGTGTCTTGTTTCTGGTCGTTGTGTATTTAGTTCCTGTCTTGTCTGTCTCAGTTTTCCCTGTTCTGTGTAGTCTGGTGTTCTGTGTTTCTGTGAGCCTTGTGCCTCTGTCCTGACTTTCTGTGAGCCTTGTGCCTCTGACCGGAGTTTCTGTTAGCCTGATGGCTCGGTCCGGAGTTTCTGTGAGTCTGGCGCCCCGGTGAGCCTGAGGCTCTGGCGCTTCTGTGTTCCGTGTTTCGTGTGTCTAAGTCAGTAGTCTGGTGTCCATCTGTCCCTGTGTGTTCGGCGCTTCTGTATGTTCTGTTTTGTATGTCCAGTGTCATGTGTTATATTAATAAAGTTTCGTTATCATTAAGTTCTGTCCTCGTTTTGAGTCTGCGTTTGGGTCCACCACCTCTGCCCACATCAGACACCGGTGCCCCCGGCGGTGACAACGGGGGGTTTGTAACAACTTTCTTTCCAACAGACTGAATCATGTCCACAAATGGATCAAATCCAGTCCAGCAAACTTATCCTGGTTTGGCATTGAACAAACATTTTGTGAAGACATTAAAATTGCAGAGTTACCGTTTATCAGCACCAAAATCAAACATCATAATTGTTACCAGTACATTAGCACAAGAACATCTCTGACAGCCTGGTGGAATTTCTTAAAAATAACTGGCTCTTCACTTGCTCCTTGCCAATATTCACCAATATGGAAAAATGCAGATGTCCTACAAAACAAAAAAATTATGAATTTTCCAATCTGGTATGACAAAGGGATAACACATCTCAAACATATTTTCTCAAGGGACAACTTTACCACATTTGAAGAGCTAGTGTCCAAATACGGAATTACTAATGCCAATGTTTTAGCATATCAACAACTCGAATCCATAACAAAATACGCCCATACAGTGGCAACCTCCACCAGCATTAGAACTATTTATTGGACAAATATATGTTTGTGTCTGAAACATGTCTGAAAACACAAACCTATAGTTAATACAATATAAAACTCTTCATAGAACACATTATATAGGACAACGAATGTTCCAAATGGGTCTCAGGAAGTCAAACACAATGCACAGATAATACAGCAGATAGAGACCTACATGCATTCTGGTCATGTCCACCTCTGCAACAATTCTGGCAAGGAGTGAATACTTAGAAACCTGGTTAAGGTTTCCAGTCCCAGGGATCCCTGCACTGTGTCTTTTAGGGAGGAGTCACCCGCAGGCCTGTTTAAAAAAAAGAAAAAAAGACACTAGTCACCAAAGAGCTCCATGTACAACTTTGTTTTCTTGTGTTGTTTATTGTTTTTTAACCACACTTTCAATTTAGATTTGAAAACAGAAATATAAAAATATAACTCAAAGATGTATTCAATGAGATAAACGCTGATTGAGTAAGGTTCAAAGGTTCTTTTTAACTAAAGTGAAGGAAACCTTGAAAAGTCTCATTTGCAAGTCGAAAGTAGTGACGACAAAGCTGCACAATGTGGAGAGACACTTCAGAACCTGTCACAAAAGCTACCAACCCAACTACTGGAGTAAGCCTGCAAGCTAAAGATAGCTTTGACCAAACAGTCTTTTTTCACCAAGCCGGTGAACAACTCACAAAAAACAACCGAAGCTTAGCTTAGAGCTGCACATTTTTTTATAAAGAATAAGGGAGGTTTTTAAAGAAGCAATGATGGGTTTAAAGACAAGAAAAACGGATCCGATGTCATATCCACTCTCGCCGATGTCCAACTGGGGGCAAGGAATGTTTTGGACCGGGACCTGGCGAGGTGCAGGTGTTTTAGCATCCAGTGCGAAAGTCAGTGGAAAACAGTAGAGCAGCACAGCTGATGGTCTTTATACAGATGGTGTTTGATTTCTCCACAAAAGAAGGACTCCTACACAGGGAGTTGACATCTGTACCGCAGACGCCATAGGAAAGTTATCAGTATCTGCTTTGCTATCTACCAATGGGCTATGACTGGCTGACGCGAGGGTTTCATTGCACACTGTAAAAGTGACAAAGAACTCCCAAATTACCACTCCATCATTCAGTCATTAAGTCATGACTCCCGTCGTGAAGATCATGAAAGGCATCCACACCCACATGGTGCATGCCCCAATGCTTGTATCACATACTTAGCTGTAAGATCTGATTATTGCTTTCAGTAATGGTGTTGTTATGGTGTTTCTGGTGGTATACATGTTGTATGTATTATTATTATTATTATTATCAGCACCATAATTAATAACATTGATATCGCTAAAACTCATTACCTAATTATTCTCAATTACTGTGGTTTTATTTTTTTTTATTGATTGATTTTTGTTAGTGTTGGTTGTATTCTGTGTTAAGCATTAATCACTGGACTAATACATACTGAACACATACAAAAATAATCAGTAACTGAAGCCACATACACTCCCGACAAACTCGATTCAACTACTAAACACCAGGTCAGTCAGGGTTCAGCAATCGTTTAGCAGACAGGTGGCAGGTAGACGCTGGGCTCTTGCTTGACTGACGGTCAGCGTATCGCGTCGTCACCAAGGTTCGTTGCTGGTTGTAGCAGCGTTTTGTTTTGTTAACTTATCTCCTCACTTTTATCTCTCCACTGTTGTTTTCGAACTGTTTGTGCTTAATGGTCGCAAAACACGCTTGTAATACTCAAGCACCTTATTCCCCTTTCATTAAAAGCACTGCTAATTTCGTAGCAGCTTAACTTTCTGCTATGGCTTCTCTGTCTCCTTCTCCTACTTTCTCTTGCTCGGTGCCTTATGTTTAGCTCGTCCTCTGCCTCCATTAGTGTTAATGGTATCTGTAATAAGTGTGAGATAGTGGCAGCGCTGGAAGCGAGGCTGACTGATTCGGAATCTCGGCTCCGCACTGTGGAAAACCAGTCAGCTAGTCAGGCCCTGTTAGCTAGTGCGGAGCCTCCTAGCTTAGCTGCTACTCGTCCCTCAATGGGTCCCGAGCAGCCGGGATGTGACTGGGTGACGGTTCGTAGTAGTCGTAGTTCTAGGCAGTCGCCCACGGTTCACCACCAGCCGCTTCACGTTTCAAACAGATTTTCCCCACTCAGCGACTCACCCGCTGAGAAACCACCTGATCATTGGTGACTCCATAGTCAGAAACGTGAAGTTAGAGACGCCAGCGGTCATAGTTAAGTGGTTTCCTGTGGCCAGAGCAGCGACATCCAGTCTTATCTGAAGCTCCTGCATAAGGATAAGCGTAAATACAGTAAGATCGTAATACACGCAGGAACTAATGACCCGGTTACGCCAATCAGTCACTAAAACTAACGATGTCGGACTCCGTTAGTTTTTAGACACCTTGAAACCTGGCTGCAGCAGGATTAATACGTTCGTCTGAATGAGTCGACTCCAACCAGTCACATCAACCATCATGTTCCTAGAAGCTCAGGTAGAGGTAGAGGAGCAGCAGCATCTATAGCTGAGATTTATTGATGACTTATAGACCTAAACAGAGAGCCTCACTCTAAGCCTTTCTCACTCTGACTGTAAATGTCACAGTTCGGCCCTCCAACCTCTGGAGGGCGCTGTGGTTCCACTTTCTTCTTCTTTGTTTTTGTTTGTCTCGTGCTTATTGTTTTCACCTGTTGGGTATTTCTGGTTATCGGTCTTACCACTTGTGTATTAGTGTTACTGAGTTCTTGTTGTATCTGTTACTTGATATCCATAGTAAGTGTTCTTGTTTTCTTGGTATTTGGATTTGGTTTCTTGTTGTTATTCATATCTTGTCATGTTCAAGTTGTGTTTAGCGTTAAAGTTTTATAGCGTCAAGTTCATGTTTGGTTAATGTTAGGTTTTGTAGCGTCACGTTCATATTTGTCTAAGTCACCTTGGGATCTACTGGTTGTGTGTAGACACCTGTGTTTGTGTTTAAGTTCTTGTTTGTTCCTCTTTAAAACATTAAGTTAACTGTTCATCCATGTCAGCCTCTGGGTCGTGCAATTGGGTCCTTTCTCGTTAGTTTGTGTGTGGGCACAGGCTCTAGGTCGAGCAGCCCCTTTTGTACTTCGAGTCTTGTGATCAGGGGGTAGGCTCTAGGTTGAGCTCCCCCCTTTAGTTAGCGTTGGCGCCACCAGGTGGCGAGTAATGGTAGTACCAGGGGCTCAGGCGTTCCTACCCATGGTACTCTAGTTAGAGTGACTTTATAACAGTAAACCCAGAAACCAGTTGTGTTCCCATCGTCTATCGTCCTCCTGGTCCATATTCACAGTTCTGCACTGAATGTTCACAGTTGTTATGTGACTTAGTTCTTTCACAGATAAAGTGACTGTAGTGGGCGACATTCATCATTCATGTAGATGTTGAGAGTAACTGTCTCAACATTGCATTTAACTCACTACTGGACTTGTTGGTTTTAGTCAGCGTGTGAATGAACCCACTCACTGTCTTCTTCATCATCCTCTGGATCTGGTCCTGACTTATGGGTTGAGATTGATCATTTAAAAGTTCTCCCTCAAAACCCTCTGTTATCTGACCATTTCTTAATAACTGTTGAATTGTCCATAACAAACCTGACAACAGTTGGAAATAAGTTCTGTTACAGCAGATGTTTATCTGATGATGCTGTTGATTTAAGGAGATTATTCATCATCTTTTGTCTCTTTCCCTTGCAGCTACACAGAGGAGAGCAGTCGTCTGAATCACAAGCAGGTAGATTGTCTTGGTAATGATGCTACAGTTTTAGACTCTGTTGCTCTTCTGAAGAAGAAGCCAGTGAATCAGAAGAGGTTGGCTCCATGGTATAACTCAGACCCACAATCTTAAGCACAGGACCCGGAAACTAGAAAGACAGTGGCGTCCAACAAATGAGGTGAATCCTGTCTAGCATGGAAAGACAGTTTAATACTATATAAAAAGCACTTTGTGCTGCTAGAACCACAGATTATTCATCATTAACTGAGGAAAATAAAAACAACCCCAGGTTTCTGTTCAGCTCTGTAGCCAGGCTGACTAAGAGTCATAGCTGTGTTGAGACTAGTGTCCCTTTAAATCTCAGCAGCAATGACTTTATGAATTTCTTTACCAATAAAATCATAACCATTAAAGAAATAATTCATCAGAATCTTTCAACAAATGGCATAAATCAATCTGCAGATCCAACAGCCTTAGATCTGCTGGTTAGACCTATGTCTGAATTAAACTGCTTTTCCCCATAGATCAGACTGAATTAACTTCAATAATTAACTCTGCTAAATCAGCTACTTGTCTCTTAAACTCAATTCCAACTAGATTATTAAAAGAAGTTCTTCCATTAATCAGCACGTCCACATTAAATCAAACCAACCAGTCTCTGCTAACAGGCTACGTACCACAGGCTTTAATGTTGCTGTGGTCAAACCTTTACTGAATAAACCTACTCTGACCCTAGAGAACTAGAAACTGTAGGCCAACATCTAATCTGCCCTTTATTTCTAACATTCTGGAAAAAAATATATCTAAACAATTATGAGACCACCTGCGTAGAAATAACCTGGATGTCTGTTTCCATCAGACAGAACCAGCTCTGATTAGAGGTTATTATAATTGGTGCTAAAAACCATAGAGAGTAATTATTGTTATTCTGTATTCTATACTGTAGGAACCTTGGTGTCATCTTTGACCCAGTTCTCTCCTTTACATCCTACATTATAGAATCTCTAAACCTCCTACTTCCACCTGAGGAATGTTGCTAAAATGAGGAGCATCCTGTCACAGAGTGATGCTGAAACATGAATCCCTGCATTAGTTCCTCCAGGCTGGACGACTGTGTCTCCCTGCTCATAGTTTGAACCAGTGACTCTTTAAAAAGCCTCCAGTTAATTCAAATGCTGCAGCCAGAGTCTGACTGGACTCAGGAAGAGACGTCACATTTCTCCTACATCAGCTTCTCTGTCCTGTCAAATCTAGGATAGAATTAAATTCTTCTCCTCACCTACAAAGCTCTTCATAATAAAGCTCCATCTGGTCTTAGACCTCATGGCTCCTTCTGCTCCAACAGAACCTTGCTTCTCAGAGCTGGTCTACTGGTGGTTCCTAGAGTTTCTACCTGTAGAACGGGAGGCAGAGCCTTTAGCTCCAAGCTCCTCTATGTGGAACCAGCTTCCAGTTCAGGTTCTAGCAGCAGACGCCCTCTCTGCTTTAAAACTAGGCTGAAACCTTCCTTTCTGACAAAGCTGATGGTTCCAGATGGTTCTGGTTTCTCTGATCCATCTCTTAGTTCAGCTGCTACAGGCTTAGATGCTGGAACCTCCTTCATTCACTGAGCTCCTCTGGTTTTCTATCTATTCCATCCACTAACATGCCTCCATGTCCACATGTGACTAACTTTGTCTCTGTTCTCTCCTAGTTGTGTTTCTCTCTTTCTGTCTCTCTCTATTCTCATCTCCAGGTATCGTCAGACTCAGAGCCGTGTGTCTCAGTGTTCAGCTGCTGGTCCAACCATCCTGCCTGAGTCTGTTGCTGCTTGTTGTTGTTGTTGATGTTGTTTTCCTCTCTTCTCTATCCCTTCACCGCAACCGGTCAAGGCAGATGTTCTCCTACATTGACCCTGGGTCTTAAACCTTACTTGTAAAGTGCCTTGAGATAACTGATGTTGTGAATTGGTGCTATATAAACAAAGTTGAACTGAACTGAATAGAAACAGGCTGGAGCGTGTCTGAGAGTAGTTAGCTGACTGACACAAATGAATGAACCATCGCTATTATGTTAATAGATGTTATATTTTCTTTTCTTTCACTATCTGCCACCAAACTACTTGGCATGTACTACATCCAATGGTGTAATAAATACTAGCACAATAGAACGTCAGTGTTTTTATACATTTCATACATTTTCTAATAATGTAACATGTAATAAAAACACTGCCTGGTCATTGGAACTAGAGAGATTTCTTTATTTGGTGTTTTGTAGCTGCTTCAGTTGCTGGTCATGAAATCACAGAGTCTGGACGATGAGCATTTAAAGCCATGTCATCTGTGAAGGCACCCATCAAAGCTTCACAGGTTTTGTGGCTTACTGTGTTCAGCTTGCTCTACTGTCCCACGAAGAAGCTGCAAGGACACTAGAGTTTGTTTAAAGGAAATCTTCATGCTAATCCTAAACCTTTTAAGATATTTTCTTTCTTTTCAGGCCATTTGTAATAGTCTGTCTCAATGCCTCTCTTATGTTGCTTTATTGACTTTGCAATTGAGGACAGCACAGTGGTGTAGTGGTTAGCACAACAAGAAGGTCCTGGGTTCGATTCCCAGGGTCACCGGTGCCTTTCTGCACCTGTGCGGTCCCGGTACTCCTGGTTCCTCCCACTGTTCACCTAACGGTGTTTTAAGAAAGCCCTTCTCTCGAGCCTTATAATAGTTTAAATCTCAGTAGAACATAGAAAAGTGGTTCTGACACTCGTCCTTTTATCCAGATGAGCATTGTGGTGGTGTACTGGTTGCGTGCATGGCAGTGTGTGCACTTGCACGCTTGCATTTGTGGCCCCGGTTGTGCGATGGGTATGTGTGTCAGAGAGAGTTTATTCTGTCCTTCTTGGCCGATGGCACATCTAATTAACCCAAACTGACAGTTCTACTTGTCAAAAGGCTGCTAACAAGCTACACTAACTCTCAGTGAGCTAGGATGAGCCACTTCCTCCCTCACTCAGTCACTCACAAACGGATTTAGGTGCATTCCCATGCTCTGCATTTCCCTCAGAAACCTACAAATCATATACAGCCTGCAAGTTTTGCCTTTTAAGATGAGGTCATTATTTACACTGATGCCAAAATGTAGAAGGATTAACAGTCTTCTCTGTTAATAGGACCACTTTGCTTTGCTACTGTTAACATCTTAAAGCTTTTATGCCTCACATGTTTAGTTGGGTGTAGTTAAACACACCTTGGTGCTCTTGATAGATAAATTATACTGTGTACTGTCAATGCAAGCCCAGCCCCTTCCACCCAGTTTCCCTGTGGCTCCTGAGAAAGAATTCATATTTTCCCTCTGCACTGCTTATGTCATGCACATTAGACACACCAGGCTGCAGTATGGTTTTCCAGTACCTGTCACAGAAACTTGTGGTAGGATTGGCTTATTATTCATGATTCTTTTCAGCTGTCTTGTTTTGATTCCAAAATGGTGAATTGGGAGAGGATGCCTTATTTAACCACAGTGTTGCCTGTTTAGTGCAATCAATTTGTTATGCACTATCATAGCTTAAAGTTTGCCGTGCATGTCACCTCAGATCGCAACAAAGAAGCAGAACCTGTATCCAGGTTCAGTGTCCACTGATTCCCGGTTTCCCGGTTGTGAACATGACAGAACTGTGGAAGACATTTTGTCATAAAAACACTTTTATATTTGCTATTGTTTACTGTATATGGGCTCATGTTTATTTGCACTGAACTTGGGACTTGGGTGACGTATGTAACAGACAAATAAGGAACTTAAAGACCTACTTCAAAAACACCAATCCACCCCTTTAACCACCCCTTCAGGCAGATTGACCCTTGGTCCTTATCAGCAGCAGTGAAATGCCACTTTCTGCACGTCCTATGTTCCATAAGAGTCACATCAAGCTGGACCAATAAAGCTTTTTTGCTTGCCTTTCTCTGCTTTTCTGATGCTATTCATGCTCTCGACATTCACTGTCTATGTATATTTATTATTGAGCCTGAACTTAAAAATAACCTTGCTGAAAGACAGCATTAAACCAAACATATTACTGTACTATCACGTCATAAAAATAAACTGATGAAGCATAACAGGAAAGAATTGATTACAGTAGCATTAAAGCAGAAGTATTGTGACAAGTATTGGAGAAGACTGAAGATTCAGTAAAATAAGAAATGTAGGCGCTTTGGTTTTGAACAACTGTATTTATGGGACAATTCATATTCAGGACAGGACGTGGTATTTTGTTGCAAAATCATCACCTGGTATTAGGTAAAAAGTTTAGGTTTAGGTCTCACACTTTGACATTACTGCATGACCCTTATGGCTCAAAACCATTTTATGCATTTTGGCGACCAAATGACTGATGACTTGCACTGGGCAGAGTCAGCTAAGGTTGCAGAGCAGCTGTTCAGATGTCAGAAGAAATTCTGTCATTGTATGATGCATCAACCAAGAGTCCAATGCTATAGTGAGACAGGTGACAATGCAATCTTCCCATCAGTCTCAGTCAACGTACTGGCCACCCCTGCTGTGCATACATTCTTAGGGGCAGCTTGTCCCGCACTTTCCTTCATACCAGAGTCAAACAGGAAACTAATGGAATTTGACTCATTTTACACTCAGCACTTTCTGTTTCTCTGTTCTACCTCCTTCAGCTTGACAAATTAACCCGGTTTTACCACTTGAAAAACTACTAGACTTAACTTCTCAAGTTGCCAGATCGTCTGCTATCACCCGGTGACTTTCCAGCTTCATGACACCAAACTGAAGACCTTTCCACTGCTCAGGTTCGTGTTAGTCATGCTCTTCGTGTAACTTCTGGAGTCATGTCACGTATACTTTCGGGTTCTGGATACGTTCCTTACAAGTTGCCGTCAAGAAGGGCTGTAGTTTTCAACAAGACCAACTCTCAAGTAAACTACAATACCCATCATTCCCCTGAACCTCAGCTTGCCTAACAATGAGAGCCTTGTCTAACAAGATTTGCCAGTGGTTCCAGGTTACCATAGTAACATCCTTGTCATCTCTCATTGATGGAAGGGTTTGCCACCTAGACACCTTATGTTGTACTTGTTATTAGGATATTGTTAACTGTGCATTGCTTCTGTGCATTCTAGTGTCCACCTAACATTAGTCCACTTGGGGGACCTGTAGTTGGTCAGCTGTAGTAGCTGATGGGGGGGGGGGGGGGGTCTTGTCCAAAGACACCTCAACAGGTATTTTACAATAAACACAAAAAATACCTTTAGCAACCAAAACACTGTCTTACTGCCCCACTATGCTCCACAGATGAGCTGGTTTCTTTGCCTTCTCCGTACTCTCGTCACACCATTTTGGTGTGAGAAAGTCTAATCAGCTGAGACATAGGTTTACATGTCATGGTAACCCATCTGTGCATTAGCTGTTTCCCTTGAGAAGTCAAACAGAACTGGTTACTGGAAAATCAAGCTTGCTAACATAGATTTTGTCATTCATCCTGGCTGCCGTCCCACCTGCAGGTCATCTAGTCATCTTCTCCTTCGACTTAACATAGGGAGGAAAATCCAAACTATTAATACACAGAGTTAGCTAGATAACTAGTCACATTAACCACAGTAATGGTTAGTCTCATGAGAAGTCCAGGGACGTATAGAAACCAAGCTTTACGACCAAAATCCAAAAGAAAAAAACCAAGACCATCATCCCTTGCGCATCAGCCAAGTTTTATATATATTGATATCTGTTATTTGTTATTACTGACAATGCATTCAATTGCTGAACTGCATGCTGGGACATACAGTATAGAACAATTTAGTAATGAATAATATTATTTATTTTTCAATGCTGGTGTCATTCCAAATTTCATTTTCTATAAATGTATCCAATTTTATACTATAGAAATCTCATAATTACGTTTCTTTAAATAATTTGGGAGGATTTTAAGTTAGAAATGCCACATATTCCACCACAAACTTAGGTCTGGGTGTCCTTTCAATTAAATAAAGTTTACATGACCAAAGGTAATCGCAGACTGAACGCTGAAAGGAGTCCCCTTTCCAGTGAGCCCAAGCTCAGTAGCAATAAGGGCCTACAGCCATTTTAATTGGGTTCTGCCTTTTACTACAAAATGGACTCAGGCTTATAGCTTGTTTACTTGTTTTTTTTTTTTTTCAAACTGTATGAAATCCCCAAATTTACAATATTCACTGCTAGTGTGAATATAATCACTGTGTTGCCTGTGGAAACCCATGTTCAAGTCTTCATTGAGTAGTGCTTGTGGGTGGGAGGCTCAATGTCAAGTCATTAGAAATGATACTCAGTCACTCTCCAGAAATGATGTCAACCAAACCTGATCATTTCCATGAAGGTTCCACAGCTGTTAATAATCCTCCATTAATCAATAACATCAATTTCTCAGTGGACTAGCTATTTATATAGCTGACAGCTGAATGTAAACTTTAAGGAGGTGAGGTAAGGAATGTGGAGCTATGTGAGAACAAAAGGAGCGGATGGAGCCTATAAAATTATATAGCATGGAAGGGATAAATACAGATGAGAGATTGACAGCGACCCCCCCCCCCACCACCACCACCACCTCCTGCTGCATTTTTCAAAGAGCAATATGTGCCAAGCAGGCTGGGTTGATGCTGTGTGTGTAGGCGAAGAAGAAATGAAAATAGGGCTGAGATCGAGTTATTTTAGGCTAAATAGAAACTGGCGAACAAAAAAACCTTTGAGTCACACTCTGAGGGTGGATATCAGCACTGCAGACAGGATATAGCCCAATGGATGTTTATTTCCATACTAGAAAGAGAAATATCACTCAATTCAATCAATTCCACAAAGCTCTCATTTAGATTTTTCTACTATTTCTGCTGGACTGATTGGACTTTGATTGAATCAATTACCAAACAGAATTACTGATATTACAGTCCAGAAAATGTTGTTACATTTTGACGTCCTTATAAAATGATGTACAGAAAATACGACGAACAGTAACAGAAGATTCTGGTTCAACCCCTTTCAGTCATTTTTGTTATTCAGCAGTTGTTTTTTGGATGGAGTACTGGACGGCTTTCTCTAGATGTCTGGAATTCTGCAGTACTGTACAAATACACAGGGTCAGTTTTAATGCAGTTCATAGGGTCAGGCTCAGAGGTATCATAGGATCGGTGGTTGATTCCTGGTTTTCCCAGTCACGTACAGAAGTGTCCTTGGGCAAGACACTGAACCCCAAGCTGAGAATGAGACCCCATGTTAAAGCGCTTTGAGTACCGATAAGGTAGAAAAGCTCTGTACCAGACCATTTACCATTAGACAACTCTCCACACCAGACTGTCTAACATCTCCACATTTCTGAAGCACAAAGTTCACTCAAAGGTCACTACTGACGTCCAGCACTGGTTTTATATACTTTCTATAGTTATTGTTATGTTGTTCATTTATTCATAAAGTATTCATATTCAGTTTTATATTGCTAAATATATAAATATATTCCAGACTCCGTACCCATTATTTCAGAATTTCTATGAATATTGGCAACATTTTGGGACTGGAAAGGAGAAACAAGGAGTTAAAGGTGAAAGGAGCCGTGTATGTGCCCAGGCTTGGATACGTTGTACAAAAAAACTTAATGAAATGACAACGTGGGTTTAGTCGCATGTTTCGTTAGTGTGTATGCAGGAAAATACAACTTTCTCTAATTTCAAACTGAATCCAAATCAAAGACCAACTAAAATACAGTTTAAGACCTAGACATGTATAGTTATGTGATATGTACAATATGGAGCCATCTATCAAGAAGAACATGTTGGTGACCATTTAACTAAATGACGACAGACCTTACCAGCACCAAGTGGCGGTAGTTTACTTCTTTAAATGTCAAGCAGAGGCTCATAGTTAGTAAAGCCTGACATGGTGGGGAGACACTTTTGTAAGCAGGTCACTGTAACACAGCAACAGTCTGAACGAGCAGAGACGTGAGGGCATCTCTGGAATGCAGTTGCCAAAACTCACCAAACAAAGTAAGAACTCTTCACTATTACAATTATATGTTTCAAATAAGACCAGTTTCACACACAAGCCGTCGTTGCACGTGTGCCTTTCCCTTCCACTCGTCTCTCCTTCTGTACTTCATGTTTTAAAAAAACTGTCACCATGGTAACCACAGCAGTCTGTGAAATCCATATGAGTGAACAGAAAATTGAAATAGACTACATCTTGAGCAGTCAACATCATTTAGCCCTTCCAGTTAGATCCAAAGGATGCTCACTCATATCGCTACTACTGTATTTGATGGTACTGCTTGTCTGCACATCAGCTTTGCTCATATGCCTTAAAACAGAAAAGAAGAAAATGCAGAGAAGGCGATTCAGCAGTACACAGCTTTTTACTTAAAAGAGCCAGAATATTTATTAGCAATTACACATGAAATCATAGCACATGCTGGAGAAACTATGCAAAAAGAAATACTAACAAGTGAATTAAAAGCGCTGACTTAAAAAATAAGAAAAACCAAACTCACAGCCAAAAAATAAGATTTACTAGAAACATCAACAACAAATCACTGCTAAGCCACAACTGGCTAAAGAAAGTAACTAAATAAGTACAATTCTGGTTAACGAGAAACAGAAATTAGTTTACCAATCAAAAGACTGACTGTGAGGAAAACTAAACACTAACAAGAGGAAAATTCTACCATGAATAACAAGAGCTGGAGGTCAGGGAACAGCTGAACAAGAAGCCACACCCCTGTAGGAGGCTGGAAAAATGCTTGAGCAGATAAAAGATGGTGGAGGTGGCTCTGATTCATAAAAACTAAAGTGGGAAGAACCGCAACAACCAAAGACCACGGAGGACAACTGGATTAGGATGACTGGATGATAAACAGAATTATGTCTGAAGCCTTTCACAACATCGTCCCAAGTCAACAGTACTGCTGAGTAGGTCCATAGTGAAGAGACTCCTTTAGAAATGTCACCAACTTCAACTAATGCGAGACCAGACTTGTTGCCTACATGGAAAGCTTTGTACTGATGGCACCACATTAAAGAGACACAAAGGAGCAGCACAAGACCCAAACCAATCCCATCATCTGTAAAACATGAAGGCAGTGATGCTGCCAATCGAATCAGGTCACTGGGGATAAATGATGAGATATACTCTCAACTCAGTTTCAAAGCCAAATCTGGAAAATAAGTCCTCAAGAATAAGCAAGAACAGCAACCATGACCTGTCAGAATGTAGCAGACAATATGACAGAACTCTTCTTTCCAGGTGTGTTTCTCAGCAGGACTGTGTAGTACATGATCTGCTCTGCAGTGTCCAGCTGGAGAACCTCACCGTCCAGCCAGAGCTCAGGACGCTTTGTATGGTGCAGTGGTTGGTGAGGACGTACTGTGGGAGCCCAGTGTGTCTGACCGCATGTGTGTGTGTTTGTCTAATCCTTCATACAGAACATTAGCTAAATGCAGTTCAATAAGTTCCTATGTTAATGTTAAATGAAACTGCTAGGTCTCATTCATACAGTAAAAACGCCACTTGATCTGTCTGTCTGGCTTCTCTTCACTAGCTCTCTGCTGTTCCCTCCCTGTGTCAGGAGCTTCCTCCTCACCTGACCCACCTCCTCTCCACTGATCTCCAGCCTGGTATGTGTTGTGCTCCTGAAGTCAATGAGCTGCTTTGTCTTGCTGGTCAAGTCAACATTCTCTCACCAGGCTGCGAGGGGCTGAACCTCCTCTCTGTAGGCTCATACTCTTAAATTGCATAAATAACTGGAGCACAAATTTAGTGGAAGGAATTCCGTTCCACCTGCAGCATTTTACTGAATTACGCGCTCAGTTTCCTGCGTGGGTTCCCTCCAGGTCCTCCAGCTTCCTCCCACAGTTCAAAGACATGCAGTCAGGTTAATTGATGACTCCAAATGCCCAAAGGCAAATGTGAGTCAGACTGGTCGTCTGTGTGTATATGCAGCCCTTTGATGGACAGGCGACCGATGACAGCTGCGATAGGCTGTCTCTCCATTTACCCTCCTGTCGGATGCAGTTTAACTCTAAGATACTTTTGTTTTTACTAAGACAGAACAACGACAGAGTGTTAGGATGTGACATATCCATCTACTTTGTACAGTCTATCGCAGCCGTTATGCCTTCTCCTTTTACTCCAAACACCTTTTTCTACTGGGACGTGATCTGGGAAGGCTGCTTCTAAATCCCTGAAACCTGCTGTACTCGACTACAGTTGGCTCGGAATAATCATCAGCGTGTCACACATGCTGAAAATAGCGTGCGTGTCATCATGAACGTGTTTTGTGAAAAAGCAGGCTCGGTTGAGGGGAGCCCAGTGAGCATTGTAGTTGCTTAATGCGCTCCGTTCGGGCTACAAATGCCTTACAGTTATTGGAGTAGGCAATCAAATCTCACAGAGGGAAAGCCTAAGCTCTTCTGGAGGCTATCAACAACCCCCCATGCCATATTTCTGCCTCACCCCTTTCCTCCCATCATTCCATTTGTACGACCCCCAGCTGACTACAGATGTACGTCAGAATCTGTGTGGAAAGGATTTTTTCCCTTTCTCCTTTTCGCCCACTGATTGTTATGATTCAACTCAGCCTTTAGAGCAGGGTTGAGAAGAGAATAGCGTGGGCTTAAGCTGCTTCTCCTTCTCTCTCTCTTTCCCGAGCTCTGTACCTGTTTTCTTACACAGAGCTGCTCTATTTTATTCAGATATGAAATACTCTGTAAAGACAGCTCAGTGGTGGGATGTGTGAAGGAAGTGGGGACCAAAATGACCAGCTGACTGTGCAAGATGTGTGAATCATATCTTTAACACCTATCTGCTTCTGTCATATTCCTCTCAAACTAAGGTACTTATCACTTTAAACTGCCTGTTTTAATTTTACAGCACTTTTACATCACTAGACAACTCATACAACAGTATGTTATGCATCACAGATGAAGGAAGGGCTCAGCCAATTTATACATTTTTCAGTTGACATAACATATTGTGGAAAACATGCAGAGAGCAAACCATGCAGCTGTATGGATTTGCAGAGCTGGAACCTTAAAGAAGACTGTTATCATTATGAATCACCACGAGACAGCCAGCAGCCTTTCTGTTTGGTTATGGTTATGAAAAGAAAGCTTTTCCTCAACACACAACAGCAACATCCTAGACGCTCCTCCTTCAAAAGCCTTCAGAGCCTGGACAAGAAGAAGTGGACATTTTGTCACTCGTCATCTCTGATGCAACAAAAGTAAGCGTCTGCACACGAGTACAAAGCGCGTCCCAGCAGTGAAATGGGTAGGTTCAGGTCTGGTCTCTCTCTTCTCCCATGGACCCGTCCTCCTCGTTTGTACTTACTAGTCCTTGGTTTTGGATTTATATATCAAATGAATGCCCAAACATTACAGCAGTGAAATATTACAAGCGTTTTGCGTGGGTTAACGTAGTAAATGTAGAAAGATATGAGAGTTGGGGAGCTGAGGCCCCTGCTAACTCACCTCCTTTAGATTCCCATTGCTTTAGAGTCGTTGCTAACTGGAAGGAATTGACATCTCTGTAGAACCCGCCTCACATCAATGCCAAGATATCTAGGAAAAGACACACACACACACAGGTAAGGGGTCGTTCGTGTTCCCAGAACCTTTTTGACACACACGTGAGGGCATCTAGTCTAACTGGTCACCTTTACAGACTGATTCCATTCATTGCAGGAACTCTGCCATGAAGTCTACTTTTACAAGCGTGAGTGTTTGGGGCTGGGATCGGCTCCAGCACCTGAAGCCTCACGAGGACAAGCAGGTGTAACACATAAAGTGGTCACAGAGTAGGTTCAGCCAAGTTATCAATTTATGAAACATATACAGGCCTGTGC
Source organism: Macropodus opercularis (assembly GCA_030770545.1). Classification (NCBI taxonomy): domain Eukaryota; kingdom Metazoa; phylum Chordata; class Actinopteri; order Anabantiformes; family Osphronemidae; genus Macropodus; species Macropodus opercularis. The sequence goes on along the minus strand of CM061105.1, from coordinate 1,414,030 downwards.
AAAAGTTTTAGGCAGGTGTGAAAAAATGCTGTAAACAAAGAACGCTTTCATCAGTGTTTGCTGTGACCACGCTTCAAACAGCAGCAGTTCTTCCAGATTCACTTGCTCCCAGTGATTGACTTCCAGTACTGACAGTAGTAGTGACACCAAATATTGATTTGATTTACATTTTTCTTCAGATGAATCATCTGAAAGTGCAAATTTTAAATCTAGCTTCACATTTAATGAGACTGTTTTTAATTGATGGAAAAGATTTTCCAAAAAAAACCCCACAAAATTATAATCTCTCCCTTTCTCTAACCAGACAAAAAAGAAGAACAGTCTGTGAAGTCTAAGTTTATGTAATATTATTTTACCTTTCATTGTTTGATAGTTTAGCTCAGTGGTGGCCAACCCTGGTCCTTGAGAGCCACTGCCCTGATGGTTTCCCAACTCTCTCTGCTGATCACCTTGATCAGGTGTGTTCAGTCAGTCAGCAGCTGGAAAAGGTGACAGTGGCTCTCGAGGAGGTTTAGCTGTTAAAATGTGAATCTTTCATTGAATTAACTATTGTGTTTCGATATAGTCCCATAGACATTGTTAATGTTAAGATCATGCTATTATTAATATCATGCATACTTTCTCCTTAGGAATTACTGTGATGTGTATATAGAAACTGACTTTATTTTATAAGACACCGCTTTTATTTATGACATTTTTGCTGCTGTGAGATCAAATCTTATGACTTTGCTCTTCGGTTGCTTTGTCAGCCGAGCAGCGTGGACAACATGGTCAGCTCAGTGTTTTATTTTTATCCCATTAAAAGCTGAGATCCTGTAATGAGTCATATTCATGTGCATATTTTGCAGCGCTATTCATCCACCCATCTTGTCTGGTAAGTGCTTCCCCTCGAGTGGAGGGATGCTAGAGCGCAACAGACAGGTGTTATGGTCACTGTCTGCTTTTAGGTTGTGTTCTGGGTTCTGCCTCCTCAGTAAGGTTCCTCTGCCATTTCCCTGTTTTCCCTCTGCAATGAGATGATTTCTTTCAGTTTCACCTGTTGTTCTCCGTCTGTTTCTCCCTTCTATTAGTGACTGTTACCTTGCCAGGTCGTCTGCTTGCAGCACCACTACTTTAGTTCCCGTCTTCACTGCCACTCTGTACATTGTGTTTTCCGTGGACATTGAGTCTTTTCTTATTTCTGAGTTTTCTCTATTTTCACCTCCAGTACACAGTTGTTGCAGGTATTGGTTTTGTTGGAGATTGTGATGAATCGTCTATGTTTTGAGTATGTCGGCATGGAGAAGAGCACTTACAGCACAGCTCGGTAGTCTTCTGACCAGTCTTGAGATAAAACCTACAAACAGTGTGTATACCCTGTTCCAACCACCCACATCACAGTCCTGGAGTCAAAAAGCCACCTGATCCCCAAGACAGGGAGCAGAGACGATTAAGGGGATATTTAACTATAAAGTTTACATGTAGAGCAGAAACTCAGTCTTTGTGTGAGGTGGGCCCACTCCAGGGTGGCCCAAATGGGCCCCTCCACCGATACCATCCTAGGCTGGCAACCCCCTCTGCCGAGCATCCTTCATCCTTCCATCGCACCTCGTATTCTACACAGTCCTGAGCCCTCCATCAGTCTCTCCCCCAGTGAGGCCGACCTACAGGCTCAATCTACAGATCCCTTCATCCTGCACAGCTGGTGCCAGGCCTCAGCGTGCGTGAAGCTCCAGTCATCTGTGTCTAACACTGACACTGGCTACAGGTGGGTGTAACGCTGGCTAAGCAACAGTTTTTATTCTGGACAGGTCACCGTTGTATCAATGGCCATGGCCATACAACCCCAAGAATCCAAGCTACAGCCTGCAAACAGCAGAGGAGAGGAGGTCTGGGCCACCACCCCCACAGGGAGCAGAGCCCACTCCAATGGCCCAGATGCATTTCCCCAGGGAACCCGATGGACCCACTGAGCAGGAGGGAGATCAAGAGAAGGCAGAGGAAGAGACGTCGTGGTTTTGAGGGCAGGCCCCGGGCAGAACAAGGGCACACGCCAAGCCTCCCAAAGTACAACACACAGACACACACACGCTTGCCCATCCTCCCACACAAACCAGACCTAGACACACACCCACACACTGCACTCCTTCACACTCATGGGAAGCGTTGACGTGTTAGCAGTTACAGAGGCCATGCTTTTAAAGGACTGAGAGCAGTGTGGACTGGTTCAGCCTTCCACTATTAAAACTAAAAAACAATAGGTGAAATTATTAAAGCGCTGAGATAAACACACAGCACCACTCAGTTATCAAGACTCTCTTTTCATGGAAAACACGAGGATGTTTTGATGATGCACTGTTGATTACCCACATCATCAGCCTTTATTAAAGACTTATTTAAACATAGTCCTGGTTTGAGGGTCTACACAATGATGCTTTTATTAGATGGTCTGATGTAAAGAAAACTCCATGTACCATTGAAACAGTTGGGATGGGAGGTATGAAATATAAATATTTATATATTTACATAAATAGAAAAAACTGTGCATTCAGTATGATCAATAATATTTCATAGACACAAAAATTTAAATTAAACATGACCTAACATGTGATGCAAATGTTGATTTTAATTATTCAGTGATACTATTGTGGACTATTACAATAGTGAACTATTGTTGATGCTGTCCTGTTTTTTTTAAATGAACATATACAGCTGCTGTATGAACAAATACTGGTGTTAAACAAATTTAGTCCATACAAACTCCAAATTTAATTTGTTGTTAGCCACAACCAGTTTAACCCTGGTCAGTTTTTAGTTACACATATTAACAAGCGGTGCCTGGTTCTGGACCGTTTGCAAGCAGAATATTTTTTGCTATGCAAATGAATCAGTAAACTATCAACCATTCACGTTTCCTTCTTCAGTCTGAAAGGTTAGCGCGGGATACGTCTTATACAGTAAATAAAGACCAGACATTCAAAATCATTGTTTTGACATATTTTCTTTGCTTTACTCTTCCAGTCAATGCGTAGCTCCAGTAGCTTCAGTACAGTAGCTAACTGTTTATATGTTTATAGTCAATGTTTAAATGTATATTCAATCATTTTAAATAAATTCCGTCATGTTTTTTTCTTGACCCAGTCCCTCTGTGCAACAAAGTGTGACACAGAAATAAATGTAAGCTGCCTTGATGATGCATTAAGCATGAGTAGTGTGCCGCAAGACAAAGTCTGATTCAGACTTAAAACATCAGCTCATTTCAACTCCTCAAAGCACTGAGGGGCCCAAACTTCAGGTGGACGGCCATGAAGGCTGTCTGTTGTTCATAAGGAACAGCCAAAGTCGTGGCTTCAGCACTGTTCAACGCGTGGCTCTTTAATTGCTGAGGCTCGACGCTTACAGATGGCTGATGTCTGTAATTACAGCAGTGGCATCAAGGGGTGGAAACCTGCTATTGGCAGGATCCGTTTGGTTCACTAGCATCCACTTACTAAAAATAACATGAGCCTTAAATCAATAGGCAAAAATACATACGTAGCACTGTGTCACAGGCTGTAATTAGAAAGACAAACAACTTATTATAATTGATGATTTGTGCTGCGTACAATAAGCATCACACATAACTAAGTAGTACGACTGTAGAGATGAGGCTACTGATAACTAAACTGCTGTTTATTATCTATTATTTTGGAAAACTGGAATCACAATTATAACAATGAAATAAGTAAATAATAGAAAATCTGACCCAAATTTCCACATTGAGTAATATTTCCAGGTTTTCCACAGTATTTTCAATCCTGACCACATCGTCTCGTTGGCGCATCCATTCTGTCACAGTGTGTGACGTGAGTGTAAGATGATCGCCACCTACAGGTCATGATGCTGTTACACACACTGTGCTAGTGCCTGCTACCACTGTACGCGTCTGTGCTAATGGACCTAGACAAACCCTACAGAATTAGAAAATTCTGACATCCTTAGGGCAAAGTGCAGTTCAGCCCAATACTGAACTCAACTCGGGTTGTAAGCGCTCAGCTTTTAAGTTGGAAAGGTGATGATTCTGCTAAATTCATAGCCATCTGTCTATAGTGTGTGATGATGAGGACAATAATAAAAGTTTCACACAAAGCGACTATATATGAGTGTCGAACTATGTTCCTGCTGCACAGGTAAAAGACGCAATAAAGCTAGAAATGTTCTCAAATGAGCTTCTGAGTGTCTAAAGTCCACCTACTGGACTTGGCAGGTACCAGGCTTTCGTGATCAAAGCCCCACCTACTGGCTGTGCCCTGGAATTGCAGCATTGGTGCTAATCCTTAGTGTGGTTACAATGCTTAGACCCCATTTTAAGCACAGAAGAGCTACTTTTTAGACAGTCTGGTACAAATGCAGTTCCCCCTTCTTCACATTTTGCTAATTAGTCCAATCCTTTCCCAGAACGGTACATTTCGTATTCTCCGCCTTGTCGTTTTAATTTTATTTAACAAAGCTTGCATCACAGGCAGGCAGTACACACTGGCCCACCTCATGTTCACAGCGCTGTCAAAAACGTTACCTAACTTACTTCTCGTTGCAGTATTTTAATTAATCCTATAAATTTGTAGTTTCATTGTCAAATAAGCAAGATTTCCCTGAGTGTAGGAGCTAAAATGCCACAACATAGTCAGACTGTTACACAACATAAGGAAATGTCTCATTACCCACCACCGTGTACTACAACATGTGAAGGAAGGAAATTATTATTATTATTATTATTTGAATCTTTGTTATTTTACATGGCAACGTCTAACACAGTATGTAAAAGCCTGAGTCCATATGAACAGAGATGTTCTGAACATCTTTTGGGAAACTTTGATAAGCGACACGCAGAAAAAGACATTAATAGAAACCACAATGAAAAGAAAAATCCACAAACTTCACTGAGTGAACATCACACATTGAGTCCAGCCAACAGTGTTAACTGTCTTAACAGACTTTGCCACATAATATTTTAGGTGTCAAGCCAGTCATGTTCACAGTGGATGTGTTGTCTAGGCAGCACATCAAACTCAAGAGCTGTAAACGCACCAACAGGAAGTCTTTCTGACACCATGCGTGACTCATCAAGTAGCTAATGTATCAGAGAAGAAGGTCAAAGTCAAACTGTTCTTTCAAACTGCATTTCAACCGCTTTCACAGACCCAGTGCGATTCAACGTGCAGTTTCTCTGTCTAATAAAATGATTGTATTTGTTCTAAAATTCACACATTAACAAAGAGGTTAGTGGTATTTACTAGGTACCAGCTCTATGAACAGGCATCCTCCACTTCCCAAAAACGGAGTAGAGGCGAGAGGAGCCAACACTAATACAGGAGGCACTGCCACTGCTACAGTAACAGAACTGAATTCCCCAAACCAAATTTACTCTGTGTGGCTAACACAAACTTTCAGTGGTTGACAAGAGCTTATGGTGGTAACACAATCAGTTAAGCTGGTTTGTTTGTACGTCTTGTTTGTTGCGTGTCTACGTTTATTGAATCCTGTTGGATCAGAGTGAGTGATGCATGGATTCATTTCGGTGACTGCATCAGATCTACATTTATTAGTGAAACTGGCCTGGACGTTGATGGAAGTGTGAAATCAGTGGGGGCCAGGGTGGCCCAGAATTCTGTACACAACTAAGCTGGAAAACCATGTTCATTCAGCAGTTTCTCTAGGGATTCGTGAAGTTCAGCCAAGGAGCGTGAAGCTGTCAGAGTTGCAATTTGTCTTTTGTTTAAGTAAATTCCAAGTTATTTATGGAAGTTCCTATGGCCAAGGTGGGAGGATCTATTGACGTGTATCAGTTTAATAAAAGTCTTTAAAATGAAAGGTCAGATTTTTTAGCTCTCTGAGCCTTGTTCTGAAATGAAGTTTTCCTGTCAATTGTTCTATTTATTTGTTCCAGATGCAGTTTTTAGGTTATGCATGTTATCCCATGAACACACAGCATAGGCAATCTCTAGATTTTGCATTGCGTTGCATGTATTTTAAATAAATCTGTCTCGCATAACTGCCTTTGCAGTCTCCCAAAAAACACAGGAATGTTGGCGTCGCCATCAAAATAATGTTAAACCGGAAGACGAGAACACAAAAACATCCACAACATCCATAATAACAGTACAATAGGAACAACAGTTATAACAGTCGGTAACCAGAGGGTCCACGCATCCCCAGGGTCAGGAGGTCAGATGCTGTGAACCTCAAAGATGACCACACTTAACCCCCAGGGACAGCGGCAGCAGCCACAGTCGGATCAGGCCTCCGGTGCTGACGCGAACACACCCTCCAACGGGAGGAACTGCGCCCACGGTCTGCAAGGAGCCCACGAGGGGAAACCCACAGAAGTGAGAAACAGTGATTGTGAACCTTCGTCTGCATAGATCTAATCTTTGATACTCACCGCTTCATGTACATAGTCACGTAATTCTGTTTTATAACAATACTCTAGTATGCCTCCCTGGTGATGCCTTCTGTGCCTGGATGCTTTCTACAGCCGCTGAGTGGTGTTTGTGGCTGGGAGTGAATCCAGTGTAATGCAGCTAGGGATCAGGCTAGTTGTCCTTTATGTCCTACACAGCATCAAACACTAACCTGACGGTCTAGAAAATAAAAAAGATAAAGCGCTGATCGAGACCTCTGCATCTTCATTCTCTGTAGATCTCCTCCAGCTGAAGATATTAGTCATTGTCCCTGTAGAAGTCAATAAGCACACCGGCCTGATGAATTGATATGACTAGTTCAACATGACGTAGGGTCAAATCTGAAGCTGGTCGAGCTCCCTGTTCTGCTAAAGGAACGACTCATGTCACAAAGCTAACGAACCAACCAAGATCTGTACTGGTGTGAATTTTTAGGAGGAGAAACTCAGTCACCTTCAGACGAGCTACTCCTGACGTGTACATCGCCACTGAAGTTGATAGTGTTACGTTAAAGTAGTAAATACGTCTGATGATGGTGAAAAATTTAACTACTGTTAATACATAATTAAAGTGTAAATATGAAAGTGGTGCTTTCAGCATGTGTTCATGCAGTACATATTGTTTTCATTTTAGTTTAATACTTTAGGATGGTTGACTAAAAAGCAGCTATTTATTCTGTGAAGTTTAAAATGCCACAGTAGATCATTGCTCTCTTTCATGAAATCATATTGTTTCAGACCAACTAAACATGGAAATCAGAGCGGACGTACACCAATGCACCGAAAGGAAAAAAAAAAGTCTGATTTGATATTCAGCGTGTCCCTCCCTACACGTGTCTATAAGTCACAGTATTTATGAGTCATATGCTGTGATCATCATCACGATCCTGTCAGATGAATTGAGCAAAAGATAGTTTGATGTTAAATGTAAGGGACTTGCAGTATAATAAAGGATGCAGAGTGTGAGACTGTCCCTTGGTAAGTTGGGTTCTACGCATTCAGCGAAAAGCCATCAACGCGGAGGCTGAACAGTGATAGTGGAAGGTTAAATATTGCTGCGTGAGGTGTGGCTGAATGTGCATCTTTAACGTTTCTGTTTCGTAAAGGGCTCTTAAAATAAAACGTGTTTTCAGACGTCCACAGACTGTGAATGTACAGGACATAATAACACTTCAGTTTTATGGAGATTACTGATGCTGTTGTTCTTTTCCCACACAGAGACGGATCCATACAGAATTTGACTGTGACCCAGTTTTTATTAGTTGTCATCTGGATGGATCTGACTGTAAACAATCCTCATGTGTTTAAAACGTAGACTGACAGATTTAGTTTAATGGTTTGTTTAAAAATGTTTTATTCATACAGTGCTAGCAGTTCTTGTCAGTTGTGTCTGGCTCAGGGAACCCCAGGAATCCGAACCACTAGACCATATAGACCTCATTTAGGTTATTTATTCTTCTAAAGATCTCTGCTGCTACGGGGGCGATTTAACGGGGGGCGGTTAGCCGCTGCTAACAGCGGCTAACCGCTGCACCGTGGTGCCGCCCCACGTCAGCCATACTATACAATATGGCTGATGCTCTGTATGAGCCACTGTGCTGCAGTCGAACAGGGCACTGCCGGGGGTAGAAACCAGACTTGCCTCCTGATTTATTTGGCCCTTGCAAAAATTTAAATTCATATTCTGTGAAACTACAGCAATGGATACTGCAAGCACACTACAGTGAAAACACCTGCTACAACTATAAACCTCCACACTCGGTGGCTACATAGATGAATGTTTGGACCATTCTATAGCCAGTTGTTTCTTTAGTTTAGCTCATTTAAAGATGTAAAGTCAATTACGAATATTTAATTTGGGACCAAATTGATAAACCTTAATTGTACCCCATCAACGGAGGTGATGAATGATATAGATGCTGAATAAAATAAGTAAGTAAAGAATAAATACAATACATGGTTTTATTGAATTATTGCAGTTTTATTTCACGGATTATACAGGACTCACAACTAAGTGAGATTTCCTTATTCTTAACAGCCAAGACAGAAACATCCTGGGAACAGAGGTGCAACCAGTAGAAAAGCACAAGAGGGACTGTGGGAAATGAGTAAACAAGTCAGATCTACGGTTTTTTATCATTATGCGTTGCTATAAAATCCATGAATCCAGGAGGGTTTAGTATCATTAAACTTCATTGCTTTGTTTGTGCGTCTTTATAAGGTTTAAATGTGCAACGTCAAGTATATTAATAAAGAGATGAAAAAAGGCAGAGACGGTCAAAAGGTGCCCTTGTAGTGTCAGTGTAACGCACCAGAACTGAATCATGCTTCTACCTTTGCATATTCTCTACCTGAGCATGTAATTACCCAATGCGTTCAAATTACATCTACTGCTATAGATAGCGTTTTAATGTGCATGTATACTATATAATATGTCCCATTAGCCATCGTCATCCCCTGTTCCATCCCCAGTTAGCACTAGTAATTACTTTATGACTGTAGAGGTTTTCAGAGAGAGGTTTAGAGGTTCCGAACCACCACTGCTGCTGAATCTCTCAGGAGCGTGTGAGAACAGTTCAGAGCACGTTTCTGGTTTTTAGGCTAACGCACTGGAAAAAACGATTCGTCAATTAGTGTACACAACGGTGTGTGTGTGTGTGTGTGTGTGTGTGGGTGTGAACGTGAGAAAGTGAGAGCAACATGACTGCTTGTCATCTCCATCCCCACTTGCAAAGGACAAGACAACAAAGGAAACGGTGCACAGCTCTCTACCGACGTGAACGCTTATAGGACTGTTTGACTGCTCTTCTGTTTGGGCCGCGGACTTAGAGCAGAATGCCAGACACAGCTATTTGCTTTTTAGATTAAGTCATTAATGGTGTTTAGTTATGGTGTGTGTGAAAGCCTAGTGATGTAAATCATATCAACAGTGATAAATACAGTATATTTAATATAAAGCTTTGCTGAAGCTAGTTTTTATGGATGTATTTAGATTTTGTGATGTTAAACTGTTGCGATGGTGTTTCCCTACATTCTGCTGCTGTGGTTTATCTGATCTTATTGTGAGCTGCTGTACGGCTGTGTTGAACAAAGTCAAGGTCTTTGCTCAAACCGGACGCATATTGGTGCGGGTACTGTTTTCAACCTTGGTCCTCAAGGCTCGCTGTGATCGCTGTCCTGCCTAGTGCTCATTAATGCAGGTTTAGTTGGAAAACAAAAACCCAAAGTGGAGTCAGCTGTTGGGTGTGAAATCTGTAAAATCTCATTCTAATCACTGGAACAAGATTTACTTGAATATTTTTGTAATGTGTAAAACCAGGTTTATTTAATCAAATCTCATTTTCATGGACAACTGACCAAATGTGCTGTAGACAAGCCCTGCAGAAGGATGGAGGCGCCCTCCGTTCCCAGCGTGGGTAGACGCAAGGCTTTTAAAAGCACAGTTAACTGTTAAGGGAACAGTTTGTTTTCTGGTATAATTCATAGCATGGCGGTATTTAAATGAATGGCTGAAACTGCAGCCTCGTGCTCACCGTCACCAGTTGGTCTTCTTGAATTAGCAACGTGCGGGATGCGCTCGTGCTCCCGTTCTCAGCTCGAGGCGACAACTGACGCTAGATCCTCTGAGCTCACAACTTCCCACTGAAGCGGAAGATCGCGTCCCCGCCGACAACGACTGCGTCGCGCAGCATTTGTTAAATCCCACATTTTCGTCTGAACTGGCTCTGGGCGAATTATCGGCCACATCAACGGTTTTGCGCGCGTCTGTCCTTGCTCCATAGCAACCATCCAGCGGTGCCAGCGCCGCCTGCGTGGACCGTTCAGTGAGGTATTACATGACGTTGGGAGCCGTCAGATGCTTCTGTGACATCCCCGACTTCAGCGACTCCCTCTCGGTTTCTCTGCCTCAGCGCAGCGTCTCCCCGCACGGACCCGCTGACGGGAGGCAGGGCGGGAGCTGTCAGCACGTCAATCAACGCAAAACTTTAGATCGGATTCAAATGCATCGCGCGTGGCGCAGGGCTGTTCCGGGGCTCGCACATATTTCGTGGTGTATTAAGTGACGCTGGGCAAAGGCCACGTTCGACCGCAACAGGAATCTGAAATGCGACAACAGCATAAACGTTCCCCACGCGCGACATTTCCACGAGAAGAGCTGTTGCTGCTGCTTCCATTAACGCCAATGCAAGTGAGCGACACGGACGCTGGGCGCCAAGCCGAACCCGAAGCCGAACCCGCGGCCGCGGCTGCTCGTCGCCGGCGTCCTGTCCGCTCCGAGCCGGCGGTCGCATTAACGAGCTGTTGCGCTGGGAATCCTGCGTCTTTCTCGCCTTCCGAGCCGAAACAACAAGTACGCGCTCGGATGCTCTCTTACCTGTGGCAGCTCCACCATGATCGAAAGGATCGCGCGTTAAATCCAAAAGCACGTACGTCTCTGGTGGCGAGGCGACGACTGCAGACTCTCACTGCTGGAATGTGTGTGTGCCCACGTTTGAATGTGGGGGCATCAAGTGGCGCAAGCCTGCGGTCCGTCTCCTGCGACAAGTTCGCCGCAGTTACACGGAACGAAACCGGAAACCCGACGTTGCGCTTAAGAATAAGAGCACGTGTGTCTGGGAATAGACACAAATGAAGACGGTTCAATGACAAATACATCCAAGCGGTCGGCAGAGCAAACTGACGGACGGGTGCAGGCCACACAGACGTTTCATCTTCTCTCCTTCTTAGATCTCGTGTTTGTTTGAACAATGCTGTGAATGGTGTCACTTTAGTTTCTGTTTTCCACCTCACACATCATGGTCCCTTTAAGAATAAGTCACCGACTTTATTTTGAAGTAAGAATTGTAAGTAGAATGATGTGCGCGAGGAAGCGTTTACAGACCTGCTCTTCAATTCATTTATGCAGGAGACAAATTCTGCATTTCGCTCTTATCCAAACGTGGGTTTTTAACACAAAAAATGTGTTGTTTAGTTATGTGTAATGCTTCATAATACGTTTTCTAAAATCAACACACAAGCCTAACATTACGTAGATTTTGGATGGCATTGCACTGAAACAGACACGTTCCAATGACGTTTCTGATCCTCCCAGGACCGTAGTTTCACTCTTATCGAGCCTATAACTGTTGCATTCACTGACAAACGTAACGACGTGTAATGCAAAGGTGGCAGGAAAGGTGAGAAAGGCTGGAGCTCAGCGTGTCAGTGCCGTCAACCAGCAGGTTGCAGACAGGTCATCGAGCTGGGAATTTTAATTAGACCCCAAGAAAAAGCCACGTACACTCAAATGAACTATTTTAATGATAACGTGACGTAGACACCTCTCAGCTGAAGAAGACAGTTGTTGGAGCAGTGGATACAAACCAGGGACGTTAGCATAGAGGAAACGCAGCTGTCTGTGGAAGGAGCACGTGGCAGCGGCGGGACAGACCTGGTCATAAGTCCGGCAGTGGATGGATGCGGCGGGACAGGTGTTAACGTGGGATTACTCTCAGTGACCAGTCGTGATGCTGGTAGACACCCCAACAGCAGTGAAGTGTGTATCTGCATTGCCAGCCCCCAGCTGATCAGGGACTGTCCATAAAAGTGGGTTAAGAAGGTGAGTCGCCCTGTGGAGCTCTCACCCGCCAGCTGTGATCTCACCAGGAACCGACTCCCCCGATTCTTTCCCCATCAGCAACATGTTCATCATTAGATCATAGTAGTAATACTGTTGGTTTATTAACTGCTGCTTGCTAATCATTGTCTGTGCTGCATCCATCTAGTTCAAAAACTGAGATTCATCAGTTCAGGAGTTGGACACTATGTCCTGTTAGTTAGTTTGAGTATTTGTGACAGAGCCTTGTTGGACCAAATCAGCGTTGACTATAGCTAAGAGCAGCGACTGTTAATGGGGACAGGACATCTTGAACAGCCAACACAGAATCCATGTGACGGTTCCAGCCTGTGCCCTGCAGTCGCTTCTGAGGTTTCTCCTTTCTCACCATTTACCACTTCCTGTTTCTTCTGTCCTGGTCTAATCATTGGTAATTAAAACAATTAAAACTCTCTGCGATTTACTTTACTTCAACCTGAAAACGTGACCTGGAATTTGATGGACATTTCTCAGCAGCTTACGTCATCAGCTTCACTCTTGGGAAACTCTGGTTCCTGGATGACTTAGCTACGAGCTAAGAGCTACGCCTCCAGTATGTGATGCTCTCAACGGGCTGCTGAAACAAAGACGCGATCAAGCTAAGACATAAGCTGCCAGTCAACTTGATTTAGCACCAAGACTAGTTTTCCGTTGCACATGTTTCTGCCTTGGACAGATTATAATTTATACTTACTTGATGTGTGTTTTTCTTATAACCTAATATTTAGAGATTCATTTTAAATGTTACGCCTTCATTTTCAGTAACGTGCATTTCCCCCACACCAGATATAAAAAAACGATGTTATTACTAAAGTTATTCTGAAAATTACTTACAGTGATCATGTCACACAAGCACACTACACATTTTATTAACGGTATCTGAGTTTTCTCCACAGTAATTGTACATCTGTCCACCAGATGTCGCCAGTGTAGTTTTAATGTCTTTCTCCCATCCCTGGCTGGCTCAGGATGGGGCCGACTGTACTCACCAAGCTGAGTTGAGTGAAGGAGTGAGGCAGGAGATTTCTCTTCTTCGTCAATTGCATGTTGCACAATTCACAGAATATCAAAAGAAAATCTCTTGTTGAATATGAACTTAATTAACTCAGTTGTCTGTAAAATCATGATTTCGATAATTCCAACAGATGAGTAGGGGAACTCTGTTATAGTTATTTGACCTTTATGTTGTTCTTTGGTGACAAAGTTATTGTTGTTTGAGGTCAATCTGGTGAAAGTTGATTAGTTGATTAGTTGATTAGTTGACTACTGAAGGGCAGCATCGTCTCCTCAGCAAGAGGCATCACTGATTATCTTCAGTAACCACTCACCCAATTCAGTGGTACAGAGTAAAACCTGGAGGCTGGACGACTGTGTCTCCCTGCTCATAGTTTGAACCAGTGACTCTTTAAAAAGCCTCCAGTTAATTCAAACGCTGCAGCCAGAGTCTGACTGGACTCAGGAAGAGACGTCACATTTCTCCTACATTAGCTTCTCTGTCCTGCTCTTCATAATAAAGCTCCATCTTGTCTTAGACCTCATGGCTCCTTCTGCTCCAACAGAACCTTGCTTCTCAGAGCTGGTCTACTGGTGGTTCCTAGAGTTTCTACCTGTAGAACGGGAGGCAGAGCCTTTAGCTCCAAGCTCCTCTATGTGGAACCAGCTTCCAGTTCAGGTTCTAGCAGCAGACGCCCTCTCTGCTTTAAAACTAGGCTGAAACCTTCCTTTCTGACAAAGCTGATGGTTCCAGATGGTTCTGGTTTCTCTGATCCATCTCTTAGTTCAGCTGCTACAGGCTTAGATGCTGGAACCTCCTTCATTCACTGAGCTCCTCTGGTTTTCTATCTATTCCATCCACTAACATGCCTCCATGTCCACACGTGACTAACTTTGTCTCTGTTCTCTCCTAGTTGTGTTTCTCTCTTTCTGTCTCTCTCTATTCTCATCTCCAGGTATCGTCAGACTCAGAGTCGTGTGTCTCAGTGTTCAGCTGCTGGTCCAACCATCCTGCCTGAGTCTGTTGCTGCTTGTTGTTGTTATTGATGTTGTTGTTGTTGTTGATGTTGTTGTTGTTGTTCTTCTTCTTCTTTTCTCTCTTCTCTATCCCTTCACTCCAACTGGTCAAGGCAGATGTTCTCCCACTGATCCTGGGTCTGCTGGAGGTTTCTTCCTCTATAGAGTTTTTCCACTGTTGCTATTAAAATGTACAATTTATTGATTGGCTACAATAAAAGCTGCTCTATGTGGGATTAGTTGGGTTTAGTTGTGTCAGGTCTCAAACCTTACTTGTAAAGCGCCTTGAGATAAATGACGTTGTGAATTGGTGCTATAGAAATAAAAATGAATTGAATTTAAATAATTTAAAACTTAAAATACATTTTAAGTAAATTTTTACCATTTTAAGTTTTTATTAATCCTTGTGTTTCTGCATTTTACTTTCAGAAGTATCAGGCCCAGCTCAGACATAAAGCTTTTACTCCTGTTGAGTATTTAGAATGAAACCACCAGAGTCCTGCATGGGAACCAGCCTGCGAACCTGCATATACAAGCTCCTTTCAGTCCACACAGTAAAACATGCTCCACACCTTAGGAAGATGTGATATGATGATGATCCGCTTAATAATGCAGTGTCACGTTTCATTATAATGTAACAGAAGCGTCTTGAAGAGCTGGGCCACAGACAAAAAGCACAAGAACACAAAGGTCTAAAACAACACAGGAACGACAAGACAGTCTCTGAAATGTCATATGGTCAGAGACTAGAAATGATATAACAAGCAAACTGCCACCTATGTATTTCCCGGATCATCATCTTTTTTGGTCATAAATGAGAAGAACCACTGTAAACATGTAAATATGCAGATACAGGCTTCTTTATTCTTCACCTGTATTTGTTTGCATAGATCTTGTCTCTTTTCTTTGCGCAGCTGCTGAAGATCTTATCTTACATGAATTAAATCATCTAGAGTAAAAGCTAATAAATTCTCTCTTAACTCTTCCATTAAAGAGGTATTCTGTTGTTTTAGCATCAAGGGAAGTTGTGCCTGACTTCAGTGAACGTGAACATCACGTGCACATCAGAGACGTTTAGACC
The DNA here is from genome assembly GCA_030770545.1 of Macropodus opercularis. Lineage (NCBI taxonomy): Eukaryota > Metazoa > Chordata > Actinopteri > Anabantiformes > Osphronemidae > Macropodus > Macropodus opercularis. Next base: position 1,398,886 of record CM061105.1, on the reverse strand, counting down.
ACGGAGCTCGTAAAACTCTGAACAAGCTTAGAAGTGAGCAGAGTCGTCCTTAATGTTTGACATCAATACTGCAGCACTTTCCTTCATTAAGATGGAGGGAAAGACTCAGTGTGAGCGTGGATACGTACATAGAGACACACTGATACATATTCACATGCAGACGTGTTAACAGGTAGCAGACAGTCGAGGTGATCCTGTCTCTGAACAGCAGTCTTTGAGCTCCACTCATCGTTCTCCTCCCCACGTTTGTCACCAGCTTTAAGTCCATGTTGAACGACACACTGTCCCAGTTCCAGTCCGTCGGACAACTGTTCTCTCCCTCCTAGAGTCGCACCAAGTCAAAGCAATGGTGGGACAGAGTCGTGTCTCAGCCTCAGCTTTTAGATGGAACCTTACACTTAGCCAGCAGATGTCGCCAAAGTAAGTGTATCAACGGCTTTCACACAGTTGCTTCATATTGCTTCAGTGCTTCAGAAGACTTGGTTTATCCGTCCCTACATGAAGATCTTGAAATGATTGACCTAATTTGCATACTTTTGTATACTTTACTTTCAATTGTAATAACCTACTGAAAACTTGTTTTATAAGTGTAGTTTAGAGCTGAGTAGTTTACACCAGTTATTTTTAATGTGCACTACCCTGACCTTTTATTAAGTACATATATATTTTTTGTGTGAATATATATTTATTACTGTTCATGTGACAAAAGTAATTTGTTGTTTTGGTTTTAAAGTTGCTAAAGTGCTATAAGAACTGTTGTATTTGTGTTGTTTGTGTTACATAAACTCAAAAGTGTGATTATAATACTTACAAATTCACACAGTGAACAAAACATTAACTCTACTACTATAAACAGAACCGTGTAACACGGCTCAAACTGAATACTGTACCCTCCAAATCCACGGTGCTGGATATAAATGACAAACCATCTACGTAAACGGTCAAACATGCATAGACAGCATGACAGCATTAAGAACATGGACCTGAGGCCAAAGTGTCAGCAGGACGAATAAATGCCGTCTGTTTCATTTTACTCATTCTCTGCAGCAACAACAAACAGCCATAATAATAAATGAGTAAGACGTCCATCCTCTGTGTAGGAGGAGACCAACCGGTGTGTCATCGGTGTTTGCTTCATCAGACCTGAAGAACAGAGAAGTTACTGCTTACTCCAGCCTGAACAGTGAGTCTTACTCAAAAGAGGAATTCCTTCTGGACAGAACTCATGAGCTGAGGATTATTCGTTTAACTATGTGCACAGATAATTCTTTACTTCCTCTGATTCAAATCATTTTGTTTATGCTACTCTACAAATTGTACATTTTCAATTACTGACCTTGTTTTCTCGTTAAGGATTTTCTGTTGGGAGGAGTTTCTTATTGGAACAGAACCTTTAAGGTTCCCAGCCTCCTGTCACTCAGGTGACCCCGTGATGCTCCTGCTCCCAAACAGAACCTTTCCCCAACCTGCCACCGTCCCCACTGACGCTCTCCTGTCTGTGTTTCTCCTCTGAGCTAAAGTCTCACGATCTCTTCTTAAGCCTTTTGAGTTGGGAGTCTGATTGTTTTTGTTGGTCCAAACTAACAAAAACTGAAGAAGATCTAAGCAGAGGAGAGTGAAGGTTTAATGAAATATTCCTCAGTGCTCCAATGACACCAGGACAGTTTATTAAACTTTATTTCTTTACTTTTACAAATTAAATATTGAACACAAAAAAGATGAACTGTTGCAGCAATTCCACACAATATGTTTTGTCTACAAGTCACAGCTTCAGGAATTTCGAGTCATCATCAAGCAGATATGCAGGAAGAGCATGAAGGACAGCAGCACATGTACCTGTACCTGGAAGATATAAGCTACGTTTGCTCACGGAGAAAACGTAGCTAACGTTCTGCATCAGCTGCTCAGGACTTTCTCCATAAACAGTTCAGTAGAAGTGGTTCATCAGATTCACATTTGTGATTCTGTGAAATTCAGCACAGATCTATAAAAACACAAACACCTGTTCAGCTGATGACCTCTGGCTCTGCGGTGTAGAGGTGCTCTGCATTAACTGTGATGATCTGAAATTCATCTGTAATTTGCAGACTCAGATGTTCGATGCTTGCAGGATCTTTGCCTCTTGGGAGACCAGGGAGGGAAATCACTTCTACCCTCTCTGGGTTGTTTCTACTCTAGCAGAATGTACCACCTTGTCCAGTCCATCCATGGATGCTGAGTGAGTTCTTCTGCTGCCACTGAGGCCTCCTGATCATTAGAGTGTGCTTTAAAGCTCTGTCCCCATAGGTAACTTAACCGTTTCCCAGTTGTCTCGTATTCAGCATTTCCGCCGTTGAGTTCTACCTCATAGGAAAGTAGGCACTGGAAAAACATCAGGCCGTCTCTCAACCCTCTCTGGAGTCAGACAAACACTGTTGCGACCACAAAGAAGCCAAGTCATCGCAAGCTTGAGTCATAACTAGACTCTGCTGGTTTATACAGGAGCAACACGCTCAGGAGAATTCTGAGAGAGCAGCATCATCACATTCAACCCTCTGACCTAGGTGCTTGTCATTTTAAATCTCATTTACCACAGTCGTGATGATTCCTACTTTTGTGGGCATTAAATGATTTCAATTATTACATGGATCCCACTAACTTGTGTTCTTTTAAATGTAAACCTCAACTGGCAGAGAAGAGTTTTAACAACACATCTACACACTGGACAAACGCACATCCCACCTGACTTTCATCATAGAGACAAGTTAATGTACTTGTTTCTATGGCTACATAAAGACTGGTGGGAGGCAGACGACAGTGTTCAACTGTAGCTGTGCTGTTCTATCAAAGACAGCAGCACAACGTTTCCATCCACTAACATGCCTCCATGTCCACATGTGACTAACTTTGTCTCTGTTCTCTCCTAGTTGTGTTTCTCTCTTTCTGTCTCTCTCTGTTCTCATCTCCAGGTATCATCAGACTCAGAGTTGTGTGTCTCAGTGTTCAGCTGCTGGTCCAACCATCCTGCCTGAGTCTGTTGCTGCTTGTTGTTGTTGTTGTTGTTGGGTTTAGTTGTGTCAGGTCTCAAACCTTAGTGTAAAGTGCCTTGAGGTAACTGATGTTGTGAATTGGTGCTGTATCAATAAAACTGAATTGAATTGAATGAACGTCTACACTTTGCACTTCTGATTCTCTACAAAAAAACGTAATGAATGGCAGTAAAGTACCAATATGTCGTATACAGTATGTCTATCAGCATAGTCTGAATATCAGCATTACAGTACAGAAATATTTCATTGTTGAACACAAAGTGGGCAGAAGCTCTTTTGTCCCGTTTATTCAAAGTGACTAATATAAGAAATCACACATACAGTCACATCTAGAACTAACTATAACTATTAGCAAGAGGTCGATTCTACCCTGAAACGCAGTTTTTCTGTTTTACTATATGGTACTAATTACAAACCCAGCTATTATAAAACTGATGCTTTAGCATTAAATAGCAATAGGTGTTTTTAAACCTGCATCACAGGAATCAGAGCCGACATAAACACTGGCTTCATTACGTTACACTTTACAACCATACGCTCGTCCACTGGTCACAGACAAAATGATGACACAGAGTTCGTTGTGTCTCTGGGTTAGTGCAACCAGACACACACGCAGTCAGTGCTTGTCTGCTTTCACTTGCAGAGATATTCTCCAAACTCTCCTCAATCACACTGATCATCTCTGGCAGAAAATCAAGTCTAACCATACGATTTAGATGGGCTGGAAAATACATGGCTAAAATCTCACTATGTGACACAGAAGTCAAGAAGTGGCCTCTGTCAGTTATTATTATTATTATTTCTTTTTAAATTCTACAGTAAAATATTGTTATCAGTCTTGCGGATTTATACACATACAAACTTTCCACCTACAGTAGGAAACCAAGTTCCTCCTCAGAAGAGATCTGGAACAAGTTCAACACACCAGAGAGGTTGGAGGTTGGAGGATGGAAAAGCAGAAACGGTCCTGAAATAATGGATTCACAGTTCCATGAGGTCATCACGGGAAAAACTCATTCACAGAGCATGTGTTTATTTAATCAAATCCATAATGTGATGTGATCTGTCTACATCAGTGTCTCTCTCTTGTTGATATAGAGCAGACACACAAACTAGTGAATGGAAGTGTACAGTATATACTAGGCTGCATGAAAGCCCTTCATCACGTACCTCCATAGAAGTAAGCCTGACAGTAATCATGTTTAGCACATTTATGGTTATCATTAGGAAAAATATGCTGTTAAAAAACAAGCAAATGTCGACATACCTCAACCAGTCACCAGTTTAATGCAGAGGAAATAAAATGAGGCGAAGAGAACAAGCAGTTAAACTAAAAGACAGGTTAATTTAATCTGAATCTTAAGATTTAATCTGAAGTATTAAGATGAAGAGAAGAGAATGAAGCTGGTTTGGTTGGTGAAGCTTTTAAAAGCAGTTTAAAGGTTCCCACTTTAACTGTAAAGCGCCACTAGAAACCACGTGAGCGTAAAGTTCGCTTCTTGTGTAGTTTCATTCTTCCAGATGGAAGCATGGACGTCTCCGGGCTGAGGACATGTTCTGGTTGCCTTCATATTAAGAGGACGTTTCGGATCCGCGCTCCCAGGCCAGTGTGGACGCGCATCATCCCAGTCGGAGACAGAAACTATCGGGTCCACCAACGCGCCTGTGGATGGCTGCGCGGCCGTGATAAGCCAAACCCACCGCTATAAAACGCAGCAGCGCTCGTCACGCTCGGCTCCTTCACACCTGCAGGCTGCATTTCAGAGACCGGGACAGAAGCAACCATGTCTCATGGATGGGGATACGGAAAGTCGAACGGTGAGGCTGAGCCTGTTTTCTAGGTGTTATTAGGGCTGAGTTGCTGTCTGGAAACCTGTTGGGTGCCACAGGTCTCAGCTGCAGTTTCATTGCTTTAGGTGACACCTGGACTGGCTACAAAATTAAAGTCCACTAACCTGTTAAAGACAACACTTGTTATTTGAATATATACTTGTAGGGCCTGAAACATGGGCAGAAGAGTTCCCTGTGGCTAGTGAAGGGCTTCGGCAGTCTCCCATCAACATTGTCCCCAAGGAGGCGAAGTTTGACTCCTCTCTGAAGCCTCTGAAACTCAGGTACGACTCGTCCAACGCCAAGGGCATTCTCAACAACGGACACTCCTTCCAGGTTGATTTTGTGGATGACTCAGACACATCCAGTAAGTACAAATAAATGTGTGTTCATCATGTAACATACATGCGTTAGTATGTGCGTACATAGGCTGCCTCCACCCGTGCTGCATGTGTAGTGGCAGATAAGGATGTGTGCTGGCGTGTCGTTATCTGGAGGTGAACATCCTACATGTGCAGAACCTCGCCCTGCCGCTGTCAACGTGTTTAGAAGGAACCTGCAACAAGCGAGAACAGTTAGACACTGATGCAGGGCAAACTCCGAGCTGGTGACAAACTAGTTACCACAAAAAAATGACCTTTAGGATGTTTAACTTAACTAAGTTAGTTCAAAAAGCAAATATTCTCTGCACAAACAAAACTGAATGTGAAACAAAAAGTCAAACGTGATATATGGAAGTCCAGATGTTTCTGATCCACAAACTTTAACGTAACTACTGAAATGGTAACTGGTCGGCTCTTATTTAGTGCGTTTCATCGCTATGTGGTGCTCACTACATCCCGTCAGGTCTAGACGCTGAAGCCTAACTTGACCCCAGTGTGTCAGGGTGGATGAGAAGCTGTGTCCAAGCGCTTTCAGTAGCACTGAGCGCAGACCAGTTCTCCAGTCCTGATCCTCACTTTGGGACAAAAATATTCCTCTTCCTACTTACTCATTCTGCTAATGTTAAATAAACAGCAGAGGTTTGCTGCAGAAACACATATAGATATAGATAATATCAGCATTTTGAATGATTAGTTTGCATATTTTGTTCCTTTCTTACCAGTCTTGACTGGAGGTCCCATTTCTGGAAAGTACCGGCTGAAGCAATTTCATTTCCACTGGGGAGGCAGTGATGACAGAGGCTCTGAGCACACTGTCAATGGAATCAAGTATCCCTGTGAGGTAATGAGACGGAGCCTCTGAGCTTACAGAACCTACACTGAGATTAAAAGACGCCAACTACTAGCAGATCAGTAGCAGAACCTCTTTGAACCTTATGGACCAAACAGCTGGTCAGAACTACACAAGTATTTACAGGTTCACATGCGACAGTACAAGTAGCTGCATCATCAGTAAAATGACTCCTGGTCATTAGATTCGATATATTGATATGCTGATGTATTACCGCGACCAAACCAGCTGTGTTCTGCATCTGTTGTTTCAGCTTCACCTGGTGCACTGGAACACCAAATACCCGAGCTTTGGAGAGGCAGCCAGCCAGCCGGACGGCCTCGCTGTAGTTGGGGTGTTTCTCAAGGTGAGTCATGACCCATTTATGTATAATCAACCAAGGCACAATGTAAACGAAAGATGACCATCAGCATCGTATCAAATCGTGTGGGTGTTTCTGTGCTACGCTCCAGATCGGTGCCGCCAACCCCAGACTGCAGAAAGTTCTCGATGCTCTCGATGTCATTAAGACAAAGGTAAAAACCGCTTTTCCGCTTTTTTGTGCTTGGAGCTCACAACCTATTTGATGTGGTAGACATTTTTCCTTTCCTCCTCGCATGTCTTCAGGGAAAGCAGACCACGTTTGCTAACTTTGACCCAAAGACTCTTCTTCCTGGGTCCCTGGATTACTGGACGTACGACGGCTCTCTGACCACACCCCCGCTGCTGGAGAGTGTAACCTGGATTGTCCTGAAGGAGCCAATTAGTGTCAGCGTTGCACAAGTAATTCACTGGTTTCACATACCTACATGTGTCACCTGCAAGCAGTTTAAATGAACAAGAAAGACACGGCGACACGGCGTACTCTCAGTTTGAGAAAAGGAGTTTTAAGCGCGTTCGTTTGAGTCGGTTACCTGCAGCTTAATATTCCAGTATGTAATGGGCGCCAACCTTAAGTTCATGTTGTTACAGAGGCCCGAGAACATCGCTGACTGCGTCTGCTCTGGGAAATTACCTCAAACCTCACCAGCTTGTTAAAGGCTGCTCTGCTCCCTGAAGAGCTGTTACTGTGGGTCTGTCTCCCGCTTGTGTTTTCTGTAGCTCTCAGCTCTCAGCGACACTGAGCACAGCAGAGTGATGTGCTCCTGACACTTGGCTTGAAAGACACTAATGAGTCGCATGGTCGCATTACGCTTGACCTTCATGCTTGGAAGCCAACTAGTGAACCGAGGGTCAGTAATTCGCTGCAGGCTGTCAGGGAACGAATACAGAAGCTAAGAGAAAGTTCCTCATTTCCAACGCTGTCATTTAGTTAATAACGATGATACACACGCTGTAGTACGCAGGTGTATTAAAAGGTAATTTATGTCCTTGTACCTTTTCTTCTTTTTCGTGTCTGCTATTTCCCGTCAGATGGCCAAGTTCCGCAGCCTCCTCTTCAGTGGAGAAGGAGAAAACCCCTGCTCGATGGTGGACAACTACCGGCCTCCACAGCCTCTGAAGGGCCGCCAGGTCCGCGCTTCTTTCAAATAGGCCTGCGCTACTTTCACACCTCCCTCGTTTATTGATCATGTTCTCCTATTATTAGTACGATTGATCGCCTTCTTAAAAATATAGACAAATAGATGTGATGCCTGAACTTACTCAAAGTAGAAATTTAATTACATTTCTGTTTTAGAAGTTGATTTAATAGTTCATATAATAACTGATCAACAACAATCAATAGCAACATTAATAATAACGACCTGTACTTGAAACTCGATCTGTGTGTTGTAGGATCACTGCCTGTGACTTTTTAGGAATATGTCACCTGCTATAGCACATATGTTTTGTGTAATACATTCAATAGCATAAAAAAATCAATAAAAAAAAACTACAGGCTCATTTTGAGATGTCTCATTTGCCATTTACTGCATGTTCATGCCAGATGGTGGGATGTCACGATTTTCTGTCATCCAGTGAAACCAGAAGGATGTTGCTCAAAGGTAGACGTTCGTTAGGGCGGACAAATGAAACGTTCTACTAAACCCAGCCAGGATGAGAAGAAGCAGCTAAATGCAGCCTGGTGTAGACGCGTCACCGTGTTTAACATGTGTCAGCCACACCAGCTCGTTATGTAGACATGGAGAAAGAAATGAATGTTATCGAAGAACGAAGGCCTGGCAGACAGACTGAGTGAGGACTGAACATTTGTACCCTACGAGGAAACAGCAGTGTTTAACCTACTACACTGTATTTATTGTATATAAGTGAATGTAAAACCATTTCAGTTTATATCAAGGTATTTGACTTATTAATATATCCCTCAAGGTGAAGTACAAGAGCATCGCTGGTAAAGAATAGAATTATTTATAAAGGTCAATACTGTATTTAACATTGAGGAAAAATCATCTGTGGCCCTGGAGCAACAACGGATCAGACTCTGGAAACTCAGGTAGAAACTCAGCAGGTAACACATCTCCATAGGAAACGAACTCTAGCACTGAGCCTTCTTTCAACTCCACTTGTTCTGACTTGGAGTTTAAGTCGAAAGAATAACCTGACTCAAGTCATTTCTAATCCAGACCAGGAGCAACCAGGCAGAAGCCCGTCCAAAGGTAATAACTGCCAACTCAGCCTACGACTCAGCCGGAAACAAACATAGCTTCCTGAAAACGAGCGGTTGCCCGAGGCTCAGAGTTTGTGGTGTCGCTTGGCTGGAGAGACGACGCACGGGCAGCGGGCGACGCGTACTGATGCTCTGATTAAAGATACAGAACAGCTGAGCAGGGCAGGCCAGTTCGAGCTTCGCAGGCATAAAGGACAACGCCAAAGTCAATAAAGACTCTCTAATAACATGAAATATAAATGTAATCAGACATGTGAAAACATGATAAGTGATGAATTCCACTACAATGACAGTGGAGTAAAATGCTGAAGGTCCTCGAAGGTCACTGTGCTGCCGGGTTTCCTCTCCCTGCTGATCACCGCGAGCAGGTCAGTCGAGGACCAGGATCAGCCACTGGTTCAGCGTCTGTCACTCAAATGCTGTGTGTGACTTGTGGTAATCACATTGCACATGCCTGTTATGAAGGAATATCTAAAAAATGCAGCTGATTAGGATCATTTTAGTGTTTGAGTGATGTTTGCAGGAGTGAAAGAAATAAAACTGGAAGAAATTCTAAAACCAGAGATAAGATAAAGCTTTAGTGGGCAAATGTCAGTACATGCATACAGTATGTAGAATTTAAAACTTTAGGGACAGACATTTAACACATACAGTCTACGGGCAGCTTCACCATGTGTGTTTATAATGCGACTCGTTTTTAAAGTGACTGGTGGAGTCATGTTCAGTGCAGTGAGTCTCTGCTCAGAGCTGCCGCTGCATCCTACAGGTTGTGGGAGTCGTTCTCCAGCAAGGATCACAGCTTCGCTAACACCCACCTTCCTCCCACCTCCTGACTGAGTCCAGGGGCTTCCCCCAAACAGAGCTGGCTTTGCTGAGCAGCTTCTCCAGTCTCCTCCTCTCTGCTGCTGAGATGCTGCTGCACCAGCAGGCCGCTCCATAAAAGATGGCTGAGGCCACCTCAGACTCACAAAAGGCCTCTGGTAGTGCTCCCTGCTCCCCTCAGCAGGAGGAGTCTGCTCCGTCCTTTCCTGTACAGGGCATCTGTGTTGTGTGACCAGTGCCGTGTAAGAGTCCTCTCAGAGTGGTTTCCTGTGGAAGTCCACCACCAGCTCCTTTGCTTTCCCAGCGTTGATCTGGAGGTGGTTCCGCTGTCAGTCCACAAAGCTTTGGATAAGTTCCCTATATTCTCAGAGTCATCAGAGAACTTCTGCAGGTGACAAGCTCCTGAGCTGAACATGAAGTCTCCCTGTGCTGCAGACAATCATGTCAGACTCACATACAACAGGCGTGTTGAGAGGTAGTCTGACATCCAAGTAGACAGATGTTGGTCCACCCCCCAATATGTGAAGTGATTTCAAATGTGCCTCTGCATCTCTTTCACACAGTGTAAGGAAGGCCAGGCCCCATTCCTCCGATGTGTCTGCTTGGGCGGGTCAAGTCTCTCTCTTATCATCCTACAGCCACTACAGGGAGTGAAGACGACGGTTTCTCAGAACCAACATGTAGAAATCATTATCACACACATGCTGCAGCCACATAATCAACAGCAGATGGAACCGTGTGATGAATACTGCACATATGCACAAAAAGGTCCATACTCTCTCTAATTACAATCGTAACTAGTGGAACAATTAGAGCCACGGTGATGTTAATTCCTGGGCCAAACCCTGTCCAATGTGCTGGGAGCATGACATGCTGCTGCTGCTTCTTTTTACTGTTTATTGGTGGCTGGCAAACACCAATGTGGTGCATTACTGACACCAGCTGCGTGTGAGTGTGGACCAGGACCTAAAGAAAAAAAAAATATCACCGTCCCTGTGATGAGCAGGGAGTCGTGTGTCCAGCCTGGACGCTCTCTCTCCTACTGAGATTTGCTGTGGTGTCTCTGCATCTCTGTTTTGCAGCTTCTTCAGCTGGTAGATGTGCTGCTTTGTTCCCTGATGTGTGCTGGTGTCCACAGGTTTGTCCAGTGAGTCCCATCCTATTCTAAATCCTGTCTGCTGCATTTGTTGATTTGCCTTAGTGAGACTCCTGCATCCACTGCCAACATTTTCCCTGTGTACACCCAGAAATGATCAATGTTCCTTATTCAAGCGCTTCTTCGTCTTTTTGTTCTACTTTTTCTTCTTCTTCTTCTTCATCTTGCAGGACAAACTCTACATCACATGCTCACCATTAGTTTTGTTTTTCTCAGATATCAGGTTACTTTCTTTTACCGTCTGCTTAATTATTGCTTTCATTTCCTTTTTACTAAATTTTACTGTGATGTCAAAGTTTCTATTTTGTGGCTTTTTTGCTTGTGTGTCAGCTTGTGAATTCTGGGCAGTATCACCCATATACGTCTAACTGTGCACAGCCACCGCACTGAAAGTGCTTCTTGCTTAGAAAACTGAAGTTTAGTTCACTTCATTTTTGTTTTATCTACAGAGAGTTTAAAACTGTCTCCAGTCGTCTGCTTTTGCAAACGCTTCTTGTAACCACTCCACTCCCCACAATCATGAAGACTATCACTATGAAAAACAACAGACAACAGTTTTAGATACATTCTACCTTCTCTAGATTACAACTTATTCAATTTGCAGCCTGACGCATTTGATTCAATTCTATTCTATTCTATTTCTATAGCACCAATTCACAACATCAGTTATCTCAAAGCACTTTACAAGTGAGGTTTAAGACCTGATACCACTAAACCCAACAAATCCCACATAGAGCAGCTTTGAATTGTAGCCAATAGTGGAAAAACCCTCTAGAGGAAGAAACCTCCAGCAGACCCAGGATCAGCGTGGAGAACATCTGCCTTGACCGGTTGGAGTGAAGGGATAGAGAAGAGAGAAAAGAACAACAACAGCAACAACAACAAAACAAGCAGCAACAGACACAGGCAGGATGGTTGGATCAGAGAAACCAGAACCATCTGGAACCATCAGCTTTGTCAGAAAGGAAGGTTTCAGCCTAGTGTGAGAGGATGCTCCTCATTTTAGCAACATTCCTCAGGTGGAAGTAGGAGGTTTAGAGATTCTATAATGTAGGATGTAAAGGAGAGAACTGGGTCAAAGATGACACCAAGGTTCCTACAGTAGAACCTGAAGCTAACGTTATGTCATCCAGAGAAACAACCTGATTCAATAATGAGTCTCTGTGGTTTTTATCAATTATTATAATCAGTTTTGTCTGAATTTAATTGAAGGAAGTTATGGGACATCCCGGATTTGATGTCTGTTAAACAAGTTTGAAGTTTGATAAATTGGTTTGTTTGCTCAGGTTTCATACACAAATATAACTGAGGAAAAGTACAGACTGTAAAGTATTGGACCAAGCACAGAAACCTGTGGAACAACAAAGCTAATTCTTGTGCAGATGGAAGATCATGAACATGAACAAATCGGAATCTGTTCAACTAATCAGACTTAATCCATCCCAGTGCTTTGCCTTGAATCCAACGCTATGTCTCAGTCTCTGTAGTAGAATGTTGTGATCTATAGCATCCTATAGAGTTACTATTTTCCCATTAGTTTACATTTGATGTTACATTTTTCCTGGGTTGTTGTTACCATTCTCTTATTGCTGTTACTGCCTCCCTTCCTTTTGCTGGCAACCTGCCGCTTTCCCATACTTTCACATACCTACATGCTGAGGTGCTTTTCATTGTGTTGTTTCGAATTGCTGTAATTTATCTGACCTATCATCACTTTCTGTAGCTCTTCCCATGGATTTAATTGTTTGTCCTGCCTTAGACTTTTATATCCACGAGACTCTGGATATTAAGACATCTGTTTGGAGCTTTGATCAGATGGTTACACTGCGTCCACCACAGAAGTGATGAACTTTCTTCCTTGGCCTGGGCTCCTTCACAGCGCTTGGCTTCACATATACATTGATTCAGCTCATCAAATGCAAATCAAAATTCCCTACCTCCCTGTGGGTTTGTGCCAGGTCTCCTGAAAGCAGATTGTGTGTGGTCTCAGTGTGAGTAGGTTGAGTGTGACCCTCACGTCGCCGCTCTGTACATGTTCCCCTGTGTGGTATCTCTGGCGTTTGTTGCATGGTAAGGCGCTGGGCTTGACGGGAGGCTTCATGTCGAACGGGAGGCAGAGCCTTTAGCCAAGCTCCTCTCCTCCTACTGCTCCTACTGTAGGACCAGGATCAAAACCTGCCTTTTGGGTCAAGGCAGGTGGCTACTCACCCTGAACCTCGTTCTGCCGGACGTAACCTTGACTGATGGGGACGAGTAGAATGGGAATAAAGGCTGGAAAGCAGGGAAGGTTGGCAGGCAGGTACCTGTAACTGGAAATATGCAGCATGGAGGCCAGACAGAGACGTGTGGACACTATGGCATCTCCTGTACAGGCTAATCACAGATATTCATGCCATCAGGCCAGAGTTACAGTATGTTTTGCCATATGCTCAGACTTTTTTGTGAGGTCATGATCTAGATACTGTTAATGATCCATCCTCAGTCTGTGTCCTTCATGTCCTTGTCCTCAGTCCACTAATAAATCTGAAAAAGATTTAAGTGGGAATTGGCAGCAACAAAATCCACTTCAAAGGCAAATTGGAGAGGTTCTCTGTGTCTCTCTGTTGTTTCTTTCGCTCTGTTTATTCATGTGTAGTGTGGCTGTCAGGATGTGAAAGAGGCTTTTGATAAATCTGAATGGGCTCTCTGCTTCACAGACTGGGCCACTGTTTCAGAGAGCAACAACCACAGAGGGTGGACAGAGGCCAAAGTCTCAGCAAAGAATGTACAAAGGTTGTGTTGTGATTATAAATATCATTTTTGTTCACACATTCTCCTCTGCTTTGATGGGCATATGCATGACTAATCCCCTGTGTTAACTCCAAATATTACGTAATAGAAGCTTTCCCTCTCTGACCCCCCCACACCTCAGTAACATACGACGCACATTCTGAGTGACAGCAGTAACCATGACGACTATGTTCATAGAACGAGAAAAGTTTCATCTGAACAGTTTCCAGAAAGCACCAACTAATGCAAACACGACCCGTAATCATCGTGGTGCATTGTGGGACCAAACATTTCGAAGCACATGGTGCCACATAGTAAACTCCAAAGGTCCAGAAGCCTCCCGTCCTCTAGGATAGCTTCACATAAACAGGTCATTATTTCTCAAGGAGCACTGATCTGAAGTGAATCTCCATTCCTTTATAACCTTCACGTCCAGTAGACATTTGTCATGTCTGGATGACGACGCTCAGCTTAAAGGTGTTTGTGACTTAACTAGAACTGTATCTATGTATCAGTCTGTTAGGTGCAGAGTCCAAATGTACGTCCACAGGGTCCAAGATGAACAAGTGTTTATTCACACAGAACAGTGTACCAACATGATGAGCCTCCTGGCATAGACCAAACATGCTTCTTTTAAACCATTGTCCAGAGGATGGGCCTGGACCTCCCACCTTTTCTGGACCTCCCAGGTCCACTATGTGCCTTATTGATAATTATACGTGTGAGGCCTTTTGATGGTCCCTCCTGCTCCTCTTCACTCGTGAGGGTGGAGCTCCTCGCTGTGCTATCTGGCCTCGTCATGCATTTGAGACATCATAGGAGCACCGGTACTGTGCCAGTCCCTTCTTTTACTGGCCAGGTATGTTATGAGAGTGTGGACATTTCCACCTCCAACCTCCAGGTTATAAATGGTTAGAAAAAGTTGAGGAAGCAGACAGGACATGGACCTTTAGAAGAAAAACCTCAAGAAGTCAATGTGCTCTTCATGACAGGCAGCGTCAAAGCATCTGCCAAAGTGATGCATGATGATGCAGCGATGCAACAAGAAGTGTACAAGGTCCTTTTTCATTGTTATGTGGTTATTGTGAACTAATATTTGCATTTCTACTTGAATTTGAGCTGTTTCTACTTTTTAATACCAAAGAGATTTTGTGCTCATCTGATATTTCTACAGAACCGTCTCGTTAAATGTAGAATGGAGGAGCTGCACTGTCATCACTAATCCCTGCTGGAAGGCTGAAACCCATGCTGCGGCCTGTTTAAGGGACTGGACTCTGGCTCCATCTAGTGTTGCGAGGACTCACTGCCAGGCCTCAGCTTCCTTGTCCACAGGTGTTTCTGATTAGCAGCTACTTAAACTCAGGACTTTCAGCGGTTTGGCTTTAATTACTTTGCTCTTCTCTCTCGATTTTTCACACCCACATTCTACAAGGTAAAGTCATTCTACTGCCTGTACGGAGCATTTAACCCGTTCCCTTGTGACCTTCTCAGTCCAGAGAAGGTCACTTGCTGATGTTTCTCATGTTTGTTGCTCTGTGACTTGAGTAGTTTAACGCATCCAGGTGACGTCCTCCGTGAGAGTAAGGAAAGCTGATGAGGGACGAGCTGAATGAGGCGCAACCCTGAGCTTTATGAGCTTTTCTATTCAGTGATGTGTATTATTGCTGGAGCTCAGTTTACCTGCTGCTCTGTGTTTGAGTTCCACTGACCACAGTTGAAACGTGTGCAGCAGATGCTTTGACTTGTATTTGAGTTGACGCTTGTTGGGTATTTGTATAAATCTGTGTGTATTTGTTCTGTTTATGCTTTGTATGTTTTACGTGCTGTTGTCTTTTGCCTCCAGGCTGAATATGAGTCATTTGGGGCCTAATGGAGGGAACCTACACTCGTGCACCAACAATGGAGTATTTAATTCTGGGCCACAGGATCCAGAACTGCAGAGCACCTGTCCACATCCAGGACCTTCGTCCCATCCGCGCCAGCTCTCTGCTCGTCCTATGTTCTACATTCATGCGCCAGCTCCTCCTCCTCCTCCTCCACCCTTCTTCCACTATCCGTGGTCACTACCCATGCCCTTATTCTATAACCCCCTTGAGGGCTTCCCCGGCATGGGTGAGTTGGGTGTGTTCGTTCAGGATGAGTTTGCAGTAGCTTCTTTTTTTTTCCATTGCCAAGATGAAAGCTAATGTTTAACTCTACAAAGGGTGGGAATGCTAACCTGAAGACGCTTGTGTTCCCAAGCTGCTAAACAGTAGCACTGACTATGTGACTGTTGTGATTGTGTGCTTTGAAAAAGTAAACCTTTCTGTTAATGGGATCTCTTTCTGCCCTGTAGGCTATGGCCTTGTCATGCCACCTTTCCCTCCATACATGGAGACTCCAGCCTACATTATGCACCACCCTCACGTCCAACCAATGGACTATAGACGCTTGCTCCACCCCCAGGTCCATGCGCCTACTGCATCTTACCAGAACCCAAACCAGACGAGAAGGATTCGCCCGCCTCGCAGTGTGCCTACAGAAACCGTGAACTCTGAGGTCCAGACTGAACCCACAGAGAGAGGCCATGATGATTATGGCGACAGAAGCCCACTTGTCCGTTCAGATTCTGGACACGGAACCGCCTCAGTCTCTCCATCTTCAAGCTCTAGCTCCAAAAAAAGAGACTCGACTGAAGCCAATAACTTTGAGAGTCTGGGACAACAAGGGAGAAGCTTGACCAGCAGGAGTGGAGACTTGCAGAATAACAATATAACACTCAAGCATGGCTTTACCAGTCTACGTCCCACAGCGTCTGTAGGTACATCTAGCACAGAGACTCTGCAAGAACCAAAGAACCATGAAGACGGTGGCGTTCAGACGAAGGTTGACTCCTGCCAATACGGGCACTGCAAAGTGTGGTCGGTGAGTTCTTCAGATAGTATTGTCCCTGTATGTAGCTCTTCTCAACAAGATGGCGTTTTAAAAGAGAGGCTGGCCTCCATTTCCAATATTCAGAGGAGTTGGGGGAGTGTCACGCCACAGGCTACTGTGTTAAACGTGGCTGACGAGATGCTGCCTTCAGAAACTCTCAATGGTCCTGACGAGTCTGTCAACCAAAGCCCAGGTGAGGCTGATCGTTTGTTTTCCAAAGAATGTGAATGTCTTTACAAGATTCTTAAACTGCCTTTAGCTCAGTCGAGAGACGACACGGAGTCTCATGAAATGTCTTCAAGCAATGTCCAGATAAGGAAAAAGCTGAATGAGTCCGTTTGGTCAGTGGACTCTCTGCCCCCCTTCATCCCCACCAGAGAGTGGCTGGCACAGAACGGCATGTTTGACCCTGAAGTAATTGAAGAGATGGTGGAGGAAGTGGAGAGTTGCCAATTGGCACAAACTGTCAAAATGATAAACACTGGGAAAAGCCTCGGTGATGTTCTTAAAACACAAAGTCCCTCTTCTGAGAATGAAGCTACTCTCTTGAACTCGCCCAGAGTGGAGCAAATGGCGGCTGAAAATGGAATATGTGAGCAACTCTGTCCTCCAGTGGAGCCGCTGAAGATGGTGGCCGTGTCTCCAAGGGGGCATTTGGTGGACTGTGGCGTCCAATGCGATCAGCTACAGGAAATAAAGTGTTTATGTGAGGAGATCAAAAGCAGCATAGGCGCGCGCAGAGGGCGGCCTTTCAGACTTCCAGGTAACAAATTCATCCAGGACATCGTTTGACGGTGAGACGTGCAGACTGTTCAAGCTGTCATTTCACAGATGTGAGGACAAGTAACGGTGGCATTGAAGAATTCTACATGAATGGACAGAAAAACCAGAAGAGACCTGGCCAGTGGAGGAACAGAAGCCCTGGTAACAAATTCAAATTCAGTGTGGTTGGAAGCTGTAACCTGGCAAGTCAAGTAACAAAAGCCAAAATGTGAATCTTGTCACATAAGCTTGTTAAATGTCTGAATGTATAAAGCTGTGGAATCACTAGATTCACAGTGACGTGCTCCAACGTGCCTCTTGTCTACAGAACGTCCCACCAGCCAGCAGACATCCAACTATGGGCTCCCTGGCAAAACCGGGAAAAGAGGTGAGCTCCTCAGATCCACGCGGTGGATGAAGAACATGCATTTAAATAATGATGCCTTGATGAGTCTTTGTCGTAGGATTTCAACATTGTACAAAACTGTATGTTCAACATGATGCATGTTTGTTTGCATTAACACAGCTTTGCTTTGCTTCTTGTAGGTGGAAGGAACCACAAATAAAACACTGGATTTTAAATGATGTAATAAAATTATCTATTTTTCAATAAATGTTTTTGATATGTAAAGTTGACTTGATTCTTTTTGATTAGTTTAATCACTGTCTTGATTACATGGGGGGAACTAACTAGAGCAAAATTTTAATCCCTGTTGAACATGACTGACATACTGGGGCAAGTGGTTCACTGCGTCCAAGCATTTGACTTTAGTTTGGCTCTACCTGCTGGTTGGCTCGTAACCATGTAATCCATTAGTTTTTAAGGCCGTGTCGTGAAACGGAGGCTAGTTGAACACGAAAGTCATCTCATCAAACGTGGCTGGTCTGAAGTTAATCTTCACATCCTTCCATTAATTTATTACTTTTACTTCCTGTGACTCAACTCACTCTGTGCCTCTACTTTCTAGGCGCCCAGCAGTTGATTTAATAAAAAGGGCAGCAGGGCTCCGTTGGTAGAACCTCACATCAAAACCAACAACTTTGACTGAATGCTGAGTCAGTTTGATTCTGTGTGTTTTCATTTTACTTTATAGTTTATGTATTTCCATTGATTGTAATTTTGCTTTGTCTTGTCCTAACAGGAAGTGATGAGGAACAGTTAGCAACCTTGTTTTGTGTAAAATCTCTTCAGTTTGAGTAAAGCTAGTTAAGGGTTATAGCAGTCAGACGTAATCCGCCCACGTAGTTATAAGATACATTCTTCACAAATAATGTGCCAGGTTATTATTTGTGCCCTTCATACCTGACTGATCTGACCTCTGCATCTACCATTTGAGCAAATCCTCTGATCCATCCTCTCAGTCAGCTTCCTGGCCTCTCTCCTCCTCCTCATTTTGCTGCAACTGTCTGTGAGAACTGCCACCTGGTGTTGGTCCTGTGTGAGAGGGACTCTACTGGAGCTTCAAGGAGAAGCTGTTTGCCCATTTGACAGATGAGGATGAACTGAGCTCAGTTGTTTCCAGCTGTGGTGTCCTCCATCTGTTTCTAATGATCGTCCATTTGTTACTGGGAAAACCAAGAGTGTACAAACGTCATGAACATGCTTTACAAATTAATACAATTTGTGTTTTGTACTGTTAGTCAACCAGTTGAGCTGAGGACAGATGATAAATTAACATCTCAAAGTGTTTTCTGTTGCACCGGATGCACCTGCACTTCATTAACCCTCCTACAGCCTTGGAGGGTCAAACGACTCCACTGATAACTAGGACGCTCAAAGCTCAAAAACACATCAGGGTTGGATCAAACAGCCTTGGTGGGTGATACATCCAAGCAATGAACACGTGTGGGTCTATGATGAACAAGTTCATCCAACACGCTTCATCTAGATGAACGGTTGTGGTTTTTCGTCTGTCTGCGGCTGTTTTATCCAACCCTTGTGTGGTTTTTGAGCTTAGAGCCTCCTGTTTTTATTTTGACCCCTCGAAGGCTGCACCAGGGTTAAAGAGTCTGTTTGAACCATGTGGGCTTATCTGCTTTCATTGCTTTTGGGTCCTTCAGAAAAATTCAAAACACAAACACCAGTCAACGTTGTGCTGATATGCATTAACCAAAACTGTGTGTGATGATGAATTGTCTAATTAGTTACTGCGTGAAGTCCTGACTCAGCTTACTTTACGGTCTGCCAAATCCTGATTAGAAGTAAATGCTGCTCTGTGAAGGTTGTTTTGCAACGTTCCATAGGATGGCAGTAGCAGTCCAGCTGAGACAGACCCAGCAGGCTCCATGTAATGCAGGACTTCCGCACTGAAGCAGCGTTTTGTTCATTCTTACCTACGTTTATTAGCAGCATGTTCAGGTTTGTACAGGACTGAACGTGTTGTCTGCTGGTTGTCACTGTCTGTTAGAAACCAAGTGAGACTGTACACAAAGAGATGAGCAGCTTCTGGTAGAGAATGATCGATGGTCAGCTCACTGCATCTTGTGCAGATGAAGCAACTTCAAGCTGTCGTTTGATATCCAATAGGTCGTGTTGTAGTCATGTTTCATAAAGAAGAGCAGTCAGAGCAGTGTTTTCAGCCCAACTGAATGAACCCAAACTTCTGCCTTTGGTCAGTGAAGTTTATGTTAAAGTACAGTACTGTGCAATAAGTTTTAGGCAGGTGTGAAAAATGCTGTAAACAAAGAACGCTTTGAAAAATGGAAAACATTTATTTTCATAAATGAACTAAATGCAGTGAATGAACAGCAGAGAATCTAAATCCCATCAGTATTTGCTGTCTCCACCCTTTGCCTTCAAACAGCAGCAGATCTTCCAGGTTCACAGTGTTTGAAGGAACTGGGCTGTAGGTTGTTCCAACATCTAGAGAACTAACCACAGATCTTCTGTGGATGTAGGGTTTCTACATCCTTCTGTCTCTGCATCATCCCAGACACACATGATGCTGAGACCAGGGCTCTGTGGGGCCAAGCATCACTTCCAGTACTGACGTAGTAACCAAACATGATTTGATTTAGATGTTTCTTTTCTTTGCTCACTTTGCATTTTGTAAATGGACAAAAATCATTATTTATATTTCTGAAAGCATTTTTTGTTTACAGCATTTTTTCACACCTGCCTATTTTTGCACAGTACTGTATATGAACTTATACCGACCTCCCTTCAAATTACCGTCAAAATTTAGTACCTTTTATTTCTATATTTATTTACACCCATGTAGACATGGATGCACTTCATGAATATTGCTTTCATTATTTCATTTCATCTTAAATATTCCCTATTATGCTGCTCAGGTTCAACTTTGTGGACCTGGACATCTTCATGCCAGGAAACCTGTGGTAGGTGTTTATGTTTAGGCTATAGACAAACTATAAAATAACATCCAGCCTTTATGTTGGAATAATTTATTTAATAGGTGTGATGTCATAGATCAATAAAATACAGATTTTAAGAAATGAATACAAATGTTTAGCTAAATATTAAATGACATGCCCAAAGTGTATATGGGAGCACTGTAACCGTGTATGCTTATTATTTGTTTTATTCTTTCTGACTAATTCATCACTGCTTGACTGGAGACAGCTCGGAGGTAAGACGTTAAAGAGAAAAGACGCAGTTAAGGATCCACCCGCGTTTGGGGCCTGGGAAACATGTTCGCATGGAGTTTCCACCAGACTGACGCTTTGCCAGGCCTCCACTGTAAAGCCCTAACCCTCTAAAGGTCCATCTGTACTGTGAAGCAGTTTCCTTCCAGTTTCACTGCCTTTTGCTGCGTGTTGTGCAGAATTCCTGCCGCTGCTTGTTGGCAGTAAGCTTGTTTCACTGGAGGCCACACAAGCCCACACTACTACACTGCTCCACCACAAAGGAAGTGGAGGCGCTGTTCCTCTCTTCTCCACACGCGTCTCTTCCCATCATTCAGCTGCAAGGACCTTTAAGCTTAAAATCATCAAAGCCTGAATCCAGTGCAGATACTTCCGGGCCTCCCTGAAGTTTTATCCATCTACAGTTTAGTACAAAGAAGCTTCACAGTGATAACCATTCAGTAGAACAGTTACTAATCTACTCCAGCTTCACTACCAGTAAGATGCTGCAAGCTGTTCTAGTGTATTGCTACCAAGTACCTTTACACAGTTAACATGTTGATTTGGGGAACTTTACACCAGCCTCTGAGGCCATTGTAATGTTCTGTGGTCTTTAATGAGACGGGGCAAAGACTAACCATAAAATCATCAGAGTGCATTGAAATAGACAGAGATGACACATAAACCTCTGTCTGCACAGAAAATATCAGCAACCACTGAGTAACAGTCCACACAGGAGATCATAAAGTCACACAGCTTGTAATTGTCATTTTCTTTATTCAGTGAATGATGCTGAAGCTCAGTCATCAGTAAGACAGAAGCAAAACATTTGGAAAATCTATGATGTGTATTTTGATGTGTAAAAACTGTGATAGTGACGTTTTATAACCAAGACATGTACAGTGTTCAATCGGCTAAAAGAACTGAGCTCCTGACACTGTTTTGGCCCATTTCTAGTCTTTATGGTGCATTGTATGATTAAGGCAACCGGTGCTTTCAGCTGCAGTCCTTCCACATTCTGCAGATGTATCAGTGTTTTATACATCTGTGTTAAATATAAAAACACAAATAATATACACTTGTGCTGGTAAACAGTTTCATATGACATAATATACATGAGATATGACACGATGAATTAAAACAATCTGTGATATATACCCAGACACATGCAATCTTCAGTTATAGGATCTATTAATAGTTGTCATAAGAGCATTATAATCTATATAGAAATGACACTTAAGAGAGCAAAATATAAGGCAAATACTTCATCAACAAGCTCCCTGGATGTTCTGACACAATGACACAGTGGAAAGTTTTTAGTAAATGTTAATAAACTGTGTGAGATTATGTAAAGTCAGTACACAAACGCAGCAGCTACTGGTCTCTGACATGGAAACAGGCTGGGCCGACTCTGCTCTGAGCCATCAGACATCAGACTTCACATGGTGACAGATCTGAACCTTTTCAGAAGGTTCATTTTCCTGAGTATGAGCGATGTTTAAAACATTCACAACAATGTTATTATGATAGAATAATGACATTTTAGATCATGACAGAACATCACAGCAAGTTGGTAGTTAGAGTCCAGCAGAGAGACTAATGCTGCGTTCAGCATTAGCACAGCTGTGCTTGTGTGCGTGATGGCGTTTCACTTATGAACACCGGCTGCAAACTATGTCCTTGATCCATCGGGTGTGGTCCCTAACCCGAATCACATTTCAACAGAATGTAAAATTAAAAACTAGTAATGAATAAGTATCAGTTCATCAGGCAAACACACAGTATGTTGGATGGCAACAGAATCCAAAGAAACTAGCAGGCCTTCACTACTTGGATTCAATCTATCCACTGCCACCACTCAGTCATACACCACTAACACAGAGAACGATAAAGGAAGATTGGGTTTAGCATAGATTAAAATAGATCATTGATTGAGCTCTTAAAGTACATGTTGGCGTCGTTCCTCTCACTCCTGCTTTATTGAGCGGCCCTTGAACTTGTCCATCAGGCTGAAGGCTCCCAAGTACTGGCCCATCAGAATTCCCTGCTTCATAGGCAGGATGCTGTGGAGAGGCAGCACAAACGTGAGTTAGTCTATAAGACTATGACCATCCACTATACCACACCACTAGGTATGAGGCTTGGTTCACACTTACAGTACAAAGCATTTCAACTCAAATGTGACATGGCCCCACTCTGACCCGTCATTCAAAGCCAGACGATCATAGGTCTGATGCAGACGGCACCGACGCTGACCCTGCTGTGTCACCACGGTTTCACCCATTCACTCTCAGACTGCTGCACTGAAAGCGTGGATGCTAAACCAGTGATGTACCTGCTCCCTTTCTATTGACTACGGATGAATGGTTCCGTGTCTGTGGGAGGAATCACGTGTCCCCTTTAATAACATGCAGTACAGACCCCCAGTAACAGCAATGATGACGGTTACTGGACAGCATGGGCTTGTAATTAATTAATTACATGTTTAAACATCTTTCATTGCCAATATTTGAATGTGTATATATCCAGCTTTGGTTTAAACTGCATTGGTTTTAGCTTGTATTCATGATACACTGGTAACAGAGTAGATTTGTTCCTAAATTTCTTATAAACACAAATGCACTTATGCAAATGTGACACAGCCCAGAGACTTATTAACAAGAAAAGGGTAGAAAACAAGCCACTGCATTTTTTATTCTCCTCCCTCGTTCCTGGGTAACGTACAGTAGTCCGGTGCATTTAATCTATACGTGCACTGTGCGTTAGTATTTTTACTTAGGTGGACAAATAAAGTGCATTTCGCCTTATTATAGGTCAATGACCCGGTTGTCCCATCATGCTTTAATCTCACCCCCCCAGCAGAAGAACATAGCACTAGCTGCTGTACACTGATCAAACATGTCAGGCAGCTTGTTGCACGTTTGTGGCTGTTGACATCCTTTGCCGGGATGGTGGAGGACACTCAGATGTTCCTTAAGTCCGCTACTTCATCCTGGGTATTAAAGACGGAGCTTCTAGCAGCTGTTGATATGCAACGTAAGATCTGAATTGTCTGTTCTCCTTGTCGTTACCATGGATGCATGCTGTGAGAAACGACGTCCTATGCAGTTCAGATAGAGATGTCTCAGCGCGATGCGGAGGACGAAGCTGTCCCTGTAGACTCATGCCTGACTCCACAGCAGCCTTAGCCAAGCTGTGGAGTCTATTCAGTAGCACCTGGCATCTCAGTGACAAGCGAGTGAAATAATGAAGGAAGAGCTTAATAAACATTGATAACATACTTAAGAGAGACTTTGAAAACAGAGCAGACCAATTTCTTATTTTGTGCCAACTACACACATGAATCTTTTCTATAGGAAACAATGTGGCTGGAGAACGTTTGTCTAGAAATGTGTGACGCTTTCTCTTCCTATATCATCCAGTGTTAGCAGCTTTTCAACACAGTCCTCCAACCAACAATGGCCGTGTTCAAAGAAGGAGCAGAGACACAGCTGATTAATACACCAGCACATTAATAAAAGCCTGAATACAATAGCTTTTATGTAAAATGAACGGAGGTGACAGATGAGGCGCCATCACCATTTGTGTGAGCTGTGTTTGAGAGAAGAAAGCTTTTTAATAGAGAATAATGACTGTGCTCAGACAAGAAAACCAACAAGAACAGAAAAGATTTCTTATCAAAGGTTATCAAGGGTCCAAGCATTCAGCTGAAGCACTGGGGCTTTCGCTGTCAAAGGCTTAGTTATCAGAAAGTGTTTTATTATCGGTTTTACTTCGGAGATATTACTCACTTGATTTGGGTCAAGTTATGGGACCTGCAGTTAATAACTAAAGCAGGCGATGTTTCTTTACATGTAATATTTAGTTGCAATGCTGACTGAACTCACAGGGGCTCAACTGGGTCAACAGTGTTGGTAGCAGGGGGCAGTTTTTGACCAAAACATGGGTTTTCATATCCAGCACAACTAACTGGATATGACTGGAAACTTCTCAACTAGACAAATTAAGTTAGTCCAGGTTCAACACAGGTAAACTAGGACTTTGGGTCTGTAAAATCACACAAAACTCTTCATTTTGGTAATTTTATTCATTTCTTATTTTTTCGTTTTCCACCCAGCTGTATAAGAATATGGTAAAATTACCACAGAGACGAGAGAACCATCTTCTTTTAATGAGTCTGGCCAAGTTTCAAAGAAAACAAGACGTAAACATCATCACCTTATGCGGGAAGATGTATGTATACAGAAATGATTCCTTGGTATCCGGGTACACAGGCACATTCATTTGAGATGCCTCTGTAGCTGATGAAAAGTTCTCTTGGCCTTGGAATGCGCTACTTGAAATATTGATCATGTGATTAGAATCCACTCATGGCCACAAAATGCCAAAGGCTCAACCTCGACAAACTGAGCAGGGGGTGTCTGACGGCAGTCTACGGGTCCCACGGGGTCCACGGCCATGCAGATCATTTAATGAAATATTTGAGGTGGGGGAGGTCATTTACTTTGTCCTCTAGCAACGAAGTAACCGGTTGTCGTTGTAAATAAATGTTTTCCTAGTGTTGATAAGTCTGCTGGTCTACATATAGTAGGACAACCACAGACTGACAGGCCAGTTGAATCATTCAGGAGCCATGTCCAGAACTAGAGGACCAAGCATTAATGAATCAAGTCATTGAGAATTAGAGGAGAAGACTAGTGAGAAAAGCACAAAAGGAGGACAGACGATATGAAAAGGCAGTAAAAAGATGAGGAAAATGCTAAGGAGACCCATCACTGTCCCTGACCCACTCAACAGCATGTGAGCACTTCAGAGGACCTTTGTGAAGGCTTCCTTTGCTGCTGGTCACTTTGAACAAAGACACGTTCACTGAACTGTGCAGACTGAAGAGCTGAAAGCACTCTTCACTTAGAAATACCTGCACCGAGCAGTTCAGGATGGACTCCACTGTGCAGCTGGAGCAGCTTATTGCTGGGCAACAAGGACGCCTGAAACAGTTTAAGGGCTACGTTCAGCAAAATTGTAAAGATTTTTATTCTAAACAGCACAATGTAGATACAATGAACATCTCATTCACCCGCTCACTCAGCTTCTACTGCTAAGTCCCCTTAAGGGTCCCAGCCGTCATTCTTCCATCACAGGGACACACGGACGCCAACGGACTGCGCGTCTCTGGACTGTGGGAGGAAGCTGGAGGATGCTCATGAGTGACGCTGGAACTAGCGTAACCGCTACACTAATGGACCAGCCATGCATGGACAAGCAGGTGGCAGCATCTTAAGCATCAGGTTAGTTCATTCGTTAGAATTCCACTTAAGCTGATTGAGTTTTACAGCCTCACACCTAAACTGGTGGTTACTGTCCTGCCCCTTGGTCTGACTGAAGATACTGCATTGATTTCAACAGGTCTGTCTCATGTGCGACCATTTCTTTTCATTTTAGATTATGAAGTTGATAAATACATCAACTTAAATTTAGCAACATATCAATAACTCCCCAATGAAAAGTATACTGGTTGTAGCTAGCAGTTCAGAAACAGTGTGATATATATAATACATTTAAAACTACACCTTACAGTAGCTACACAACAAAAAGGCTCTAAACCAGAAGCTTTTCTCAAAAACCTGCTCTTGACTGAGGGTTTTCAGCTGATGTTGGAGGTAGAGCCTTTAGTTTTCAAGCTCCTGCTGCATCATCAGCTCCCAGCTCAGGTTTGGAGGTAGACACCCTCTCTACTGCATCTATAAAACCTGTTTCCAAATGCAACTAAGTGGAATACGGAGGACAACAAAGTCAAGTATAGGATAATATCTGGACAGAGAGCATTTACACAGCTTCCATTTCAGAGTTTTGGTGAGACGGAGGCACAGAAAGCAAGCAGCTGAACAGCAGACTGGACGACCTTCTGCCAGAGTCACAGCTGCCTCGCTGACTACTAGTGGCCTCTTTATTCTCTTAATGAAGAGATAACAAGATGTAATTCACTGGTCTTAAGCAAGTGATTATTTTGTGTCCCATGTGGTTCCAGCTCATGTTGTAAGGTTCACTTAATGTGGGTAAGTTGTATTCTCATCTCCATTCTTTGTTTTGTTCTGACACTTTAAAGCCTGCGCTTGCAATAAACGGTTGTAAAAATAAATTAACTTAGACTGGCACATCACTAGAACAGCAGAAAGCCAGCAGACACTTCTACATAAAGTTAATGAGGACAGCAAACGAGGGAACTGATGGGGAAAACAATAAACTGAAGGAAAGTGAAAAGGAAACACTACACTCACCTAGTTCAATGAATCATTATACTACTCAAGCTACAAAACACAGACTTCAAGGTACTTTATCATTAACATATGATTACCACTGCAGTCCAGCACCTAAAATAGCAAAGGGAAGCTTCCAGACAAGCACAACTGCTGGTGACACCATCATTAGCAAGTATTTTGTTTTTCAGCGCTCAATAAAAGATTAAAAGTGACCAGTAAAGGTACGTATGAAACGTTGACTGAGACAACAAGTCATTAAAAGCATAGCTAAGCGATCCACTACTTTACACACTACTACTCTATAGCTGACCAACGAAGAAGAGTTTCACACACCTTTGACTCATTGAGTCACAAACATACTAGCAGATAAGCTCAAATCTGCATTTATCTGACAGCGATGAGGACATATCACCTGGAGCTACTCAACGGTCCTGAATCTCTGTCAGTACAGAAAACTTCACATGATGAGGGATGAGAGAGTGGTTGGGATAAAATAAAAAAATAAAAAACGGGTTGGTTCCCTCCAATGTAAAACAAATCTCTTTATTATTTTATGCGTAATCAGAGAGGACCAACTGCTGATGGACTCACAACTAAGAAAGCAATACATTTGTCGATTTATTCAAATACGCAATGAACGCAGAACAACAAATCAGCCTTTTCCCCATGGCAACATGCAATCTCACTGCAGCCTGGGCTTAGTGGAGTCTAGTTCAATTGACAATCCCAGGTAAGAGCCAAGGAGGAAGGCCACCTTCCACTGCAACACACTGAAGAGGATCACGAAAAGACAGGATGAGGCCAGGGATGGCATAGAAACACGAACACACACATAAAAGGTCTTCTGCTCATCTGTGAGGGCTTCTAACCTTCATTTGACAGCATCTCTGGGATGGACAGAGAGGCTGTGATAATGACGAGAAATGATCCTGCACATCCTGACATATAGCAAAGGCTCAAATTATTCAATCAATTCAATCGGTCTGTGACTGTGAGCTGGACACTGAATGTGTTTGAGCTTCAGAATGTGAACTCTATATAAGCTCTAGAATAAGCTCCCCCTTATTCTAGTGGTGTCTGGTGGCAGCAGTCACAGCCTTTGCTCTACATATGCACTCTGAAAAAGCAGATTAGCTTGAAAGATGAAGTAGAAAGTAGAGTCTGGACATCTGCTCTTCTCAGACACATGTAGTGATTAGATGCCAGAAACAAAGGATGGAAAAGTAGAAAGGGAGCAACAAATACTTGGAAAAATAAAAGTCAGGGATGGAGGAGCATCCACAACTGAAACTATTTTACAAGGCTCAAAACTGGATGTGTGTGATGTTTGAGGCTCTACAGGGCATTTGGGCTCACACTGCCAGGAATTTGTTTGTGCAACAAGGAATCACATTTGAACATGATCCAGAAATGCTGCAGTGTTCTCTGGAACATGGTGCGTCCAAATCAATCAAAATGTTCAATTCCTTTTAGAAATCATAGAGGCAGTTTCCTGCAGATCAAACAGCTCAGGCCTGCCTCTCTGATGTCATGGGGGGCACTGGTGCCTTTGACGTGGCCAGCTTCCAGACAACCACTTCGGGGGAGGTCTTGTATTTTTCAGCCACATACTGCACCAGTAACAGCAGCATGGCTTCCAGAAGAGTCTGGCTGCTGAACTGGTCGACCCTGACTCCTGACCTTTCACCTACACCAAACATTTGGCCCCTCAGGCCCAAGAATGAATCCTGCATCAGACAACCATCCTCTCCTCACTTTCCAGATGATAAGAGATAGTTGGTCAGGTTCTTTTATCAGCTTTTGAGATGTGGTGCTGCTGTCAAATCAAAGTATTACAACGTCATATTTTCCAGTCACAACTGATGTTCTACTGTTGCTTCTAGTCTATTGTTGCTTCTACTTTGGGAGGAAGCTGGAGACCCCGGAGAGAACCCACACAGACACGGGGGGATCAGACTCCTAGGATTCCACACAAGGGCCCTGGTCACCTCCGGGAATTGAACCCAGGACCTGCTCGCTGTGAGGCGACAGTCCTAACCATCACACCACCACCCACAACTTAGGATTGATTGATACTAAGCTGTTTGTGGAAATGATAACATGGTTATGTTGGAATCCATACAATCCAGCTGACAGAGAGCAGCAATTCTGTATGTAGAAGAGAAAAAGCAGACTAACTTCTTCAGAGCCGCCAGAAGGTACATGCTCTTAGGCACCAGGAGGTAGACCTGGTCCGTGAGTACAGCATTGATGATCTTCTTGGATACAAAGTCAGGCTTCAGGATTGGCATTAGTCTTGGCCACCTGATGAAGAGGGAGAAGAAGACAAAAGAAAGAAGAAGAACGTTAGGCGTTAGGACACAGGTTTCCTATGAGAGGTCACTGGTAACAGAGAGACACAATAATGGTGCTCTGGCTTCTGATCTGGTCGAGACATTGTTTGCTTCGCCCGCTGACACACAAAGACGCTGCTTTCCTAACTTCATAAAACATAAATATACCAAAAGAACAATGCGCACAGTCACTGAAACTTACATTTGGTGCAAATCAGCACTTACATTTTTAGACTTTGTATTATTACTATTCAATAAAACACAAACACAGCTGCAACCTCAGAGGTTTCAATAAGGCTTGATGTACAGATCAAGTTTCCTTCCTTACATTCACATATTTGTCAAGAGAGATGAATAACGTTTTGTAAAATACAAAAATAGAGTCCCACTAGTTGGAGAATTACCAAATAAAAAAAAAAAAAAGAATTTATTGAACAGTTGGTCAAACTGAGAAAGACTCACCTTGTTAATGTAACAAGGCAGCTTCACCTCCTTTTATCACCTCAGTATCTCTGGACAAAGCCCCGACATTTGTTCTGCTATTTCTGTCTTTATTATAAGTAAAGAATGTTTCTATTCTTGTAAACTTCCTCACCACAAGCAGTTGTGCTGTACATATTAGTATCCTTGTAGTTAGTATAGTATCCTCTGTGTTCAAGCAGAATTAGTTTGATGAACTCAAACCTAGACATGACTCTGTAACCCTGCCATCAATGTGCCTCTAACAACTGCTCCACTCAGCTTTTAAAAAGTTTCGAAACAATCAAACTCCGGAGCTATGTCACACAATCCCTAGGGTAGGGATGAGTGTGAAGAAACGGAAGCAATGGGGCAAAGTACAACATCCAAATGTTAGTTCAGTCAAGTGAGTTTAGGGTAAAGTTTAAAGCAGAACGTTTGTAATAAGAGGCGTTTCCCTAATGGGCATCAATTCAGAGACTCCAGTACTCCAACATTTGTGTATTTAGTACAACAATCTCTTGATGGTCACAGCAGAGAGAAAAACAAATATTTAAAAATGTTAAGAAGTACTTTGTACCTTATTAGTAAAGGAAGCATCATTCAAATTTCATAATTTGACATTACACAGAGTTGCTTAAAATGAGAAAGGGATACAAAATAAAGCAATACATTAATACAGCCTGACGCCGACATCCGTGCTGACTACTGCACAGACTGCGGCGCATGGTCTCAAACCACCACAGGAATGACCACCAGAAGAATTACAGAACCGAGAAAACCACTAGAAAGGGGCCATCGCAGAGAAACACTGATCAGCTGAGTTATTGCGTTTGAGATTCAACGGATACGGTTGTAACTGTAGCTGTAACTGGACAATACATTAGATTACTAAAGTGGAAAAAGTAAATCATTTTCAGACTCAATGACGAAATGTGAAGATTCTTGTTGTTGGTTTCATTAAAAGTAAAGCACAGGTGTAACGGTTTAGTCGTTCTTTTATTTGTTTTTCCACCATAAATAAGAAGGTTTTAACAAGTCTGGATGTCAAAGCTTTATATAACGACACCAACAAGACAGTAACCAAACCAACTACTGGTTTAATCTGTCAACACTATGAAGTAGTTAACTTGCAGTGCAGAGAAGCTGCTGTGTTCATTGTGAAGGTGTTGGGCAGATTTCATACAGCCTGACACAAGCTAGCTGAATTCTGATTGGATAAAAACTCTGGGAAAAGAATAATTGTATATACATATATAGAAAAAATAAATTAATCATTGCGATCAGGATTTGTGGTTATGTTGGGCGTCTGTTAAAGCAGCACACAGCTACAGCACTAGTGCTGCGCTGAAGGGGTTCTGAGAAAGATGGACACTGAATGTCACCACAGAATGGGTGGACATACCGTACAGTATTTACTCACTTATACTGCATGTATGCATTCATATTACATGATTTAAAGTTAGTGTAAAGAAGGTTTAATAATGCAGTGTAAAAAAGAAAAGCCACAGAAACGGTGGCCTTGCTTTCCTAATAATGTAATGCTGGTCCATTTCTTCCTTCATAAGAAGGTACTTCCTGTTCAGTTTCTTGCCCTGAAGGCTCTTGTTTTCATTAAATGTGGCAGGTTTTCTTAATAGACAAAACACAGTTCGCACTCCTCTAGTTGTTGTCCTCTCCTCAGCTACGACAGGCCAGTCAATTACACACTGGTCATTAGAGCCAGGCACTGCTGCCTCGAGGGCCACTTCAAGCTTTTCAGTGTGGACTGCTGCACCCATACAGTTACACAAACCTCAGATTCCTTAGGTCTTGGTTTCACTATTAACACAGGCACGAGTGTCCTAAAGCAAAACAGTGAAAATAGTGTCAACTGTAAAACAAAAAGCGTAGAGACGTACTTGGTTTGACAGCCATCAAACATCCCCGTGTTGATGAAGTACGGGCACACAATGGTGGTTTTTACGCCGTCCTTCCCACTTGCCAGCAGCTCCAGACCCACAGATTCTGCAAAACCTACTGCTGCAAACTTACTGGCACAGTAGTCTATAGCACAAAAACAGTGAGAAGGACAATCAAGAGTAACAGGTCAGTGTATGCTTTTAATTTATGTATTGTTCAAACGTATTCTAGGAAAAACAGGAAGTCAGGAATTAGTTGTTTTAAAAGATATTTAGAATGTCAGAGGGACACTTCCATGGATGTGAAGCCTCAAAGCCACTACCTATTAAACATGGGCGATAATTTGACCCATCTGCTACACATGTGCTTTTCTTCGCTTTTAACTACATAAGCCTAAAATAAGATAAAGGAAAATTCACATAGTACAGCTTAGTTGCAACTGCAAATCACACAGGATAGGATTCCTGACTCTATGGAGTATTTCTAATGCTCTGCTGCCATTTAAACACCAATACGTCTGTCTCACTGGAGCAGGGTGTGAATCCGTTCCAAGACGCTTCTGGCAGCCAGGTTATCTCTCTGACCTTCTGAAACCTTTAGTACAGTGCATCATCTGAGTTTATCTTATTTAGTCTCTAGTCCGTTGAAAGTCCACTGCACCTCCTGCTCCACGTCGTTACACAATGTGACCCAGACAGGGTTATAGATGATAAGGCATAATATAGGCGAGAGGGCAGCTTCATCGTCAGTACGTGTCTTCATTATTTTACTTCTTGACTCAGATTTGGTTACAACATGAGTGTGTCTTAACACAGTCCTAAACACTGAGGAACAACTTACAACTTCAATTAGTACCATACAAAAGCCTGTGTAGACTGACACAACAAATAATAAATGCTTTACGAAGCAACTGCTGCCAACTATGCCCCAAATTTCAATACTGAACAATAAGGGGGAAAAATGATTCTTCTGACAAAGAAAAAAAAACAGCAAGGACTGTGCCTAAATGTCTCTAGGATTAGGATTTTTTTTTTTAAGCATACCTAGTATCTTATCTTTAGCACAGACACATTGCTAGTTTAAATTATGGCCACACCGGCACAGGTTTTAGTGAAACACCAGTGTCCTGATGTCCTTCAGTTCTAGTTGCAGTCTTACGTACAGTAGTCAAAATTGCATTATACACTACAGGCAGCACTTCCTTTCCATTAGATCTACTGAAACCCCTTCCTTTTACCTGGATTTTCCATATATAGCCCCTGGACATAATCAGAGAAAACAGCTACACAGAAAAACCTTACATCTTTAATTACCCCAACGTTTTCTTGGTAGTGACTAGTGGAAATACAGGTATTAGATAAGTTAAACTGGACACACCTGCCAATCCATTGACTCCTATGAGTCCAGCAGAACTGGCAATGCTGACAAGATGTCCGTGGTTGTTGGCAATCATGGCTGGGAGGAAAGCCTTGTAGGTCTGAGCAGGGACAAAAAAAAAACAATACAAAGATCCAACTACTTCCATCATATGATGTAGATTCAGAAAATACCAGATATTCTTAATACCGCTTAAATAAACCTTGTTAAACTCAGGCCATAGGTGACACATAACGAGAAACATGGGGTGGCATGCAATCAAGAAAACAAATCCATTCGTCTGCTGTGTTTTCTGCTCAGTATACAATGTAGACAGGATGGTTTGATCTTATTGAATAATCGACCACAGGTACAAGTTAGGAAAGGGTTATAAATGGGAAAATGCTGCCAGACTGACCCAGAAGTGAGCCATTATGTTGACCTCCATCGTCTTTTCAATCAGAGAATCAGGAGCATCCATGAACTTCTTTCCTGTGACGATGCCAGCGTTGTTCACCAGAATACTAATATCGCCCACCTCCCGTTTCACCTGCACAGAGCAAAGAAGAGGAAGTGATGTTGCATTGTAGGAAAGAAGGCTTAACATCTGCTCCAACAATGTTTGGGCAGCCTGCTTACCAATGTGGCTTCACACATGGCAGGCAGAAGGCAAAGAGGAAGTACACAGGTTAGACAATTTATTACTCTTTGTTATCTTCTTGTCAATAATGCTGCAGCCTCACTGTGTTGGATGCTAGATACTATCAGCCCTCTGAAAAAAGAAGCCAGCAAAGCAGCAGGTCAACACAAACCTGCAGCTTAAAGCAGATGTCCCAAAAGCCAAAAAGGATGTTGCAATCCTACAGGCCTCTCCTGGAGGCAGTCTCCCATTAGATAAGAAACCCACTCTGCGTTGCTGGAGCAGCAAACTATTCAAAATCTATCATGAAAATGAAATAAGCCCATTGTAGAATTGTATGCCGGCTGACAAACACATGGATTTGTTTGTAAGACCTCGGTCCTACTTGGGTGCTTCCAGACCTACAGGCTCAGGTTTGTTTAAATAAATAAAGTCCATTTTCACAGTTGGTGCAGTTTGTTTCATCTGGTCCGTCGTCGTACTCCTGCATGCAAAACAATGAGAGAGCCACCTAAAGGCACTCAGTTCAGATCATTTTCAAAATCTATATGGTGAGAAAGTGGACATAACCAAAAGCTTCTAATTTGGCCAATTATATGTGGACTGTAAGGAAATTAAAGAGTAATTTCCTGAATGATATTTTCCTTATCACAGTGCTCAGTCTGTGGTGGGAGCTCAAAGTTAAAGCTTCTACTCAAACAGAATTATATGAGCAGAACAATTTATTTAACCTATGACCTCTCAGTACACATCTGCCAATCTAGTTATGGGCTACAAAAATACAAGCTTCTTAAGCCACAAAACAAAGACATTTCCAGCCAGACTTCAAATGTCTTTTTTAGACAAGCAAACTATAAAAATGGTTGTGGTCATTTCCAGGGAAAGGTAGGGGTAAAAATGTTGAGTTCAACTTGAGTGTGAATGCTTGTCTTTTTCTACAGGTTTGCCTGGCATCAGCTCCTGAACCCCTACCCGACACTGTTCCAAATTAGAAATTAACCCAAAAGGGAGAGGATCAGATGCCTATAGCCAAAATATTATTTGGTTATGCTCATCTGTTCCAAAATGTAAACACTATGCGTTAGAAAAGACAACAATTACGCGCAAATCAACTGCAAGATGCACATCAAATTCAACCAAAATAAAGCAGCAGAAAATCAAAAAACGTTAAGTTATATGGTCCCTGATCTTGTGCCACTGCCGCCCAGCAGCAACAGCAGCTCACAGGTAGTGGAACCTAGAGTCCACCGCTGTAAGAAGACAATTCATTTGTTATGGTTGCTTGAAACTTTTATTTAAAGAATTTTCACAAAACACAAAATCAATAAATCACCAGAATTGATAGGCAGAGGTGGCATTAAAACGAATGGGAAGTGGAATAGATCAAATTCCAGTGATGAATGAAGTACGAAAACACAAACGCCCCAATAACTGGGCTACTCATCCTTAGAGTCAACTCTTTGCATAGAGGCTTTGTTACTACACATTATCAAGACAGCCAACAGTCAGCTGTGCTACATACTACGGTGCTCTATAGTGTGGTTGGCAACGTGGAGCAAGGGAAAAACCAGGACAGGGGTTTGTGCTCGCCTACATCAGAACTTGGGCAGGATATTGTTTGAGTTCTCACTGCTGGGTTCGAAGTTTGGTCACATCTGTGCAGCTAATGGGCTTATCACTGTGAAGCTCTCACACACACACACACACACACACACACACACACACACACACACACACACACACACACACACACACACACACACACACACACACACACACACACACACACACACACACACACACACACACACACACAAACTGTAGCTTGTACCGCTAACAGATCACACTACAGCGCATCTAAACAATTCATACGATAAGCAGCCATTTTGGAATCGGTAAGGAGAACATATTACGCTTTTGCTACGGG
This sequence comes from Macropodus opercularis, assembly GCA_030770545.1. Taxonomy (NCBI): domain Eukaryota; kingdom Metazoa; phylum Chordata; class Actinopteri; order Anabantiformes; family Osphronemidae; genus Macropodus; species Macropodus opercularis. Next base: position 1,363,323 of record CM061105.1, on the reverse strand, counting down.
CATCACATTTTTCCATTTAAATTCAGTTCCAATTTGGAACAGAACTTAACCCAACCCAACCCTATGCACAACTTTTCAGAACATACACTTACCTCCTACACAAGCATCAATATTAAGCCTGAGCTGTAGTTCGATTAGACCACAACGTTGCACAAGACATCACTTGGGCAATACGAGTGTGAGCGGTTCAGGCAATCAAAGTAATGATTTCTCAGTTTTATATTGCGATAATATTATTTCACAAAACTAGTTTATCAGCATCTTAAGCAATAAAATGCTCTGTAGCGTGAGCCCTAATTCAAATGCAAGCTTAGCAATCAGCTCACACCTGGGATCCTCAGAGGCTTATCAATAACTTAAAAGGTTCTGGAGCTGAATAAAAATGAACACGTGACCAGGTGTGTTGGACTGGATGAGAGAACCACAGAATCCAGTCCACGTTATATTCCACACCAAACTCTTGATTTGTCTATGCATCCCAGCTTATCTTTAATTAACACTACCTTTGACCTCTGGACGTCAAAATCGCGTATGCGCTGCCAGGTGTCACTTATTACTAAACAGTGGTGGGGGCCATGGTGTCTGTGTCCCTGATGAGATAAGGTGCTTTCTTTGTGTTCTCTACGAGAGATAATGGTTGTGGCTGGAGGGCATCTGTTGACTGAGCACAGGATTCCGTTAGCCCTCCAACGCTAAGCGAGTCAGGCTGAGGCAAGCAGCTGGCTGAAGAATTTGGCTTGTGACATTCCCTGTCTGATTCAGAAGAGCCGACGTTCGCTGCTTGCTTTTATCAGCAGGTCAGCTGGTGGCTGTACATGGTTGTAGGCATTTACTGAGTGGGAAAAGCCCTTTGTTGTAAACCCACTGTGGAAAAGATCAGGCGCAATGAACAGCATTAAATACGTTACTCAGAGAACTTGTTTACCTGGTCGGCCACTCTATAAACCTCGTTTTTGTCGCTGCAGTCACAAAGGTAGTAGTGGACCCTGGTGGCTCCGCTGTTCTTAGCCAGTCTGGCCGTCTCCTTCATTCCCTCCTGGTTAATATCCCACAGCACCAGTACTGTACCAAGAGCCGCAAACTCCTGAGCCATGAGGCGACCGATTCCACTGCCGGCTCCCGTGATCAGCACCAGCTCACCAGTTATGTTCTTCTTCTTCTTCGGCACAAACAGGTGGATAAAAGACTCCACATTGTACCAGATGGAGAGCAGGAGGACTTGGAGGGTTTCCAGAAAGAAATTCATGATGGTCCTATGAAGAAGAGCAAAGCAGAGAGATGCTGTATGAAGGAAGCAAGTTGCTGGAAGAGGGTTTCTCCTGGTTTTGGTAGTGACAATACTTAAGGGCAACTGTAGGGCAACTGTAGGGCAACTGTAGGGCAACTGTAGGGCAACTGTAGGGCAACTGTAGGGCAACTGTAGGGCAACTACACATGTTCTAGCCGCGCTACATAAACCCAGTAATGGATGCTGCTTGCAGACGCCTATGAACTCTACAACTAACCGCCTGTCGGCTGAGGACAAACAGCTGCGAGAAGCGAAGTAACTAACAGCTCAAAGCGAGCGTGACTTACCACGACACGACTTCTAAACTCGACGAACGTTGCAGGTTCCGCTTAGCAGCGATCCGCTCCGTCTGCGCTTAACGGTACCTCGCGTAGAACAGCGTGACCGAGACCGAGACCTTTGCTCTAAACACACACGATTACGACACCGCAGCGCTGCTCCAATCCGGCAGTTCAAGCACCGCGTATCCTTCCTGCTGCGGCGAGACGGGCTGGGTTCGGTCTGCTGGGCTGTGTACAGCTTTTAAGCGTTTCTGTAGCCTGCGGGGGGAAAAACACGTGACGTCACATCAAACGCGCACAAGGAGACGCTGGGGGTGTCACGTGACAGGCCACCTCAGGTTCGTTGGTGATGAACTGCGCCTTCCCGGAAGACACAGGAGCGCAGGCGGATGAGGAGGACCTGGCTGCAGACACAGCGGCAGGCCAAGATGGCGGGTGGCGCCTCAAAGAGCGGAAGTCACCTCAAAACCGCCCAATCAAAGACCAGACGTTGCTTACTTGCAGCAATCATAACAGATTTTTATCACAACAGCTATAAATAGAATAAATGGTGAAGTAGGTTTTGCCTTTCTTATCCCTGGATCAAATGTTGTGTTTGGTAACACAATTAGTAATAACTTATAGTCTACCCAGGAGATTTAATGGCAGTTGTATTTGCATTAGTTTGAATAGAGGAAGTTAAACCTGTAAAAGTCTTAACATGGTCTGATTTAAGCAGCTCCTTGATAACTTTAAACAACATGGAGTCAAAGTCAAGGCCAGACGTAGTAATCGACATATTAAATACCCTGTACAGAAGTAGGAAATTAGGAATAAAAGTCCAATTTATATAGATTCCTACACATACAGGTGAGACATGGTAACTTGAATATGTTAATGTCAGAAGTGAGATGTCATGACTCTTGAATCTTCACTGACATATGCAGAAATAGATCACCAAGAACACAAATTAAGTATTGATTATGCTCATGGTCAAAATGACTTAACCTCACAGCAGTTTGCATTTGTTTAAACAGATCTACACGTCTAAAAGTTCAGGGGCAAAGAGGACAGAAGACTAACCAAGTAACTCTAATTCTTCCACAGGTCTCTGAGGTTTCTAACGCAAAGATCTGATTGTTCCAAACAAAACCAGCAGTGTGGTTCATAGCAGCTTTTCAGTGTAACCTAACTAAGTGAAATCAGCATTATCAAGCCTGGAATTAAATGTGACTGCCTGGGGTCATAGCTGAGGCTTTTAATTGATATGGACTCAGAAACGGGCTGTGCATATAGAATAATGGGTGGGGTTGTTCGTAACGCTGTATTTAGACCTACTGGTTGATGTCGTAAAGGTCACTTCTGCTTAGCCTCCACATTTTAATGATTGTAATTTTAGGGATTAAATATAAAATGCCGGGTGTCATTTGTGTGTCTGCATTCCAGTGTCCTGTTGAATCATGTACGTGTTATCGCTGGAATGTGCCAGTTTAGCTAAAGGTGATGCTCTGACTTCCCCCTTAGCCAGGCTCGTTATGCAAACACAGGATTTCATTTCTGATGATGTTGTCCTGCTGTGAAGCATCCAAATCTGAGGCCATGGTTCTGAGTTCCTGCCTTAAGTGGAGGAGTTTAAGTACCTTGGAGCTTGCTCCTAAGTGCAGGGGGTGGAGCATCAGCTCAGTTTGGTGCATCGGCAGCAGTAATGCAGTCCTTGTGATGGTCCATTGTGCTGAAGAAGGGGCTCGAAAGGTCAAGCGCTCAATTCACTGGTATGTAACAACTGGCAGCTGTAAGCTCTATTTTCATTTTAGGTTGAAAGACTCGCTTCCTGTCTGCCCCATCTTCTTCCCTCACTTTCACCTGTGTGTTTTTCCCAGGTTGCATATGTACTAGCTCTGTCCACTTACAGATTGTTAGACCTGTGACAGTTTGACCCTCCGGCTTCCTCTCGGTTGGTTCACAGGACACCGACACCGTTCGGTTGGTTGGTTTGCCAGTCAGTCCGTGTATTCATTACTCATACTGCTTAAATTACCGTACTTTGATCGGTTCTGTCATTCAGTCTTTTGTTTCCAGTCTCTGTCAGTCTGTTGGTCGGTTTGTTTTGTGAAGTCTTGCATTTTGTCTAACTTTTGTCAGAACATTCTGGTCTGAAGGTGCAGACGTTTAGGTTCCGAACTTGTCCTGCCCAGCAGCGCATTTACATTTCTGTCATAACTTTTTTTTCTTGTTGTTAATTTGCGAGGGTTATTTTGTTGCATTGCTAATACTTGCTTTGCTTTGTACTTGTCAATCTGGTGAACATTTTTCAGTTGGTACTTTAGTTCTGTCTACAGCATCTGTTACACTTCGGTCGAGCCCTGTCGGTCCTGTCTGGACAGTATCCCCTAATAGTAATTCTGTTGGTCGGTCAGCCTTAGTAGCTGCCTTCAACTCTAGCCTCAGCACTAATGCCACGTTCGGCCTCGGCCTCATGTCTCACTGTCCAGTCGTGGTTTGTTAAACAGGACTTTGTTATTTTTAAACTTTGAACGACTTGTATGGATATCTGTTACCCGTTTTGACTATCAGAGTTCTCCCTGCAGACAGTTTCACTGGATCAGCTTTTGATTCCCTCGCCTACTCTCTGTATCTCTCCTAAGAAGATTAGCTATTGGAATACAATCTGTACAAACCACTCACTAACTGTTTATAGGTATGTAATATATATGCCAACACATGTTCAGATAACGAGCCAGGTCTCTTTCACAGTTTGTCCCTCCGACCCCTGGAGGGCCGAACTGTCTGTTAGTTACCTATTACTTACCTGTTCTTGTGTTTGTGGGTCGTGTGTTTGGGGCCTCAGTTTGTAGTTGGGGCAGGAGGCTTAGTTTTGTGGCATCATGGGCGCCAGACACTAGGTTGAGCAGTCCTTTAGTTAGATTTGGCGTCACCTAGTGGTGACAGTCAGAACTCCCAGTAGGTTCTGGGATCTTTGCGTTTTTAGAAATTTCGAGTCCTAGGAGGCTTTGTAACATGTATAGGGTGCTCAAGTCCACAGGAATACACCCCAAGCACGTTTTCATTGCAGCACCTCATGTATACCCTGAGGAGAGAAGGGGATCTTATAGTGGTTTAGACCCCACCAGAGGACACACATGCAGCAAAACCAGGTTCCCCCGCCCTTAGCGACAAAGACGACCTCTACAAACAGCTGCAGTAGTGCTTACCTTGCCTAATACAACACGCAGGATCACCGTCTGAATGCAGTAAGGCAGTGCTTTAATTCACAGGAACCACAGGAACTCTCATACAGATACTCTGGTTCTGTCTGACGACACCCTATTCATACACATGTGGGCGTATTCTTAAAACGTTCCAACAAAGAAGCTGCACTTTAATTCAGTCTTGCGGTTTCTTGTCACAACAGCATAGCAATTCTTTATTAACAAGAACACTCCCAAGTTAGTGGCAATTGAAGGAATGAGTCTCAACACCACTGCAATAATCTTGCAGGAATTGAATTGTTAAGCTGTTTTCTTCAGTGTGTAAAACATTAGGTCAGTGTAGCACCGTCCTCTGCACCTTCCTCCTTTCTGTCTACCCCCCTCACAACACATCACACACAAAAGCCCACCCCTCACATGATGTTGTTGAATGGCCAAATGCCACTGATAACACAAATAACCCCCCTAATTTTCTTACCGGTCTGTGGCACCTTCCATTTGGCCACAACACAATAAAGCCCCGGGTGGTAGTAACTCCTTGATCACCAAACCCCAAATGACCCCCAGGAACAAACACAGACAACAGGTAAAATACAACACTAATGATCTAAGTTCTGTAGCAGATATTTACTATACCTCCCTCAAACACAGAAGTACAGAACATACAAAAGGGAAATTAATTTCTACATTCCAACATATTGGTAATTTAGAATGGACGTGTTCTTTTCAGTCCATGTAAGTATTTTGGTTGATCTCAGTCACAATTGTCCATACGCATATTTTTCCTTCAGCTGAATTTATTATGTTGACTTCATAATTCATTATGTTGGTGCTCTTCACATGCTTTGTTAATTCATGAAGACATGCAGCCAGGAGGAAGTTAGAGGAGGCCTTGCTGATGTTCCAGTCATCAACCATCGAGCCATTTGAAGAGTCCAGAGTAAATCAAAAAGGCAGCTCCTGCTTTGAGGGAGAGACTCTTTGAAGTGAGAAAAGCTAAGTTATGGAAAAAAAAGAGATCAAATGAGAGCAAAACTGCAAATCTGATTCTGCAACAAACAAAATCTAAGGATTAATTGCTAAGAAGAGTAAACTCTCGGTCTTACTGGTCTTTTGCATTATCGTATCTAAATCAGTGTATACACACACAGAACTCATTCTCAGTCCTCTGCACAGCCTTTAACTTTGCAGTATGACAAGACGGTGGTGTCGCAAAACTCTGGACACTATGGCCCCAGACATTCACAGTGAAGAACACATTGGTTTACTTACCTTTGCCGCATGCAACGTGTTTCACTTCCTGTTTCCTCTGCCCTAGACAGTAACCACACACCTGGACTTACTGTTGAGTCCTTCTGGTTAACTTGTGGTGGTCAGTTGGTGCCTTATCTCGTCTATTCTTGTCAGTTTATTAGTCTTTGATATTGTTTGCTAATTCTATCTTCAGTCTTGACCTTTTATTTAATCCATATGGTTGAAATGTTCTGCTCTAAAAACAGTGATTCTCAGGTTTTGTTTTTTATGAAAAATAAAAAACTTGTTGTTAGTTACTAGTACAGTTAATTACTGATATAATAATTATATTATTATATTAAAATATTTATACTTAAATATTTAATTATTAAAGTAAAAGATTCAAACTAATGAACTAGAGACACTAGTTTGTGTTGGAAGTCAAAATGTCAGTTATGACCACAAAAATTTTCCCATGTATGATGCTGGATGGGAGATGTCTTGAAAGTTATAAATCCACGGACAGCTAAATGCCAGGATGTCACTTTTTTCTTCCAATAGTTTCTGGGATGCGTTAATAATAATAATCGTTATTTAATCCTACAGATGAAAACAAATGTGTCCCCAACATACATCAGTAAGATGAGAATGATTTCTCTACTATACTATTCTACTGTTTGAACCTTTGTGGCTAAAATTATTGTGACAACCCCTGGAGTCACATCCAAGATGCCACCCAGAGCTTAGTGTTGAAGTAAAGCTCCTTTAGGATGCAGAGAGTAGCTGTGCTGCAGGGACCATATGACTGATGATATGAAACCCACGGGCATCTAAAGCAGAGACGGCACATTAGTACTAGTATGAGGTCATCCAGCCTTATAGTTCCAAGCCAAACGTAAGCTCTGTAAGATTTATTGTATGAAATAACATTTCACTAAGTAGAATGTATTAAGCAAAAAGTCTTTCACATGAAGCAAATGTGAACATTTCTTTTTTCAATATAGACTTAGACTATAGTATAGACATTATTTTTAGTACATGTCCTTATTCCCTAAAGTTAAGCTCAGTTACCTGTGGGATGTTGTAGGTGTCTAGTAGTAACTAGACTATGTACTAAACTAGCCAGAGCCTGGGAGGGTGGCGTGAAAGCCGAGAACTGAATATCAATCCAACATAAAGCAGTAAAGAAACGTACGGGCCTCATTAAGGATGCAATTACAACATGCGCTTTTTCATTTCCTCAGTTGCAGTTAGTTTCTATAGCATCTCTTTTATATAACTGTATTTACGCTGGAGTTCAAATCCATATTTATCCTGTTTGCTAATCTGATCTAAATCAGAAACAGTTTGTAATTAGTTTGTATTTAATAAACACAGAATTTTCTGTTTTAAATCATACACTTAATCAGCACGACTCCATCAACAGATTCTTTTAATAAATAATAACATCATGACAACCAAAAATAGGCCAAAAAAAGATTTTTATACATCTGAATATATATATGTGTGTGTTTGGGTTTTTTCCACTACAGAACCAATACATTCCATGAAGTAGGCAGCGCCATGTTATACAAAGCCAGATAACACAATATAATTAGCAGAGGGGCAGTTGATTCAAACGCCAACAAGTCCAGACAACAAGGTGATTGGCTGAGAAGTGGAAATGATGGGATGGAGGTTACTGAAGGACCTTAATTATGGCATCTTAATCCATAAACCCCCCGTACCTCTTCTGTACCTCACTGCCACTCTCCCAAGCCCGTTTCAAACCCCCTCCACTCTTGCTGCTGTCCACCAGCCACTCAGGCCTGCCCACACGCCTCATGAAGCCTCCATATCGCTTCTTGAGCCCACGGCCTAACACCGCCTCCAGCAGGCTGCTCTGTGTCAACCCTGCATCAGCCCGACGCATGAAGCCCCCATACCGCTTTACAGCCTCACCTCCCTGACCTTCTCTCTCACTTCCATTCTCAACAGCTGAATTGAGGATCTTCAGGATCTCCAGGCGAACGTTTTCTTCCCCATCCTGATTTCCAGGGTCCTCTAATACCCCCTTTGGAGAAGAGGACCTGCGAGACATGAAACCACCATAACGCTTCATGAAGCCACCATACTTCTTGGCCATCTGGTTCTCTGGTGATGTTGCTTCCTCATCGTCAGTCATCATGGATCCTGCTGGTTCCTGTTCTTGCTGCTGATGGGGATCATCATCCAGAGGAACGTGGTTTTCCTCCTCCATTAGGAAGTCCTCGCATTGACGGAGTTTCTGGCTGTCCAACCCGCCATCGCATTCAAGTGAACATGTCTGGAAAAATCCAAATTGTAATTGTGACTTATAGCCTTATTAATATATTAATATCACAACATGCTTGATGATTCAGATTGTCCTTCCTATTGCAACATAGACAAGATTGTTAATTCAGCCATGACCCATCTGAAACATATTAACAGCTTCAGGGTTGTTTTAGATGTTGAATACATGAGAACAGAATCCATTTTATGTTGTGTTAAACAGTATGTCTCCAGTAATAGAAAAGAACGTGAATCTTGCTTTGTCACTGTAGTGTAGAAGGAAACCCCATCATGAAACAGTCCTTTCTCTTTGGCTAATCTCGTGACTGCTACTGTTCCATGTTTTCACCCTCCTTAAATGAAACGAATCCGCTGCTACTGAAATACAGACACAGACAGCGCCCTGTCATGTGGCCTGTGCGTCGCACTCAAACAAAGCAGATGAAAACTACATTGACAATACGGCAACAACAGAGGTTTTGTTTTACGACTTACTCGTCACAATTTCTGCATTTTAAACCATTAAACCATTTGTCCCAGCTCAGTCTTCACCCACTGACATATTATACAGCTATCGGGGGCTTCCACTATAAAGCTGTGCTTCCCACCCACCATCCATTTTTTCCTGCCAATACTTTAACTACGTGGATCCATATAACCCCTGTAGTATAATCAAACTAATGGGGTCTGCTGGTCCCTGGGGTCCTGCACTGTTGGTACTGATCACCTTCTCTTAACCTGATACATGGTTTTAGATTATTGTAGCCATAATAAATTCCTGTTGATGGAGTCAGGGCTTCTTGCTGAGCTTTCAGCGCCACTGGCTTGTGAAGACAAAATTACTGAACAGGAAAATAGAGGACAAAGTGGCACCTCAGGGGCTGAACTGGTGGAGGGCAGCTGCACCCTCTTGTGGCTGTTACGCAGACAGTAACTAAATAAGCTATTGTGTGTGAAATTAAAGACAAAGGCGAACAAATATAAATTGGTTTTCATGTCAAGTTTGAAGAAATTTAGATTTAGATTTAATGTTCTGTGATTCTTTCCTCAGAGAATATCACAACATTTACAGCATAATCTGGTTAATCCTTTTAAAACAATGTATTATTAATGTAATCGAAACAGGTTTCATTTGTAAAGTTATTTTATCAACAACAATTAGCTCAAGCGTTTTTACAATGTTTAGCAAAGACAGAATTATACAGAATTACAACAAACAAATCCCTTTTGAGAAGGACTAAATATTAGATTAAATGGGAGATTGCTGTGTGTTAGTATTTGTATTCACTACTTTGACTAGTAACACGATTACTTGAGACTAATGCTTAGATTAATTAGAAATTGTGAAATACTGTATATTTGTTAGACGAAGCAGATCAAAATGAAAAGTAAAAGGTGGAGACGATTCTTTGGAAGCTAATGACTAATGGTTGACTCTGTCATCACTCTGCTCTTTACAGCTGTTGGATTATCACACTGTGTTGTAGTTTCTGATCAATTCAACTGTGTTAGAAACACAAATGACGGTATTGTTTGAAGGTAACCACCAGAATGTGTGACATTACCAGAGATGAGAAAGTCGCCCGCTGTCCTAGCGAGCGGTACACGCACAGCGCACAGTCCTTCCCGCAGTCCGCTCCGAGCCCCAGCGGCACGCACGCGCCCAGAAGCAGCATCCACAAGCAGCCGCTGCGTGCGGAGGCAGCCATGGACTGAAACGGAGAAGCGGCGTCAGACCGGTTCGCTTTCTATTAGCAGCTGGAGGAGCTGAGCACGTTGACTTAAACTAACTCCTAACAGTCTACTTGTTTGGAATTGTGACAGTAATAGTTATTTATTTTTATCTAGACGTATAAATATAAAGTATAGGCTTTGTGTTCTGAGTTGAGTCCGTTACTACGGTTGTAACGTAGGCTGCTGCGCTTAACTGAAGTCACAGTAGTAGTTGTAGTAATAGTAGCAGATGTTCCCATGAATAAAACATGTGCTTTCTTACCTCTGTCTTATTTTGAACGAGATTCGGATTCTGTGCCCTCCTTGTCCGCGCGCGCCCTCGGGGGTACAGCCGGAGTGTGTGGCTCGAGCCTCTGCTTTTAAGATATGTGCGCGCGGCTGCTCGTGGGTAGTGCGGTCAAAGCCGGGCCAATCAACGAACGCACACACAGCCGACAGGCATGCGCGCGCCCCTCTTCCCGCCGCTGGTCTCTGGCTCAGTCTGCCCCTGTGACGTACGGTGATGCGCGAGGAGTCCGCTTCCAGTGCCGCGTGTGGAGTTGGTGGCTTCGCGACTTGTTTAAGTAGTTTGTGTGGCTTACGTCACCGTGGCTCGTGGGGAGGGGTCGCGGGGTGAGCAAGCGTGGCAGCCTGCTCTGCTTTTACTACGCACTCACGAGGTACCAGTGACACACAGGCTGCGTGGGGTCAGCAACGCTGGGCCGCTGCGGGATGACAGCGGGGTGGTGTTGAACAGCCTTAGAGGCCGCTGGGCCTTCAAATACGTGTCAAAGGTCAGATGCAGCCTGTTATAGAGCGGAGGGAAGATGGCTGTGGCCACTGGTTGGTGTCAGAGATGCGGAGCAGATGTAGAGGAGACTGGCCTCTGTTACTGCAGTGCTAAATGTAATGGGCAGCAGAAGCCTGGTTAGAGCTGACAAGGCTGTCAATCAAGCACACACATCACAAAGCCCGCCCTCAGTCCTCAGCTGCTTCAGATGCTCTGAGTGTTTAGTGAAATGACAGAGATGCTTTTATGACAACTTTATGTTCTGGTTGTAACACGATCCTAATCCTATTACAAGACTATAATAATAATGGATTAGAGCAGACGCTGAAGCGAAGACATGTTTGCTGTTCAGTGTGATGGAATTCTCACAGTGCAGTCGAGTAACTTCACTGGGTCTAAGTAACATTTTGCCTGGGCGTCGTTGTGCATCAGACATCAGCGCCTCTGTGCTGCTGTGCGTCAGGGAGCCTGTCGAGTTACTGCTGCCGTGGAACTGTGCAGTATGTGGATGCACTTCTTCAACTCGACGTGTCGAACACTTGAGCAGCAGTCGCAAGGATACAGCTGCTCGCTGGGTTGTTTTTGTTCCCGTTGGTTTTGCTCTCCTGGTCCCTGCACAGATAGGAATCAGAAATCAGATGGGGCTAGGTCACGCAGGTCAGGTGGTGGACAGCACTACACAAATACACCTGTGTTGCTTCTCTGGTCCATTTAAAACTAGAGCGATAAGCTCGGACATGAACTGCTGCATGTTTGGTGGGTTCGGGTCCATCTTGACCATCTCACAAGTCATTTCCACAGAAAAACGGGCCCACGCTAAAGTGACACTAAACGTGGCCTGTTCTGTCAAACAGGACTAGTGATGTGTGTTGGTCAGTGAGGAAAATGAACGAGGAGACACGAGATCAGTGGTTCTGCATGTTAATAAATGTAACACACACACACACACACAGAAACTGCTCATGACTGGTATGCAGGTTAATCTTTATTGAGGTTCTTGTTCCTGACAAATAAGTGTGAGGAACAAACACTGAGCTGGTGTAGTAATATTAACAAAAGCCTTTTCTTAATTAAAACGCTTGTCTGTGTTATACCTGCTCCAATGATAACAGCTTTCTGTGTGACAGAGATAACGTGGAGAGTCGGGCTGAAGAAAGAAGAGACAGGAACAACAGCGTGTGTGTGTGTGTGCTTGAACGTTTGCTTATGGGAAATTAGGAAACAAAGTCTAAACAAAAAATTAATTTTATAGAGGGTGCTAGAAGTAAAATCAATCAAGGGTAGCAGCATTAGTGTGACACCAGCTATTTTCTTATCTGAGCCAACCAGTCACTGCATTAACATGTCTTCTGTTGGATGATTAGTAGCAGCAGTAGTAGTTGATAAGAAGCCTCGCTGGGTTTTCAGTAAAGCCAGCTGTTACTCTGTTGTAGCACTGTGTGGCTCTATGAATGAAACTGTGATCAATAAACATTATCCTTTCAGTGTCTGGCGTACAGGCATATTTTTGCATTGTGATAACCCAAAATATTATGGGATGCGATGACAGGCAGGGGACTACATGAGGAGATCTAAAGTCCAGGTTCATCCAGCTAATGGGATGAGTTGCCCTGCAAGTGTTCAGTAACGCTCAACATCAGTTTCTATTCTAGCTCTTAATCATTGAATTTTAACCCATATTCAAATTGTGTTTATTGTTGTTGTTGTCTTAAATGTCTCTCAACAAAACCGCCCACGGCACACGTTGAAAAAATAACCACACTTCATGAAGATGACAGCAAAGTGGCCACTTGTTCCACATCATGACTCATTCTGAGATTTCATTTATCACAGGGTTGATTTCAAATGACATTCAAAAACATAAAGGAGTAGCAATCACATACACTGTAAGTCACATTCATTTAATGAAATAAATTAATTATGGCAGGTCAAATCAGCTTTATCGCAACAAAATAAACATTCTCAGTCATAAAAATTACAAAAGGAACTGATTATAGGTTTCCTGTTTTATGGTTATTGTTATTATCAAGCCTCATTTTCATTTATTTCTGTATTTATTCTCTACATATACTTATCATCAAAAGCAATGTTCAAAGAACCATTAAAGATCCTTGTTTGAGACTTGGCTACTGTTTCCTTACAAGTCCTGTATAACTGTTCGTGAAGGTTGTTGAGCTTTGTCAAGCAGCACTTGTAGCTGTTTCTGTGATCGATTCTGTCACGTGCTTACGGATGAAAGAGCTTTAACAGTCAATGCATGGCCGTGTCGTGTGATGGAACAACAGGAGCGTTACACAAACAGCCACACGCGGCTTTGTGTTGTTACCAGAGAAAGACAACAAACTACACATAACACTGACATCTGGCTGATGATTATTTAATATTCTCTGTATTCATACATAAACTGGTGGCACATAGGCAAAGTAACTTGAAACTCTAATAGTATTAATACCGTAAATACAAAATTACTGAAAATTAACTAATGAAAATCAGATGTTAGATTTTAAACATATTAAAACATTAAACAAATAGATGATTGGTATGAATATAGCCCTGTGATGGACTGGTGACCTGTCCAGAGTGAACACTGCCTCACACGCCTCATTGTCAGCTGAGATGAGTGAGTGAGTGAATAGTTTAAACATAAGTGGTGACAGATAAAACCATTAGGTATTTGTAAAGTAAAAGTAATGGTTAAAAATTTTGTTAATTTAGTTTAAAGCATTGTTTCTGATGAAAAGTGTTAAGTTTGTAGGTTAAATTGGTTAAAATGTGAAACAATAAATATGTTTTGTTTCCTTATAGAAACTGTTAATTTAAGAGGTTAAGTCTCTAATGTGATGCAGGCTCTTATTTTGTTAACCTGGAAGATGTTTGAGGTGTCAGAGAGAAAATGAGACAGAAGAGAGGAGAGCATTCACAGAGCAGCGTAGAAAAAGTATGTGAACCCTTGGCTGGTGAATTTCCAAGAGCTAATTGGAGCCAGGAGTCAACCAACATGTCCAGTAAATGTGATGAGGTTGGATGTGTTGGTGTTCTTGTTTGAGTTTACTGTTCTCTAGAAGCATTGATGTCTGATGAAGCCTCACACAAAGACTCTGAGAAGACCTACGATCAAGACGTTGACTTGAAGCTGGAAAGGTCACAACAGCATCTGTAAAAGCCTTGATGTTCACGTGTCCACGCTGAGACAGACTGACTACAAATGGAGGAAGCTCAGCTCTGTAGCTACTCTCCCTGGACCTGGTTGGATATAGGAGGAACCACGGAGGAAGACACTGCTATTCAAAAAAAGACTGCAACACGTTTTAACATTGCTGCACTGAAACAGTTTAGTAAAGAGGACAGGTCCAAAATTCCTCCAGACCGTCTGATCTACAGCTACAGGAAACGTTTGGTTGAGGTTATTGCTGCCAAAGGAGGGTCGACCAGTTATTAAGACCAAAGGTTCACATACTTTATCCACCTGCTCTGAGAATGTTTACATGTTATGTTCAATAAAAACATGAAAACATAATGTTTGGGCAGTATTAGTTAAATCAGACAGTTTTTTTTATTGTTGTTACTTAGATGAAGATCAGAATATTTATGACCAATTTATGCTGAAATCCATGTGATCTCAGAGGACTCAGACTTTTCCTTGCAACTGTAAATCTGGTCTAGTTTTAAGGATTAGTGAGTAGAGAACTGGTTTAACTGGTATTACACTGCCTAACACGAGGTTCCCAATCTAAAACAACAACAATAACAAAAATCAATCAAAAAGCAATTTTCCATGATAATAATGTCTATTCCCATGATGATTACTTACCCTGTTTCCAGGAACTCCCAATTTAGGGAAGGACATATTGTAAAATATCAGTCTAAATTAGCAACATCGAGTGGAATGAGCAACACTGTGCACAAATGTCTCTGGAGACTCATTCATCCAGGTGAAGTTGTCTGAAAGTTGAGTCATGGCAATTGGACTTCTTCTAGATTCTAGAAGAACTAGAGAGGCTTCTAACTAGAAGAAGTCCAGTTGCCATGACTCAACTTTCAGACACTGTACACAAATGTAACTGATTGACACTCAGCTCATTACAACTCTAGGTTTATGAACCTAGTGGTGGTGGGTTAATGTGCTTCACTTCATCCCAGACAGGATAGTTTCAATGTGTGTCATGATTTACAAGCAGCAAGTGATAATGCAACAGTCACGCACAGCACATGTCCGTACGAACTGATGATCATCACACTGTGGCATTAAACACTCCAGAGCTACTAGCCTCTGCTCAGACAGTCTGTTTCTCACTCTGATGTGATCACAGCTGGCTGATGATTCGCGGTTTGCTTTGTAGAAAACCGGTGAAATTCAGCTTTATTTGGGGATGAGAGACATTCGCTGCTGCTGTTCACTCTTCTCTCAGCATCAACGATCTGTTTGAGGCAGCAGTCTCGTAGCACAAATGGCTCAAGTGTATCTCTAAGAAAGAATGAGAAAGACAACACCAGCCACTTTGACACTGGCTTAGATCTTTGAGCTTGAACGGCTGAGATAAAGTGAGATGGTGAATTCACTCTGTAAACGTATGTGGGGTTCTCCACAGCTGTCAGGCTGCTAGGGTTGCATTAGGGGGCTTTTATGGCCACCTCTGATTACTGCCTTCTATTTCACAGGGGCAACTGTGTTTAGCAGTCCTTGAGTAATTAATACTGTGACTCCTCCACCTAGACCTGTGCTCAAGGTGTCTAACAACCTCCACATCACTAGAGAGCGGAGCTGCTCCATCCACAGTGGGACGGGCGTCGTGTCGTCTAATCAGCTCAGGTTTCCCCAAATCTGTTCTAATTATCTTAGCTGCTGTTTTATTTCTCACCACCTGACAGTGGTACATCTAATTGTAACCTCTTTTGATCAGCTTATTAACGACATCACCAAGCCGCCTTTTTATCTTATGTGTCATCTGTCTGCAGCAGATGTTGAGACGCTCTCGGGTTTTATTATTTTACCACAGCTCTTGCCCTGTTTTTTCAGGTCTGCCATATGCTGGAGTCTTAGGGCAAATGTTGCAGCTAGATTTCCAACTAGTAAACCTATGAACCTTCGTGCATTTTGAGCAGAAGCAAAGAGAAAGAAATACTTGTACTTGTGATACTTGTGCCGTGTTGTCGCTTTCAATTTCAAACCTGCGAGTATTACTGGCTGACTTCGCCTCAAACACTGTTTAATATAAAGATATTATCACACACATCACTGCTGGATTATTACATGTAATTATCTTTGCCTTTAGCATCATTCAGAGAATCATGTTAGGCATCTGAACCACAGAGAAAATGATCCTGGTCCCGAGGAAAGTGTCATTATGCCGTAGCCCTTATTACCCACTATTATTATGTTGTTTCTGATGATGATGGCCTATCAACCATCAGCAGCACCAGCGGGCATCAATCTCTCTCACAGCACAGTAAATACACATGCATGGTTTTTTCTACATGCGCTTTACCTCCTTCTCGCTCTCTGATAAGGCAACAGAGAGGCTAAGCTTCACAACTGCTTTTGACAGATGTAAAGAGGATCAGCAGAGGTTGCAGTAATCAAATGGAAGACGAATGAACAGAGTTGGTGGCTGGGTGAGCGACATAAGCTGTGGGACATCTCACCGGCTACAGGATGGGAAATAATGTCCACTTGTGTTTCTGTGAGGAGTGGATAGAGAGGTAAGGAAGAAAAGAATGAAAGAACCATAAAGAGGACAAGATCAGAGCAGGTGAATCGAACGGATGAGGCCAGTTAAGAGAAGGAGGAGAAATGTTACAAACTGGAAAAACGTGGAATGTGCAGATTGATTACGCAACAAAAAATGAAAAAAGGAGAGAGCAGGAGTTTGAAGTAGGGCTTGAAGCAGTTGGAGGCTTGACTGGCAGCTGAGTTCCAATATGTCTTTATCCCAGAGGCAGCGTCAGTCGTGACCTGCTCTGGCAACACATTCATGACTAATACCGACTTCCTGCTGTCTCTAAGCAGTATGTGGTTTCCATAATTCAAATCATTCAGTATAATAAGCCTCTCAGGGCGTAGAACTTCAAGTTGCTTCACGTAAAAAACTAAAAGGAGGAGCAGGTGGAGGGCAGTATTAGCAGACGACCACAACGTAGTGCTTCTAAATATGCTGAATATGAATTCAGTGTTTTCACTGGGATTCAGCTTGTCTCTTCTTTAGTGGGACGGCACAAACACCCAGAGGGCAACGTGTCTCACAGGTTACAAACCAGGCTCATACACAACAGAAACCCCAAATCCCAGCTCCAGCAAACCAGGCGTGCTGACGTATACTAAGTGACATTATTCTTGTTGGTTTGTTCTGCGTCCTGCCTCAGTAGTGACTTTGTTTTATTCAATAAGTTAGTATTGAACAAACAAACAAGAACCAACAAGATGAAATCATCAGGTTACAGTGACATACGAGTAAGACAGACTTATGGTCAAAGAAACGCACAAGGTGGTCTAGGGAGTAACATTAAGTCAGGAAGCGTGAGGGGTCAAGGTGAGGGACACGTGACAAAACAGAGTCACGTGCCGCGGTTAGCAGGACTCTACGAAGGAAGTGATTTAGATTTCAACAGTGGGTTTATTTACAGGTGCAGGAACATCAGCACATGACTGGACTAAAGGCTCTTTACACGAGCACAAACACGACTGGATTAAATGACTTGATCAAACAAAAGACTCACGTGACGCAAAAACCACGGGCAGTGACAGACTCACACACATGAGCCACAAGGGCAGGCTTAAATACAAACTGAACAGGAAATCAAACACAGGTGAAACTACTAATTACAAGGGGAGGAGCACAGAGGGAGAACGTGACATCACAAGACAAACAGAAAACCTGGAGCCCTCAGTGTTCTGATCACACACTAGGTCTTGAAGAGGAAGCCAAAGCTGAATGTACAGTAGCTACAACCATCATGCTGACATCCACCGCTCTCATTTCTTTCTAACTGTGCCTGAAGCCGGGACTTGGCCGTAAACATAATATACCAACCTGGATGCTTCTACTGGATGCTGGCAAACACATTTCCTGAAAGCACAACAAAGCAATAACAGATAAAACCCTGCTTCACCGACGACCGGCTGGAAAATAGCTATAAAAAGTGTCACAAAGAAAATAGGCAGGCTGTCAAAATAAGGAGGGTCACTTGGCAAAACACGTTCCATTTTTGACAAAGTAAATCTATTATGTTGCTGGTTATGTTTGTCTGACGGTGTGATTAATGCTGATGGCTGTAATTTGCCAAGCCCCATTGAAAACCTGCCAGCGCTTTCACTTGATTGTTCTCTTTGATTTGACTTGAACAGACACGAGCATCATGTAGGTCAGTAGGAACCTGTCTGTAGGCGCAAATGAGGCATTTAAATCAGCGTAACGAAAACGACTCCGTCTCATGATCAGCGGCGCCCAATTCAGTTTTCTGAAGGGACATTGTCCTGTCAAACAAACACGTCTGTTTTCTAGTCGGCACCAGTTTGTGGAATTTTCCAAGCCCCAACCGAACATGTTTGCATTTGTGTGAAAGCAAACGGTTGTTTTCATGCTGACTAGGTGGTGCAGGCTTTTAAACGTACTCAGATTTCATTGCAGTCACCAGGAGGAATGTGTTATTATGCAAATGTGTAACACATCCCCGAAAACACCTTGTGGACGTGTGAAGTGCCGTGACTGTCCACCTCTGTGGTCAGGGAGTAGGACCATTGAGTTGAGCTTCCTTCTGTCCGTATGTCACAGTGTTTTTATGTCTAGACGGCATTTCGTTGGCTCTGTACCTGTAAAGTGCACAAATCTGAAAGTTTATCCAAAGCAGGTCAAAAACTTCCTGGAAAATGGCCTTGAGAACCAACCATCTGGTTATTATTTATAATAAAGATACAAATCTGAACATTTCAGTTTGCACATATTCCCACTGCTGCTGCATTAAGATAAACCAACTCTCCTGGTTCTCCTGGACACCTCCCCCACTTTTAATGCATCTTAGCCCCACACTTACAAACCAAGCTGGCTGGCAGGGTAACGGGGTCCTGCCTTGCTGCCCCTGGCTCCTCCTCGGATGGGGGCGGGGGAGGTGGCTTTAGAGGTGCCGCGGGTCCTACCCGGGGCCCCGCGGGTACTGGGTCGGAGACCAACCCACCTCATGAATGGGACTTCGCGTATGGTGTGGGTGTGAGTGTGTATAGTATCACGTATGGATGGGTAGGTTCTGGGGGGAATGTATGTGGCAGTATGTGTATGGGTGTATGCATGTTAGTGTTGTGGCTGATGTTTGTGTGGCCCGATCCTGGTGCAGGCTACGGGATCTTGCTGCCTGGGCGGCCTCCTCTGCTGATTCCCACTAATGCCTACCTAGTGCTGCAAGCCCACCATGACGCTGGGG
Organism: Macropodus opercularis; assembly: GCA_030770545.1. Classification (NCBI taxonomy): domain Eukaryota; kingdom Metazoa; phylum Chordata; class Actinopteri; order Anabantiformes; family Osphronemidae; genus Macropodus; species Macropodus opercularis. The sequence goes on along the minus strand of CM061105.1, from coordinate 1,344,126 downwards.
GTGGTGTCTGGCCGTGGGGGGGGGCTCTGCTCTGTCCCTGCGGGGGATGCAAACTGGGGGTGGGTTCCCCTCGGGATGCTGGGGGCCCTCGCCTATGGGTTCCTTGCAGACTGTGGGTTCCCGGGTTCTGCTCTCTGGGGCTGACCCCCCCGGTGGAGGGGGGGTCTGCTTCTGTTCTTCCCGGGGCGGGCTGGCGCTGGCTCATCGGTGGCCGGACCTGGCTCCTGGTGCTGTCCCTGTGGCTGCTGCAGCCCTGTCTGGGGGGCGTGGGTGGACGCCCCGGTTCAAGGCATCAGCCCTTCCGGGCCTGAGAGGTATGTGGCGCACTGGTTACTGGGCCCTTTCTTGCTGCTTGTTGGAGCATTGGGACGGTAGGGACACATTCATCACCTTCCCCCATCACCCTGGTTTCTGCTAGTGGCACTGTGCACCTATGCTTGTATCACCACAAGCGGTGAATGATGTTGTTTCACTGTTTCGGGGTAATGGAACAAACTATATGAGCAACAATGTGCATACGTGTTATGTTATGATATACCTTCCTCTTATGTATTTATTTACTTATTTTAATAGTTTTTTGTTTTTATTTTTCCACAAATGAAGTTATCATGGTGTTGGTAATGCTGCACTTGTACTTATAGTCGTTGTGTGGTTACTGTTGTTATTGCTGCTGTGGTTACTGTAGATGTCGCTGCTTGTCATTATCATCATACCTACCAGGACTGTTACTAATCAATTTCATCACTATAACTTATTTACGTAATGTCAGCTATACCCTGTTGGTTGTACTATGTATTTTGTTGTCTGTGCTTCCTCTTCCCCCCCCCCCTTTCTTCCTGTCCAATCCAGAGACTCTCATTTCGTCTTGATAGACCAATTAAAACAAAGATCTTCAAAGAGGGGTTCATAGTTTATGTATCCCTTTTGAAAAAGCAAAACTGCCCACCACAATACAGCATCCAGCACATACATGATGGATGATAAACTGCTGGACAGGACAAAAAAAAAAAAAGATAAACCAACTCTGACAGACATCTCTCCTGACTCACTTAAAGGAGAGGATTTCTCTGAATACTTATTCAGGTTATTTACTTATTATTACTCTGAGGCTTGAATAAATACACATAATGCAATATGCACAATATCTTAGCTGTCGTACGACTATGGATGTTGCTGTTCCTAGACTGAGCGTCAGCAACCTCCCAGCTCAGAGGTCAGCGTTCCCATTCTTGACTTGACCTTTATGCTCTGCTTGTGTCAGGCAGTAATAAGATTTTAATGTATGGTTTTACGCTGTTGTATTTAAATATTTGGACTTAATGCCATTGACTGGACAGTAATCTCAGCTTCACTACTGATTCCAGATCAGCTGCGGTTAATGAATTATTGCAACTAATAAAAGCCCTGTAATATTATTGACTTTTCCCCTTTTAACCCGGTTGCTCCCACCTGATCTTATGAAACTTATATAATGTTGTTCTTCACTTCTACTGGCGTAGATGGACTCAGGTTGACCACTTAAAATCCAGTTTCTATCACGAAGTCACCATAACTGCTGCACCTGTTAATTCGCCCTAAAAGGAAGTTTTGGTGGTTAATAAAGGAGCAGAGTCAAAGCACTGGCAGGGGAAGGTGACCAGCAGGTTGGTGAGGGGGCATGTTCGAGTCCTAAGGGTTCGGACTACTGTGCCCTGGTGAAGCACTGCCCGAGACCTGAAACGAGGTTGGACATACAGCAGACTGAGTCGGGCCGGAGTCAAGGCAGCCAAGTAAAAATAAAGTGCATCAAAAAAGGCAAAAGACCTAAAAATTCACTTCCCCTGTGAATTAGTGGAGCCGTGAGCATGTTTCCCTCCTGTGAGCTGGTCCCATCTGGGGTGATGGGAGACAAGGACCCTGAAGTCTTACTCACGTCCAGTCACTGTTTGGTTTTGGTCGCAGTCGCTGCAGAAACGTTTTACTTCTATTACTTTATTAAAGACACAGCTGCAGACGTCCATAGAACTGACACTCATAAAAATAAAATACATATACATATATATGTTGGCTTTTCTCAGCTGCTGACAGGCGTTTGTCAGGCGCTTACCATGACTCCCCTCCTAAGGAGGCTCTGTGTTACCAGGGAGTCACGTCTAGCAGAGAGCACTCATTGGTGGGTTCCATGTGTTTTCCACCAACGCGACCAGTGGGAACACAGGCCCTACCTCTGGGTCCTAAAGCATGAAATCCCTTCTCTGCTCCTTGTTGTTTCCAGGGTGTAGCAACAGCATCCAGCTTTTGGTAAACTCACCAGTTGTTGGTTTTTTATTTGGAACTTCTGCCAGCTCATAATACATTAGTTGAATCGACACATTGGGCGTCTGACAGGAGCGTTGTTTACCAATGCCTCAATATGGACATATGCCAGTTTGTTTCCCATATACTCATGTGTTTTTATCGTTTTACTTCACAAATTACAGTTGAATGTCTCATGCAGAGGAAGGAAGTGAATATGAATCCTCGCTTCGAAGAAAGTTTTTCAGCATCACGTGAAGATGACGTGGATGTGAGGAATTGCATTCACTGGAAATACTGGGGTAAAACTATATCTCGCCATAAAAAATAATTACAAATGGAAATACAGGTTATGTACGTAATCAGCATGAAACGTTTTTTTAGACTCACTAAATCTTAGTGATTTAGTGAGTAAGTTTTATTATTAAAACTTATCAAGACAATTCTTTTAGAAGTAACCAGGATGACGTCTGCACTTGCTACACATGAAAGCAATTGTATGGTTCAGATCGTCCAGGATGTGCCAAGACATCCATCAACCCCAACTTAAAGCTGATCAAAATTTAAATATTTATTTATTAAATATTAATTAAATGGCCGCGGGAATCTCTCTCATTTTGTCCATATACAGAGGTGCTCTGTTTTTTTTCTGGATAGAATGTGCTATATGAGATTTTACCTGTCTGAGTTATATAATATGTTACTAAGTAATAACTCACAGTATCAAAATATTGAACTTCATCAACGGTTGCCAGGAAAGTATTTCACTGATGATGAAACATCCGTGAAATATGAAGCTCTGTCCAGAATTACCTTATTATTACCAATAAGATTGTTGTCAGATTGCAAAAATGTCTAAGAAAAATGCATAAAAGTGTATTTGAACACGTAAAGGAAAGTTAAAGTTCTGAAAACAGAACATTTGCGGCTTCTTCATGTCGTGTTGTACACGTTCTGGAAGAACTTCATGCTGATTGTTCTCCTCGTTCTTTTCCACGTCTGCACTTAATTAAGGAAATCCTGCTGCCACTCCAATACTTATCACATACAATTTCTTATTAAAGGAAATGGAACTTTGTCAGTTTTAGCCAGTTGCTGTGAATTATATGAACAGGCTCCAAATGTTAAAAGGAACAGATGCATCCCTGCATTCAGCAATTTTATTAAAAATACACAAACAAGCACTTAAAAGCACCACTTCACTTTGGAATTATATTTCCATTTTTTATTACACTTAGTGGTGCTTTTCAGGCCACCAAATTCCATTATGTTTCCATTAAAGCGTGTACTCAGTGTGAACATACTGGCCATGCTGTGACTTTTTTCACACATTAAAATCAGTCAGTATAGATAAACAGAATGTCCTCTTAAGAACTAGAGAATCAACGTGTTCGTTGTGGCTGGATTTCTCTCCCACTGGACCAAACAGATGTTACTTCAGCAGCTGTGGCGTCTTTTTTGGACGTAAGTTTCACTGTTTGAAAGGAGGCACAACCACAACCTGCAGCGTACTGATATCAAGTCTGTTCTTCGTATCATTATTACCGCATGTGTCCTAACTGTACTCGTTTTACTGAGTGCATGTGAGATCGTAGACGCATGTGTTCGTCACGTTTCCATTACTGAAGCAGCTCTTGAAAACGAAGGCTTTAAAAGTGGAGGTGTGAGGATGACAAAGCAGCAGGTGGGAGAAAAAGAATGATGACACAGAGGCTTTACAAATAAAGCAGAGACAATCTGATCTTGACTGAGCAGCAGCTGTGTCTGAGAGGCAGAAGAAAGAGGAGGCAGAGTTTGCTTGTGCGGATATTGAAGGGTCTCATTAAACTTCAAAGGAGACATTTCACAATACCTTAGCCCCAATTCAACACACACACACACACACACACACACACACACACATTGAGTATGTGCCACTGAATGAATGTTGCTTATCCCACCATTTTAACAGCATATAGATATTTCACCCGGGAATGGCCTGTTTGTGGTTCTGACAATAGTCAGAACAGTTTAATGTGGTAAGTAAATAAATAAACACTCCATCCGTCCTGGAAGCTTCACCTTGGTTTAGGTTTCCCACCTTCTGCAGGTTGTTAAGCTCAAATGATCTTTTAGCAACGGGACTGGACCTGCGTGTTCTGATGACTGGGTTTGTTGCTTGGTGGGCACAGTTTGTTTCCTTTATTGTCGTATTTATTTTGTGATTAGCCTTGGAACGATCGATTTGTTATTCAGACGACCGTTGCATTAGATTATTTCATCATAATTGTTACCAGAATATTAGCATAAGAACATCTCTGACAGCCTGGTGGAATTTCTTCTAAATAACAATGCAGACATCCTACAAAACAAAAAAACTGTGACTTTTCCAATCTGGTATAACAAAGGGATAACACATCTCAAACATTTGTTCTCTAGGGACAATTTTACCCCATTTGAAGAGTCTTCACCCTCTGCAGCGTCATTGCTGCCTCATCAGCTGATTGTCTCTGTACGTATTACTTTAGCCTTAGTGACCCACTTATTCATATCTAACGTTGGGTAAACCTGAAAGTTAATGCTTTCTCTCTGTTCCAGATCGCTGCCTGTAATGACATCCACTCGCTGTCACGCCGCCAGGGCATCGTTATATTTATTGGTCAATACTTGCATCTAAGCCTTGGTTCTGCCTGTTCCTTGCTTAGCTGGTCCTGGACTCTCTGGCAGGGTCAGCATTTCTGACAGAAGTGTATCACCAAAAATCTAATATGGAATATTATTAACTAAACCTGATGACACAGTGAGTCTCTCGATCTCTAAATGGGAAACTGATTTGGGTATCAGCACCCAAACGTTCTGGTCAAATATATGTTCAAATTTCATGGTGACACAAAGCTCCAGTTAATACAATAGAAACCTCTTCATAGATTATACAACCTTAGAAACGCTGTCTGACTGCTCAGTTCATCGACTGGAACTCCACTCTGATACATTCCACCTCATGGCTGATGCGTTTGGCCCAGGCGCTGTACTGCGTCTGGCACTGAGGTGTGGGAGGGGAACCTGGGGCTGGTTATGGGATGGCCACGTGGGTCAGTAAAGCGTAATCTGTCATAATATTAGTAATAATATCATTTTAACTTTAAGTACATTTTAATAGCAACAGTGGAAAAACTACCTCTATAGAGGAAGAAACCTGCAGCAGACCCAGGATCAGTGTGGAGAACATCTGCCTTGACCGGTTGGGTTGAAGGTATAGAGAAGAGAGAAAACAACACAACAACAACAACAACAAAACAAGCAGCAACAGACTCAGGCAGGATGGTTGGACCAGCAGCTGAACACTGAGACACACAACTCTGAGTCTGACGATACCTGGAGATGAGAATAGTGAGAGACAGAAAGAGAGAAGCACTAGGAGAGAGACAGCCCAGTTTTACGCAACTATTACACAAAACCTTCTTAAATAGCTTATTAATTGTTTTCTTTACCAACAATTCGCTGCTCTCTAATTTCTATATCTATAGCTCTGGTAAATATTGCTTTTATTAAAGTTGCATGAAGTCGAGTCAGATCTGAAGTGTTCTCCTGTTGCAGCTGTCTCAGTTCTGTCCTGTTAGTCTGCCTCTCTCTCCTGGACCCAGTGTTGAGGCCTCGCTATGCTTCGTATCGTAGTTAGTTGCGCTCTTTGATTTGAGTTCATTTCAGATGAATCTAGAACGGTAATAGAAGTGAACCAGAAGTTTACTGTAGTACACCTGTGGCAATGCACCAAACCATAAGGCTAAGGAACCTTTACTATAAGACAAGACACAGATCAGAAAACAGATTTCAACAATACTGTGAGTGCTCAGAGAAGAAGCATCAGGACTCTTCCCAGCTGGCTGTCAAACAGAGTCAGGGAGATGGCAGCAGATCGAATGGTTGCTCTAACAGAGCTGCTCTGCAGAGATGGAAGATCTTGGCAGAAGGACAACAATCCTAGTGAAACTACGCTTTAAATTGTCAAATTCTATTCAGGGTCTCTGACGGCACGAGGAAACATTCTCTGGTCTGATAATCCAAAATGAAACTGTTTTGGCTGAACTGAAGGTATTACCATTGAGTCCCAGCAACAAGGCTGCTCAGAGCTGAGGAGAGAATGAAAACCTGCTCCACACTCCTACTGACCTAACGCAGTACAAGAGGAATCCAAACTAGAGGTTGAACAAAGTCTCTGACTGACAGCAACACACACAGGACTCAGACATTTAAGCCTACAGGCTCCTTTGTCAACTGTTTTCTAACAGTAAGTCTTGAGTCGATCACTGCTCAAACACCACGACTGAGCTGACTACACTACAACGAGCCTGTCGTCTTCACGGCCACAAAGTTTTGAAACTACTATTGTTGCAAATTGTGCTTTTTTATGCTTCTTCTGATACAAGAACTACTGATTCACATGTAATAGGTTTAATGTGCTTTACTGTGTGAGTTTTAAGATTGAAATCAATGTGTCTAAGTAATATCTACTTCCTACAATCTTGCTTAGATTTTTCCTTTATGTAACCACTTTGCTGCTGCAATTTGTGGACCTATTTTCTTTGTGGGGATAATCAGTTTCATCTTGGCCAGTGATGAAAGGACGGGCCCTGCTCTGTGAATCCAGGACTGCTACACGTGTTTTGTCTCATGGTTCCTCCAACTGTTCCGGCTGGTGTTGATGTAAGATATCATGTACATTTTTCTTCCTACTTGTAACCACATGATCTTTTCAAAGGATGGACTTCAAATACTTATATTTCAGTGTGACTGACGTTAGCATTGTTGCTTTGATGAGCAATGCAACGTAAGACCATCATTTCCAAATCATAGCACATTATCCCCTCTGTTTTCGCTTTGATCCAAACATTACCTAAGTATTTGGACTCACTACTACCAAAGTTATGTCATCATAGATAAGAGCAGCTATTTCATCAGCAGTGTCTTCTTCCACCACATAGGTTTATTGGAATCATAATGCTCTTCAGTATGAATGATCTTGTGGGCAGTAGAAGATGACGTCATCCCTCATGATGGAGATCAACAGACAGTCCAACACTGGCTGGATTCCTGTTTTATTTCTCCAGCACAGATTCTGTACTTGAACCTTCAAGCTCACGCTGATCCCGTTAACACTGACACCACTGCTTTAATGGATCATTGCCCAGCATTTCATTGATAGATGAAACTATGCTTCTTTTATAGCAAATTAAAATGTGTCAAATATTGGCGCTAGCAGTAGCGACATAGTCCTCACATCATTAACTGTCCATAAACTGCATTATCTTCCAAATCTAACAATGCGCTGGTGTTGTCTGTGAATTTACAGCTCACGCTTTTCCATTTAAACAGGGACTATATACAGCACTGGAGTATGAATACACTGAGGGCTGTCAAGTACATGTCATTCTGAACAGAAGGACTGGGTAATTGTAGGCCTGAGAATGAGAGCAGATTCATGCATATTAAGTCCAAAGAGGGTTTGTGTGTGTGTGTGTGTGTGTGTGTGTGTCACAGGAGAGAAACAAAAAATATACAACAAAATACAAATACTTATGCCTATTCACAAAATGAGCGAGATACCTCCCACTGTGACCTCAGTGATAAACATATGGTAGAATTATCACCCAAAAACTGACAGTTCCTTGCACAAGTGAATTTTACACGAGAAGCTTTTACATTAGATTAAACAGATCTTGTGGAATTATTATTATTAGGCCATAGTCCAGTACAGTGAGAATGGGTAAGTACATTAATTGTTGACTGACAAGAAACACATGACTCCCCTTCCTGGTATATATTCAGCAATAATGTAGAGTTTATTGTAGCATAGAGAGGGAATCACCAGAGACACAGCCTCTCATCAGGCAAATTCATATAAATGTGGCAGATTCCAACCTGCAACGCAGGAGAAACTGGCCTCAAATCATTTACTGTTACTTCTTTCTCAAGGCTTCAAAAAACACAGAATAATGACAGACCTGTGCCCGTCGCCACAACATATAAGTGGTTAACATTGTCTTTGTAATATGGGAGACGTCTGGTGGAGGAGTCAGTCTCCTCAGCAGGTGGAGGAGACTTTGGGCCTTCTTGCACTGGTTCTGTCCAGTCCAGTTTACGGTTCAGGTGAATTAAGTAAGTAGCCAACCCGTCTCTTTCTTGTCCAGACTATCCTCCAATGCAACGGCTAAAGAGTAGGAATGAGACACAACGGCCGTGTGAACTGTTCCAGAGAGGAGCCTGCAGACCAGCTCTTATGAAGTTAGTAGACAACGGGGAATTTCCAGCTCACACCAGCCTCTCTTGCTCACTTGCATGCTCCACCCTACGGACCAGTGGTGGAGAGACGCAGCTTCCCTCATCCTACACCACATTAATAAACAGTAGGTGTAATGTTCTGAGTTTTCCATTTCAGCTTGGGTTGGGTCTAATGCCAGCTCCACACCTGCTCAGCACGGTGAAGAACGGCCCAACATCGAATGAAAAAAAACGATTCAACAGGCAATGAAACGGTGAAACAAACGAGCGTTCAGTGACTAATCAGACACAATATATATGAGGTCAGATATGTAATAGAAATAATGATAAATGAGGTTGGGCAGTATTTGAATGTGAGGTTTTACGATGGGAGCTGATCAGAACTATTACACAATAACATGTTGGCAGCAGAATTAATCACTGCTTGACGGTAATTAACCACTGTCTTGTGAATACTGCACAGCTTGTCATGGATCATCCCTTAATTAATCTCAATAGTTTAGCCAGCCATACGAAGGAGACGTGGACTCGGTGGAGCTTTGCTGTGATAAAAATCCCCACACAAGCACGTTCACATTCACTTTGTGTTCTGTAAGTCACTCACAAATGCTGTGGTTGTAGCAGATCATAGTCTGTGGATGTTCAACAGAACAAAGCAAACTGTCAGATAGTTTTAAATGCGCGTTCATTCATTTAGAAAAGCAGAGGTTGGCGTTGATCGCGCTGTGTGACCTCACTTACGCACATGATGTGGCAGGTGAATGGGGAAGTGAAGTAACCTGGCAGAGGATCCGTATAAAGAGCTTTTAGCTGGCTGGGAGGGAGACGCTCTGTCAGTCGCCATCAGGACTGAAGGAAAAACTGCCTTTGTGCTGTTTAGAACAAGAATCATTACAAAAATTTCCACGGAGCACGTCCTCCAACAGAGACTCTCCACAGCCAAGTCCTAAACCAGCCAATGTCCCCAAATTCCAAGGGTTGCGAGTAGAACGGTAGAAATGAATGGACCACAATAGACGAAGATATTTATAGGTCATTACATTTTTATTGTTTGCTTCCATAACTGCTAATTCAAGTAAAGCTTCCTGGGTTTAATCGTATTTCTGTGCTGTGCTTGTAGCTTCTCCATGTTGAGGTAAAAGTACTCGACCATATATGAGGGACAGAGTGAGTATATGCATTTTCTGTACGGTTCAGTTCTTACTGTGATGAGTTAATGTGGAATATTTCATCAGCAGTGACACTGAATGCAGTTAGAACCCACAAAGTGACCCTGAAATGCATTATCTGATTGTGACACTGAGAGACACCATTTATGTGTGTTTACAGAAATACCATCCACCCCATTTTCTGTGTGTACTGTACATCCCTGCTCTTATTCCTGTTTCTGGATAGGTTTTGTTTAGACCACAGGACATGTACTGAAAACAAAGAGCCGTAAAAACTGTAAACTTCGAAGTTGTTGGGAACAAATGGTCACAAAACCTGGGGCAGCAAAACTCACAGTAAGGCCTGACTGGACCCGATGGACTGGAACAGTGATGGTGGAGCCGTTGGAGAAGAGAAACTGTCCTCACATCCATAGAACGTAGCAGCAGTTAGACTCGTTCAGCGTTTTAATGAGCCTTGTTTTATTGAAGCGGTTGACTAATGTCAACATTGAATGAGTTTTAATAAATGGTCCCTCTGTTGCTAATAATTGAAACTTTTAAAACTTCTAATTTGTATATTGGTCCCTGGAAACAGGGTGATGCCCTGTTATTCAGTTAATTATTATTGATAATTGCTTATATTTAACTAATGACCACATTCATACTCCTTAAGCTCACAATTGTAGCTGCCTCCTGTCAGGTGGTGTAATACCAATTACAGTATTAGAATCTGTGCTTTGTGTTCCCAGCACCTTTATCAGACTGTTTTTGCCACAGTCTTATCCTCTTTTCTCTGTAATGTGAGCTTTCATGTGCTGTGACTGGTATTACTCTAATCTGATTTTAGCTGTTAATTGACTGAGTATATATCAAGACTTTTCTATATAACAATCCTTAGTGTAACTCGAAGAGGCTGCCTAGTTGCCCTAAATTGTAATTAAACTGTCAGAGCCTCTTTCATTTTTAACCAAAAAAAGGAGACGTGTATTTATGCAAATTTTTAATATGCATGATCTGTAGCTTTGTATTTTGCCTCACTAAATATGCAACGTCTTTTCTTCTACCTCTCTCGCAACCATTAGTGCTACCTGCCAGTTGATGTGCTGGCTGTAATGAATTTCCCTGCCAGCGCCACTGGATTATGCATAAATGGTGGCTGCCTGAGTGGATTTGCGTATTTTGTCATTCTCACCACCCATCGATAAATGCTTGAGAGAAGGATTGTGGATCAGTGTGTAAAATGTTCATACGTGCTAACGTAGCCATTTAATAGTCAATACATATTGATGTAGCATCTAACTTTTTACAATCCATTAATAAGTGACTGTGTGTCTAACGCCAGGAGGCAAGACAAGCACAATATGCTTTTCCTGTGTCATCCCACCTCTCAGATGCTCCGTTACTACAAATCCCTTCCTGTAACCTGCCAGCCACGTTCACTATCCTGGAAATCTGACAAAATCTTATGAGGAGGTAACTGATGGTGCGTCAGTCACCTCTCCAATGTAAAAAGCCTTGAATGTGGTTCATAAGTCAAGTGTAGCTCTGTGCTTCGTGAGACAGAGGGTCACTCACGGCAGGACATCGACAGTAACGAGACTGAAGACTGGGTCTAGAAGGATGGAATCTGAGACAAGTGAGACCAAGATTACATTTCTCCTTGTAATGAAAACGGTCGAAGCAAGGCTTCCAGCACTCACCACAACTGATCTATGATTCCCCTAGCGGCTCAGCTCCGCGAGCACAAATGACAGAATTCAGGAGGTTTCGACTCCGTGAGCGAAAGTAACATGAGCGAAAAGCGTGAAAAACATGAGCGACAAAGTAGTGTCGGAGAACAGAGCTTAAATGGAGTGAGGTAGTGAACAAGGTTCAGGTGAAAATAATCTGTAATCAGGTGAAGCTGGTGAGAGTCCAGGAAGAGCAGATCCATGGATGGCCTTCAGAATAAGGATTCAACCCGGAAGTCAGGTTGCAGATCGTGACACACTATCAGAGAACCAACAGTTTAACACAGTCTAGGTAAAAAATCAAGACAAGTTACTAGACATCCAAAATGCTGCAGCCAGAGTCTGACTGGACTCAGGAAGAAACATCACATTTCTTCTACATTATCTTCTCTGCCCTGTCAAATCTAGGATAGGATTCAAAATCCTCCATCTTGTCTTAAACACCTCATGGCTCCTTCTGCTCCAACAGAACCTTGCTTCTCAGAGCTGGTCTACTGGTGGTTCCTAGAGTTTCTACCTGTAGAACGGGAGGCAGAGCCTTTAGCTCCAAGCTCCTCTATGTGGAACCAGCTTCCAGTTCAGGTTCTAGCAGCAGACGGTCTCTGGATCCTCCAGGTTTGATTCGCAGTGCGGCATCTGACGAGACGGTTCCTTGCGGTGGCTGGGGAGTGGAGAGAGGAGAAACAGACAGCCGAATCCAAGGCAACGACAGATAATCCACAAAAACGGTAACAAAAAGCAAGCCGAAATGGCTGGTAGTTTAGGGTAGCTGCGCTATGAGCTACGGTGCACCACAGGCGCTCGTAGCGGCTCTAGTGAGCAGTGTTCAGGGAAAACAGTCCTTCTTCAGGTAGGAGTGGCGCGAGCCACCAGAACACAGGGCATACAGAGTTCAGGAACAGGAATTGATGACCAAGCCGGAGATATCCACAATCCAGTGAGACTGCCGATCGTGACATTGTCTCTGTTCTCTCCTTGTTGTGTTTCTCTCTTTCTGTCTCTATTCTCATCTCCAGGTATCGTCAGACTCAGAGTCGTGTGTCTCCAGTGTTAAGATGCTGGTCCAACCATCCTGCCTGAGTCTGTTGCTGCTTGTTGTTGTTGTGTTGTTGTCTCTTTTTAATTCTCCACAATTAATAAATAAAGTTAATTTTAATCTAATTGTATCTCAAACAGTACAAACTTCACCCCACACTCTTTTAGCCCAAACACAAATGGTAAGTCAAAATGAGCTGCCCACAGACATAAACACAATCATAAGTAAGGAAGAAACCTTCATTACATTTACTCCCCCCTCTCCTAAGTACACAGTACTTTGGTTTTCCGCCATCTGTGACAAACAGTCGGCCACAGTATTGACTTTTCCCGACATGTAACTAACAGTAAAGTTGTAAGGCTGCAGAGCAAGGTACCATCCTCCTTGTATTCTTGTATTAGCGTCCCTCATCCGATGTAGCCACTGGAGAGCACGGTGATCCGTGTCCAGGAAGAAGTGTCGTCCAAGCAGGTAGTATCTGAGCGCTTCAATGGCCCACTTCATCGTCAAACACTCCTTTTCCACCGTAGAATACCTCGTCTTTCTGTCCAAAAGTTCCCGACCACACCATTCTCCATCCACCTCCTGTAACAATACAGCCCCCAGGAACCACCCCAGATGCATCTGTTTGCAGAATAAACTGTGTCTCAAAATCTGGGCTGGGCAACACTGACTGAGCGCAGATAGAGTCCTTCATCTCCCTAAAAGCCTCGTCACATTCCTCTGTCCATATTATTTTGTTGGGTGCTGAGCCTCTAGTGAGGTTGTTCAACACCACTGAACGATCAGAAAAGTGTGGAATAAACTTCCTATACCACCCCACCAAACCCAAAAAACTCTTTACCTTCTTCTTCGTGGTGGGGACTGGGAAGGAATGGATCGCCTCTACTTTCCCTACCTGAGGCTTGATCCTGCCAAAACCAATCACATAGCCCAGGTACTCCACCTCCCTCTGGGCCACAGCACACTTAAGGGGGTTGATGGTTAGTCAGATGAGACATATGCTCCTCCCAGGACTGACTAAATAAGACCACATCATCCAGATGCAAATGCCACCTCTGTGACATTTCTCAGTACATGGTCCATCAGTCTCTGGCTCCACTCACTGATGGATACCTCAATTATGCTCAGCTCCAACATCACCTTTATCTTTCGGCACTGGTACCAACCTCTCTGGTATCCTGTAACTCTTCTGCCTCACTGAGGCATCTTTCTTGAGGCAGATCCTATGCTGTATCAGATGAGTAAAACCTGGAGTCTCCTTGAACAGTTCTGGATCCAAGAGCGGTACCACCTCCTTCAGCTGGGACACTGGTAAATGAGAAAGGTCAACTCATTTGACTCTTTCTGGCATAAAAGGTTCATAGGTGACTTCCTCTGGTTGTTTCACGCTGTTTTCATGGGCTCCTGGGCCAGTGCTGCCATTTCCTCCAACATCTGTCTCATCTTCACCACATACGCCACCACACTGTCTGCTGTAGATGCAGGATTTTCCCAATAGTCTTTCAGGAGGTCCAATGGCCCCCTCACCTGACGTCCATACAGCAGTTCAAATGGTGAAAAACCTGTTGATGCCTGCGGTACCTCTCGATAAGCAGAAAGCAAGTAGGGCAAACATTCATTCCAGTCTACTCCTGTTTCTGAAACAAACTTGTCTCGTTGTACCTTTCAACAAACCCATCCGTTTAAGGGTGATAGGGGGTGGTCTTAAATCCCTTCACCCCTAACAGTTGATAAACCTGTTGCAATAGCTTTGACATTAAGTTGGTTCCACAATCTGTCAGAATCTCTCTAGGTGTTCCTACCCTGGAAAACTGCAGAAGACAATTAGCAATGTTTCTGGCTTTTACTGACCTCCGGGGGAAGGCTTCTGGATAACAAGTTGCATAATCACAGATCCCGAGGAACTTCTCTCTAAGGGTCCTACTACATCCATGCCTAATCTCTCAAAAGGTGTTTCAATAAAGGCTGATGCTGGACACGCACCACATTCCTCCCTGAGGTAAGCTGACATTTTTCACAGGTGACAGAGACCTGACTATACATTCCTGGCCACACAAACCAGCTGGCAATCCCACGTAGCGTTTTTGAGAGGCCATGTGTCCTGCCCAGGGAATGGAATGTCCTTCAACTAGTGTCTAAACTGCTGTGGTAATGCTAAAGCCACCACATTTTCTTTCTGCTGGTAAAGAATACCCCCTTTAATTAAATATGTAGCCTCCTCCAAACACCCAGAGATGCCATACTTAACCCCAGGCCTCTGTCACTTTCTCCAACCAAGTCTTTATAAAGTTGGATCCTCCTTTTGGAGTACCCCAACATCTGGTGGCAGATTTAACTCTATTGGCTGACATATGTTAGGGGGGTGCTCAATTTTTCTCCTAACTGTACCTTTTTTTTCTGCTCTTCTTTGAGCTTTTAGACTTTTAGACTGAAGGTTTAGTTGGACCCGTTTCCCCATCTTCGTCAAAGAATGGCTGTTCCCTAAGAACCTCTCTTGCACTCTGGGCTCTAGTCGTCACCATATTACAAGATTTTATAGTTGTGCTTGGGACAGTTTCAGGAAGAAACCTTCATTACACACCCCAACTGGTCGAGGTCAACTCAAACAAGCTGACAAGGATGGAGACACAATACAAGCAGGACAGGAAATAACAAACAGTTGTCATAATAATAATAAACAGTAAAGGACAATTTTATATCATATATATTATATATATGTGCCAATTTTAGAAAGCACTGAAATTCATGAGGAGAAATCCTGACATTTGTGTTCACTTAAAGAAAGAACATAAATCAGACCCTGATACTTACACAGACTTTTGTGATGGAAGTTATTTTAACCCACTCTTTGTTTATGGCTAAGAAACATGCTCTATAAATCCAACTTTACTATGATGATTTTGAAACGAACAAACGTGGAATTCACAAAATTAGTTGCCTGTATTTCATTGTGAGAAACCTCCCCCCGAAATCTAATGCTGTTCTGATGAGCATTCATTTGTTTTCACTATTTAACACACAAGATCTAAATAAGTATGGTTTTGATGTTATACTGCAGCCGTTGATAAATTATATAAAAACCTGGAAAACCAAGGACTAAGTCTCATGTTGTGATGAACAGCTATATGGAACCATCTTACAGATCACTGCAGACAATCTAGGGATGCACACAATTCTTGGTTTTAATGAGTCATTTAGTGGCCTTTGTTTGATTGAAAAGAGTGATTTTTGAGGGTGTGGCTCAGTACAAAATTAAACTTCTTTTTCAGTACCTCACACAAAACTTTCTGCTTTCTCCTTCTAGTTATTGTCATGTCTTCTTCACCAGCATTTGAAAATATTTGATGGTTTGTTTCAAATAAATATTAGCAGACAGAGCAATTTCTTCTTCTTTCTGTCTTCTTCTAATTCTGTCACGACCGGTAGTTCAACTTCCGGTTCGTGCCTCTTGTTGTGGAGAGCCTGCCGGATGTGCAACACCTGGGCACCTGGACCTGGGCATATCCCAGACGCCCAGGTCCGCACCTCCACATTGAACTGGGTTACGGGATTTTACTTTTTTCCCTGACTTTTCCTGGACTTTTGGCCATGCAGGTCAGGCTCAGGAGGAGGGAGACTCCACAACCTACTCCCCCGCCTTGACCTCGGCCTGCTCCCTCGTCACCACCTCGGCCTGCTCCCTCACCACGTCCACAGCCTGTTCCCTCGTCTGTTTCACCCGCACCAGAACATCTTGCCGCACCTCCACATTCCCAAGCCACCCCTCCGGTCCTCTCTGTCGGCCATATGAGCTTGTGCGGGACGCTGGAGCTCGCCCCTTGTCTCTCCCCCTCTGAGGGCCACCGTATCTGGAAGGAGCTGAAGCTTCAGGCGGACCCTCTCCACACTCCTCCTGTTCCCACTATCCCTGGACCCAAGTCTCAGCCTCATAGTAGGGAGCGGAGAGAGGTGGTGAACCAGTGGAGAATATCTTGAAGCGACGCATGTTTTCCCAGGCCCCTACGGTGGCTCAAGATGGAGGACGCTCTCGCCATGCTCTCCACCGACAACCTAGGGGAGGCTCCTGTTCCCCCATGCCACGCAGACTCTGACCACGCCGTTCCACCACATGCAGACTTCTTTTTTACATAGCTGGGCCACATTTGACCTGAGATAGGATGCAGTTGAGACCCTCGGTATTGCTTGAAGATGATCATCATTAAGTCTGGATCTGTACTTATTGAACTTCAAAGTGGAGAAAAACTTTTCACACAAATATGTGCTCCCAAAAAGGCACATAGTCCGCTTGAACATTCAGGAAAGCTAGGGTTCAATTCTCTCAAAAAGTCCCCAAGCTTGTCTGCTTTTCCACTCACCTCCCTAAACACTCCAGGTAAATGAGCTCCATTTGAAGCACAGGAAGGAAGCATCTTGTACATCAAAGGAGAAGGGGTCGGCAAAATTTTGAAAAGTGGCTCTGTGCGTCTTGAAGTCTGCAAATCTGTGATCGAATTCCTTCTGTAGCTTCAAAATGACATCAACATACTTCTCACCACTAAATGGTGTGCCTGCATCCACAAGTGTCTTGCATGCTGGGAAACAGCAAAGAGAATAGCCAAGCCCATGAGTCATTTGGGATCACTTAGCACAGGAACAGCCACCCGACCCTTCTCCATGAAGTCTTTCTCTTCTGCTCTGAACTCAAAAAATCTCTTCAAGACGTAAGCCGCTGAAGTAGAGCACAACCTCATATTCTGACTCCATTTCCTCTAAAAACGCACAGAACCTCCAGTGCTTTAAGCCCCTTGTTCTGAATTGTCAAACTTCAAGCATTTGCTGCAAAGGGCCTGCTGATGGATAATGCAGTACAGAGCAATGGCCTCCGCCACCCTCCTCTTTCAGTTTTCTTTGAACAAGTGGCACTAGTCCATTTTTCCACCCTGTCATTGACACTTCTAGGCACGCTAGGCAGTGTCAGTGATGTAAGTGATGTAGTGATGAGTATGCATCAAAACATTTGGCCTTCTCACACAGTTCATAAATGTTACTTGACATGTCAGAAATGCGCCCTGCCATGGTGTTGGCACAAAAGGTGATCTTTCTTTTCTGGATAGACTATACTTGCAGCTTGTAATATGCATTTTTTGTGAATAGCTTACCTGCCTTAGCAATTGTTGGGTCTAGCCTGCCAACACTTAAACAATACAGAAACACTGACACAAGGAAGACAAACTCTCTGAGATATCTTAGCTCATTTACTTGTGAGCACAAGGGAAGCCGCTCTGAGACGCAACAAGCTAGCGTTCAGCCGACGACTACGACTCCCACTTGGGCACAGCTCTTTTTATTGAGAATAGCATGAAAGTCACTCCTTTACATTCCACATAGAAAGATGGGAAAGCAAGTCCATATACGGTGAGTAAGACACATAGGAAGCCGTTATGCCATAAATATAGTTTTGTGAAGTTTCCTCTTGGCGTAAGCGGTTAAACATTCTTCCCTAGTACAATAGGTCATGAAGAGTACATGCAAGCATAGCAATATATCACAGAGACACAGAGAGGACAATACACCGAGAGCACTATGCTCCATATCCTCTAACAGCAATCATCTCACTAACCACGTAGCTAGCTTCGACTGCTGCATTATTCTCTTTGCTTTCTTGAAGAAATGTTGTTGCCTCAGTAGACATGTTTTAAGATGGTTTGGTCTGTTTGGCTCTCTCATCTCCCTGGTATTTTGCCTTCTCCTCAGCATGTTTAGTTGAGTAATGACGTTTGATGTTGTATTCCTTTTGCACTGCAACCTTTCCTGTGGAGGTCCACTCCCCTCTGTGACATTGTCAATGGAACATCAGTGTTGGTCGTTAATGTGATCGCTCATTTGCAGATTCATCATAATAACAAGTCATCCGCATGGATAGTGGCGATTTCATCTGATGGAAAAACAAAATACAATTTGTCTTGTTACTGGTGTTTAATTTGTGTTTTAATGGATGTAGCACCCTTGGGTGGCTTTGGCAGTTAAGTTTCAAGAAGTACGTTTTTTGGTCGGTAGGCTGCATGTGGTTTCCAGCCTTAATCGTCAGCAGCCAAAGCCGAAGCAGCTAAAGCATGATTATCATTCGCTGAAAAAGAGATGAAGTTGAAAATCTCTCAACAGATTCAAGGCCTCTTCCACATTCGAAGTATGTTTGTCTAGATGTACGTTTAGTTTTGTTTCAGGTCATTTACGTGTAGTCCGTAATCTCCCGTGTTTGTGTTTTGTTCTTGTTTGTTGTTTTAGGATTAAAATATAAGTTC
Organism: Macropodus opercularis; assembly: GCA_030770545.1. NCBI lineage: Eukaryota > Metazoa > Chordata > Actinopteri > Anabantiformes > Osphronemidae > Macropodus > Macropodus opercularis. Next base: position 1,325,393 of record CM061105.1, on the reverse strand, counting down.
ACTGTTCACCCGAGTCTCTGGGTCGTGCGATTGGGTCCTCCCCTAGTTTGTTAGAGTGGGCATAGGCTCTAGGTTGAGCTTTTGTATTTCGAGTCTTGTCATTAGGGGGTAGGCTCTAGGTTGAGCTCCCCCCTTGAGTTAGCTTTGGCGTCACCCAGTGGTGACAGAAGGTAGTACCAGGGATTCAGGTGTTCCTACCCCTGGTACTCTAGTCAGTTTAGTTTAGTGCGCTCCGTAACACTTGCTAGGCAGCGCAGGAAAAACACCCTGGAATGGCGAATCCATCCTTGGAAGGCCTCCACTGGTCTGTCAACACAGACCAGCTCCATTGCCCTTAGGAGGTTCTCTCTAGTGTATGGTTGTCTGTCATAAACCTTCTATCTCCTTCTATAGGGTTCAGCAAAGGGGAGTAGGGTAGCAGACAGACATTTAAAAAGTGGTTACTGTTGGTGGTGAACCACTCTCTGATTTGGTTGTTCTGTGGAAGCCTACACTATCCCAAATTATCACATAAATGTGATGTGCGGGCCCAGGACGGTGTTGTTGGCGGTCCAGGACGATGTCTTTTAGCTCCTCTAGGAACGTGAGGAGACGTTGGGTGTTGTAAGACCCAAGGACAGCATGCCGGTGGACAAGCCCCTCCAAACCCATGGCCGCACAAAGAGTAATATTACCCCCCGTTGGCTAGGAACCTCAGTGGTGGCTTATTGGCCAATGACGTTACAGCCTCTTTGCCTTCGTTTCTGCAGGTTGAAGGCAGCCTCATCCAGGAAGAGGTACTCATGAGGTCTGGCCATCGCGTCCAACCGTAATTTCCTCTGTGAAAATGTGACAGTGCACAGGTGTTCAGAACAACAGTCAATCAGGTAGCACAGTATTGTCCAGAAGTAATGTAGGCCACTGAGCAACACAGTATGTCCACTAACTGTGCTGTGAACCTAGATGTATACTTACTTGCACATACTCGTAACGTAGGTCTTTGTGTCGCGCAGAGTTGCGCTCAAAGGGAACCCTATAGACCTGTTTCATCCGCATCTTTTGGCGCCGGAGAACTCGGTCTATTGTGGCCAAGCTGATATCATCAATGCTCTCAAGGTTGACATTATCGGCAATGACTTTGACTCTGATCTCCCGGAGTCTGATGAGGTTGTTCTCACGAACCATATCCACAATGAGGGCTGCTGTAAAAATGGCAACCCTCCCACCTCTATGTGGCATTCTTTCAACTCCAAAGAAAGAAATGTGTTGTCAATTGACATGTTTTACAATATAGTAACAACTGATTTGAAACCAATAGACTACTTTCACAGGCTTGTAAAATTGTATTGTGACAAAGAAAGCAATAGAGTACAATACCTGTTGTGTTGTCTGAATGCCCTGATAATGGTGACCACGGTGAACCTACTCAGGTTTGGACGGACTTTTAGTCCTGCTTCAGCCATTGTCATGCCATGGACAATGACATGGTCAATGTCTGTTGCTTGCATCTCGTCCGTAATGATGGTGCAAGGTTGTCTTGCTCTCCCTCCTGGACCTTCTCCTCTTCCTTGTTGGCCTCCTCCTCTCCCTCGTTGGCCTGCTCCTCTTTCTCCATGGCCAGCTCTTCTCCCTCCTCTGACTCAAATTCCTCTTCCCCTGACTCTGCCTTCATCCATTGTGTTTGTTTGGAATCTTCAGCAAGCTGTGCTCTCTAAACTCGCTTTTATACATGTGGTCACAGCATTAACAACAAGTGTCTTCAATTTCGAGTTGTTGTGTGTAATGAATGACGCCAGGTGTTTTCATTGTGTTCAAATATTGCTGACTGTGGCAAGCATTTTGCATCACATGAGCTTTTCAGAAGTTGAAGCTCTTATAGCTGCAAAGGGGGGAGCGGCGTCATGTTGAACCCTATGGATGAGGAATGGGATGTCACTGAGTTCATATGAACTCAGGGCAGGTGAGCCAATATAGTGTATGTATACGTATACACATATAACTTATTCAGCATCTTCCACATACTTTCAGCTTTTTTTTAAGCTACAGTAGTTTCAGCAATGTTTTAGAGCCTTCAGTAACTTTCAGCAATTCCTCAGGCATAAATTCAGCATTTCAGCATTCACAGTGCATTTTCTCATTAATAGAATCAAAAAGCACAAATTATTCTGCAGTGATGGAGGATGTGTGTTTATTTGCAAATGTTGTGTGATGACTAATGGCTAAATGAGGAGTGTGCTGTATAAAGATGAAGAGGACTGCACTTAAAGCCTCCAGCAGGACGCCCACAACTATACACATTCACAAGCATCAACACAAATCTGCATGACATGTAAACCAAGCATTAAACATAAACCAGCTACCCAGTCACCACATGTATAAAATACAGGGAATCTAATCTGGAAAACAATACAGCCTGCATATTGAACCTTGAATGGTATGAGAAAAACAATTTAACCCTCTATGGCATGAATTTTTATTTTAGAAGAAAAAAATTATTTGAGCCTAGTTTTTGGAGGCTTGGGGGTCCCTGATGATAAAACATCAATCATAAAATGTGACCACCCCCAGCCCCCCCACTGGATTTGGGTTTGTTGCTTCAAGGCAACAACATGATGTGAAGGCACTAAAGCGCCAAGCTTTTCTAATGTATATAATAGATAAAAGGAGAAGCAAAACTTTGTTTATGTTTATGTTGAGATATGTACATTTTTTTTCTTTCTTTTTGTATATAATGTATAACATATTTTTACTCTTTATTTTTTTCCAACTGTTTTTTTTCTCTGCTGCTGCTGGGTCACCAGAATTTCCCCACTGCGGGATTAATAAAGTCTTATCTATCTATCTATCTATCTATCTATCTAAAACAGCAATAAATATAGTCAAATAAGCTTTATTTCATCAACAACAACAACTTTAACAAGTTTTATTTCAACAAACATCATGCACAAATGATTATGGCATTTTTTGTAGTGTGCATATTTGTTTTTGCCGTTACAAAACACAGACCATTTTATTCTGTATGAAACCTATGGAAGCAGTTTTTTTTAGCACTTTGCTTTAGTCCCTTTGCATCCTGGTACCTTGCATCTACCTTTCTTGTCATCCATGATGATCCAATGAGCAGTGGTGTCCAGACGCACATCAGGGACTGGGATGAGTTTTAGTGGACCCTCTTCTCCTCTTTTCATATTTTCTAGCAATTGTGGAACTGGGATGTCCTCTCTTACGTTTAGCTTTCTGCAATGTAGGATTTGAAAGCATCACCTTCACATTTCTCTTCATCCACAGACTCATTTGTATCAGATATCTGATTAAAAAACAGTACAATACATACATTATGTTATTCTACTGACAGAACTCTGATCTTCTAACTGTCCCTCAAACCTTATTCTGGGATCCACTCACTCAAGTTCACTGTCCTCACTGTCAAAGGAATGAGCCTAAGTGCTTGATTGTGTTTCTTACACCTATAAAATGTTTGTGCAGGCATTTCCTGTGAGTAATAATACACATTCTGTAAAAAAAACCTATTATAGTACAAACTACACAAACTTGCACATCTCCATCCATGTGCATAATATTGTTGAAACAAAAGTGGCCTAACTGCATGATGTTGCCCTGAGGCAACGAATGAAAAAGTATGATTTTTATATATAAATAAAGGAAAAAAGTCTATTTACTCAATCAACTATGCTTCCTAACAAATTCATGTATATCACAGATATTTTTTATTTAAAGTTATTTGACTTTAAAGATGTTAAAAAGTGAAATGTATCTTACCTTCTGCTCGCTGTGTCTCCAAGCCTGCTATGGTGCCAGAAAGGAGTCGGGTCAAATCCACAACCTCCTTAGATTCATTGGTCACAGACTTATAACAAGTCTTTAAATGTGCTCATTTACTTTTTAAAATTTAAAGGGATGGTGCTAAAGACAAAATAGTGGTTTGTTGCCTGAGGGCAACGCTTTTTCATAGAGGGCTAAGATAATATCATATAATTCTGTCTATACTACAACCGGTAGCAGGTTCGTTCTCAGTTTAAACACTTGTTAAGTTATTGTCTAGTTCTACTGTGAATAAAATGTCTTTTTTTTTTCCTACATATCCCTTTAACTCAAAATCAGTTTGCAAACGTGTCTGTTTAATTTGACGACAAAATGACATTGTGAATATTTGATTAAAAGCTTTCAGCACCAGTAGTACTGGCTGTGGCTCAAGGAGATTTTCAGCGAATGGAAAACGTGGTGGTGGTGGAGGCACCAAGTCCTTGCATCCACTTCCACTTTCCATTGTTACAGTCATTTGTGAAGTAACGCAATATAAAACTGGCATTTGTCCGTGTTGGCACATCGGACAGGATGCACTAAACAATGTTTCTGCCAGATGAACAATGTGTTAATTAATCTTTTTTCTGAATAACAGAATGACATATAGCCACAAAAAGGACGCGTGAAGACAGCTGTGACTGTTTCTGAACTTTTAGTCCAAAAATTGCACATTTGGCGAGGACGGTATACTTGAATGTAGGAAGAATCACTTTCAAGAATCAGTTTAAAACCAAACTAGCACAAAATAACCAGCATTTCCGGGCAAAGAAATGAGCTAAGTAGGAGAAAAGAAAAACCACATAAGCGATGGATTCTATATCTTGTCTAAACTGAGGCCTTGGAGGCAGAGAAAACTAGGAGTTTGCGATCAGAGGCAGAGAGAATTAGGAGTAGGGAGGTTAAGTTGTATTACATTTAGCATTTGACATGTGTACAAGGCCACTGGAGCCCAGAGCTTTAGTGCACTGAACAGGGCTGAGGGGAGAGTCCAGTCCAAGACTTACAACAGTTGTTATCTTATGTCTGCATTATGTCAGACGTCCACTGAAGACCTGTCCTGTCTCCTGTATTAGCGTGTTCCTTCTCTCAGTCTCTCTCTGTGCCTGCAGGTATCTGTCCTGGACCTGAATGTTTCCAGTGTTGTTGGTCCAACCATCCTTCCATATGTTACCTGTCTTCACTGTCCCCTCACCACAACAAGCCACGGCAGCTGGTGTCCGTCCTGATCCTGGATCCTTAGTGGTGGGTCTGTCTCTTGCTCTCTTGCTGCTTGACAGTGTGACTGGTTGAGAAGCCTGGAATCCTGGTGAGCGGACAGTATTTCTCTGAAGAGGTGCTTGTGGCCAAGTTGCCCTTTTGCCTCGTGCTCCTTGTTGGTGAGCTGCTTGCTTGTAGGACAGTCCAGGGAAATGTGTCCAGATCCCCCTCAGATCAGAGTAACGACTCCCTTTAGGGCGGTGGGCCAGCTGGCGGCCCCGGCCCCTGGTGCACCGCTGTTCTCAGCCTCACATCAGCTGAGCAGCTTGGAGTTTGTATGTGGCCCAAACAGTCTGACGCATAATTGTTTAAACACTGTTTTTGGAGCTCAGTCATTTTGTTGCCTATAGGTTCACAGCTCATGTGTTCATTCCATAATTCAACTATATGCATTTTCAGAAGCCAGAAAGCAGCTCATGTAAGGTAGCAGCTATAAGTCAGTTAGAACCTCTGCTCCAGCCTCAGTTGCCCTGAAGGACGCAGCAGGTTTCCAGCGGTCGAGGCAGGGAAGCCTCAGCTGACGTTAGTAATCTACAAATCTTTTTGGGGTTTAAAATATATACAAAATATATTGAGCAGCTGCTCAGTGTCCAAACTGTTAAATACCAGTCAGAACTAAATGTTTGGTGCCAAACACCAGTTCAAGTATGTGAAGGGGGCGTTTTTTCAGTTCATAGTGTGTGTGAGTAACCGGAGTCTTTTGTTGACACGTCACATTCGACAGTGGTGTATTCACACCAATCATTCACTGTGTGATAATACATCTGAAGTCACGTATTACACTGTAGCAGCAGTGAAGAACTTTTGATATGTAAAACTAAATGTAAAATGTCTTTTAATGCAGCAGCATCTTAGCATCATGAGCTGACCTCGCTGACTGGACCAGCAGGCCTCTGGTTGGTGACCAATAGGCTTCCAACACTGTCTCTGTCTTCTCTGCCTGTGGACTTGCTGGTTCAATGGGCAGAGAATTGCAGATCAATAACTTTTAAATTAAAATGGTGCATCAACAGCTGGACTCAGATGACTGGCTCCTTCCTTCAGCTGTTGCACATCTAGACTCTACAAAGACTCTTTAACAATGTTGTCAGTGTCACTAGTGAACATAATCTATGTCCCCAATTTAGTTCATGGTCCATGGCAATGAATGCATTGTGATTTGCCATGTGTACTAGTTGCAGTATATGCTGACTATCTGACTCCTTCCTGGAAGTTCACACCCACTGGAAGCGGAAGGAGTCCAACACTGAATACTGAGGAGAGGAAACGGCCTTTATCTGATCTGGGGGCATTAATTGACCATTGTTGGGTCAACATGTCCTGCACCTCATACATGTTCAGTATCAGGGGGAAACGGGCCTTTGTGGCCATGGAAACCTGCAGACGCCTACACTTTACAGCCACTTACTGTGAAAGGGCTGTTTTGTGCTGCCAGAGAAGAAGCAACACGCCCTGTTTGTTTGTGGGTCACGTGAATGAGGTGAAAGCCCAGATAAGTGTTGGTCCTTAATAAGGGTCATCTAGAGTTCAGAGACGTGGACGAAGGCCTCTATGAAGCTCTTCAGATACCGAAATGAAAGCTTTCTGTGGTAACGTTAACCACTTACTATGACCAAATCCATTACTGACGATCAAATGAATTTATTACAGCTAAGGGTTTTATGGCCACGGGAGGGACTCAAACTGTGAGTAGTTATTATTCAGGGCATTCTTGCAACCAGCTCACTAACCAAATCATTTAACAGAGTGTAGCTGCAGGGTCACTGCTCGGTGTGGTGTTAATCCCTGGTTAACTTTGGAGACTTCTGGTGCACAGTAAACAATGTGTTGTCCACTGGACCTCACACTTGCACGGTTTCTAACGTGGTTTCTGTTTGAATTTATAATTAAAATAATTGCTGCATCTTGTTTGGTTTATGAACTTGATAAAGCTGTGGTTTTTTTTGTACAGTCTGGTGATTATATTTCAGAGACACTTAATGATAACAGAGATACGTGTCTTTTATCGGGATGAAGAAGATGGTCTGACTCAACCTAACACATCTTGCACCGTGTGCTGGCGCCTTCACTTCCACCCTGGAGGTCCTGTTGTGACTCCAGCCTCCCACCACATCCTTCCTGTCACCCTTCACTCTCACTAAGCTGCTGACCCAGTAGTTGCCTCAGCCTTCGAACAAACACCCTGAAGTCTGATTTAATTACTTTGCCCTAGAGGACCTGCTCATGTTTATAGTGGATGTGGATCACGGACCAAGTGTCTCTTGAACCCATTGGTGCTGAATCTGTGCTGTAATACTGACTTTGACTCTTTCCATTCAGTCCATTTTCTGCTTAGTGACTGTCAGACTCCAGATTCAGATTCCTTACAGGTTCTGGACTAGGGCTGTAATCACCACTCATCATACAACCGTAACCGTCTGGATCTTACCACACTCTCCCACAGCTGCTCTGCTCCTCTCTACTCCGCTCTGCAATGGGCCACTGATCTCAGCCTCACTTTAGATTGAAAGGATAAGACACATGAGTGGTGATATTGTGAAATTGATTTCCTCTAAGTACCTGTCTGGCTTTTAACTATTAAGTTTCCTTTTTTCAGATTTTTCAGAGTCTTTTGAGTTTGATCAGCTGCCGCCAGAAATAACGTATTTACAAAATTTATTTGCAGACACAATTTGGCCTTTCTGCTATTTTTGGGTCCTGGGAGCCTGGAAGCTTTAAACACAGCTCATGACAGACTTCAAACTGGTCATAAGGAAACTAGAAAAACAGTTTACACAATGATCTACAATACTTGATGGAAAGTAGTTTGTTGCCTTGGAAATGTAAGTAATCCGACCAAAGACTAGGGGTCAGACTAATGATTTGGATGCAGAACCCAAAGAACATGCGTGAACCACAGTTCAAAAGTAAGTACCTGCGTAGTGAGGATGGAACTGAAGCTGTGAAGGGGAGGATGGGGTGCACAAAATGGTGGAAGGAGCATGGAGAGTGCAGAGCAGAGACTAGTAGAAGGTGGTGGTAACAGCAGAGGCGCACAATCTAATATGAATTTAACATGAGCGTGAGAACAGTGACGACTGCATGAACTCAGTCCTTAGACAAACGTATTCAATTGAATTCAATTCATCTTTATTTATATTACGCCAATTCACAACATCAGTTATCTCAAGGCACTTTACAAGTATGAATGAATATTCAAAATATCCATACAAAAATGTTGGCGTGTTGGAATTTTCAATGTTAACCACAACGATCCAGGTCAGCACAAGCATTTCAGACTCGCTGTCAAGCTCCTGTTGACATAAAACAGAAGAAGAATCCTCTCAGGGTTTGTTCAGTCAGTAAGTCCCAGGAAACAGTCATCAAAATCATTGGTGAGGAGGAGAAGCAGGGGTAGCTGGTTAAGCTGGGGTAGCCCACATATCCTGACTTTTCCTAGACTTGGTTACACAAAAGCAGGATCCCTGAAAGTTGAGTCATGGCAACCGGACGTCTTTCTGCTAGAGTTGAAACTGTGTGAGGCTGAGTTTATCATGTTATAGCTGTTAAAATAAACACCTTAAACTGAGAGTTTGAATTTGGGGTAATATCACTAAGTGTAAGTATAAACACAAATATACGTAGAACCGAGAGAGAGAGAGAGAGAGAGAGACTGCTAGTCAACACGTCAGTGGTCAGTCGGCCGCAGTCAGCCAATCACTGCTGGACGAGCAACCAGACACACACACACACACACATCCCCACCCCCCAAACACACACACACAGACTACAATGTTGAGTTGTCAAGCATATTTGTCTGTTCCAGCTGAAACGACAGCTGACAGACCAGCTATTTGTATCCAAATTGCTATTATTATTATAAGGTTGTTTGATGAACGAGGACAACCAGTGAATGTGACACAAAGCAGCGTCAAAGCCAATAAGTGAAACCAACGAGCTAATGATGATTTAAGCAACGTCTACACTTTGTGAGGACAAAGAGCCATTACTTCTTTGACTCACACATCCTGACATCTTCAGAAATATGATGGAATAATATTTCTCTTCGGCAGATAAAGGGAGCCCGTGTGAACACCTCTTCTCTTCAGCTGGCGTTTCTGTGTGTGGCGAACAGATGAACCCTTGCCTACAGAAATGGTTGTGAACTTCAGATAAATGGCAGCTGGGTATAAGTGCAGAATGTAAGCTCCGTCCTCCAGCCCCGACTGCTTCCCTGTGAGCGTACAACAAGCGGCGTCTGTGTGGAACTGTCCTGTAGGTGGTTTCTCCAGCAGGAATGACAGGCAAACCACATTGACTACGGTAGAACTTTGTGTGTTTGCCCGTGTGAGGATGGTGATGAGTCACTTACTCCAGTGAGCTTTTGGGTCAGTGATCAAGCAGATACCCCCTGACATCAACCTGTATAGAGCCGCTCAGAAACGCAATAAATGTTACTTTGGCAATTTTCCCCACAACAAAACTAAATAGAAACGGCAGATTGATGATTGAATATAAAGATAAGATAAGATGCTGTTCCTCTGGTACAGTACGTACTTGCCTGAATCCAATTACTGCTGTCACTTTTCAGTGTAGCCATCTGCAGCTGAGTCTTATTAGAGGCCAACACAAATTAACATCTGCTCTGTATAGAGAGGATTTCAGGTATGACAGCGAAGATGGGAATGAATCCAAAAGTCAGCGTAATCAGTTACAGACCTTCACTGGGTTCTGCTGTACCACACGCTGCATTCTAACAATGTGGTGCAGGGGGCAGAGCAGGTTGCGTGTCCAGAGAAAACCACACTGAGGCCGCACGCGACTGTATCCTGCCAACAAAACTATCCAGTAAAATCAAATTCCCCAAGAAACTTTTCTGGTAAAATCCAACCGAGTCCAGGTTTCATAACAACCCAGATCTTAACAGGATGCTTGTGTCGCTTTTCTTTTGTGTCTAACATAGTTGTGCGACTGCCTCTGAGGGCTTGTGATCCAGCTGGTGGTGGCCGCCCACCCTGAGTCTAGATCTGCTCGCTGGTGATGTCTCTGTCTCTGTTCTGGGCTTCTCCTTACATTGTTGTGCATTATTCAGTTAAACTGAAGTGAAATCAAATCCTTTGAGTATGTGGGGAACATTTGACCAAATGAGCTGGTAGCAGGTAAAATGCAGATGAGAATGAAAAGGAAAAAGTCAGAGTTTCTGTAGCAGCCTGTGGACAGATGGTTGGGAAATATGAAATAAATTGGTTGGTATTGTGTCACTGTGTTTTTCACAGAATGTCAAGTCATTCATTTACAGGATAAACAACCCGAGTGAGTGTTAAAGTGAGTGAACATACTGTACAATGATCCTTTAATCCTGTGGTTCATTTTAATATGCTCTATGATCAGAATATCAGCACTTAGTGATGTATGGGCTGCGTAGTTGCTGCGTAGTTGCTCACCATGACCCCTGTTGACCTGAGCAAAAAATAACACCAGGTGGTTGTGGCTACTTGATTAATGTGTTTGACTCATGACGGGTAAGTGCAGGTTCAGTCTAGAACTTTGTGGGTGCTGGTTTGCATCGACCCAAAGAGGAGCAACACATTTAAATTCAGTAGAGCCCATATTTAATTATGAATAATGAGAGCTTGTGTTGGATCTGCATCTGTGTCTGTCTAAAACTTAGCAACTTAAAAATCAATCATTCCGTTCTGTTGAAGGTCTACTGGTAAAATATGAGAGAATTAAAAAACATATTAGGAGTAAGATAAGATAAGATAAGATAATTCTTTATTGATCCCACAGTGGGGACATTCAATTGTTACCACAGCTATAAACAATTGGCAAAGGTGCAAAGGAATGAAAGTGCAGCGTGTGCAAAGAAAATTATATGATACATATTTACAGTTTTTACAAATAAAAGATACTGTACATATCTGTCCAAGTAAACTATATCAGATGATCTGCACGGTGTCCAGGGCGTCACTGTTGTGAGTCCAGTCCAGTTTAAGTTCAAGTGAACACCCAGGTTCAAACTGTCCACTGTCTCCATGTCTGAGCCCTGGATGCTCACCGGTGTGTGATGTGGTGGTTTCCGCTGGTAGTCAGTCACCATCTCCTTCATCATCTCACATCAGTCCACAAAGTCCACGACGACCGACCTGTATCCAGCTGGTTCCCCTCAGACTCACAGCCAACAGTGGCAGAGCATCGAACTTCTGGAGATGTGACAGGTCACCTCAATATATACCCTAACCTGCTACAACCAGCTTTCACTTTTGCCATTTAATATGTTAATATTAAAGTTAATATGAGCAGCCAGCCGCTAATGGAATCACATCACAGCGTATGAGGAACTGACACAAACCTTACACCACGGTGACAGTACACAATTATGACCGGATGCAACATTTATTAAACGCACAGCGAGTTTCAACTGTGAGTGTGTTCTTTTAATGGAATTACTTGATGATCTGTGATGAAAGTACACCTGTAGACACGTTTGTGGGTTGAGGTGTGTTGGCAAACCAAACGGGTTTGAAAATAGAAGCTCTTCAGTACTTGACCCGTAGACAAGTAGTAGTGGAACAAGTAGCCATATTGTCCATGTCAACTGCTGTTTTGTTGAAGTAAACAGCAACAAACAGGATAATGACAGGAACGAATGGGGGCTGGAGTCAGAGCACGGACTCAGTAGAGGCAGTACAGTGCTTGACTTAGTGTTCTGTCAGCAGCACACGCATGGCTGGGAATGAAATGACAAGCGTCCGCATGTCTACTCATAACTAACTAACCTGAGCGTCGTATGGCATCTCTACCAGCACGTACACACACCACACAGACTACTGCATCGAATCCTCTTCTCCAAAACCTCCTCCTGACCTTTTAGCCAATGATAGACTGATGTTAGCACAATGCTATGCTTTGATTGGTCCCTTGGCGTACAGTACCTGTTTGGTGTGACATCAGCCTTTTATGATTGGTGGATTCTTCATTTCTCTCCAAGTTCGCCAACCTGTACCAGGCATCACTGAGCTGCAAGTTTGCTCATTATGAAAGGAAAGGATGACAAAAGCAGCACACAACTGTCTAAACCCATAAACGGTTACACTCCATCAACACCTCACGTGGATCACACCTCACACCTCACATCAGTTCATAGCACCCTGAACTTACTGAAGCTTGAAACGCAGTGGCCTACTGCCTATGACAAATGAAAGCAATGTGAAACATCTATTAAACGAAGCCTTTACGTTACTGGGCGACCTTCGTGAACAGCTTGTGACTTTGGCTTCACTGTGCAGTGACACTGATTCAGTCATCTACAGTGGTGCAGACACACTCTGCTTTATAGTTTATTAGCTTGGGGCAGGGACAAGACAGAGGGCGGATGGCTGCCACCCTCTGACACACAGATGGCAAGACTAATTATTAGAGCGCACCCCCCCACACACACTGCGTCACTATACAGCCTGAATATTTGTCCTATTCTTGAATGAAACTCATTCTAAGCTTAACACTAAAAGCAGTCTGAACGCGCTAAACAACTGCTGCCTTCAGAACCATATGAATATTAGGCTGCCGACATGATGGAGGCATAATCGCTGACTACTCAATAGGAATGAAAGTCACATAGCAGAGACAAATAGATAAAACAAACATAAATACCATCAAATCTAATACATAAGCATAATCTGTCCAGAAGCGTCAGTAGAGACATTTGACACCTTTACAGTGTAAAGCACATATACGTGACATTAGCTTCCCCCGTCTCTGATATGGAAAAGTCAATTCTGACCTGTGGCTTGCTAATATCTCTTTATGACATCAAGAGACGAACAAACATGTTCTCGGTGGGAAGTTAATTACTCGTTACAGCCCGGGTCTAATAAAAAGACTGGGTGGCATGGTGTGACACCTGAAGCCATTATCCCCTACTCCCACACACCCACACACAATCACGGCGACACACGCATACACACACACAAGTAAATGAGCACACACGTAGGCCCCGCATGAGCAGGTAAATGAGATGGCAGCGTGTTTAGTCACTGTCCAGGAGGTCTCTGTTACCTCTGTAATAACGCTACGCCGGGGGTGTCAACTGACTTAATTAAAAACGTGTACACACACACATGCGTGCAAATGTACACACACCTGATGACAACACATTTAATTAGCTTTACCTACATGGCCGCAGACACACACGTCCAGGGCTGGTGAATTCAATAAACAGTGTTTGGATATTATCTCTTCAAAGCAATGTTACTGCAAAATTGTTGGAGAGAGAGAGAGAAATGTGTCAACACTTGTCACAATTCAACTCAGTCAGTTTGGCCATTTTTACATTGAACGTACACTGGAAACTTATAGCAATGCCTGCAATGACCTTTACTTTGTAAGCTACTACTACTCTCAGTCACTTAAATCAACATTTTTTAAATTTTATCCCATAATAATTCTCTTTTTGTATTTTTGTCTTCACTTTCAATCTACATATATCTTTTCAGTTCTCGCGGACCTTTAGTTTCCTGTTTACTGACATTGCTTTCACCTGTGTTCTCTCCAGGTCTCAGCCCAGGTCAGATCACCAGACTCAGATGACCAACCGTCTGCTCATCAGGTTGGAGCCTGTGTTTTGTCAAAGATCCGATTTAAGCCAAGTATTCTGCTAAAGTCTGTTGTGCTCTCAAGCAGTTGTGTTTTTGCCAACAGGGCTGATAATGGAGACCACGACTATCTGAACCATGTCTCGTAGTTGATTCTGAGATTGTCAACTCTGTGGGAATCTACCTTTTAAGGATAGTTGGAGATCTTTTCTTTTGTTTAATCAATCAAAAAATCACTAAGAGACCGAGTTTGGGAAGGAATACTTCCCAGTGTGCATTGCATGACCTTTGTTCTTCCCTTTTCTTAGTTCATATTAAACTCTTTGTGTTGAGGGTGATTTTGTTTACAGTTTTTTCAGTCCTTTCTTTTCAGGAGATCATGTCACAGGGAGACATCGTCACATCAGATATCGCTCGATGGCAGCAGCCTCTATTATTACCAGGACCAGACTGCTGCCGTACCCACGCCACCAGCTCCTGCCTCTGATCCATCACATCCCTGACAGCAAGTTAAATACCATGGGAGTCTCTCATCACCTCGCCTGCCTGTCGTCTCCACTAAGTCATCATACATACATGCAATGCACCACAAACAAAACTACATCACTCACTGATGTGGTGATACAAGCACTGGTGCAGGCTCAGTGCCACCAGTAAAAACCCAGGTGATGGGGAAGATGTGGCCTTGGCTCCATGTCCGGTCCAACGGGTGGCAGGTAAAGACCCGGTAACCGTTCCCCCGCGCCCTGAAAGGGACTCACCCCCAGTCCGCTGCCCCCGCAGGGATGGAGCAGAGCCCCCCAACGGCCAGCCACCACCTCCAGCACCATGGTGGGCCCACAGCACAAGGCAGGCATTAGGGAGCCAGGGGAAGGCAGCAGGATTCTGCAGCCCGAGCCGAGAACGGACGACCCAGACATCGACTACAGTACATGGACACACACACACACACATACACGCTGTCACACGCGCTCCCACAGACACCTACCCACCCATACGTGAACCCATACACACTCACACCCACACCATACAGGGAGACAGGCCCCCAGTGCCTCGCCAACCAGTTTGGCTGTGGGAGTGTGGGACTAAGACGCATTGAAAGTGGGGGAGGTGTCCACGAGCACAACTACTGTCCTGTGCAGACTCTTCAGAAGTACTTGGTCCACACAGACAGACAACTCAGTTTTTTCTCAGCTTCAGAAAAGGTTTGTTGGGGCAGCCACCATCAAAACCTTGCGTTTGCTGCTCTTATTCCTCATGTGGACTCATATACTACCTGCATGGCCAGTATTATCTCTTTTGGTGAGTGTGACTTGGAGCAGCCTTTGTAATTCCTCAGGCTCTAGTTTGTGGGGCCAGGGTGTACGTCCCTCCTTCACCACAGCATTTTGCGAGATCTTGTTTTGTTTCTTTTCACTTTCCAGCCTTTCTTTACTCTAACAGTCTGCCTTGCACCTCCACCTGGTCTGCTGTCTTGTCACAGGGCTTGGACTATTTCTTGACTCCTGAATCTGCCTTAACCTGTTGTTGTGTTCTTGGTCCTGGGGAAGTGAACTTAAGTCTGCCCTGTGTTACCACCGCTAGAAAGGCTGACCCAGCTCTGTCATCTTTCGCGTAGTTGTACATTTGGACCTTTTAGAAACTCAGAAGTCAATTCCAGATGCTTCTGAATTGCACTTTTGAGACAACCATGACCTGGATGACTGGATTCCCAGTCATCCAGGTCATGGAAAGTGTAGAGGATATGAATCAGACATAGGTACTGTAAACATTAAGGCGGCAGTAGGACAAGCCATACAGGTTCCCTGCAGTAACTGTGCCCGAGGCAAGAACAGATGCCAAGTAGTGCTGTTGTTGAAAGATCTGATAAACCAAGGTTATCATCACTAATGATGTGTCTCAGTGGATGCACTCTCCCCTTCATCTGTTTAAGTGATAGCATGGTGCTCAGGGACGTCAGAGCTCAATGTCAGTGACAGGCAAGAAGATCTATACGGAACGAATGATTAAGGCGAATGGTTTGCACTCGGTTTGCCCACATCTTGGCTATAGAAACAACAACAACATGACATTTTTACTGCAAATGTCAGTAGACAGATTAAACACTTAGAAAGTCAATCTCTCAGTACTGTAATTCTTTATATCAGCTGGCAAGCCTTTTAAACCTGTTTTATTACGTGACATCCCATCGTGCTGCTCGGGTGGAACACAATAAAATGTAATTTGGGAAGATCCCACCTCTCCTCCTGCTGGGTTGTAATAGAACCGAGCTCACGCTTACAAACATTACAGCTGAAGAGACAATATAAAGCATGAAAATACAGCGAATTTAATACTTAAAATATACATGTTAAATGTTTACTGTGCAATATTAGAACCACCTGAAGTCCACTACTATGGAATAATGCGTCTAAATAGTCTGTGATGAAAAACTGCGTTTATCTGGCAGAGTAGTCTAATGTGAAACGGGTTCGGTGAATCAGCTGTATCTGGGTCAGCAGACGACACCTGACAGACAGTCTCTTGTTTTTCCTTACGTGTGGGCAGAACAATTCTCAAGTGTCGACCTCCTTAAATAGTGTTTTAAAATGATATCAACTGATCCCAGTGGGGAGCAGCTCAGTCTACAGAAATAGGTGCTCAGAAAAGCAGATCTGAATGAATGGAACGACACCAGTGCTGCACAGAACTGGGAGGGAATCAGACAAATTGCTGTGTGGGTGGAAGATGGTGGGACTGCAGTCAGACGAGCTGCGATAAAATGAAATAAATGAGATGAAATGCAGAGATGACTGCGGCTCAGTCCTGAACTCTGTCGTGACCACATAAAAACACTGATCCGTAGGCTACACAATGCCAGACTGGCGCCTTCTCTCCTTCTCACATTTAATTGGTTAAGACAGCCAGTGATGAGCAAAAGGCAGCCGTAGTAAAATAAACCAGTCTGAACAAGGATCAACATGAATACTTACAGCACAGACATTTCAGTTTTTGGCACCATTGACACCAGAGGTAGGTGCGAGTCATAGTCCACTGATGGAAATCTTTGCTTTCATCTAACGTCAGTCTGTGTGGATGCTGCACAGTCTGGTGTAATTTCCACATTTGTAAATCTGTTAACCGAAAGCAACCATAGAATCATACACTGACGCAGATTTTACTTATACATCTGCATCAAGTGTTTATGTTTGTGACTTTAAAGATAATGCAAATAGTTGCCACTGTGGGTAAATGACATGTTCTGGGCCGCATGCAGCGTGCATCACTGGAAGCCATTTTGCTTCTACCAGTGAAGTATGTGTTTTTATCCAGGTATAATTAGGGTGAAATAGGCTCCTCTTCATTGTGACCTGTGTTTATTCTCAATATGGCCTAGTATGTATACGATTCGTACCAGCCTCAATCAGACGGGAAGGGACAGAGACAGAGAAGAGAGAAGAGGACGAGACAAAGGGAAACAACAGGCAGAGTACAACCAGCCACCAAAACAGTGTCCATACACTATACACAATATGAAAATAACAAGCAGCGATATGGCATCCAGCCCTGAAACGGAGCAGCAGTAGCCACGGGGCGACCAGCTTGTCTGTGTTACATTATAATGGAAAAGATGTTCAGGTCCTACATGGCTGCTATGTAGTTTTAGGATATTTAACTGGATGATGTGACCTTTAATACTGACGTTTACATGCAGGCGTAATAAAACCACAATGACGTCAGTCTGAATTATTGTAGTAATTCACTGCTTGTCTGCGTTAATAGATGAGAGATAGAGCCACACACCAT
Source organism: Macropodus opercularis (assembly GCA_030770545.1). Lineage (NCBI taxonomy): Eukaryota > Metazoa > Chordata > Actinopteri > Anabantiformes > Osphronemidae > Macropodus > Macropodus opercularis. The sequence goes on along the minus strand of CM061105.1, from coordinate 1,307,973 downwards.
AAAGAAGTACCACACATATACAATTATTAAATGTGTATTTATGTATCTTAGTGATGAAAAAACTGCATTGAGCTCACATTATTGTATTAGGATGTGTCATCAGAACAATAAAGACCACTTCACCTCAGTAGTTCCATAATGAGATGGTGTAGTTCCAGAATTTCAAAAGACAACGATCCTACACTACCTGTAGTACCACAATATAGCAATAACACAATAATTAACTATCAACATTTCTAGTCCTGTAACGTGTGGTCTGGCCCATCTCCTTCCTCCGTTCGCTCTCTCGGCCTGTTTCTAGCTTGTTCCTGCCATCTAGTGTTTTATTAGAGCAACCACACAAAGACCAAATTGTGGTTTAATTCTCAAGTGATAGTCACTCAAACACCAAGACTATGTGAAAACAGTTACTTTGGCCTTTGGAAGGCTTTAATGGAGTTTATGTTGCAGGGTAGGTCTGGTGTAAGAGCAGACTGCTTGTCAGACCCAGGCTGCTTGACTCGTCCCTGGGAAGGAGTTGAGGGCTGCTCGGCTTAAAGAAACATACTGATGACACTTTTCACACATTTGTGAAGCAGAGACCCATAAAAGTGTTTGTAGACGTGGACAAAGCAAAGAAATGTTTTCTAGTGAAACTGTTGAGATTGGAGCAGGTCAATTATACACATTGAGCACCTTGTCTGGATCCATGGTCATCTGATAAGGAGTTAAGACAAAACCCAACGATTGCGTCTGCACATGGAACTGGCAACTGGGCGGAGAGGTATCTGGAAGGAGGTCTATAGAGTCATCATATGGACGACGAGGCAATAAAGATGTGGCCCAGGAAATCCCAGGCACTGTGTTAGCTGTCAGTAGAAAAGGAGACCGGCTCGGTGACGGACACTTGGTGAGATCCTGAGTAACAAAGTTTGTGTCTGCTCCGGAATCAATGAAGGCCTGGACAGAATATTGACGAGGGGAAGAGCCACTGACAGCAGCAGTGAGGGAGCGAGACAGCTGACAGAATGGCTCAGCGGGGTCTTCACAGTCTTTCAACCGGCGAGTATAGTCGTTGTCCTGCCTCCTGCAGTCGAAACAGAGTTGCCTCTGCCTCTCGCTCTCTGCGGACAGAAGCCTGCAGTGGCCCGGCAGCATGGGCTCTGGATCCAGGCCTGGGTGTAGACTCGGGCAGCAGGTTGGTAACAGGGAGCAGAGTTGCTGTGGCGACATGCACGAAACGTCCCATAGCTCTGCTCCCTATTAACACAAGGACGTACCAACAGGAGCGAACCCAGCTTTCTGCTCTGTTTGTGAGGAAGCCAGAGATAGATGCTAGTGGGCTTTGACCTAGGCTGGATGGGTCTTGGGTGTTGGAACGTTTTAATATAAATGAACCTGTGGACACTAAGGTTATATGATAGAACATCTGTCGTTCCTCGTTTCCTTGTCAGATGAGTTTCCATACGCTTCAATTCAGGTCAAAGCTTTATGTGTCATTCACTACAGGCAGGTACATGGATGATACACCCTTCACATACTGATTAGCTGTTTTTAGCTCTTACTTACTCCTTGTAGATCCAGTCCCTGTCTTTTCCTTTTGTGTCGTTAGTGATTCCTATTACTTCTGGTTTCCAGTGCGCACGTTATTCTGTTCTCTATTCTGAGCAGTCAATTTAGTCCAGTTCCTGCCCAGTGATTTATTTCTTGTCTTGTCTAGATTAGATTTGATTAGATTAGATTAGACAAAATAAGATTAGACAAGACAAGATAAGATGAGTTAAGATAAACTAGGCTAAACTAAGATAGGATAAGATAAGATAAACTGTAAAAGAGTAAAAAGGAGAAAGTGTTGAAATATGTGCAAAATACGCATTTTACCAATTTAAAATTACTTACAAATACAAATTCTATACACAATATGTCTAAACATAAAAATAAAATGAACTACACCATCTGAGATGCGCTAACAGTGACATAGTACAGTACAACCCTGGACCCAGTTCTTAGCACTCGCTATGGAACAACACATGGCTCTATACCAGCAAAATGAATCGACAAAAGTAATCACGTATGACCCTGAGTAAGTGAGTCTTTATAAAAGCCATGTGTGCTGTAGCTTCTGTAGGTTGTGGCTTCATGTGCTTTCACATGCTCGTAGTTCTGTCTCAGCCATTTGGGACAGAAGTAAGTTGTTGTTGTGAGTCTGATAAATAAATGCAACGATAATAATGATATATAAATAACAAAGTAATCAATTTCCAGACTGAAGCTAAAGCATAAAGCAAAGCAGCTGCAGGCCGGTGTGAACATAGAGCAGTCCAGCAGGTGGCGGTGTTACACTGTGACGAGCCGCGACGTGAGGCGTGACGTGGGCCGCCTTGTAGAACCGAGCGGCCCACTGGTTCTGCTTCTGTGTAAAGTATAAAAGGCAGAAAGAAAATCCACTGTTCAGGACAAAAGAATGAAAGCAGAGCAGCGGCGGTGAAGGAAACTCCATCACTCGGTAGATGACACATTCCTGCACATGAATGGAAGTAAAAGCAGCTGTTCAGCTGCTGTGTCCGCCTGCTGTGCGTGGATGCTTGTATTTATAGCGGACTTCTTCTCTGCTGTGCGTGGATGCTTGTATTTATAGCGGACTTCTTCTCTGCTGGCTTATATGGGACAGGGCTGGTTTTGCTTCTGGCACAGTGACAGTATTCACTCGCTTTGGCTCTTACTGTGAAATGCTGAAGCGGAAGCTGCGCGTCGTCCGGTGACGGTCAGCGCGGCGGACTTCACTCCACGGAGCGGAGCGGCGGGACTTCCAGCTGTCACCACTGCGGCGACTCTGGCAGCCGTGGCGGCCGCCTCTCGCCCTCCCACGCCCCGCGCGCACTGCTGCTGCTCAGAGCTGCCGTCACGCGCCGCCGTCACGCGCCGCTCCCTCGCACCTCCGCCGAACGCTCGCACGGTCAGCGGTACCTCTTCTGGAGCCGCCACCCAACAAACCACCAAGTAGTTCTTCACCCTCCGTTTCTGAATGACGGGCGGTCGGTTCGACTTTGACGATGGTGGCACCTACTGCGGAGGCTGGGAAGACGGGAAAGCCCACGGCCACGGTGTGTGCACCGGACCCAAGGGCCAGGGCGAGTACTCGGGCTCGTGGTCGAGCGGGTTCGAGGTGGTCGGCGTCTACACCTGGCCCAGCGGGAACGTGTACCAGGGCTACTGGGCGCAGGGGAAGCGCCACGGCCTCGGCGTGGAGAACAAGGGCAGGTGGACCTACAGGGGAGAGTGGACCCACGGGTTCAAGGGTCGCTACGGAGTTCGGCAGAGCCTGAACACGCCGGCCAGGTACGAGGGCACCTGGAGCAACGGGCTGCAGGACGGGTACGGGGTGGAGACGTACGGCGACGGAGGTGAGGTGGCCGCTGACGCCAGAACATTCTTCTGAGCTGGAACATGTCAAATGCTCTATTTTTAGAAAGTGCAGCGTAGAAACCAGCAAACGGCCGCAGAGCCGTTAGCGGAGTCAACGGTTGTTACGCAGCTTCTCGCGTCCTGGAGGCTCCCTGCTCCTCCGGTGACGCTCCCGTGTTTGGTTCGACACCGTAGGCCTCCGTGTTCCTGCACACACCGCTGACTGGGCGCTGGGTGCTGTGCAGTAGACGCTAAACTGTGCAGGTGACGCGTAGTTGTGACTGTAGTTGTGGTGAACATTTACAGTGTTCACGTCCCTTCAGCAGCCACAGACACAAGCTTCTGCATCGCCCCCCATGAACCTGTCAGCGGCAGGTCTCTTCCAGCAGAGTGACCTATGTGCCCGTCTTCTAAAATAGCTCAAGTCAGTCAGATTGGATGACTGAGTCAAGTCTTACCACAGGTTCTCCATCGGATCTTGGTCTGCTCTGTGACTGGGCCGTTCTAACACCGTGAACATACTTTGATCTAACCATTCCGTTGTCGCTGTGGCTGTATGTTCAGGCCCCGTCTCAAATCTTCTGCAGACTCTTAGGTTTTGTCCTATATTTGACGCCGTCCATCTTCCCATCAGCTGTGACCACTGTCGCTGTTGAAGAGAAGCCTCGTGACAACATGCTGCCACCTCCACGTTTCCCAGGAGGATGGTTTGTTCAGGATGTGCAGTTGGTGTTAATTCTTCAGCACGCATTGAGTTTTGCGTTACTCTTTGGGCCTCTCCGCCCAGAGCACCGTCGTCCATTTGCTGTGTCCCCCACTTGGCTTGTCACAGTCTGCGAACAGGGCTTCTTATGGCTTTATTTGTTTCTTTAAACCTTTGAGGTCTTCACAGACCTGCAGCGTTTTTATGGAGATTAATTTCCACACAGGTGGACTCTGTTTATTCATTAACTGACCTCTAAATTCGTTCCACTGGATTTCATTTAAGGGTATCAGAGCGTGAAGGAAGCTTAGTGACCAGCCACGTTGAGTAAACGAGTCATTTGTTTAAATTGCTCGCTGTGGTTCTGAGATTTGTCTCTTTATGTTAGTGCGCAGATGAAAAAGTCTTAACCTACAGCAGAGGTGTAATTTGATAAAGGATTAAAGTTGTTTTTCATTAGTCAACATATGAAACATTTGTCACCCAGAAGGAATCAGCAGTCTCTACTTTGTCTTCCCTTTTTCTTATCCACACATTTGGGTCTATACCAGTTACTCTGATGCTCCGTTTTTATTTTTTAGCTTCAGGAAGATCAAGGAGATGCAGTATTTCAGCATTAAGAACTTTAAGTTCTCTAAAGAACCCCCCAATCTGGTTACGATGGTGGAAAGCTGAGGCATTTCCCTAAAACCTGAGGGGTCTTGCACAAAATAGAATTAAAATATGTAGGACAAGATGAAAAATGTGGTGCAGCTAGGTCACAGAATTACACAGGTTAAAAAGTAACTAACTCATGCAACATATTTTTACCTACAGTCAAGAACTCACTTGGATATGTTTTGTTTCCAAAAGGAGCTGAACAGAGGGTTGTGACCGTAATTATCCTCAGACAATTATCCTCTTACTGTCAATTCACAATCTGAATGAGTTTTAACTTGAGTGACTGTACAACATGTGCTTGACTAACGCTAGTGGGCGGGTCAGGACTGGGATTTAACTTCCTCTGGCTCATCCTTCACTTACTTGTAAACAAAACCCCAAGATACTTGAACTCGCCCTACAAGAAAGGGTTTCCAGCCCTGCCATAGTCCAACATGCACTGGGAACAGGTCTGATTCACTGCCATCAATGCTGACCAGGCTCCTGCCCTGGCCGGACCAGACGAATCGTTATGTAATGGACTCCCTCCCTCTGCTAGTCACCTCCCAATACTCCTCCCGGCCCGGGTTTGGGCCTGCTGAGGTTCTGCTGGTTCCACCTTCACCAGTGCATTCAACTCACCACCAATTGGAGATGTGTTGACAGCTCAGCCGTTGGACCGGTAGATCACGGGCCATTCAAATGTTTCAAATGATGCAGTATCCTTACTATGGCAGTTGGCACTTGGTTGATGTGCAGTACAATAAGTGATCATCTCTTAATTGGATCCAATTGATGATGACATTGTCATTGCAACATTTTTACCCTAACCCTGCAGCCAGTGTTCCACTTTCCTAAACCAGTGCATTTAGCACTAAATAGTCACCAATACACAGCTGATGTTCTGGTTTTACACGTGACTTGTAACACCCAGCCTGGAAACGTTATTCAGGACTCTGGTTCAGTCCTTGCTTGTTGCTCAACAAAAGCCTTAGTTACAGAATATATGAGAGTGGGATCTAAGCCATGCTGAAGGTCTAAATAATAATTAAGCATCACTTAAGAATGAATGAAAATGAATGACTTTTACATTTGCTCAAGTGAAAACATGAGTGTAGTCCTGCTTCTTTACCAGTTTGTTGAGCTACTTTTATCCACTGCTTGTTATATGAAACCATTTCTGCTACTCAGCCAAGAGGTCTCTGTCTCTCTGTCTCCCTCTCTGTCTCTCTAACTCTGCTCTGCAACTTGATGTGTTTCAGGAATCATATTTAGTCCCTATAGCCAATACTGTATATCATCAATATTCTGATTAGCCTGTATTATAATTAGTTCATGCGGTAAGTTACATCTTTAGTGACTCGTTTCATTCAGAGTTTTGCTCACACAACCATGAACTCTGGGATATTTAACATTTTAAACTGAATGTATGTATTATTCCACTGTGTTGTTCTGGGTCTACCAGAAATACACATTTTCAGGCCCTCGTGCTTCGTTTTGAAAGGTTCTGCTTGAAAAGCCCTTTATTTTGCGTTGGGTTTAAAGCAGGCGTCTAAGGCATCTAAAGGCATCCTTATGTATTAACATTACATTATATTTCCCATGATTCAGCAATTTAAAATTATTTGGTGATACCTGTAGTAAAACACTGTAGGTGGTCTTTTCATATTCCTTTGGAGCTTGGAGGAAGTAGGCTGTTTGAACCACTGTATACTGAATTAATGAGGGCTTGTGGGAGGTGTTCTTTGGTGTTTTTTCTGCTGTTGTGTATGGTTGTTGTCTTGCCACCAAGTCAATTCTCAGTTGAGCTTGTCTGTTTAAAACGGAAACCATAGTGCTGTTGTTTCTGACAAGTAGACCTGATACAGCAAAACAAGCCCGTATCATCACATATGAGAACAGGTTCTGAAGCTGGAAGGCAGGCTGTGTTTGTCAGCAAACACAATGTGAACAGCATGCAACACAAGATCTTACTATGTGAAATCAATATTAGTACGATTATGTCTTTCATAAAACATTTCAAAAGCTATGAAACGAGTACAGGCCACCAAGTCTTTTTTTCTCCATAGGCTTGTGCGGACTCTTCCGTGTGTCACTGTGGAGGAGGTTTCATATAGGAGTTATGTTTAAACATCCAACAGACTTCCCAGTGTGTCATGTTACCTCCATCTTCCAAAATAGCACATTCTCTCTCAGTCTCCAGCTGAAGCCATCAGGGCGACAGCCCGAGCTCTGCCAGCCTGGCAGTGAGGCTGTTCTGTCACCTAATCAGGCTCACTGTGGTTTGGGAATCATAACTGTTTGTACAGGAAAATCATCCTTTTGGTCTCAGGGAACACTCACAACAACATGAAGGTCTTAAACTGCATCTTTGCTCTTGTTACACTGATTCTGTTTGACTGTGAACTTTTTAGGCCCTAGGAACACAACTTTGGTATTAGCTGATTATTGGCAATTATTAATGATACATGTAACATATAAGTATTATATTAGGACTTCATATAATCTTCATATAATCATGTAATTTCCAGGGACCAATATTAGCAAAATACAGTCTCTTCTGTAGCAGTTGAAGTAATGAGCTGGTTGTTAGCCATGCAAATTCAGCAAATACTCTCAGACAGTGAAAACTCTGTTTCAATCCAGTCAGGCTCACTGCAACGGTCTAACTACTACTGCTATGTGAGATTCTCTACTATGGTTGTTTTCCACTGTGTTTGTGTGGGTGGATGGAGACGCAGAGAAAGTGAGAGGTGACAAGATGGTGGACAGGATCAGGGAGTAATCTCATAACTACATCTACGAGATGTGTGTGTGTGAGGGACTAGATGGATTCCCAGATATGTGTGAGTGTCAGTGAAAAGTAAGATTAAAGAATTCAATTCCCCCAACATGTCTACTACTGAGAGGCATCGCAAGGTTTCCTTTTGTGACCCAGACCTTTAACTGTTAAACTCAGTTTATGTCGGGTGATTTACATATGCAACAGTGAGCAACAGGCAGGAAATAAAAAATGAACAACCGCTACATGGACCACAGAGGGAAATAGTGGCATCGCTGACAGGTGGATTGTCTGGACAGACCCAGTGGATGTCATGTCTGTTTCAGATATTCAGTGAGGGGTCCTCACCATCATGTCCTAATATTAGTGTTGTCTAAAGATGTACAGTACGTGCTGTCGTGCCACAATCTAACATTCAATACAGTTTGTATGTCCAGTATGAACCCTACTGAACACTAGATGCACTTACGAGGGTAGTAGCAGGTTCTCATTTACAAGGTTTAATGCAACTGAATAGATGGGGATTGTTGTGCCTCCCAGGCTGGTGATGGAGGAGCTAACTTCCTTAATAAGGTAATGCATGAGATCCCTGACGTAGATTCTATTTCTTCTGACAATCAATGACAACGTCATGCAAAATGTTGTTGAAGAGGACCAAAGGTTCCCTGTTACGACCATACTGCAAAGGGTTTTACTCACACCCTGAAGCACAATGCCCGTTGGTGGACCAGGTTAAAGATGGTGAGGATCCAGAAGAAGTTGGGCCCATGCAAACGTAGTCCAGAGGGTCATGTAACGTGAACTGTTCTCAGTTCTTTGGGTTCACCTCTTGGGTTTGCTGGTGTCCATTGTGGTATGAGCTAAACTAGCACCTACCTAATAGCAGAATGTGTTTACAACTCTGCAGGTTCTCTTTTTGTTCTTTCAGTTGCTGTTAACGTTTGAAGTTAGCCAGGCAGTCGGCTTTGTCATTCTCACACTTGTGTCTACCTCATTCCCCTTTAATTGATGACGCTTGAATTGAGTTAAATACTTGCAGGTGGTGTGTGGGAGCCCAAGGTTATATTTTTAAAAGCAAGTTGGAGATAATTGTATTAAAGCTCCAATAATTAATATTTTGCACTTTTTCTAAGAAATTAAGTAAAAATTGGACTAGCCATCATTTCTCTGAGCTGGTCCAGTCTGCTTCCTGTGTGTGTTATTCTCAGCCTTCCTGCTGTTATTCCAGAAAAGCTGCGGGTTTTCTTCAGCAGCCGGTCTTACCCCCTGGTGGAGGTAGGAGCTGCACTCTTGTCAAGTGTCATTCTGCTGTCGGCTAGTGTGAAGCAGAGGAGACGTTTACAATGTGTCACAAACGCTGTTTTGGCCTTTCTAAGGTGGACACTGTTAAAAACAGCAAGAGGGATTCAATTTGTGACACGTGGCATCATTACTCTGGCAACTGTAGACTGCGTACGACAACTGTATGAACTCTAAATCGTGAACACTGGTCATAAAAGCATATGTGTGCTTTATGTGCTACAATTATAAAACACCATTACTCTTCAACTAGGTCACAGTGTGAAGGATGTGAAGTGACAGCACAGATGCAGAAACAGGACGGAAGGATGAGGAGTGATGAGACGAGAAGCCTGGCATAGTCCTTCTGTTCTAGACGGGTCCTGCTTGTGTCTGCTGTCCCTATAGGCTGTAGCCTGTAACTGGTGGTGAAGCCACTGGTCAATTGTAATGCAAACAGAAGACCCCCATGATCCGCTCAGTCCTTTAGCCTCCTACCTGTGATGATGTCCTGCATCCAAATTTGACTGAGACAATAGTTTCTTGTTGCAGCAAATGCAGTAGGTCCATTTTTAATGTTGTGTCTTTGTTACCATGTAATGTTCACTTGTTTAGTTTGTATCCTCATTCATTATGAAACTGAGTGAATAATGTACTGATACTTACTGGAGCATATCTCAGCCTTGGGTTAGAAAATGTAACATTGATGCTGATAGAGAAGCATTTTAAAGCAAGGTAATGCTAAACAGTACTTAGCAGCAGCTAATTGACAGACGGATTAGTCATTAGCTTAGGGACGTATTATATCCCTTTTACACATTTTTTTTACACCTTTTACACATTTAAATAGATCTTGGAAGTGAATATGTTTCATGTTACATAAGAAATCAATAAGCAGAAAGAGGTCACATCAGTGTGCAAAGCTGAATGAATCCAAATATATCACTCCTCCAAAGGCCGTGTTCTGCATGATGCCACTTATTGAACACTGATTGGACTTTATGATTGATTTTGTCTTTGACAATTGATGAATATCATATTGTCTAGGTAAGCACTGTGAATGTTTAGTAATAACCAATCGTTTCAAACGTCATCCGCAGCCTCAGCCTTCATACCGTTGCCCTGTGGAAATGTTCACACTTTCCAGTGTCTGTCAAGCGTTGCACACCACTCAGCAAAGCATAAAGGGCTTCTCTGAGCCCTCAGACACAGGAATAGAATAACTTTGAATACGAAGATGGAAGTTAAATGGGATGTTTTATTGAGTGTAGGTTCAGCAACTGATGCTGTAACGGGGAGTAGGCTTGATTGACACTTGGTGGACCTCGTTACTATGTAAAAGTGTATCATTTGGAGCAGTAATAATATAAACGGGTTGACTTTTGGAATTAAATAGTCTTCATTACTGGACGAAAGCTATTGTTAGTAAAATTAAAATTCTTTTGAACTAAAAATCTAATAGTATTCAAAGTTTTAGATGCTTTAAAAGCTGTAGAAGCTAATTTCTTTATTCGCATTCGTGAGTTTGTGGACACAACTTTGATTTCATCTGCTGTAATTTACATTCCTTACCATTTAGTTTATTCACAGCATTGAAAAGAAGTCATGGGAAGCAAAGAAAGTGCGAGCAAGGAGAGAACATGCAAACTCCTCACAGAAAGGCACTTAGCTGACCAGTGGACTAGAACCCAGACCCTTCCAGCTCTGAGTCTATCCTGTTAACCACTAAATAGATATGTTTGTCTTCTGTAATGACTGAAATGTAGCAGTGATTTTGTTATTTACCTATTTACCTTTTGTCTTTTACAGTTTACTCACTGTCCATCTTCTCTCTCTGTGCTTGGTGCAGGGACATATCAGGGTCAGTGGACAGGTGGGATGCGTCATGGGTATGGAGTACGTCAAAGTGTCCCATATGGTATGGCCTCTGTCATCCGATCACCTCTACGAACCTCGCTGGCTTCCCTTCGCAGTGAGCAGAGTAATGGCGCCGTCCTGCGGGACAGCCTGTCTGACAGCCCTGCCGGCACACGAGGAGGCTTTGTGCTCAACTTCCACTCAGATGGCGAAGGTTCTGAAAAGAAAAAGGGGCTATTTCGACGTGGCTCCCTCTTTGGCAGCCTTCAGCGGTTGCGCAAATCAGACTCGCGCTCGTCCATTTCGAGTAAGCGCAGCTCGGCAAACAGTGACACCACCATGAGCCGCATCAGTTCAAGCGACGCCAACTCCACCATCAGCTTTGGGGAAGGGGACCCGGGGGATGACTACCTGTCTCAGGAGGACAATGTGGATGCAACCACCACAGAGTCCTACATGGGTGAATGGAAGAATGACAAGCGCAGTGGCTTTGGTGTCTCTGAGCGCTCCAATGGCATGAAGTATGAAGGTGAATGGTTGAACAATAAGCGCCATGGCTACGGCTGCACCATCTTTCCTGATGGCACCAAGGAAGAAGGGAAGTACAAAAACAATGTGCTGTCTCGAGGCATCAGAAAGCAGCTGATCCCACTGAAGAACACCAAGACCAAGCAGAAGGTGGACCGAGCCATTGAGGGAGCAGTGAGAGCAGCAGCCATTGCCAGAACCAAAGTGGAGATTGCCATTTCCAGGTAAGACATCTTGGAAGAAAATATATTAAAGCTCCTGATGAGCAGTGAGAATAAAAGAGGCAGATGAGCCCTGAACTGCATATGGTCACATTTGGAGGATTAGTGTTCAGTCCTTAGGTGCAGGTTATTTAGGTGACCTATGGTTATTCATTTTGTCAATGCAATTATGGAGAAGGCTTCATACAGTAAAGAGTTGAGCTGTAATCATCCTGCAGGCGCTGCTATTGTTTAAGGGCACGGTTGATACGATGTTTACGGTAATGGTGCTGTTCCACTGAGAGGAGCTCTTGGACCCGTGGAGATGTTTAAGATAGTAAAGCTACCCCCATATGGGAACACAAACACACAATTCATTATATGATAATATAATATTTACTGTGTACGCCCGGGGTAATTCCTTACTCTTTTGACCTACAGGAAATATAAGTGATCTTATTTATTTTTTGTGTTAGATTAATTTATTTTATTTCTATAGCACCAGTTCACAACAGTCATCTCAAGGCACTTTGGTTTAAGACCTGAATCAACTGTATCAAAACAAACCCCATATACAATAAGCCTTTTAGTTGAAAACCTATCAATACAGATACAAATTTTAAACATTTTATTAAAATCTTAACAGTATTAGTGGAAAAACTCCCTCTATAGAGGAAAAAACCTCCAGCAGACCCAGCCTCTGTGTGGGAGAACATCTGCCTTGACCGGTTGGAGTGAAGGGATAGAGAAGAGAGAAAAGAAGAAGAAGAAGCAGCAACAGACTCAGGCAGGATGGTTGGACCAGCAGCTGAACACTGAGACAAACGACTCTGAGTCTGATGATACCTGGAGATGAGAATAGAGAGAGACAGAAAGAGAGAAACACAACTAGGAGAGAACAGAGACAAAGTTAGTCACATGTGGACATGGAGGCATGTTAGTGGATAGAATGAGGAAATGTGAGTGATGTGGATCCATTTAAATAATAAGGTTCATTCATCAGGAATTGATGTTCTTTTGGCATTAGGTCTATAATATACAAAGTGATATGTGACTCTTTCTAATAGTTCAACATGTATCACGCTCAAATTTCAGATCAGCGAAGTGAAGTTTGATTACCAGTGTTTAACTCCTATATTTCAGTCTGGAAAACAGCTTTGGTATCTAATAATGAGACTCAGTTCACTACAAGGTTCTATTCTACTGTAAATGTCTAAGAAAGCCACAGCATAACTGTAATAAACACTGCTTTTTGTTACAGCATGAACTGTAGCTACTGTGCATAATGGCACCGAGGAGGATCTGTGAATTAAATAACGTGTGGGGAAAAGCGGTCGGTCGCTGTTATTGTTTTCATTTTCTTCTTTCTTTCTACGAGGGTCTTAAATTGTTGCATATGATTAACAGATGGCAGGTGCTGGGGATGCCGAAAGAAAAATTAAACAGGACAATATATATATATATATATATATATATATATATATATATATATATATATATGCAGACACACACAAGCTACAAACTGTGGTTGTAATGTACCTTTCTTCAGGATGTCATAAAGGGCTTCCTTTAGTATTTGAAAGCTTAGAATCAGATTAGCTATTTTGTTTGCGTCATTATTGTAAACTATGTTAAGATGTAGGATTGAGCAGGTTTCTGTTTCAAACAATAAAATTAAACGATCCAACCATGTGTCCAAATATATACACCCACACTGTATCATGTCTGCACAGCCTTACAGACTTTGGCCTTTTCATTGCACCGCTTGTCACTTTCATTTGTACCAACTGTCGCTTCTGCTTTTTGAGAGGACACATTACTATACCTCATATTGAGTATCAGAGAAGAAGAGCAAGCTTCCATCTAGCTATCACATTGACTTATAAATCATTAAATTGTACTGTACTAACCAACGTCTTTGCCCTTTCTATATTTGGCTTTTTGATGAGTGGTAGAAGGTTGTTGTTTGGTTGATAGGTGATGAAACAGGAGACGCATGCTTTGACGACAGCAAGGCAGCCATAGCTGGTGTGTGCTAGTCAAAGCTCAGGAATGTGTGGGAAGAGTTTCAGTTTGCGTCACCTTTTCCATCGTCTGTGAAAATGGTAGTGAGGGAGGAAAGGAGCGAAAGAGTGGGACTGAAATGAGAAAGCAGAGATTAGTGCAGTGGCTTGGAGAGAGACGAGCAAGTCAGCACAGTCAGTTTCATGGAGGACGGTGCTTGAGGAGTTGCATCGCAGTGTGTGTGTGCACAAATGCATTCATGTACTACCTGCTAGTGGTTGTGTAAAGAAGGCCAGGACGGAGGAAGGAGCCCTAGTTACAGTTTCTAGAAAGCTGTATCTGGTGTTCTTGGTCAAAGTGGAAAATCAGAACTCACCAACCTTTGTACCTTTGCACTGGTGTAATGTGTTTCACTGATTAATCAAGTAATCCAGCAAGAAAGTAGCAGTACTAAAATCAGTATCGGATTGCTGCCAACTAAAAGGCCTAACTGTAAAAGGCACAGATTCCTAATGGACTTTTACTCATTTAACTTTTCCAGGACATCCCATGCTCGAGCCAAAGCAGAGGCTGCAGACCAGGCTGCACAGTCAGCCTCTCAGGATTCAGATATTGCCAGAGCCGTGGCCAGAGAGCTCTCTCCAAGCTTCCATCAGCCAGGTACTCACAACAGAAAGAAACGAAACCGTATTGTTATTGCTGTGGATGTTGTAGTAATACGCTGTACCTGACTACATTTTTACAGGTCAGGACGTGACTTTTCTGATGTGCCTCTTGTTTGTGTCCTCGTAAAGAAAGCTCTGTTACCTGGTCTATTCTCTATTTATTAGGGATTGAGTGTTGTTACAGCTTTGTGTATGTTTTACATCTCGTTGCTCTTCATGTGCTCTTCATCATCAAGCCTTTCAGAGTGGCCCTGTCTTCCAGTTAGCATGTACATGTTAACTTTTCCTGGACATTGTTATACATACTCGCATTCTCAAAGTCTCATCAAGTGACTCGAGGAAATGGAGCAGGATAGTGCTCTTCAGCCTGTTACTGCATGTGTAATCGTCTACTCTAATATTAAGCTACTGTTCCTTCAGTGTGACATGTTGTGACACAAACTTAGCTTCAGCTCACTCAGGGATTTTCTGATCAAGTTTCTTTGACTAAGGAGAGCATGTTAACTAACTGTTAGGCAAAACCTGAACGACATCATGGTGTCACTGAAAGGATGCATGCTTAGAATAAGTGAGCTGACAAGTTGCCCCACACCCGTTTACTTACAGTTATGTGACTGTCAAACTTGTTGGCATGTATTATAGCCCTTTCCACATGTTTAAATAGGTCTTGATGGTCCCCTGTAACAGTCAGATCAAGTTTTCAGTATTAACTTAATCAACTCAATAAATTCTCAAATAAATTGATCAAAAATCTTCAATTCGGTGTCAGTAGAGGACAAACACCTTCTCCAAAAAAAGCATCCATGATTTATGTGAATTGTGTGTACCAGCCTCCCCCTCATTTATATGGTACAGTAGCTCACTTGGGAAAGCACATAAAACACACATGGACGGTTGGGCGCTCTGCTGCAGAATCCTGTTCTGACAAGAGTCGGTCAGAGCCAGAGAGACGACTGGGGGTGTAGAGACGTCAATGTAACTGATGAATATTGTTTTGATTTCGTCTCTAAGATATTAGTAAGGGACTCATGGGCGTCAAATTCTCCCGGTTAACGCAGTGAATGTTTAGCAATCGTCAATAAATTCTAGTAAGTAGATTAACAAACTCTGACCCTCATACCTCTACCATCAGCCTACTCACTGCATCCCCTCTGTGATGTGTACGTCCTCCCCACATACAGGAGGCGCTGAGCCTGAAATACAGTATGGAGCAGCTTTGTGCAGCCACTCTGCAAAGCATAAAGCAGCCTCCTCCATTGGCGGCTGTCATCCCAACAGACAGCCCGCACTGTTTAGCTCATATGAAGAACAGTAGTTACAGTAGACTGGATCTAATGGACTAATGGAATTGATCCACTCTTAAATGTGTGGAAAGTCCAGCACAATGAACCTTTCTTTCAAAGCAGTCCAAAGTGAAGTAATATTACTGAGTAACGCACTTAGTTTCCCTGTTTACTTGTCTCCAAGTCAAGTGGTATAGATCATGTGGATAAACAACTTGTCTGATTGGCTGCATGGGTTGCTGGACAACAGCGTTGCCCTGTTCTAAATAATCCAGTGTTGTCAGTGATTGACAAAACTAAATATAAAAGCCTAGTTGTAATGTAATGTACCCTTTTAATGGTGAGCATGTGGTTCCAGGCCCCGACTACATACGACAGAAGTACAATGAGCCAGTGGAGGTGAAGGAGGAACCCGTGGAGGAGAAAAAAGAGAAATCTCCATCAAGCAGCCCCCATTTCTACCGAAAGGGAACCACACCAAACCAGTCTCCATCCCAGAGCCCAGCTCCTAGCCCCACTTCTTCACCCACTACTCCTAAAAAGACCTCTTCTGGCAGTAAAACCCCTGGCAGCGCTGCTTCCATAAAGCCTGTTGGGAAGGAGAACAAAACCCCAACAATGGAGTCTGTACAAACAGGTAATCAGTCTTTACCATAAATAACAGGGAAACAGTGGAGGCAGTATGTTATTTTCTTTCTTGTCGATCAGTTTGAGTTGACTCAGAGTGGAACTATTTCAATGGAACACTATGAGCCTTTTAGGCGTAGTAAGTTTAGGGTCAAAAGTAACATTGTCACTGATGTATCGGCTCTTTTGTTTTTTTCTTCTTGCATGTTTTCCTCTTCTTGGCAGGAATAACAAAGGCAGCATCCAAACCTTCTCTCAGACAGGAAACGAAGCAACAGGAGCAGTCTCCTGCAGGCAAACCAGCAGGTACAACACTTAGCAGCAACCCCAGCAATGGACAGATTCACTCCCAGTACCACGGGTACTATGTCAAGGCAGATGTCAAGGTTCCCCCACCAGATGAACCAGTAGGTGTTGAATATGACCTTCACCCATCAAGCCTTGCTCGGCTGCCACCGGAGTCCAAACCAATTCGGACACCACCACTAAAATCTCTGCCAGCCCCAAGCCCTTCGCCAGTTCCACCAAAAGAAAACACCAAAGCACCCGAACCCGCCAAGCCAAAAAGACAGGAATCAACCAAACCGAAGAGCCTGGCAGAAACCAAGAAAGCCAGCGTGGACATCGCTCCAGAAATGGCAGAGGAGGAATCGGTCAGTTAAAACACATATGTGACACTAAGTGATTTTTTTTTTTTTCAGTTTTTTATGATCAGCATACTGACTAATAACATCGAAGCTAAAGCTATTGGAAAGGCATCAGCAGTCAGTGATCTGACCCTCAAATTATGTGTCCAGAGCATCCTCAGTAATAGAGTCTAAGCTCCTGTGAAAAACCAGAAATACCATGTCGGTCTATTTTATTTCTATGTGACATTGGTAAGAAAAGAGTGATTTTAAACTAGCATCAAATGCCCATTAATGGCCAAGCAGTGTCATGCAGTTGTATAACTGAACCTACGTCTGTCTCCACAGGGCCCTAACTCTATCTTGGTGGCTCTTGTGATGCTGTTGAATGTAGGTCTAGCTATCATTTTTGTCCACTTCCTCACTTGACCAAACCTCAACTCAGGTAAGACTTTATAACTGAAACCTTCAACTGTGTTGTCCTCAGTGTGTAAATTACACAGGGCTATGAAAAAGTTGCCATGTTGCATGCACACTACTGTGGTGTAAAATAACTGTTTGTCCTTTTTGATATTATGTGTTGTTGTACCCTCAGAGTGGTAGAGTCCTTTATTTTCAGGTCTAAAGAGCCGTGTTCCTATTCGCACAGTACTAATATACTGTATGTGTTGGGCCTGTGTAGCTGCTAGCACTGTCACTGATTATGAACCACACCACCTTCTCTAACCCTGCAGCGGACTCTTCAGAACTAGTCCTCTGGTCTGCTAACTCTCCACCAACCAAAGGGGCCTTTTAAAAAGACGGCACCAGTCAGAACGGCAGACACAGGCTAAATGGAGGACTGAAAATAAATGAAGAAGGAAGACGAGAAGAAGAAGTGGAGGAGAAACCCACGTGGAAGTAGGAGAGGGGAGAGGAGAGAAAGAAAGATGAAACCCACACCCCCACCCAGAGCTCTCTTTGGATGGACTAAATGACTGTCTTTGGAGGCCAAATCCACCCTGATTGGATGATTTGTGACTCCGCTCAGAGTGCAGTGAAAGCTGAAGCAAGCAGTCGCTAGTTGGAAGTGAACCCCTGAGCCGCGAACTATAGATTCTCTATCAGGGGTAGAAATAACAGGAGACCTGGACAGTGGAGTGGATGTGAATGAGTGTGAGGCCTGGCATCCATCCGACCCATAAATGCCTGGCGTGTGTGCTGCCTGTAGTTCCATTTCCATCCAACCGTTTGGCTAATTTGGTTTGGTAGTTTTAGAAGTGCTGCAATAAAAAGTTTGTGCCTGGCCCAGCTGAGTGGAGGAGAATTTGTTTCTGAAATGATTCACCAGAAGAAAACCCTTCAGGTCGACGGCTCATGTGATCTATTTCATTTCACTAGACGTGTTTGTTGTGGTGGAGGACTTGTTTTTTTCATGTGCATTTTCTCTTACAACCAAGCTAGAGCTTTCTCCGTGTAATTTACACGTGTCTGATGCTGCTGTTTGTGTGTGGGTGGGTGGGTGCTGGACTGGATATGTTTGGAAATGCACTTTGAGCTGATGGAAGCCAACAGCTGCCTTACCATTTTACAGAGTGACGCGGTGGTGGGTGAGAGGGGCCCTGGCAGGAATGCGAAGCGTTTGGCTGATTCGCCCTCTGCTGGGTCCTGGAAGAGTGGGTTTATTTCTGTCACTCTATTGATTTGTTCATATCTGCTTTTACCCGTGGGTCTTAGTGCCTGCTGTTTTCTATACAACATCAAGTGCGTGAGAGACAATCAGAGGGATTTTATTTAAAACAAATGTAACCTGCTTAACTGCTCAGTAGGAGGTATTATTTGTCTTTGAATGAATGAAATACTCTTTGACGTGGTCACTGCTTGTATCGAACCTAAGTAATACTGTAGTGCTACTGTAAATCATAAAGCTATGTCTACTTTTTGTTACTCGTGCCTAAAATCCTCGTTACTGGCTCATGAATCCTGCGAATGATGGAGTTTGAAAGATGATGTATAGGATTTGTATCGACATGAACTTGATTATAATGAATTCAATTCATAGCCCAAGCACTGCTCTACTCCAGCAATGAGCCCCACGTAGATTCTGAATTAGTTGACTTCATCACTGCGTAGTGTTTTAGCCCTACAGCGATGCTGAGCACTCAGGGAAAAACAAATCGCGTTCTATGACTGGACAGTTAAAACCATAATATATATGCAACCACACCATTACTAAGTGGTTGTACTGTGTTGAAAGCTACTGGCTCTGCCTGGATCACTGTGAAGATTTATGGCTCTGATTAACAGTATGTAAAGTGAAAAGAGAACCAGCAGACATTTATACTCAGCTCAGACCCAGAGGCCTGAAACCGTGGGTTTGCAGGTGTTCAGCCTGAAAAACCTCCAGTAGAACAAAAGGGAACGAGATTCATAATAAAAGTCAATGTAAACATTGATATTATCAACCGGGTAATTGATAAAATGCATTTTCTTAACTCTATTTTATTTAGTTGACTGCTTAGAGTTGGGTTTTTCTGAGGGGTACGTTATGAATATTATTGCAGTTTTAGCATTAGTTACTGTATTATTGCATCTGCTTTCATTTAGGCTTCATCAGTTGCTACTGTGTTAACATTTATTGATGTGAACTTCCTGCTAGTCCTCAAGAATTTTCCCACTAAGTGTGGAGGACACAGTGGTGCAGTATCATGCAGTAGGAAAACATGTAGCTACTGCTAAAGGCTAGGATTTGACTGCAATAGGTTAGTTTCATTTTGGTTCATTTTGTCTTCACAGAAATATATATATATATATATATATATATATATATATATATATATATATATATATATATATATATATATATATATATATATATATATATATATATATCATTAACTTATTTATTTATTTATTTATTTCTGTTTGCTTTTTGAGCTAATAATAACTGACCTGAGTCAGTAATTAACCATTGCATCTGCTCTTTGTAATTATGTGTCCTTATCAATGGATTCTTTCAAAGACACACTTATAATTGAGAAATGAAATGAAATGAATTTATAATTGAAACCTCTGACTGTTGGAACACCTCAGTGTTCATTTAAATTGTGTATATTGTCATTTTAGGAAGGGACATTTAAACTCTTAAATAAGTTTACATTAAGGGAAAAGCATTGTCTTAAATATGTTATCACCATGATTTACTGTGACACGTTTTGTGATAAATGATGTGGTGTAGCATGTGGTTGTTGACTGGTTTTCGATAAAGTGTGCAGATGATTCATTGTGAGGAACTAGGAAGATATAATTAGTAGAGTTTATATATATTGGATTCTAAAAAGCAGTAGTAGGGATTGGATGTCTTCAAATGCGACTATGTTTGAAACAGCCATTGGATTACTGAGACCTGTTCCTGAGCCGCTAATAATTACATTATAAGACTTGAGAAGCTGAATTATTGACGGTGGAAAGCCTGCTGTTACATCACACTTCTGCTGTTTAGAACTGCTGCTTGAAACGGGTTAGAGAGATTAGACCTGAGCCAGCGGCTGCTGGAAAAACGCTTGTATCAACATCATATGACACTAGAAATCTAAGCAGATCCTCTTTAAGGCAGACAAACACGATTTACATGAGGTCCGATTAAGAATCAACACGTGAAACACAGACACGTCTGAGCTTTTTGAAAATGTGTATGTCATAAACTCATAGTTTCCCTTCTGGCAGGGACTCATTACCAGAAAGTGACCTGTCATTATTCAAATATGAAATAGCATGTAATAATAATTTAAAGAAATTCTTTTATTTATCATAGTGTATGGAAATGAGGTTGTGACATGAGGCGAAGCCTTGATGAACAGAGTTCTGGACAGTGCTGTAGTGTTCCAGGCCAGCGTTTGCACCTGCGTGTTATGCTCCGTGTTGTACTGTGTGTTCAGTGGAGAGCTGGTGCTTTTAGCGGTTGGACATTAAAGGCACCACATTTGAATGGTGAGCAGAACTGATGGGTGTTCAGGTTACTGGCAGCCTATGTATCATGTATCCAATCTTCAGTTAATTTGCATTAATGTTTTGAACTGGGTCTGGTTCAGCAGAGGTCCAACTATGCTGTGTGTGTGTGTAGTGGCTCAGTAGACGGCACTGATCACCAGCAGCAGGACAGTCTCAGAGCCAGTACCAGAGTGTTGGGGCTGGAGAAGACGATGGATGATCGTTTGTGGGGGTTGTTGAGTTTTAAGCATTGAAAACATGCTGCTCGGATCTTTGAGAGAAAACAGAAAGAGGTCATTGTGAAGACAACAGAGGCATAGTGACTGAACTGGTGGAGTGTCTAAGGAGCAGGGGATGGAAGGAATGTTCTATCATTGGCAGGAACCCGTGTCATTTGTTTTATGCAGCCAGCCAGTCTGCAACTGAGTTTGTCTTAAATATTGTGTATGTAACCAACTCAAAATGTTTCTTGTTGTGTGTCCATATTATAGCCCTGTCCACGTGTTAAGTAGGTTTTGAGGGTCTCTTGAATGTTCCTTAAGAAATAAGCCAGGTCAGTGTTAAGCCTAAATGAATGAACCCAGGCTTTGGTGTCAGTAGGGGGCACACAGCCTCTCAACAGAAGCGTCTATGTGAGCTTGTGCTGGCCTCACTTTGACTTACATGGCAATCGGATACTCAAGTGGGAATCAAGATGCACATCGATAGCTCGTAGGAGAATCAAACTGGATGTACAGACTTTCAGAATGCAGCAAGACGTTTCTTAAAGTCTAGTACGTGATGTATTGTCCTGTCAGTTGCTATTGTTTATGAAGTGCACAAACACATGAGGTTTTCTTTTACTCGGACTGTTCCGAGATTATGAGGTAAACCGTGGCTTGAGACCAGAAATGCGCAGGTACAGCAAATTAAAAAACACAACTGCTACGTATCAGTAATGCAACTTGCAAAGAAGTATGACAGGACAAAGGTAAAGTTAACCTTGAACTGAGACAATGAGTTTAAACCAAATGAGCCTTTAGAGACAGGAAGCAGATCAAGTCGTGGCTTTGTTAACTCCCTACACGCCGCAGCCCCTCAGCTCAGGTCTGGAGCCCCCCGGCCAGACAGGAACAATAGAATATGACAAGTAATGATTTACAGAAGCAGAAACTTGCAGCTCGAGTGTGACTATCTCACAGATGGTTGGAATCCTAAAGCTTCAGCCTTGAATGTGAGGTAAATCTAGTGCTGAATGAGCAAAGCGACTTGATGTCATCTGCACCTTCTTGTCTTATGACTGTGGTACCATGAACTTCTGTGACTGCTGTGTTGATCTTTACAAGCTTTTTTTTTTTTTCAAGACGGCAGAGTTGGACAGAAAGGTTCATAACGTAGTGTTTCTCAGTTTGACTTGTTTTGGCTGCTTCTGGACTTCTTTGTGTGTCCATACACCTCTTAGCCATGTAACAGCACTAGACTGCCTACAGTGTTTTACTGCAACAGGACAGCGTGAATGAATTTCTCTACAACAATAACTATATTCATGAGACACTTCCTACTCGAAGTTGTTGCTGATTTCAGTAGCTTAGTTGCTAAAATGAGCTGTTTGGAGTGTAGCTGTTGATAAAGTACACATGTTATTATTTTACATTGCAGCATTTTTCTGTTTGTTTTGTTTCTATGGACATAAATAAAAAACTGTGGGTTTACATTTTACATGACATGATGTGTATTCTGTCATTTGCTTTCCTGTTCACCCGAGTAAAATCTAATAAACACACCATAATTGCACTTGATAAACATGTTATGGTCCAGAGAGGAAAAGACGGACATTCGCTATTGCTCTAGTTGAGGCCTGGATTTTGCAGCAATGTTCCAGAGGAGATGCTCTAACTCTGAAGTCTGAAGTTGGCAGAGACCTGTGACCACACGTGGTGTCTGAGAGCTCGTGGCTTCCCTGGAGACTGCTCTCTCCGTTTTGGTTTGTTTTTTTATGTAGGGTGTTTTCTTTCTTATGACCTGCTAATTTTAAGTTCACTTTTACCTGACTTGTTTGCATATCTGTTATCCTAGTGATTAATTTCTGCTTTTATGAAATATGGTACAGAAAAATGAAGACCACAGCTTCGTCCCACAGTCCAAAGACATGCAGTCTGGTTAACTGGAGCCTCTGACTTGCCTGTAGCTGTGAGTGGGATGGTCGTCTGTCTGTGTATGTGGCCCAGTGACGGACTGGCCCTGCCTCAACCAATGACGGCTCTAGAAGCCTGGGACCCCTACAAAGAGAACAGGGTGGTGCAGGGACGTCAAACTGAAGGAACGTACAGTAGAGACGAACCTTCTTCATTAGCATTCATTCATTAGCCGCAAACACTGGCCACCTCAAAACTCCTCATACTTCACGTGCTTGCCATAAATGCATGGACTAAATCTAAATGCAATTAACTGTTTTATTCTTTATTCTCCTCTTTACTGCTTAAAGCTGGATCGTGCTGATCTCACGGTCCTGTCAGAAGAGGATCATGGGGACCTCATTCAGACGGTATTTATGTGTGAGAACCATCAAGGTCAAACAACATAAGCATCAGGCTCCAACTGGTATGTGAATGCGAGACACTGTCAAACCTCAACCATTTCCTGATAACCTCTCCAATGTCACAGGTCGTCACTTCTCTGTAAGATGCCACATATATTAACTTTGCTTTCCACCAAGCAGTTGACAGAGTCCACGTTTTGGTGGTCGATGAGCACCGACACCGTTAAGGATCATCCGCCGCCTTTTGTATAATGTACAAGAGGTCGATGTGGGTCCGTGGCCAGTCAGACCCTGCTGGAAGTTGGCCCGACTGGGGACTACCTCGTTCTGCTGGGGGAGTTCAGCTCCCACGTGGGCAACGACGGTGACACCTGGAGAGGCGTGACTGGAAGGAGCTCTCTGATATTAACCTAAGTGGTGCTAGTCACAGTTTGCTCCTAATGATGTTCACCCTGTTCAAGCAGAAGGGTGTCCATCACTGCATGTGGCACCAAGCTGGAAGTCAGTCACTGCGCTTGTGTGTCTGACATTTACGCTGTCAACTGATCACCTGATGGAGGGAGCCAAACGGGCAAAACTATGCTTTACGCAGGCATTGTGTGCCAGCAAGGCCAGCGAGGAACACTTGGTTGTTCTCGTCTCTGACACAAAAGTTGGCTTCGCACTTCAGACCAGCTCACCCACGTTTTTTGCCGCGGAGTATTGGTACTTACCTCATGTTCCACATGTGCCATCTTTGAAACAATTCTAGGGCTGATAACTGATCAGAACACAGTATCCATGCGTCTCTCACAGTAATTAAGCCTGTAAAGACCACAACACATCTTATAATTTAGCCAATTAATGGCATTCACTGTATTGTAGTGACCTTCAAACGAAGTTCTGTTTGCTAATTGAATCCAGTAGAACGTGTGAAGATTCGCTACACTGATGCGAGGCTCCCCTCTGGTGGCTGCGAAGAGAAGAAGCGCCTCCATTATTGTGGTCCAACAGAAGTGGAAGGCAAACCAGACAGAAAGCTTTCATAGATAAATAACATAAGTAGGAGCAGGAGTTCTGGACTCAATGAAATGTGAAATGTTTTAAAATGATGATGAATGAAGGGCTCTGCACCGTTAGGAGGAAGTAAGTGAGTAAATTAGTTTTGTGATCAAGCATTTGACTGGGAGGGTATGATTTGAGTATGAGTGCATTTATTTAGTAAATGATTATGTATTCTGATCCACGCTCCTTGCCAACTGGTGACGGAGATGCCGACGAGAAACAGAAAGAGACGCTGTACTGCTCCGGTCCGCCAGGTGGCGCTGACTCTGGTGAGCTGCTTGACAACCGCCGGTCAGTTAAAAGAAGAACAACAAGACTTGGCGATCATGTGTTTTCAAGTCTTAGTAGTTGGATCAGCCAGTTTGTGGAAATGTTGGAAGTCCGACGTTCATCAACCAGCGGTTAACGAGGTCGCGGGGCATTTAGAGAGAACGTGACCCGACTTTGAAGCACTTGGACTCGCTGTGCGCGGACCCGAGGCTCTGGGGGGCGGGGCTCCGCGGGTTGCTTTGGACAGAAGCGCGAGGGTTCGACTGCAGTGAACGCGACTGAAGTCAGTATGTGACACGTCGATGTTCGCGGCGGAAACTTCCTGACCACGTTTGTCGTTACGTTCTTTCTCCCCATTAAACTAAGCGCCTGGTCATCTGGACCCTTCAGCGCCCACCCAGCCGCCTCACAGCAGCACAGAGCAGGGCTGAACTCGCCTCGTCCGTCCCTGGTGACACTTGGACTGGAGGCGTGTCAGGCTACAGCTGTGTGGTTCTTTGTTCTCAGCTCATGAAGCTATAAGCTTTAACAAGAGGCCTCGCGTCTTAAAGGTAGAGGGCGTCTGCCCCAGACCCAAACTGTGCTTTGGCAGTTGTAGAGTAAAGAGGATTTCTTGAGGACACTCTTCCATATGAATATGTATAACTTTATGGTATTAAAATGTGTCCAGGAGTAGACTGACTAATAGAGGAGAGCAATGACAAAAGGTCTGTGACGTAAGCAAATAGTGTGATTTCCAGACTGGCTGTGCCGCCAAACAAGTGTGTTTTGATGAGGGACGGGACCAAAAACACGCTAACGTCAACCAGAGCTCAGTCCTCGATTGTGTGTTCCATTTAAAGATAATTGACCCACATTGTTGAGGAGACGTTGGTGGACTGGTAAGAAAACACATCAGCAGCCGAAAACCTCTCAGACTGGGCTCATCTATCCTCCGGAGCAGTCGAACACACTGAAAGCTGTATTTCATGTGGACGTTGTTAGTGCTGCTATTATGACCATCTGGTCCCACTGAAGTTCTTTAGTATTACACATGGCAATAAACAGTTTGTGAGGCTGAGAGGCCGGAGTTCCAGGCCGACAGAGCAGGTGTGGAGCGGCTCTAGTTCCCCAGAGGAAAGCTGCGTCCAGCCGCAGTGGTGTAACGTCGGACGTTCAGCGTCTAAGGCAGCCAGGGGTGTAACCATTTAGAAGGTGACTCTGCATGAGTGTGTGCGGTCTATAAATGTGATGCAGCCTCGGACAGCAGGCAGACGGTCATCACTGATCCCTTACGTTTGCTGATCTCTCTCAGGGGATGTGTGTGTGATGCAGTGAGCCAGCTCATCCACACAGCAGCTGACTTAGAGACAGTGACATGGTTCTGATTTCTGTGTTCCTCAGCAGCACAACCCTGACAGCTCCCACGTCTCCTCCACTGGTGGTTTGCTGGACAGTTTGGCTGCCAGCCCACCTGTCACTGAGAGGCAGAACCTGCGGCCTGTCAGTCTCTTTCCCACTTTTTCCTACAAAGCTGAAATGGCTCTAAGGCAATGAGTCGTTTCTGAAAGACGAAACCCCGTCTTAGAGCAGCAGACGACAGCTTACCCCAACGTTCTGCAGAGGGCTGCGGTTGCACAGCCTTTAGAGAGAAGCACCTTGGCCTTAGAGAGCCCGCTCTTTCACGGATGTTGATGGAGGAGCTGTCAGACGACCAGGGTGACGTTTGAAGTAGGTGCAGGGCAACGAGTGAGACAATCGGATTGTGGTTCTGTCTTCACTCAGCCTGAAAGGATGCTGGCTCATCGGGCAGACGGATAATGACCCATACAGTAGATGCTCAGTGTAAAGAGATAGAATATTCCTTACTGGTGAATTCAGGTCTCTGCATTTCACTTACTCAAGAGCGATGCAACTGCAGCAGAGTAAAAGCCAGGCTTTGGTAATGTCCACGGATGCTACACTGCAGGCAGGCGTTGGGAGGATAAAAATGTCAGAGGACGTGACGTGTGATTAACACGTACAACACAAACTGCACATGAATTATAAATATCTAGATTTTATTATTATTTGTTATGCAGTCATCTGTCCGACCAAGGAGTCCACCTTTCTGTTCCTGGAGCTGCAGGGCAGCATGTGAAGAGTGTGCTGCTTGAGCGAAGACACCGATTAAAGGTGCTTTTGTTTTCCTGCATGATTTGGTCACATTTTCTGTTCATCAGAACCTACTGTGGGTTTTTTCCAGTCTCAGCAGTAGCATGTTCAGTAGCATCCGAACAGTATTATTAGTAATAGACCGAAAGTGTTCATCTAGTGAAGATGCGCATCTGTCTGTGCTCTGATCTGACGTTGATCAGAGCACATGCTGAATTTAAAGGAGTTTAACTGTGACTGTTCACCCAGTCACCTGAAGGAATTTTAATATTTATACCATCCAACAACACTGCTAATATATGAAGCGTCATTTAATGAACTGAGACGATCACTGAGGCTACAAAGAAACAGCAGAGACTCCTAGAGGGACGCTGGCGCATGTGAGAGACCAGCAAACAGGATCAAATGCACGAGGTCACGTTTGCCTGATCTACCTTAGCTGGACGGCTTTTATGCATTAGACCTGCATCCACACCAGTGTTTCCAACCTTTTTGAGCCACAGCACATACAGTATTTTACATCATTTAAATTACATTTAAATTACAAACAAGTGCCACAAAACCTATAAATAATGAAAATCTAGTCTCAGTTTAGTTGACAGAGGGACTGGTTTCTCTCTTTAGTGGCTCCAGAGCAGAGCATCTCGTCAGATCATTTTTCAGGCAGCATCAATGTCTCTGCTTCGTGTGGAGCCGTTTGGCTTTAGATGAGTTCAGTAACTTGGTAGCGTTAACAACTTTCTCACTCATCTTGGTGGTTTTTCTAAGTAACGCTGCCTGTTTCTCCATCTGTTCACGCGTTTCAACTAAATACTTTGTGTTGTTGTTGTGAAGTGCGGAACCGTGTTGGACAACTTCTCCCTCACACCAGTCATAGTGGAGTTGGCTCGGTTGGTTCCCGGTATAACTTTGAGTTCAGCTTGTTTGCTTTCACTCTGTGTCCTGTGAACCGTGTTTAACGGTTCATCCAGCTGGTGGCATCATTGTTCTGTCTGTCACCACATGCCACTAACTCTCCACACGCAACAAAGGCAGATTTTTGGTGGCAGACAGTAATTAATTAATTTTCAAAAATGTCTTTGGACCAATTAGGTAAAATTGAATGATTTCCCTCGGCACAGCTGACGATCTTTCACGGTGCACTAGTGCAGCACAGAGGTGGAAAGACACTGATCTACACAGTGGTTTGACGAGCGACGCTTCATTGGCAGATTCTTAGTTGTCTCTAATAAACTTGCATCGTCGCTGCCTACGTTGTAGGGTTTTATAGCATTAGGTGTGAAATGGAACATCTGTTTGGAAAGAGCAGCATCAAACAGGTTCCTCCGGCAGTAGAACACAGCTGAGCAGGACTGAGTCGTTTTAGTGAGGGCAAAATACCAGGCACACACTTCAACACTTCTGCTGCTTTCCATCAGCGTCAGCATCAGCTTCTAGCTGCTGAACAACCCAACAGGTCGAGCCAACGTCTTCGTCCTCTCCACGGTGTCCGGTGCTGTTCACGGGATGCGCTCTGTATAGCTGTCCTGTTTTTCTTTTACCTTAAAATGCAGTTATTTTTTTTATAAGCCAATAAACTATTCACTAATGTTAAATATTTCAATAAGCGAATTATTTTTGACGTTGATTTAAATAAAATGAGCCTAAACTTATCATTACTTTGATCCGGAACTTCACAACAACTTCTTCATGTGGGGCCGTTTGGACAGAGCCTGAAGTGGAAACTATTTAGACGACAGGTAGGTCAGCATCCATTTATTTTCTCATACTATAAAAGCTGTACAAAAGCTGAAAAAGCACAATAAATCAGGATGCTAGTTACACTTCAGTCATTGTTTCAGCTTTTATATTGTGACGATATACAGAAGTAACGTCGACTGTGTTCATCAGAACTGCAGTGTCCCATCTAATGCTGGCACAGTGACTGCATCTTCTCCGCCAGCTCCAGGCAGTGCAGGATTTGGGTTCTCTCTCTCTGGAGCTGCTCTGGACTCACTTGTCCTGCCAACTTGGTCGAGAAGTGGATCATGTCCTGCATGAAGAGACCCACGGTCCCTCTGGGTGCGGGAGGGATTTGGGTTAGAGTGCAGGAGTCAAACTGAAAGTGGATCTTCTTGGCCCTGGGAAGGCCTGGTCCCCGTTCCTCGATCCATGTCAGAGGTCTAGAAGGACACAGGTGAAGTTTGTGTTTGATCGTGACTGATGTGTCTCTACACCTGTGCTCTCATTTGCACACAGGTCAGAAGCCAGGTCACTGTGGTAATCGCTTTGCATCTGATTTCAAGTTCATATAACATATCTGAAATGTGCAAGTAGATCCAAAGCGTGGTTGTAAATCTGTAGTAGCCAGATGCTGATCACCTGCCGGCAGACGTGAGCAGCTGAGCGGTGAGCTTGCTGTAGCCGTCCTCAGACGTCTCCTCCGTGGCTGCCGCAGTTACCGACAGCTCACCAAACAGGTCAACCAGCCAGGTGAGGCGAGCAATGCCGCTGAACGCGGGGAAGCCAAACCCAGGCTTCAGAGCTCCACCTTCAACAGACGCAACATTACTACGTTTCCCAGCAGACACTTCTCTCGCTCTTCAGGCTGTGATAAAACCAACCAACCATTCAAGTCTCGATTGAACGTCGCTCGGTCCCGTCTCTTACCTGTGAAGTGAAGAGTACCTTCCTGCAGAGTTTTTCCTTCAATCTCCTTCTTGAGTTGTTTGTAGTCCTCCGTGAGTAGTTCTATGTGCTCCTCGTGGAGAATCAGTCCTGGTGCCCACACAGAACAAAGCCATGGTCAGAAGGATGTTCCAGCTCGCACTCAAACGCCTCTGCTGTTGGTGAACGCTCACCTTTTTTCTGAGCCAGATCCCAGAGCTCCACAGCAGCTTTGTAGTTCAAGGTCATGGGGTACTCCACACAAACATGCTTCCCCGCCTGCAGAAACGATCTAATGAGGCAGGGGGTTATTGGTTAAATGCTGTATCGATGAGCGATGGTGATTTTCAATCAAGATCAATTTATTTGGCATTTAATCCAAAAATTAACACAAACTGGAATCAGGTGAGTGAAGTACTGAACATTTCACTAATTGTGCTATTTAGAACCATGCAGTCGCACCAGATGAGATAAGGTGATGATTTGTCAAAAATTTACTTGTTTGTGGACTCTATCAAACAAATGAAAAGGTTGGAAAAAATACTGACGAGAGACGAGAGTCAGCTCTTCTGTTCAATGCGTCTCGGTCTGCTGACAGACAAATTCAGCTAGTTCCTCCAGCGCATTACCTCACACAGGCCTCATGTGACACGTTCTCCGTGCAGATGAAAGCCACGTGAATGTCCTCTCTGCTCACAGCCTCCTCTACAGAGATCTGAGGGACCCCCTGCTGAGCCCCCAGGCTTCTCCTGGAGACAACGTGGACGTTTAGACAGGTTCAATCTGGTGACTGCTCTGTGGTCAGACTGCTACAGCCTCCCGCCACGAGTGTGTAGTGGAACAATGACAAAGACGTTTATACATATATGATATACAGTGTGTGTACACGCAGGACATTACCTGGATGCGAACCCTCTGACGGTGAGCTTCTCTGCGGGGCTGCCCGGCTGTGGAGCCAACAGGTCTCTAATCCTGACCAGCCCTGCTGAGCCGACCCCGACCACCACCGCCCCAAACATGCTGATGGAGACAAGAGGCGGTTACAGACAAGCTGCCGTGTCTGCACATGGTTACTGAAACCTTCACCCACTTACGTTGTTCGCTGAAGTCAGGCGGACAGTCTGGTTCTGATTCAGCTGAAGTTGCTGAGCAGTGAATGTCCTGAATGGGATCAAAAGACACTTTAGGGGAAAACGCAACGGAACTTTATCTTAAATCTGCTCTTTGCTCTCTCTGGCACTAAGCTGCGACCGTCAAGTTGTGGTTCGTTCCTCACTTTGATCCACCTTGAGCCACACAACAAACACTGTCCACACGTGGGTGGCAACCAGCAGCCTCAGTGGGCTCACAGGCTGGTTCGGGCTCCGTGTGGTCCAAACCCATGTGGTCTCTTCGCCTCGGTCTCCAGTCTGGGCCGGTAACGCATCAATAATCGCCCCTTGGTTTGACGCGCTGTTCACGCGGAGCATCACCGGCCGCTTCAGACTGTGACAGACGCTGCGTGCGTCCCAGTGGGAGCGTTCGTCGTCAGGCTGCACTAAAACGGATCATAGCGAAAACGCAGGAACGGAGCCTAATGAAGAACAACAGCAGAACAGTCGTTTGCGACTCGAGGTTCCCGTTTGTTGACGCAGCACTTTATCGCGATGGGCAACGCTACCGTCCTGCGTTTCTCACAGGTCGCGGAACCTTTGCGAGTGTTTTCAAACCTCCGTGGGATCGATGGAGAGCGACTGGCAACCGGCCTGTAGCCCCTGACGAGCGGAGGCCAACCTTTGGTCGCAGCCCTGGTGTGAGCGCATTTGTCACATCGGAGGCTGGAATCGGAAGCCAACTTCAGCCTCGTCGGCGGCTTTCTCTGCCTGCTTACCTGCTCGAAGAGACCGAAATCCCGCCGCAGTGAGGACGCGCAAGCCACTAGATGACGTAACACGGAACCTGTCGGAACGGTTCACTACATCGGTCGCCACATAACATGAGGTGCGCTTGCTGCGGAGAACGGACAGGCCTGCCGTAGGAGAGGGGCGGGGACGTCTCTAGAGCCTTTCACAGTACATACACTTCTTAAATGACTTTCTTATTGAGTCTGTGAAGTAGAGTGATTCTCTAATCCAACATCTGGCAGGGCCCTCTGCCCGTTACAGGCTCTAAGATGCGTCTGTATTTCCACATACTGAGTAAACGCCGCTGGGCAGGTCAGTAGAAACTGAAGCAGAGTGGAGTCCACAGATAAGGCAGATGGACACCGCCCTGCTCACCGGGCGTGAGCCAGGCTGTGTCGTGCTGAAAGGCCCCCGAGAGGCCAGAGTAACCCCCAGAGGAATAGGAACCCCACAGGAATAATAAACCCACATAAATAATGACCCCAAGTAAATAATAACCCCCACAGGAATAATAAACCCACAGGAATAATAACCCCACAGGAATAATAACCCCACGTAAATAATGACCCCAAGTAAATAATAACCCCCACAGGAAAAATAACCCCACAGGAATAATAAACCCACAGGAATAATAACCCCACAGGAATAATAACCCCACGTAAATAATGACCCCAAGTAAATAATAACCCCCACAGGAATAATAAACCCACAGGAATAATAACCCCACGTAAATAATGACCCCAAGTAAATAATAACCCCCACAGGAAAAATAACCCCACAGGAATAATAAACCCACAGGAATAATAACCCCACAGGAATAATAAACCCACAGGAATAATAACCCCACAGGAATAATAACCCCACGTAAATAATGACCCCAAGTAAATAATAACCCCCACAGGAATAATAAACCCACAGGAATAATAACCCCACAGGAATAATAAACCCACAGGAATAATAAACCCACATAAATAATGACCCCAAGTAAATAATAACCCCCACAGGAATAATAAACCCACATAAACAATAACCCCACAGGAATAATAAACCCACATAAATGATAAACCCACATAAACAATAACCCCACAGGAATAATAAACCCACATAAATAATGACCCCAAGTAAATAATAACCCCCACAGGAATAATAACCCCACAGGAATAATAAACCCACATAAACAATAACCCCACAGGAATAATAAACCCACATAAATGATAAACCCACATAAACAATAACCCCACAGGAATAATAAACCCACATAATAAACTCAAACTCTTATAAAAGTGAGAATTGTAATATATTTATAATTTGTTTACTATTCTGTCAAGTCATACTAGCATCCGTATCAACAGCAGAAGCAGTCAGGATACAGTAACACGAAGAGAAGCGTCTGTCTTCCATTACATTAGTATGTCCCTCCTGATGAACTTTAACCTTTGACGTTTAGGCTTTTTAAAAAGCGCACAGTAGAGGATCTTACTACGAAAATAGGCACCGCCTGCCTGCGCGTGCAGCTGCACACGCTGGCGTTTTATTTGAGCGCATCCGCACCCCATTGGCCAATAGAGCGTATGACGTTTACGGATGTGCACGGAGTGAAGCGTCCTACCGGCGTAAACAAGGTGAGCATGCGTTGAGGTGTCATTTTCAGGATTTCTACTCTTAGTTTGCGCCGGTTCTGACCTGTGGCGCTTCTCTGCCGCTGACCAAACGTGTTCTAAGCTTTGTTAGACAGCGTAAACCCTGGAAGACACGTCCAGCAGCAGAGCCAGTGAGCACTGAGCCAGCCCGAAGATGAGGGTGTCCACCGGCCACCTGCAGCAGATGGCCATCTTCACCACGCTGCTGACTGGCACGGGGGTCGGCACCATGTACTACCTGATGCAGAGTGAGTACGCTGCGTGGCGGTGCGTGGCCGTGTGTGGCCGTGCGTGGCCGTGCGTGGCTGTGCGTCGCTGTGCGTCGGGGCGTACAGTCAAGCGGAGGCTGGTCCTTTGTTGTGATCCCGGGAAGAACCACAACCAACACTCGATGTTTATGCTGCGTCCCACCTCATTTATTGCCCAGCTCTCAGATTTGTGAGTGACATGCACGTTGTGGCATCCAGTCACAAACTACTGGAGCCTTAAACCAAATGCTCCTTGCACCTCTTCTCTTCCAAGTGTTTCCCTCGTATATTGGCGTATTCCACGTTCTTATGGTCCTTTCACAATAAAGCTTTTTCATCTGACAAAACTAATTATATACACATATATAATGTGTTACTTTGTGTGTAGGAAAAATACAACATTCCCAGACATTACAGATGTTGCTTTGTGTGGCGCAGCTGACGTCCTCAGAATCGCATGCTTAAGCTTGGTGGGCTTCCTCCTGATGCCTGTTTGAGCCACTGGCCCCATCCTACATTGCAGTTGTAAAGCTGGACACACAATATGTGTCTATACAACCTGTTGATTACACTATAGGTCAAGCTGTGTGTGAGTGCAGTGAACCCCCGACATCTTTGTAAATTAGATGTTGATTTGAAGCTTTTGCACTTTTCTGTTTGCTGTCCAATTAGAGAAATTTGCTGAGTCTGACTACCACCGACTGGCTGTGCAGAAGCTCGAAGCATGTCCAGTTGCCATGGAAAGTCTAGGGGCCCCACCTTTAAGAGTCCATAACATCCATCTGACTGACAGAAACAACCGCATCGATCAGCAGACTGCAAAGGTACTAGAGGTCACGTGTTGTATGGTTGATGGGACAGAATATATATAATAACACCTTTTAGATTGTTGTGCTCATGGACTAAATTGGAATTAAATTCCACGTTGACTGTTTTTCTTTATGTTTGACTGCTAAAAATACTGAAATACATATTCTAATAATATGCTTAAATTAATACTGAATAAATTGAGATCTAAGATGACTATTGTGTGGTCTCAGAATACTTAGTTTTTCTTACGTCAGCTTAAATTTAACATGTCATTCTGTGTTTTAATTCTTTGAATTCCAGCTTATTCTTAATTCTTTTGAACAGTAGCAAAATGAGGCTTTTCAGCGTGTTCTCGCGTCATTTCTCTCCTGTAAAGGCTTTTATTGTGAGCCTACGTGAGTAACCACGGTTTGTAGGCCCCTTCTTTAAATGGACAGACTTGTGTCCATGCACTACTACTATGACCAGTTTTCTGTCTCCATGTCCAAATCTAAGTCCATTTGTAATGATAGTTGCGCTGGGCTAATAAAAATGTTATTGTTTGATTTGTTCACTGCAAGCAGCTAAAAATCCCACCAATGCATCAATCGATCTGTCTTTTCTGTCTGACAAACAGCAAGGAGAGGAATGAACGTTTGACACCTTAATTATTGTTTTCATTAGTCAAGATCTTGTCTCCGTTACTTGTATTGTGTCAGTGAACTTTGTATTCCTGTCAAATAAGCGTTTATTGATGATACATTTATCTGTGATAGACCAGTCAGAGACTCTTGTTGACTGAAAGCAACACTGCTTCATAAGGCATCATGTAACACAGACTCTGATGTCTAATTTGCAGATGAAGATCCCTGTGAGAGGGTCAAAAACTGGTGGGTATTTGTACACGTCTTCAGTCAGAGATCCCAGCACCGACAGGTTAGTGCGTCCCCCTCTGCAGAAATCATATAACATATGCAAAATATCATATTTCTGTGAAAAATGGTGGACACTGAGTACTGGTATTAGTGCTGGACACATTATATGAGTCAGCTACTTATGTATTTGTAGACTCACGTTTTTAGCGCATGCCTGTGTCCTGTTCTCAGTACATGCGGCAGCGATGCGTATGGCCTCTCCTGACACGTCTGTGTTCGGTCTGTAGGTGGAGTTTGAGGCAGGCAGTTCTGCAGCTTCGGGAAGGACAGACTATCGACCTGCTCGATCCTCCTCCACCAGCTCCAGCACAGATCCAGACAGAGAACTTACCGGGTCTAAACACAGGTCACTGGCACTGAGCAGCTCTACTGTGGATTAATGTGCTGAGTAGAGGTGCAACTGGCCCAAATCACCAAAATGTGTGTTATTCAACTAAACCTGTGCACACACCTCCATCTGTACCAGTGACTGCAGAGTGAAGTAAACACATCTGTAGAGGGCTGGGCTTTAATAAGGGCTGGATAACAGCGAGGCATTAGATCAACATGTGAATTCAAAAATATAAGCATGTGATAAAGGGACTAACCTGTGGCCTCAAGAACCTAATTAACCTTAATCTTCCTGCACAGATGGAGAGGAAGTGCACAACCTCAGGCACATCTGGTTTCAAAAGCATGTTTATCGCAGTGAGCATCTCTTTGTTAAACTTACTATGTTCTGTTCTTAAAAGTCTTCAACCCACTCCTGCAACGCCATAATTCATACATTTATGCCCAGACATTTCAGGTGAACATATACAACAACCCTCTGGTTGGTTCTCTAAGTGACCAATAACATCAACAGAAACCATCCTCAACCAAACCGTCCGAAAATAAAGTGATACACACAGGTTTTTTGAGATGTATCAACTCAGAACTTGTGTTAAACTCAAAACAGTGTGTTTATGACATGTTATTGTCTTTTTCATGTGATTGATGTTTTCGCTGCTTCCTGTACATCAGAAATGTTTTGAAATCATATGCATGACTATTATGTTAGGTGTGTGCAAGGTCTGTGGTTTCCTGTGGTTTCAGGAAGGAAAACGTTTCCTGGATCTGGTCATGAAAAGCAAAAACACTCAGATACTGCATTATTTTTGAATGTATCCTCCTGTCACGGTTATAATGCACATGTGTGACTAGCTGTACATATGGGCCTTACTCTGAGTGTGTGTGTGGCTTTATAGACTCATTCATTTGTCTTCTACCGCCATTGGCGAGAGGCAGGTTCACCCTGGACAGGTCGCCAGTCCGTCGCAGGGCCTCACATATAGACGCACAACCAGTGTCACGCACACTCGCAGCTACGCAGACTCCACACAGAAAGGCCAGGACCTTCTGGCTGTGAGGCGACAGTGCTTAATGATGCGCATCAAATTTATATCTTACACTGTTCACACAACCAACCAGCACTCCGGTTGGGAATCGCTGATATATGGAGTATAATAGCTGAAATAATTACTTACGCTGTAATGATTCTATGACTAATTATATTGTCAAGAACCAAAAGTATATGCGCCTTTTGCAGAGGCCAATTAACTAGATCTCCACAGTACACGTACAGTATAAGACATGCTGAGCACTGAGAGCTGGTTTCTCAGCCCATCTAGGAACTCAAGGATGAAAATCAACGTTTTGTAGCAACGCATCCTCAGTTTTCCACCCCATAATAGAACTCCTGATGGGAGCCCGTCTTTGGAGAGTAGACAAGAGTGGTAGGCAGTCGAGCCACACAGCGCTGAGTCACGGGATCCACCATTTCCCTTGTCCTGCCTGGGTCAGAGTGGGCTGAACCAGACAGGTGGGAGCCCACCAGGTTCTGACAGCGGCTGATGGAGTTGCAGATATGAAAGGCAGGCAGCTATCACCAGACACAGTTGGGAGCCAGACTGTCTATAATCCAAGCTGTGGAGGACCCAGGGTTGCACCAGGTGACCCCATGCCAGGAAGTGAACACACACCAGACCTGGAGATGAGGATACGAGAGGAAAAGAGCAGGTTGGTCACATGGAGGCATGTTAGTGGATAGAAGGAGGAAAATCAGAAAAGAAATGCACATAAATGTAGGCTGCACTAAAAGCAAGTCTTAGCCAGGATCTAAACAGACCTTTTTATCTCTCGCCTCTTTCCTTTGTTATGATTTTAACTTTCTTTGCCTTAGAAGTGCATTGAAGCTGCTACTGTTTACGCTGTAGATGGTGAAATCCATCTCTGCCAGACAAGCCTCTGTGAAGGACCATTCCCACTGCAGGAATACAGTGGGTACCACAGAACCTGTAGGATCACATCACAGCATGTGGGCTGTTCGAGTGCACCCCCACAAGACACGCCAAAAGAGGGAACGATGGGACAGCGAGTAAGAAAACCCTCTGGCCTCCATGTGCTGTGCTGGAGTGACACAACTTTGATCTGGATCAGCAAAAAGCATGTGTTGATTGTAGTAAACGCTTAATGTGCCCACTGAGGTAAGTAAATGCATTTGTTCATGTAGCCAGTACATCTGAACAGTGGCTGGCTTCTGGTGTGTGCGTGTTCAAAAGGAAATGAGCTGCTATGTAACACCTTTTGTCACAGCTGTCATCAGTTCCTGCAACAACAGAGAATTGAAAACACAGAAATATGTTTGTCTTCCTTTGGATGTGTGTGTCTTTAACTTTGTGGTGGTGTGTGTCATTAAACCTTTGGTGCAGGGTGTAGAGTGTGAAAACAGATTTTCACTGGATGTGGCTGACATCATTTAATTTCAGCCTTTATTGTCCTTATGTGCCTTTGTGATGTGTAGCATACAGCCGCTGTGTTTCTGTTGAGTACTGAAATAACACGTAATGATACGGTTCTGTCACAGTCTGTGTCTTCCATTCCAGGTTTGTTGTGTCCCGTTCTCTCCGTGTTCCTCCAGTGTAATCAGCGTTCTCACCTGGAGTTAATTTCCTGTTTGGTTCTGTAAACTCCGCTTCGTGTTTCTGTCCTTGTCGACTCGTCACTCATTTGTTCATTCATCCATGTGCTTGTTGGTTCGTCATGATTCATGTTTGTTTGTTGGTTTGTAGAGTAGAGTTTATTGTTGGTAGAGACCATGGACGTAAGTAGTTGTAGTCAAGTCGAGGTTCAAGGCATGTCAAGAGTGACGTCAGGAGTCATATCTAGAGTCGAGTTTCGTAGAGGCCTTGTTTTGTTGATGACTATACTGATCTGTGAATGAATTAAAACCATACATGTCCTTAGCCACGTCACGCTAGTGGGTCCACATTCATTCACTCTGTGCCTGAGTTCAGTCAGATCCTTCCCAGTATTTACATAGTCTGGCTTCAGCCTCCATCTCTCTGAATTCACTCTGATCCGTTTTCACTGTTCACCAGTCTCAGTTCCTTAAAGACCAAGTTTGAAACAGGTTCAGATGAACAGGAAAGAGAATTGAATGCATGCATAAAGAGGAAAAGTAGATCAAGTAGATAACTCTCACCAAATTCTTTTCCACTTTACTCTTTAAATTGATTGCCAACTTTATTCACATCCATCCTTTGCACAACATTCATATTCAGTCTGATCAAACCAAAGAAGATCTTTGAGGAAAATCAAACTGCTCTGATCCATATGTGACAGGCTTCTTTTCACCTTTCACTTGATTCGGTGCCCATCACTGTTTGTTCCTCTGTGTTTTTGAGACGTTAAACATCATCACAGCATTGTAATCAATGCCTCACTTGATCTCATCCATGTAGACAGTGAGACAGCAGCAGTGCAGGTTGTGCTAGAGGTCCTCACCTCGCTGACTTAATATCTGACTTTGAAAAGTAAAAGTTCTCTTTAAAACTGCTGTCAGTGAAAAAATAAAGAAAGAAATAAAAGCTGTGGCACTGAAGATGTGTTTCCTTATCTTTCTACCTTAAAGGTTACTGGAGTGAAAATGATCATAAAAAGGTGAAGAAAAGCCACAAAGTTTAGCAATAAGATCAAAAGATCAACATTTCTGGTTTTAACGTAGCAATTGATTGAACTGATTGACCAGCAAATTTATTGTGAAAGAAGCTTCTACTGAAACCACACATGCAGACTAGTGTGGTTTCTGAGTCAAATGCTCGAGCTCAGTCAGCTGCATTCACTCCTTCCTTATCTCCCTCCAGCTGCACTCCTACTGAGCCCCACCGGTGAGTTCCATCAGCTTTCAGCACCTTAACATCAAGCCTGAATGTGCTGCTTTGTGTGTTTGTCTGGCATTAGTCCCTATTTATCATGTCATGCATTCTGAGAAATATCCCATATTGTTCTTTTTTTATATTGTAGATATGAACAATGATCATGTGTAGGAAGATTCTTCTTGTTCACTTGCATGTCTTGCTATTATAACTTGTATTTCCTTTATACTTTTACTGTATTTTATGCTTGGCTGGAAGTGATGTATTGTATTGGATTTATTTTGGTATTGGTGCACATTATTAAATTAGGGGATTAGACACTATGACAAAGATTTATAGACTGCATTAATACATTCATTATCAAATCAATAATACATTTTTATTATTTGTAAAAAAAATTGTAAAAAGACATTATGAAAGTGAACCACAGTGGTAGAAGCACTGGTTCAAGAAAAATGAAAATAGATATACTCATTTTAGGAAATGACTCATGGTGCAGTGAAATGCATCTGAATCTGTTTAAGAATAACACACAGAATACAAGTGTGAATCTGCAGGACTTTGTACAGAGTAAGATCAAAAGAGCTGAAAAAGAAAAACACATTGTTTTATGGCCACAGAAACTGTCCCTGTGATTAATATTCTTCAATATGTCACAGAAGTGTGCAAGAAATGAAATTTACAGCTTTCAGAGAGATATGTGGTAACGAAAGTTAGATCTGAGCATGAGCTGTAATAATTTTGCCTCGGATATGCAAACTGAAGCGTGAGCTGCTTCCTGTTTCTGTAACTATTTGACTTTGGCCACGTCAGAATGTAACAAGACAAAATATTTAATCACAATTCATTTCATTGTGAAGATCCTTTGCACAGACACTCACAGTATTGTGTTGCATTTACTGCGGTTGTGCAAATGTTGAATAATACCAACAAATGTTTTAGCCATTTGACAGACGTATAAGTTGGTTGGGTCTTCAACCCCTGGGGTCTCCTTCCAGCTGAAGGTGCCCAGAACGCGTCCTGTCCAGGGTCTAAACCGCCTCAGCTGGTTTTCATGGCACAAAAAGCACAACAACATTTAAACATGCAAACCATCAAGTCTGCATAGAAGTAATTGGGTTCAACAAGAAGACATCTGGTACAAACATAGTAAGAATGTGTGCACCGTTAACAAGAATATAATGCATATAAAGTGAACACAGGTGGTAAAGTTCTTACCACAGTCTCCAGCTAGTGTTAGTGTTTGTGGTGACATTATCTGCTAAGTATCTGCTACTGGTACCATGCAGCAGTGTTAACTTTGTGTTTATTTTTGTGTGAGACTACAGTTGTAGTGACGAACTTAACCACAACTGTAGAACATGGTTTTGGGTTAAGAAATATTTGAGGTTTATTCTTTTCTTTAAGCGTCCCACTGACAGCAGCTCTAGATGATGTAATGTTTAAAGAGCACTTAAATAGTAACCTTAAAAACATGTCCTCAGCCATGTTGAGCTTGTAATGAGTCATTTCTGGGAAGGCTTCTTGCACCGCAGTTGAGAAAACCAGGCCTTTTTCCTGCTCCGCTCAGCAGTTTTTGTTCTCTGTTTTACCCTAATCTGTTAACCAATGAGCTATTTCAAAACAGTTTCATACACAGACATCTACTGTGGCAGGGGATTGTAGCAGTAATGCTTAAATGTCTTAGTTTGTCCTTATGTCAGCTGTGTTTTAAAGGGAATCTCTGCCTCTACTGGCTACTAGACTAATGTTTCCCTTTGATGTTTCTCCAGCCATGAGTGATGGAGATGACTATGATGCCTTCCTGGCTCTACTCAATGAGACTGATGACACCACTGACCCAGCCTACGTGATCAGTCAAACTGTCGTGATCTGCTCCAAAAAGTCAGTCAACGAGTTTGGTGCCAAATTCATCCCAATCTTCTACTATATCAACTTCCTGCTCAGTTACCTTGGCAACGGGCTGGTCCTCTTCATCATCTACAAGTATGAGAAGCTCAACACAGTG
The DNA here is from genome assembly GCA_030770545.1 of Macropodus opercularis. Classification (NCBI taxonomy): domain Eukaryota; kingdom Metazoa; phylum Chordata; class Actinopteri; order Anabantiformes; family Osphronemidae; genus Macropodus; species Macropodus opercularis. Next base: position 1,267,139 of record CM061105.1, on the reverse strand, counting down.
ACGAATATTTTCCTCCTGAATCTGGTTCTCTCCAACATCCTCTTTGCCTCCAGTCTCCCGTTCTGGGCGACTTACCATTTGTCTGAGTGGATTTTTGGCACCGCTATGTGTAAGCTGGTCAGCAGCGCCTACTTCATCGGCTTCTACAGCTCCATCCTCTTCCTCACCCTCATGACATTTGACCGATACCTGGCAGTGGTGCATGCTGTGACCGCTGCCAAGAGCAGGAAAAGAATGTATGCCATCATAGCATCTGTGGTAGTGTGGTGTGTCAGTATCGTGGCCAGTGTGAAAGAGCTGGTTCTGCAGAATGTGTGGCAGAGTCCATTTAATGGACTGATGTGTGAGGAGTCAGGATTCGCTAAGACCACCATGAATCGCTGGCGTCTGGTCAGCTACTACCAGCAGTTCCTGCTCTTCTTCCTTCTCCCGCTGTCCATGGTGATGTACTGCTACCTCAGCATCACCATTCGCATCCTATCCACACGCATGAAGGAGAAGTGCCGGGCCATCAAGCTCATCTTTGTCATCATCTTCACCTTCTTCGCCTGCTGGACACCTTACAACATTGTCATCCTCCTGCAAGCTGTACAGGTGTCTATGACAGATGGCACGTCGTGTTCTGACAAAGAGCGCCTGGAGTCAGCTTTGTACGTGAGCCGGAACATCGCCTATTTGTATTGTTGCATCAGTCCGGTGTTTTACACATTTTTGGGAAAGAAATTCCAAAGCCACTTCATGAGGCTGTTGGCTAAGAAGGTCCCGTGTCTGAAGAGACACATCCACATGAACAGCCAGAGCACCAGAACCACGTCGCAGAAGACACCGAACTCCACTTATGAATATTAGTCAGACACAGACCACAACCACATGCTGACGTCTGCTTGCTTGTGGTACTTGTGTTTAGTTGGGAAGTGAAGCGAGCCCAAGCGTTTGCTCCATGCAGCTTATTTTTCTGTGCCTTCATCAGTTCTTACCAATCAAAGCCACGTTTATTGGATTAACAGCTTATGGTTTCACTCCTTATCTTTTAGTTAATCATATCAGTAGTTAAGGTGGTGCAGCGAGAATGTCTCCACACACAACAACATGGAAGTGGAATTGAAAACAGCAGCAGTTTAACATGGACCTAATTACAGCGATAGTTGTCACTTCGTGTGTGAATGAGATGCAGTAAATCACATTTGATTATAAGACTCACCTCTGAACCGTGCTTTGTTCTTATTACTCTGCTTTCTACGTTTCATGTTTGCCAGCTGACACTTGTATGTGTAACAGTCTGCAGACAGCAGCTGCTCTTTGCCTCTGCAAAAAACATGTAATGGAATGAAATCAAGATTTGATGCCATGTGTTATGTAATGTGGATCAATCTTATGTTAAACGATATGGAAGCATTTATATTTTCATTCTTTGGCTCCAACAAAGGCTTTTGGTCCTGAACCCAAAGAGTTCACTTAAAACATATGATGAGTGTAAAAATATGATATGTTTACTGTGCTTTTAATAAAAAGTGTCTGTACAATACATTTGAGAAACTCTTTGACTGTGACATGTCCTGTGTTTCTCACTTTTGAGGGATGAGCTCAGTGGTTAATTTGTTCCTCTTTTCAGACAGAACATCTGGAGCCGTTTCCTGTGAGCACAGGATCACCATAACCACAGTTGTTATGATGAGAACGATGTTATACACAAGCAGAAATCATCTTTTTATTTCACAGCCATGGAAGATTTGCTCAAAAAGTAGAAAAATAAAATTAATAAAACAAACTTTAGTAAATTTTGGTTTTGTCTGCATGTGGTCCTGTAACGGACAGATGACCTGTCCAGGGTGGACCCGCCTCCTGCCCACGACAGCGGTCATAAGCTCCAACCCTCAAAAGGTTCAGCAGGTCAGAAGACACTTGCCCTTCTTCTGCTTTTATCAAACTGCTCTACTTCCCCATCCTATTCTATCACACTCAGTTTCCTGTCACTAACTTCCCTAAATAACGCCCATTTGGATTTCTTAAACGCTACTTGCATCCTCCTGCATCCAACTGTTGTTGTAGTTGTGTTCCCATCATTTAAACAGTCAAGACTCTGAGACTTTTATCCATCAGGTCTCTTTATTACCTGCCCACTTTAGTCACTTCTGTCACTTCCCCTGATTATTAAATCCACCACACAGAACCGCACTTGGCTTATCTAGCCCTTCAAGCCCACCCAACACCTAAACTCTAAGCTTTATTTAACTCCCTCCCTCTTCTTTTCCATCCACACCTCTACTACATGCATAGCAGTAGAGAACCCACCACTCGCTCCTTTCTTCCTGTCACACCAACATCTAAATGTGGTTTTAAGCAGGTTTCCTGAATTATTATAATAATAAACATCTTAAACTCAAGGCTGTTTGCACTTAAACTCCTTGTACTCCATGGAAGTTTCAACATGAACTCAGCCTCTTGGCTCATTTGCCAACTAAGCTCATCCTTTACATCCTCCCATCTCAGATCTCTCATGTCTATATGATTAACTGTTATTTGAATCCTCTCCATCTCAGGTTTGACCTCAGTTGTTGCATTAATATCCCTGCTATGTGCATCTTTTTACTTCTTTGCTTAACTCTTAACCTTAGCCCTTACCTCCATCTCCTTCCTCATTCACATTCTAAAAAAGCTGCTCTGTGTTTCTCTCTACAACTGCAGCATTTAGTTTGGTCCCAACCTCACATTTACCTACTCAGGCTCATTCCCACATTTCACACACCTCCTTTTCCCTTTACGTCTTTCAATATGACCAAAGTCTTGACAGGTAAAGCACATCGATAGCTTCAGCACATACTCCCTCACATTTCAAAAATAGTTCTTTTGGACTTTCCTTTGTCTCGAACTTAGTTGTGATGGTTTCTGTTTCCCCTTTCTCAGTTCCTCTTGTGATTGTCTCTCAACCTTTAACATTTCTGTGCCTCACTCTAAGACTGCCATTCAAACCGCCGTGTTGCATCCTTCCACTGGACCTCATATAAACATGATTTTTCCCTATTTTGTTCATTCAAGTAATAGCGGTTGCAGGTTAACTCTCGCAGGGCCGTGTTACATGCCACCTAACAACACTGCTCCCTCCACTTCCACCACTCTCACACCTTCACTTTCCCCACACAGTCCTTGTTCTCTTAACCCTCGTTCAGCCTTTGATGGGGTCAGAATGAAAACAGGGGGCTCTAAACTCAAAAGCCACACAAGGGTTGGATAAAACAGCCGCAAACGGTGTCGTTCCAGAGGTTCTCGGTCGAAGTCCGGGCTGCAGCTGACGGGAGGCGACGCCAGCCGTTAATGCTAATAAAGAAAGCAGCCTCGAACAACAGACGGCGGAGGCGGCGCCGCTCGGAACCCGGACCTGCTTTCTGGCCTCAGCTCGTCTCCTGCGGGTTTTCTCTGAACATGTCTTTTGTGTCCACGCTGCTGCTGCTGCCAGTCGTGTGTGTTTTTGAGCTTTCAGCGCCTCCTAGTTATCAGTGGGGTCGTTTGACCCCTCGACGGCTCTGCGAGAGTTAACCTGCAACCGCTATTATTTGAATGAACAAAATAGGGAAAAATCAAGACAATCAAGGCCAAGACTCATAACAGTCCTTATTGGTTAATAGACAGGTAGGTAACAAAGCTCGGTGCACGGACTCTGTTACTGTTGAGAGACACTGCTCAGCTAACCTAGAGTTTCTCATGGTTAAGTGTAGACCGGTTTGTCTGCCTCAGGAGTCACCTCCACCATTATAACTGCCGCTTACATTCCTCCCGACGCTGATGCCAAGCTTGCTGTGAACGAACTTCATACAGACAACAGTAAACAGCAGACTGCTCGCCCGGACGCTGCATTTATTGTTGCTGGAGATTTTAATCGCTGTACCTTAAAGGCAAACCTTTGCTCCCCAAATTTCACCAAAACGTTTCCTGTCACCCCAGAGGAAACAAAACCTTGGACCATGTATACACAAACCACTTGGGACGATCGGATCATCTTTCTTTGTTCCTCACGCCAAGGACCATGAGGACCATCAAAGTGTGGCCAGCAGGAGCTGACTCACACTCCAGGACAGGTTTCAACACACAGACTGGAGTATGTTTGCAGTGGCTCTCACACGGACACAGACGACCACACTTCCTCTGTTGGACTACAATAAAGCCGCCATAGACAGTGTTACAACTCAGCAGCAGATGACCACCCACCCAAATCAGAAGCCTTGGATGAACAAGGAGGTGCACCTGCTGCTGAAGTCAGGTGACGCAGACGCCTCCAGCACTTCCAGGGCAAATCTGAAGGGGCATCAAGCACTGCTGCAAACTAAAGCTAGAGGAGCCAACTCTGACCCTCGACACATCGAGGCATCCAGAGCATCCAGGCCATTAGCGACTGCAAACGCAGCCACAAACGTCTCCTTCCTGAACCAGCTTAATGACTTTAATGCTCGCTTCGAAAGAGACAGCAAAGAATCTGCCACCAACATGACTCTTCAAGCAACCACTCACCCGTCATACTCACCTCCACAGACTGTTTTCTCTCCTGCAGGAGCTTCAGGTTCCTCCAGACAAGAACCAGCAGACTGAGGAACAACATTTTTCCTTATTGAACTCTGCCCCCATGACTCCACCGACTCCTTTGCACCATTCATTCACCCTCACATTCTCCCCATAAGCATTGCACTATTTAGTATTGCACATTAATATACATAATTGTTGCACTACACTGTACACACTCACCTGTAAATGTACGTATCCATTGCACATTTATATTTGATTAAACACCTCTATATGTAAATTCCTGATTATAGTAAATAGCAACTGTACATCACATCTACTTGCATGTTCCCGATTATAGCAACCAGTATATATCTTTATCTATTTGTACATTTTTGATTATAGCTGTATATATGTTCATGTTCATCTATGTAAATCCCTGATTATAGTTAATAGCAAGCTGCGTATCCATCAGTAAATATCATCCATATCTGTATCCTGCACTTCTGCTTAGACCTAAACCGCGTTTCGTTGCCTTGTGCTTGTGAAGTTGAATCTACTCTAACAATGCTCATAAGCAGCCTTTGGTAGTTCGACACACTTTTCATCCAGGCTGTGCTGTGAGGCACCTTGCTGGGCTCTACGGGGGCCGCCCGTGCCCGTCTGCTCCAGCCCCCTCCTCCACATTTCGGGGGCCGGCCCCGTATTGTTGTAAGTCGGACCGTACCAAATGCTTCAAGGAGTGGGGGTGTCCCGAGCAGCCCTGCAGTTCAGCGCCTGGACAGCTCCTGCCTGGTGGGGTCTGACCATGCACCTGGAGACCGAGGCCCAGTCCGCAGCTCAGCCGTGTTCCGCCCCCGGTGTCGTTCCAGAGGTTCTCGGTCGAAGCCCGGGCTGCAGCTGATAGACGGACGGACGGACGGACGGGAGACGACGCCAGCCATTGTCGCTGCTAATAAAGAAAGCAGCCTCGAACAACAGACGGCGGAGGCGGCGCCGCTCGGAGCCCGGACCTGCTTTCTGGCCTCCCGTCTCCTGCGGGTTTTCTCTGAACATGTCTTTTGTGTCCACGCTGCTGCTGCTGCCAGTCGTGTGTAGCATCCGCGGCACCTTCAGCGCCACAGCCTCAGCATCCCGTGAGTAGCTAACGCACACGCACGCGCTCTTGCAGCCTGTTTACTGGCTCGAACTGGGAACCAGGAATAAGACTGGACCGTCGTTCCAGGCGGGGAACGAGCTGCTGTTTACCTGGCATCAGTGTCAACATTAGCCGAGGTACTGGAAGTGGTGCAGCTCCCTGTAGGAACCAGCACCTGAGCTGAATGAAGGAACGATCACCCAGACATGCTGCGGATGGATCACAACAGCTGCACTGTGCAGGTGTGATGTGCTCATTAGTGGGGGCCACCTGAGGTGACCTTTAGAGGAGCTCACAGACTGTCTCCTCTGTCTGTGAGTCACCCACGGCTCCATCCCAGCAGGATGAGTTAATATAATGTAGTACTGTAACACAGGCTTCCGTGGACGTGTGCCGTGCTTTCCACACGTACTGCTTCCTGCTGGTAGCTGGGGAGGACTTTCAAGGCGAGAGCAAGTAAGTGTGAGCCAAGCACAGAAGACTGGTCTCTGACCAATGGTAGGAGCCAAATGTTCTGCTTGATGCGGAAGAAAGACGGGTCATATTAGAAAGAGCCATGGTGATCTGCTAAGTGATGCCATGTGGAGTGACAGCTGGGAAAGACCCCAGCGCACCCGCCAGCCTTTGGATCTGTCCCTGCCAGCTCCTGTCAGCTCCTGTCCACTAGGCTAGACACTCGTGTGCTTTATCTAGGACCACTGTCCATTCCAGCCTTTAAATCGTGTCTGTTCTAACCTGCAACAGCAGACTCTTGGACCCTGCACTGCCCCGACTGCCAACAGTAGTAGTTAGAACTGTTTCCACTGTAGACCTGATAGTGTTGTCGACCTTGAGCCGTTTGCAAACAGCACAGTTTCACAGATGGCGTTTGTTGCAACGAGCTCAGCATTTTGTAGCTCTGTGTAGGTGCTGAACAGTCACAGTACAGTCAGGCGTGTAAAGTGCAGCGTGGCCAGGCAGAAAACTCTTAATGAGTTAAATAACAGATTTATTGTCTACATACAGAACACTATACACAATAGTAGCAGGTAGAGCTACTGCGTGGTTTGGTTTTGATTCTATGTGCTTAAGCAGCGTTAAGATTTGGACATTTCTGTAAGTAGTAAAGTAATTTGGCTACAGTTGCAATTAAATGAGATCACTATTAAGATAACGTTTAACAAATATATATGAATATATAATTAGCAAAGCTTTGGAGACTTAACTGCTACTTTGTTGCTCCCTCCTACCTAATTAAAGTCAAGTCATTTCAAACAACTCACCATTCAGCAAAAGCAAATATCTTAATTCAAAGCTTAACACATATGTTCATAGAAACCATTCATCTTATCATCTGTGTCCAAAGCAGTTTCAGAGTAGAAGTATTTAAAACTAAAGCCCTACATTTGCTTAAAAATTAACAATATGATGAAGTAGATAACAAATTAAAAACACTGACACCCCCTGTTGAAAACACGATCACACCATACGTCTTCCACCTTTCTGCTTCTTAATCTCTTCTCTTCTTTTCTTTCAAGCTGCCCAGACCAAGCGTTGTTGTTTATTGTAATGCATATGAGGAATCTCATTACCATGTCCTGCACCTGTCACACACACACACACACACACACACACGCTGGTGACCCCTCCCCCATCGTAAAGGCCACCTTATAGCGGTTCTGTTGGGAACAAAGACCAACTTACAAATTGCACACATGCGCCTGGTCAGACCAGCTGGACTCAGCTGTGATCCTCCCAACCTATCAAAGATCTAGAACCAGCCGACTGAGAGCAATTAAAACGCACACTGACGAATTTAAATGTGTGTGGAGCACTCTGTGTTGGTTTTAGCGTTATTGGACTAAATAGCTCTTATTTCCTATTGAATGTTCTTCTACCTGATTTAGATGTGTTTTGGAGTTTCTGTAGTTTGCTAACACACTGTGTAAGAGCAGTGACTTCCACATTCTACTGTGAGTCCTCATCATTGATTCATGGTGTTGATTTCATAGTCCCAGGTTTCTTGTGAAATGCCTCGTGGGTGGTGCTGGTGTTACTGGGGGCTTCTGTGACACTGGGAGCACTAGAGGAAAAGCTACTCAGGGTGTGGTTGACCTGATGCAGCAGCGTCAGCAGCCACAACGTAACAAGCGCAGTGGAAGAGGTTCCTGGTCACCATGAGATCTTCTCTCTTCTCACTTAAACAGAATAGATAGCAAAGACACAAAAACAGTTCAAATGAACACATGTCTCTTACACGATGAAAACCTTAGGAAGCCAACAGCACCATGAGTGACTGATTAAGGTCATACAAAGTAGCTAGGACCAGACGAACACTTAGTTGGTTTTGTGCAGCGATCTGTTCTTTTCAGCCGCCTGCTCCTCTCTGCCCACAGTAGTAGTAGAAACCCAGCTTCCTCAGAACAATGACTGGAACCTTGTTACCTGGTAGAGGAAAGAAACTGGAAATAGTCAACATGATGATGACGTTACTGACGATGACCTGCTTTGTGTGTGTACAGGGAAGTGTGAGGACAGCCTGGCCACTCCGCTCCCTTACAGCTCGTTCACCAGTTCTTCAGTGTACGGCCGTGCGTACGGAGCCGGTTATGCCAAACTCAATCGGAAACAAGGTATGTGTGACGTGTCTAGAACATTTTATGGAATGATATTGTGATGATACAGTATAGAATGATGTTTTATAGTGAGAGAGATGTGCTAAATGGGGTCTTCTTCTGGGAATGTGTTTAATTAATTCACACTCTCCTGTCTTTAATGTGAGTAGTAAGCCTGGCCAAGTGTAGGGTTTGGCTTTTTAATGGATTAATCACTTTCATAGTAACACAGACAGAACAGGACTGGACAGACTGAGTTGGGTGAACCAACTAAAATAGGGCTCAATTAAATGCAGCACAAGAAAAAAAACAGACAGTTCTCATCACAGGACTCCAGTGGAGGCGTATGTAAAGTCTTTGTTAGTGATTGTGCTGCAGAGGTCCAAACCGTGAATACTGTACCTGTTCATCCTGTCCAGCAAACACCTCCAGTCCAACAGGTGAGTCAAAATACAGCCCGAGTCCACAAATACAGGTCGGACGCAGGAGTGAATGCTGTCACGGCACAAGAGTGTGTACGATGACCAGAGAGCAGAACCAGCAGCAACCGGAGAATAGTCTGATGTCTGCGTCAGAGACTGAGGGACCAGCTGAGGGAGAGAAATAGAGGCTGGAATGAGCAGCAGTGACGGGAGGTCTGTCAGAAATCCTGTCACAAACGGCTGCGTTTCTTAATAACATGAACAGTGTCTCTACTAATGAGTGTGAACAGAAAGTCACACAATAAAACAAACAGCCCTGACTTTCATCCAGTTCTGCCTTTTACTTCATCTGTTGCCTATGGTGAGCATAGTCACTGAGGCAGCTACTGTCTGATCTGTGGGAGGAATCATCTTATTCCAAAACTTCCAAATGGTCTGTTCTCTGCTCTTACTTAGGTGCTGGGGGCTGGTCACCTCTGGATACAGACCGATACCAGTGGTTACAGGTGGACCTGGGTTTCAGGAAGCAGGTGGTCGCCATAGCGACACAGGGCCGCTACAGTAGCTCTGACTGGACCAGCAAGTATCGACTGCTTTATAGCGACACACAGAAAAACTGGAGACCTTATCTACAGGATGGAAACATCTGGGTGAGGAACAATGAGGATCATAAACACTCTAACTAACAGAACTGATGTCAGCTGCCAGTGTGTCGTCGTTTCTGTCAAATCTGAATGCAAAACTAGCTAAATGTGACCATATGCATGTCAAAACCACACTGTTTACTGAATTCATAATGAGATGAAAACAGACACATTTAGCAACGTCATTAGTTCATCAATCATCAGTTACAGTTGTTTTTGTCAGGTGGAAGCTCTAAAAACCCCAAAACCCCCAGTACTGAGTTACGTTCTTGTCTCAGTAGTGATGGCTGCTGTTGGGTTTCGCTGCCGTACCTCTGCCTCACTCATAATCTTCTGTGTGTCAACCACCAGGCGTATTACGTTGTCTACGTTTCTCCAGTTCACAGAGGCCTGTTCCTGCAGCAGCTGATTTCTGTAAACATACAAATGTTCCACCAAACATATTTTATTCTATAGTATCTGATGAACTGTAACCTGCGATTACACAACTGCTGCATAACAGGATGGAGATAAAACAGTCATCACGTTATCATTGACTTGAGGACGTTTTATCGTCTTAATGTTCTATTCAAACAATGAGGCTCATTAAAATGTGAGTTTATGTGGGTAGAATCAATCTCTTTGTGCTTCATGCGTTCAGATCGTTGGTCGCGGCAGACAGACTTGTTGTTCTGATTATTAAGTCGTTTTTAAAATAAAAATCCTTGTCCCGCGTCACCTCCACACCTGAGCGAGGTCTCTGTGAATGAATAGTTGTGGGGAACCTCAGTTCTTGCTTCTTGTGGTAATTCAGTGGTGTGAGTCTGCGACTTTAACTACGCCACTGAATCCACTTCAATACATATGCAGCATGGCCTTTTTTCAGGAAGCTCTGAATTTTCTTCTGAAGAACATAATAAAAAATGCGTTTGTTTCTTAAAATTTTCTTTCGTCGCTGTGTCTAAGAAAGACCAACTTCCATTTCCTCAGCTTTTTATGTGCCGTGAAAAGCTTTAAAGGCAGCAGGTGTCTCCTAAAATATGTTCACACACTACATCACGTCTGCTGTGATAAAAAATTTCCACATATTTCTGTGGGCCGCAATTAATATGTGATACTTTTCCAATTTTAAAAAATGTGATTATAACTATTCTGTTGTCACAAATTCTGCCCGTAAGCGAACTTTGGCTTTTTTTTAATAATATGGAGCCTCATATAGAAACAAAGACCATAAAACACTATTTCTGTAAGAAGCCTTCTCTATAGTAAATAATCCATCACTATTGTTTAGATGCAGTGAGTGAAAACAGGGAAAGTTTGATCAAATAATTAGGAGATTTCAGAAATTAAAATGTAAAACAGGCAGTCACAGAGTCTCACACGCCCAAAAATGAGATGCATCCTCACACACCACTAGATTATGCAAGACACAGATTTTCCTAAATAAACGTTCATTTTAGTGAACCCTACTAGTTTAATCCCAGTAACATGTTTATATTATAACGTCTGGTAACTAAATAAATAAAGAACTAATAGAAATCCTTGTCGTCCAGCTTGTTCCCTCTTATTCATTGCTTCTATTTATTTCTTAATCCTGATATGTAACACATCTGGCCGTAAAGCCCCATATGTTCTAATTTACTTGTTATGTTTGGAGCTAAGCAGCTCAGCTTTACTTCATCTTGAATGAACCTGTTAATGGACAAATATTATAGTTGATCAGCTATGTATAAAATTCATCTTATCCCAAAAACCAGAATTTCACTTCACAATGCTGTGACAATGATTTAATGCTTGGACTTGGATCCACGCTGACAGTGCGTGAGTTACAGAAGAACGCTCAGAATAACTGTGTGACTTGTTCATGTATTCCAGACGTTTGAGGGCAATGTGAACAGCGAGGGTGTGGTTCGCCATGAGCTGCAGCACCCAATCGTAGTTCGCTACGTTCGCTTCATCCCACTGGAGTGGAGCAGGGAAGGACGCGCCGGAGTCCGTCTAGAGCTCTATGGCTGCTCTTATTGTGAGTATTGAGAGAAACGGCGAGTGTAAAGGAGATGTGCTGATTGATCCAGCACAGAGGATAGTTTCCACCCTCATATGAGAGGTTCCCCTTTTGTATCTCTTTTTTCTCAAGATATTTTTTATGTAAAAGGATAATACAATCGATCATAAGGCACAAACAAGAGTCAGGTGCTAAGCATCTGCCCTCGATTAGTGAATGTTGATGCAGTGAGCTGGTCTGAAGCAGTATGCTGCGCATGAATATGGAAGAGCTCATGCAACCACCTCAATTAAAGTTCAGTGTATTATAGAGGCACAAATGATTCAGAGGAGACTCAAGACTGTCTCCGTCACTCAAAGGACAGACAAGGCTCTGCTCAGAGAAACAGCCTGTTGGCCCAGTGAGCTTCTCAATGTTAGAGCCTGCAAAGCACAGTGATGTTTGTTTGGAAGTTGCCAGGACACGTCTTCTGTCAAAAAGATACTGAAAGCGCAAACAAGGTTCTCAAACCAGAAGACGTCTGGTGACACATCATCTGACAGATGGTGAGTTGGTTGTCTCGACTCTTTGAGTGAAAACCAAACCGTGCTTCAGCTGAAACACCTCATAGCCCTGTCAGATATGCGGCGAGAGGTGCAGTCCCCCAGACACCCACAGAGACGAACTCTCAAACTCACGCCTGCTGGCCATGCTTGTGTTTTTCTTTTTAGCTTCATTTTGTTAAACGACACAGTAAACAATATAAATTATGCTGTGCAATGCAAATATGCAAAACTCTATAAATACATCTGAATGGAGTGTTTCAAAGCCAAGTTAACCTTAGCACAGGAAACCAGAATGCTTTGCAGAGAGCCTCTGGAGGAAGTGGAACGTGTGGTAAACCTGTTTAATGCTGGTTCTGACAGCTATCTCACTAAGCATAGTGTGATTTCAAAGAAATAGCAGCCTGTCTACAGGAAATATTCATTTTCCTGGATCCAAAGCAAACTTGCAGACTTGCTCTGTTAGTTTTAAGCAAGGCCACATTTGTCATAGATACACTGAATTACTAGAAATTCAACTGAACGCCCAAAATCAAAATAGAGTGTGTAGTGTACGAAAGGATAGTTGATCATGGAAAGATTGTGGACTGTATAAATGTGACTACTCACTAACAAAGTCATTGCCCATGGGACACTATGGGACAAAGTGTCTGTAGATCCCAGACTGGTACTATACAGACTGTTGTTTTCTTCTTCTTTCAGGGGCTGATGTCCTCCGTTTCGATGGCCACAGTGTGATCTCCTACCGCTTTAGAGGTAAAAAGATGAAGATTGTGAAAGATGTTATCTCTCTGAAGTTCAGAACCACGGCTGGAGATGGAGTCCTCCTTCACGGAGAAGGCCAACAAGGAGACTACATTTCTCTGGAGCTCCGCAGGGCAAGACTACAGCTCAGCATCAACTTAGGTAGTAACCTTCCATAGTCTATGTAGTTTCGTTTTGCATATGTATGGTGTCTCCAGATTGTGAAGTGGGTTAATAAACATTTACAAACTGCTTTTGTTTCTGCTTGATGTGGTCTTTTTTCTCCAGGCAGCAACCAGTATGGCTCCATTCAGGGTCACACCTCTGTGCGCAGCGGGAGCTTACTGGATGATGACCACTGGCACTCAGTCGTCATAGAGCGTTTCCGTAGGAACGTCAACTTCACACTGGACCATCACACTCAGCAGTTCAGAACCAACGGGGAGTTTGACCACCTGGACCTGGACTACGAGGTATTATCTAACCTTCACGATGCTGGCATGCTGGTTTTAGCTGGAAGCTTTGTGCCTTTGAAGACTTACAGTACCGGAGGTGTACACATCTTGTAAATAAGAAAGTCTGCATACATAGTTAAGTTCCAGGGTACCTCTGTCAACATAAATGCATTCCACCTTTATTATGAACAACATGCATTTGAAAAATATGAAAACATGACCTCAGCCCCACAGATCACCTTTGGGTGAGTTAGAGCAGAGACTGAGAGTCAGGCCTGCTGGTCCAACATCTGCATGTGACCTCACAGATGCGCTTCTGGAAGAACGATTCCCACAAACACACTGAACCTTGTGGACAACCTTCCCAGAAGAGCTGAAGCTGCTCTAGCTGCAAAGGGAGGAGAGACGTCATGTTGACCCCTATGGATGAGGAATGAGATGTCACTGAGTTCATATGGAGTCAGGGCCGAGTCGATACTTTGGCAGCATAGTGTTTCAGATAGTTAGATGTTAAATTTGTAGTTGTACTGATCTCAAGCTAATAAGTAAATAACTATTAATGTGTCCATTTGCTTCATGAAGACCAATCCCACTGAGTCTGTGTTTACACCACTGAGTCGATGGTCCCTCTCTGTGTTCTCAGATCAGTTTCGGAGGGCTGCCTGTATCTGCCAAGCCAAGCTCAGGAGGCAGAGAGAACTTTGTGGGCTGCATGGAGGGAATCACCTACAACGGAGAAAACATCACTAACTTGATCCGCAGGAAGAAAGTGGATACATCCAGTTTTGTAAGAACACGATGTTAATGTGTATAATTATGTAACCAAGGTCAGGTGAACGGTATTTACAGTGTATGTGCTGTAGCATGCGTAATACAGTATGAGTCCGGGACGTGTTCTGGACATGTCTCATCACTACAGTAGAAGTGTCTCCAGATATTCTAGCAGCATCTATTATAGCTAATGACATATCTAAAGGTTTACTTATTACAGTTTAACTGCAAATATGTGTTAAAGGACTCAAAAAAAGCTGACTCTGAATTCAGTTCAAGTCAACTTTATTTATATGATGCCAATACACAACAGCAGTGATCTCAAGGTACTTTACAATTGAGGTTTAAGACCTGACACAACTAAACCCAACAATTCCCACATAGAGCAGCTTTTAACTGGAGCCAATCAATAAATTGTACATTTTAATAGCAAAAGTGGAAAAACTCTATAGAGGAAGAAACCTCCAGCAGACCCAGGATCAGTGGGAGAACATCTGCCTTGACCGGTTGGAATGAAGGGATAGAGAAGAGAGAAAACAACAACAACAACAACAACAACAAACAACAAACAAACAACTCAGGCAGGATGGTTGGACCAGCAGCTGAACACTGAGACACACGACTCTGAGTCTGACGATACCTGGAGATGAGAATAGAGAGAGACAGAAAGAGAGAAACACAACTAGGAGAGAACAGAGACAAAGTTAGTCACATGTGGACATGGAGGCATGTTAGTGGATGGAATAGATAGAAAACCAGAGGAGCTCAGTGAATGAAGGAGGTTCCAGCATCTAAGCCTGTAGCAGCTGAACTAAGAGATGGATCAGAGAAACCAGAACCATCTGGAACCATCAGCTTTGTCAGAAAGGAAGGTTTCAGCCTAGTTTTAAAGCAGAGAGGGCGTCTGCTGCTAGAACCTGAACTGGAAGCTGGTTCCACATAGAGGAGATGGAGCTAAAGGCTCTGCCTCCCGTTCTACAGGTAGAAACTCTAGGAACCACCAGTAGACCAGCTCTGAGAAGCAAGGTTCTGTTGGAGCAGAAGGAGCCATGAGGTCTAAGACAAGATGGAGCTTTATTATGAAGAGCAGGACAGAGAAGCTAATGTAGGAGAAATGTGACGTCTCTTCCTGAGTCCAGTCAGACTCTGGCTGCAGCATTTGAATTAACTGGAGGCTTTTTAAAGAGTCATTGGTTCAAACTATGAGCAGGGAGACACAGTCGTCCAGCCTGGAGGAACTAATGCAGGGATTCATGTTTCAGCATCACTCTGTGAGAGGATGCTCCTCATTTTAGCAACATTCCTCAGGTGGAAGTAGGAGGTTTAGAGATTCTATAATGTAGCATGTAAAGGAGAGAACTGGGTCAAAGATGACACCAAGGTTCCTACAGTAGAACCTGAAGCTAACGTTCTGTCATCCAGAGAAACAATCTGATTCAATAATGAGTCTCTGTGGTTTTTATCAATTATAATAACCTCAGTTTTGTCTGAATTTAGTTGTAGGAAGTTATGGGACATCCAGGATTTGATGTCTGTTAAACAAGTCTGAAGTTTGACTAATTGGATTGTTTCCTCTGGTTTCATAGACAAATATAACTGAGTATCATCTGCATATATAATAGATAAATATATCTATTACACAGAAAGCTGACGGACTCAGTATGGTACAAAATGATTCATAAAAAGCTAATTGACACTTTCTTAGAGGTAGAATTGCTACTAAGTGTAATTAACCTTATATTTAACCTTTACAGCCTACTCTGAGTAGGTGAGAGTGGTTCTGAGAAGCTTGATAAGTATAGAGCCATGGCTGGGTTATGATTAGAGCCATGAGAGTCTTAAAGGTTTTGTTTTAAGGTTAAAGTGAGAATTATGAAGGTTCACAACATATTCCTCTGTGTTGTGTGCATACGTAGACATCTCTACCATTAAAGATTAGAATAGATGCAGTTATTGGCACAACCTTTTCGAAGGTCTTAAACGTATTGTTTACCACATTATGGTTATGAGCTGGAGTTTCCTTGTTATATGTTTTGTAAAACACTGTTGAGTCTGAGCTGACGGATCTCTGAGAGCTGGAGCCACATAAAGAGGCAACTTTATGATACTGAATGACATTTCATTTACAACTGGAGCGGCTTGCTTTGGTAAAACATTGTAGTGTTAGTGGCCCCGAACATCTCAGATTGATGTCTACGTGGTTTTCTCTCTCCCTCACTCCTGCTGTAGCGTAACCTGACATTCTCCTGCGCGGAGTCCGACTCCTTCCCCGTCTTCTTCACGTCCTCATCCTTTCTTCGGCTGCCGGGGCAGACCAACAGTGACACTCTGTCAGTCAGCCTATCTTTCAGGACGTGGAACCCCAATGGCCTGCTAATGTTCACCGCGCTAACCGATGGCTGGGTGGAGGTGGGACTAACAGAGGGCAAGGTCACGGTCCACATGAATGTGACGCACAAGAAGAACACCCGTATCGATATCTTCTCAGGTAAGATGAGCCATTGCTCTTTGTTTGGGAGTTTGGGAGCCTTCACTTAGTTTAAGGCTTAGCTGCTTTTGTTCTCCTTTGTATTTTTTCATTCTCAGGTTCAGGCCTGAATGATGGGCAGTGGCATGATGTCCATCTGAATGCAGTGGAGAACTATGCAATGCTGACAGTGGATGGAGATGAAGCATCGACTATTAGAACAGCCATCCCCATCCAGATCCAGACCGGGGGAACCTACTACTTTGGAGGTGGCTATTCTCAAAGATTCACCAATGACTTCAATTAGTCTTCTATTCTCTGTGTGTCACGATTCACTGGCACGTTTAAAGAACAGTAGCAGCGGGTGTAAGGATCAGACAGAACCAAGGCTTCGATTCGAGTATTTATTTTTAAATTAAACAGCGGTGTGTTATTTCTCTATGAGCGAGGGAGATGGGCGAGAAGCCGGGGAAGCCTGCAGGTGGTGCAGATGGTCCGAGGTGGGTGATTACTAAGGGTCACCGAGTCTGGTCCTGTGGTTCCGGGGTTGATTGCAGGCGGCAAAGGTTCTCCTGACGTCTGGGAGGAATAAATGCAACACAAAAAGACATTTTTGTTCGATCGTGACATTGTGTCAGTGGATCAGGTGAAACAAATACCTTGCTTTTCATGAAATCCAGACCATTTTCAGTCTCACACAGAACACAACAGTGCTGTATCTGGTGAAGTTGTGGTGTCTAAAGACCACAGTCATAGGATGAAAGTCAAACCTAAATAACCAATAAAGGTTAATTTCACCCATATTAATCTTTTGCCTCCTCCTTTGTGTGTCCAGGCTACTTCCTAAACACCCGGTCGCCTCAGCGCTCCTTCCAGGGCTGTATGCAGATGATCCACATAGACGACCACCTGGCTGACCTCAGGGAGGTGGAGCAGGGCCAGATTGGCAGCTTTGAAAACGTCAGCCTGGATATGTGTGCCATTTTAGACAGGTATAACAGTCATGCTGTCCCAGCAGACTAAGGACACTGGCCTGGCCTTGAAGTGCTCTCTTTTTTCGATCACTGAGGCTTCTCTTTGTCCTGCCAGGTGTGTTCCCAACCCCTGCGAGCACGGTGGACGCTGCTCCCAGACGTGGGACACATTCAGCTGCAACTGTAGTGGCACTGGATACACTGGAGCTACCTGCCATATGTGTAAATGTGCACACACGTACACGCACGTCTATATACATCTGAGGAGACTCACTGGCATTAAGCAAAGCTGAGCCGCTTGCCCTGCGTCTTAAACTGGACCTAATTTGAACAATAGCCAAGCGTTAATAGAACCAACTGTTAAACAGAGATGTGTCTAGATGGGTTTTGAGCACTGCGTCTCCTCTACAGCGATGTATCAGCAGTCCTGTGAGGAGTACAAGCACCAGGGGAAGAGTTCGGGGAACTACTGGATCGACCCAGATGGCAGTGGATCTATTGCTCCCTTCAGAGTCAGCTGTGACATGACAGGTGAGATGTTGTATTTTATTGTCTGACTCTGGGTAACGCAGAAAAAAATGTATTTGCCAGAATTACACATTTGATTTTTAGTGGCTGTGCTTGGAAGTGACTGTTTTCTGCAGAAGATATGAAGAGTAGTGATTGTTCTCTGGTGTTTCAGAAGAAAAGGTCTGGACCACACTGAAGAACAACCTGTCCCCCCAGACCTCCATCAGCAGTGCAGACCAGGAGGGAAAGGCAGTGCTGCAGATCACTTACAATGTGACTGATGAGCAGGTACAACAAGATCACTTTGCTGTCTTGTGTCTATACAGATGCTACACAACAGCAGGATAAAACCGATACAAAAGAGACAAACAAATGGCCCTGACCCCATAGATCAGGGGTCTCAAACTCAAATTACCTGGGGGCCGCAGGAGGCAGAGTCTGGTTGAGGTTGGGCCTCATCGCGTATTCCACAGAAAAAAGTTTTGTTATAAAAATCGAATCGTCAAACTTCAAACTTCAAAGGGTTCTTCATAGAAACTATCCTGAATATGAACAGACTATTGAAGGACGTGAACAGTTCTTCTGAACGTGGCTTCTCTTGCCTCCTTCCTCTCACATAGCTGAGCCACATTTGAGGGAGGAAGCAGTTGAGACCCTCAGTCTGGCTTGAAGGTGATCATCATTAAGTCTGGAATTGAAACTGAATTCTGAATTTTACCCTCTTTTCAGCATTTTTTACAATCGAAAACTCAAAAGACATTTTTAAGATAACAATCACTGAAAATAAAAAAAACTCTCACTCTGACGCAGGAATCACTGGCGACGCAATTAGCTGTAGCTTAGCTGTAGCCGTTAGCTCGCTAGCAGACGGCGTCGACCCAAACCCACGGATCATTACAATATAATGCAAGTTTCAGACCCCCGCCGTACATGATGCATAGTCAGCTGTAAAAAACTCTCACTTTTACAGTAGTTCCACAGCATAACACAACACTTTGCCTTCGACCTTAACTGTAACCACTGCTTATCTTGTTCCAGCATCAGTACAGACGCCCACCAGTTCAACTGAACGACGACACTGTATTTAGAGCAACATTTGAGCAGCTGTGGTTCAGCTTTATTAAATAAGTGAACATATACTGTAAATAATAATAATAAGTGGCACATTCTTCATTTAGCAAGAGGAAGTGTTAGTTTGCATCGGCTAAAGGGAAGCGTTAACAGAGGCTGTGTCTCTCTCTGTTCTGTGTCCAGGTGTTGTCACTCGCCAGCAGTGCAGAATACTGTGAACAGTATGTAGCCTACACCTGCCGAATGTCTCGTCTGCTCAACACTCCGGGTAAGAAGCCGTCACCAGCAGCAGAGCTAGTTCTAAATGCAGAATCTGTTGAAGCTAAACTAGTTTTTTGTTTGACACCAGGTGGAGTACCATTCACCTGGTGGGTAGGAAGAGCCAATGAGAGGCATTCTTACTGGGGAGGTTCAGGGCCAGGGATACAGAAGTGTTCCTGTGGCATTGAACACAACTGCACTGACCCCAAACACTACTGCAACTGTGACGCTGACCTGCGTTCCTGGTAAGTGGAGCTTGCTCACACGCGTAGACGATTTTAAATCAACTTCTATAGCCCAGTGTTACAAATAACACAAAACTGAGAAGGGTAACACAGTATGACCTTCATTTGATGTCCTGTGTGTAGGAAGGAAGACGCAGGCTTGTTGGTGTATAAGGACCATTTGCCAGTCAGTCAGGTTGTGGTTGGAGACACAAGCCGAGCTGGATCGGAGGCCAAACTCACAGTGGGGCCACTCAGGTGCCAGGGAGACAGTAAGTGCTGTGTTCTCACAAGTACCTGCTCAGGACTTCACCAGACTTTGACATATTTGATGTGATCATAAACTACCAAAGGTTTGTTCAGCTTGGTTACCTGCTGTGTTGTGAAGGGAACTACTGGAACGCAGCCTCCTTCACCAGCCCTGCCTCCTCACTCCACTTCCCCTCCTACAGAGGAGAGACCAGCACTGACATCTCCTTCTACTTTAAGACTTCATCCACCAATGGAGTGTTGGTGGAGAACCTGGGAACCAGCGATTTCCTGCACATTGAACTCAAAGGTACGTCCTTGTGTGTGTGAGACGTTGACGTTAGACTGAGCTATTCATGAGTTCCACAACTATCAATGCAGACCATGAGGCTGTGGTTTCTGTCGCCTCAATGCATTTCATTTCTGTAGCACCAAATCTCCAAATCTGAGATAAACCTGAGTTCATCCGTGGAGAGTCAAACATTAATAACACAATTAGCAAAGCAATTAAATGGGAAAGTCCGTACTGCACCTAAAGAAACAGAGTCACAGAGTACTTTACTTCACTCCACCTCAGAGTTTTTCCTCTACACTGTTGCCTGGTGCTGCTCAAGTGGCATTTGTGAAATCTTCTAAATAATTTCACTTTACTGAGGCGTTGAGTCTCCATCATGGATTTTATCATTCTTAGTTCAAATGATAGACACCATTATGGTAATGATAAGTACTATTGGTCAGAGGGGAGATCTTACGCCTAGTACTAATTCTCTTATACACTTGTAATGAATGCTGCCAGACAAATGTTTAAAAAGCTTGACTCATTTTGACGTTGGATCGTCGGCTGCCAGGAGGCTCTGTGGTCCTCTTCTCTTTTGACGTGGGCAGTGAGAAGGTGGAGCTCAGCGTCCGCTCACCAGTACCACTAAATGACAACCAGTGGCATCGAGTGGAGGCTGAGAAGAATGTCAAGGAGGCGGTGCTGCAGCTTAACGGGCTGTACAGGGAGGTCAGACTCACTCCACCCCAGGGACACACCAAGCTGGAGTTTTACAGCGATCTGTATGCCGGTAAGGCAACAGTCACACATAATAATACACACTCACACACACCCACTGTAATGGGGGGTGGGGAGGGGGTCCTAAAGTCATAGCGGGCGTCATTGACCACAGATTTACTGCTGTGGGTAGAAACCACCTTTATTCAGGAGAGCAGACATGACCCAGATGACCACTGTAGGACCACAGCCAGAAAAAAGGCCAAAGAGAAAGATGTCTGTGCTGTTCACCTGCAGCTCAACTCTAGACTCAACTGATTTTACCTTTAGGCGCCTCCAGTGGTCAGAGAGGTTTCCTGGGCTGCATGCGTGCTCTGAAGATAAATGGCGTGACCTTTGACCTAGAGGCGAGGGCAAAGGTTACTCCCGGGGTGAATCCTGGTTGTCAGGGTTACTGCAGCAGCTATGGAATGCTCTGCAGGAATGGAGGAAATTGTGTGGAGCAATACAACGGCTACACCTGTGACTGCTCCCTTACTGCGTACGACGGACCCTTCTGCACCGATGGTAAGGCCTCCAGCACTGAATTACGTTGATGACATCATCTGTTGTTGGATTAGTCACATCTGGTGCTGAGTGACCCCCTGCTCCTGTGTTAGACGTAGGCGGGTACTTTGAGACTGGAACCCTGGTGCGTTACGACTTCCTGCAGGAGACGGGACTGTTTGCATTGCGGGACGCGAAGGGCCTGTCAGGCGTTGGTGTTCCTAGTGAGGCAAACCTGACCCAGGAGGAACTGGTGTTCAGCTTCAGCACCTCCAGCTCCCCCAGCATCCTGGTCTACATCAGCTCCAGGACCCAGGACTACTTGGCTGTGGTTCTCAGACACAATGGTGGGTACATCAACAGTGTCTCCAAATAATTCATTAATATATATTATTAATAAATGAAAAGTTGCTTCTACATTTGTCTGTATATGTGCATGTCCAGGTACTCTCCAGATCCGCTACAGTCTTGGGGGGTTAGCAGATCCTTATACGATAGATGTTGACCATCGTAACATGGCCAACGGACAGCCACACTCTGTCAACCTAACTAGGAACCTAAGGGAGATACGACTACAGGTCAGCACTTCCATTCTCTACCAGACTACCTGTGTTTATCAATCTTTTCTATATATAATACTCATCAGCCAATAGGTTGCTATAGCGCCTGAAGCTGTGTTCAGCTAAATGTGAAGATTGGTGCAGTGGAAAACATCAGTATGTAGTGTGGGTTTAGAGTAGAATAGAGCAGAAGAGGCCCTGTCTGGGCTTTGCAGGCTTGCTGGCCTTGGGTCCGAGGACAATCTGGCCTGTAGACAAAACAGTCTGAGCTGTTGAACAAAAGAATTTGGACAAACTATTCTTGGTATGAAACACTCACATTCGTATGACGCAGGTGGAGAGTTTAAAACCCACTCCCTAGACTGAGAGGGGAGAGATGTGCTGGTCTGGGACACACAGCCCCAGTTTAATTAGGTGAACTTTACTCTGCATCTTATTGAATTCATCTTAGTTGGAATATCTCTTCTACAACATTTGTCATTCCCTCCTCTGGGGCTTTCTAGAGCCCCATCAAAGCCAAATTAGTCATGTAGTATTCAATTCAATTCAATTCAACTTTATTTCTATAGCGCCAATTCACAACATCAGTTATATTCAAGGCACTTTACAAGTAAGGTTTTAAGACCTGACACAACTAAACCCAACAAATCCCACATAGAGCAGCTTTTAACTGGAGCCAATCGATAAATTGTACATTTAAATAGCAACAGTGGAAAAACTCTATAGAGGAAGAAACCTCCAGCAGACCCAGGATCAGTGTGAGAGAACATCTGCCTTGACCGGTCGGAGTGAAGGGATAGAGAAGAGAGAAAACAACACAACAAGAGAGGGTGTCTGCTGCTAGAACCTGAACTGGAAGCTGGTTCCACATAGAGGAGCTTGGAGCTAAAGGCTCTGCCTCCCGTTCTACAGGTAGAACCTCTAGGAACCACCAGTAGACCAGCTCTGAGAAGCAAGGTTCTGTTGGAGCAGAAGGAGCCATTAGGTCTAAGACAAGATGGAGCTTTATTATGAAGAGCTTTGTAGGTGACAGTAGTAACACAGACAGTTAGACAAGCTAACACTTGCAGTACTAACTATCAAATTCCCAACTGAAACACCCACTAATCAAATAAATGCCCAACAAAATTATCAAAATTAAAACAAAGTCGTCCCCTTAACTTTATCCTTAGCTTGAAAGAACCTGTGTCACATTAAATGAAAACCGGCAGAAAGAGAAACGGATAAAAAAACCCTGCAGGGGAAGAAAGGCGACTGTTTATCATAAACTCAACATCCTGTCAACACACAAAACCCAGCATCTGAGACACGTCATGAAGGTCGGCGTTCCACCGTCTGTATGCGTTTCCTCTGGAACAGGCGCAAACTAGTAATGGGTTTATGCGCCCACACTTCAGAATGTGCAACCCACGTCTGTTTAACATTTGGTAAAGGTCGAGGGGCTGGATCATCTTTATAATACCAGAAACAACACAACGCATGGGGCTGGTTAGTGCGACTGACTCCGTATCGTGCCTTCACCACAACATACAGGGTTTCTTCCTCACACCTAATTTTAACGGAATTTAACCATTTAGACAAATCATATGACTTTGTCAAAAAGTCTTAGCAACATTCTCCCACTCATGACGTCGCCTGTGTCCTGGAACCAGGCGGCAGACCAGCACATCTCTCCCCTCTCAGTCTAGGGAGTGGGTTTTAAACCCTCAACCTGTGTCAGCCAAATGTGAATATTTATACCAAGAATAGTTTGTCCAAATTCTTTTGTTCAACAGCTCAGACTGTTTTGTCTACAGGCCAGATTGTCCTCGGACCCAAGACCAGGAAGCCTGCAAAACCCAGACAGGGCCTGTTCTACTCTATTCTACTCTAAACCCACACTACATACTGATGTTTTCCACTGCACCAATCTCACCCCATGCTTATCAATACATACTCCAGCCTAAACTGAATACACATATGCTAAATATATATTTCCACTACAAAGTGTAAATGCTTTTCGTTGGATTTGTATTCTATTGCAATTAGCTGTATTTGAACTTCTTGACATTCTTTAGACCCGTGGAGCCCAATACGTCGGTCGCGATCTACCAGTCGATCGCAAAGGTAGTGTGGGTAGATCTCATAGCATTAAAAAAACATAGACGTCAGCCTACATAGAGTTCCATTCGTGCCAGATCTCGGCATGGCGATTTCGTGCACATCTGGAGACGTCTGACGTGAACGTAGAGCTGCAAGGAAAAGACAAAAACGTGATCAGTATGATCAGCTCAGTTAATTCGTTCAAACAAAAAATGCAGCATCACTCCTCAAAGCTGCAGCGACATGATTTGGGCAACTTCCAAAACCTTGCGTCAGAGCTGGAGACTCAACGGAAGACGTGTGCAGCTTGACACTAGATGAGAAATGTCTGTCAGAGTTTGACGAACGCTTTCAAGTCGCGGGATGATGCTGAGGTTGATTCAATATGGGTTCATGCAGTAATGCAACATATATTGTACAAATAAAGAAGACTCAATATATTTCTAAATAAATATGTTTTGCATTTTTATAGTAGGTAGATCATTTTGACATGGTCATTTTATAGGTAGCTCACACGCTGAAAAAGTGTGGGCACCTCTGCTTTAAACCATCCAGAAGAGCAGGAACAGTGTCCAGTACATTGAATCGTAAAACTAAACAGATGCTGAGACTGATGACTGTTGGACTGTGAACGCTATGACTGGACCCAAACGCATGACCCTAAAGTCGTGATCTGACTCAAAAGAAGATGCATTTAATAACTACTCCAATCAGGACAAACAATTACACACAGTGGATAGTGCAAAAACTCTCTGCACACGCAGAAGAGGACTATGACTTAACTTGACACAGAGCACTAATTCATTGACTTGATGGGAGCTTTATACGTAACGACCAGATACAGAACACAAAGCAAGACAAAACTTGAGTAGAACTGGAGCAACAAAATGACATGACATGACCCCAGACCCGACTCGACTCGACTTGTAACAGGGTCCACATGAACCATCCGACAAACTGACAAGCACAGGAACGAGGAGGGAAGCTTAAATACTGAACTAAACAGGAAGTGAAACACAGGTGCACACAGGGAGAACGTGACCTCACAGGACAGACAGAAAACCTGGGACCCTCAGCGACGTGAGGGGCTGGACTGTGACACTCGCTTGCTCAGTTGTTGAAATATTATCAGTCATGACTCAAAAAGCACTAGTTTAATTCTTTTCACCTTGTTCAGAGGTGGACGTAGAAACCAGAGGTGACTAGGGTTGGTTGTTAAGTCTAAGTCCTTTTTCTGTCCACACTGTCCAGCTGGACCACTATCCTGTGTCCACGTACACCCTGCCAGAGGCCTCTGACACCCACTTCAACTCGATCAAAAGCATCTTTCTTGGAAAAGTGTTTGGTAAGTGTGATAACTGATCAACTGAATTCACTTAATAATCAATAACGTTCCCTGCTCAGCGGTTTAGGTGAGGAGTGAGTGGTTTGAGTTTTAGTTTCAGATTTTGGCCCCATCACTTCCATGCACACTGAAAGGCCTTTAGGATGGGCAGCGTTAAAAACCCTACACCTGGATGAGTCTGTGAGTGAAACCTGTTTCAGTGTTCACATGGGTCTTAATGAACCCATGTTTGGTACAGTGCAGTAATCCTTATTATAGGCAGTATATTCCTAATGATCTACTTATAATAAGCTTTTCCTGTATTTTATCAAACCCCATTAAGGTTCTATTTGCAGCTGTGATGTAGACTAACTGACTGATAGCGAAAAGCAGGCGTAAGGAGACGTCCAGTAGAGAAGTTAACACATCCAGCCCCAGTAACTAACGAGGAACCAGTGGATTGTACGTCTGACTTTAGCTCACATCAATATCTACTTTTGCTGCAATTTCACTGAACTAACCAACTACCCAAACGTTTGAACCCAGGTTTTACTAAAAAGGATTTTAATATTAAAATAAATAACAGAAAGAAGCCAACGAACGAACGAGCTTAGAATGTCAAATTGCAAAAGACGAACTGAACAAGTCCTTCATAGGCCAAACTGAGAATTAGGTGTGAATGATTGTCTGTGATGTGTGACAGCAGTAGAGAGAAACCAGGAAGTGAAATGTCCAGGGGGTGTGGCCAAGGTGAGTGAACAGGTCAGGTGAGTACGGCACTGAAAACACAGATCATCACCTTTTCCTGCATTGGTGTTCAGGTTCCGACTATACTGTAACATTTAGGGAGACAGATATGAGGCTACTTTGATTGTTACACTTTTCATGGAATTCTCTGTCTTGTAGAAACAGGACAGATTGACCCAATCCTAATCGAGCGATACAACACACCTGGCTTCGTGGGCTGTCTGTCAAGAGTCCAGTTTAACAGCATTGCACCGCTGAAAGCGGCTCTGCGCTCGGGCATGGCGGCACCTGTCAGCACCCATGGGATTCTGGTCCCGTCCAACTGTGGAGCTTCACCCCTAACCCTCTCTCCTATGGCCTCGGCTAGTGATCCCTGGCACATAGAAGCTGGTAGAGATAGCACATAACACCTTAGGAATACGTCTATGTCAGCACGTCAACTAACTCAACTAAACTGTGTTTGGTTTGCCCACAGCTGGAGCTGTTTTCCCCTTCAGTGAGGGCAAAGCTAACAGTGATGGAGTGGATCGTAACTCTGCCATAATTGGAGGTGAATCTCGTTTAACAGTGTTACAGCTGTGACTGGGATCAGTTCTAACGCACAGTAATGCTGAGCGCTGGGACAGATTAGTACAGGTTTAAGGTTGTTATGTCATTTGTTTGTTTCCAGGCATCATCTCCATGGTGATCTTCACCACCCTCTGCATCATGGTGTTTGTAATTCGTCACATGTTCCGTCACAAAGGCTCCTATCACACCAACGAGGCCAAAGGAGCTGAGTCAGCAGACTGCGCCGATGCAGCCATCATCGTCAATGACCCAGCTTTTACTGAAACCATTGACGAGAGCAAGAAGGAGTGGTTCATCTGATCGCCTGCCAGCAGCACTGGACACATGCCATTAGGATGTGTGTAGTCTTCTAAGCTTAGGGCGTAGTAGTGAGGCAACCACGTGTGCATCCATGAGGATGTGGTGACTGGTTTGTTTAAAAACTCTATGGACAATGGACATCATGCTATCACGGTATGGGTGTACAAGCACAGGGCACAGCACTGCCTGGCAGAGCCTGTGTGGAGGTGTGTCCTATTTGTGTGTTTATTTATTTATTTATTTACTTGCAGACTAGGTTACAGAATGGCTTCAGGAGAAAGGGTTTACCAGCCATGGATACTTTTTATTGATTTTTTGAAACATAGTTACTTTTTTCATGTATGTATGAATGTATGTTGCTGCCTTATTTCTACAGCTTCAGATCTTTATGCCTTTGTGTGTTTTCAGATGGAAGTCATGGCTTCTATGGTGTTAATCATTATTCCTAATAATCCCACTAATCCTCTCTGGCTGTAGCAATGCTTATACGTTCAAGGAGAGAGTGTGTGTGCTGGGTTGATTAACCCTGGTGCAGCCTTCGAGGGGTCAGAATGAAAACAGGGCTCTTAGCTCAAAAACCACACACCGGTTGGATAAAACAGCCGCTGACAGACGATAAACCACAACACGCTTCATGTAGATGAACGGTTGGATGAACTTGTTCATCATAGACTCACACGTGTTCATTGCTTGGATGTAACACCCACCAAGGCTGTTTGATCCAACCTTGTGTGTGTTTGAGCTTTGGCTCCCCCTAGTTTTTACAGTGGGGACGTTTTGACCCCTCGAAGGCCCCACAAGGGTTAAGAACCGAGCAAAGGAACACGTCACACTTCAGTTTATTCTCATGTCTGTCAGCTGGCTGAACATTCTACAACGCTGGATGAGTTGGACCCGTTCCACTGCCTGCTTTGCTCTGTTGACCTTTCTCAGGCAGATGTTGTCTGTCTTTGACTTTCTGTCTTTGAGTGTGGCCTCATAAAGAAGAAAAACCAGATTCCTTCTGGTTCTGTAATTCCTGCCTAACTGTTTAGATTCTTAACATGTCGTGTCTTTTTGTTATGAATTAGGATGATGTCTGAGACAGAATGTTTGTTGTACACAGAACTTCAGCTTGCATCCTGACATTTGATTGTATTCCATCGTTTTCCTTTGGCTGCACTGCAGTGTACTGGCATGCTGTTTGACACTGAATGACACGTTTGTTTTTGATAAGCAACTGTAGCAGCACATTGCTTTGTCTCCACGTTACATGTATAAAATTGCCTGACTGTTCTCTTTGAATTGATTTTGTGTAATTCTCATTGTCTTGGAAAAAAACTCTTCTTTGACCAGTAAAAGAGAAGTTTTATGTTATCTAACATATATGTTTGACCAAATTCAATAGGTCAAGCTGAAATGTTGTGCTAAAAGTAGGTGAATAAGAAAAACAACAAATCTTTTCAAATTTTCGAAAGAAAAAAAGAACTATGTAGAAAACTGAGTGAAGAAATCAAAACTACATTTTAATTTCTAATTTTAATTAAATCTTAAAGGCAACAATGAAAAAGAAAATCTCCCTCTAATGGAAAAACACCTTCAGCAGAACCAGCTAGAGAAGAAAGAAAAGAACAACACAACCACAACAAGCAGCAACAGACTCAGGCAGGATGGTTGGACCAGCAACTGAACACTGAGACACACGGCTCTGATTCTGATGATACCTGGAGATGAGAATAGAGAGAGACAGAAAGAGAGAAACACAACGAGGAGAGAACAGAGACAAAGTTAAATAGATGGAAGGTAAAAAAGCATTTTACATTTACCATAATAATGATGCTCAGGACTCTGCTCACTTTTGCACAGAATTATTCAAACATTTTCCAGTTTATTTTATAATCCTATAAGATGTGAGTATACTATAGAATTAGTTGTTTAATTTAGCACAGGTTTGAAATGTGTTATAAGTTTGCATGTGTACATGCAGAACGGTGACATCATCAGACCAGGGGCAGGAACTGCACCTGAATGTGCAGGTATAGAAAACTGAGCAGAGCTTGTAGGCTCACTATTCATATTCTCCACAGGAAAACAGCTGAGTCTGCAGGAACCCCTCACTGTGCACCCTGCTTTATCCAATTTGATGTCTCAGTTGCTCCTATGTTGTTCCTGCTTTCTCAGAAAACCCAAGAGGCTGACACACTGATTATTCCTCCAGTCAGAAACATGCACAAGCTTTTACTTTTAGGGCGTAAGTTTGCTCATTTGTTATCGGAAACGCTGAAATGCTGCGGGTGCTGCTTGAACCTGTCTCAGGAGTGTAGAGTAGTGTAGAAGAGTAGAATAGTAGTAGTAGCCTCCAGTTAACTTGATGTGTAGGAGCTGGAGAAGCTGGAGAAGCTGGAGAGAAGCCACACAGAATAACACGTAAACTCCACACAGAAAGGCTGAGGAACCTTCTTGCTGTGACCACTGCACCACTGTGCTGTCCCACTTTGCTTTCAAGTCACTTACTATGAAGGGATTTTTGACAGCACCTGTGTTCTAGAGCAGCAGTCTCCAGCTATGGGCCGGTGTCATGTAAAACGAATTTGTCACAGGCCGGTATAATCAACTAAAAACCGAGTTTGCCTGCCTTGATCTTAATCCAAAGCAGCGGCACAGTTCTTCTCTGACATGTACTTTTAAGGCACATCTGGGTCGCGTATTCTTTCAAAGTTCTGGGTCTTTTGTGGTTGGGAAGTATGGCTAGAAGCAGAGACAGGTGGTGGTGCACAAGCTGGGAGAATTTTGACTCAGGATCCGTCTCTTCCAAAACCACTGGTGAAGTTTGAAACATGTCAAACATCACTTTGCTGAAGGTCCGGATTCATTCATCTGGTATAATTACCAGACAGCCTTTAATAGAAGACCCCAGACCCCATATTCACAAATTCACAAAGCACATGTGAACTGGTTGGGTGAACCCCCCTGGCTCTCATGCACCCTGGTGAGGGTGTGGAGCTGGCTCAGCATTCCTCAGCTGGGACAAAAACCCATTGTTCCTCCTGAATTTGAGGTTCCACAAATGAGCAAACTCTCTTGTCCTGCACACTGGCACATACTTTCTGGTAGAGGTTGAAAAGTATGATCCCCTTAAAGATGGAACACAGTCTTGTCCCCTTCACAGAAAGAGGGACAGAACGGATGCACCCCTGACGCCTTGCCACCGGAGATCTAACAAGTCACTTCAGTGAACTTGACTGATGGACGACCACAGAATCTCAGCTCAGCTCTTCTCTTCACCCACGTGTTCAAGATATTCCCTATTCCTAAACTTGGATGGGATGGGAGACTCTGAACCACTCTTAGTCTGGCCCCTGGGATGAGTCCAGATGCTAATGTGAAACTGCACAGAGAATAAAACAACTGTGTGCCACGGCCAGAACGCAGCCAGGTCCAGTGGAATTATGGTTAGAGTTGTTGTAAATTGCAGCCAGACACACATAGCGGAGTCTGCAGTATGGAGTGAGTCTGAACAGTGGATCACGGCACTCAGAGAAATATAATTGTGTGATGTAGTCCTCACTCTCTTTAACCCTGGTGCAGCCTTTGAGGGGTCAAAATGAAAACAGGGGGCTCAAGCTCAAAAACCACACAAGGGTTGAATAAAACAGCTCAGACAGACGGTAAACCACAACACGCTTCATAGATGAACGGTTGGATGAACTTGTTCATCATAGACCCACATTCATTGCTTGGATGTAACACCCACCAAGGCTGTTTGATCCAACCCTGGTGTGATTTTGAGCTTAGAGCGCCCCCTAGTTTTTACAGTGGAGTCGTTTTAACTCCTCCAAGATCTCCACCCTCTTGCGCAGGCAAGGGTTAAACATAGCAGATAAATATTAAGCATAAACTACTGGACCACTTCTACTACTGGACTATTTAGAAGTGTATGTGTAAAGTCAGTGTGTAAAAATGGCCATATGCAAACAGGCAGACGTGTTAAGGCAGTGGCAGCAGCCTCCCCATCAACGGTGGGACTGTTCAGAACTGGGTTACTGCTTAGGAGTCTGGTCGCCTGGAGCAGTGCTGCATTTGAGGGTGGGAGTGTGAACAGTCTGTAAAGCCCCAGGTATTTAAAGCTGCTCCCCCTCCACTTCAAGATCCCAGTGGCTCATGAGTTCTTCTCTCCTTTCTCATGTCCACTATCATATCCTTCGTATTGTCCATGCTGAGGATGAGGTTGTTGTCCTCTCACCATCTCATCTCCCTCATCTTCACCAGTGATCCGTCCTATCACTACGGCATCTGCAAACTTCTGGATGACGTCGTTTGTGGAAGGAAACCCTAACCCTCGTATGTGACCTGTGTGAGAAGACGGGGAGATTGCTGAGGTCCTAGCTCTGACTGTAGCCTGCCAGTTGTGTTGGGTGATTCCAGGTGTGAGCCCTCTCTGTTGTAATGCTGGAGGTCTCAAAGCAGAACGTTTTGAATTGGAGGGGTCATCCAGCAGGTTGTTAGAATAGCCAATGGGGTGATTGGGCTTTGTCCTGTAGTCTGTGATATGCTGCAGACTTTGCCACATCTATCCTGCATCAGCAGTAAAGTAGAAACTATTCGGCTTCTACCTGTGCAGCTCTTCTCAGCGTTGTACTCTCTGTCTTAATGCCTGATTTGAATACAGTCATGGAGCACGCAGCATGTGGCGTACCTGTTTATCCAAGGCTTCTGGTTGGGCAGCTCCTTGACTTGTACGATGGGTTATCCAAACAAGTGCTAATGTACCCAAATCACATACTTAGCATAGCCCTGTCAGAGTAAAAGTAAAATGCCCCCATTGTGTTGGTTCCAGGGGATGAAAAAGAAAAACGCATTCAAAAGCGAAACGAGCAAACACGTCTGCCTCAGGGGGAGCCATGAAATAAAATGTGTTTAAATTCAATTTAAAGGAACATAAAAAACATTTATTCATTTTGTGTACAAAAGAAAATGATAAAATATACATGTTATCTTAAAAGCTTGCTGTAAAACCACACAAATGTAGACTTGAGTAAAAGTTGCTGTGCATAAGCAGATTTTCTTCTGTCACTAAATGAAGGAAACGTCTTTGCTGTTGGCAGCACTACTAGCTGTCCGACTTTATCAGGCTGCCAAAGTAAGCAGTCACGGTCTTCAGCTTGTTGTTGAGGAAATTCTGCTCCACCTCCACTTTCCCTCCTGGACCAGCCAGAGAGGCTATCTGTAAAGACACAAAACACACTGTAGGTCCAGTTGGAATCATCTGAAAATGACGCCGTTGTTTAGTCAAGATTCTTCAAAAATCCTAAAACAGACATACACAAAAGAAATGTTGTTTCTATTGAGCAACTTTCTATTGAGTACATTCATCTGTCTACTTTCTACTGGATCTAGTGCAGTGAGAATCAAAACGCTGCTTCGAAAGGATGCTGCCTTACATCAACTGTAGAATAAAACAACGGGTTCTTTGCATTTTTTTGGCTTTGATGTTTGTTTGAAGTATAATTTTGAAGGACAAAACCCAACATCTCTCCAAGAGATGACCACACATTTAGTCCAACAGTCCTTATGTGCTCCAGATTTATGAGTAAATAAGCTTTAATGCCACATTTTAAAAATGTGACAAATATTTTCAGGTTGCTCAAGTTCTTACAGATCCAGTTCTAATGGAATCTTTATAACCTTTATGTAAGTACTATATCAAGCCTTCCTCGCCTTCTGTCATCTTGCCAGTGCTGTAAATAGTAATACCCACACATACACACCTGATCCATGTCAGCATTGCGAGGCAGGAAGTACACTATGTTGTCTGATATCAGTTTGGCCAGGCGAAAGATCTCATATGTGGAAGTGGTTAAGGGGAAAAATGATTTTTAATCTCTATACAGTCCATTTTAAGTCGAATGTTTACCAGACAGGGAGTAGAAGTTCCTATGTCATATCTTCAGCCTTGCTCATTATATACACTGGCAACAGAAAAACAGCCCCCAACAAACCCTAACCACAGTTGCATTAACAGTGGCATCCATCCCTGTTGACATTAAAGGATATCCATCAGGGTCCATCATGGTTTTGATGTCAAACACTTGTGCCGTCAGGTAGTCTGGTCCTCCCCATGGCGGCGACAGGAAGACTACGTCGCCACGCAGACGGGAGGCCAGCTGGAGAAAGTCTCCTTGCAGGAAATCAATTCGGCCAGCTACGCCGTAAACCACGGCATTGTGCCGCGCCAGCTCCAAGCGCACGGGGTCAATATCAACAGCCAGGACTGAAACACGACACCAAAAAAAACACAAAAACTAAATTATTCAGTTGGAAAAAGAGTCACCACAACTAGAAAATGGCTCGTAAACTTTCAGGTAAATGAACCACTCTCAATAGAACACAAAGCCATTTGACTTCAGCTGTGGTGAGGTCACTTTCATTCGCTAAGCACCCAAAGAGCTTTCTTGGCGCAGCGCAACCGAAGCCAACTTTGGCTGGTACAGCAATTGAAAACAACAAGAATCAAAATGTAGAAACTGTAATATTTGCCCACTCTTCCTGAGAGTTCAATGAAATTTGATGCTGATTGTTTGTGGACTGCAGTCTTCAAATCTGACCATGAGGCCCTTAAAGGTGTGTTGGCAAGCATGGCCATGACTGCATGCGCCTTTGTTTCCTCACTCCCATACCTATTTTTGGACAGTTTGTGGTATTCGCATGGAAGCAATGACCCTTCTTCCAGGGTAGGCCTCCTCCCAGCCTCTGACTAGTCCTAGTCCTCCGTCTTCCAGTTTGGAGCCACGTCCTAACAAACCCTTCACTTCACAGAACAGACTTCACTGGGTTTCCAGGCACTGAAACGGTTTTGACATTTTGTATCCACCCCGACTCGTGTCTGACCACAACCTTTCCTCTTGCCAGCCGTGGCTGAGCGTTGGCACATCACAGCCTGAAATGCTCCAGTAGCTATTTTCATGCTAAGCCAATCACACAGCTGATCACAGGGAAAACTTCAATGGCTTTGTGTGAAACTGAGAGGGCGACTAGCGAAGCCTATCAGAACGACAGTCACAAACACTGTGCCGCCTTTCTTTCACGCTGCAAAGCAACCAATCGTGAAATTTTTTTTTACCCAAACGTCGGCTGTTATGCATTACACACACAAATGATGCCTGTAAAGGTCCCCTTTTTACACATTCTGCTACAGGAGATGACTCTACATGTTTACACACCGAGCGCGTCCTCATTTCTTCACAGTTTTGCTAATTAGTCCTTCCCAGAACACTCTATTCACTTTCTGCACCGTCGCCAGACGAGCCGGACCCTACAGCCTGGGGATCCAGTCCGTTGTCCATATGTGGGCCTGGGCTAACATCTAAGCTAACTGTCACTCTGTGTTTCACGTTAGTTATTGCTTTTTCCTAACATAAGTATTACTATAACGATATCAGTTACTTTGTGGCTTTCAATCGGTGCTGCTTGTCGAACGTAGCTGTTATAGTTGTAGGAACAACACTATGTAGATATAACTACTGCATTTCTAAACAGGCAGCCACATCCCAGTTACCTGAGGCTGAGCATGTTGGCGTTACCACGACGACTAGAAGGACACTGCGCTTCCTTAAAGAGCCGTAGGCATCACGTCTCATCTACATACTAAACGACACAGCCTGAAAGCAGCTCGTTCTGTCAGACAGGTCAGGAAGCAGTTCGACACAGTACTTTGGCATGAAGATATACAATCTCCTTACTTAGACATCCAGCTCCAATATTCTTTGGCCTGAAAAAGCATAATAGGGGACCTTTAAACAGTTCATCCAACCTCATGTTTACATGCTAAAATTATTTTGAAATACCATATATTTGTCTTTTAAATGTACTTTTCAACAGCACAACGATCTACATATAGTACATGGTACATCCGTATAGTACCAAACTCAAATCCATGCCTGGTCCCCCTCTAACGATAGAGACGAATAGAGACGTACGAATCAAACCCCGACACTCTACAGTTACCTCTTTTTCCAGTGAGGGCGAACTGGATGGCGTTTCCTCCCACACCACAGAAGGCATCTATGACTAGCTGCGAGTCTGCGAAGCTGTGCTCCACCCTGTGGGCGATGTGCTCAGCGATCCTCTCTGGAGTCACAGAGAACCAGCCCTCTAAAACAAACACATGAACGCGTGTGAGAGCGAGGCCTAGCCAGAGACACAAGCTGAGATGTTCATAAAGGACCCAATTCTGTGAATACAACCCCAGATGTTCAGGACAATGCATGTCTCAGAGAGTCTCAGCAGCATCTCTCCACATGCACTCAAACTGGAAATGCACATTTACACTGATAACAAAACGCACTTAAAGACTCAGAACCACATGCACAACGGAAAGTGCAAACTTACCTCTGTCCAGCTTGATTCCTTCATCAAAGCGAGAGAAGAGTCTGTAGCGCTGGGCCCAGTATTTAGCCAGCTCGGGTTCAGCTGCCATCTCTACTGGGAGCTGCTGTTTCCTTGCTCGTCGTTTCTTTTTCTTCTTGCTACCTTTTACACTCAAGCCTACAAATATACACACACATACACACATTATTTATTAGTTGACTGCATCAGTTCTCCTAAAACATTGTTCTCCTGCCATTCCAAACATCTGAAGTACAGTACTTCTTACCACTGCTGTCCTCAGGTGCCTCACACAGGAGAAAGTCAGGACTTTGTCTGCCAGGGTCCTCCTCCTCTTTCTCCTCACTGTCCACCGTCACAGCAGCACAGTTGGGTGAGGTGCTGGGCTGTGAGTGCTCCCTCCTCTCTGCAGCTAAACTAGACAGGAAACTAGAGCCATCTTCTTCCACAGCATCTTTCTTTCCCTCATCAGCACATGTCATCTCCATGTTCTTCTCCTCTTCTCTCAGAAATAGAAGATCGTCTTCAGCTTCCTGTTTCCGTCCACTTTCTATCGCACCTTGATTGTGGGGAGTCATCTGTGTCTCACTTTGGATCTTTTTAAGAAAGTTTTGGACCTGTGAACCATTGTTGATTATTTAACTGATCTTCAGTGCAACATTTATACAAACAAGACATTGTGCTGCGTCACATTGGTAAAGCTAATGCTGAATGAGTCACAAAACGAGGTGGATAAAGATTCAGTGCTGTCTCTCCGCTGGTTTGACTGAGGAGTGCTGTGCTCAAGAACCATTGGTTTATGGAGGTCAAGGCAGCTTGGATGGGTTGGCACAGATTTGCAGCACCTCCTTCCCTCCTTACCCAGTGTCAGAGAGTTTGCAGACGGTACCTTGGGGAGGGTGGTGCTGATCGGAGCCTGTGGGGCCTCGCTTGTCTCTGAGAACCTGATGTGCTTGTTGATTCTGCTGACTGCTGCCTTCGTCCTCCACTGCCTCTGATGCTTCTGCGCAGCCCTGTCTTTAAAGCTCAGCACAGTGTCAAACCTGAGACACAGGATCAAATGCAACGTGAGGAAGCATCAAACAATATGGCTGACCGGGACTGAAGCGGAGTCTGTGAGTCGATCAGACTTACTGAGGATCTGTGCTGTGTTTGAGTCCCAGTTTACGCCACGCTTCCTCAGGCTTCAGAGGTGGGCTCTCCTCCACATCCAGCTCATGACTGCAGACAAACAGCTACACTTTAAAGGCTAAACATGTTTTCTTCCTTCCATGTGTTTTTGTTTACATGCATTTTCAAATATTATCTTTGTTTCCAGTGATGCAATAAATTACCGACATGTCTATATTAATACACCAGGAAAATGGAAAATTCTTTTGTGGAAATTTGGAATGAGCTAAGAGTTTGAGGAGGACAGAACTACAAACCCATAGTTGCACATAAAATTAGGACTTTTTATAAATGCAATGGAAACCAACTGATTGATATGTCATAACATGTACAAGTACACAAAGGGGAAAGACTCCCTTTCATCACCGTATTCTCTTAGAAGGCTTGAGACAAAACAAGGTCTGAACGTTTACTTAGTTCTGGATGAGAAATTCTCAATCAATACCTCTCAAGAATTTAGGCCAGAAACCATCTACATATTACTGGGAAAAGGTTCAGATACTCTGGAGACATTTCAGCTTGTAAAGGCCAAGGCCAGAACAAACGTGGCCTTTGTGTAAGAGCATGAGTCCCAGCAGAACGAGTGGGTGGATCCTCTGATCCACTAACAACAGGCCACATATGAAACGAATATCCTCAGCTACCAAATAATGAAAAGGTGTCACTATAAGGAAAAGGGATGTAACAAGCTGAGACACAACAGTGTGTTGCTGCATCAGGTTCTAAATGTACTTATATATATTATGTCTAGTTATTCAGAACACTGACAAATGTCGTTTTGAACCTGTTAAATATCTGTTCAAGTAAACAGACAATCACAAATTTAATTTCAATTTAATGCATTTCAGAAAGTCCCACCAGTAAATGGTATTTGTGCATATACTCAACATTTAATATTGGTGGTATTGCATGTGAGGTAGTGCCTGACAGAATAATTAAATACATTTAAAACAGTCCAATTTCCACCAAAATGCTGCATGTCCTACACCACATGTTTAGGACTGTTCCCCTTCAGGCTGAACACTCTGACCTCGTACAGAGGATTGTGTGCGAAGCGGCTTCACTCACCTGCGTTTGACTTTAGCGTGTCCTCCCTCTGGGGGTTTGTCATCATCATCATCATCATCGCCTTCTCCATTTGGCAGTTTATTCTGAGAATTAAACTGTCTGACTGGGCTGCCAGTCTGTTGGGAATCTGAGTGAAACACAAGTTTATATTGTCACATGTAATTAGTTTAATATGGCTTTTAGTTCTGATACAGCAAACATGAACTAATCCATACTGAATCAGTTCAAACAGAACTGCATCAAGTTAAAAAACGTTTACTAAATCAGAATTAATCAGCATAATCAAAATAAACTAATAATAATAAAGGATGTCATTACGAGGCACACATTGTGACATTTGCATGACTGTGTGAGGTGAGGTTGACAGTGTTGCACAGTCCCTCACTCAAACTTAACCTGAAATTAAAGTGAATCCTAAAAACGGGCAGTGAAGTTACTGAACCATCTCTTAGTTCAGCTGCTACAGGCTTAGATGCTGGAACCTCCTTCATTCACTGAGCTCCTCTGGTTTTCTATCTATTCCATCCACTAACATGCCTCCATGTCCACATGTGACTAACTTTGTCTCTGTTCTCTCCTAGTTGTGTTTCTCTCTTTCTGTCTCTCTCTATTCTCATCTCCAGGTATCGTCAGACTCAGAGTCGTTTGTCTCAGTGTTCAGTTGCTGGTCCAACCATCCTGCCTGAGTCTGTTGTTGTTGTTCTTCTTTTCTCTCTTCTCTATCCCTTCACTCCAACCGGTCAAGGCAGATGTTCTCCACACTGATCCTGGGTCTGCTGGAGGTTTCTTCCTCTATAGAGTTTTTCCTCCACTGTTGCTATTAAAATGTACAATTTATAGATTGGCTCCAATTCAAAGCTGCTCTATGTGGGATTTGTTGGGTTTAGTTGTGTCAGGTCTTAAACCTCACTGTAAAGTGCCTTGAGATAAATTATGTTGTGAATTGGCGCTATAGAAATAAAGTTGAATTGAATTGAAAAATTGCAATTGAAGTTCTAAGGACCAATTAAATCACCGCACAGAGTTGTGTGTCCACACAAGGCATAAAGACGAGTGCGCACACACGGTATTACCTGCATGCTGTGCTGTGTTCTGCTGTGAGGAGCTGGCAGGTCTCTTGCGCATATTGCCACCATCAGAAGGCTCATCAGAACCACACAGCTCTCCCTGAGACTGGGTGTGTTTCTGTGTGTCCCGCCCTGCTTCTAAAGTGCAGTTCAGCTCAAACGCATTACACAAGACACCAGGATCTGGATAAGCAGCATCCATTTCTCCTCCTCTCTGTCCGTCTTTCATATCCTCTGTGTGTGTCCCTGTGTCTCTGTCCTTTGCTGCTGCGTCTTCACCAGGCGCGCAGGCCGACGCGTCGGTGGTCCAGCCCTGTGATGCCCAGTATGAATACTGCTGCCAGTAGGAGTAGTAGGTGTCTGTAGCGTGTTTGTCCCAGTCCGCCTTCATGACCGGGTCATCCCAAGGAGCAATCACTGCTTTGGGACCATCTGCTGACAGCAGCTCAGGCTCCGGGTGTTTCTCCAGCCAGCTGCTCCACAGCAGAGCTTCACCCTGTTGAGCTTCAGCAGATACAGATGAAACGCGTTGAATGTGTGTGAAAGGGTCCTATTGTTAGAAGATGCCACATTCACTGGCATATAGCATTTATTTATTTAGCATTTTAGATTTTTTGTGCAACCTTTACAGTGTCAGAAGCCTTTCAACACATCAGTAATGTATAATGTGAGTTTGTTCAATGGAAAAATGTAACGAATATAAACACGTTGTCCTCTTTACCCCAGTAAGACTCCCAGCCAGAATCTGCAGACCCTCCTGTGGCTTCTTCCAGTGGGTCACATGTTTCCTTCTCATCCACTAGGACAGAAAGCACAAGGCAGTCATGAAAAAAAAGTCCAACATGGAAAAACAAACTCACTGCCCTCCTGCGCAGCTTTGGAGACATTTCAGTTACCTTCACTGACAATGTGTAGATGCTGCTCATCTTCCTCCTCTTCGATGGATTCTCCACAGCATACACGAGGCTTCCTGTGGAACTTTCCCCCCTGTCACATCACCACAAACAGGTTGAGTTGTCAGCAAGTGCTCCAGGCATTCAAGGATTCAGGAAGCAGGACTAGCAGCCGCTCTCATACACAGTACCTCTTTCCTTCTGCCAGAGGAGCTGCCAAAGGCCAAGGGCAGACCCATGCTGGCCATCAGCTGGGTCTCCTCGTCTGGCGTCTCCTCCTCAGCCTCTTCTTCTTCATCGTCTTCATCATCTGTGGGTTAAGGGTGGGTCATTTGAAAACCTCATCAGAACCAACTGAGGAATCAACAGCACATTTGAGCTCAGCTGGAACGAAACGTGACGATAGTATCATTCAGCACCTGGGGCGGCAGCGTCGGTGAAGTCAAAGGACAGTCTGTTGTCAGAGCGATACAGGTCTCGATCCCTGGACACAGAGGAAAACAGAGCTGTTGTCTCCCGCTATATGAGACCATCACTGTGGATTTAAGAGCTGAGAGACTCACTGCACGAAGGCTCTGGAGCAGAGACAGTGAACTCTGGCCTCGTCAGGCGACTGTCTCCTGCTGAAGAAAACATCCGCTACCAGCATCACCCTGCTCCTCTCCAACATCATGACGACGCCGGCATGGACGCTCTCAGGACCAGACACCATTTCCAGCCTTCCGCGGCCAAGCGCTGACACGCCACTTCCGCCAACCTCCTTCACAATAAAGGTCGAACACTTGAACCAAAAAAAAGGGGAACACACACAGAGAAGAATCGTACGGACAGTGCGTACAGTATATATCTTCACCTCCTAAGATTTTTAAAGCTGCAACTCTATTAATGTTTGTGTGTTTTCACTTTAGATCGTTATTTAACGCTTTAATTAGTTTCATTTCGAGAGGAACTAGTTTGTGGCAACCGCAGTTTCCAGGTAGACTGAATCATCGTGACAACTGACGGTGTCACACCCAAAGTGTTCGGGTATTAGCTAACAGTAATATATGTAGTACAGGGGAACATTAATTATGTGGTGCTGTGTTTTTAAATGCGCATTTCACAGAGTAAGTGTATACTTCAACGTGCATTGAGTCCTGTCTCGCATTTTCTTTACTATCGCATTTTTTTGACGCTATACGTTCAGTCCAACGCGTTATGTGCCTTCAGTTCATATGTAACATTGCTGTTATTTGGTACAGTGCAACAGATGCTAGCAGCGCGTGACGCGACTAGGATCCCGCGTTTTGTGTTCCAAGTATTACGGTTTACTTCTGTTGTAACAGGTAACTGACTGTCGGAACAAATGAACTCTTGTGTTTGTGCTGTGTGTCCCCGTGAAGACACGTTTACCAGCCCGTCGCCAGCGGAGCGACCTGTGACTGACGGCCCAGCAGGATGTCAGACACCGGGAACCAGTCCTGTCTGCTGGGGGCAGAGGACACCGTCTCCCTCCTGGTAGGAATTGAGTGTTGGCTGTATCTACGTGATGGCTGTTGAAGTTAGACTCGGGACGTGGCCGTCGTCCGTCAGCTGGACTGACTGTTGCTGTTCGTAAGACGGCAGCAGAGGAATTTCATTCATTGTCAGCTAATTTCACAGGAATCACTGGGAGCAAAAGCAAAACAAGTTGACATCTCAGTGTTGCACAAGCAGAAATTTACTTTGAGAAGGTTTTTCTATATGTTCTCCATATTTCTTGTTTTAGACTAAAGTCTTGATCAGATTTAAAAACGAGTTAACATATCAAACATCTTGTGACCGGACTGGAATGCAGACAGGTTAGTTCAGCTCCCAGGTGGTTTTACAACGTAACCGTGCTGTTGTAATCTCTCTCTCTGGATTGTCTTCATGTGCTATGGGTGATCAAAAAACAATCTCCTTTAGCAACACACAAAAATGTAGTTGGATGGGTCACGGTTTTGCCCCACATTGCCCCATCA
The DNA here is from genome assembly GCA_030770545.1 of Macropodus opercularis. Lineage (NCBI taxonomy): Eukaryota > Metazoa > Chordata > Actinopteri > Anabantiformes > Osphronemidae > Macropodus > Macropodus opercularis. The sequence continues at coordinate 1,225,931 of CM061105.1, read as the reverse complement.
CACCTCTACATTGGCGGTGCATGAATTCTTTGGTGCTGCTCAGGTCATTAAAGGTGTGATGTAGAACCTTTACAGCGGCTCTGAGCGTGGTCTTATTGGGGTTAATGTCTCCACAGCTTCATGACAGAAATAGTTGAGAGCTAAGTGTTGGCCTCTTTTTATTGGTTCTCAGGTGTGCTTGCTTCATTCATTTGAGGAATGGGCGGGCCTTGGTCAGGAGGACTACTTCAGTGTTTTGGAGTATCTGCTGTGGGTCTTCACCCCTTTGGCCATTGTCTTCATTTTGCCCTTCCTCATTGTCATCCTCCTTTACCTGTCTATACTCTTCCTACATGTCTATAAGGTACACAAACACTCTGTCCACCACACGCACTACATCAGGGGAGGCCAACCCTGGTCCTCGAGGGCCACTGTTTTGCTGGTTTTCCAACTCTCCCTGCCGATCACCACGATCAGGTGTCAGTTGGCTTTTCCAGCTGCTGACTGACTGACTGAACACAACTGATCAACATAATCAGTGGTAGCAAGGGCAGGGAGAGTTGGAAAACCAGCTGGACAGTGGAATGGCCACCCCTGCACTACATGAACAGTGCAGTTTATTTAATAATAATAATAATAATAATAAATCCTGCTCAACTGGCAATTGTTGGGTTTTCTATATAGTTTTAACCTACTTTGTAAAGTGTCTTGGAATGACCTTTGTTGTTGTTTGGCACTATATAAATAAGCTGAATTCCTCTACATTTTATTTAGAAGCACGCTTCTGTACATTTAAGATTGCTGTACAGCCATAACACTTAATAAACAAGTAGATCACATGTTTTCATACAGAACATATCTTTCAAAATATCATGAAGCAAATACAATAAATGAAATTTAATTTTAGAGTAGATAACACAGTATAAAGACAGTACAATCTGCACAGACAGGACATAAGCTGTCATTTCACATGCAGAGTGTTTAGAAGGAATAGGATGTAATGGTATGTAAAGTGTCTATCTACATAAAAAGTAATTGCGTACTGATGAAATCTTGCATTAAACAATAGCAAATCTTCCTGATTTGGCTGAAAGATTTACCTGTGGAAGGTGGAGTGAAAGACATTGTGTTACGTCCACCTCTATGCACAGCTAATGTCCTCAAGTGTTTCATGTCCAGCTGCTGACATGAAACACTTGAGAATAAATTGTTTGGACAAATCAGATGGAAGAGCTGAGTTATTAGAAAACCTCTGGATATCATTTCATTCCATTCCTGAGACTTTTCTTACTAACAGAGGAAGAATCAGCTGAGAGAAGCTTACTGCAACAACCTGTGGGATGGGGCCCGGAAGACCCTGGCTATGCTGTGGGAAGGACACGGAGCCATATGGCATGGTAAGACGCTAGGTTTGGTTCATGCATATCTATTTATTTATCCGAGCTATGCATGAACATATATCATTTGTGAGTCTCATCTCATGCATTATAAATGCATTGTTTAGGTTTGTCAGTGCAGTAGGTTGTGTGGTTGTTGAACTGAAGCTAATAAAAACTCAAACAAAACCTTTAATGTGTTACTCTCTTACACTTTCTGCCTTCTAGTCTTTACAGCGATACTTTTGTTAGACAACTATTTACCCAGTTTTCCATCTAGTCTGACTTTTTTTTTACTTCACTAGACTAAAGACATCATCGTCATAGTGCAGTGTTTCTTAGGAGAGTTCATGTGGTGTTTGATTTCCTTTAGCATCAGCTGTTTACACAGATTTCTAGTGGCTCCTGCTTTTTGAGGATGGTTTAGACCAGCGTTTTCCAACCTTTTTGAGCCATGGCACATATTTTACATTAAAAAAAGTCACGTCACACCACCACACGATAATGCCTCTGCTACGGTGTGTGGCTGGTTGGATTTAGCAGTGAGATCAGTAACTTGGTAGCTTCAAGAAATTCTCCCTCATCTTGGTGGTTTTTCTAAGTAATGCCTGTTTCTGTCTGTTCACGCATTCGAACCAGATAATCCATGTTGTTGATCGCTTCCCCTCACACCAGTCATAGCGGAGTTGTCTCAGTTTGTTATCAAGAGATAACTTTCAATTCCCCTTGTTTGTCTTCTGACCACTACTCATGCTGGGCCTTAATCAGGGTCAAGATTTTCCCCCAGATCTTTGTCAGATTGAGAGATTTTTCTTTTCAAATATTTATCCATCTGTTACCTGCGCTGTCTCACTAGAAGCAGGACTATGTGCTATGAACCATATTTATTGTGATACGTCCAGAAGACGGCAGTGAAACATTCAACTGTCCTCTGCGGAGCATTTCATTGTCTACCTGTCACTACAAGCCGCTCACTTAGAGAACTAAAATCAGGTGAAACTGGATAATGTTCGGCAAACCTGATATTTTTCATGGCACCCGGGTTGGGAATCACTGATCTATAAAGTGGAAAGGATCATAATATCATATCATAAAATCAACTAAATATACAACTAAAACTAAAATAAAACAAAATATATATAATAAAAACTAAAAAAAACTTTTGTCCTAGAACTCATGTTCGTATTCATATTTTGCTCCTCTAGTGAAGTCTTGGAAATCCCTCTCATCGCAGCGTCAGCTCTACTTTGCTCTTGTGTTACCTAAACGTGTTGTCTTTGCAGCAATTTTTCCAATATAATAAAATGTATGTTATATAAAATGAACCACATCACTGTCCTCACAAATGCCTCCCAGTGTGAAATGGAGTAAGGACGCTTGCAGCCATCTGATCAGTATTTGCATGGATGTCTACTTTGGGATCAGTACTTGGGCTCTGGCTGATAATGTTTCACAAGTCTTCAGAAATGCCCACAATTTAGGCTGAAGTGAAGGAGTTTATCTACTTGGCTTTACCCCAACACCTGGATGGTTTTAAATATCAGTGAAACACCTGGTTAAATAAAGCTTCCTTTCCATTGTGACGCTTGTTGTGGTTGCTGGAAGGTATTTCTGACAATTCATAAAATAAAATCAGCTTATTCGTAGTGGGAAGGTTTGGGAAAACAAGCAGTGGTAGTGGTACCAGACAACCAGGTTTAGGAACCTGGACGATAACCTGCTTTAAAGGATTCATCAGCTGTACAGGCACAGTCACATACTTGTTTGCTGCCTTATTTTATCGAATCACAGCCTCTTTGGTTTCCAGAGAAAACTGATTGTTCCTTACTGTTTCTGTGACTAGTTCCAGGTATTGTAAACCTAGGTAACATGTTCTTGCCTCTGTGTTCAAGGCTATGAGATCCATGGGATGGAGAAGATTCCTGAAAAAGGACCAGCACTGATAGTGTATTATCATGGAGCCATTCCTATTGACTACTACTACTTCTTGGCCAGTGTTATCATTCGGAAGGGACGGACATGTCACTCTGTAGGTGATCACTTCCTCTTCAAAATCCCAGGTACGTGCATGATCTCACACTTTTTGACTGCAGGAACTGAGGAACAAACCGACTTATAACCTGAACTTGTAGAAGAACGTTTGTCAGCGTACTTCACCTGGGTATTTATTTCTTATGTTGCTTGCTGTTTATACACCTAAGACGAGAGAAGCTCGTATCTTTAACCAGCCCTAGCTGACAGTCCCACAGGAACACACTGCAGGTGGTCCACGTGGGTTAGTCTCCTGAGTAGTGCTGAAATGAAAAATCCCAACGTCTGCTTCCAAAGTAGCCTAAGGTGGAAACAAAACCCAAACCCAAATCAAAGCAGGAGGGAAAATTTCAGGTCCTCGTGTCAAAACAGTAACTTGCTACATGGGGTTTAGACGTTAAATGAGATGTTTACAGCTGTTTTTTCATCAACTGAGATTTAGGCCAGTTTTATTGAGGTTGAATTGCATCACTAGGAAAAGTAGCACTAACTATTTACCTCAATCCTTCTCAAAATCCACAAAGGTTGGACCGAAACCTGACTAGCTTCTCTGGTCATCACGAGCTTTCTGTGTGAGTGATGTCCAGCCTCTTATGTGTACTTATTTTCTTCCTTACGTTTGAAGTCATAAATGCCCAGCTCTGATTGGTGGGTATTATAAGTTATGGCTGCCAGCTTAACATACATAATTACTGTACGTTTTTCTTTTGCTCTTTTATTCCACTAAATCCTTACCCGACCTCATCCAATCCCAATGCTCCAGGTTTCAAGTTGCTTTTGGAGGTGTTCAGTGTAATCCATGGTCCTCAGGAGGAATGTGTCCGGGCTCTAAGGAATGGTCACGTGTTGGGAATTTCACCTGGAGGAGTGCGTGAGGCTTTGTTCAGTGATGAGACTTACCCTCTTCTCTGGGGCAACCGCAAAGGTTTTGCCCAGGTTGCCATCGACTCTCAAGTGGTACGTTATTAATATTATTATTATTATTACATAATTTTTGGTCAGTTCTTTGCTTATATCCATGTAACCATGTTACGTCGACTTTCTCAAGCTGATTTCTTAACTATTGCGTGACAGAAACCTGGTTAGCATTCGAGGACAGGAGATTAACGAAACCTGATGTACAAGTATCGTACTTACATTTGAGAGCTTGCTGAGCACTGACACGAGAACTTACAATATATTGCAGTTGCAATACTTTTTTTAAAGTACCTGAGTAGTGCAATAACTACTTTGGGGCTGTATAAATAAACTGAATTGAATTCATGATTTTGAATACTTTACTTTTTTACTTCTACTTTATTTTCCTGCCCTCCTACAATAAACTAAACAGTTATAATGCAGCATTTAATTGCAGCATCTCAGTCCCAGCATGTTAGAACTGTGCAGTGTAAAACATTTTCTCTAATATCTCTCTGCCTGCTTTCTCCTCCAGCCAATAATTCCAATGTTTACGCAGAACGTGCGGGAAGGCTTCAGATCTCTGGGAACACTCAGTAAGTGTACATCAGAGTCAAGTTACAACCAAGCTGAACGTCACTGTTTTCCAGCTCACCCCAGTCAAGGGGTAAGAGGTGGAGTTCACCCTGGATAGTCCATCAAAGCGCCACACATAAAGACTCACCTGTCAGCAATTTCAGATCTCCATTTAACCTCATTTGGAGGGTGGAACGAAGCCTGAGTACCCAGAGAAACCAGTGCAGAGTCGAGGGGGATGTGTAAACCCTGGGATTCTAACCTAGGTCCTTCTAGCTGTCAGACCGCTCACCACTCTACCACGGTGCCTCCTTCAATCTAGGTCGATAACAATGTCATATAGCGCTTCACAATGTAAAGCTTCATACGTTACAGAACGGTGTTCTCCATAATCTAGTGAGGACTCCATTGGGTTCAAATCAACCAGAGCCAGAGTTTGCCCCTTTTTTTAAGTGTAGCTTTTTGGCACAGAGGAATAGGATCATTCAGGCCTATGCACACAAGACAACAACAGCTTTATAAGGGGAGCGTATTGACCTGACAGCTGCGGGTAGTGATGTGCTTTTCAACATCGGCCAACATTTGTCTCTTTCTGTGCAGGATTCTTCCGCTGGGTGTATGAGAGATTCCGTCTCCCTATAGCTCCTGTGTATGGTGGATTTCCTGTGAAGTTTCGGACTTACCTTGGTGACCCCATCCCCTATGACCCCAACATAAACGCTGCCGAGCTGGCAGAGAAGGTGAGGCAACATTAGCAGTGAACGCTGACATGTTTTTTTCTGCCATAGTAAGTTACGGTGGTAGCAGTTAAAAGCGTCAGCCTCTACCACGTTTTTTCTGGCCATTTTCTCCATATCCTCCTCATTTCTGCCGACTCGCAGTGTGTGTTACATCATAGTGAAATGTAGATCAGCTTACACTCATATCACACCATGTGTAGTCCAACCACGACGCATCCACCAAAGAGCTGATGCGGGTGGTCAGGAGTAGGAAGTGTAAATATTACTGAATGTGTAATCTGGTATGATTTGGTATGTATGTTATAATGTAGACCTATTCAGTCGGTCGGAACTCACGTAGATTCTTGATTTGGGCTTCATACATTTAATAAACTTTAAACCTTTGAATTTTTATTTGTGAACAAATGGCAGTAAAGAGGAAGTGACGCGCACCTTAAAGGGCGTCACAGTCCGACGACGCCCTCTGTCCTTAGACTCTTAAATCAGATTAGCAATAAAGTGGCAGATCAAAATTAGTCTTTCTCTTCAGATGGATCATGAAATAAATATGTCCACTATGTCTCAGTGGGTCCACCACTGTGTCCGGTCATTCATTCCACACTGAATGAACTCTTTTTGTACCTCAGGTGCAGCAGGCAGTGCAGTCACTAATAGACCAGCACCAGCAGATTCCAGGGAGCATACTAAGAGCCTTGTTGGAGAGATTCCACACCAAAACAAAAGGTCATTAAAGTCAGCACTACAACAACTGGTCAGTCTGTGTGACTATGCAGATAATTCCTTGAATTGACTTTTTAACAGCACTTTGCACATCTTCATTTTAACTTGACTGAGAGAAACAGTGGAACAAACTAACTGCTAAGGTCCTGCTACACTAGAACTGAACCATGTCTTTGTCATTTATAACGCTGTACTTCATGTTGTATTGTATTATATTGTAGAAGTTCTTCTCCGTACTACTACTGCACAATGTGTGATATCGCCACTATTATATAACTTCAAAAAGATTGAAGTCAGACAAGCAGAGTAAAGAATGAAAATCCTGATTATTTGTACATAATGACTGATTTAAATTCTGCTAAAGGCATTTATCCGAGACCTGTTTTGTAAGTGAAACATCCGCTTGGATTCCTTTATAAAATCCAGAGGCAGAGGTTTGGTTCAGTAATTTCATTTTCCTGTTTACGGTCACCAGTCAACTGGCCCATAACTGTTTCATATCTATGTAGTATTGAACTGTTGGTTACAGGTCACAAGTCACAAGTTATTTTGTGTTCCAGGAACTACAAAGATGTACATTTTGAATTTTACACATTGAAAAATGAATTGTTATTAATTATTTGATTGATTTGATAATAAAGGCCGTAAATGAACAAATAATAAGTAAGTAAATTTTGCTTTTACGTCTAAAAGTAGCGAATATTGCTGTGTTGAATCTGTGGAAATATCAAAGTGAACTTCTTATTAATAGCAGCTCATTTTAACTGAAGCAGTACTGTAGCCTTTTATTAGTCAGTTGGTTGATTAAAAGTGAGCACACACACAATCTACAATGTGAGTTCAGATGATACGCAAATAGGGTCAGTGAACAAAGCCAGGCTGAAGGAATGATTCATGCTTAAAGGTTTTAGCGCTTTCAACTCAAAGCGCCTGAAGGTTTGTGAATTCTGTGGAATTTGCTCTGTCTGAGTACTTTTGCAGCAGTAAATACTTTAGTTTATTGAAAAGAGCCTATTTCTTTGTCCAGAGCCGCTTGAATCCAATATGTTTGTTTCCTTGCATGAACTGCAAGCCTCAGGTCCTTTCACAGCATTTAATACACTTAGTTATACATGTATTTTACTTTCAACCTTTCTTCGATTTGGTTTAATGTAAGTCTGTGCGATGTATTGAGAATCTGTGATGTGCAATAACACAACCAACATTGCATGGTTTATCTGACAGGTACAGTGGATGTTATAGTGCATGTGTTTCATGTTGCTGGCTTAGACCGATCGTGCTATTTGTAGTTGTCAGAGTCATGTTGATGTTACCAGGAAAACCCAAGTATTGTTTATGTACATAACCAATGTTACCAAAAAAGATGAGTTTGATCATACAGTGCTAAAAAGATGATTTCGTTTCCATATTGGTTATAGTTTGTGCAGGAACATCTTAGTGTGCATCTTGTCTGCTTGTGTGTACGTTGGAGAGAAGAGTCCGTGGAGACAAGTGAATGGTGCATCAGGTCTGAGCTGGTGGTAGGAGCACGTCATTTAGCTGTAACACAGTGACTGTGCGCCATGGTTCCTCAGACGAAGATGCGTCAGGGTTAACTCTGAAGTGTCCTCTGTTGACGTTTCACCTTGGGGCCAGTCTGTCCCCACCACCACAGAATGAAGCTCTAGACAGCTCTAGTTCATGCAGGCTGGTTATATGTTAATGTCTTTTTTCAGTTCAACGTTTGAACCAGAACTTGCACAGAGACTGAGTCCTACTGTGCTAAAGCTAGCTTTACTGTATGTACTGTATAAAAGAAGGGCTTCCACTGGTTGAACTAAGTGTGTAATTGCATGATGTGCATGCCCAAATTGACTTTCCATATTTATCTAAATTCAGACAGTCTAATATTATGATGAGCTTCCGTGTAATAGTATTTCCTTGTACAACTCAGATGTCATTGTTCTACCATTGACTGCAAGCTGTCCTGAAACAATGATGCAGGGCCAATCAAAGAAACTGCCACAACTTAGTGTTTTCCAAGGATGAGGTGTGGTCACCGTTACAGCTGCGTCCTCCGTTGTATTGAGACTATGTTTCCACCGTGTTACATTTTCCATATGTTTGGGGAATGTTTTTGAGGACAGCTGCTGAAGACTTGTGTTCTGAGACAGGCGGGTCCTCATTGATGTTGTAGTACCAGGACAAATATAGAGATGACAGATTTCAGCAAGGGATGCTCCATGGAGGAGTGACCAGAATGCTGCTTTGCTGTCAGTTGAATGGCAAGCATGCTGTTTGGGACAGAGAGACCCCATCACGGATAGGCATGCCAGATCACTAGGACAATCCTTGCAGACACCTTTAGACATCGGCTGGTCCAGTTGGCCATACCATTCCATGTGTCGGCCAGAAAGGACACAGAGCTAGATGGATCGCTGCCCGTGGAAGACCAGTAGGCCAGAAAGCCAGGGGCCAATAAGACCATGGATGAGCCACTGGCAAACTGTGTCTATACGTCTAGAGTTGCCAAACACCCAGACACTCCTCCCTGTCTGTGGCACGTATGACTACCATTTCCCCCGCTTAGTCCCTGAGACATTAGCTTCAAGGAAGTGTCAACCAAAAGAGGCAGGGTGGTGGAGACCAGGCTGTGTGGCCAGTGAGTGGCAACTGGTTTGTCCCCTAGTTCTGCCACCCAGCTCTGCCAGGAGAGCAGCAGAAAGCTGGGGCAACAGCGAAGCACTGCATCAATCCTGACCTCTCTACAAATGGATGGGGGGACAGAAAAATGAACAAGGAACTTGAATCCCCACATACAGACACTGTGAAGACAGAAATCTTTATAGATTGACACGCATGTCATCGTAGGTGGAGATCAAATAATCAGTGATCATGAGCTTCTGAGAGTGAGCAGATCATGCCCCGTACATATGGAGAGTGTAACGTTGTAGAGGGTCTCAGTATGATGGTTATGTGGTATAGATGATCCTTATCCTTTTAAACTATAGACAGACAGTAATGTTGTTTTTGCTCTGCCGTGACTTCATGAAGATCAGAACACATTTATGACCAATTTCTGCAGAAATCCATGTGATCGCATATATATATATATATATATATATATATATATATGACTATTAAACACCTTTTTCTTGGTGTGATCTTTGTGGATGGACAACATCTGTAGAGCGTGATGCAGAATGTTCTCTAGCGGATCTGTCGGAGTGTGAACCAGAATCCAAGTTCTTTTAGAATGCGGTTTAGCCTGGTGAGCATGAACGCTTCCTCTTATCGGGTCCTTCACACACCTTTCTACACCAAAATGTAAAATTGAGTCATTTACTTAAGTAACGTAATAATCAAGCTTTTGTGTACTTTCGCACCTTTGTCTAATTTTAGGACTCCGTGTGAAAATCTGATTACCTTTAACTTTTATGTACGCAGAAATAGCAGAGATTCTAAAGGGGTCACCAGCTCTGTTCGCTGTAAATAAGCTCTGTTAGCTGTAAATAAACCTGCTGTAAATAAGCTCTGTTAGCTGTAAATAAACTTGGAGCTTTCCATCAAACCTCCACGAGGTTAGGTTAGTCTCATTCATTATCTCATCACACTGAGTCACGTTCTATCCTGGGACCCTTTTCCCTGGTACTTGATCAGTGTGACTGGAGTCATTTTAACATCGAGGCAGGTTGTGTCCTGGTTTTCATGTGCGTGCTTTGTTAATGCTAAAAATCATTTTGCGTGAGTTCAGTACTGTACTTCCTCACATAACTTGAGTCTTCTCACTGTGTTATGTATTATACCAGTACGAATGCAGATGACATTGTGGGTGTTAAGGATTATGTAAAAGGGGTGTTTGTCTCACTCCTGGACCTGGTGCTTTATCAGCTGTGTTGTGGTCAGATTGTGCTTTGGAATTAGTTTTAGTACTTTTTGTGGATGAGTAAATATTGTGATTTATCATGTGATTACACACTTTTTGTAATGGAGCCTTTTTGAGAGCCGGTGTGTGTTTGAGTGTCGTTTAACTGTACTTCTGTGAACTCATTGCCTTGTTCCATATTCACGTTGTTAGATTTGAGATGATCTAACATGTATTTTTCAAGTATGTCTATATGGTGTAAAAGAACTAAATATTGAGATCTACTTAATAAATCTATTTTGTTAAATTGTGTCACTTCTTAACTTGGTACCTTGGTCTTTAATAGGACACTGTCAGGCAAACTATTTGAGTTGTGTTCACCTTTCTACAGTATTTGATCTTGGTCCTGTGCAGCAGCTTAGCATGCAGCACAATGCACTGGGCTGGGATGACACAGAGCCCACACCAAAGGCCTACTGCATGGCAAGGAAGCAGGAGAACCATCTGCACCACATGTGCATACATGCGTACATGCACCCAGCAGACAGCGCCATGGCAAAGTCAAATCCTCCCACCAGCCTCCGTCTCTACCACGTGGTTAAAACTGAGGAGCCTTTAGCTCCAGGTAGGAGAGTGTTACGTGCTGCTTTTAATGATAAATTAACCATGACGTGCAACACAGTCCGTTCTCATACACATACACAAAGGTCCTGCTGTTGTTTGACGTGAACATGCTGTGCTTGTGTCACCTTGAGGTGATTTACAATGACAGAAGTCATGTGTCCTGGGCTCATTTTGTGTTTTAAACTAAAATACAGTAAATAAATACAACTCGGTTTTAATATTTGACGTGTGCTAGTTTCAGTTGGACATGGACGGTAGATTTGGAGCAAGTCCTTTGATTCTGGTTTACATTTGGGGTTGGAGCCCAGAGTCGTCTGCTGGCCCGCCCCAGCCTCACAGGATACAAATAAAGAAACTTGAGGCCAGAAAAATGACCACAGTGTAATTTATTAAATGAATTTTGGTAGTTTGTGTTGCATTAGATTCAAATAAAAATTTACAAAAATCCCCATATATATATGTACAAAAATGCCATTTTAAGCAGGTTCATGACATAATTAATTTTTCCTCACTGAACTCATATTTAGCACTTCAGACTTTCATCACACAATGCAACTTACTGAAAAGACTGATATTTTTTGTCTTAAACATTTGTATCATTTTTTTAGTACACCACAAACACCACATTGAACGTTTTTTCTCTGTAGTATATCATCATAGTTACAGCCAAACCTCTAAAGAGACACCCTTCACAGTCACAACTCAAAAAGAGAGGAATGTTTTTTTTAAACATGTACACTTTGCATACATTTATTTACAGATAAACTTTACTGTATGACGGAGTCACTCGGTCACTACCTGCGGTTCTGTGTTCGGTCGACTTTCATCACATCTGTACAGCGTGATCACACAAGTGTGACTGGAGTCGTTCTTCATTCACCTGTCGCTGTGCTTGTACCAAGGCTCTGGAACTGTTGCTGTTGAACAGGCATTGTCCTGACCACCAGCAAACCTCAGTCAAATCTGTTAGGACAAGACTCAAAAGTGCTTTGTGAGGTCCAGACCTTAAGAGCATCCATTAAAGCAGCTGAACAGACATGACTTGACACCTCAGAGAGCTGCAGAGCTTTGGTGGACAGCTGACACTGTGTACCCTGCAGTGCATTGGCTGTGTCAGCAGGGGATATTGTACATTGAACCGTTTCTTTCCCTCGGTAGACAACAGTGTTATGATCCTCCAATTTGCTCTGCAGCTGTTTGAATGCCCAGCGTTTCAGTCAGTCCTAGTATAAGCACAGTAACTACTGCTGACATATTATGCTTTTGAATAGAGTAAAAAAACACACACACATCTGCACACACACACACACTGGGCTAACCAGAAAACCTGTGCTTTCAGTACAGCCTCACACAATGTTTTGGATGATGAGGTTGAAATAAAGACAAAAATAGAAATCTATTTTTTAAGGCAAACTAAACCTAGAAAGCAGCTTCTAAGAGTTATGGTCGTAGTGAGGAGGGGTCTATCGATGTGTCCTGTGTACGATGCAGAACCGCCACCACCAATAAGATACTGGAGAACTTGAGCACCTATGGAACATGAACGAAGGGTTCCTCCGTTTACAGCACCTCAGCTTTCGATTGCTCAGAATAAAGAAACTAAGCAGCCTCCTCCTCCTGCTGTTGTTTAGCTTAAGGTATTATGTTAAAAGCAATTAGACTTTTTTTATGTTCCATGGTCACCAGCACAATTAAAATAGTTGATCAAGTAGTCAAATGTTTGGCACGTTTGAAAGCCTTTATGTCTCTGCAGATGCTAGATGCTAGATATGCTAGATATCATAGATTCATGGAGATCCTAGCATTTTGGGAATTTTAGAAAGTGATGTCTTTTCAGTCCAGCTGAGTTCCTCGAGACGTCGGGTCTAAAGTGTCGCTTGTATAACAGGTATTGCTGATGAGTGGGTGGAGGGTGTTTTGTCCATGAAACAAACCGAGGTAGTTTTATGTTCAGTGTATACGAGTAAGCGTCATATAGTCATTACAGCATACAACTTCCTGAAATGGATAAAGGAGAACACTGTAAAAGAACGTCCATTAAATACATGACTTCGGAATGACACAAAGATGCTTTCACACAGAGAAGCTACAGAGGAGGGAAGTCGTCGTCAGATTTTAGGCTTCCTCGTAGTCTGTCCATTTATTGGTGCATTTTAGACGCTGTCAAGAGGAACATTGGCTGATTGAATAAAATAATAGTGATTGCTCTCAGTGACATGACAGACTCCACTTCAGATCATTGTTTCTGAAAGAAAACCCACAGAGGACCTCTGCTGGTGAACTGGGAATAGGACAGACAGTATAATACAGGACCAAGATCTGCAGTTTACTCTGACCCTAGCTGTCTCTGAGGTTTGGGCCTCCTGCCTCCTATGATAGTAATGATAGTAATCCTTACGATAGGAGCTAATTTCCATCTCTATGTGTCTATAAAAGTCCATTGTGCCATCACTAAAACGGGGCTAATTCCACTCGGACAGTGTGTAAAGCTACTGGAGCAGCAGCTTCTTGATGCCTAACACAGCTTAAGGTCATGGATCAGGTCTCACTCAGCACCTTCATGCTGCCTGTTAAACGTCACCCCTCCATTCAACAACCAAAAATTACACTACATTGCCAAAAGTATTGGCTCCCCATCCAAATAATGGGAGTCAGTGCACAAGGCAAGGTCCATCAAGACATGGATGAGCTTGACTGGCCTGCACAGAGTCCTGACCTCAGCCCCATAGATCAACTTTGGGTGAGTTAGAGCAGAGAAGAACGATCAACAATTCCCACAAACACACGGAACCTTGTGGACAACCTTCCCAGAAGAGCTGAAGCTGCTCTAGCTGCAAAGGGAGGAGAGACGTCATGTTGACCCCTATGGATGAGGAATGAGATGTCACTGAGTTCATATGGAGTCAGGACAGCTGAGCCACTACTTTGGCGACATAGTGTATCTAAAGGCAACAGAAAGAAAAAGAAAGCGCTGTGGTGAAAACAGCTGTAGCAGCCTTCAACTAAAATGCCTCAGTACAACACACACAAAGACACACACACTTGTGTAGTAGCAACAGGGCAAGAAAATAACATACTAATGAAACTATTTAACTTTATTATTTAGCTATGTGTTAAGCTGAAGGACAGGACACCTAAATGGATAAGAAAAGCAAGTGAGTGAACTTATAGAACCACACGTTTATGCTTTGTGATTTGAGCTTTCACCACTCACTTCATATTCACTATATTTGTTCTTGTGCAGGCTCTACTACAGTACTTTGTAAGATTTTTGGATGTATGTGTGCAAGTGCTGAAAACAAAGTAGCGTTGCCTGCTAAACGATTTGAAGCCAGTCACTCCTGAGACCTGCTACGCAACAGATCCCACTACATGACTGCCTCGTTCAAAACCCTCTCAATGAGCCATCACCGTCACTTTACATCACTAAATCTCTCTAATGAGAAAACCACAAATAAGCTGAAATGTGTCAGGACACTGGCTGGTGCCACCACATCCTCTACACAATCATCCATGCAAGTTTTCTGTGTAGTGCTCTACTTTTATCGCTAACCAAAATGACTGAATCATTTGGTTCATGGCATGGGCATCATTTCTGTATGATGTACGATCATGAGGTCAAACCTACTTTGAATGTCTGGGGCTAGTTTGGCTGAAAATGTTTACAGTCTTGTGCCGTGATTATCCACTTGACTTGTCTTGTGCTTTTCCCTCCTCTTACTGTCCTCCATGCAAAGGCATTGCACTGGTGATGTAACTAAACTTGGAGACCTATTGGGAACGTTCGCGGATGCAGATATTTTAATCTTTCAGGCCGTACTCTCACCAGTGTAGGTACGACTGGCTGCTCTATGTGATGACACCATTGCCACTCTGACGTCCAGCTGGTTGGGTTGGGGGTATAGAGAACAGCTCTTATTGGATGGTCTATGGTGTGTAGGGGTTGGTAAGAGACACTGTGACAGTGTGGACCCAGAGGGTGGCTGTGGTGGAATATTCCCTGGTTCTGAAACTATACTTCTATCTATGAACATAGATCTAGAAAGCTTATGCCTGGACTGTGGACTGTCACTCTGCACCATCGGTCATTGTCAGTAGCACTAACATAGCAGCTAACTACTGCATCCAGCCTGCTCCTGCACCTCATGGTGTCACGGGCAGGATCTGAAACACTTCATTGGGAGCAGTCTCTGCCTCATTCATATTACGTTGCTGGACAAATAACCTGATACATCTTATGAAGGGGTTTTATGCTTAACAAAATGTCTACAATAATCAAAAGATTAAAAAGTCTGAAAGTGGCGTCACACCGCTAAAGTTGTGCAGCTTTGTGAATGAGAGCGGTTCCCGACGTTTAGGCATGGAGGTGGACTTCCTTCATAGGTCTAAACATGTCACTACTACTTCCCCAGTTAGTCAGAAGACATGTGATAGAGTTCATTGACTTCAGTGACTTCCACAGCCCTGGCGTTTCTCCACCAAGCCTGCAGGCTCAGGTGCAGGGTTCATGTGCTTTCTGAGATGCGTCTGAGGTGCGTTACTGACCAGTGATAGCACAGCGCGTCCAACCACACGTCCTCCTGAGCTGCTTCTTTTGTTTAAACACACACACACTATTTCCAACAAATACACGCTTATCACAAACACAGAGTTACAATGATTTTAGTACCCAGTACCCTCTACATCCTCCCTAAAGTAAAAAATGCTGCATGTTGTGTCAGAGTACTGTACATCCTGGTGGGTGGTTTAGTTTGGCTGAGATGGCTGCTTGTCTGTGTTTTCCCTTCGTTAATTTCCCGTGTCATCCTCTTCATCTCCATTTCTTTGCTGCCTGCTTTGCTTTGCCCATTTTCCTCAACAGACAAGGGTCTGCACAGCCAGGTTTGTGTAGCTGGACTTCAAATATCTGGATTGAGCTGCCAGGAAGATTTTTTTTCTTGGCATTAGGTTTTGAATTTCCTTATGGGAGAAAGACCATGAGCTGTGTCCGTTCACCTTTTACCCTGTGTCCATCCCTGCCTGCCTTCCACTCGTTTGGTTGATATATCCAAACCAAGCAGGACTGTCTGCATGTAGTTCACTGCCTGTCTGACCTTCTTCCACTGGAGACCAGAATTAAGTCATAGGAGGAACAACATGTCAAGACCAGAGAGAACGTTTTGGACAACAAAGCCATCACTGGCTTGTTCCATGGGACATTTCCAAGGAACCTTTTTGGCACTAAGAGAACAGGAGCTATGCCGTGCTGATATCATGAAGATGGTGATAGTAGCCACCCAGCCAGGGCAGCTATGGGATCACATACTCCTACTGCTGTTGGCTGAAGATCGTTTCCTTTCCTCAGAACATCAGAGACATTTCTGTGTAATCCAGATGTCGCTTAGGCTGAACGGGAACATCTTAAAACTCATCTGGATGTACGTGGACATTTGCTTATTTTAACCTTATCTTGTACAAATCCTAACCAAACAGTGCGTCAGCCTGTAGGGTTGAACATTGAAGCACGTCCAGTTCATACCACGCGGGACTTCTCTGATGAGTGGAGGTAAAGATAACAGCAAGAACGCTACGAAGAACCCAACACAGGCAGTAACATCAACTAAAGTTCTTCCTAATCGCTGCTCTGGTCATGACTAACAGGGACGGTTGCTCCTGTGTGGCCACTGATGCAGAGGAACAATGAAATGAAAAGGAATGAGATTGGTGGTAGTAAGAATTTCTTATTGCCACAGTCCCTGTTGCTGTTTAAGTGATATCCGTTGCTGTGCTCCTGTTCGCTCTGAGAGGAGCTGGAACTATAATGTGGTTTCATATTCCAGCCTTTCCTGCACAAGAGCGTCATCTTTATACTGCAGCCGTGGAGGAGACACGGAGCAGTCTATGGCCAGGATTGCCTTGCGTATACTGCGGTCGAGGACATGGCGCTCCCAGGCCGGGTAGCGGTTCCTGCAAAGGTCGATTTTAATGACAGTCTCTTCGAGGCGCGGCGCTCGAGACGATGGCGTGGACGGAACTGTAGGCCGCACCTGAAACACAGGCATGCAGCCGTCCCGCTCAGAATACTTGCCTGCATCACGCTCTAGGGTTGTGCTGGCGCCACGGTTGGAGCGCAGTGAGTTAGTGGCACCTTCAGATGGTAGGGTGGAGAACTGAGCAGTAGGATCCAGGTCAAGACCTTGTCCACTTGGTGATCGTCCAAACCGCGGCCCATTTGGATGGAAAAAGGCATAGTACATGAGCATGAACACCACGCCAGTAAGGAAACTGCTGAAGATGACACAGAGCGCTGGAACTGCGAAGGCGTCAGTGGTGTGAGGAAGCCGGTACAGATACCACAACGCACTGAGAGCTGCGTTCTCCACCAGGATCACCAGGTAATAGATAAAAAGCCGACACCTGCATCAGACATGATGAAAGTGATGTTATAGAACCATACGCTGTGCACAAGTACAAAAACAACACAAGTCTACAAAAAGTCCAAGTGTGAAAAAGATCCTCAGTATCTGAACATGGTTTCACAGGACATTACCATAACATGATCATGATCATTTACAGGATGTTCAGTCCTAATGTTCAGTGAAAGTGCAGGAAAAACGGTTAAATCCTGAATAAACCGACTGTGGCGAGGCTGATGTTGAGCTGAGGTTACGAGCAGCAGAAGGGCAGCTGAACACTTTAACTCTAAGGGTGTCAGTTTCGCCTTTTCAACTTTCCTGACTGCTAAATTTTATATGTGTGTAATTAAGCCGTACAACATTATGCCCATACTCACCTTGTCCTTCCCTCCTTGACATTAAACCAGGAAAAGATGTAGATTATACCCACTACCATGTCAAACACAATCTCCTCCCACTTGCTGATGCAGAAGTCAGTCTCACAGTGGACAATCCAGAAGGTCATGATGCACCAGTGCAGCACGATGAAGATGCCAAAGTAGAGTTGGAACACAGAGGCAAACAGGGCAAAGGTGATGACCCTCGCTGCAATAGTGAAGAAGTGCCAGCAGAACTGGATGATAACAGCAAGGTAGCTGATGGGCTTCTTGTCATCTCGCGACTCGCGCAGGGCCTTCTGGTAGGACGCCAGGGCCCAGGCCAGCGATACAAGGGAAGCTGCTGCTGTCATGCCTGAAACAAATGGGCACACAGTGGGTTGGAGTCAGTTCCACATCATGGAACACACGACGCACGGTACCAGCCATGGTCAGAAAAGGCTGAAGGCAGAAAACTAGACACCGAATTTAGTGACACTATTCAATCACAGTTCATGCTCAGAACACATCACACATAAAACACACACTGCATGTCCTGTTTTAGATAGATCCAGTGTTACAGGCCTCTTCTGAATGAATTCTGAATATTTACCAGAACAGTCATTACTCTAATTATTAGTATGCACTGAATGGTCCTAAATTCTTCTCAACGTGCTCCACAGTCTACTCGGTTACAGAGGCAGGAATTACACACACAGGCTAAGAAGTGGCATTAATTAAACCATGTGATAAGTGTCTGGGTTAGGAGTACGTGCAGCTTCGGTCTCCAAGGCGCATGGACTCATGTGTGAATGTGTTACCTTGTACAGCCTGAAGCTTGTGTGTCTGTATGATGATGCAGAGCTGCAGCACCAGTTGTGGTGCACTCTCCAGAAAGGTGGCCAACAGGTGCAGCATGCTCACATCTGCAAACTCATAAACCATCCTCCAGTGGTAACGCCACCGCTCAGTCTCAGCACTTTGCCGACTCCGAACCCCAAGGTAGATGGTGTGACAGTACCTGGAAGAAACAGAGTAGACGGAAGGTTTGGCACTGTTTGAGCTTCACACGGACTCAGGAACGCACAGGAAAAAAGACGGTGCTGAAGTATGATTCCACATCACTGCAGAAGACGCTACTAAGATGGGCAAGAACTATGTACAGCAGGAACAAATGAACCCAGGCCCTGGGCTATACCCCAGTAACACCGCTGTTATGGGTGTAGGCAAAAATAGCTTCATAATCAGCTGCGCTGCTTCAGCCAAAAATCCAGGTGCATCTCTCCAAAGCAGATGCAAGGGCTCGTTCCGTCAGGACTGTTGGTGGCCTATATTTTTCTCTGACTCTCCATCACAGAAATGTCACCAGTGCGTAGCAGTCATTTAGCAAAAGGCTAACAGGCCATGAAACGAACTTCTGTTGTCAACAAGAAATGTGAAATTAAATCAGGGCTACGGTTAGCACAGCTGCGTGTGTGCGCCGGTCTCTCTAAGTCTACAGATGCTGATCCGGTCTTACAGTAGCTGCCTACAGTCACACTGTAGTCAAAGGTGTCCCAGTTCTGACGGCTCCATTCACATCCACTGCAACGAGTCAGGAAAAAAGTCAAGTCATTCAGTTTAATACTTCAAACAAGGCAGACACTTGCAGTTCTTCAGATTCCTACCAAACAATAACTCATACAAAACAAAATCACATAAATGCTGGCAGCACCTTTCTCAAGTAGCTGAACATTCCTCGGCATGAATTCCTGTCTGTCTACTGAGATACTGAACGAGGATGAAATGCTGAATGGACCTTAAAGTGTAAAGACAGTTCCGTGTTCTCATGAAGGTCACTTCATAACCCAGCGGAGAGGCCTGTGACGCAGCAGCAGCGTCTGTGGGCCCTGCCTGACCCGCTCACTGTCCATCCACGAACTCACCAAACTGCCAGAGCAGTTGGAAGCCACATTACAGTGTAGCGTCTAAGACCTTACTGAGCCCAAGAACACTACGTGTACTATACCATGATTCCACCTGAGCCGCTGAAGAGAAAACGCTCCAGCAGAACCAGGCTCAAGGAGAAAGAAGACACTAATTCAATGACATGCAATGACAGCATGCAAGAATGAGAAGTGGACGCTCCAGACTCCTGCCCGAGTCATCTCTGATTAATCAGTTCAACTCAATTCAGTTTTATTTCTACAGCATCGATTCACAACAGCAGCACAGGTTTAAGACCTTACACAACTAAACCCAACATGTCCCACAGGGTGGAAGAAGTATGCGACAGGTTTATTTGTAATAATACAATTTCTTAACAGTGAACAGCAGACCCAGGCTCAACTATGTGCCTTGACCGGTTGGGGTGAAGGGATAAGCTTTGTCAGAAAGGAAGGTTTCAGCCTAGTTTTAAAGCAGAGAGGGCGTCTGCTGCTAGAACCTGAACTGGAAGCTGGTTCCACATAGAGGAGCTTGGAGCTAAAGGCTCTGCCTCCCGTTCTGCATTCTTCCATTTGTCCTCATAAGGGTCGAGGCCATGCTGTAGTCTGTACCAGCTGTCACTCGGGCGAGAGGTGGATTCACTCTGAGCAGGTGAGACAGACAAGCAGTCACCCCTAAGGGCAACAAACGTGACTGCGTGTCTGTGGACTGTGGGAGAAAACCCAGTGAGGCTAATTCGTAGCTGACTACTATAAAATCATGTGCTGAAACAGATGCTGGAGCTCTAAAATCTAAGTAAGACATGTAACGTAGTGTTTACATAGAAACAACACGTTCCCTCTTGTTCTAGTCCAAATCACAAACTAGCAAGGTGAGAACGCAGAGAACACGGTCTAGCTCTGATCCGCTTGTTGTGATGGACTGTCTTCGTCTAGACTCTCATTCCAGCTTGACTTTGCTCTTTCTGGTTCACTAGAACCTAGTGGATTATTTGACAGCTGTGTGAAGGCAACAGTGTCCTGTAAAGTACACATCTCAAAGTGTACAATGCAAACAAATAAGTACATGGAAAGACACAATGCATATTATCGCATGTAACATTTTCATACTTTACAACTTTATATAATCTCATACTTAACTATAACAACCATCCACCAACTCACATTCATGTGTGAAGGTTGACACAGTGAAACTCGACCTGCTCTGCAGCTTATTGTCTCACTGTCGCTCTGCTTCAGTGTTAGGGGACTATGAATAATGGAAGACGCAGACATACACATACGACCGTTTCCATGACTTGGCTCATTGTCAAACTGCATTTCCCATCCACTACCATTTGCCTTCGCATCCAATCTCAACCTTTTACGTTGGTTTGGAAGAAAAATTAGAGTCATCAATGATCAGCAGATCTCCTTTTCATTCGTCTTCTTCCACTAGAAGAATATTGCTAAAATTAGGAGCATCCTTTCTGCATTAGGATTTGTTCCCTCTAGGCTGGACCACAGTAAGCCCTTACTGAACGCTGCAGTCAGAGTTCTGACTGGAATGAGACACAGAAATGTCATCCATGCGTTTTCTCTCAACTGCCATTTCCGTAAAGTGATATTGTTTTACTCTGAAAGGTCTTAAAAGGAACCTGTATGTTTTATTAGATTCTCAGATACATAATGTCATTTATGATTCACTAAATGTCTCTTTTACTGAATATATATTTTTGGTTTTATAAATATCAATTCTTTGCATATAAATATGATATAAACATAAATAATACATTTGCATGCTGATTGAACAGTTGAAGCTAGCCGGTGGTACGGTCATGCGGGTGAGACACCATCTACTTTGCTCCACTTTCGCCTCCTTGACTGTGACCATCATCGGTGTGAGGGACACATTTTGTGCACTGTGCATGACACACTCCACCTGTTCATTACCTGTAGGAACATTCCAGTCACAAAGCTCCTCTTTGAAGGTTTGGAGCACCAGTGATGAATAATGAACATGGGAGCCTCGTGGAACATTTATGCACACACTGCAGACACTGTGTTGAGGAGAACATGCTAAGAGAGCGGCTGGTAGCCTGAAGGAAGCAGAAGGAGCTGGCTGACCATACCTGGCAGCCATGTTGGTGCCTACTGTGGGTGTAAGTACAATGTGCAGGGCGACCTGTGCACAACACTGACCTACACAACAGAACACCCAAAGCTTGGCATGTTGTAGCTTTCTCAGCCCAGCCTGGGGGAGAATCTTGTCCTGTATGGATGCGTCATGTAACGCCTGCACCACAGATGGTGGGAATATTGTCCAAATACTTTGGTCTGTGTACAATGGTTTGTGTAACAGCTGTAATTCAACCTGTACCTAGCGTAATCTAGTGATCAGTGTGTGTGACGGCTCAGGCTGGTTAAGGCCTTTTACTCATCATTTCATGTAATATTTCTATGCTTCCATGTTTCTGCTGAAGCAACTGTTATTACTACCATAAACGTGAAGATGAATGTGGGTCATTTTAGGTTCTTGATGCTGTGATACTCTGCAACAACTGCATACTTTATTATAGCCAACATAACAAAACAGAAAATGTTCAACCTGTAAAAACAAAACAAAGACAAATCTGCAAGTATTAGGGCAAAAGAATAAAAATGGAAAAGATCTGATCTAAGTCAGGAATCACTATGTCAACTTGTAGAACATGACATGTATTGATGTGAGAGTGGCTGACATTTCTAATAGTCCTACCAATGTGCCAAGACGACGCTGGTCAGCCTTTGAAGTGTTTCAGTCCATGTATTTTCATATCAGTCTAATGTTCAAGTTTAGATCAAATGTTTACTCAGGTTAAAGTACTTAGAGCATGGCTCACTAGCGAGGTGTCCAGAAACAGTAGCAGCGTCTGAAATCATGTTTGCCCTCATGTGCTGGTGTCTGTTGACCTGTCCACACAACACAAGAGTCTTTTACTGTTTGCAAACAGCGAACATGTAGGCGAGCTGCATGTTCTACTTGGCAATGGAAACAACTCGATCGCTACTGAAGATGTGTAGAGTGACTCCTTGAAAAACCACGAGCATACAAGTCATTAGACGCTTGTACACATTACCATACATCTGTACGGAACATGAAAATACAGAAATACGTGTGGCTAATACCCACCAAACCAGAAAACGATTGGACGTGGAAAGGTCCGTTACTGCTCACAGTTCCACACTCGGCCAGTACTGTTCTTTTTGCAAAAATATGTGACCTCATTAGTGATATGGTGAACACACTGGAGCCTCATTACCCCAGACCCTCACTGACGTCGCTCTGCCCAAGATGTACAGAGAGGTCAAAACAAATGCCGAGCTCACAGTCCTGATGAGAAAAAGAACTCTTTGCTGAACCTTACACATATGTCAGATAGGATTCATATGCTACGTGCTTAGAGTTTTAAAAATAGCACACACATCTTTTTGATGACGTCGGCTTTAAAAGGGTTTATATGGCATCTAGAAAAGCACTGCTTCCTTTGTTGTGCACTGTTGTCATGGCAGCGCAGGATGCAGAACAGGAGGTGTGTTTGAGTCTTCATAGAACTCCTGAGAACTACCTGAGACTTACTGGCTAGAAATATACCTCCATTAGGCGTCTAAACACATAAATGTTCAATTAATTATCTAAATTTGATTAAAATGGGATTATCTACATGATGACTTGTATGTTCAGGTTCAGAGGAAAGCAGCAAAACACCTTCTACAGTACCTGGCAACGAAAGCACGGTAACCTGTCTCCAGGTAAACCTGCTCCTCTAACATGTCTCTGTCATTTCAGTGTTGTGTCACACGTCTGCACCAGTCCATGTCTTCTCAGCATGATCTCTCTAGTCCTTTAGGTTTCAGCCAACTTGAAGAAGAAGACTGGAGGAAACTACATACATTTTGAAGTCTGTGGCATCTGGTTGCTGCCTTTGATAAGGTGATAAGTTCTGCTCTGGCAGAATTTACATGAAAGCCATTCTTCCACTCTTCACTCAGATTTGTGAACCATTTAGTCTAATAGAGGTCAGCTGCACACAATATGTACACTGGCATCGAATCCAGCAACACTCAGGCTTTCATTTGCCATAGCCTACATTTTACTTCGAAAGAAGCAAAGAAACTATTTCTTGTATGAATGATTATGGGAGCAACTGCAGATGTAAAGAGAGGAAAAGCAGCATCAACTGCTTCACATCAGTGCAACTGACAAGTCAGGACCGACACCTTCTAATCCAAACACCAGAAGCAGTAGAGTCCTGTTCTTGTAGTGTTATGGAGGAGAGCATGCTAAAGATGGCAGCCACGCTGAGGGAGCTGGTGGCCCTCAGATCCTGCCATGGAGCCAGACTGGTGTCACAGAGCAGCCCTCTGCTCCTTCACACGCACGCGCGCGCGCACACACGCACACACACGCACACACACACACACACACACACGCACGCACACACCATTTATCAAGGCCGCCGACCTACCTCCATATCTGACCCAGCTGCAGGATGTGGATGACGGACTGGCCGAACCAGACGCAGAAGGAGTAGTAGGGCGAGCGCTTCCTGCTTCTGCTGCCCAGTGCGGTGCTCGCGGTGCTGTTGGTCGTGGTGTTCTTGCTGGCGGTCGACGCCTGTCTCTGCGGCGTGGTCGGGTGGTTCGGAGCGGTAACGTCGCCGTGTGATGCCGAACCGCTCAGCAGCTTATTACCATCCATGTGGGAGCAATCCGCGGCAGATTCTGCGCCGTCCTCGGTGCCAAAGTCGTGGACGAACCATCTAAAGCTAAACAGCTGCACCGAGAAGGAGCCCAGCACCACGAAGAAGAGCGTCAGGCCGAACCACCAGTAGTCGCGGCGGAGGTAGTAGTCGACCGACAGCCACACATCGGTGCCCACATCGGCCAGATACACAGCCACTGCGGCCACGATCCACAGACAGTCCCAGACCGTGTATTTCTGCTGCTCCCTGCCCAGGCGAAGGCACGTCGAGTTGGAGCCTCCCCCACCGCAGCACCGCGACTCCCCGTTAGCGAAGTCCCCTTCCCCTGTGCCCGCAGAATCAGATTGGCCGCCCGGGTGGAGCCCCTGCACCGAGCCGGAGTGCTCCGAGTTCTGCAGCGGGGTGAAGGCCACGTCACTCTTCTTCATCTTCAAGACCCCGTCCGACTTAGCCGCCATTATCACAGGCTTGTAATCTTACTCTGTTATTTTTTCTCCGTCCCTCCCCTCCTGGTCTCCTCTACCCCTGCCTCTTCTCGTCGACACCCTACGGCGTGTCTCTCCTACTCCTCCTCCTTTCTGGGCAGGACTAGCTCCTCTACACGGGCGCCTGGTCATAATACAGAATAAAGACACATAAGAAGACTGAACGTTGCACCGTGCTTGCTGCAATGCCCGGGCCCATGTCGCGTCGTTACTGGACCCTCACAACCAGCCGCCAGGAGGGTTTCCGCTGTTTCCTCCAGGCTACCTCAACGAATCCTGCTTCGCGATATGTCACTCTTTGCCTTCGAAGGGTCCTGATGCTGGGGCTGGTGTTGGGGACGGAGACAGGCATAGGAGCCAAGGGAAAGGAGGAAGGCTGCAGCCCTCTGCTTCTTCCATGGCACAGAATAAACCTATGACATCATCCTCCTCTCTCTCTGGCTGACTCTCTCCCTCTGCTCGTCTCTCCGCTGTTTGCGCACCGTTCGACAGACCAGAGGACCCACCTCGTCAATATCTACTATTGAGGCCAAACGGTTCTGTTTTTAGACTACGTGCGAGCACGCAGCCTGAATTACGACATAAATAACCACACGTGAAGCAGAAGCCGAACTGCTGTTCAGCACCATGGACAGCGCCCGTTATTGCTGCTCGGCAGCTTTTGCAGCAAAGTTTTCAAAACGGTTGCTGTTTACTGTTTACAGTATAAAAGTGTTCCGGGCGTAGAGGCAGCAAACGAAACCTGCTGGTGTCATGACCCAACTTAAAACTTAAAACGCACAGTTCTGCTTTGGTGCTTTCCTCCATTAGTCAGACGAGTCTGAAAACGACCTTTTAGGAGAGTCGTGGCTTTTCAGGAGTTCAGTCGCTGAACCAGCTGCACGTCACACAATTTTTCTTTTGTAACATTGTTGTAACAACCAACTCAGTGGGTGTACTTCAAAATGTTATAAATGTGAACTAATAATCAATAATAATCAAATGTTAAAAGGTCACAAAGAACATTTATAGTTTAAAAAGGAGATTTCTGATTTGGGACCTCTGATAATGAACTGTGTCATCAAGGAATATTAAGGATCAAGGTGTCCTAAGGGTAACGTCAGGTTTGGTAGAGGCTTCTCTTTCTGTAGCATAGCTGGACAAAGCACTGAGATCAAACACTGAAACAACATTTCAATTACAACAGTGTCTTGCATTCAAAAGGTTCAGTAAATGTCCATTAAACACATATCACTGAAATTGTGCATCTTGTAACACTTGCTCATTTTGTCCTAGTAAGGGTCACAAACATGTTGAAGCCTATTCCAGCTGAAGCGGGTTGACTCAGGTCACCAGTCCATCACAGGAGGTGTACAAACAGACACCCACTCCCTCTCGCGCTGATCTGCAATTTAGAGTTTTCAGTTAACCTGACTGACTTCTTGGTCCCTCTTGCTGTGAGGCAACAGCGCTAATCATTGGTGGAGCTAAAGTCAAGCCCAGCTGTCAGTGAGTGACAGACAAGAGGAGAACATGTAAACCTCACATTGAAGGGGCCTTCTGAGAAACACCTGGAAACTACAGCACTTAAGTAAAAGCATTTACTAACTGGACACTGCATTTAAACCTGCAGAGTGTGTGTGTGTGTGTTTATTGAATGGTAATGGTAAAACAAATCAACCATACTGCTACCAATCTGTCTCACATGACATTAGCTAACACTGCAGAATATCCCACAACACAACTGCAACAGCACCCTGAGGCCTCTGTGCCTATTCACAAACGGGCTACGTCTCTTTGAGTGACCAAACAGATAGATGAAGAAAAGCTTGCATACGAAAACAGGGGCTCAAAGCTCAAAAACCACACAAGGGTTGGATAAAACAGCCGCAGACAAACGATAAATCACAACACGCTTCATCTAGATGAACGGTTGGATGAACTTGTTCATCATAGACCCACACGTGAAGCAGATGCAGCATCACAGGCAGCATACACGACAAATTCCACATAGAGCAGCTTTTATTGTAGCCAATCAATAAATTGTACATTTTAACAGCAACAGTGGAAAACCTCTATAGAGGAAGAAACCTCCAGCAGACCCAGGATCAGTGTGGGAGAACATCTGCCTTGACCTTGAAGGGATAGAGAAGAGAGAAAAGAACAACAACAACAAAACAAGCAGCAACAGACTCAGGCAGGATGGTTGGACCAGCAGCTGAACACTGGAGACACACGGCTCTGAGTCTGACGATACCTGGAGATGAGAACAGAGAGAGACAGAAAGAGAGAAACACAACTAGGAGAGAACAGAGACAAAGTTAGTCACATGTGGATATGGAGGCATGTTAGTGGATGGAATAGATAGAAAACCAGAGGAGCTCAGTGAATGAAGGAGGTTCCAGCATCTAAGCCTGTAGCAGCTGAACTAAGAGATGGATCAGAGAAACCTGAACCATCTGGAACCATCAGCTTTGTCAGAAAGGAAGGTTTCAGCCTAGAGGGCGTCTGCTGCTAGAACCTGAACTGGAAGCTGGTTCCACATAGAGGAGCTTGGAGCTAAAGGCTCTGCCTCCCGTTCTACAGGTAGAAACTCTAGGAACCACCAGTAGACCAGCACCAAATTAGGCATTATGAGTCATCTAGGACTGGCATACATCACATCACGCTGAAACAGAGGCAATGGTTGGATGAGCCAGTCCTGTAACTGTTGGCCTTTTTCTCCTCTCTCTCGCCTCACACCAACCTGTCGGGGCAGATGAGCCTGGTTCTGCTGGAGGTTTCTGATGTTAAAGGAAGTGGTTCCTCTCCTCTGCTGCTCAAGTGCGATGGGTTGTTTTTTTATAGATGTATATTTACATTCTGTAGGGGTTGTGTGTTGAGATGACTTCCGTTGTGAATTGGTGCTACATAAATAAACTAATCTGACAGCGGAGGTCTCATATGATGTATTGTGAACATGTGCGTCTAACAGTTGAGGCTCTGCTCTCTTGCACCTACAGTGACTGCAGATGCATCTGTATGTTTGATACAACAACAAACTGTTCTCCATCAGTCACAAGCACATCCTGCGGCAACGTTTTTAATTTGATCATAGTGGGACAAACAATAATAATGTTGGCACATTTGCACACATGGAGTAGACACATTAGTAAGTCGTACTACAACGAAATGAAACAGCTCAGCATTTGTATGAGAGTCAACTGACTGTATTTCACTCGTTCATAATATAGGTGCTCCTGTTTTACAAAGCATTTAAATATACAGTCATACAGTACATAGTGTATCATGACATACAAATTATGTAGATGGATTATTAAGACTGACTGTGTTTGGATGTTTTACAGAACATCTAATTGGGATGAACAGTGGATCTGTCAGCACCATACTAAGAAAGACTAATGGGCTAATTTTCATCTGCAGCAATGAGTGTGATTCAAATCCCATCTCTGGATAGTTTACGTTTGTAAATGAATTCTGACGTAAAACCCGTGTGTAAGGCATAAAACATGCACAGTTTAGTATTTTACAGGCAATGAACAACAAGCTCACCTTGATCTGCCGATTTACTGTAGGTAAGGTTTTCTTTAAGAAGCTAGAGGCGCCTCAGCTTCTAAACATTAGAATAGTTTTAGCCCCTTCAAAACAATCTAAACTAATCAGTGATCTCCATCTTGGTTGTGGTGCTTTTCGTGTGGGCGCTGTATGAGAAGGCCTAAAACTCTCTACGTTTTCCCTGTTGAGTAATATCTTGGTTTCTCCCTGAAGCACAAGAAGGAAGTAGAAAGCGTGAGGCTGCCTCAGAAAGCTGACAGTTAGTCTAACTGAAACCTACAAGCTGAGTAAAGTTTGATTTTAGTTAGACACGGCCACACTAGTACTCAGCTCAAAGATTCATTAGCAGCTTCACACTTTACAGTTTGGGTTGTCATCTGGGAAATCATCATCATCTAGTTAGTCTGCGAGGACTTCTGTCATATGTTCTGTTCAGCAGATACATTTGGAACCATATGAATTAAGTCCCTGACGAAAGCTAAGCTAATAGAACATCCATGGTCAACATTCGTGTCTAGCAGCTGAGGAGAAATGTCAGGAAGCGGAGCACTTCTTATTTCTTACGTGGTACCTTGTCACCAAGCGGGACTTCATCCATCAGTTTCTGTGGAGAGCAAACAGAGATGTGATTGTGGTCTTGATTGCACTTAACAAACACATATCAGAACATCCACACTAACTTCAAGCAGTCTGCTGTAGTAGGTGAAGCCATCCTCTCCATCCCTGCGGGTGTCTTCCACCTTGTACCTCTTGCAGGCCAGCAGCAGCTCGCTGGAGCTGTACAGGGGGGCTGGGTCAATGGAGTGGCTGTTGATCAGGCTGACCAGGTACTCTCGGTAGTGCTTCCTGGATTCCAGCACACCACCATGTTAACAGAAGGTGTAACAGAGAACGATGCATACAGGCGACCTTAGGGAAGGGTTACATTTAATGTACTTGCTGCCTCAGTTAGAGAGGTAGGAACGAAGGATATCAAACAAACACATCATACTCGCAGAGCCCAGCATGTCCAGGTTGTGTCTGAGCTCCACAGGCCGAGTCTGTCTGCTGCCCTCCCTCATCCTTCTGCTCTATCACCCCACACAGCCCTGAAAAACACGGGCACAATAGAGTCACACACAAAATCACACCTCTGCAGGATGCATCAATCCTGGAACATGGTAACTACAACGAAATGCCAGACAGTAGCAACAGCAGTGGACAAGTCAGTTGAGAATTTACACATGTATGATGTAGTTTTCCCTTGGTTACTATAAACTATATTATTTAGTCTGTTTGTGTTACTGGGCTAAAGAAGTTTAAGTTTCATTTTCTACATGCAGTAGTAGTAGTAGTAGTACTTCAGTTGTAATATTCATACAATACCTCAATGCTGCCTTCTGCCAGTGGTTTATTAATGGGCACCAATTAGGCATGAACACATTTAGACCAATGTGAGGTTTTAGCCTAAACTTTAGTTTAGTTTTAGTTTAGTTGTACTTTTACATCAGTGAAGGAAAAAGCACTTATGCCTGCTTATCAGTACACAGGAGTCCAAGGCAGCTGGTTCGTCTTCTTTCTTTACGTACAGTAGTCCACAAGATGTGTCCCATGTTTAATGTTAGCAATAAAAGGGTAGTAGTGCTAGTGCAGATTCCTGGCCTACCTGTCTGTGTCCCAGGAGGTGGCTCCGTGTTGAAGACCACCCCATTATTCTAAGAGGCCCACAGAAAAGAGAAGCGCAGGCATGGTTTGAACAGCGTCCCTATAAGTGCAAAGACACGGTACAAACTGTGTATATACAGTGTGAGTACCTGCAGCAAGGCCTGCAGTCTGGAAGGCTCCCAGTCCCGCAGGTAAAAGAGGCAGTCTCTGGGATGATGGGCATGGAGTCCAGACACGCTGCACTCTTCTACTGCACAGGTCTGATGTGTAGTCAGCAGAAGACGACTTAATTAGTACTTATGACTAACATCCACAATATTCAACGTTAATCTCTTATGGTGCATTCACACAATACTGGATGTGTCCGAGTCATTCGATACAGTTCAGTTCAATTCAAAACAACAGTCATACCAAGACACAGGCTAAGACCTTACTTCATGGCAGGGGTGGGCCATTCGGGCTGTGTCACGATCCCAGCCCACCCTTGCTTTGAGGCCTGCTACTTCAGAAATACTACTATATAGAATTATATAGAAAACCCAACAAATCCCAGCCGAGCAGCACTAGGCAGCAGTAGCGTGAAGAAAGGAACATCCAGCAGAACCAGGCTCAGTGTGGGAGGCCATCTGCCTCAACTGGCTGGTGTGAGGAGCTAGACAAGAAAGAAAGTGACAAACAGGCAACAACAGAGCAAAATAACAGACACTAAACAAAACACGAGCAGATCAGCTGGGACAGCAACTCTGCACACTGGAGACACACGCTCTGTGCTGCCTGCAGGTCACTTCTTTAGGGAACATATGAGGTCTTCAAGATAAGATGGAGCTTTATCATTAAGTGCTTTGTAAGTGAGCAGAAGCATTTTAAGACTAGGTTCTAGGTTTCATGGAGTCTGGCCAGAGGTGGCCTTCATGGAAAAGATGCAGCCAAAAGTCTGACATAGAAACAAGGGCACACGACTCAACTATGCACATTAACAAAAGAACTGAGATGCTGCAAAATGGCACCAGGTGATTTAGACTGATGAGTCAAAGTTGGACATATCTGGCTCCAGTAGAAGGCAGTGTGCCTCCCTGGTTTGGGCTCCTTGTAGGCCATGGGCTCACTAGTTCAGCTCCCTGAGCTTAGTCCTCACATTGGATGGAGCAGCTTAGCATTCAACATAGAGCCCTGGATGCTTGCTGGGGAGTATCTGCTTTCACCCAGATGTAGTAGACTTGTCTTCACTGGTGGCCTGTGTTTGTGTTTAACATTGTATATATATATATACACCCAATTGTACCAGCCTCAGCATCAGGGACAAAAAGGGGGCAAAGGACATCACTAGAAAGGCAGTGGCGTTCCAACAAATGACTGAATCCTGCCAAGCATGGTCATGGCATCATCACTGTAGCCAGGCTGACTAAAATCTAAGTGCCCTAGATTTGCTGGTTAGACCTATATCTGACATAGACGCTTTCGCCCCATAGATCAGACTGAATAAGTAATTCTACTTATTCTAGAGTCTGTACTAAATATACTAAATATACTAAAGTGCTAAATCACCTACTTGTCTCTTAGACCCAATCCCAACTCGATCACTCTGAGAAGTTAATCCGTTAATCAGCAGTGCTATGAAACCATCTGAAACAAACCAATTAGTCAAACTTCAGACTTGTTTAACAGACATCAAATCCTGGATGTCCCATAACTTCCTACAACTAAATTCAGATCAAACTGAGGTTATTATAATAATATATAATAAAGCTCCGTCTTGTCTTAGACCTCATGGCTCCTTCTGCTCCAACAGAACCTTGCTTCTCAGAGCTGGTCTACACCTTTTATGCAAATGACTAATGATGATTGCCTGACACACACAACTTCAACTTCAAATGAACAATCATTTAGGGTAAAAAGATGCCAAATAAATCAGCAAATTCATAAACATAGATTTTTGATATATGGAGTAATAGATCATACATTTTACTATTACATACATTCTATTATTATTCACCCTAATCTTACCGTGTGGAAAGGGTTGTTGCAGCCACTGCAGAACTGGTAGCGGCACTGTGAGCAGCAGAAATGCATGCAGCCTCCTTTAGCCAGCGCATACTGAAAGCGACAGTTGGGACACGCTGGGAAAGTAAACAGGAAGAGAAACAATGGTAAGAAAGCAATGGAGAAACAGGTGAGTGGATTATGTGTGTCCGTGTCCTCACTGATGCCGTTGTCTCTAAGGTAACCAGCCAGACCCTGCCTCTGGTACTCTGGATCGTTCTCTCTCTTCCATGACTGGTACTGCTCACAGGACAGCCCTGCATGCTGAGACTCCCACTGCAGAGACCAAAACAACGTCTTTCCTTTATTAAATCAGTAATACAGGACCAAAAAGTACAGCTACAGTATGGCGACGGGCACAGGATAACATGGGTAATAGCAGGACACCGGAAGCAAGGAAGGCCAAGGAGAAGAACGAGTCCTATTGAACCTGGTTGGCTTGCCCAGCCTCTGCGTGACTAGAGCAGGAGCCTGGGTCACATTGCCAGCAGGACACCAGACCTGTCTCCAGGGCATCTTGGACTTTGGCAGTAGGTTTTATGGCTAAATATCAGCACGTCGAAGTCAGAGGCCATGGATCTCAACTGGAAAGGAGCCAAGCTTTCTCTAGGTTGGAGGAAATGGCCTGTTTCTAGTGAGGGAAGGATGGATCCGTGCATCTGTTGTGGTGAGGAAGGAGCTTAATGGAAAGTCAAAGCTTTCCGTGTACCAGTCGACCCACAGTGGTTGGACTTAGCGTCAGGCTCTATTTTATAGATTAAAATTGAGCAGATACAAGTAGGTGTGTCTATGTGAAAGCAACGATCTGAAAGCATGGTCCAAAAGAAATGAGGTAGTTCTGCATAAATTCATTTTAACGAGCCTATTTGAACAGATCTATGTTATAACATTATCAGGATAAAAATGTTATCATATCCTCCTCAAGTCAACGATGACTTTATCTTCTTCCTATTACACAGCACAACAAATACTTTATACTGAATATACTAAAGCAGTAACAGGCTGCTGCTGTAGCTTAAGTGGCGGCGCCACAAACGTACCGCTGTGAAAACGCAGAAATGCATGTTGCCTCTTTCTACGCAGAATACTTACAGGCTTTTTACACTGAGCACAGAAACTGTTTCGGCACTGAAAACAGGTAACCTTCAGCTGGTCTCCATCATAGATGAACCCATACGAACACTGAAAAGAGGAGACGGGTTAAAAAGAGTTAAGAATCTTCTTTTACCCCTATGTTAAAGAGCAAACGATGACACTGACACTGAAAGGGCTGGTCACTGGCACAAACAGTGGAGGTTTTCAGATGGAGAGCAAGTGCAGGAGAGGTTTGAGAAAACTTTCCATGCATGAGGGCGTTTTGACAAATCATCAGGCTCATACCATGCATCAGATTATATTTCCACTATTTTCTGCAAATGACGTGGTGCTGTTGAATATAATAGACTCCTTCATACCTCCCATGCATATTGTTCACCATAAAGCCACAATGCACTCAGTGAATTTGTGAATCTGAAGTTTCAACAGTCTTAGAAATGTTCCGTACTCACATGACAACACCACAGGAATTTGGGGTCCTTGATTAAAGCCTGCTCTGTCAGCTTCTTATGGAACAGCTCATAAACGTCTGGCTCCAGACACTCTCTTAGCTGAACACATAACACAAAACACAAAGAAATCACTTCCAGAGAGGTAGAATTAGTCAGTCTTTGACATATGAGATACATCATCAGATAGTTACTCAAGATGATCTTGGGATGATCTGATTCCAAAACTGAATTTGGAAGGTGGGTCTAGACAAAGCATTAGTCATGATGTTCTATTTCAGTGGCAAAAAACCCAAAACATTTCATTTTGTAACATAATTTCTCTGTCTTACAACATCCATTACAATCACATGCAAATTGACAATTGCAAAAAAGCAAAAGTAAGACGTCATGAGCTCTGGGTTGTGACTGAAAGGATCACAGATACAAGCTCTCCTCCGTAGAGGGCCAGGACGCCGGGGCAGTAGGGGAGGAGCGCTGTCGGACGGGACAAGGAGCAGCCAGTTGAGGTGCTTCAGGCATCTGATCGGATGCCTCCTGGACGTCTCCCTGCGGAGGTGTTCCACAACAGAGACCCAGAGGAAGATGCGGTACACACTGGAGGGACTGAGGCTCTTGCTGCAGGCTGTATCACTCTCCAGCCTAATCAGGCGTGAAGATTCGTCCACACATTGTTCTTGCACTGTTTGGCGTATGCTACCTCAGATGCCCTACCTGAATGTCCAAGGTGGAGAAGTAGCTGTTGAGGTGTTCAGGGTCATTGATGTCAGGCTCCCAACAGACTGGACAGACCATATCTCTGATGTGTTTGTCTCTTACAACGATGGTGAAGTGCTGCTGGAAACAGCTACAGCACACTGAACACTGGCACGATGTCAGCGACTGCATCTGAGAAGAAGAGAAGGCAGGGAAGTCAGACTAGCTCCAGGACTCGCAAAACCCAAAGAAACATTCGACATCTTAGTACCTTGCTGTGGGGGAAAACAGAAAGGCATATGGGACACTCTTTAGCCAGCACTCTCTTAATAAACTCCCTGTCATGGGACTCTTTCACAGCCTGCACTACATCCTCCAGTGAGTAGGGGGCACTGTGCTCTGAAAGCAGTGACAGCGCCAGCTCACAGCGACCCCAGCTGGGAAGGTCGTACACGGCTAGCAGCCTCCGGCATGTACGCTGGAAGAGAAGACAAGGGGGGTCACAAATCCTACGTCCTAACGCAAAACAAAGAGCACAATGACATACACAAAGGAAAAACACGCAACTGGTAAGAATTGTGTATTTCATGCACGGTTCACACAGCACCTGTTTGTCAGGGTGATGGGTGTCTACTGGAGGCTCAGGCTTGTCGCTCCAGATACGCTTGTGGAAGGGTTCCAGAAAGGGTCGCTGCAGCAGGGCCAGGGCGCCTCTCACCTCACCTCCGCTCTGCTTTAAAACCTCATGACAACGAGCCTCATCGCTGAAGCCCAGTGCACACAGCTCTGTCACCTGACGGCAAATTATAGCATTTCAAGACCCCAAACGCAAAGGTCAGACGCTGCAGAGCATCAGACATAGCTTTGTCACCTTGACGAGTCTGTCCCTCAGCGCCTGCTTAGCAGCTCTCTCAGTGTCCCCCCCTGCCGTCAGCCAGGCTTGCTTAGCCTCGGCCACTGACAGCTGAACCACAGCTTCTGAAGGGTCCACCTCTTTTGCAGAACCCTCAAGGACTTCACTTGACCGGTTCTGTGTTAGAGAATTGAAAAGAGGAACCACTACTGACGGGGGAAATCAATGCCTGGCGACTGAACAGGCTTGATACGAGCATACTTACTGTGGGCTCTGTTCTGCGCTTGTCTGAGACGGAATGAAGGGAGGACGCTGCCACTGACATTCGGATCTGGTCTAACATTAGAGGAAGCTCTGTTTTTAACCACTTGCACAGCAGAATGCTGCTGTCCCCAGAGACCCTTATGCTCGTGTAGACCTCTTCTGGACTCACTCCCTTCTTCTCTCCATCCTGACACAGACGTGAAAGACAAGATCAATTTAGTGTTTGGCTTCTAGTGTGTAATTTGTAATGACAGGTGATAAGCAGACTTGCTCTAATCAGTTGAATCAGCTTCAGTCCCTCCTCTTTCATCATCCTCTGTCTCCAGACATCCTGGTCTTCAGAGGCCGACTCTTTGGGTTTGATTGGAAGAGCAGGGACCCGTCTAACAGGGGAAGGGGGGCGAAGCTTCACGGGCAAGGGTGCGGGCTCTGGTCGAGCCAGATCACACATTTCACACACAGTAGCAGGAGAGTAGTTCAGATAGGTACAGAACTGACACACCCACTGGCCGGAGAGAGACAGAGGAGTCAGCTTCATCATCAAATCAAAATTAAAATCAATCAAAGTACAGCATCTGCAGCGTGGCCCAGCCAGGCTACGTTTACGTGATCATTTCTCAGACCCCTTCCAGCTGAACTTGACACAGGAAGGACAGGACCCTGTTGCTCTTAACACTGTGTGTGTGACCACCATCATCGCTGGTTTGTCATGAGTTAACAACCTGCATTAAAGATTTAAAGCTACTTCATCTCATTTATATCACAGATTTTAAAAACATCTTAAACTGTGTTTCTTTTTTGCACTTTACACTGCACATCAGCTACAATAACACTTGTGTGTTTAGAACCATTAGTAATTTAAACATACACTGTAACGTGCAGCCAAGGGCTGTGCTGCCACTTTTTACTTTTGAGAGTGTGATACTGCAGGAACAAAAAAGTCCATCCATCCACAGATGTGAAGATATTTGCTGCTGTTTCTAGGCACGCAGGCACAGGAAGCTGACCTGGCTGTCGGGGTCTCCGGGCATGCCCAGTACTGGTGCTGGTGGTCTTGGTGGGGTGATGGGTGGGTTTGCTGGCGTCACTGGAGGTCGCGTAGCCAAACGAGGTCGTTCGCACACTTCACACAGAATGCTGCTCGCTGCATTCACCATGGTGCAGCTCTTACAATGCCACTCTAAGGAAGAACAACAACACGTTGACGTCATCTCAGTTCTTAGTGCGAGGCTGATGTGGCCATTTGTTAAAAGAACTCAGCTCTTATAGATCATGTGTAACTGCTCTAACAAAAGTCTGGTCTTCAGTAAAAGGAAATTCAGTGACTTGGTCTATATAATACATTATATGTATTATGTCCAGGATTTCAATTACTAACAATGAAAGAGCAAATACATTCATCAGTGAACAGTGAATGAATCAGATGTTCTCCAGTGTGACTACACAAGTAGTGAATGAAGAGAGGATGTTAGTCGGATGCAACAGAGAAATGAAGACGACGGGAACAGACCAGTGACGGTGGCAGGCTGAGATTCGTCTGCTTTAAAGCTGATGGATTCCATGCGAGGGCGCTCACAATCCTCACACAGCACCTCCTGGATAGAGTTGACGTTAGTGCAGTGAAGGCAACACCAAGTCGAAGAACTGCAAGCAGGCAAAGCAAACGTGACGGACGGTCGGTGTTGGACAGAACTGGTAGAGGCACAACTAGATCACATACCTCTGATGGTCACACTGTCACTTACAGTAACACTATCGAATTTACTTCAGCATAAACTATGAAATAGATATAAAAATATAAAATATACTTTTGTGTTTTGAATTAAAATAAATGTTTCCAGTGGCCAAGCATAAAAAGAAGCACAGTGAATACACAATACAACACACATGTAGGACAGGCAGGACCAGGCAGCTTTAATCACTGTGAATGCTGTGAAGTAATTAACTCTGGATATTATCTAAAATAGTTGTTTTCATTGTTAGTGACCTGTTTCTACAATTTGCATGTCCTTTCAAAATAAATTATTCAAGTAGCTGAATACAGGCAATGAGCTTGTTATTTGAACTTCATCTTGTTAGTGGTCATTAGTTAGTATTTGACTGTAACTCATCACTCACACTTCCTCCAAGTCCTTTCAAAGTAAAATGCACCGTTCCAATTCATTGGCTTTAATAGCGAGATTTCTGCTTCTGACTGATCAGTTGTGACTACATAGCAAAACTATTTGACAGTTTAGTAAATTATTTCCGTTTCCACCTACCCCTTCAAAACATAAGCATGATCATTTGCTTTTCTGGTTAAACTGAAGTGAATTCATGTTCTCTAAGCAAACTGAGTGCGAGAAAGCCTTTATTTAGCGTCTGCCATCTATTATGTTATGTCTTGACGGGAAATACAGATTTTCAAAATAAGTCTGCATTTGCTAATACAACGCCACTGACAGTCTTTGAATGGTGATGTTTTGGGTTATTAAGTATTTTTATTAATATGGTAATGAATAAGATGTGGTGAGGATTTGGTGAAAAAAACATCTTAAGGTTTTCTACAACTTTCACTTCAGTTTTCAAACTCTGCAAACATTCAACTTTTTTTAAATAACTCTCTTCAGCTACTTCAGCTATATTTTAAATGCTCTTTAAAACAAAACAGCTTAACTATAATACTCAGATGTTTGCTTACATTGAGCTACTTTATATTTTAAATGCTTCAGCAACTTTCAGCTCTTTAAAAAGACCCACAGCACCAATTCAGGTGAATTGGGTTAATATAGAAAAAGTATCATTCATCATTATTCGTCTTTTCAGCTCTGTATCCAGGCTGAAGAGTCATGACAGAGTGATGTGTTGAGCCTAGTGTCTCGGCAGCAGTGACTCTGCTTTAAATCAACACATCCATATTAGATCAAATCAACCAATCTCTGCTAACAGGCTAGTTCCTGGTCCAATCAACTGGCCTGGTTTGCTGCTTGTTCATTGTCTATATAGTTCTAGTTCTACTGGGTTTGTAACTTTCAAGGAGACCAGGAATTTATTTTGTTTATAACACTCACAGACTTGAAATTCAGAGGGAGTGACTCAGGCTCACTGTTACGTCACTTAAAACTATTTAATTATGGGTTATTCTCTGTGACATTTGTCCAGGATTTATTAGTATTATATTAGAATGTTGGATATACAGTGTTTAGTCCTGTAGTCTCCAGAGCAAACAGTTTAATGAAAGAAAGGAAGGAACCAAAAAGCTCCATCAGAGAAACTAGAGCTGAGACTTGCTGCCCTTTTAATTAGAACTTACATTTCTGATTCATGTGGCTACGGAGCCAAATTAGGGCCACACCTTGACAGTTTGAAACAGTGTGTTACGCTTGTGTTCATAAAATGTGAAGGTGAAGATAATTTAAAACATAACATTGCAAGTGTTGAGTATAAACTGTAATTTATTCATCTTTTATTTATACTTGAACTGAGAAAGTTTGGCTAATAAAGTATTTAAACTTTCAGCTGCTTTTTTTGTTGCAATTTTATGTTTCAAATGGACAAAAAGACGTGATTTGGCTCCAAGCAGTATGTGGCTACGTAGCGGCTGACGTGCTGGAAGACCTGGCTGTACACCAGTTCATACTGACCAGTGGCTGGTCCTGTCTTTGGATGACGATGAAACAGCTGTTCGACAGTGGTTGGCCCGCTCAGGGTTGGAGTGGTAGAGCCTGTCACATTCTGAGCAGAGCCCCTGCAGGCAGGTGAGGCAGTGGGCAGAGATGCGGAATATTCCACAGACTGTGCACTTCTCTAAAACACAAACAATATAAAAGTCTTGGTCAAAAAGAAGCAGTCGGAGTAATGTAGCAGGATGTGTCACTCTGGAAATGAATGAGTGTTTCTCCATATGTGTGCAGAGCCCAAGTGCGGTTTGAGCCTGTAGCAATAGTCCTAAGCCTGGTGCTGCTTAATGGTCATGTGATGGTCATTATCTAGCTGTTGCGTCTTTGTTAATGCCATGAAAGCTTTTGCATGATGTAGTAGGAAAATAGTGGTTTCTGTCCTCACCTGGGTGTTTGTCTGAGGAGGTGGAGATCGGAACTGATCTGAGACTTTGATGGACCAAAGAGTGACCATGACTCATCTCTCTGGAGGAGTGACGTCTGAGGGGGAAGGCTAGAGACTTGGTCTGGCCATTTGAGTGGCATGAGGTGGAGGAGCGGCACAGTACAGCATCAGTGTTTAGACCCACGTCCTGAGAGGACAGAGGAGTTGGCAGAACAGATGATTAAATAAGACACATGAATACTAATGACTGAACTAAACTATGAGTACGTCAGTGCCTATCACACCTTCTCTTTTCTAGTCTCAGCCTTTGGTTTCTGTTTAAGAGTTGATAGCAGCACAGTGGAGGCTCTGTGTCTCATCAGAAACACAACTGTGCTGTCTAGTCACTAGCATGAACAG
Organism: Macropodus opercularis; assembly: GCA_030770545.1. Lineage (NCBI taxonomy): Eukaryota > Metazoa > Chordata > Actinopteri > Anabantiformes > Osphronemidae > Macropodus > Macropodus opercularis. The sequence continues at coordinate 1,186,241 of CM061105.1, read as the reverse complement.
AGAAATGTTTTCCAGGTTCAGCAGAGACTTTTGTAGCTTTGTCAGCATTGATTTCCATGTGAATATAGTGTTTGTCTGTTGAGAGATGACAGATACGATGACATCATGGCTGACTTCTACCTTGTGTCTCAGTGTAGGGATGATTCTCTCATAGAACTCAGGGTGGGGATGAGCCTCCTGGAAAGCAAACACATAGCAGGTCATTACACAGACACTAGGGCAGAGAGACAAGCAGGACCTCGAAATTAAAAACGTTGGGCTTCAGTCAGGTACAGTAATATGTCTACACAATAAATAGACAGTGGAGACTGCAACTTTGATGAGAGACGTGAACTGAGCAAACTAGAAAAGCGCTGCACAGACTGGACAGCATCTAGCTCAGAGTACTCAGTGTCACTGAACAAAGCAGCTCTGGACGACGCAATTTGAAAAGTGTTACTGCAGCGTTCTGCTACAGTGATTATTAAACTGCAGGAGCAGCCTCCTGCTGGGTCTGTGGTATTGATGTCACCGTGTGTGAGCAACTGGGTAAATAACAAGCAGTGTCACAGCGCTTTGAGCACCTGTATGGGAGCAGAGCAGTTACTACATGTACAGACTGAACACTTGCCTTGATTAGCATTTCAAGCTCCATCCTCAGGCTCATCACTTCCAGTGTTACTGCAGCAACGCGACCTACATCAGGGTCCATGACATCATCAGGGAAGCTGAGTCCATCTGGCTGCTGGTTGGAATAACCATAAAGACAAAGCACTGATCTCCCCCCCTATGTGTGGACATAACAGAGAAGGAGATCTTTCAAATTCCAGTCAGGATGACTGCACACGCCTGTCACTTCACTGATATACACAACCGAGGCTGCTCTGAGACTCCATCTATTCCTCCTGGAGTAATACACTGCTATACAGTTCAGGCAAATCCTTTACTTTAGTCATCTAAGGATCTACTGAGATTCTACTATGTCCTTTACTCGTCATTCTCATACGTTTCATTACCTGAATAGCATCAACAGTGGCCCTAAACACAGGGTTGTTGTGTTTCACTGTCCTCCAGTACTTTGGCCTGTTGGGATTTGTCAAGTTACAGCCATACTTCTCCAGGATGTTCAGCGCAGTGGACAAGCGCTGCAGAGATGCAAGAGTCTGAAGAACAAACAGCAACAGGAGAAACTAGCCACAAGCTTCATCTGAACCATAAACATATTTTCATGTATCACAGGCTCAGTGGTTCGATCCCTGGCTCCCAGATCAGACACAGAAGCCCAAATTGTCAGATTAAGACCATGAGTGTGTGACTGAATGAGAAACAGTGTCGCTTGGATAAGGTAGAAAAGCTACAGACCAGTTCCCATCTGTGTGACTATACAGCTTCGAAGCAAAGTCTTATTGTTGGTGCGTGCTAGCAGACATACACCAGGCACTGCTGCACGATGCTGAGTGGGTTCATCCTAAATTATTGTCTGATGGTCAAACAGTCCTTCCAGATATTACAGCCTCCTCCCTCTGAAAACCTTTTCCTAAGCAGCCAGTAGTCCCCGTCCTGCACGGTGCCTCACACATGGTGGGCAGCGTGTTGCAGGCAGATTTCCATGCATGTCTGCCACTAACTGTCCTCTTTCAGTAGCATTTGTAGCAGTGGAGCAGACACAAGTGCTTTCATACCACAGTTCTATTTCACTGCTGATGTGTCAAATAAGGTGAATAAATGGGCTAAAGTAACAACATTGGTGGTGAACTCCAGATGAGCGGATGTGACTGTTGCACTGTGTGTGTGTGCTTTTGTCTCTTACCTCCTTTCTGTTGCTACCAAAGCTATTTTCTATCACCATGGTTTCTGCAGCAACGTGCTGGTATTTGGAGCAGGGGGGTAAAGGCAGATTAGCCATAGCCATCACTCCTGCCCGCACTTCTACGACCCGGCCTCCAGAGTACAGAAACACCTCAGCCCGACTCCGCACCTCCTGCAGCTGCTCCGAGAGAGACGGCATTCTACACACACGCGCACACACGCACACACCACACACACACACACACACACACACACACACACACACACACACACACACACACACGCACACACACACACGTTCAGAGTGTGTTTCAGTGAACATATAGCAGATATTATATATGCTGCATTAGCAGATGTGTGGCTGATCCAGTTGTCGTAGCGTCCACCGTTTGGTTGTGCTGTTTAATGCTGTGGTGGCTCTGACCCGGTAGCTTCTCTGAACCTGTGCTCGTGTTTCACAGATGAAGTTCTGGCTCTTCTCTCATGATTGAATGGACGCTGTTCCTCTCAGATATTACCGCATCGTTCTGTCTGGGTTCATCTTTCCAAGGCGGACGGTTACGTTCACTTCCTCCTGTCATAACCCGATGACGGCTCATTCAAACTGCATCAGCTCGTCCACACCTGCGGCTGCAGCGTCAACCGTCATGTTCGTCTGAGAAGGTTCTGGGCGTGTGGACGCGGCTGGACGGTACCTGGGCTCAGGGCTTCTCCTCGGGCGTGTCCTCCCGGCGGCGACGTCTCTGTGGAAGCTCCCTACACGGCGCTACAGAACATCCCCAGCGTAAACCCTGGCGAAAACACACCGGACGCTCCGCCAGGCTCGAGCACAACAGATGCGTCATCGCGGCGTCGATGACGTCACCCGTCGGTTTGCGAAGGGACGTCTCGCTAATTATGATTATGTCTTAGGTTTACGGCTTGAGGGTTACAACACAAATACATCACATGCAATTAAAGCCTGGTTTAAATGGATAATGTCTTTAGACATGTTAACGTAAAAAAGCCTGGATCATCTGCTAAACCCGCTGCTCTGTGGACGGCTTTCAATGCAGCTATGCCACGATTCACTGGTCCATTCTGCGTGTGGCTCAGTAGACCAGCTCTTCTTCTTCTCTGTTTTTCTTTTCCTTCTTCTTCTTCCTTTTTTTCTTCTTTTCCTTCTTCTTTTTCATCATCATCATCATCTTCTTCTTCTTCTTTTCCTTTTTCTTCTTCTTTTTTGTTTTTCTTTTCCTTTTTCTTCTTTTTTTGTTTTTCTTTCCCTTTTTCTTCTTTTCCTTCTTTTTCATCATCATCTTCTTCTTCTTTTCCCTTTTCTTCTTCTTCTTTTTCATCATCATCATCATCATCATCATCATCATCATCATCATCATCATCATCATCTTCTTCTTCTTCTTCTTCTTCTTCTTCTTCTTCTACAGTAAATGGACTGGGTACAGTAAATATCACCCATCACAGGTTTGTCTCAGTCTACAGTGAAAAGTGTTTTCAGTGTATGTTAAAATATCGTATACCAAACAGGAGGAAGTTTAGCCATGGCTTAATGTTACAGTATGTAAGAAAAGCCTTTTAGAGACACACATAAAAGGGCAGATGTAGGTCACATTAACACATTTATTTGTCTTGCATTTTGGTAAATGATTTAAAAGTCCTCAAATTGTTCACTATCACAATGTTGGAATAAATAATTACATGAATCTGACTAATCATCACACAGGCTACTGTTTATCAAACCAAGTAGACGAAGGTGAAACAGTGGAACATCAAAGATGGGCAGGCAGGCTTCTCACGTCTGTCTCGTATGATTCCTGTCTTCATATTAGTTGCAAATCATCTAAATGGTTATGACAGACATGCAGGGTCTACATAAGTGTTGACATGGTTCCTAATTCTGAGGAAACAGACAAACAGGCAGTGGAGCATTCATTCCACAATGACCAGTATGTGCATCATCACCAAATCATTCTCAGTATGCAGCTGTCAGAGATCCATCATTTTAATATTTCACCTAAGTGGCCTGAATTATTTCTTTAATTAACACTGATGTTTGAAAATGACTTTCACTTGCTGAACATGAAACGTGGTGAATATCATATATATAAATTATAATTTCCAAAGCCGCTGTGCAGGCACTGAATTTGACTGGTTGCCATATTCCCCTGTTGCAAAAATCACACGAAGTGGCCTGAACACTGTAGAAAAAGATTATTGTTAAACAGCGTATGTTGTTAAACACATGTGAATTGAAATCTAATTCTCATTCATCCAGGTCATGTTTCCCCAAAGCTTCTCTACTGTAGTGACTGGACTGTCTTACAGCTGTTTTACCAGTCAGCTCTGATCCTGGTGTGATTTCCACATCCCCTAACTCAGCCTCTTCCTTTAACCAACTTCCTTTATCTGACTTGGATAAATAGTGAAACATTTAACGTAAGAAGAAAAAGGTCCCGATACCCCGACTCAACTTCCAGACGACTTAGTCAAATCTTAACATTGCTGAGGGTTCAACTTAAAAACTGAGACGTTGTAGCTTGTAAAAGTAGAATCAATGTCAGAGTTGCTGTACTGGATTGAACAGGTGTAACCAAGTGGCCCGTGCATGTAAGTCCACATTAAGAATAGGTACACATGTCCACGCTCAGTGGGTGGGCAGCCGCTCCCTTGTCTGTTATCCTGTATGAAAAGCAGATGGCTGAGAATGATGTGGCTCAGAGAACAGTAAAGAACAGAACAGTAACGTTTACGCGAAAACTGATCATGTGAGCGTTTGCATTTTGACATAACCACTACATTTAGACAATTAGAGAGAAACATAAAACAAAACAAGATTGGTGCAAGTTCTTTCCACCTTCTCATAAATTATCTATTTATGAAAAGGCACCCATTTAAAAAAATATACTGAGATGTTAACAACACAGCGTTCCTTGATGAAAATGCAATTCATTAGGTTTAAATGACAGCTACAGAGGAAAGTGAGAGTATTAGTATTAGTTCCTGGGGATGCAGCTCTAATTCGTGTTTCTTCTAGTAACTGGTCCATCACTGTACAGTCTCTCTGCTTTCGTTATGGTCTGTGAACAATCCATGTATATATCATCAAATATGTCTGAATGCTTCAATGTGCGTCAACCTGGAAAAGCATCCACAGAGGCATCAGGTCCTTCGGTTAGCCAGCAGAGGGCACTCTGACACCTTCACAGCTCAGCACCCACGCACGTAAGTCGCACAGACACGCGCCTTGTCTTACGCGAACAAGCTGGTTAGTGTGTGGAGTCACATGAAGTCAAGGGTCACCTCCTTCAAGTGCAGCCTTTGTATAACGGAAGGCCACGAGGGTGAACCTGCACCTACTCATTCTCAGTCCATCTTTCCTCTTGCTTAGACCGGGCCTGAAACCCACCCAGTCAATCAATGAACCAGGTCAGCAACTAGCTTAGTCCAGTTGCTGTTGATGCTGCTGCAGATCATTCATCGGACACTGTAGGAACCACCACCATCCCTTAGTCGTTCATGCAAACGCTGACCAAAGCAAAGTGTAACGAAAAGGAAAGACAAAGCTTGTCTGCTCTCACACCTGGCAGACAGAAGTGACACCTAGTCATATTCATGTCAGCCTTGTATTAAATAAATAGTAGTGACTGTCTCACCACATCTCACCTATTAACTTATTGAATTGTGCCAAAGCCTAAAAATAAGACCTGCATTGTCATTAACCTTCTGTAAAAATACAGTAGTCTCACAGAGACCAAAGCAAACGGGCTGTTTGTGTGCGCTTTGCTAAATAATGCTACATGAGCACACAATAAAGAAGTGACATACCAATTTGTACATGACCTCACATCTGAAGGTTTCTTTGGTATGGGCCAGTCACCATCAGTCACGGCACCGTCAGTAAAGGAGTGTGATACCACGAGTGATGAGTGAACTGCTGCTCTTGTGCGCGTTCCTTTCTTTACATCTGTCTATACACAGCTCATCACTCAGTGATGTGTCCTGTGCTGTCAGAACGTCCTTCACACATCTGCCTCATTCCCTTTTCACTCGCCAGACCCTGCTTTAGTCACATATAAAGAAGGGATACATATAAAATAAACCCATGTTAAGCACTGGCATGAGTATGAAGGTTGGGAAACCCCACATAGACTTTTCACTGCCCTGGATTGTGCCTTTGTGCTCAATCTGAGAGTCAGTACAACAACACAATACTTGGACTGAGAGAACCAAAGATCCCTTAATACTTTTTTTTTTACAGTTTTGTAAAATATGCGTCTTCAAAAGTAGTTGTACCAATATAAAAAAATATTATTTCTGTCTCTTTCCTGCCTGTCATTGGTGTAATGGGTCCATTCAAAAGAGCAGGTTTAACAAGCACATTAGCAAACAGTAAATCATAACTGTGGAGCTCTTCAACTCATATAGGCAAGGCTTTGTTTGAGTTCACACGAGCCTGAAAGGATCAGTCAGGTGTCACTGATTTACAAAAAGAAATCCCGCGGACGTTACCGTGTCTTTCAGGTCATGATCAAACAGTGACTACCCACAGTGTCCAGTAATCAGCCATGTAACACCTTGCGTGCCGACAAGGTTCTGTGGAATGTGTGCATAGGCTCATCTGTCCAGGACAACTGCTATCACTTTATTTCACAGTCTTTGTCAACGGGTGCAGAGCCCACAAAGACAAATAGTTAGTTATGGATTATTCTGGGCAGCATCACTGTGACTGGTTGTTTCCTCAACGGTTCCATTTGGCATCTCTGACTGACAACCTGTCTGCCCTTCCTTGTTGGGCTTACATGCTTGTTTCACAGCGCGGCGTCAGGTTTCCATCCAGAACAACGTGGTTGTCTAGCGTCTCCCCGCTCTGTTCTGTTGCATCACCTCCTTCTCCTTCCTCTGCTGCTCCTTCTAAGGTCACCAATTCCTGGGTACAGTTGAGCGGGCTGGGTTTGGATGACAGTGGGCTAGGACTGCTACCTGAGCCAACAGCAGACCTTTCCATGTGATTTGCTCCCTGGTGGCTTAAGTCTCTGAGCTGCCCTTCACCTTCTAAGCTCCTGGCCACTGAGCTCTCACCTCCCCCACTGGGGTTGCTTGTACTGACAGATTGTTGGCCCAGAGTTGGAGATCTTAAAGTTGCCAACGGCGACTTAGCTTCCTGCGTTGCTGATCTAGGAGACAAAGAAAGCCTGGAAACTATGTCATCAGAAAGCAGTTGGGCAAGTTTGGTTGAGTCAGCAGAAGCTGGTGTTGCCACAGGTGTCATCACTGCCATAAGCACATCATCTTGGGACCCAATGAAGTCAACCTTGAGAGCTCTTGCATTCTGAGGGATGCTGTAATCTCGCAAGGAACTGCAGACGCTTTCATAGGTGACTCCACTCTCTGCACTTTGTGGTGATAAACCCATGTCACCTGTGCCACTTCCTCTGGGACTGGACACAAATTCGTACAAGCCTTCTTTGATGATGGTCATTGGTTGGATGTCGGGGCCCTTATTGACCTCTATAGTACTGATCTGACTTAGATCCAAGGGAGGAGGGATACGCTGCTGTCTAGTCCCAATGTGACCTCCCTGAGCACATGGGAGAAGAGAGCTTCTTTCCCCTTTTTCCAATAAACTATCATCAGCCACATTAGAGAATTTCCGTACCACGCTGACATCCGGCGATGTTTGCTGACCGTGGTTGGAGGGCAGTGTCTTCATCTCCATCTGTTCCTTTATCGGTTTTTCCTTGTGCTCCTGGAAGGTTGCTGCTTTGTTGAAATCAAATTCCTTTTGAGGACTAGTTTTGTTGGACAAGGGCTTGACTCGTTCAGGAGACCCCAGCTGAGTCACTTCCTGGTAGTGAGAATGCTGGGATCGCTCTGGGCTTCCCATCTCTGCATTGGAGAAATGCTTTTGGTAGCTCCAGCGACTGGGGGACAGGTTGTTGTCCACAGGGCATTTGCTGTCCTCCCTCTTTTCCACTAACACATCTGTGAGTTCCATACTTCGTGCAAAAGCATCCTTAAGATTAATTGAAATGATACTTCCACTCCGTTTTGCTCTTTCAAGGGCTTCCCTCCTTTTGATAGCCTTCTCCTGCCTCTTCTGCTCTCGGTAGAACTCTGAGAAGTTGTTGACAATGATTGGGATTGGAAGCGCAATCACTAACACTCCTGCTATGCAACAGAGCCCCCCGACAATCTTGCCTAGCAGTGTTTGTGGGTAGATATCTCCATAGCCGACAGTGGTCATTGTAATGGTAGCCCACCAGAAAGAGGCAGGGATACTGGTGAATTTGGTGGCATCTTCATCTTTCTCAGCAAAGAACACCAAGCTGGAGAAGATCATAATGCCCATAGCTAAGAAGAGGATCAGCAGACCCAATTCATTGTAGCTCCTTCGTAAAGTGAAGCCTAAAGACTGAAGTCCTGTTGAGTGCCTGGCCAGCTTCAGGATCCTTAGTATCCTCATAATTCGAAAGATCTGGACCACACGGCGCACATTTTGGAACTGCATCACACTCTTGTTGGACTCAGTTAGGCAGAGAGTCACATAGTAAGGAAGTATAGCAAGTAAATCAATGATGTTCAGTGGCGCTTTTATAAAGTTCCACTTGTTGGGTGCAGAGAGCAGGCGCAGCATGTATTCCATGGTGAACCAGGCGATACAGACAGCTTCCACATGAGCCAGACTGGGGTTGTCATTAAACTGGCCAAACTCATCGACCACCTGCAGCTCTGGCAACGTGTTGAGAGACAGCGAGATGGTGGAAATGATGATGAACAAGATGGAGATCATGGCCAGGATCTGCAAGACAAGGACAGGTTTGTGGTTTAGTGTATTATGTCCATGTGACTTTTGTCTTCGCAGGTGTGTGTGTGCACTGACATATGAAGAGATGAAGCGCTTAAATCTACCAAACCTGTCTTTTAAATGTAGGTCAGATGTACATGTCGATGTAAACACCAGTACCTTCACATTGTTAATGTGCAAATCTTCAGAGCCACACATTTACCATAAGACTAGAACTAACCTCTACCCCTCAGCCAACAGTTCCTACTACTAAACAAAGTCACAATAGAGTATAGCGTCCAAAATGTCCAAGGTGTTCTCACGTGTACAGAAAGAAACATTTCTTTACAAAGCCCAGCAATAGATTATATCAGTTCACCTGGAGCCACAGTGGGACAAAGCCTTGTTCTGAGTCATGCATGCTGACAGGTGGCTTCCAACTCTGACTGCAGTGCAGAGTTTCATGAAGATAAGACATTTTCATGCTCTTTGTCTGTACCCAGCGTGTGGGTGTGAATTTCATTGAATATTCAGCCAGTTTTCTGCCACTGCTGAGTGACTGGACCTGGAATAAGGTGGAGTGTGGATTAAGGCCCAAAACATCAGCTTTGAGCTTGGAATCTTACTCAACTGTTAAAGGCCAAACCTCCTTTAATGCCAGCCTTTCTTGCTTTCTGCCAGACTCTGGGTGCAGGTGGTGGTGGCTGTGTGTCTTTACCCAGCACTGGACCTACTCGCAAACCCAGCCCCCTGCCTCCACCACTTGCCACAGAATCCTTTTCACACCTTGACCTACAAGAGAAAGGTGGGGGCGGCTGAACGGCCGGTGGTTCAGACAGACGGGATCTCATAGCAGATGAGATCTTCTAGCCCCTCTGGACAGTCCCACTGACTTCTACTGCTGAGCGTCCTTGCAGCCTTGCGTCCTGCCTCTGCTTCGCCCCTTTGGACTCCTGCTCAGGAGGAACATCAGACTGACCTGTTGCTTACTAGATGTTATTGTGTTTGCTGTAGTTTATGTTGTTGTGCTTTCGTAAATGTGAGGGTCTCTCTGCTTGAAGCTGTCTTGTCCACTGTCTTCAGGCAACTTTAGTTATTACCAGCCTTTATTTAGACACCTTCACTCTGTATCTCTGTACTCTGTGGATCCTTGGAAGTGTAGTTAAACATAGTCACTATAATGTTCTGTTTGACTTATACTTGATATTTCTTTTGTGAGGGCCGTTCTGTCAGCTTGTTCTGAGACTGCTACTTTAGCTGGAGCCTTTGTTGACTGCTCCCTTTCCATGCACCGTGCTGGTCACCAGTGCCAGCAGGCATTCACCCATTCATTCAATGTGAATACGTTACAGCTGACAGATGAGCACATTATAAAAACAGCTGCCTGGTATTTACATGTGAATATTCTGGTTCATTAACACGCTCAGTTCCCTCTGCTCCACTTCTTCAGGAACGAATAAAGTATGAACCAGTTAGGTCCAACAACACCACCACTTACAGCAGGAAAGCCTAGCATCTGAGCTGAGGGAGGCATCAGGCATGTGCAGTCTGAACCTTCTTTCTGAAGCCCTTGCTGCTAGGACATTTCAGGATAATTGTAATAGGATTGTGTTGCTATCTATGGAAAGGATAGAGAGAGGTTAGAAATGGTTACTCATTCTATCCCCCGCAGGAAGAATCAAGCAACTGTACAGCACTAAGAGAAACTACGACTGAACTAAAATACAATTTAACGTACAGTCATTTAGTTATTCTAAACTGAGCACACGCTTATGGTTACTGCACCCGCTTCTATCTCTGTTCTCCCTTTTCCACCATAACCTCCATATTTCTAGACTCCTCTCATTTTCAAGCCAGCAGATAAAATTTTGTTTCCAGGTTCATCAGACATGCGATGTATTGGTATAATAAATGTCAAAACTGACTGATGCTGAGTGACAGGTGACGTTTCTAAATGAATGGAGCCTGGTGCGTCACGCTCTGATTGTGCTGGTGGATCATTAGTGAAGGTCATCATAAAAACCCAGTAATTACCTGCTACCGTAAATGTAATGTAGAGTAGATTCCTCATTCATTCAGGCAAAGCGTGTTGCTTCGGTAGTATTACATCGTAAAAAGTGAATCCAGCAGCCAGACACATACTGGTTGCAGGCGTCCACCACAGGTTGACAAGTCTCTGCCGAATGTTGGGGAACAACCCTGTTGTGTGGTTGTGGTGCACAAGGAGACTGACCCCCTGGCAACATTATTCTGTGTTTCGTCTGCGCCTTTTATACTATACTTGTGGGATTATCGTCCGTCCTCTCAGAGTCATGCTGAAGCAGCATGAAGCAGTTAGAGCGTTACACTGTGTGAAGTACTTCAGTACCACCGCTGCTAAATAATCCTTCAGACAAAATAGCCATAACCAAAAATGAGACAGAAGATTCATGGAAAGTCAGAGAAAGGCCAGAGGAGGAGAAGGAGGCAGGTGTATCGAAGTGTCTTCACGGCCGCCAAACGCTGTGACCTTGGCTCCCAGGGCAGATTTAAAGCAGTACTGAGAACACACAAGCTGCTTTAAAGACGGTACAGTAGAGGAAGACTCAGTGGACGAATCCACCTTTAGGATTCAGCTGATCAATAACACAGGCTGAGTCACAGGAAGTCACTGACTTAGAAGAGATGTTCATGTTTGCATTAAGCTGTGAAGAAAGGTCATTGATTCCACAGGATGAATCTGAATGGACACCACAAGAAAAACAGTATATATATATATTTTAGTGTGAAGCTTTAGCGTGAAAAAATGCTGTAAACAAAGAATGGTTTCAGAAATATAAATAATAATTGTTTATTTCTGTCAATTTATAAAATGCAAAGTGAGCAAACAAAAGAAAAATCAAAATCAAATCATGTTTGGTTACTACGTCAGTACTGGAAGTGATGCTTGGCCCCACAGAGCCCTGATCTCAGCATCATGTGTCTGGCATGATGCAGAGACAGAAGGATGTAGAAACCCTACATCCACAGAAGATCTGTGGTTAGTTCTCTAGATGTTGAACAACCTACAGCCCAGTTCCTTCAAACACTGTGAACCTGGAAGATCTGCTGCTGTTTGAAGGCAAAGGGTGGAGACAGCAAATACTGATGGGATTTAGATTCTCTGCTGTTCATTCACTGCATTTAGTTCATCTTTTATGAAAATAAATGTTTAACACGTCCATTATATATATATATATATATATATATATATACACATTTATATGTAGGTTTGTAAGGGGTAATAATGGGAGAGATGCAGTAACCCTAAAGGAAGACATCTATATACTGTATGTGTGCGTAAGTGTGTGTGTGAGAATATTTGTCCTATCAACTGAGGGAGTTTTAAGAATAGAAGGAGGCCTGTCAATAGAATCTCTCCATTCCAGTCAGACCTCACCCCTATGGACCGAAGAGCTATTAAAGGACATCAAGAAAGAGGTTGTAGACCTGCACAAAAGTGGAGCTGACAACAACACGACCCTTCGTCAGCACCGTCACACGCAGAACCCCTCACATCACTCCAACTCTGTGCTATGTCATCACCTGAAGTCAGATTCAAGGCCAGGAAGAACTGGGCAAAAATACAAAATGAAATCAAAGAATGGATGTGATGGAAGTGAGTGGGCAGGAAACCCAAACCCTGATCAATGTGTGGGAGTATTTCTGGAACGACAGGCACACGATCTGTTTCTGCAGAGGTCAACACTGTTTATTTATAACACTGCTGCTTTCCCCACTGCTATAGTTTTCATCTACAGTTACACTGAGCTCATAGAGATATTCACTCATCTGTGTATTCATTAACCCAGATGTTCTACATCACTTCTACAGTACACTGTGGGTATTAATGTGGCCTTTCAGCACTCGGCAGCATTAAGATGCCCTTTAATGGCTTCATCGGTGTGTTGAAGGCTAAGTTCTGCTGGATGATGACTAGAGCACATCTACACACAAGTCTCTGCTGAACACCGTCAAATGCAATGAACTGCAAACATCAATGTGTTTTATGCAGCAGCAGATCCAGATCATAGCTTGTGCTTTTCCCAGGTCCATGATTCAAGGCTGCTCGTTTTCCCTGCTTAAGCGAGATCAATCTATTGTTCCAGAACCTTTTCTTTTTAGACTCATGGCTTCACACACTTTATGATGCTTTTTCATTCTTTGTCTGTAACAAGAGAAGGTCAAACGCAGATGGAGTCTGTCCTATGCAGTGCGTTTGATACCAGCGAGAGAAAAAGAGACTAGATGAGAAAGGCTGAGGCCAGAGTCCGTGTTTAACAAGACGAACCGTGTACTATTAGGTTGTGAATGCCGCCATGACACTGGTGTCTGCGCACTGACACAAACGGACAAAGACAGCGACAGGAGGGGAAGAGCAAAAAAGACGGAAAGAGCCAGAATCATAGCGATTACTCCACCGTGAAGCGCCTGCTGGGTCCGTGTGAGGCACTGGGCTGTAATTAGACTAACATAGTGTGTTATTAGCCACAGAGAAAGCCATGCTACCCCCTGGTGACGGGCCACACAGAAGCTGATCTTTTTCTAAAGATGAAAGGTTATTATTGATTGTAAAGATGGAGCTAGATACACATTAAAATTCATTAATAATGAGCTTCATATTACAATAAACAATAAATAAACTGTTCAACATCTCCTTGAAGACGATGTTCACTGTGCACACTTCCTGAGGTTTCTGTTCTGGAGGCTGGGGGCTGCGTCAGAGGCAAACCTAGCATTAGTATCACTTCATTCTCAGTCTAGCAAAGAAAACGCGGAAGCAGCAGCACAGACACAGCACATCATTAAAATGTACAACATCCCACACATGTGCGACGATGCAGTTCAGCTGTGGCATAAACACAGAGTGTAAGATGTGAGCTGCAACAAGTTCCCTGTTAACCTTAAGACAAGTGGGACCACAAACCACAGGTTCCTACCCAAGGCCGTCTCATTCGAAATGAAGCTCTCCGTGCTACAGCACATCACGCTCTGCCAGCGAACTGTACACCTACAGTTAGTAGCCACAATACTCAACAAGTCCCTTCACCAGTGACTCACTTTTATCATGCAGAATTTCACAATGACTGAGTAATTATGAATCACTAAATGAACAAAGCAATGCCGCTGGGGCTGGGAAACAGGAAGCACTGCTTGTATTATAACTGCTGGCATACGTGGAAACAAGAACGACAACTTCAACTGATGCTATGGTTTAAAAATGACATCGCTGTAGTTTATTAAGAGAAGAAAGCCACAATAATCCCATAATTTACCCATGTTATATAAGATACTTACTTGACATGGAAATGTGAGCAAGTACACGTCAGATGTTTGTGATAATCATTCATTGTGCTACTGCAAAGTCAAAGGGGAAACAGGAAAAAGCTTTGCAAAATCTACAAAATCTAATGGACTGGCACCAACAGGCTCACTAATACTGTAACTAATGGTTCATGTGCACAACCTGATGCACTTTACTGTCACACAGTGTTTTACGTGTTAGTCCTGACCGCAACCTTCAACTTGCTTTTAATGGCTTTAGCTTGTGCACTACATGGATATAAAAGGCATGAAACGACTTTCTGTCGTCATATTAAAATCCATTCAGGAGTTTGCATCTTCAAAGTCCTCCCACAGTCCAAACGCATGCAGTCAGGTGCTGACAGGTGCGAGTGTGTGTTGGTCTGTGGACTGGTGACCTGCCAGGGTGAACTCTGCCTCTCACCCAATGACAGCTGGGACGGGCTCCTGCAGCCTGAGACTGGAGGAGGATGGATGGAACATCTACATCTGCTTCTGTCCTAATTAGCAAACAACCATTTCTCTTGAAATCCTGAAGGTGATGTATAACATGAGGCTGCAGCACAGATAGACTCACACAGTTTAAATCTCAGCATCAAATGGTTTTTCCTTTTGAGCAGATTATAAGATACAATAAACTACGGTGCAGGTGTCCACTATCTGACTCCGTGGAACAGAAATACAGTAGAGATGACGCTGCTGTGTTGCTGAAATTAAGCTTCTCCTTCTCCTCATAGATAATAGAACTATGGCTCTAAGGGACAAGGGTCAGTGCATGCAGACTGTTTCTACTGATCTAATAAATAATAATAATAAATCGTTTGCTCTCTAGTTTAGCGAAGTGCATGAGTTGAGAGAACCACCCTATTGTGAAGGTCTGGAGCTGGTGACAGACGACTGAGCCTTTTCTGCAGCCATTGTGTTCTGGCTTCAAGTTGACTTATATTTATTAGTTAAATGCTTTTGTGTGTTTGTCAGACACACAATGAGAAAATTACAGGTTCACAATAAGTGAGTATCAGTCTGAGTAACCATGTACATACATGACATCGTGTCCTGCTTTATCTGGTGGATTGCGATTCACTTACAGTCACAGCTAGAGAAGAGAACCCTGACAACCCGCCCCCTCCAGCTCGCTCCATCCGGCAGGTCAGACAGTGGAGAGGACAGACTGGCCAACCTGCCAACAGTTAGTCTATTTGCAGCAGCAGTCCTACTAAAAGCCTCAAAGGAGATTAGAGTTCACCAGGCTCCTAAGTCATACTGCGCATGTGATAGGACCAATAAAAGTTTTGTCATGACAAATCATATTGTATTTCAAAAATTGTTCCCCGCTGTGCACAAATTCACGCGTTGAACCTTGTTCCTCTGCATAATCTTGGTTCAAGCTGTAACTGTAACAGCTTGTGAGCAAAGAAGATGAACCTAAAAGAATTTTGTCCCAGCTACAAAGAAAACATATCAAACAATATCATCGAGCCAAAAATAAGAAGATTACACAGATTATGTAAAGTGTACGAAACTAATCTCTATTATTGGAACATTTAATTCTCATCCAATAAAACTCAAAACTCTTATAGTTGTCCATCTGGACTCTTCACTCCGGTGCGTGTGCGTGTGCACGCTCCGGAACAAATGCCCCATGTTTTCCAAATGGCCAGGTAATGTCTGTCATAATCAGGAGCAGCACTGAGCTGGACGTGTCACCATGAAGAGCTACTCTGATTGGTTGGGGCTGAGCTGCATCACCACCGCAACAGAGCGACACACGTCTGGTGTCAGCACAGAGAGGCCTAAGCAGCTTCCCCCCTGCTGACACTATGGTTCCAAACGCTCACATGGGCCGCATTGAACTTATTGAACCATATGGAAGCCGTTGCTGTTATTGTTCAACGTAAAACACATCAGTGTCCAGTCGGGAGCCTGGTTCACAGCTGTCCACTGCAGAACATAACTCTCTGGGGCTCGCGCTGCCAGTTCTGCACTCAGATGAGCCGATCTGCACAGTCACAACCTACGCAATGAAAAGCTACAGAACAAACAAGCAGTGCAAGGTTTCTGCACTGACGTCTCAGCAGCTGTGTGAAACAGCATTTAGAGTTTCATTCATTTATCACTTAGGGGTTTTGGCACATGGTTCATGTTTAAATGAACAAAAGGAAAATTAAATATTACACACATAACACATTTGATATCTGTCTAATTCATGCGTGAGCAGAGTAAGACATGACTTTGTTGTTGATGACACTGCCAGTGACGTTTAAAACTTGAAGTAGTTCATGTTCTCAGTTTGGACATTTGACATCCTTTCAATGCTCCATCATAAATAAACTGCTTTCTCCCTGGGACCGTCTCCACACTACCCTACAAGCGATCAGCGATGGCCTCTCGTGTTATTATTTTAGGACACGTACTTCTTCCAGCCAACAGTTTTATATATGCCCCACACACCACTGGCCTGACCCACCAGGGCCCATTAAGTGAACCCCAGCCCCTGACTGGTGGATGACTGCTCGACCTCCTGGTTCACAGCTGCTTCTGTGTAGGCAAGATTTCAGCCAAGCCCAGATGTGAGACCTCAAGACAGTCAAAGTGTGTGTGAACCGAGCTGATTAATCCCACAGCTCCGCCCATGCTGCTGACAACGCACTGGACTGCTCCTCAGTCAGTCAGTCAGCTGGAAACAGGACTTTAATTAACAAAAGCTGCATCCACTCGCCTGTCTTCATCAACCCCCCGTCCCGATGCGATGCGAGCTTCCAGTAAGACAGAGACAGTAGCCACATAATAAGTAATGGACTGATGCTCTGCTTGCACTGTGTTTTAGAAGCTGTCTGCCTGCTCTGCCGCAGACAGTAAAACAAGCACCGTAAGCTCTCTGTGGTAAACAAACTGTCAAATGACTTTTTAAAGCCTCTGACAGACGAAGTGCAGAGTGAAGTACACACTGAGGACACACACACATAAAGCCTACACTCGAAATCCATATTTATACAGGAAACAGATGTTGCCTTTTCATCAGATTCCAACATCAACCACATGCACAGGTCTTTTCCTCACTGCAGTCCCAGGAGATGTGAACCAAAAACATCCCTCTGTGTATTACACAAACACATTGGATGCACAGACAGTTCAACTAGAAGAACACTATGGATTCTGAGCAATGATATGCAATGGCAGGAACTTGTTCATTGTTTTTTTTAAATGATAAAAATTAATACATTTACTTTTGTCAAGCTACTTATGTTCTGTTTTTTAATTTAGGCAGCTTGAGCTTGTTCCACTATAAACCTGAAAGTCTACAATAAATTAGAACAACTAACTTCTATAATCTGAGATTAACAGATTTTAACGATTTTATGCGTTAATTGTTGACCAGTGTCCATGGAAATAATAATAAACCAATGAATAATAAGACAAAGTCTATCAACATAAAGGCACAAGGTTCAAATCTCCGCACCAGACACTGAGATATTGTAACTTCTCATTCTTTCTCATTGCTGGTTAAAGTTTTATCGATCTGCTTAGAGACCTGAGAGAGGATGTGAGCTGAAGGAAGGGTCCCCTCCCCTCAGATGTTACCTTTGCAGCCACAGAAGAGCTGGGTTTCTCCAGCAGATCCCAGAGCTTCTTTCTCTTGTCGGGACAGCAGCCGTGCTCCTCCTCCTCCCCTTCTTTCTCCCTCAGGGTCTCCGCCTCCCTCCTCAGCTCCTCATTCATCTGCTCCTTCTTCTGGTGATAGCGTGCCTGGCAGCAAGACTCCAGGTAGATTTCATCAATGCCCCAGTAGTCCAGCTCCTGGCCAAAAGACAGAGCGCACATCTCCTCCATCATGTGCAGCTTCCCCGTTCGGTAGAAGTTGAGGATGGAGGAGAAGGCCACGGGATGCCTGTCAAAGAAGTATTCATTCTCAGTAAGGCTGTAGTCGTCGCAGAGCTCCAGCAGTGCTTCGTGGGTGTTGCAGTCCCTTAGCCTTCCTAGCCGGGTCCTGGGTAACCTGTCCAGTGTTCTCCACAGGACTTCATGAGTCAGGCCTCCCACGTTGAGCCTGACCCGCCGGGAGCGAGCCTTGATGCGGATGATGTCGATCGGCTCAGGGGGAAGCACTGGGGCTGCAGTGGGTCGAGGGTTGACTTTGGGTGTGCTGACGTTCATCCTGTCGGTCATGTTTGTGGTGCGTGTGCAGGAAATGCGTCAGACTGGCAGGGCTGTGTGTAGGTTTCCCTGGCCGTCAAACTTCCCTGGCTGTGCTTAGACTGCAAAACAGGGAGTTTGATCCATGTCTGGAAAATAGACAGTGAGATCAGAGGACATTAGAGATTGCCTTCAATGACCACAGGAGCCTAAATCTGCCCTGGTATCAAAATCTGAGAATATAAGCCACAGTAGAGAAAAACCTGCATCCTCAACATGTTTCTCTTAAAAAGACAACACCTGAAGCATTTACTGAACTCTGTGAAGCTCAAAACTGATAGAACCCCAGGTCTTCAAACTGACATTGACATGTGGTTGCATATTGATATTATAGCTTCCGAGTTAAACTGATGTGTCATTAAATTAAATGACACGCGATGAGTTTGAAGCTTTCTGTTTCTGGGCTTTAAGCCACTCATCATTTTGATGGTGGTTGATTAGTTTATGTAACACAGGGAGGCCTCGCACCTTGCTTTTACCATGGGTGCATCCTTAGTGGGCTGTCACCCCCTTTAAGCTCTGTATCGATACAGAGAGACGTCACAGCCAGACAGTAAAAAATTCTAGTTCAGTTATACCATTAAGGTTACACCATATCACAAACATACTGTACGTGAGGATTTCTGTGAACTGAAATCCTCCATGAGTTCCCAGTTTCCCAGTTATTTAAGATTTTAATGATGTACGTTTGTCCAATTAGTTTTAGGCTCAGTTAAACCCTGGAGACTCATCAAACCCCACAAAATGTGGCATCTGTCATTTTCTCATGTAATGAATGCAAATGTTAATCTACTCCCACAGAACAAATGCAATTTAAACGGCATCTCTCCCGTTAGGCTGTAAAGGCTTATGTTGCCATTAGAAGTTCTCTGACTGCACAACCTTTATCTGATTGTGTAATGGAGTTCCACAAATCCCAGTAGTGGCATTAGGCTTCGTTCCCCTGGCTCAAGTCTGCCTTAGTTAATTATAGGCTGTATATCTTCTCCTGGGACACTCACAGAACACATGGCTACGTCAGGCACCAAGCTGCTCCACAACCAAAAAGCTCTTCCCCTCAAAATAAATGACTTCTAATTTCATTTAACTCATTTGGACCAATCAGCAGAATGTAGGCTTTCAGTTCTGCCTTTTTAAACGCAGATCTCACAAAACGGTGACTGATAACTGTGTAATGACATCACTAGCAGGAGCAACCAAATCCAAACTGAGAGCGATGATTTCCAGTTTAACACATTAAAGACAATGAATAAAATTTGCACCTGCAAAATGAATGAAAACTGGCAGAAAGTATCTGGACCAATGAAAACTATGTCAACGTTCTCAGCACCAGTCCAAAGTGATTTAAATGTAAGCTCGACTAATCTCCTTGCAGCCTACCTGCGTGGAAACTGCTGATATTTGGGAACACCCGAACTCCTGCCCGTCCAGGAGTTCCCAGCATAGCACCCACTTAGTTATCCCAGCTGCTTGGACTCCTTCGACGAATCGTGAAGTCTCCCGAGCGCGCGCAGATCACCGCAGACAGTCATTTCCGCGAGCGAACGATTGGGAACGTACCGGTAAATGTGACCGAAGCTCGGAGCGCCATCAGAAAACACACGATGGATACAGGAAGGAAAGCCTGCCGGCCCCGAGGGAGAGAGAGAGGAGAGAGAGAGAGAGGGGGGGGCAGAGAGAGAGAGAGAGGGAGAGATAGAGAGAGATAGAGAGAGGGAGAGATAGATAGAGAGAGAGAGGAGAGAGAGAGAGGGGGGCAGGGAGAGAGAGGGACAGAGAGAGGGAGAAAGAGAGGTGAGAGAGAGTAGAGGGAGAGAGAGAGGAGAGAGAGAGAGAGGGAGACAGAGAGAGAGAGAGGGGAAGAGAGAGAGGAGAGAGAGGAGAGAGAGAGAGAGGGAGACAGAGAGAGAGAGAGGGGAAGAGAGAGAGGAGAGAGAGAGAGAGGGAGACAGAGAAAGAGAGAGGGGAAGAGAGAGAGGAGAGAGAGGAGAGAGAGGAAGAGAGAGAGGAGAGGGAGAGGTAATTGGATTGAGGCTTCAGCACCCAGGACAGCTCTCCACCAACTGCAGGTCCCTCCACAGCATTTTCACAGACAGAAAGTTAAAACAATGAAATTTCCTTGAAGTTGGCCTATTTCTTGGTGGGAGAACTGTGTTTAGGTTTGTTGTCCTGCTGTTCATGGATTGAATACGTCTCTTTTTTTCTGCTGCAGTATTTGCTCTTGTGATATATATATGTCAAGCCTTTAATCTGAAGCCATGACACCGCCACCACCCTGCTTCACTCATGGCATCATGTTCAGATCCAGAACTATGACTTTGATAGTGCCAAACCAGATTTGTGTGAATAAAAGCGGTTAAATGTGTTATTTACATTGCTGTGTGATAATCAAGCCCTCCTGCTTCTGCTGTGGCACTAAACTCGCTTTCAAGATACTGGATTAATGATGAGATTATTGTCATGTAATGTCTGTTTGGATTCCTCCTGCGTTGTGATGATGACATATTGGATTGTACTACAGCCCCTCACCCCACCCTGCCTGCACTGTGGGTTCCTTTCAGTTTTCATTCAGAGTAAGTGGATGAATTTGAACAGTGCCAAGCAATGGGGCGATTACCAGCCAAGTCCAGACTAGCGTGGCTCATAATGCAACGGAGCTCTGTCACTTTTTCTGCTGCCAAAGGAGATTGTGGAGACATGCGATCTGTGATATGCATTAGATCAGATGCTCTATGCTGCTTGCCCTGTTTACAAATGCTCACTTAGCAAAGGAGAGTGAGAGGATATGACGCGGTACAAACCAGCTTCTCCAACCGGCCTCACACCTGGAACAACGAGTAGTGTCGTTAAAGGCAACTATCAAACTCGAAATGTTCTTGACCCAGAGGAGAGTTAAAGCACAGAGAAGGAGAGGAAGCACATAAGACGCTAATACATTAACAATACATGATACAAACTAATGAAACCTGACAAACTGCACTACATCCAACCCCCTTTTAGGACAGATGAGGTCTAGGCTACAGCACAAAAGCCTCATCAGATTGATCAGCTCCTCTCTGACCATCGTCATGCAAGCGAAAAGTGTCGAGGTCTCTATTAAGACCTTTCATCAAGTGTCCCCATTCTAAAATACGTACGTATGAAATAACAGAACGCTGACGTTTCCTACATGAAGCACTTGTCGCTGCGCATGGAGGGTCAAAAGCAGGCCCATCTTTACCGCGTCCCGTTTCTGTTCCACAGACCGTAGAGCTAAGCTGGCGAAGCGTCCAGCTTGACAGGAATAAGCAACAAGATGAGACTGTAGGAAATTAAATGTGTCAGACTACAGGTCTGCTGTGGTGCAGACATCAGAAGCCTTTTATTGGTTCTTTAGTTTAGAACTTGTGTTTACGGCATGATAGACTTGAATGTGAATTCCTGCCACTTTGGCGCCGCTGCCCTGATTCGCTGAATGCTGTTCGACTGCCCTGACTCACCTCGGGTCACCAGGACACTTCCAGTGATGGTAGGCAAGCGGCCGCTCCCTCCTGAGCCACGTCTGGCCTCTCTGCCTTTCCAAAGCAACAACTGCGCATGTAAGACCATTGCTTAGAAATTTCCCTTCTGTATTGTGTGACACACCTGATTCCATCAGACAAAAACCTGGAGATTGAAATAGAGGTGGTTCAATTACAGTTGAGATCAGTCTCTACTTCAGAATCCTGAAAACAGGATTAAGCTCAGATTTATTCGTTTACAAAGTTCACTTTTCTTTCTCTTTTTTTTTTTACAAAGTTTTAAGTTCATACATCATTTATAGAATGCCTTCCATTATTTGTGCATTATAATGCAGCTTTGACATTAAGACTCAACATCAACATGTGTACATGCAGAATTAAACAACAAAAAACACATTGGTATTAGAACATGTAAAATTGCATAACTCATCCTAGCGGCATCTTCTCATTTAAAAAATACTAAGGAGGGTTAGACAAGCAGTAAACAGACAACAGGAAGATGCTTTAATTATTCCTGACCACATTTTCATATCAAATGCACACTTCTTTATACTACTCAGATGAAAAAGCAAAGTCATGCCTCGTTTTCTGAACAGAAGTGTGTGTGTACTCAGCACACACACTGACATGGTGTATACAGAAAGTACTGGAGGGGGGAGGGGGTCTGGTCACACACATCAGTACAATATTGTGGTCCCAAACACAAACAATTACACCACCCTGAGCCAAAATATGACAACAGCTCCAATTCAGAAATACTTAAAGAAAATGCATAGAAAAGTCTGAATCCAAATCCTCGGATCTGAATTGTTGGTTAACAAAGAAAAGTCAGCAGGGAGAGGACATCAGGGAACATGAACACAACCTAAGTATGTACATCTAAGCAATAGCAGAGCACTAACATTACATCATTACGTTGCTCGTTTCTCCTTCTGCTTCAAGCTCAAGTTTGTTGTGTGTTTGTGCTGAGGTAACACTTCGTAAGACCCTTCACTCTTCACTTGTGTTCCAGTTGCAGCAGCTGCTCTTTACCATTGATAGTTAACGACCGTAGCTGACCGTCCTCCTCCACCTCCACCCTTTCCTGACCGTTCTCCACAATTCTAGAGGACAGAAACCACAGGGAGGAGTTAGAGGCAGCGTTTCCCACCATCCAGCAGAAACTGCAACTCTTCTGATGTCAACATTCAGCCTCCACTGAGCAGATATTTCGTTGTGACTTTTTCCACACATGTGGTCCACAGAGGGAACAGTGTCACTGCTGGAGAACAGCTGGAGAACAGCACTTCCCCCCAGTGGCCTCTAACAAACGCAGGCTCCACACTCCGTCTCATCAATATAACTTGAAGAAGCGTAGGCGTGTTGTGGCTTTGGTCTCTGTTTGAGAACAGTTTCAGTTGTTTTTGGACTTTGGTGATTCTTGACTTTAGCAGTTGCCTGAGTCTTTGTGAAACAATGACTGGGTAGGTGTTATGTAACGACTAATCTAGCGAGGCCTGTCTCTGCTTTAACACTGTTTGCATTGAATGTAAAATAGCTTGTAGGGTTTTGTGCTGCTCTTCATGCCAGCTGTGGTCTCACAGAAATGTCAGATTTTTGTTTCCACAAAATCTTTGCTTCCATCTTTGATTCCAATGTGTTCTGGTTCAGAATCCGTTTATCCGGCTGAATGGGTAGTACCTGACTGTTCACACTTCTCTGTGGAAAGCTGCTGAACACAAAATTCCTTTGTTTTGATTGGTTGTCATATTGATAAGTTTTCCACTATTCAAAGAACAGCAGCGATACCAGATGGCGCAGCTATAATTACTGTTATGTACTAAATAAAAGTGTATGTCACTGTTGACACTGTTCACTTAAGCAGCATCAGATTATGGTTTTACCAAAACGTTAAGAAAGAGGCCTCCCTGAAGTGCAAGCTGAACAAGTGCACCATCACCTACTTTGGTGCTGTGGGACCACATTTCTGACTAAAAAAACCTGCACTGTTGAAAAGCAAAAACTAAACAGGATTTAAATTGTGATTGTGTGGCGAAGGGAAATTAAACCACTGTGTTTTGGACGTCACCTATATTCTGTACTGCCCGTCGACACAGCACGTCAGAGCAGCTGACCTCTTCAAAGTAAAGGCAAGCGATAGTCTAATCATCGTCTACTCACAAGAAACGTCACTTATCTGGGATTTGTAAGTGTTTAGAAGTTGCTATTAATCTTAAATAGTGGAATGGGATGTATGCAGCAGGGTGATGATAGAACTGTGTCACCCGTAAACCTCCAACACACACACACACACACACACACACACACACACCAATGGCACTGAGCTATTAAGCAGCATGCTGGTATGACTACCTTCTGCAATGCAGTGTGGTGTCTTGTCTACAGATACTTAGGCCTGAAGGCAGTAGGAGCCGGGGATTAAACCTCTGATTAGTGGACAGCCGCCCCTACTGAGCTACATCTGCTCCATGCAATAAATCACTTGGGCTGTATTTACCTTTTGGTCGTGATCTTCCTGCCATTTATGATCTTGGTGGAGGTGGAAACAGAGCGGAAGGAGCCCATACCTCCTCCACCTCCCCCCCCAAAGGAAGTGGAGGAGAAGGAGGTGAAGCCTCCACCTCCTAGGCTACCCATGGTTGCCATGTGACCCATATGACCCATGCTACCCATGGAGCCAAAAGAACCGAAGCCTGTGAGAAACAGAACAGAACAATGAAAGCTTTGACAGTGCTGTGAACGTTTCATTTGTGGATCGTGTCCCTTTCACTGAGTGACATTCCTGACCTGGGTCGAAGGGCGAGAAACCAGCACCAAAGGGAGGGAAACCAACAAAGCCCCCAAAAAATGAGCCACCTGCCCGGCTGCGACTTGCCCGACTTTGGTGCCGTCGGCCATTGCCAAAAAAAGGATCATCACTAAAAGGATCAGCACCTGGGAGAAGAGGAGAGAGGTGACAAGAGATTAGACTGAGAAACATACACAGCTTCTCCAACGAAAAACAATCCAGCTTACCAAAAAAGTTTGCAAATGGGTCTCTGCCACCAAAGAACTCCCTAAAGACATCCTCTGGATTGCGGAATGTGAATGGTTCATGGAAATGGTCTCCGTTGTGGAAATGGCCCCCTGAAAGATCACATCAACAAAAGACATGTAAACAGAGCAACCCACTAATGCCACTGGCCTCATCTAGTCCACACTACTTAATGATGGGTCATTACAGTTGCACTTGGAGGTGCTGGGTTTGTGTCATATGTAATAATGATATCACAGGCTTGATCATTTCGTCAAGCCTGCATTAAGCTATGTGTGCTTGAACAGCACAGCATTGACACAGATTACTCAGCTGTCTCAAGGTCAGTTCTTCACAGTGTGGGGCAGGTCCCATGGTGGGGAATAAAGACGTGACACGTGGGGAGGAAGGAGCTGGAACTGGCCACATATAAGTGTTACTGGTGAACGTAGTGTATACACCTATGAGAAACCATGATGATCCCTAAATGTAGCACTTGATCTGTGGCAACACACACTGACTTTAGCAAGAAAACTCCATCACATAACTCCACCATGTGAAAAGCACAATACATGAGAAAAGCTGCTGGTAGGATTAAATGAATGGGCCAGTGTGGCATGTTCAGCACCACCACAGACAATTCTCTGCAGTAGCAATGTACTAGACATGTACTGGCGAGGGAGAAGTGGGGCTGCAGCGTACAGTCGCTGGTAACGACCTACAGCCTTTGTTCCACACCGGGTGTCTACAGTAACACTGACTTATTTATGACAGATACTTCACCTTGTGTTGTAAATAGAAAACAGAATTAATGAGGTTAATATTTTTGTCACACATGAAACACCTCTGGACTAGACTTGGATAGACAGTTTATCAACAGTATCACATTTGTGAAGTGACTGGTGCAAAACAAACAGCAGGTCCCAACAAAACTCCACAACACACATACAACAGCCAACATGTTCTCATGAGATGAAATCAAACACTTACCTCGTCCTCCATTGTTCCCCGTCAGTCCCTCTTTGCCAAAGCGATCATATATGCTCCTCTTGTCGGCTGGAAGAGGAAAGCGGAAAATCTACAAGTAGAATAACACAGTTGAGAAGACAACTAGCAAACAAAAGAGATGGTGATCACTAAAGAGGAAAATGAGAGCAGGTTCCATTTGAGCTCCTCTGCTCCCCTGTCATCCAGTAGTGTGGCCGTAAGCTTCTTAACACTGGTGTGATGTGTTCAGACGGGTACAAACAGTTGATACCAACCATCTGAGAGGACTTCGTAAGCCTCTGACAGCTCCTTGAACTTCTGCTCGGCTTCCTCCTTGTTTTCGGGGTTTTTATCGGGGTGCCACCTTAGGGCCAACTTTCTGTACCTGCACCAGATGGATAACAGGGGTTGTTTAAAATGCTTCAGCAGGATGTACCCTATGATTATTTCACCTTCCCGCTGCTCACGAAGCAGTTGCTACTGAGTTTCCCTCCCGCCTACCTCGACTTCAATGCAGTTTGCTCAATTTACTGCATTAATTTAAGCCCACTAAGTCCTTTCGTTTTGTTGCTCTCTATAACATAACATGTTGAGATGCTTTACAGCTTTAAAGCTGGCACACGATTCCAACTTTATTAACTCACGCTTTCTTTATGTCATCTGCAGATGCATCTCTTCGTACTCCTAAAACCTGATAGTATTCCACCATGATGAGTGGATGAAATCAGAAGCTTCAGTGAGCCTGGTGAACCTGAGGAAAGAACAGATACAACCCGAAGAAATGACCAACAGTGTTACATGAAAGTTAACTCCGACAACCAGCTGGATGGGACGACCAGAGTCAGGAGCTCAAATTATAAATGGTCATATTAGAAGTGATTTCAATGGATTAGCTGCTAAACTGAATTCAATGGAAATAATTATACATATTTAATATGAGCAACTGAACTAGTGCAGCGCTGATTTAAACATGACTTGGTTTAAAGTTCGTCTTTTATTGCAATAAACAAAACTATGCAAAATCAATGAATACACAAGGTTAAATGAACAGAAGCTCCTTTGTAGACGCTGCTGCAGAACAGAGGCTGGATTCCTCCAAAGCAACAAAGAGACTGTTTGTGCTTTTCATAAGCAGTTATAATGATGCCTGTGGTTGGAGGTAATGCAGCTCATTCCTGACATGAATGTGCTCAGCCAGGGTTTAGTACATCAACTAAAGGCCGTGAATCACTGAACTGCTACAGGTTTAAGGCTCCGGCTGCTCGGATGACTATGGGCTCCTCGGTAATAATGTGGAGCCCGTCCGCCTCCTCATTCACCACCAGCTACTCAGGTCCAGCTCGGCTTCTGCTCGAACGCGTCAACAATAGGAAGTCTGTACGCTACGCTCCTGGTCAGACGGGCCGGCTGCTTGTCAGCTAGCTTGCCCGTCTCTGCTGCACCCTGCCTCGCGTAGCAACAGGAAGAGCAGAGACGGGCTCATTACGGAGGACGAGCAGTAACAGGAACCGTACAGGAACACGGACGTGGGTTTGCTCGTGGTGGTCGCTGCTGTTGTTGTTCAGTGTAGCTGCCCAGCTTAGCCAACGTAAGATGGTTGGAGCGCTAGCTTAGCAGCAGCCACCGCCGGCCGCGTCAGCTGCGCAAACGCTTACCCACTTTAAGTCCAGCTACCCGTGACCTCGGCAGACGCGGGGACCACAGAGACGACCTGGGAATGTGGTTGTGTCAGAAGCTAGACAGGTTTACTCATCTTCGCTAGTCTGCAGCTTCTCAGATTAGACGCAACGTCCTGTCGTCCTCGTTCTTCTTCGCGTCTCGTCTCGGACGCATTGGCGCCACCAGCTGGACGCCGCCGGCGCTACACGCGGAGACGCTTCAGAATCAGGGGCAACACGATCGAGCTGCTGATCAAGTCCGGTGCGTCCAGCAGCAGGTACATGTAGCATCATGCAGGCGAACAAAGACGTAAAATACAAGTAACACCACACTAGTGGTCTCTGCTGTGACCTGATCCATTATGTCTAAACAGCATTTCCTTATAAAGCTGTGACCCCGTCCCTGATGCCTGTTGGACGTCCTTTAACAATAAATAAATCAACTAATAAATACGTTCTGGAAGAACAAGCAAAGGACCCCTCCTCCGCAGCTACCACCATATGGAGGTTAAATAAGATGCACCGATGCCTCTACAGTAGTCACACCCCAGTCTTTTGTACAACTACTGTATGATTTTATTATTTGAATCAGACAATAAAACAGCAAATAAAAAGTCAGGAGAAAACACAATAGGCTGCATAAAGCTTAAAGAAGAACTGTGTGATAAATTTGCTTAAGCTAGTGTCAGAAGGTGAAAATGAAAACGGTGCCAAGGCAACTGGCTTCATTTGAGTAGCTTTGCAGTTGCCATGGAGGTCATGGTAGTCATGGTCGTCATGGTGATGGTGGGCACGGTGATATCTTTGAAGATGGGCTGCGTGGAACTAGAGTAAGGTACTTTGTTTTCGCTCAGAGTTCCAATGATCATCTGGCGCATTTCCCTGCTGGCATCACCACGGACTGCTAACAATGCCTGAATGTGATCCTCCCTTCAGGGAGCAGGAGGAAGAACACACACACACAAAACAAAAAGCAAAACACTAATATGATTAGGTGTAATTAAAAGCCTTTAACGCCTGCATTCATAATTTCAATGGGTTTCAGAGCTTTGTACTGTGGCTTGGAGAGGCAAATAAATTGCTTTAAAACAGCAAAGCAGGGTGTTTTCAGTTGTTGACTAAAATCAGCAACACTTTCAGTAGTGCACTAATAGATTTGGATTCTAATACCTTACTTTTACTTCCAATGCAGGAAGGTAAATAAGGAAGAAAAAGTCATGCACAGAAAACATGACACTCACTGTTTTCAACAGCAGCCTAATGTATTATGGACCAAAAGCCTCCGTTACTAAGTTTGTACCTCAAATTTTGACTGAACAGAATAGAACCGAAGAACCAGAGCCAAAGTAAGTGGTTAGATCTGAAACATAGCCCTTTCACCAGATCAACATTGTACATGTACAGAATTGAACGGGTGTGTACCTGATGTCAGGATACTTGGACACCAGGGTGGTGACCTCCAGGAACAGCAGTGTGGGATCTGTCAGCTTGAACACTTCAGCTATGGCAGTGATGGCTCCACAAAGTCGGTCTGTATCTTCACCCTAAAAACAACAGTCTGCCAATTAAGGCCTGCTCCTCCAACCACTACCAGACAACGGTGACAGCACGTCTACACAACAGCAGCAGCTACAGTCCTTTATCACTGCTGTGTCTATACACACTAACGGCATTAAGCATTTTTGGTCTACATTTAGTGCTTGGTAACCATTCATCCAGGGGTCGATTGGCATATTGGAGACCCTGCTCTAAACATGAAGCACCTACTTTAGCAGTAAATACAAGTCACTACATGCAAACTCACAGCAGCCAGTTTTTTAAACAGGAACTTGAACTGTTCAGCCTCTTTAATCATCCTCTCGGCTCCCTCCTTCCTCTCGTCTGCGTTCTTAAAGGTGATCCTCTTCTGCATCACTGCTTTAATGTACTCCATCACCACCCTGCGCAGGGCCTCACTCGTCATCGCCTGCACACATCACAGCCAGTGTGTTATACCGTCATATGAAGACCCTCTGTATTAGAAAATGGCTTACAGCTCACATGTCCTACAGAAATGGAACATGTTCCCTCTTACACAGTCTTACGTAGAGTTTCACAGAATTTCATAAAGGCATTATTGAGAAGAGATGCTTTATCACTACCTGATTGAAAGGTTTCTTGATCTTGTTAAAATCATTGAAGTAGTCTTCTACTGTCACACAGATGGTGTCCACAGCATGAGAGCCTGTCAGCCACTTCTTGGTCAGCAGCTCATTCAGGTGATGCTGGTCAATGAAACAGTAAAATCAGGTTCATGTCGGTTGGTAGCTGTGTTTGTCACTTAAGGTCGACTACAGAAAGGACCCGATTTGTCTGGATAGTTGCAAAAAGATCGAATGACTCATGGAAGAATTAATTCTGCAGTTGTAAAAAGTTAAAGTCAATGAGGTGATTGTGGAACTCAAAGCTGAATGAACCTCCAACGTGACAGATCACACAAATCTGGCCAAGATTTGGTTAATGAGCCATTTTACTCACAGAAAGTGAGAAGCGTAATGAAGCCCAGTGGTACACGTGTGAAAAGAAAAAAAAAATACAGCAAATACATTTCTATGCTTGGTAAATACATGATAAAAAAAAAGAAACAAGCTTTCTACCTCAAGATCTAGGAAGACTTCATCCAATAGGAACTGACATCCCTCCTTGGCCACCTCATTGAGCGTCCTCCCTATGGCTGCATCACTTTCAGTGGGCTCTGACGACTGAGAGTACTTCCTCTTCAGACTGTTGATGGACTCTCTGAGGAACACAGAATTAACTGCTCATCTAATTGAACATTCCTAAGTTCATACTCGTCACGTCCATACGTCCACTTCACAAACCACAGGTTGATTCTTCCAGTGTCAGAAGGTTAGTTAAGTGGCATTTAAAGGTCTCTAATAAAAGAGATCTACCTTCACGTATAAACAAATCTTACTTGAACGTCTGGCAGTTGTTAATGATAGCTATCGTGTACTGTACGTAGCACTGAGGCAGTTGTCTGTCTTTCAGGTGATCCTCTTTGTAGGCCACAGCTTCCTCTCTGTACCTGCACACAACACATGCACACACATCCATAAAAGCTACATGGTCACTGTCAGAATCACTGCAGCCATTTGCTCACTAAATAACTGTTTCCATAGCAATAATGCATTAAAGGTAGCTAATCTACATTTCTAGACACCAGAACTATTGATGTTAATGAAGAAGGCAAACTGTTCTGATTTTAATACTGCCTTTTAGACACTCATCAGCTGGCCTTACATCACATCTCTTGTCATCAAGTTGTTACAGATACAGAGAAGTATAACAAATTTACCTTATTAGGAAAGAATTCATCTGTTTAAGGCAGAGTCTCAGAACCTGCTCTTTGAAATCCCCGTCAATCTGTGCAGCAACTTGCAGGTTCTGCTCAAACATCTGATAGAGTGCGAAGACACATTAACATCAGAAACTTGCATTACAGGAAACAAATTGACTTTACAAAGTAAAAAAAAACATGGTACATGTTTCCAAATATATTCAAAACACAAATATTTGACATCATTTAATGAGTGTAGACTATAGGGCAATGTCCACGAAGATCTAGTACAACCTGAGGTCTGTGACAACCAGATTTAACAGCATCCTTATCCTAAGGCTGATGGGCCCCAACATAAGGTCAACACATTTATACCAGGCAGAAAAAGTGGCTTCCACCTGGAATGTGCTCAGTACTGATATTAATCGTAGCTTGGTCCTCATTAACTCTTTCTTAGTCTACACTCCTATTCAGGATTAACAGTGCTTTGTGGTACCTGAAAGACGATGGCGGGCAGTGTCGTCTGGAAGTATCCATCTTGGTCAGCCTCAGGCTCCGTTTCTTTTTGCCAGTCCTTCTTATCCGTTTCAAGGGCCTTCCGTAGCCAACCTGTTATGTTTGACTGAAGACATGTGAAACAGATGAGGTCTACGCTTCAACCGGGTTAACTTTTATTTAACACATGTTTCTAAAGTGAATTTATTTGAAGCTTTGTCAGTCTGTGAAGAGGAAGGTGTGAGGCCAAGAGATGCTGTGACACAGAGCAGGAGAGATCACAGTTCATGGGCATTCATGTGACATGTGCGTTTGGTGCTTACTGTAAAAGTCTGAACATATTTGCTGAGCAGGTCATCAACTACATCCTTAGGCAGCAGAGGCTCAAGCTGGTTGATGTCACACTCTGAGCAGAGCTCTGGATGGCCCATCATCTCACCACTAAGACACATCATGAATTCAGATTACACACCATCAGTTGATGCAGGATACAAAATGGCTCAGCATTTTGGGAAAGCTGGTTATTTGTGATGGGTGGCCAGATTGGTGAACTGTCAGTCGCATTTTAATCAGCAGTTAAGTAGTCAGTCACTGTTCCTGATTTACTGTCCAATGCTTTACAGGGACACTACACATCCGGTGTTTGCATGTACAAGATTCAAAATGGCAAACACATCAAACTCAAAGTTACCACTGACTCCTTATTCTAAGCATCTCTGAAGTGACCATATACACACAGAACGTGTACGGGTGGCTGTTTACCTCTTATATGTGTTGAGGACCCAAGTTAACATAGAAACAATTTCATTAGCTTCCAAATCCTCAGCAGCCAGTTCTTTGACACGACTGGACACAGCACTGTGATAGAGACTGAAAAACCTGAAACACACAGGACATGAGAGGACATTTAATGAATAAGTGCATATTAGCAAGCAGTGAGTCACAAAATAGCTTTGTGTAATATCATGACACAAGTCAATGCTTCAGAGGCCTTCAGTTGTACAGTGGTACCTGGAAATGGAAGGTAGCAGGTGAAGAATAGACAATGTGATCAGATGCATTTCTATGACTCAAGACTGTAGCACTCAGTCAACATGAATGGACACTTGTCAGACATGCTGACAGTATGAGATGATCCATATGCATGAGTCATGTCTTCCCAACAGAACACTGGCCTACGTGTTCCTGCAGTTTCTAAACGTAGGATGGGAGGCAGAGCCTTTGGCTACCAGGCCTCTCTCCTGGGAGTATAGTGGGAGTTCCAGTTCACAGTTCAGGCTCTAGAAGCAGACACTGTCTTTACATTTAAGACTAGGCTTAAAACATTTACTAAAGCTGATAGTTAGAGAAGCAACTGTGAAGAAAGCTCTAGTACTTTAGATACCTGGGCACATACTACAAGCTGAAAAACGCTGTGTGCTGTCCAAAAAAGTGAACTACGTTGCTTCAACCTACGAAGGATGGCCCAGGTTCAGGTTGGCAGACTTCTGACATTGTTCTACAGAGCTTTTGTTGAATGCAGCCTTGCCTTTTCACCTTTGTCTGTTGACCTGGCTCTCAACAATATGGTATAGTAAAGTTAGTAGTAAATTCAAGACCTGTCAGGACATTGACAACTGGAATCTGGTCTTTGCTAATAGACTTGACTTTGTGTGTGTTACCTGTTGAAAGTGTTGTAATGTGGCGGGAAGCACTGCACCATGAGGTTCTTGACCACGATAAGGTCATCGAGAACATATTTCCTAGTTATTTCTAGGAGCCGAACCAGCCACATTTTGTCTGCCTCTCTGGTCACTGACTGGGTACCCTCAATGCGAGTGCTGACCGTACCTTCCAAGACCTGCAACAAATCAGAAAATGAAAAAAGGCTATCAAAAACTTTTATGTTAGTATGCAGATGCAGCCTGACCTTGACATGTGACCTGAGCTAGGGTTTAGGCGATGATCAGTAACATAAGCATAAGTTATCACACACGTTCCTCTCTGGGCTTGTAACACTGCTTATTACTTAAACTGAACTATAAGAAGAAATGAGAAATGATGAGAAATCAATGTTCAAGGAAAGGCCTTAGAAGACAGGAGAGCAGGTAGAACATCATTAAGAATAGAAATTAGTACGCAGGTGTCCAAGTAATGATTTGCAATTTTGAGTATTTAAAGATTATTTCTCTGATCCATTATCATTCCTCGTACCTGAAACATCTTATCCTTCCACCGTTTGGGACGCCCAGGCGGGATGAACGCAGTCTGCTTCTTCCGGTCAACCATGCGTCGATCAATCTTCTCCTCACGTTCAATTATACGAACCACCGACACCAGCATGGTAGGGTCACGGCGAACAGTTACCATGGACCTCTGCAGGACCATCCACAGCTGTTTGGCCAATTCATCTGACAACCCCTGAACCTACAAAAGTATGGAAAGAGAAGACGACTAAAAGGTCTGTTTAGCAGACATGTGAACGGTCTAAGAGATCAACATTTCAGCTAAGGTATCACGTTGTGTATCTGATCCAGATGTGAACACTAGGGAACAAAAGCTGAAATGCTGATCTCTTGACTTGTCAAACACAAATGTTTTCAGTCTACAGCATAAATAAAAGGGAAACAAGCCTTCCTCCTACAATTTTTCATTCAGACACCATCCCCTGAATGAGAATCCAGTAGCTGAGACATATCTGCCTCATTACAGTCTTTACAGTATATTGGTGACTTTTTACTTAGTTTTACTGGTAGTTTGATGTTCCACATGTAGGTAGAACACAAAGGTTGACTGCTACAGGAGGATGTCCAGACAACTCGCTCTCATTGCAAACAAACCATAACACCTGGAGAAATGTCATGGCAGACACCATGTGATGACACAATCACCACAACAACTGTCAAGAGTCTCTGAACAATTGCTTTGTCTTCAACAACCCACATATGGTGGAATAAAGATCTGTATCTGCAGACAAAGGTATAAATAGCCCTATTTGAGAGTTTCAATGAAGAGCACTGCTATCAAATCAGTTTTCTTTGTGGAGTTTAGGTGCTGACACTGGTACACTGTATTAGTATCTGGAGAGAATGGCTCGGTTTCGTAGCGATGATGTATGAGGTTCACAAGTTTCACAACAATGACACTTGGACCTACATCTTCAAAGTAGATAGAGATGAGGTTCATGTCACTGGTGTTCTTGCTGT
Source organism: Macropodus opercularis (assembly GCA_030770545.1). Lineage (NCBI taxonomy): Eukaryota > Metazoa > Chordata > Actinopteri > Anabantiformes > Osphronemidae > Macropodus > Macropodus opercularis. Next base: position 1,151,999 of record CM061105.1, on the reverse strand, counting down.
CCATACGGTACTGTTCGTACATGAGGTCATCCCGTGAACATTCCAGCTCCATTAGCTTCCTGTGAGCTTGCAGCAGCTCCGCCTGCTCAATCAGCTGCCGTGTCTCAGCCACAATCTCTGGTACTGTACAAATACACACACAATGCTTAGTGTAAGACAAAGGGGCCGAGACAAACTTATCTATGAGAGTCAAGATGCAACCTGTCTCTAGGTTTTGGGATTATTCATGTAAAGCTAAACTAAACTTACCAGAGAAAATGTTTTTGAGGTTTTCCACAGCAGCAGCCAGCTGACTGTGTTGAACTACTGCGTCCTTAACGTCTTTCAGGTTCTCAATAGTGTTAATGCTCTGCCTCCAGTCCTTGCTCACATCAGCCAATGAATTCTGGATGTCTTTGACATCCAGCAGGGCACTGTGCAGTTGCGTCAGTCCAGTGCGAACGCCATCCAACTGGGACTGGATGGCAGCCTGGAGGATACAGATATTACTGCCGTATTAGTGTTTGTGATAATCAGTCAGTATTACTACAACTATTTTATGAGGAACAGAAACACTGGGCTGGACTGAGATAGCACTAGATAAGTGATGTCATGCAAACGCCACCAATACTGCTGCATTATCTGGACAGTGTGGCTGTGGCTCTGTAAGTAGATCAGGTCTTCAACAATCATGGGTCGTAGTGCCCTTGAGCAAGATGCTGATCCTTCAGCTGCCCCGGGAGAATACAGTCAAATTGCCTATCAGCTCTGCCACCAGTGTGTGAACTGAAAGTATGTGGTCGAATGAGAAGCAATGACAGGCTCTGAGTACCAATAAGGTAGAGAAGTGCTGTATCAGTGCAGAGCACTTGTTCATCTGGCCCACAGTTAACACATCACCTTCAGCCTGGCTTCCACCGACGCCTTTTTCCTGGCTTCTCTTCTTCTGTACTGCTCCACTTTGTCTAGCTGGTCTGATCTCTGCAGCATTCCTGCCACTCGCTGCACTGCAGTGGCAACTGCCTCACGACTCGTCTCCTCCATAGTGTACAAAGTGCCACCCGTGTCCAGAGCCTTCATGGCACTCTTGATCTGGAAAAAACAAAAAAACCACAGCCAGTTAATTGCCTTGAGATAACTGATGTTGTGAATTGAAGCTACAGAAATAAAACTGAATTGAATGTACTTTTATCTGTAAATATCATGCAGATCAATCACAGACATATTCTAATAAATGTGTGAACCCAAGTTATAACAAAAGCAATTAAAGTTCCATGTCCCCTTCAAACACTTTGCTGTCCCTTAGACAAATGGTCTCTTTATTGGGCCACTATGACCTAGCACTAAAATCTATTTCCCCTTCTTCAGAAACAGTGTGACTCTAGTTGCACAACTTGTGTTAAATCCTTGTTCTCTTGTACGTCACACCCACAGGAATAAAACGCTACAATTAGAGCTTACGGATAAATACGTAGTGTATATCCACCAACAGTTTCAGGTCAGGTTGTAGGCTCAGTAGACAACGGGCGCCTTTAAATGGCTTCACCGCCTCTAACGTAGCTCCGAGCAGCTTGCTCTGGCCAAGTAATGGCAGCTTAGCTAGCGGCGACCTAACGTGGCCCATTCTTAACTTCGCTCGCAGTAGCTGCAGATGCAGCGTTTAGTGGAAGCGCCACATCTCAGTTAACTATCAAAGAGCTAACTAAGCACTAAACCAGGCCCTGGGTCGATTCATGCAACCTTAGCCATCAAGAGACGGGAACGGACCGTCGCTAGCCCTGCGCCTGTTAAGACCCGACTGTACAAACCCACAGAACCGCTCTCACCTCAGGCATTTACAGAATGAACGCGTGGAGCATTAAATACATGACTCTCTAATTCAGCGTTACTGCTAACGGGGTTACACTGTGTTGTGTTGTTGTTATTGCTTCCTTCTTTGAAGAGCTCCGCCCAACTCCAGCTGCTCCGCCACCTTCTTCTTCTGCTTCTTCTGCTTCCGCCTTTTCTTCTTCGTCGCTCTCTTCGCGCTGTCTCTACCGCCGCCGTGTGGCCTTTGTGTAAACTGTTACTTCCTCCTTCGCCTGCTGTATGTTTTAGCAGTAGTCCTGTCGCAGGGGAATCTGAAGAAGCAGTAAGTGTTTGAGCTCGTTACTGTGGTTTCTGCCACATAACACGGCCACGCTGGCTAAACACTGAAACAGCTGTGTGTGTTATTTTTATAAATGGCCACATTGCAGCTGTAACACAAAAGGAACATGCGGTTTGTATATGTATTAGTGCAGTCACACCAGTTGTCACTATTTAGTATTGACCTGATCTCAGGGATCACCACAGCACATTTAAATTTCTTTTTGATGACCGTTTGCACATGGAATGTTACAGCTGTAATGTGGCCATTTATAAAAAATAATAACTTTCATGTAAATAAATAATCAAATACTATGTATTATTAATTATTTTATTTTAATTTGCAACAATTGTTTTTCCAGTGACTTACTTTTTTGCCATCTGGCATTAAACCATTGCTTGGTTGTAAATATTTATACTTTTTGTGTGTTCATGTTTGTTTTTTAAGTATGTATTATTTATGTTTTTATTCGTGGCCATTTGTTCCTTAAGGACTGTTATATAAAGACCATCTTCCATCTTAGATGGACTTAGATTACTTACTTAGATTATACCGTAGTTATGAAATTCTTGAAGCCTGTCATTAATGGTGTATATATATATATATATATATATATATATATATATATATATATATGTGTGTGTGTGTGTGTGTGTGTGTGTGTGTCACAACGGCAGAGACAAGCCGTTGTGGTTGACATAGCGATACCTTGCGATGCTAACATCAGAAAGAAGGAACTTGAGAAATTAGCGAAATACCATGGGCTCAAAGAAGAACTTGAGAAGGCCTGGAAAGTCAAGGCGAAAGTGGTGCCCGTGGTCATCGGAGCACTCGGGGCAGTAACCCCAAATATATATATATATATATATATATATATATATATGTAATCAGTTCCTTTTTATTTTATTTGCCCTTGTTATTATGTTGTGACCACTAGATGTCACTATCAGGTAGATTGTCTGGATGTGTTTTTCCATGTTCTACCAGTCACATTCAAGGTCATTTAGGTTAACCAAGTAAAAAGGAAATATAAAAATATAAAAATGGACATTGTCATTCAGCCATAGAACTCACTTTGAGCAGTTTTCATTAGAAGTACTTTCTACAGAAATGTGTCTTTTTGACTGCTAAGAACAGAAACACACTATTTAGTGGTAAGTAGGATTAATTGGGTCTTGTGTGATCTGAAACAGCTAAAACATCCCGCAGGCTTCAGGCGCCACGCTTTATCTTCCAGCTGAATGACAGCAATGCTCAGCTGGCTGCAGACCACGCCTCCCTCTCTGACACTCGCAGACCGAGGAGAAACTAGGCTGACAGTTGTCCACACAGAAAGTTTTCCAGTGGGATTAACCTGGAGCATCTCAACTGAAGTGACATGGAGTTTTCACAGCTTTTAGGTAAGAATCTGATGTCAGCTTTTCTAAAATCAGCTAAACAAAGTGACACGTACATGTGAATTAGCAGATTCTATATTTATATTGATGTAGCACTTGGCCTACAGGGTGTGTTGGGCACAGGTCATCCTACGTGATGCCAGCCACTTGGTTGTGCCTTTCGTACGAGTGACGTATGCTGTTCCTTCCTGCCTCTTTCTTGGCCATATAGATGCATCCACATCCATCTCTGCATGTATTACTACATATACTGTCCAGTTCTGTTCAATCCTATATGATCATAGCAGTTGAGCCATAAATTCTACTTGAAGTTGTAATTTCTTTGTTTTTATTTTGAAGTTATCAGAAACTATACAGTATGTTCATTAGTGAGCCTGTTGTACTGGAGGGCATCATATCACCAGGGGTTCATGATGCTTTAATAGTGACTTTCTGTAGTGGGACGGTCGTAACAGTCTGGAGTTTGCTGTTTACTCATTGTTCTTTGCACAATGTGTGATACACACAAAACAAGAGAGACTTGGACTGAAAGTCACATTTTGGTAACATGTGCCAACGGTGTCCTAACACGGCTCTGTTTAAATAGCCACTGACTTCCCAAAATGACTGTATGCAAGTTCTGCATGGCATGAGGACACGCTCACACCTTTACAGATGCCAGATGTAGATATGTGGCTTCCTCTTGCATCACACAGTTTCAGGTTACATTAGAATACTGTGTTAGAACAAGGGCTTTCCAAAAATAATACACAGCTCACGTGGTTATATTTGCTTCTGTGCAGTAGTCTGAGGTTTAGGTGCAAGCTGATTTATACCCAATCATGATCCAGTTCCTCTTTCTTTCACTCTTTTTAGTGTGTTGCTGCATCAAATTTAAAATATATCTTTATATCAGGTAAAGGGACTTTTTTCATTGAAAACGTCAGAACTTAATTGGGAACGGGGTTAGTAAATATCCTGTAAATATGTCTGTGTAGCTATGCAAATATAGCTGTAATAGAAATAATATCTAAACAGAGTCATGTCTTACCCAACACACTACTTTCTGCTGAGCTGTGACACACTGAACACGTTTCTCCTCATTCTCTGCTGTGTGTTACGACTTCTGCTCTCTCACATCTCACATCTCACATCTCTCTTTTTCTTTCAAAGTAACCTGTTGCTCTTCAGAACTAGGCTTTGGTCTCCTTGTTCAAATTTGTCAGTAGCTTGACTTAAAAATTAAAACTTCTATATTATTTTTGTTATTTGGAGATTTAGCAAATATAATTCAAGACAGACAGTAAGAACAAATGTTTGTGTGTCAACATAACATAAACATGGAAATGTAGTTATTCCATTACAGTTGCTGAGTGTACAACCAACCAAGTTATTCTCTATGATTGTGATCTTCTCCTGTCTTTAAAAGGGAATCTAGAAAAATCAGTAGACTGTTATTTAACCATAAAAGAACTTTAGGTGACGCCTCAGTGCTCCCATGTCCTCATGCACAATATTATTTTAAAGCTTACACCTCCATATTACAAAAACCAATAGTGGAAACACCTTCGGTTCTTGTAAACACTTAAGTGATACAAGAACGTAATGTTACAAAAGGTTCCAAAAATCTTTTAAGAATTCAAGCTTTTGTTATATCCATAACCACAGGAGGGAGCAGATGAAGCTGCTCTATAGGGGAGTGAGTCACTTGAAACAGAGGCGTTGGAGTTGAAGTGCTGCCCTGCCCTGTGTTGGTCGGGTTAACATCAGGGATGTCATGATGGTTGTAACCTTGTTACTGTGATCTTTCACTTTGTTTGAAGTTTTACTATGTCACAATGAGAGTTTTTTTTTAATAGCAGCCTGATTCTCCCTTTATTTCAGCTCTTGCATCTATAGCTCATATCTCTCTTTGTTGTTGGAGTCTTTGTTTTGTTTTTAATCTATTAATAACAGGATCAAATCTAAGGAGCATCTATTGACAACTGCTTTCCATTTAATATTAGTGGGAGAACTGGCAACAGACAACATTTCTGCTTCTGACTGGTCAATTATGACTAGTTAGTAAGACAGTTTTACAGTAGTAATGTACAGTTGCAGGAAAAAGTGTGAACCTCTGGGATCACATGGATTTCTGCATCAATTGGTCATAAATGTGTCTGATCTTCATCTAAGGCACAACAGTAGAAAAACGCAGTCTGATTAGACTAATACTGCACAAACACGATATGTTATCATGTTTTTATTGAACATAACATTTAAACATTCACAGTCGTAATGACGTCCCCAAGAGCTAACTAAAGCCAGGAGTCAACCAACCTGGAGTCCAGTCAATGTGATGAGGTTGGATGTGTTGGTTAAAGGTGTCCTGCCTATAAAACATACCAGTTTGAGTTTACTGTTCTCTAGAAGCATTGATGTGAACCAAGCCTCACACAAAGAGTCTGAGAAGACCTACGATCAAGATGTTGACTTGAAGCTGGAAAGGTTTACATCAGCATCTGTAAAAGCCTTGATGTTCACGTGTCCACAGTGAGACAGACTGAAGCTCAGCTCTGTAGCTACTCTCCCTGCACCTGGTCGTCCTGGAAAGATGACTGAGACTCAGCACAGAATGAGGGAAGATGAATCCTAGAGCGTCAGCTAAGACTCACAGGAATCTCTGGCACATGACACATTTATGTTGACAAATCTACAACAAGAAAAACATTAACCTACAATGGAGAATATGTATGAAAGTTATGTACAAAGTTATGTACAAGGTATGTGCAAAGTGTACATATGATAAAAAGTGAAAAAAAATGAAAGGAAGGAAAACTTTGCCTGCTCAACTTTTTAATCTTTGTCATTGTTTGCTTTCAGTCAACGTTTTGTTCTACGTTTAGGCCTTTAAATTGCCTGCATTTCTATCATCAGCAGCTCTGAGGAAGGAGAAGCAGACAATGAGGGGGAATCTGCAGCGTACACACAGCCGGGAAATAATTTCCCCTCCCGATTAAAGCTTGCATAAGGGTGCACAAACCCAACCCCCGCACACGGAAGGCAGGTGAACGGCCGCTACGTCCAGCCTCTCCAACTCACACCAGCCGTCAGCACAGAGGCATTGCAATGTGCACACACTTTAACACAGGGAAACAACGTTGTGTGGAAAAGATCTACACCATCCTAAAAAAACATGAAGCGTAAAAACACAAAACAGAACAAAACGAAACACACAAGACTGCACCAACTGCATTGTAGGCACAGCATCTACAATGCAGTCTGGCCAGGTGAGCAGCATAGTGGCCTGCTGCTACACCCTGGCTAATATTTGCACCTGATTGTGGTTTACGGTGTTTACGAGTCCGGTGGTGGCAGCAAGAGACAACATCTAGCCCACACAGTTTAAAGATTAAGACCAGGACCCTACCAATGCAGAGATGTTGCAATGAAACAAGATTTGGAGCAACCATACAAGTCCTGCAAAATAGTAAAAGTCTTCTCTGGGTTCGCTCTCTGCCCACTGCAGTTTGTTAGTATACCATGCACAAACCAAGAAAAAGAAGAAAAGAAAGCCTCAAACCCTATGGCTGCCGATGGGATCCTGCCATTTACGCCAGGATGTGATGTGGCACCACCATGAACTGTACAATTTATTTAAAACTGGGCTATGACGCCAACATCAAATGATTACAGGCACGTCCAAAAAGCAGCAAATGTCAAATGGAGGAGCTACTGCAGAGGCAGGGAACTAATCAATCAAAATAAAAAGACAGTTTGCTATACTAAGAAATCAAAGTCAACTATGAATTTGGATGCGACCTAGAACCAAAAGCATCAAAGATTAACAAGGGTTAACGGTCGGTGGAGACATGGGACCAAGTAAGATACTTTAACAAACAGGGGTAGGTTACACTGGGTAGTGTAAGTAAAACCAACTCAATACTAACACACACTGACTGAAGTCCTTGACAGAATGAAACACCAGATAACATGGCCACAGGTGAACTTATAACTAGTATGTCGTTCAACGCATCATTTTTAGGCACAGGGTCCAAACAGAAAATCTCCTCTGTACTTAACTTAAAGTCTGTTGGCATGAAATATCACTGAAGTAATACTGTGGTTCTTAATTAACAGAGAATTAAATGTACTTCCCATTGACTTGCTTTTAGATAGATAAGACTTTATTAATCCCGCAGTGGGGAAATTCTGGTGACCCAGCAGCAGCAAGAGAAAAAAAACAGTTGGAAAAAAAAAATAAAGAGTAAAAATATGTTATACATTATATACAAAAAGAAAGACAAAAAATGTACATATCTCACATAAACATAAAGTGCAAAAGTGCCGAATGAAAAAAACATTAAAAAAAAAAAACAAAACAAAACAACATACATGTAAACATGGGCACCGCACGGCACACATCACACTATGAACAGTCATGTTGGTGTGTTGTGGAGTCTTATAGCCGTGGGTAAGAAAGACCTCCGGTAGCGCTCAGTCCTGCACTTCGGGTGCAGCAGTCTCGCGCTGTGTGAGCTGCGTTGGTCCTCCACGGTTTGGTGCAGGGGGTGGGAGGGGTTGGCCACGATGGACGACAGTTTCGCCCGCGTCCTTCTATTGGCCACCACCTCGATGGACTCCAGTGGGCAGCCCAGGACAGAGCCAGCTTTCTTTACCAGTTTGTTCAGTCTTTTTCTGTCTCTGTCCGCGCTGCCGCCCGCCCAGCACACAACGCCGTAGAGGACTGCCGATGCCACTACCGTGTCATAAACAGTCCGTAGGAGAGCCCTGCACACCCCAAAGGACCTCAGTCTCCTCAGCAGGTGGAGGCGACTCTGGCCCCTCCTGTACAGGGCATCCGAGTTGTCGGTCCAGTCCAGGTTTTTGTTGAGGTGGACACCCAGATATTTGTAGGTGTCCACCATCTCGATCCCAGAACCCCTAATGCACACCGGCGGTGGTGGTGCTGGTTTCCGCCGGAAGTCAATCACCAGCTCCTTCGTTTTTCTGGTGTTCAGAACCAGGTGGTTGTCTTCACACCAGTCTACAAAGTCGGTGATGACCCCCCTATACTCCAGCTCGTTCCCCCCAGATACACATCCAACAATCGCAGTGTCGTCCGAGAACTTCTGCAGGTGGCATTTGCAGGAGTTGTACCTGAAGTCCGCTGTGTACAGGGTGAACAGGAAGGGCGAGAGCACCGTCCCCTGGGGGGCCCCCGTTGCTGACCAGAACAAACACCTCAGCTCAGTTCTTATCTTCACACTGTGACAAGACTCAGAGCCAAAAATATTCTTGGGCAAAACGTTGGGGGAAAAACACTTGACCTGACAGAAGCTCTAGGTGATCAGGTAGTCATGGTAACGCTGCGTGAAGAGACCTTTTGTCTTCGGTTTTGTTGTGACTTGAAATGACTTGACTTCTGAGAGCGTCAATCGAGTTTCAGACACACAACTATGACCTTAGCAGCTCACGTGTAGTAATTTGTCACGTTTTCTATATTGTTTGTACAGACAAAATAATTGGGAAACCAGATGAAAACCATAAAGAGAAGGTGGACTCAGCAGCACTGAGAAACCAAAGACAGACACCGATTGACTTCAGCAACATCTACAGCAAAGGTGAGAGCTCAGGCTGCCCAGGTTAAAAAGACACGAGTATGAAGACCATACGGGACTTTTAACCTCATCTACTACGTCGCCCAAGAAAAGGCCACTGACAAGAGAAAATAGTGACTGAACCTTTACTGTAGCTACTGGACTGAATAGAGCCTCACGTGGCCTTGACTGAAACTTCACATCAACAGTTTAAAACTGCACGTAGACACATTCAGCAAACCATAATAATATGAGCAACAACCTTAAAAAATTAAGCCTGGTGGTAACTGTGATTAACATATCAGTTAAAAACTACTTAGACAGACTGACTCAAATGAAGACGTCCCTGTGTTGCTCGTTTGTCTCTTCTCTATCCCCTCATCCCACATTGCCCCTGGTTCTGCAGAAGCGTCTTCTGTTCTTAGGAGGAGCAACATTCCTCCATGTTAAGCAACTACTCTTTGTCATTGTGTGAACAGACTTGCTCCCAGCTTCAAGCGGTGAGGAGTTTACCAAGGAGTTTTTCCAGGCGCTTCTAAATATCTTGCTGGGTTACATCTGCAAGTCAAATCAGAGGAGTTCAAAGGTATTAACAGTATGAACCAGTAATGTACTGCAGAGCTGCTGCGGTTTACAGTACAGTTCATTATGTGCTATCATTTAACAACAGAAGACTCATTTAACTCATTAATAGTATAATAACTGGCAGGATGTGGTCAACTAATTTTGATACAGCTGTAATAGAAATATGTGACGATTTAACTCAAATATGTGCTTTGAATGTTGGTATGTACAGAATGAAATGGCTTCTTGTTGTGTAGGTCCTTGACTACCATCATCCTCATCAGCTAAAGGAGGGACTGGAAGGCTTCACCCTGCAGCTGACAGACCAACCAGAAACTCTGGAGCAGATACTAGTGGACTGTAGAGACACACTCAAATATGGTGTCAACACAGGTGTGTGTGTTTCTACGATCCCTCACGTGGTTGATATCTGTTACCTCATTCAGTCCCTCGTCTCTTGTTTTCACAGGCCATCCCCGTTTCTTCAACCAGCTGTCCTCTGGTCTTGATCTGATCGGTCTAGCTGGCGAGTGGTTGACCTCTACAGCCAACAGTAACATGTAAGAGCTCATTGGCAGTATTGGAAAGTAGCTGAGCATATCTACTCAAATCGGCCTTTCCTAAAGTTGGGACACTGTATAATAGAAATAGAAACAGAAGACCATGACACATTCAATTCAATTCTTTCTTCAATTGTTTTGGGGATTTTGCTAATATTCCCCCATTATGAATTTGACTGCTGCAACACATAAGAGCTGGGCATTTGGTACGGTGGCCTGCAGGTACATTTGAGATTGTTTTTGACCATTAGAAAGATAAAACATGTGAAAACGAAAACCAGCCCAAATTTTAAAGGGCGGTGTTGCCTCAAAATAAAGCCTTGCCTCAAATTAGAACGGCTGCAGGCTAACGTGAGTCATTTCTTTTTGTTTAACATTAAACATTAATTGAACCATGAATGGTTAAACCGGACTCAAACGCAGAGTGAAACGCTGCTGAAATGCTGGCTAGAAGGACAAGGAGTGGCAAAACAAAGAGTCTCATGCTTTAATGACCACAGATTGACAAAGAACACACTTAGCACAGACGCAGGAAACAAGCTCCAACCAAGCAGAATAAATCAGCATCTATAGATTTCATATTTGTAGTATTATCTAATGCCTGTTGATAACGGCCTAGCTCGTCTAAGCAGCTTTACAGTCTTTCCACGTCCCCTGACAATGACGGCTACACACCAGTGGTTCTCCATCCTAGTCCTCAAGTGCCACTGCCACGCTTGTCTTTTATCGATCCACTAACTCGGGTCGGGTGGAACTCATCATTTTTAGAGCTGTCATTTAAATATAGGTCTATGTTCATATGAAGCTGTCTTTACAGGTTCACATATGAAGTGTCTCCTGTCTTCATTCTCATGGAGGAGGTTTTGCTGAAGAAGATGCAAGGCATTTTAGGATGGTCAGACGATGAGGGAGATGGACTTTTCTGTCCAGGTAAGACATGTGGGCAAGGCACCGAAGACACGGATAGAAAAACAGGCTTCTGTTGGATTAAAGATGAAAAGGTTTAATTATTCGTAAGAAATCAGGGAAAAAAAGCTATTTAACAGCAGTGATTTCATTTAGTAGATTCAGATTCAGTTTATTTATATAACACCAATTCATAACTACTGTAGTTATTTCAAGGCATTTTATTAAGTAGGTTTAAGACCTAACAGACCACAAAAATACATATAGAATTATATAGAAAACTAAAGAAACCCTACTTGAGCAGACCTCCAGCAGATTCAGGCTCAATGTGGGTGAACATCTGCCTTGACCGGTTGGGGTGAAGGGATAGAGAAGAGAGAAAAGATCAACAACAACAACAACATCAGACTCAGGCAGGATGGTTGGACCAGCAGCTCTGAGTCTGACGATACCTGGAGATGAGAATAGAGAGAAACACAACTAGGAGAGAACAGAGACAAAGTTAGTCACATGTAGAACAGTGTCATTGTTTAATAAAAATCGAGACTATGTGCAGCTCGTTCATGTGCGCTCATGATTGGTTGAGATGTTGTTGACCAATGTCACAAACACGATACTTAACAGATTAGGCCCAAAAGCAAGAATAATGAGAAATATGAAGATGGGTTTTCTAAGATTCAAGTATAAACCAAAACATCACAGCAAGATTGGAAATACAACATGGGACCTGTCACAAAATAATGCAAGCAAAGAGCTGCAGCTCCATAATTCTGTCTTATGCAGGAGGCACAATATCCAACCTGTACAGCATTCTGCTGGCCAGATATTACTTCTACCCGGAGGTGAAGACCAGAGGGATGGGAGCTCTACCTCAACTGGCACTCTTCACTTCAGAACACGTAAAACCCTGATTCTTACCCTGTTCTGTAGATGTCGGGAGCATGTGGTTTAAGTGAACGATCAGGCTTCATGACAGGCTTCACTTTTCACCCATACAGAGTCACTACTCCATAAAGAAATCTGCAGCCGTGCTGGGGATGGGCACTGAGAATGTGGTCATGGTGAAGTGTGATGAAAGGTTGGTACTGTAAGCTCCGCGCTAAGTGCACAGGTGTGTGGTAGCAGTCAATGGGATGATGACAAAGGAAATGTTTGCTCACCTGTTAACAGCCTGTGGCAAATGTTTTAATTCATGAGACAACATAGTAACTAAATCTATGGAGTTTGAGTCATGGCCACCGGACTTCACTCCACCTGGATCCACATCACAAAGAGAATCATGTGCAGGACAAAGGCCTGTTGTCTGAGGACAGTAATGTACAAGGAGGAGTCCGTGCTTTGAAAGACAGCGTTCAAGTGGAAAATCCTTCAGACCTCGCACACAAAGAGCTCCCCACTGCTCACACTGCGCTTTCATCCCTCCCCAGAGTTATATCAAATGCCTAATATTGTACGCACAGCTCTGGCTTACTAAACCTTTGTCAACCTTTGTGCTTTAAGAGGGAAAATGATTCCTGCTGAACTTGAGTCTTCCATCACTGCAGCTGAAAAAAAGGTATAAAGGCAAAAACAAAAACAGATCCTTATACGCCACAGCCCAGTCCGTACAGTCCAGCATGTCCGTTTTTCCTTGCAGGGCGTGATTCCATTCTATGTTAATGCCACAGCTGGAACCACAGTGTACGGAGCCTTCGATCCGTTCGATGCCATTGCAGACATCTGCCAGAGGCACAATCTGTGGATGCATGTTGACGTAAGGTTTGGGTCAACCATCACCTTGTATGTGTATTTATTTTGTGCATAGAGATGTTGTGTAAGTCCTTCCACTGTGTTGCTGCAGGCAGCGTGGGGCGGAGGCCTGCTGATGTCGGACAGACACCGGATGAAACTGAAGGGCACTGAGCGGTAACTGCACCCAGCCTGACTACAAAGCCTTGAATTTCCACAAAACATCTGAGTTTACTGTACGACTCAATGTGAACTCAGCTAGAATAATGCATTTACAGCGTCCTACCTCAGCTTCTGCCTCTGAGCCACTGCCAGGGTAGAGCTGTCTCCCACCAATCATAGGATGGGTGGTTCGATTCCTGGTTTCCCCAGTCACGTTCCGAAGTGTCCTTGGGCAAGACACTGAACCCCAGGCTGTGTGCGAATGTGTGTGTTTGTCTGTGTGTGGATACCATCTAGACTGTTTGGTTGCCTGTGTGAATGTATGTGGTCTCAGTATGTTAAAGTCTAAGGTTGTCAGTCAGTGAGTCAAGCGTTTCGATTTTTGCTCTTCTTTCATTTCAGAGCCTGGTCTGTAACATGGAATCCTCATAAGATGATGGGGGTCCCTCTGCAGTGCTCTGCCATACTGATCAAGAAGAGGGTAAGAAACCATCCAACGAATATTCATGGACGTCTACATCTGTTCATTTAAAGCATCAGCTCTCTCTCTCTCCCACTGACGTGAAGTGATATTCCTTCATTTAGTGGCGACAACAATAGCCTGTTCACTGCCTAGGCCATAGTATGTGATCCCTACGACCCGTGCTGACTGCTGGGCACAGGCCAGCTCCACTCACATTCATGCCACAGGTCTAATGGTTTCATCCTGGCAGTGCTGAAGTGAAAGTCTAAATTCTAAAGCCTCATCCTGTGAAGTGGACCTGCTAAAGCATGTTTCAACAAGGTGTCTAAATGTTCGTGCTGAATGCTGTGTAGATCTCCTGGCGCTCTGACAGAACGAGCTGTTTTCAGCGTGTGTTGCTTAGTATGCAAATGAGATGTGGTCCCCGTGATGTGATGTAGGGGAGGTCAGGTCACAGTGGTCACACGCTTAAGTGTTCTGGGAAAGGATGTGAAAAAAGGAGAACGTGCACTTCTAACTCAGTCTGTGTGTCTACATGAACCACAGAGTCATGGAAATGTACCAGTGGAAGCCTTTTATCTATGTGAAAGCAATAAGAAAGGCAGAAAGATTATCTTCAGCAATGCCCATTTCAAAAAACTACATGAGCAGCTAAGGCTGTTGTGTGATCTTTCCTGTATCTTCACTGCTTTTGCTGCCTCTCTCGTCCGCAGGGTCTCCTACAGCAGTGTAACGAGCTGGGGGCTGAGTACCTTTTCCAGACAGACAAACCTTACGATGTGAGTTATGACACGGGGGATAAGAGCATCCAGTGTGGCCGACACGTTGACGTGTTTAAATTTTGGCTCATGTGGAAAGCAAAGGTAATGATCTGTGTCCAGACATTATATTGTGACTGCTAAAACATAATAAGTTCATCGTCATCTAACTGTCAAACTGTGTTTTACAGGTTGCAAGGTAAGAGTGTAAGAGGAATATACAAAAGGATAAATTCAAAAATGTTCACAAAATATGTTATTGTAAACTCAATTGTCTATCAAATACATAAGGCATGTTACCTATGAGAATATAGAGGTTACATCTGGTCCTGGTCCAGCTTTGGGCTGTTTTCGATACTGTTTAGATACTTGTTTGGTTACTTGTTTAGATTCTGGTTTTGTTCTGGTTATGTGTCAGAACTGGGTTTTGCTTATGTTTAGTCTTCCTTGTTTGTTCCGCCCATTGTGTTTATTAAAACCTTCTATTAATCGTTCATGTGTGTCTGGGTTGTGCACTTGGGTTCAGTTCAGTTTGCGAGTGTGGGCATATGCTCTAGGTTGAGCAGCCCTTTTGTTAGATTTGGTGACAGAAGGTCCTCCCAGTAGGTTCTGGGACCTTTAGCGTGTAGTTCGAGTCTGGACGTTTGTAACAAAAGTCAAAAGAGACTAAATCTACATTGTGCTATGAAAACAAGCAATAGAAAAATCCCTTAATAGTAATAACTAGATACAGTTAGCGGGACACAGAATAGTCATGTGTTTGACATCATAAAACATGAGCACATGCAGGGCAATGATGGCATGTTAGTGGACAGATGTATGAAGGAGGTTTCTCTAGTTAGAAGCTGTTTGAGGTTCAGGAGTGCGAGTCAGGACCTTCCTTCTCTGGTCGGTCTCCACCTACTGCAGACACTGGTTAATGCTGAGGAAAGTAATGTTTTGTTGCTGTGACTTCACTTTTGAAATGACTCATATTCTGCTGCTCACTTTTCTCAGACTTTCTATTCTGATAGGGTGTGTATTCCCACTCTCTCAGGGCTCAGAGGGCTTCGGATCTCAGGTCAATAAATGCTTGGAGAATGCAGAGTATCTGTATGATGAACTGCAGAAGAGGACGGGCTTTGAACTGGTCTTTCCAAACAAGGTGAGGCTGCTCTGAGGTCACTGTGTTTCTCAGCGTGGTGCTTAGATCCTTTCATTGACTTCAGTCAGCAGAAAACACTTCCTGTCCAATAGATCTACAAGTATTCACTTGCTAAAGTGATTTACCCCGAGCTTCACCTAACTAATAACTGTGACGTGTGTTTCATATCATCATCATTCAGTGAACAGCAGGAAATGTAACCTGGTGTTTTTAATGCTACCTTCGACAAACTTGACAAAAGTAAATACCTAAAGTCTGAAGATCTGGTAAATCAGTAGTTTCAGAAACAGGTGCTGCAACC
This sequence comes from Macropodus opercularis, assembly GCA_030770545.1. Taxonomy (NCBI): domain Eukaryota; kingdom Metazoa; phylum Chordata; class Actinopteri; order Anabantiformes; family Osphronemidae; genus Macropodus; species Macropodus opercularis. The sequence continues at coordinate 1,136,351 of CM061105.1, read as the reverse complement.
TGAGCTGTACAGCACAAGCTGACTCCTGTACCACAGTTAGTGGTTAACATTTGATCACAACTGTCTTTGAATGAAGCGGTCGTTTAATGGCGTGGTCCTCACTGGCCATGTTTGTCCTCTCCCGCAGCCAGAGCACAGTAACGTGTGCTTCTGGTATGTCCCTCCCAGCCTGAGAGGCCTGACGCCTGGACCGGAGAGAGACGCCAAACTTCACCAGGTCAGTGCAGAACACGACAACTACAACTGCAGATTCCACGAGGACTGGCAGACAAAAGAGTTCACACTGATGAGGACCTTCACTTTGTGCAGGTGGCTCCCAGGATTAAACACAGGATGATGGAGAAGGGCTCCACTCTCATTGGCTACCAGCCATTGGGAGACAAAGTCAATTTCTTTCGGTGCGTCTTTTCCAATCCTGCTACACAGCAAGAGGACGTAGACTTCCTGCTGAACGAGATGTCCCAGCTGGGCGCTGACTTGTGACCTCTAACTGCTCTTGTCAGCCCAGTTTTACTGGTCCTCAGTCTACACGTTTAATCAGTTAAGGGAGGCCCTTCAGATCAGGGGTAGCCAGCCCTGGTCCACGTGGGCCACTGCCCTGCTTGTTTTCCAACTACTTTTAACTGACAAGCAGGTCGGTGGCTCTCTGTGACCAGTCTACTGCTGCTTTAGATGCTGTTTCATATAAGCTAACCTTTGTTTCTGCTTTACATTCTGTCCCCTCCAGTCAAACAGCAGGTGAATCGTACCCAATGTTATATGTGCGTGTTGTAATGTAGTGTCACACATTCAGTGCATTTAACTAACAAAATAAACTCAGACGCACAGAAAACGTCACATGTATCCAACTACAGTGGAAAACATCAGGGCTAATTATTGCTTATGGAAACATTATGGTTGAACCCATTGTTTTGAAACATACACTATGTTGCCAAAAGTATTGGCTCCTCATCCAAATAATGGGAGTCAGTGCATAAAGAAAGGTCCATCAAGACATGGATGAGCTTGACTGGCCTGCACAGAGACCTGACATCGTGTTGAACCCTATGGATGAGGAATGAGATGTCACTGAGTTCAGCTGAGCCACTACTTTAGCAACATAGTGTCAAACAGAGCGAGTCATCACTGCACCGGGTTTTTCCACTTGGCTAAACTCTTTACTCCAATTTAGTTTAAGAAAAAAAAACAAATGAAAAAATTCCAAGAATTTTCTTCAAATCATCCCCAGGAGCAACTTTAAGGCTCATGGATTTGTGTGAATACATCCCTGAGTTTAACAACAGGCCCCTGGCTAGGGCAGAGTCACAATCCAGGGTTTGTCTCAGCTTGTCTTAGCTGCTCCTTCCTATTGGTACAGATGATGCCTGTGGGCTTATTAAGCAATTTCTGAGGCTGACAAGAAGACCATGCACAAGCTGAAGTAGCGTAACAAGCATTTCTTCTTAAACGTTTTACAAGAATCTCAGGGCAGCCTAATATATTCACACAGTATATGTAAAATGATGTTATTTAAATGTGCTAGTAAACATATGCTTTACAACCAGTGTCTTGTGTATGAGCCTTCATTAGGATCCATCTCGCTAAATAATATTAAAGACAAAGAAAACGTGTGCTGCAACATGTTGAATGAACATCTTGAAGTGTGGAAGCATTTCCCAGAGCCAAAGCTTCCATGTAGCAAAGCCTGGAGCGTCATCTAGTGGCAGGACATGAGTGCACATCGAAAATGAAACCTGTGAGCACAGTACTGATAAAATGTTCAATACTGAGCCTTTTTTTTACTGTATTGATCCCAGTGGGACAATGAGTCTCAGTGGGCAGACACACTCACAGCTCAGGGACCTGGAGAAGAGCGTCTGGCTCCAGAGCGTCCCTCTGTTATCACAGTGCTTATCGGCTGCGGCTGCTACAGCAGGTGTTTCTGATGAAGTCGGTGAGTGAGGGCCATTCGACGTCTCTTTACCACAGCAGCCCCTTTTAAAATCATGTGGTGGATGATGACACACTGAGGCTGAACCCACAGATTCTTCCCAACAGCAGTACAGGTTTTCTGGTGCTGCCGTCTGATACCTGTACAAACTGCTGAGGCCTAAGGTCCAGCATCACACACACGTTAATGATTAATTCACACGAGCCCATCCAAGAAAAACACACAACAAATAACAGCTGAAATATTCAGACATAGAATGTGAACGTGAAAATAAGGCAAAAGTCAAAAAGATTATATTTATTTTAATAATCATTTGTTTATATTTGAATATATGATACTTTAGATGCCTTATGTTTTCGTTTGTGAATTTATTTTTCGGATTGATAAGCCGTGATTTAACACAGAGGTGCTAAAACAGACGCCCAAGATTCCAAGTCTTCATGCCTGCACCCACGGGAACCACACGCACGCACACACACAGACACACACACACAAACACACACCAGCAACACGCACACACACCAGCAACACACACACACACACACACACACACACACAGTGATTCCATCACCAGTTCTTTGCAGCGCTCTGGTGTTAGTGTGGCCCATTCATCAATCTTGGATTTTCTTCAGTTGCCTCAGCTCTGAGCTCTCTAACACTATTTATCCTCCGCTGTCCAGGGTTGAGAAGACAATAAAGCCTAATGTGTTTAGGAGTCAGTGCTGGGAGGAGAGAAGCACCGATAGAAGCACAAACCTAAGGTTTCAGAGTTTCAGGGTTGAATGGAACACAGCAGTAAATGTCTTTCTACCCTCACTAATTATGTCACTTTTTATTTCTTTTATTTTCCATGAGGTCAAGCAGCAGCTTGATAAAGTAAAGCTTTGCCAAACCCAGTGGGGTCAGGGCCAGCGGTGTTTGATGGTGAACCCTTAGCTTTGTCTCTGCCTGCGGACAGCTCTCACCACCACCCTCCTACCAGTGGACTTACTAGTCTGGCAGCATTGCCTCAGCAGCAGCTCCCACAGGTCTTTCATTCTCATCCAGCCGTTCAAATATGCAAGCACACACGTTCACACACTGATGGCAGAGCAGATGTGACTCACCGGGGGCAACTTGGGTTCAGTGTTTTGCTCAAGGACGCGTCGGCACATGTTCTCTTGCGCCACTTGTGGGAGATTAGCTGAGGCTTTTGTCTGTGGTTGTTCCGAGGGCTCGTCGGTATTTGATTATCAAAGGGCTTTGTTTTTGACCAAGGGAAGGCCTGTCAGGGAGAGACTGAGGCGTCTGTACTGGATGAGGGTGGTGCTGTGCTGGTTGCCTTAAGCTGCCGCTGACTGTGTTTTACAGGGGGCATTTGGTCCTTTACACAAATGAATCAGACAAATCAAAGCACATAAAGTGCATTTGTGAAACCACTGGTTCTTTTATTCACTGATTTAAAAATATACACCAGGGAAAGCTTTTGAATGTCTCCTCCTTAATGCTTCCTTCCTTCCTTTCCATCTTATTCTCAGTCAAGCGCGTCAGCCCGTCTTTCAGTAGAGTGAAAAAACCACAGACGTCATCGAGGTTTGTGGCTGTGGGTATTTGGCATGTATAGTCATTTCACAAGGCAACACAGCTTCTAACCACCAACTTTTTCCAGCATCAATTTGCATCCTTGATTCATACGGCACAATTAGAACCTTGGCCCAAGATGAAAAGGAAACATACTGAACAGAATTATCAGGTGTCTGAGTTAGTCTGGCTTCCAGCAAGCTGCCCTCTAACAGCTCCTGCCACATGTAGCGTTTCTGGCTCCCAGGTTTCACAGTTGGTATAGTTCAGTTCAGATGTAGCCACACTTAGGCCCAATGAGCTGACAGAGCCAGCCAGGGAGCCACAGCCTTCATAGGCGTAGGTTTGGAGGGAGTCGTAAGGCGGACCCCGTGTGTCAGCGTCTGCTTCAGCCACCTTCTGCTCGATCAGATGCTGAATTACGTCATAACTATCCAGCAGAAGTGAAGGCGCCGGAGGTACGCAGTCAACAACGAACCAGGCCGGTTCCGACTCTGGGCTGTAGTTTCTATAATCCACCTCCCAAGCTTTCTTCCTCCTTACCACAACAATCCCACCCTCACCATCATCATCGTCCTCTTCCTCATACAGTGTGCGTTCACAGCCAGCGTATGTGTGGAAGTTCCCTCGAGTCTTGGACGCTTTGGGATTTCGTAGTGCAGCAATGTCAAAGGCCTCGGTGTCCTCTTCCCCACCTCCCTCATCATCATAGGTCACCACGTTCTCTCGTATGTCCTCTTCAGAAAGAATCAAAGACTCTTTACTTGCTTTCTTATTTCGTAGCTGGACAAACAGCATCACTATGGCTACAGAGGAAAAAGAAGGAGAAAGGTATAACATGATGAACAGAGGACTAATGGTAGTGATATTAAAATTAGCTGGTTATACTGTTTCTCCTAATGTCACCTCATCTTAATGATCCATGAACATGGTGCATCCATAGCTAGGTAGACTTGTACAACGCTGTTTAAATGCATTCTTAATAATGAATGAAAATCAATATCTTAACGAGGTTTCAGCGTCTGTTGCCAGGACAGCAAGCGTGAAACCACTTTGGACGAACAGACATCTAGGAATTATTATTTGGATGTTAATTCACAAAATACGGAGCCAGTCATTCAAAGTCATTCTGTCAGTACACAAAGGTGCAAGCAATAAACCAAGCCATGAGGTTACTGCAGGGTTGGGTGGACCTTTGGTTTTAAAGCATCCTGGGATAGTTTGCTGTTCAAATAAATGGTTTGGATCTATCAGTCATGGTTCATTCTACCGTCTTCCCAGCCATCATGGCATCTGGTTGATGTACAACACAAGGATGAACTGACCATGGAAGCTCACAAGCCTGCTACGTGCTCTGCTTTGGTATAAACACTGTTTCCCACTGCTGCTGCTCACCACAATTCAGACGCATGGAAAACATTTGCATCCATCTACTTACCAACTAATATGACAATGCACAGCAGTATGGCCATGAAGGCCCCCATGCTGAGGCCTGCTGAGGACAAGAAGGCCTGGGCCTGACACACGTTGGTTCGCCCCCTGGTGTTCTTCTGACACACACACACCCTCAGGGTGAGTGTGGTTGTGCTGCTGAGAGGAGGTTCCCCACCGTCAGCCACCACAACCAGCAGACTCAGGAACTCCTGGTCTCTGTCCTGACTCAAGTTTCCTCGCCGATGCGCTACTATGCTGGCAGTGTTATCTGCAAAGGAAAGAGGGTGACGGTAATATGTAGGACCATGGATCCAAGATAGGTTACTAACAAATTAGGAGGAAGGATCATCGTTTGACGTGAATTCAGCTGTGATACCAAACTAAACCAAACCTATACAAAAACTGCACAATTTCAGATTAATGCAGTTTATTTACGAATCACGATTGAATTCATGTCAAAGCACTTTACAAAGTAATGTGTCAGAACCTGCAGAATAAAACAACACAGAGTTAAACAACTCATTCAGTCCCACTCGAGACACATTTTGTGTAATGTTCAGCCTTTTATGTGCTTTAGTGATGGTTAAAATAATATGATCTGTTCTTGAGAAAGTGCTGCTAAAACTTAATTATTTACTATTTGAAACAAGTTTCTTCCCTGTTACCACACTTGGTTCAGTCTTTACCTGAAGACAACCACCATGACCAAAGACGTTCAGTCATTTGGATCTATGTTATAGAGTGAGAACCTTTGTGAGAAGCCTCGATCCTTCGCTCCAGTTTTGTTAGGTCCACCTGCTGTTCAGACGTCTGTCCTTACAGACATCTGTACTAATTCCATATAACCTATTCATCACAACAACTGCTCTGCCAGTGGATTCACCTGTTGACAAAGAGAATTATCCTGATTTTTCCTGTGCACCACAGCCACAGACTCCTGGACCCGGTCGTGGCCTGAGCAGTAACCACCGTTTCCCCTTCACATTACCCGGACGATTAAGTTCCAAGGTGGGAGAAAGCTGTGTCATGATGAGTCTCTCCAGGCACTTAGTAACCGTGGGAGTAGGGACCATGGGGCAGAACTCATCCAGATGGGCTGCAGGTACAGGGATGAGGTTTTGAGGCCTTTGGGTGGCAGACTAAAAAAGCTGCTCCTCCAGGAATCCCATCAGGACATCACAGCTATTGGCATGTTCTCATGATCATCGCCATAATTCATCAACCTTGCAGACCTACCAAGCAGTTTTAAATAACCCATCTGTCCTCACGCTCTCCTCATATAATGCTTTTGAGGAATTATAAAATCAAATTGACAATGTCAGCAACACCCTTAGCAGAGATTTTAGATCATGTCTGGGCAGCTTTGGCCTACACCCACGTATCGACTTTCCAACCCACACTAAAGGATGTACTTTGGATTTGATCTGTTGCTCTGGTATTGTTCCTGTTGAGAGCTTCATTATTTATCTTTTAACAATAATCTGGTCCTCTTGAAAACCAACCTGCTCTATATTCTGTGTCATTACAGTCATTACAGATGAACTGGTCTCCAACTATGTATAACCTCTACAGTCACCTCTCCACTAGCCCTACACATTTACCCCTTCCTCTCCGTGGTTCACCCCCACTCAGAGGGTTTAACGCTGAACCCTAACGCTCATAGTCCTACATTCAATGAGCTTTATGCAGTTTCTCCGCCTCCACTCTACAGAAACAACTTGGTCACCAACCAGTGACATGGACAATAATGACAACATTTGAACCTTTTTAATGTGGACGTTTAAAGTGGGTCTGCATGTTGGACCGTATGGACATTGTCTGCTGGACTTTATCCTTAATGCTATGTTGGTGTGAGAGTTTCAACAAACCCAGTTGGGTCTGGATGCAGTGACAACAACTTTACTGGAAATTACTAATGATCTCCTTGGTGACTTATTAAAAATAGTTGACAAATGTGTTTCAATTCAATTCAGTTCAATTAACTAACCCACACAACTAACCCAACAAATCCCACATAGAGCAGCTTTTAATTGGATTGGATGTGGGTTTATATGAGACTACATTACGGTGACGCAACGGCTCATAGTGCATAACTGTGCTTATGTATATGATTTCTGAAACCGTGCTGTCATAAATGATGCTACTATGAGGGTATTTGGTGCAGTCCAACTAAGCGGGACATCACTGAAGGCTGCACGGCGTAGCGTGAGTATTTGTAGTAGACTGAGGTGGTTGGGAAGCAGCAGAAGCTGGAGATGTGCGTCCTGGCCTGGAGAGGCGTCCTTGTATGATGTTGTCTGAAGGCCCCAGGATGTGTAAAGTTCAGGAATAGAAAGCAGTTATTGCATTTAAAGCTTTGCTTTCTACTTATTATATTACACAGAACATGTATAAATGAAACATTTTATCATTTCGACTCACATCATTATAGGACACACTGCCGTGTTAAAACTGCATGGCCGACATGCAAATATTGTTAAGCCGAAAATTGTAATTGTTTTACTAAATGGATCTTATTATGAGACGCCGAAAACAGCATCGAGCTGCTGTCAAAGGGTTTTAGGTTGTTGAACTCAGAGGGTCTTGATGCATTTGAATGCAAACGGAGACTTTGAATAACAGTCAAACATCATTACTTACGCAGAGACAAAGAGCAGAGGAATCAATCTGGATAAAAACGAAATGATGCACAACGCAAATGATGGAGTCTTCTTTCCTTCAGCTGCACTGCGTTTAACAATGCTTTGTGTTTCAGTGATGCTCGTGTGTTTGCCTGGATGTCTTACCTCCATTATCTTTGATGGTGAAATTTGCATTGGCTTGATGCTCAGCAGGAACCGAGAACGAGAACTTTCCATTTGCAAAGTTGTCCAAATCTGCTGCTCGGATGGTCTGAATCACCTGGATGAGAAAGGATGAGCAGGTGTCAAAAGGAGGCACCGGAACGTACAAAAGCGACTGGTCAGAACCAAAAGGCACCTCGTCCTTAAACACTAATTCAAACGGTAACAAAAAGTCAACATGACTGCAAACAAAACGAGAAGCCAGTTTGTATGATACCACACGTAATGGACGCACGCTGTGTAAAATGAGATTTAAGATTAACATTTCCTGAGTAACTCTATTCAACTCAATGACCTTTACTTGTCCCTGAGGGGTAGATTGGAGGCAAATGAAGAACTTATTGGACACACGTATACAGTAATGACAGCACATGTATACACATGTACGTCTAGATACTTAAAATGAAAGAAAACACTGTAAGCAAAATGGATAATTAAATAATGTGCAGGCAGCAGGAGCAGTTTACAATATTATTATGAATGAAGACGGGCTGCGTGGACTAAAGCGCCTCCTCCGGGTTCTGAGTCATCGTCCGGAGGAGAGCCACACGTGAAGGCTCTTTTAAGATCCTGTTTGCTCAGCTAGTGACTGTTCATGGGGCTCGGTCCAATTTGACTTCATTACTAGTTACTGGCTTCTGTCAGTGTCTGACACTAGATTTTGGCCCTAACAATCATTTGTTCATGGAAGGTTCACCTGACACTCTTGTCTTGTTCTTGTGTGATACTGATCTAAACAGTTGTGATTAGGGCACATTTTATGGGAAAAGGACGCGTTTTGTTGACCTGTACTCAAAATATGAATCAACCAATAAGCTGCTATGAACTGAAATTCTGAACATTATGAACATGATTTTCTGTTTATTCAGCCATTGGTTTTAGCAGTGAATTATCTTGTCTTTGCTTTTTACTGACCATCGAGTGTCCATGTCAGAGCCCTGCTACCTCCCCTCCCCTTTTACTGGGCTGCTGTTCTGTCTGCCTCCACAACCGTCTGTGGGGTTTTGGCTCAAATACGACAATGCAGCTCGGTGGAAACTGGAAAACACTCATTAGACTGTACTGTAGACAAACTGAAGCACAGGAAAGCATCAAGTTCCTGCTCTGCTCTCTGCTTTGTCTCTGCTCCCACCTGCTCCGCTCAACCCAGTCAGGTGGTTCATTGTATGTTAGCAGCTATGCATAAATATTGTATCTGATTTGATGTCCACTGTACTCAGCAACACTCCCAAGTCACAAATACAGAACCAAGAATAAGCCTAAAATATCACCTATGTATGTACAATACCACGTTATGACTAACTGCACCTCTGTGCTCTAGCCCAACAAACGGCAGGTCATTCCCTGTCACTCTCTAACGCAGAATAAAAGGCTGGAATAATTAAAGCTTCTTCCCTTTAAAGTATTTTTACCTGTAGTTCTCCTATGCTGGAGCACTAAAGACCCACCTGTGCACTTTTGGTGCTCTCACACACGACGATGACCGTGTTGCCCCCGGAGATGGACGGGGAGTTGTCGTTGACGTCTAACACCTGAACTGTGACTGGAACATGACTCATCATTCGTGGATTATCTGAAAAATAGGATCAGGTGTTAACAAAGATAACTCCGTTCGTGGCGCCACTACATCGGCAGCAGTGGCTCATTTCTATCTATGACATACTGATATTGCACCAAAAGTGTTTCGCTCCTGACGACACTGCTCTCACGCTGGCGGTTCAAGTGGGAGACCGGTACAGCATGGAGCCCGTCTTCCAACGACAGCAGAAATGTACGTAACACGCGCCTGTCAGCTGATGTCTTCTTTCATACTCATCTTTTACCTACTCGTGATCTCTTCCCATCTAAATCCTCTCTCCAGCTCTGTGCTTTTCTTTGCTGGGCTGCTCTCGGTTCATCCTATTAGAAAAGGTTTATAGAGTACATCTGGGGAGAAGCTTGCTCACGCTACAGAGGCACATTGTGATCAAACCTTGGGTAATAGACAGGGGTGAAGTTCAGGAACAAAGCCTCTCTCTTCCATTAATGCACCTGAGAGCTGAGCGGCTTTATCCAGTCTGCACTGAAGGAAGAATGCACACGACCTTAGCCCTGACCTCTGCTATAAGCCACTGCAAAGCCGTCATAGGTGTAATGAGAACCTTGATACTTCTGGTTCAGCACGTGTCCATGTTGAACACACTCCTTCACGATCATGCTCCTGCTTTTTTCTGTTTATTGGCACTTGGCGAAGAACCTTTAGGTGCATCATGACCTCCTAACAGTTTTGCATTGCAGGAGGTTATACACATGCTGGCAATACATCTGGTTCCACCAAAGTAAAACGTCAGTCACAGTGTTTTCCAGTATACATGAGAGGCTGTCGTACATAATCATGTCATACACAGTCAAATGGAGGTTGGAGACGTGACCGGTGTTGAGCAGCATGTTCACTACTAAACAATAACACTACAGACACACAAGACCAGTGGTTCCGACCTCGGTCAGCTGTAGAGATGTGATGAAGGGGATCACAGCCACACAGAACCACAGAGCCGTGCTTGCACTTCCCCTCATTGATCCAATATACAGTAAAAGTGACAAAAGTAGAATTTCTATTGGCAAAATAGAAGTTAAAAAGCGTTAGTTATGGAAGGAGTTAGGATTGTTGTCTCTAGATAAGCTTTGCGATCGACATAGTTTCCGTATTGATTGTTTTGTTGTATAGCACCAAACCACAGCAAACTGAAAACTTAAAGGTATTAATGTTAAGACAAGGATAAACGCGAAGGCACAAGGAAAGGTTCAGGGTAAAACAAAAAGTAACTGTTGGTGAATTATGAAGTACAGCGACCTTTCATAAAAGTGAATGTGGGTAGGACAAAGGTAAAATAGTAGTTAAATAAATACAGTAACATGTCATAAAAACCATTTTATAGAGTTTCGAGTTTCTTTTTCCAGCATCCAGACTCCTGGCAGGCTGTTCCATAGACAGGGCCGTAGTGTTTCATGTGTTTTGTGGTGAGTCCTGTCAGACCTGGTAGTAGTATGGTAGTTTACCATAAACCAAAATATTCTGCCATTGCAAGTTTTTCTCCATTTGTGGGAAGCAAAAGTAGTAATAAAGTAGGAATCATCTGTTGCACACAAAGAATTGCACTGAGGGTTTGTAATCAGGTAACTCGAGTTTGTTAAGCACTGGCTTAGAACTGCAATGAGCAGGGCTTCGACTGAGAGGCCCGACCTTCACCTTCTTGCCACAGAGTCATTTTGTGTTGACTGTTGGATAAAGGGCAGATCTGGTCCTCTGCTCCTGGGAACTTACCAACCTCTGCAGCCATCACAGTGATGTTGTGCCACGCTGTCTCCTCGCGGTCCAGAGCCTGGGTTGTTCTAATGATGCCGTTGCTCACACCGATGGTGAAATACAAAGGTCTGTCCTCTTCGTTTTCTATGAAGTACCTGCAATAGAACATTTACTTCAACGCTTTAAGATGGAAATGGAAGCTAGTACTGACATTGGAATAAAATCACAAAATTGCAACATGGTTTTCAACATCAGCTTAGTGCAAAGTCATTTTCTCAAGGGTTCATCAGAAAGGATTTGCTCTTTTTGTTCTGGAATGAGGCTCAAGGAGCCAATTTTGGTGACAGACAAGCACAGCACCATTTGTGTTGACATGGATTTCTGCATAAATTGGTCATAAATATGTTCTGATTTTCATCTAAGTCACAACAATAGAAAAACACAGTCTGCTTAAACTAATACTGTGCAAACACTCTTAACTGCTGCCCAGGCTACATATCGTAGTACGGCTCCTGCTGTTAAGAAGCCTGATTCGCAGTGCACAGAGCTTCCCAGTCACTTTCTTCTGGCTGCTCTACTTGTGAGTCCTACAGTTTCTCATGGGAGGCAGAGCCTTTAGCTCCAAGCTCCTCTATGTGGAACCAGCTTCCAGTTCAGGTTCTAGCAGCAGACGCCCTCTCTGCTTTAAAACTAGGCTGAAACCTTCCTTTCTGACAAAGCTGATGGTTCCAGATGGTTCTGGTTTCTCTGATCCATCTCTTAGTTCAGCTGCTACAGGCTTAGATGCTGGAACCTCCTTCATTCACTGAGCTCCTCTGGTTTTCTATCTATTCCATCTACTAACATGCCTCCATGTCCACATGTGACTAACTTTGTCTCTGTTCTCTCCTAGTTGTGTTTCTCTCTTTCTGTCTCTCTCTATTCTCATCTCCAGGTATCGTCAGACTCAGAGTCGTGTGTCTCAGTGTTCAGCTGCTGGTGCAACACTGTGACAGAGCAGCCAACACACACACACACACACCACTGACCGACTGCGTTACCTGACAGCGCTGTTGGTGCTATCAGGGTCCAAGGCCGTTACAGCTCCAACCACGGTGCCAGCAGGTGAATTTTCATACACGTCCATAATGTAGTAGTCCATGGAAAATACAGGAGGCTCGTCCACATCCCCCACAATAACTCGCAGTGATGTGGAATCCTTAAACGGCCCCAGGTGGAAGAAGCGGTGATCCAAGTGAGTGTTGGACCCTTCGATGTTCAGTGTGTGCACCTTCCTTTTCTCATAGTTCAGAGGCTGGGGAAGAATCAGAACCATCAGTGTTTGCTGTAGTGTTGAGTAGTTCAACTGGTAACTTGCCATAGATCTTTATTTCTTAACAAACAGCCTCAATGGCTGCGTCAGACACTTGTACAGCTACTGGCTTCTCTGGCTCAGGGGAACACAAAAACTCAAACAAGCATTGATGTGAACCAAGCCTCACACAAAGACTCTGAGAAGACCTACGATCAAAATGTTGACTTGAAGCTTGAAAGGTTTACATCAGTATCTGTAAAACCTCGATGTTCACGTGTCCACGGTGAGACAGACTGAGATCCCAAGAACATTGCTGCACTGAAACAGTTTAGTAAAGAGGAAAGGTCCAAAATTACTCCAGGCGCTACAGGAAACGTTTGGTTGAGGTTATTGCTGCCAAAGGAGGGTCGACCAGTTATTAAGGCCAAAGGTTCACAGACATTTTCTTTCAACTGTATGTATTGAAAATTAAACTAATGCTTAGTTTAACTAATGCTGAGTGTGTTCAGATACACTAACCTAATCATTTTGGGCATGAAGATGTACTTGATGTGTCACATTGATCTGTGCATATTTACTGCTTATTGTGACCTGTCTCATAAGAAAGACAAATAGAAGAGTCTCACACATGACATTTTAACTGCAAATGTTAATTTAACTTAACACAAACTAAATGAGGAAGCTCTACAACATGAAAGTGTGAAACATCGGCGATGAAGCGAGTGCATGGATGTGTGGAAAATGAAATAAAAGAAAGAGGGAAGAAACAAACGACAAAGCACTTGACCAAGGAGAGAGGGAAAATGGCTGAAACCACCATCTTATATAGCAGGAGGAGGAGCTAAGCTGCCAACCAACCTGCCAGAAAGGCTGTTGGTTGCTTCCGTTGGCCCTAGAGTAACAGCTGGCCAGCGTGTTGTGATTCGTACCTGCTTGAGAGAAATGATTCCCTCCCTGCAGTCAGTGTCAGACATGATGGTGAAGATGGCAGCTGCGTCTGCGTTGGTGATGCTGTAGGTCATGTCAGCATTCTCTCCTTCATCCTCATCAGTAGCTCTGATTCGACCCACGGCTTTCCCCACTGGAGCCAGCTCCGGTACATAGAGGTGGTAGCTCTCTGCAAACATCACAACGAGCTCTAATTACTGAACTAACTGATCTACTTTAAGGGTTAACGTTACAGTTTCAGCCAAACTACAGCTCATAACATAACATGACACAAGTCGTCATTGTCCCGTTGAAGCTTAGAGGCTTCTGTAAAACGAGACGGCAGGACTCAGTCTCAGATCAGCGCTCAGTAACCTCACACTATACATACTTTCACTTGCACCAGCATTTATGACTTTTAAATGTTAATTCATTATTATTAAGTCCTGCGTTGAGGGAAAATGGAAATAAGCCATTGAATGCAACCCCCACAATAATAATACAGTAGCTGTGATGTGAATTGTTACAAGGTGACACGATTGAAAATATATGTAATATGTGTAATGTATGTAATATATAATATGTTTATTCCTGATTCACTGATAGCTAAACATCTAACACACTGCAGTAAACTGTTTCCACTGTATGTGTATAGTTTAGTGTATTTATTAAATATAGTACATCTTCATATTTCTTACATTTTAGCAATTTCACTTACTCTGTGGAAACTTTGGAGGGTTGTCATTAACGTCAGTGAGAGTTATGTTGACGGTAGTGGATCCAGACAGTCCTCCCACGGAGCCAACCATGTCCTTGGCCTGGATCACCAAAGTGTAGCGGTCCCTGGTCTCTCGGTCCATGTTGGACGTTGCTGTACGAATAATACCTGAGACAGAGGTCAAGAGAAGATTATGAGTCAGAGTAAAAAAAAATGACATCCAGCTCCTAGTGACAGCCTTATTTATGACAGGATAGGACAATGGCCACTTGAGGAAATGAAAGACATCTTCATCAACCACATAATGACCACATCAAGAGATCAATCAAAGGAATCATACTGAGCCATGGTGCACAGAAAAGATAAGGTATTAAACTTTGGTTTTACACACATCCTGGGTGAATTTATCCTGTACTTGCACAAAAGCAGGATCTGTTAAACCCAACCTAGTTACCATGGAGATTTAATATGTGCTGTGAATAAAAGCTGGATTAATTTAGCCCTGACTCAGTTGCATGAGAGCAGATTAAATTAATTCGAAACAATTTATTCTCTTATGTTATGATGTAAAATCAAGGTCACGATTCCCAACAACAAAACAGTTTGAAACTGAAAAATGTGATTCAAACATTTGAAGCATCTGTGCCTTCAATGATTAGAATCATGTTTTTCCACATATTCCACATTTAGTTTCAAATCTGCCCTATTTTGAAAACCCAGGGAAAATATGGTTGTGCTTAATAAGTCACACAAAAAAACAAGAAATGCAAATGTCACAACCTGGGGAGGGACTAGTCAAACTCACTCCCTTTGCAAGTCAGACACTAATAAGGTCTCAACCTGAACGGCTGCTAACAAGGACAGAATTACCATACACACGCGCAGAAAGGCTTTAGCCGGGAGGCTCTGCTCCTCTGCATTACTCGCTTCACAGGCTTACAAAGCAGAGAGCCATCTGGCCTTATCAGGCCCGGCAGACTGAGCAGGCGGAGCGGAGAGCGAGCTGCACAGAGCAGGCAGGACGCATTATGCACCTGTATCACAGAGAGTAGCACAAACGAACAAGTGAGGGGAGTGTGAGTGGAAGACAGAGGACAAAGGCAGCAGAAATAGTCTATGTCTGCAAGGGTGACACGTTGGGAGCTGGTGTGAATGTAGGTTTCACATGTTCAGACCACAGACTGGAGTCAGTTTAAACGGGGACGTCGCGACACGAAGCCAAGGCATCGCACCACACCAGAACAGAGAGGCCAGTCCCTGTTCAGGACCAGAGACCAGAGTCCAGCGCTCAGAGTAACTCTGTAGCTGGAAGCGTCCAGTCCAGCTTCCCAGTGCAAAGCCCAGTACGGCTGCTGAAGGACAGTGTGACTTTCAGCTGTGCTCAAAGGCATCAACTAAGCCTGTGCTGAGATCTGAGCTTGATGGATTCAGGTTTGAATCAGCTGATTTCAGACGCCAAACTCGCTCGCTCAACTGTTGCTAGTTTCAATTGTGACAGTTTTATAATATGGATTCATGGTAAGTAATTCATTTTAGTTTTTTCCCTTGGCCTTTCTATTGGCCCGTTGAAACATGTGGGCCGTGGTGGCCCATAACTAATGTTACTAACTAACTGTAAATATAATTGTCATTGATTGTGAGGCTATATCACATTAGCTTTGTTTAGTAGTAATATATTTTAGTTATCACTGTAATTTATTGTGTGTTTATGTTTTCATGCAAAATGTGTAATCCTTGAGTAAGACTGATCCAAAACCAGCCCAACAAGACAACACACAATACAAGACTTTCTGGCAGGGAAATGGATTTGATGTAGTGTTGCTTAGTAACAGGTGCTTGACATTATAAACATGGCTTTCTTCTGCATGCCATCGCCTCATTGTTCCTGTAATCCCTCACACAGGGTAATGAAAAGCCAGAAGATACGAGGACACTGTGATTCTCTGCTTTAGCTCACAGACAGACCAGAAAACAAGGTAAGAGAAGCTACACATACATACACATCTTTATGCCAGTTGTAAGAATCTGTAGACTCCACCCGATCCACCTGTTGTTTCTTTTCAAGATGGCGCTGCGTGAGCTACAGCAGCTCTCTCCTCTCTGTTCATAATAAGTTATTTTTTGCTGGCCTGCCCACTGGGTGCATCAGCAGCTCTCCTCAGCTTCACACATGGCTCCATGGTTTACACCGGAGACAGCTCTTAGCGCTACGCAGCCCTGCACCTTTACACGGAGAAGCTGTATGGAAGAAAAGGAGAGTTTGCACAGTGGGAACCATGAAGCTGGCGGTGTTGATTAGTGAGCGATGTCTCAAAGTTGTCATGGCAACTGAACTTGCCAAACGTTTCACTATCTATCCACGTAGCTGCTTCAGTCTCAGGAAAGCTAGAGACCACACATGTGTCCTCCAGTTAGGTTTCACTGAGGGCAGTGAGGAGGTGTGGACTCTCAAAATGTGTTTGGATATGTTCACTCCTGGACTTGTGCCTAAACACCACATAACTCTGCTACAGAGGTGACTTCTCCGGAGACAGTGCTTTTGTTGCCAACCTGTATATGGAAGAGGTGGAGAAAGTCCTCAACTCAGGGAGGAGTTGACACACACCACCGCATAACCATTGTTTCCATTTTCGTCAGAGAAAGACGACAAGTCTCCTAAAACTATGTACTCACACATATTTATGTATCACATGTCAGCTGTCATAACCCTTATTTATCTCTGTCACTATGTTTTCTACATGACAAAACCCTTCCCTTTATTTCTCCATAGTAAATAATCACTGCTGTGTGGAAGCAGCTAAAGGGAAAGTGTGATCACATCGTTGGCCCGTCTTTAAGCCACACGCATTTACATGGTAATGTTTGCAGCAGCCCAGAGCTAAAGGCTGGTCATCTGAAATCACACCAACATGCACTAAGCCTTTACAGGACCCTTCATGGTTCACATCTACAAACTGCAGTAAGGTGAACGCACACGGTCAAGCAGCACCGTCACTGTCACCATCACCGTACATGATGTGCACTTAACTTATAGTGACAGCTGGTTGATTACAAGAGGATGGACCAGCACATCAGTCCAGTATCAGCAGTGTGTCTGTCTTTAAAAGACAAAGGTCATTTGTTTGAGGGTAACAGTCAGTGTTGCCAGATACACGATAATTAGCAACTTTAATGACATTTTTTTAGATAAAATTTGATATGATTTTTAAATTACATTTTTTAATTTAGCAAATCACAGTTGTGGGTCCTATATAACAGACGATACCATAGGACTAACATTCAATAGTTTTGTCATCTCCGTGCCCCTTCAAGAAAAGATAGTTTTGATTGACGTGATCCCAAACATCAGCAGCCTGCTCATGACACGGCATGAAGACCAGGCAACAGAAGCGCTATCGCTCTGCCTTAGACCCTACGGTGGCTTCACCCGGCTGCACAGTTCAGTAGGTGTCGGTTACAGTTCTGAAAAATCATCAAGTAAACTCCCAAAACATATGTATTCAAATACCGGACCTTTGCCCACATAACGCAACTGTTCTTTACACGTGTGGTGTGTAGGTGGTGGAACGCTGCTACTCTAGGAAATAAGTCCAGTTGGCTACACTCAACTTTCAGACAACCTCACCTGGATAACTGAGAATCTTTACTGACAGCAGTGACAGATGGTGAAACCCAGCACATGTCTCTGCACCAGAGGTTTCTATAGTTTAGTGGTTTTAGCTCAGCACTTCAATTCATGTTCTTTTTTAACAACGATCAGAGGAAGAGGACAGCATAGAACCAGCAAAATGAAAAAAGGGAGGGTTTGATACTGAAAGGATCCTCCTGTCACACACATGCATGGCAGTTGTGTCTGAATATTGGGTTTAACGCTGTGATTCCCTCCACCTCAGAGAGTCCAAGGTTAGTCCTTTACTCTCCTGATAATTCATGTGCTCATACAAGCATGAAGGCACAGAGCCAGCGCCTCCTGTTCCAAGGCCACAGAACGAGCCTTGCTGTGTAACATCAGCGAGGCACAGATGGAATCCAGACAGGACGGCAGTTTGTTGAAGCTTTTCACAGCTTTCATACGGCGCGTTTGCATTTTGGATCTGCTTCTCCGTCCCTCCATTAAATAAACTAACATCAGGTGACACTGCGTTATGTGCATAGACACCTGTGGTAGGATGTTGCGCCTAGTTCCTGCCTGTCTTTCTAGATGCTTTCTCTCTCTCAGTGTTTATCTACTATGAACTCCTCCAGACCGTATCGCTTTCACAGCTGTCTTGATTTCCTGCAGTTCCTGTTCCACGCCTGTTACTGGCTTTGGGGCGATTCCTGACTGTCCCGCCTGATTATTACTTTGTTGCCATGCTTGCTTGGTTCTAGGCTGTTTTACTTGGTTACTCTCTGCTGGATGCATCCTGGTCACCTTTGCATATGTTCACCTTAAGTCATCAGCCGTCGTGGTGGTGTTGTGGACTTGATGTTGTGCAGACTAAGTGGGATGTATTGGTGTTTGTGAAGCTGACTCCTGTCTGTGAGCGGCTGCCAGCGGCTGCCAGCCTCCCCCAGCCTCTCCTGTTTGTAGTATTACCTTCTCTAGTGACCCTCACCATGTCCACAGTCATGCTCATTGTTTCTGACACTGTTGTGTCTTGCATTTGTTGTTCCCAGGCAATGAGGCTAATGATTCCTTTCTTTATTTCCACTCTCACCTGTTCTTTGAATTTTACTGACATTCTACGTCAGTCCAGCTCAGCAGCTTGTGCTCTCATTTGGTCTGCTTAGCAGGGGAGCCAGCCCAGAGAAGAAATGATGGCTGGACCAAAAATGAGGTTGCAGAAGTCAAATGGGTGGAGAATCTGTCATAACCATAACATGAAAATTTCCCACTGTGAGAGCTAAAAGCATGACACACAAAAGAAGGTTCCTCTTGTGGACACTACCATCTACCATCTGGAACAAAATGCAACTATTTCCAGTCTACAAGTGCCACAACGTCACCTCACCAGGCACGAGAGAAGGGCAGGATGCAAATCAGATGTTTGAAACCATCACTAAACATCTTGTGGACAAATAAAAATGTACAGTCAGATTAGGCAAACGGGTCTGCTGGAGGTTTCTTCATCTCTAGAGTTTTTCCACTGTTGCTATTAAAATGTACAATTCATCGATTGGCTACAATTCAAAGCCGCTCTATGTGGGTCGTTGGGTTTAGTTGTGTAAGGTCTTAAACCTCACTGTAAAGTACCTTGAGATCACTGATGTTGTGAACTGTTGCTAAAGAAATAAAACTGAATTGAATTGAATAAAAAGGATTCTTGCTTGGAGGATCAACAACAAACTGAAAACACACTCCACCAACAAGAACACAGCTATAGTGTCAGCTTTAGTGTCATCATTTGCAAATATACAATAGCAGTGACAGGGCCACTCACCAGCATTTGCGTCCTTGTGAGGCCAGACCCTGCATCTACAAACTAGGAGTCATCAGGACCCGACAGCATTCCAGCAAAAGAACCTCATACCAGCCGTGAAGCACGGAGGTGGAAGTGTCGTGGTTTGGGGACCTGGTCAGCTCACCATCACAGAATCCACCATGAAAACTAAAGCTGAAGCAGAACTGGACCATGCAACATGACCACGACCCAAAACGTCCCAGTAAATCAACCAAGGACACATTTATTCGACCTGCTCCAGGTGTAATTGAACTTTGAGGTGGCTTTAGGCCAAGGCAACTGACTGACTGGCCCCTGCCTTGCCATACGTTACTTTGTGTAACCAGTAATTCTGTGATCAACACAAGCGTTTACACATCACTGCTGTCTACATCAGGCTCAACTTGCAAATATGTAACAGAAAAAACTGGATGGGTTTAGTAGAATAAGGATTCACTTATTACCTCAGTTCTAGTTTTGTGCAAACAACAGAACTGAACAGTCTTGACAACTGTAGTTAAGTAGCGTTTTCCCAAATGTGCCCATACCAAGTTAATCTTGCTGGAGTGTGAAGTTTCACTGTAATTAAACTACATCCTGTCCATGCGTTTAAGCTTAAACCTACCGCTTCCCTTACTCCTTGTACTGTCAGGCATGTTAATAAAGGATTGGTTTTGACTGAACTCACAGTGTCTGGTCATTAAGTGGACTCTACAGTTCAGGTATGTTAGGTGGGTTCCAGCAAACGTGTTGTCCTCGGCTCCCACCTGTCAGCCCACTGAGACGCAGTGCAGCATGCTAAACAGCCCTGTGGCATTCAGCTGCTCAGTGCACGGTCAGAGCCTGTGTTTCATTTCTTTTCTTCTCCCTGTGTCAAGTATGAAAGAGATGCTATGCAGATTAGATTTACATTAATGTAAAAACCTACCGATGCCATCACAATAAGTACAGACTCACTGTGAAGGTTCTCATTCATCCATGTCATGTTTATCCCAAAGGTTCTGTTCAATAAACGTCACATGAGATATTGAGGGTCCACAGGCTAATTGACTCAGTTACTTAACCCTCGCTGGGCCCACTGATAACTAGGAGGCTCAAAGCTCAAAAACACACCAGGGTTGGATCAAACAGCCTTCGTGGGTGTTACATCCAAGCAATGAACACGTGTGGGTCTATGATGAACAGTAAAAACTGATGAAACCGTCTGGATAAAAGATTTAACGTCCAGTTTACACCAAACACAACCTTTGGAATATCATTCTGTCCCCACTTCACTGTCTGGTCACATACTGGTTACGCTTCCGTAAGAATGACACGAGAGAGAAAACTATGGTACAAAGAATAGTAGCAAGTTTTATTAACTTGTTCCAATTTAATACATTTGCTTTAGCTTGAAGGAGCCTCCTGTTAATGAAAAAACTGTTTCCCACACTTATTCATCACATTTAGTGTCAATTAAACTGAGTCTGGGAACAGACAGTCAGAGGTTTCTCACACAGATCTGCTCTTTTAGTCATGAGATCCCAATGAAATGGAAATGGAATCTGAATCACATCAGTTCAGAACCCACAGGGACACAGGTGTCACCAAATACGACACATTTGTTCAGTGTTACATATGGTTCATCACATTTGGTTCATGTACCATAAATGTTATCTTTCATGAGAAATGGATGTTATGGAATAAAAGAGTAGGTCTTCCCTTATTTTAAACCAAGTCTGTCCAAAGACATTTGTCAGTAGAACAGGACTCTTTGCTTTTTTGGGGGGAGGTGTAAACGTGTGTCAACACTCCCTCACCCTCGTGTCTGCTCCTGCTCCGGACCAGCATTGAAATCAGGGTACACATACACAGCATTTGTAATTTATTTTGAAAATATGTGAAATAAAAAAATGTTTGCAGAGCTTTAGAAAGCGCAGCAACCTGTGGTGCACATGCTCTTCACCAAATACCAGAAGCAGCCACAACAACCTCCAGCCTGACGTCATTCAGCCTAAGAGACTTGATGTTGGCGGCTGCTTACTTCGAATCCGTTTACTTTTCACGACTATTTCATTCCATCACCACAACAAGCAGCAGTTTAAAGGTACTTGGTGTGAACGTGGATGCAGTTGTACCTGTCTTGGGATCGACAGAGAAGAAGGACTCTCCCTCCAGGATGCTGTAAACGATTTTGGCACTATTTCCATAGGTTGGATCATCGTCATCTGAAGCCGTCACCTGAAAAACTGACGTTCCTGCGCAGAAAACAATTAAATAAATAGCTGGATATAGTTGCATATGTAGCGTAATCATTGACCAGGTGTGGAACTCTTTGCATGTGCTTTAAAGACTGCTCAGGTAGAAGAACCTGACTCTGAGCCCAGGGGTGGGCTCGGTGTCTTGCAGTGTGGAGTTTCCATGTTCTCCCAGTGTCTGTGTGATTTCTCTCTGGGTTCCCTTCGTCCCACAGTCCAAAGACGACCTAACAGGTCTGTTGATTACTCCAAATTGCCTGTGGATGAGCTGATGGACTGGTGACCTGTTGTTGGAAAGGCTCCAACAAGCCTTATGAGGACAAGCAGGTCAAGATAATGAACGGATGGATGTTTTGTGAGGCTCAGTTCAGTAGTTAGCGCCACCGAGAAGCTGAGCCATCATGGTAAACCTGAGTAAAACTGAAATTGAAAAACTGAAGTTCAACAAGCATACGTACAGGTGGCCCTTAGCACAGTTGCCAGTCCAGCTTTCTTTCTACTTTATATACGTTTCTGTTATGTTTGATGCTGCCTGCATATGAACTAAATCACAACCTGATTCAATCGATCAAAAAAAAACACCAAATGAGCCACAAACTTTTTTGTGACCAAAGTTTAGTTATAATCACATTCTGGAAAACTGGAAAAGTATCAGATATTAATTCAAACTTATAGCCACAGAAATATGTGGAGACATTATGTTACGTTTTATTACAGCAGATGTGACACGTGTGTATGTGTTCTTAGGAGACGTCTGCCGTCTTTATCTGGCTTTCAATGAAATGGAAGCAACACATGTGCTTACATATGCCACAAATACCTGTTGTGCCATATGTGTGACAGATCGGCTGGTTTTGGGGATCATCATTGTTTACACCTGTTGCTAATTTCCGGTTACTTGTAGTTGGTCTGTACTCATCGCCTAATGTGATTTGAAACGTTATTATTTTACACTTGTTTGTCCTTGTTCGAGTATGTTCCTCCTCTCATTAAATTATTGTTTCAACCGCTCAGTCCTGACTGGGTTGTGCATTTGGGTTCTCCTCCTTTCAGTGTGTTAGTTGGGCGTACGCTCTGTGGGAGCAGCCCTTAGTTTGAATCTCCCGTCTGGGAGACGTTTGTTAGACCTTTCCCAGGCTGCTTAGATTAGATTTGGCGACACCGAGTGGTGACAGCAGGTGGCAGGTTCAGGAGTCCCCTGCAACTCGAGTAAATTTGAGCAGCAGTTCTGTAACAGTAGGTCTTTCTTAGACACGGATTATAACTTTGCAGTGGACAGAATTATAAAACAGATTAAAATTCAAAGTTTTTTGGTAATTAAACTCACTTAGTTGGCGCCATTGAAGTCCAGCACGTAACCCACTGGACTATCTGAAAACATTAGACTAGCACCAAGATTCTTTTTGCCTGCAGCAGGAATTAAAACACTTATTATATAGCGAAAACGTTTGTCATTCTGAACTGCTACCACTTTAGGTTCCGTTGTGAATAAAATATTAGCTTGTGTGATTTAAAAATCTTTTAGTTGAAAAACAACTTTTCACGGAATTCCGTTTGTATTATATTATAGAGAATAATATAGAGGCTTTCAGTGATAGACGGGCAGTGAGAAATGTTTTAAGCCAGCCAGAACTGCGGAGGACACCTTTTGGGAGGAATGGAAAAGACGGACAATAGAGACAAGAGATAATATCAAATGAAAAGTGATGTTTGAAATGAGACACATGCTGCTGTGGGCCCAGCTGGTCTGTGTCCTGCTGTCTGCTGGGGATTCATGGAGGTGCTTTCAGCTTGAATAATGTAACTAGACATGTACAACATGCACATCAAAGCACTAACCAAGGTGAGGTATGGATCCAGCATGTGAAGAGCTTATGGGTGAGGTGTGACTGTGTGCGATTTAACTGTTTATACCTTCAGCATATGTTTTGCAGCTTTCTGGCCTGTTTAACTGCAGCCTTGCAGAGTTACTTACAGTACCAGCATTTGATGCTAATCTGCACTGAGGGATAGAAAATACTGTATATTGGTAACACAGAATACATAATTAGAAAAACGCAAGGATATTTAATACCTGCTTTTCTATACATTTATTTGTATGTACAGTACTTTGAATAGTCTATGGCTTTTGACCCACCCATCATCTGAGGGGTCACCAGTTCCAGGAGTTTCGAATCACTTCCTGCGTGTCTTTGGACTGCAAGCACTGAACCCCAGGCTGCCTCTGGTGCGTCTGTGTGACGCAGCGTCAAAGCGCTTCGAGTACTGATACTGTTAACCAGGAGCACCACCCTAAAAAGAGATGAGTTTTTACAGGACTCCAACCCAGACTGTGCCATCCCTAACTCAGGGTTGGGTCATCTGTTGAGGTTGTTTTAGTCCATCCTACATCTCATGTGTTGTCCAGAATACTCAATACTAACTTGGTATTTGGTGTCTATGATAAAGCAAAAAGCTGCATAGTAACGTGGGTTGTGGAGCTGGATGCTTCACCTCATTTCTGTACCTAATCTGAATCGTTTTTTCTACGCTCGACCTTCATAGCTGTAACTTAGCCTGTATGGTTGTTCTTGTCGCTGCCGTCGTGCTGTCACTCCCAGTGAGGACCCACAACAAATAAGAATGTGTTCTCACATCTTACCAACGTCAGACATCTCAGGCACAGAGGCTGAGAAAGGTCCATCAGGGAACGTTGGAGCGTTGTCATTAACATCCTGGACCTTGATGATGAACTCTGACTCTGCCTCTAGCGAGCGGTTTGTCTTTCGGTCAATGGCCAACGCGTGCAGGACATACTGAGACTTCGTTTCGCGGTCCAGGCTCTTGGTGGCGTGGATGTCACCAGTTGACTCATCAATCCTGAAGACAGCCCCAGCCCCATCACCAGACAGGATGTAGCGCACAGAGCCGTCGCCCTTGTCAGAATTAGAGTGGAGCTGGGGATGAGAGGGAGCCGTAAGTGTTTGACAAGTGCGTAACGCAGAGTAATGGCCAAGTGCCACGATGAGTGGTCGGTTAATTGCGAGGAGCAGGCAGTGAGAGGCACAGCTATCCTGTCATGGAGCAGCAGAGGAGCACTGGAGGATCCCAGTGTGACACCAGGTTCAGTTACCACTGGAAGAAAAGAGCTTGTGACAGATCACACTGTCTACAGAGTGTTTACATTAAGGACGTAGGAGAAATGTAGGAGGAAGTGAACGTGAGAAAGTCTGTATTTTGGTACCGGGATGGTATTTAAACCCGTTGTGTTCCAGTGAATCTTAAACGGCAGCTGCTTGCTGTGCCACCTCATCCTATCTGACATGATCCTGTAAGTCTGCTCTGCTGCTACAGACTAAGAAAGCTCTGCTAAAACCTTCCACCTTTTTTTGCCATGTTGATACCGTTTGCTGCTGCACTTCCTGCATCTTCAAGTTATTTTTGTGCAACAATGTTGCTTTGGTTTGTTTAATAGTGGAATTGTTGCTTTGCTTAGAGATATTTAGTTTTGCAGTCATAAATTCAACATGTGCTGCTTTTACAGTGAAAAAGCCTGATGAAACCACATCTGTCCGACTGTTCGCCATCCTGCAGAGAACAAACTAAATGTGTTTAGTTTATCTTATCCCAGCTGCAGTTAATGATATGACGCTGCAGGAGGCTACTTCCTTCTACAATGTGCTAAAGAGAAAAAACAAGAGTAAAACAAAACATATATTTTTATATATATATATATAAACTCAAAGAAAAAAAAATATAGATTTGAATTAAAGAGGTGAAAAGTAGCCTTGAAGCCAACTGCCTTGTACGTGTCTTCCTACAGCCACAGTGTCAAAGAGCCGAACCTTTCGTTAAATACCCCAGAAACACAGAATATGCCTGAATAATGTAGTGTACGAAAACAAAACTCCATCTTCCTGCCACAAAATAAAACATTTAAGAGCTGAATCCGGAGAAGACAAAGACAAGGCAGGAGGCGGAAACTGCAGCGGTACATTATAAAGCAGCAGCCGGCGAGGAAAGAGCAGCGACTGACATTTTGAGGCTAAAGTATTTCCCCCTGTGCATTTTTCTGCCGCAACAAGAACAAAGGCTGAAATATGCATCAAAAGAAGTGTGGGCAGGCAGGATGCAGTGCTTATCAATTTTAACAGGTTAATTCCCCTCGGGTGGAACTTTCAGAACAAACTACATTAGGCTTAACCACGAGAGCTGAGACTTGATCTGGTGGTGTCATTGTGAATAACTGTTATTGTGGTTATTGGTATAATAAGTGTTATTGTGTACTGGTATATGCTTCATACCATTTTATACTGATATATTATTCATCATAATAAACAAAGCACCGCTGCAGGATGAGGCCCTTCACTGTAGAGCATTAAGGTACTGTGTGCATTTTTCTTGACTTTGCCCTTGAGCAGTTCTCAAAGCTAGACTTGGTCCCCAGATGTTGTATGTTGTTGCACGTAGCTGCCCGACAGCTGCAGTGGCTCAAATGTAGACGCACGAGGGAAATGGAGAGAGAGCAACGTGAGCATTTCCATCGGCATCCAGCAAATGTGGCGCTAATGGTCGAGCAGGAAGGGCTGGTTGTCCACTAATCCTCAGCTCTTACCGATGTACGTCTGCTATTTATGACAATAGCAACACTATTGTCATCTTGACTCTTTTTCAGTCGCTAAAAGCTTCCTGACCGTTTGCCCTAGAAACGCCATTCCACTTTCTAAACGCGTGTCATCTTTAGACAATGTGAGCTATTACTTTTCTCATTTTCAGCTTTTTGTTACAATCGGGCACTTAGGGCTAAACTAAAAAGGAGTCCCAGGGGTAGGTGAAGCCTGAGGCCCTGGTGCTGACCCCAAAAGTCGCCACACGATGGCGCCAAAAACACACTGAAAATGGGGGAAGCTCACCTGAGCCCAATTCCCTGTTCACTAGAGTCGATACTACACTCTCTCGAATACTAATAGGAGAGGACCCACTTGCACGACCAGAGACAGAAATATTATAAAGTAATTTAATTTCAAGACAGAAACAAACGTGAACACACACAAGCACAGGCAACTTAGCACTACATTTACCAAACATGAACGTGACACTACAAACCTAAACATTAACTTAGACGAACACGATGGCTAATACCAAAACCAAAAAACTGGGGCTATGAAACTTAAAGTTAGCAAAAACGAGGACAAGACAAAATACTGAATAATACCAATACATAAAGTGAACTAATTGCACTAACTAAAGGCCAACACGTAACAACCATCCACCACACCAAAACACAATCACTTACCAACATACAAACCCGGTGACAATCTACAACATACATACGAATACCAGGGAACCTCAAAGGTACAAAGACACGAGTAGTAACATTACCAACAAGCCAGCGACGAGAACAAAAACCCAAGGACCTTAAATACAACACCGACAGGAAATCAAAACCAGGTGCAAACAATAATGACAAAAGAACAGGCACTAAGATGAAAACAAAAACCAACGAAGAAGAGGTGAGCATGAGCGCCCTCCGGTGGTCGGAGGGCGAATTGTTACAGAGCCCCCCCCCTTACGGCCGGATCCCAGACGGCCCAAGATAACAGTGTCCTGGCAGGCAAATAAACACAAAAACGGGGGTCACACTAAGGCTCTTAGCCTGGTTCAAACAGAAATGTCACCGGAGTTCAAAAAACGAATCAAACTTAAAGTGTCCCATCAAGGCGGGTGTAGGCGTGCGTAACCCTCTCCCAGCAGCTGCTGGGTGCGAAACGGAGCTTCCGGCTCCGAAAAAGTCTGATGAACACCCCTTGGTGGCCGGCGGCGAAAGAGGCCCGGCCAAACCAACGGCTTGATGACCCTGGAGGCCGGCAAGACAGGATCTCTCTCTGGATCCAGCCGGAGGGCAGCCCCGGGCTCCGAGGCGGACGAAGAGAGCGTCTCGGCAGCGCCGGGCTCCGAGGCGGACGAGGAGAGCGTCTCGGCAGCGCCGGGCTCCGAGGCGGACGAGGAGAGCGTCTCGGCAGCGCCGGGCTCCGAGGCGGACGAGGAGAGCGTCTCGGCAGCGCCGGGCTCCGAGGCGGACGAGGAGAGCGTCTCGGCAGCGCTGGGCTCCGAGGCGGACGAGGAGAGCGTCTCGGCAGCGCCGGGCTCCGAGGCGGACGAGGAGAGCGATGCGGCAGCGCCGGGCTTCGAGACGGACGAGGATAGCGATGCGGCAGCGCCGGGCTTCGAGACGGACGAGGATAGCGATGCGGCAGCGCCGGGCTCCGAGACGGACGAGGTGAGCTGGCCGGCAGCGCCGGGCTCCGAGACGGACGAGGTGAGCTGGCCGGCAGCGCCGGGCTCCGAGACGGACGAGGTGAGCTGGCCGGCAGCGCCGGGCTCCGAGACGGACGAGGTGAGCGATGCGGCAGCGCCGGGCTCCGAGACAAGCGAAGTGAGCGAAGTGAGCGATGCGGCAGCGCCGGGTTCCGAGGCAGACGAGATGAGTGGTTTTGCGGCGGATGAGATGAGTGTTTCGGCAGCAGATGGGATGAGTGGTTCGGCAGCGCCGGGCTCCGAGACGGACGAGGTGAGCGATGCGGCAGCGCCGGGCTCCGAGACAAGCGAAGTGAGCGATCCGGCAGCGCCGGGCTCCGAGGCAGACGAGGAAGGCGTCTCGGCAGCGCCGGGTTCCGAGGCAGACGAGATGAGTGGTTCGGCAGCAGATGGGATGAGTGGTTCTGCGGCGGATGAGATGAGTGTTTCGGCAGCAGATGGAATGAGTGGTTCTGCGGCGGATGAGATGAGTGGTTCGGCAGCGCCGGGCTCCGAAGGAGAAGACGTGAGTGGTTCGGCAGCGCCGGGCTCCGAAGGAGATGAGGTGAGTGGTTCTGCGGCGGAAGAGATGAGCGGTTCTGCGGCGGAAGGCTCCAAAGCAGACGAGGATAGCGTCTCGGTAGCGCAGAGCTCCAAGACAAGCCGGATGAGCGGTGCGGCCGCGCCGTGCTCCGCGGCAGACGAGAAGAGCGGTGCAGCGGCGGTGTCCTCCGAGGCGGACGAGAGCGTGGCGACGAACCCAGGCGGATCGTCGATGACGGTTGAGGAGGCAGCGACCACTTCGGGATCGCCTGGAGCTGGACAGGAGGCGGTGAAGACCAACGTGGGGGCGGTGTCTCCGCCTGGAGACCCCCAGACTGGGGTAGCGCCTTTCCCGGGAACACACGAGACCCCCCAGAGCTCCATCACTCCTCCCCGAGACCGAGCCGAGGTTATCCTGTGCGCAGCCCGGCGCACAGGAGACGAACGAAACCCCCGGAGCTCCATCAATAGACTCCGGGGCAGGACTGGAAATGTCCTGTGCGCAATCCGGCGCACAGGGATCACACAGAACCCCCGGAGTTCCTTCCTTCGTCTCCGGGGTAAAACAGGAACTTTCCTGCGCGCAGTCCAGCGCACAGGGAACGAACGAAGCCCCCGGAGTTTTCTCACTAGGCTCCGGGGCTGAGCAGGACTTATCCTGTGCGCAGTCCGGCGCACAGGAGACAAACGAAGCCCCCGGAGTTTTCTCACTAGGCTCCGGGGCAGGACTGGAAATGTCCTGTGCGCAGTCCGGCTCCCAGAGGTCACACGGGACCCCGAACTGCTCCTCAAAAACCGCCTTAAACCTCTCCCGGGCGGACAAGGCTGGAGTCGCTACAGGTGTAGCCACCCCCTGTGACTCCGGGACGAACTCCGTAGGGGCGGAGTCCAGCTGCAGAGGAACGGGTGCCGGTGCGCAGTCTGCAAAATACCGGGCAGGCAGAATAAAGTCCCCCAGCTCCCCCTGGTGGCGAACAGAGGCCCGCGCTCGCCTCCTGGAGCGCGGCCTCTCCCGGACCGGAATAGACTCCGCCCTCAATACCGGATTCCGAGGCTCTACATCCGGGATTGGGGAGCACTGAGCTTTTAGCTCCCGCCAGATGACTCTAGCCTCCTCCGGCGACAAACAGGTGACCGGCAGGGAGGGCTGTGGATCGTGGTCGGGGTCCATCAGGCGGGCGTGGCCCACACGAACTGAACCGGAGAGCTCCGTGAAAGCTGCCACTGGGGGTGGAGTGCTGAGCAAAGCACGCTCCAGCCACTCTCGTTCCTCCCCTACAGCCTTACACATGCCTCCGACCCCAGGTAAGTGTATATTGTCCCACAAAACATCCTCCAGATCTACTAGGGCCTCCAACCTGCCCTTAGGGTCTGGGCAGTACGCTGCAGAGTCAATTAGTGTGCGGAACGCCACACGAAAATACTGGGGCAACTTGCTCCTAGCGCGTTCCATCATGGACGGCCAGTTCAAAAAACAAACAAAAAAAAAAAACACAAAAGAAAAAACTGGGTCGGCTGGGTCCTACTGGCTGGCTTGTTCTGTTACAATCGGGCACTTAGGGCTAAACTAAAAAGGAGTCCCAGGGGTAGGTGAAGCCTGAGGCCCTGGTGCTGACCCCAAAAGTCGCCACACGATGGCGCCAAAAACACACTGAAAATGGGGGAAGCTCACCTGAGCCCAATTCCCTGTTCACTAGAGTCGATACTACACTCTCTCGAATACTAATAGGAGAGGACCCACTTGCACGACCAGAGACAGAAATATTATAAAGTAATTTAATTTCAAGACAGAAACAAACGTGAACACACACAAGCACAGGCAACTTAGCACTACATTTACCAAACATGAACGTGACACTACAAACCTAAACATTAACTTAGACGAACACGATGGCTAATACCAAAACCAAAAAACTGGGGCTATGAAACTTAAAGTTAGCAAAAACGAGGACAAGACAAAATACTGAATAATACCAATACATAAAGTGAACTAATTGCACTAACTAAAGGCCAACACGTAACAACCATCCACCACACCAAAACACAATCACTTACCAACATACAAACCCGGTGACAATCTACAACATACATACGAATACCAGGGAACCTCAAAGGTACAAAGACACGAGTAGTAACATTACCAACAAGCCAGCGACGAGAACAAAAACCCAAGGACCTTAAATACAACACCGACAGGAAATCAAAACCAGGTGCAAACAATAATGACAAAAGAACAGGAACTAAGATGAAAACAAAAACCAACGAGGAAGAGGTGAGCATGAGCGCCCTCCGGTGGTCGGAGGGCGAATTGTTACACTTTTATATTCATCGAACTTTTCTTTTTTTTTTTATGTCATCTATTGGAATCTTTGAGCTTTATCCGTGTTTATCACCGTCTTTGTATCTTTTAGAGCTTTGTTAGTTTTGGAGATTCTCATCATCCAGGTGAAGTTGTGTAAAGTTGAGTCGTGGCTACTGGACTTTTCTATTTCGTAGAAATGTTTCTCCTTCTGTCCAGGAAGCTTCTTCAGTCTGAGGGAAGTTGGTTCAGGCCACAGATTCATCCTCCAGTTAGGTTCCACTTCACTTAGAGAATGGTCTCGTTGTGAACAGAGGGCTGAGGTAGTGAGAAGGTGAGAGCTCTCCACCACGTGTCTCCTCCTCCACCATCACAGGGTGGTTAGTGTGTCCTTCATGGTGAATCTGGATCTTCCTCCATAGGTGACAGGGCAGCCTGGTAGATGGAGGCAGGTTGTGTCTGAGCCTCCACCTCTGTAGAGAGAGGAGCCGTTTCTCTACATGCGACGCTGCTCTAACGTTCAAACCTCCTGTCTGCTCTGTCCACGTGGACGTTGTTGTCTTCTGTGGCCTTTGTCTTCTAAGTGGAGACACTGACACTGGTCCTGACGTGTTGCTCCTCCTATGCTGGTTCATCCTCTTGTGTGATGGCTGCTTGGTTTCACCACCGTATCGTTCAGAGACTCTTCACTGCATTGAACTGCAGACTCTATGTTGCTCCTCTTTGGTGTCGGGTCCTTTGGCTGCACAAGCTTCTGTCTCAGTGTGTTGGTGGGTTTGTGTTGTAGTTTCTAAAAATCCTTTTGAGCTTTTCAGAAACTCCGTCCATGTCAGGAATGAGCAGGTTCTTCCGTTGGCTCTGGGTCTCAGGCTGTTCTGTTCCTTTTCCTGGGCTGAGCCTTGTTGAAGGCCCGTCTGGGGCCACGGGTCCTGGGAGCTGCCCTCAGATGCAGGTTTTCCTTCCTGGCTTCAGTGGAAGTGGGAATTCTTTCCGCTCTGTGGTTCAGGGTCCTGATGACTCTTAGTTAGTGCTGCAGGGGATGAGAGTCAACCTGTAGCTGGTGTTGGTGTCCACTGCATTTATGTGGTCTGTGGATGTCTGCACCTCCTGGATCTTGGTCTTCACCCAGGTGTCATCCACGTATCTGAACCAGTGGGTCGGACTGTTCCTGAGATAGAGTTGAGAGCTTTCTTCTCCACACACACTTCTTCCATATACATAGTTTTGGAGGAATTTTAGCTTTTCCATTAGTGTGTATTGTGTGAGCTACAGTGTGAGGGGCTTGATTTTTAAATTGTCAATGCAGCCACAATCGTTCTTCTAAGTGAATTCTTTTACTAAAACGCAGCCATGTTTGGTGGCTACACACATCACATTTCAGTGACAGCATTTATAGTTTAGCAGGGGTGCGACTCACCCTACAATGACTCAACGCTGAGCTGGGGAGTTTCCGGCCTTTGGTCAATCATCTCCATGATAATGGACATTGTGATAAGTTAGTGACAATGTTTGAACTGGGGCATTGCTCAACCCGTACTTCCGCCATCTCCTTTTGATCCGTCAGTGGGGAAATTCACACAAACAATCAGCAGGTACAAAAGAATGAAGATCCATTATAACAATTTACAATTCACAGTTACTACTTTTACTAATACAAAATACTTTACATAAAGTTTAAAATAAACTATACAAAATAATCTGCATTGGTTGTTCAGTCTAACAGTGGAATGAAGGGTCTGTGGCTCCTTCCTACACTGACTCTGGATCAGTCTCCACTGTCTGACACAGTGAGAAGCATCGTCCATGACGAACGTCAGCTTGGCCAACGTCCTCCTCCAGAGTCCAGTGGAGGCAGGACAGAACCTCCTGAGCAGCTGGTTGAGTCTCTTTGTGTCCTGCTGCCTGCTCCCCACAGACACAGAATCAGGAGGAGACGTTGGTCCTTCTAGTTCAGGTCACTGTTATGAGTCCAGTCCAGTTTATGGTTGAGGTGAACACCCAGGTACTTAGAACTGTCCACTGTCTCCATGTCTGAGCCCTGGATGCTCATCGGTGTGTGATGTGGTGGTTTCCTCTGTAAGTCAGTCACCATCTCCTGGTGTTTAAGCAGGTGGTTGCTCTCACACCAGTCCACAAAGTCCCTGATGACGACCTGTATCCAGCTCGTTCCCCTCAGACTCACAGCCAACAATGGCCGAGTCCTCTGAGAACTTCTGGAGGTGACAACTGCTGGTGTTGTGTGTGAAGAGGAACGGTGAGAGAACCGTCCCCTGAGGAGCCCAGAGCTGGAAACCACCACCTCAGACACACAGTTGGTCGCCTCACGTACTGTGGCCTGTTGGTGAGGGATCAGTTGTCTACGCCACCAGTTGTGCATCCACTCCTGCCCCTTCCAGCTTCTCCCTCAGTGCAGGCTGGAAGGTGTTGAAGGTCCTGGAGAAGTCAAAGAACATGACCCAGCGGTTCCAGCCTCCAGGTGAGTCAGCGCCTGTTGCAGCAGGTGGATGACGGCGTCGTCCATGTTGCAGCAGGTCCATGTCAGTGCTGAGCTTCTCCATATACATATACAATATTGAGAATTCTGATTATTGTTAATTGAAATTGTTGTTTTTAATGAGAATGACCTGCTTGTAATTTGTAATAGCTGAACTGAATACTGGCAACGGAGGTTGTTGTTTGAACTACATCATATTAATGATCAGTTTTAATGATTTATTTCAACTAAAGGGAAGCAGAGTCCAAGTTTAATCAGTATCTCTGTGATCCATACATCAGCACGATCAACTCCAGACATCACTTTGCTGCTAACTTCTTATCGTTGCTTGTCATAAAGCAGGATGACTTTAGTAGAAATAGTCAAACCAGGATCTTTCACTAGTCCTGGATATCTTAATTCTACACCACACACACACACACACACACACAAACCATACATCTAAGTCTACACTCACGGATATTAACTACGAATGAAAACATGATTGAAACATGATGAGGAGAAGCAGAAACAAAGGTTTAAAAGGTTAAAGCAGCAGCAGAAAACAGGCAGGTACAGAAACCATTGAATGGTCGAAGTGGAAACACAATTTAACCTGAAAAAGCATAATAGAAAATCTTTAAGGATTGGACCTGTGCAGTTGTATTCATCCTCCAGGTTCCAGTTCTGCCTTAATATTTAATTGCACTGCTGTGTGGTCGTGATAGAAATAGATCTTATGTCACGTTTCACTACACGGTGACATTTATGACAGTGTGAAAAGAAAGCGATTCCCTCTCACACAGCTTGATAAGCCTCCACACATCCGTCAGACATTAAAGAACCCTTACATTGACTGGTCTGAACGTCATTAAAGCCGCCTGTCAGTGTTATCTGACCACCGGTTACTTATCACATTAGTCGTACATAATATCCAGCGACCTCTGCATCTTTAACCTCATCTGGCAGACAACGCTTATAGCTAAGCTCTTGGGATGCGATGCCTTCTCTTCTTCACATAACCACCCAGAGCCGTACTCAGGTTTATTCTGCAGCTGCAGTTTTAAAGCAGGCAAACAGAAAGGGTAGCACCATCCTCCGCCACAGAGAGCACCGGCATTCCGTTCATGAAAAGCCCACAAAAGAGCATTTAGCAGCTGAACACAACTGTGACAAAATGAATCTTCCTTATTTGTTCTGTGCTATTCAGTTAACTTCTGTGGTGCTGACAGTGGTGTTACAATCTTTGCCCGCCTCAAAAGTCCTCCGTGCCGCTGAGGATTACCCATAATTCCCCTGTCTTAGTCGCCGAGTGCAGGTATTTATTCCAAAGGCAGATAATGTAGTAACACACACATTATAACTATCTGACACATGCGCTTGGCACCTGGCAAAAACAAAAGACAAACTAAGATGCAAAGATGCGTTTTTCCCCTCCGCTTGAACCGTAGGCGGTAGGTCTGCACTTTTTTAATTTCCAGCTTTTCATGCGATCTCATGTAAAATTCTTCTGAATGCAGCTTAGTTAGTACCACATGTTCCTTTTCCTTCTGCTGGTTTGCTTTGCCTTCATCTGAGGCTCCTCGAGGCGGCTTCCGTTACGCTCTCCACTGTAGGTATAAGCCTGGGGACCTTCTCTTCGATGATTGAGAAATCTGGTGTTAACCTTCTGAGAACAGGTTGTCCAGAGTAGATCTTTGAGGAGCCATAGATGAACGGTCTTCTGAAATGTTATTCTGGCTCTTCTGGGTGTTCACACTAGAATTACATTAGTGCAACTAACGCACCTTTACGAACTGCATGGTGGAGTTTAAGATGCTGGACGAAAAGTATTATGTTGAAATACTACATCCAGGATCTTAATGGTCATTTCATCTTTTTTTTATCTGACTGCCGTTCCCATTGTCTTTTACTCACAGATGCAGCCTCACTGTGCCTAGAGCACATGATGTGACTGTGATTAATGTTCATTACTACATGGTTCCCAAAGGAAATCAAGCAGTGGTGTGAAGTCAGGATATTTGAAATCAGCCTGACTGTTGTATGTAAGTAGCTGAACATGAAGCAAGATGAAAACGGAGAGAATCCTGACTGAAGAGGAGACGTAAGAAGCGGTGAATGGAGCTGGGCTGGTAAAGGCGTAAAGCACAGTGTGTTGCCTTGCATTCAGGGCCCTGAAGGAGTCTCTGGGCTAGTCTTTTTATTTGCATCTTCACTTCCCTTATGTCCATCCATCTCTGATTTCATCATTCTTTCCCACTCTCCAAACCTTAGTCAGTCAATGTGTTAAAACGTTTCTTTTGTTCAGTTTTGACTGTTAAAACAGGGTCAACAAGGGCAGCTTTGAAACACAAATTTGGTTTAGTTCACTGAATGAACAAAACCAAATGTTTGCAAACTGGGTTTTAAGAGCCATGACATCACATCACATCCATTGTTTGGGAGGATCGAGGGCTCGTTAGCTCTCATTACAGTTACTGTAACCACAAACAAAAACACTGTCACTTACCTTTCCAACATACTGAGGTTCAGGTCCAATTTGTTCCTCTAGAACAAAGAACTGGTTCCAGATCCAGCCTCTCTTGGGTTGATAGTGAGAGTCCTCAGACTTATTCTGGTTCGTCTCAGCTCTGATGGGTGTAATGGAATTGGGTTTGGCATTTGAACGTATTTGTGAAGAAGGTCGAGGTTTGGAATGTGACTTAGCATTTGAATGTGGCGCTGGAGTGGTATTAGCATAGGTGCTAAGATTCTTAATATCAGACAAGTTGGATTTTTGTTCAGGACTGGATAGTAAAGACAACTTGTCAAAGACTGCCTCAGGTCTTGACACTGTCCTATACCTGGAAACTCTGTTGACTGTTGAATGAGACAGAGAGCCCAGAACTGGTTTCATGTTGGTCTGGAGGTTGATTTTTGAAGATTGTTTTGAGGTGTTTCTTTCCACCTGAGTTGAGTTTGGTGTGTATCCTTCCTGTTGGCTTGAACTCTGGTTAGGTGACTGTTGCAGCTTTAGTTTAGAATGAGACATGAGAATAGGCTTAGGGTTAGCGTAAGGGCTCACATTGACCTGGGTCCCACAACAACTCTGGGAGATAACACACAGGAAAGCCACCAGAGGACAAAGACAGGAAGCTGTAGCCACACCAGCTGGAGCTCTCATTGTCAGGAAAAGATGGTCTTGATTTGAGTTCCCCTATCACCTCCAGTGTGTCTTATGGGCATCAATATACACAAAGACACCCACTATTAAACACACTGGTTCAGTCCTTGACAGTGCTGCGTAGCTGTGACAGTCCACATGGTCCAGTCCCAATAATCAATTTCTAACTTTCCTTTGGAAAAATAAAAAGGAAATCCATTATTCTCCTTCACCAGTGTGTTGGCCTTAAATGTTCCATTTTCTTCCATCCACCACTGATCCCAACCACGAGCACCAACAAATTCATATACCAAAGCTCACTGCACACTGGCTGGAAAACCATGATGTTGCCTGTGGTCAAAGGCTGGATCTTCAGTGGGTCTTCAATGGTCTTGTCTCCTGAAAGAGAATAGATGGTGTCCATCATCACTGAACAATTACCAACAACAATTTAATTTAGTAGAATTGATTACAGGACACATGACCAATGTGAGAAAAACTGTCTCAAAGGTTTAGTTATCAAATCTATACTGTAAAAAAATTCCAGCAATGATTAAGTTACAAACCTTTACACATTCAATGCTAATTCAGTAGAACAAGGCTCATCACATAATAACAGTGTGACAATTATTTAATTTGTTGTGTCCTGAAAGGAGTGTGTGTGTGTGTGTGTGTGTGAGGGAGAGAAAACGTAGACAGAAAAGTCTGTTTGTCCTCGCTTTACATAGTCTATACCGCCTGCCTGGAGACAGCAGTTCAAACAGTGCCGAGTAGGGAGGCCCCAGCCTGGGCATCGGTGATTGTAGGTCTTTGTTCTGCACAGTGCTCCTGCCAGTCCAGGTGTGACACTGCTGCAGATAGCCAACCTTGCACCATGGAGGGAGACGTGTCAGGTGTCTGGCAGCTAAAAGCACCCTGTTAAAACACTTATCTTTAAAAACAGAGCAGCATCCAGCCCCAGGTCATTTACCAACTGTAAATACAACCGGCCACTTCTCTCCACCCTAGACCAGAAGGTGCTATCAGGAGCTTCCTGGTAGAGGTGGTGGTTCTGTGGGCCCTGTACTCCTTCATCGCTTGATAAGAACAATACACTCCCTTGTTTTCGTTTCCTGTTTGTTCTCGCTAGTCAACCCATGCACGGTGCTTCATTTGTTTGTGTACTAATATACTCACTATATACTTCTGGTTCCCCGTAGGCCGGACACTGAACCATGACATGCTCAGTAAAACCAACCGGTGTGAAAAAACAGGCGCTAAAGATGTTTAAAAGCGTAAAACCAGTCAAGTCTCGCTATGAGACCATGTTGTCTCTTATGTGAGACCAGTGTGATTCAGTTTCATCAGTTTTATCACGCTCTGAGCTCTACATCCTCAGAGTACAGGATCTGCAGTGAACACCCTCCCTTTCCAGACGTCTGCCTTGGTTCACATTCATAAGTAACCTTTTTATGCACCTTCATTATTTTTGTAGTGATTGACATCCCTGAGCATCTCATTAGAAGTCAGACTAGCTTGTTTTCAAATGATTGTTCTTCTTTTGTCTTAATGTCCAGCTGAGGTCGTCCGAAAGTTGAGTCATGGCATCTGGGCATCTTTCTTACCTTTACCTTTCTTACGACCTAAAGTCATAGCACTTAATAGTTTCAGGTTCCACCGTTTCCGCTGCTTCATTTTTGCCGACACAGCGTGTGTCACACCTTAATGTCCTGTAGGTGGCGCTCGTCCCAGCATGTGTAATTGTACTATGAAGCATGCACCAGACTCACCAAGGTGGTGATGTGGTTGGTCAGGATTGGGAAATGTGAATATTACAGAAGGTGGACTTGAGACAGATTTTAATTCATTTTAATTACATGGACCTTTACGTAAGAGAACTTTATTTCTTTTGGGCTTCATGTATTCAGATCATTGGTAAATATTATGAATTAAGCTTCCTTACATAAGATTTGAATGACTAAACACCTTTAGCTCAGCAGATGCGTGAGTCTAAGGAGGCCATTTGTGCCTTGTGGAGCTGTTGGGGCCAGTATTACCACAGGTGGTTTACTTGTTCCCCTCCAGTTGTTACTCTTGGCTGGTGTGATGTGTCACAGTCTAAAGAAATGTGCCACTGTAGTAAACGTCTAGACTAGAAACAAAGAATGTGTTTAAGTATTAGAACATTTTAAACAGAAACTCAAATATAAAAACCTGCTTTTCTGTTTGCTCATGTAAACTGTGGAAGATAATGACTTTAAAGCTTTTATGTTATTTCTCTTTAATAATGATGGATGAGTTCATCATACAGTACATGTCCCCAGTGTTAATACTCAGATCTCTGTATTAGAACAACTAACAAGGACTTTGAGGCTTTGGGCTCTGCATGAGGTCACGTCAGAGGCTCATCACATTACTGTAGGTGTATTTGTGTGTATTTAGTCATGTTGAGATGCAAACAAAGTCCGAATTTGATACGGTTCTGCTGTAAACATGGCTTTCAGGGGTGTGTGTTGTGTGTAAGCATGGACACACTGAGCATCTGTTTGATATTAATGTAATTGGTGTTGTGAAACGTCCGACATCAGTCCTCACTGGCATGTTGTGCGTTTAGAAACAGCTAGAACAGAGGATGATTGCAGGCTGGAGCGGTGGGTATCTGGTGTCTCTACGTAGTCTCATTCCAACGGACAGGTTTTATAGCTGGAAGGCTTTAAATAGGAATCATGCTGAATTAAAATCTGGATAATTGTCTGCGCTTCTGTTGTCGTCCAAGGGCGAAGGCCGGCTTTGGGTTTCTGGAGATCTATCCAAACCAATTAGCCACGGATTAGCATCTAATGTTGCTAATTATGATGCTAATTGGAGGGGAATACACAGTGGGCCTCTGAAGGAGGGAGAAGTTGTGACTTGAATAATGAATGGAAGTCTGAGACTTTGTCATTTCTGCCCATAGACAATCATAAGATGAGACCTATTCCTAACACTGGAATAGAACAGTCATTTCAACTTGCAACCAACCGAATAATCTACTTTATAAGTGACTTGATTATTCTGATGTCTATCAGTATTTATATTTTAATTTGAACCAACCGTCAGGCCACACACACACATTCTTTTTATGTTAAACAGATCATCTTTGACGCTCTTTGATCCTGTGAGGTTATGGAGCTTTTTCAAAACTTATGGATCTGCAGACGTATTTTTGATGCATTATTTAGCTCGCAGAGTCGAGAATTGATCGGGATTTACAGCACACGCTCTGTGCTGCAGGCTCTGCTCTGTCCCACCTGAGGGGTCTTTTGATTCTGTTTGGTGTGGTTACATGAAAACGCGTGTCATAAGAGAAGGAATGAATTATTAAGTGAGAGAAGAGCAGCTTCAATTCCACAGTTACTGCTAGGATCCCAAACGCACTACTAGTTTGGTTTGTAGCATTCTGTAGTTCGTCACAACAGCAGGGTAAGGTAATGACTCCATGAAAGCCATAAGCGGCACAAATACATGAAAGCAGACAGATTATTACAGCAAAACATTTCATCACTGTGCATTATACAGTAAATACAAATGGAGCTGACTGTGCAAATGTGTTGCACAGCTGACTATGGCAATATCACTTTAATTGCTACTAGAATTTAAACTGATGGGCAGGTGGTTATTTGGCTCCAACGATCCCAACTCATCACACTCCATTATGCATGAGCTGTCTCTGATGTTTTATTGGGCTTGAAGAGCAAACAAACAACTCAACTTTGGTTTGTCAAGATGCTTTCACGTTTTCTCCAGGCCACAGTTCAATCTGGTTCTGTTTCAGCTGACATGGGTCTCGGTTCTGAACGTGCCCAGTTTGGGTCTGTAGGTGGGTTTTGTACTTCACTGACCCAGGGGACAGTGAATCTGCTGGGTTGTCCACCTCTCTTGAATTCTTCTCTCTATCGAATGGAAATAGCTTCATAACCATTTTCATGTTGACGTGCAGCAACACTTGCTTCTAAGACCATCACTTACATATTCCTAGAACTGCTGCAGGAATCATGGCTGAATCTAAGCAGTAGAGTGATGTACCTCAGCTGAAACCTTGGGTAAATTGTGGTCCTCCTGTAATGACCCAGTGAAAGCAGAGCCCCCTACACTCCTCCCACCGTGCTGTACTGATGCGCCAGGTGGAGCACAGAGAGGAATTATGTCTTGTTGTCTTGACTTTGGTCGTGATCCATCCTAGAGAATGGATCTGCTACACTAGGCTTCACATAGCACATCTAATAATTGTTGCATTGTATTAATAATGTACCAAAAATGTTCCAATCCATAACTGGGTTGTCCACCAGTTGTGCAGACAAGCAGGTAGACGATGTGCCACACTAATTGTTTCCTGGGTTGACAGCAAACTTTGCTCTGTTATGTGATTAAGGCAACAGCTGCTTAATGAAAGGATTAGACAGGTCAATTTCAACATAGAAACCTTGGAACAGAACATAAAGCACCTTAAACTGAAATTTCTTGGCGCTCTACCCACACCTGTATATGACAAATTTACACAGAAAGCTCGGCTATCCCAACACGACAAAAGCAAACAGAGACAAGCCAAGAAGTTCGACCTCCTGTGTTCCTGAAACTGGAAATGGATGAAACCATGGTTTTCTTCGATGTAACATCACTTTTCACCAGCAATGCCTTAACAGCTGTCAGAGGAGGACAGCTCTCAGCACCAGAAGCAACCTTAACTCGGGCCAAATCTGTTCACTCCTGCCTTAACACCACGTATTTCAGCTACAGAGAGGACTTTTATCGACAGAGGCATGGCTGCGTATGGGCCCTGCTGTGTCACCTATTGTGGCCAACCTGTATATGGAAGAATTGGAGAAGAAAGCTCTCAACTCTTTCTCAGGAACAGCCCCAAACCACTGGTTCAGATATGTGGATGACACCTGGGTGAAGACCAAGA
The DNA here is from genome assembly GCA_030770545.1 of Macropodus opercularis. Classification (NCBI taxonomy): domain Eukaryota; kingdom Metazoa; phylum Chordata; class Actinopteri; order Anabantiformes; family Osphronemidae; genus Macropodus; species Macropodus opercularis. The sequence continues at coordinate 1,095,042 of CM061105.1, read as the reverse complement.
CCCAGGAGGTACGGACATTCACAGACCACATAAATGCAGTGTAAACCAACACCAGGTTCACCAGAGAAGACACCAAGAACAACAGCCTGGCCTTTCTGGACTGAGCAGTCATCAGAGGAAACCACAGCAGTTTAGTAAGAGACATTTACAGGAAACCCACCCACACAGACCAGTAGCTACAGGTTGACTCTCATCATCCCATGCAGCACTAACTAGGAGTCATCACGACCCTGAAGCACAGAGCGGAAAACATTCCTACTTCCACTGAAGCCAGGAAGAAGGAAAACCTGCATCTAAGGACCTGTGGCCCCAGACGGGCCTTCAACAAGGCTGCGTCTCAACCCAGAACAAGGACAACGGAACAGCCTGACACCCAGAGCCAACGGAAGAATCTGCTCATTCCTTACATGGCTGGAGTGTCTGAAAAGCTGAAAAGGATTTTTGGAAACTACAACATACGTCTACTTCAAACCCACCAACACACTGAGACAGAAGATTGTGCATCCAAAGGACCCAACACCAAAGAGGAGCAACATAGAGTCTGCAGTTCAATGCAGTGAGGAGTCTCTGAACGATATGGTGGTGAAACCAAACAGCCATCACACAAGAGGATGAACCAGCACAGGAGGAACAACACGTCAGGACCAGTATCTACAGTGTATCTCCACTCATTTGAAGATAACAACATTCACATCCTGGACAGAGAAGACAGGTGCCACTTCACACGTCCCCCACAAAGGAGACACTTAACGACCCTGTAATGGTTGGAGGAGGAGTCACGGTAGTTGAGGATTCACACCTACTCACACCCCACTTTGTTCACATAACGAAACCATTCTTCACAGGTATGAAGTGAAACCAAATCTCTACCAACTTTCCACAGACTGACAAAGCTTCCTGGATAGGTGATGAAACGTTTCTACGAAATAGAAGAAGTCCAGTTGCCATGACCCAACCTTCAGACAAGGCAGAAACAGGTGCGTAGAGGAGGACATGAATGCTGGCGAGCCGCAAGGTAAACACAGTCTGGCTGGAGGGTGAAATTATTACTGCTAACCAGAATAACTGAGTAGTGAAGCTGAGAGAAACAGGAAGTGAACCTTCCCAATGAAAGTCAGAAACCAGAAGTCAAGCGACCAATCATGACACCTCACAAGAAAAAGTGAATTCTTAACTGCTTTACTTTTCAGGAGACAAAGCAGCACAAACCCAGATGCCACTGGTGTCTGACACGCGAGCTCAGCGGCACACTGCAAAGACATGCGAGCCAAGGCAAACCATAGTAAAATGAAACGCTTTGCTTAGGGGCACATCACTTCATGCTGCTGACAATGGACGACACACGTGACCTGTGGGTCAGCTCTTCGCTTTAGCGTGTTCAGGCTCAGACCTACAGGAACCACTAATGGAATGTCCTCACACATAGCAACACTGCCTGTAGCAGAAGACTGAGGTGGTCTATAGTGTATAAATCCAAGAGCAGGCCAGACTGTAATGGACGGTGGAGGGCAGGCTTGTCTGATGGGGTTTACGTACTTATTCTGTGTATTGGAGTATACTTGGAAGGAAACTGCTGCCACACCAACGATGGATGATAGTAACGCTGCAACAGCTGACACTTATCAGTAAAGAAATCAAAGCAGCAATGAAAACGAAAGCTGTTACTACTCAGCAGCACATGATCAGATAATCAAATGTTATTAGATTGCTACCATATGATCTTCACCAGTAACTGGACATAACAATAACAACGTCCATAACTAACACACAGGAAAGTGAGTCCAGAGAGAGAGATCACGCTCTGTATCAAATGAAAGCGACAGAGCCACGATGCATTAGTGGGCTCAGTGGTAAACTACTGTACGGTGCATTTCTGCCACTTTCTAAGCTGGAGTGTGGATTAGATGGAGGAGCTTAGTTTTCACCCCCCCCCCCCCCCCCCAAACCAAAGGGAGCATCTAGACTGGAAGCTGACTTTCAAAATAAAACAAACAGACAGAAATCAGTATTATATCAATATTCATATTTTAACTCCTATAGGGCAAGTGAAGATTTGGTCCATCTTCTGGCAATGCCTTGATCTCATCTTGGCCACATGGAGTTTACCACGGTGCTCAAAGCCTGTGTCCCTCAGCTATTTTAAGTCATTGCACCTTCAGCCTGGTCTGTCTGGAGCAGGTCTCCGTGGGTTGACGGGACATTTAAGGCTTCCGTTTGTTGGTTTCTGTAATGAATCCACATGATCTTCACCCTGTGCGTCGCAGACTTCAGGTCAGTTCAGATGCCCCGTCTCTGACAATGCCGTCGTCGCTCTAGGGTGGTATTACACTTTGCATCAATAGCTTCCAACTGAAGTCACTGTCATTCCCATAACTCTTCACAGTCGCGCTGGCAGGATTCATGTCTGAACGCATGATGCATGGCTCAGTCATCTAAACACTCACAGAACTACATATGTGCAAATACACTTTATTTGAACTTTGAATGTTTTTGCAGTTAAATCAGTATTTTATTATAGTACGGGAACTTTGTACTTGTACAGCTGCAAGAAAAAGTGTGTGAACCTCTGGGATCACATGGATTTCTGCATAAATTGGTCATTAATGTTCTGATCTTCATCTAAGTGTTCTCTCCATCAACTCATCACATTGACTGGACTCCAGGTCAACTGACTCCTGGCTCCATTTAGCTCTTAGAGGAGTCATTAGCTGAGGGTTCACATACTTTTCCTCCCTGCTCTGTGAACGTTGACATGTTATGTTCAATAAACACATGAAAACATATCATGTTTGTGCAGTATTAGTTAAATCAGACTGTGTTTTTCTTTTGTTGTGACTTAGATGAAGATCAGAACATTTATGACCAATTTATGCAGAAATCCATGCGATCCCAGAGGTTCACACGCTTTTTATTGCAACTGCATATAGTAAACTGAACCAGCTGTTTCAGTAGCAGAGATCACTGCTTGCTCCACATGGACCTCTGGTTTGCTGGCTGTGGTAGTTCAGCAGACATCATGCTGATAGTTTAATAGTTGGTCTCCTCTGAGATCAGGACTCTCTTGAAGGCCACATTGACTATTTTTCGTCTTCACTCATTTCACCCCAAACGTCTGCGTCTGCAGCGGCTCCGCCAGGGTCTGAGCTGCCCTTGTAAATGACATGAATCCATGCGTTAGCCTTTGTGACTTCCTGCGTCAGAGCTGGCGCGATCGTTCAGTGTCGCTGCGTCCACAGAGCAGAGTGGAAGACCAACGCGACCGACAGTCACAAGTTAACTAATGTCAGTGGACAAGTCCATGCAGCAGATCTCGACTCGCTCTTGCTTTTTTGGGTTTCATGACAGACTGTAACCTCCTCCTGAGCACAGACAGCTGACAGGCAACATTAGGACATGTGGAGCATCTGCTTCCTTGGGGTATCACCTTGTTGTAGAATAGTAAATGTTTGAATGGATTTTTTGTTTTGTTTTTGGTGAAGACAGCGTATCGAGATATTCCAGCCAAAATGGAAGGTGGTGCCTGTTTTATTATGTATGAGTGAGTAGACTTTAAGTTAAACAAATACGTATTTGAAAGGTTACTGAACAATAATTTCGATTTCTGATTCAGGCTGCTATGAATATTTAAATGATGGACAGTATGGATACATGGAAGATGATTTTAAATGTCATTTGATTGATTTGGCTCATGGCTGCTCCTAAACGACAAGGGATCAGTTAGTATTGACACTAGAATGCCACAGACGGGTTAGTTGTCCGACCTCATAACGTGCACGTGAAGACTTGCTTTACTTTAATTGGTACATTTTTAGTGAATCTTTTTCTGTTTCAGTTTTCACACATGAATAGTCTGAACTAGAAAGCACAGTGTTTCATTTGAAGCACAGCTTTCCTGTGTGATATTCATGTTAGGCACCAGACAGAATTTCATTTCCTCCATCAATACCACTGATAACTTCTGCACGATGGTGCCTCACACATAAGAAGACGGATCTCACAGCAAGGGAAAAAGCCGTTTGACTCATTCCTGTCACAAACATCACACCGTCGTTCTAAAATGAGCCTCAATGCTTCGTCCCGCTGCCTGCTCTGCATGCAGCACTGCAGAACATTGATCACAGTCCACTTTACAAATCATTTCCTTGAGCCTCTGCTCTGCCTGGAGTTCACCGCTACTGTATCACTGAATGTGTATCATTTCTCTATATGCAGACACATACTGTAATACACAGAGTGGGCACAAGTCCAACACAAGCAGCTGCAGCAGTTGCGTATTTGATCAGACATACAGGAGTTAAGCAGAAGAATGAGAGAGAAAGAGGGAGGTAGAGGTGGATGTAGCGATGGCCGTTACCTCCTGTAGACAGATGTGTAGACTCGCCTTCCTTCCGCTGCGCTGCTCTAATCGCTTTTTCTTCCTTCTCGCTCCATGTTGGCAGCACACTCTGCCACAGGGAACAACCAAGTGTATGTGTGTCTGCCTCTCTGGCTGTAGCACGAAGGAGAGTGAACGACCGCCTCTGCCCCACCTCCCGTAGCAGAGACTGCTCGGTTTCTCCCGCTCTCTCACTCCCAGCTCTTTGGTTGAATTCCCCAACCCTGGCTTCCTCGCGCGTAGACAAATAGAACATCAGTGATCGGACTGATGAACGACCCTCACTCAGTCCTCTTAAGGGTGAGGCGGGTCACCCACCACAGACGGACAGACACTCACCTCTCCTCTCACAGGCTAACTACTATGAATTGGAATTGTCACGCTCATCTGACAACGTGTCTGTGGAGATTCTCAGTCATCCAGGTGAGGTTAACTGGACTTCTCCCTGTCTGTAGAAACGTTTCTCTCCCTATCCAGGAAGCTTCTTCAGTCTGAGACCACAGATTCATCCTGTTAGGATTCACGTCTGTAAAGAATGGGCTCGTTAGAGGGTAGAGAGTAGGTGAGAGCTCTCAACTACCGCGACTCCTCCTCCACTCTGTATGAGGCACGGGTGTCATTCCAGTCAGCGGCTTCCTGGGCCTCCCTGCATTTCCTTCTTATTTTGCTTGTAGCTCCACTTACATTCAGATCCCATACCATGTCTATGACAGCACCCCTCGCTTGGTCCCCTCGCTCCTCAAACCAAATAGTAAAATAATTTGCTTTCCATCACCTTAAATCTTTTAGCATTGACACTGAGCTTTCTTATTGAGCTACGCTAGCAGAGGTGACCTGTCCTTAGTTCTGGTCAGAGGGTCTGGTGAGGCGCAAGTCATGAAACTCAAGGGTGACATTTTCCAGGGTGACCCCGCCTCTCGCCCAACTGACAGCTGAGATAGGCTCCAGCGTCCGCGTGCCCCTGGTGAGGACCAAGCAATAGAAGATGAGTGAGTAGAGCTGATTCTGGACCTGAGGTGTGCATCCTGTGTACAGCACAGAGCACTCTGCACTAGACCACAACACAGAATTTGTGTTGACCTGCTGTTATTGGAAGTACCAAGGTCATTAGAAGCACTGTTTACTCTGGACCTTGGAAAAGAATAAACTATGGACCGGACAGTGTGTAAAGCTTGTTAGGCTTGGAAAGAGATGAAAAGATGAATGCAAAAACAACAGAAAACGTAACGCAAGCCGATAAACTGAGACACAACGAAAAACGCTTTGTGTGCACTGGAATACGTTGCTTTCAGCCACCACATGCCCTCAGGGTTAACCTCACATACATGGAAACACTGTAAGTGAATTAGTTTCTGGAGGACTAATTGCTGACCTAAAAGGCACAGGATACACGAAGTCCTGTCCCGTTATATTCTGAAGCTCAGAGGCTGCTAAAAGCCCTACACGATGCCAAACAGCTACAAACAGTAGACAGTGGTGGTAACAGGATAGGAAAAGAAAAATGTTGAACCCCAGCACAGCTTCATCTCTCCTGCTCATGTTGTGCATGTGTGTGGAGGAGCGTCAGAGAAGTGAAGATCATCAGAACGAACAACCCAGCGGCCACTGCCTTGTTCATTCTCTGTTGTTCTCCTTGTTCAGGTCTCTGTTCTAGAAAACCCATCTGATTGTTTACAATTCTTCATGTCCTTTAGTATATAAATGTGCCTTTGGTGGTTATAGCCACACATTTAACTCTAAGAATGCATCAAAAGAATGTTTTGGTCAAAAGAAGTGATATTCCCGTAGCATTATGATACTGAAAGGTAGACTATCAGCTTTGAGTCTGTGGAGATTCTCATCATCCAGGTGAAGTTGTCTAAAGTTGAGTCGTGGCAGCTGGACTTCTTCTATTTCGTAGAAGTGTTTCTCCTTCTGGGCGGCACGGTGGTGTGGTGGTTAGCGCTGTCGCCTCACAGCAAGAAGGTCCCGGGTTTGATTCCCGGAGGCGACCGGGGGCCTTTCTGTGTGGAGTTTGCATGTTCTCCCCGTGTCTGCGTGGGTTTACTCCGGGGTCTCCGGTTTCCTCCCACAGTCAAAAGACATGCAGTTAGGTCAATTGGTTGGATGCGTAAATTGCCCATAGGTGTGAGTGTGTGTATGACTGTGATTGTGTGTCTATATATGTGGCCCTGCGATGGACTGGCGATCTGTCCAGGGTGTACCCTGCCTCTCGCCCAAAGCCAGCTGGGATAGGCTCCAGCACGCCCGCGACCCCTTCGGGGAAAAGCGGAAGAAGATGGATGGATGGATGGATGGATGTTTCTCCTTCTGTCCAGGAAGCTTCTTCAGTCTGAGGGAAGTTGGTTCAGGCCACAGATTCATCCTCCAGTTAGGTTTCACTTGTAGAGAACGGTCTCGTTATGAGAACAGAGGACTGAGGGTAGTGAATAGGTGAGAGCTCTCAACTCTGTGACTCCTCCTCCAACACTACAGGGTGATTAGTGTGTCCTTCGTTGTCCTAGCTGAAAGGGCAGCCTGGTAGATGGAGGCAGGTTGTGTCTGAAGCCTCCACCTCTGTAGAGAGGGGGGCTGTTTCCGTTGGCTCTGGGTGTCAGGCTGTTCTGTTCCTTTTCCTGGGCTGAGCCTTGTTGAAGGCCCGTCTGGGGCCACGGGTCCTGAGAGCTGCCCTCAGATGCAGGTTTTCCTTCTTCTTGGCTTCAGTGGAAGTGGGAATGTTTTCCGCTCTGTGGTTCAGGGTCCTGATGACTCCTAGTTAGAGCTGCAGGAGGTGATGAGAGTCAACCTGTAGCTACTGGTCAGTGTGTGGGGGGGGGGTTCCTGTAAATGTCTCCTTGAGAGCTTTCTTCTCCACTTCTTCCATATACAGGTTGGCCACAATAGGTGACACGGGAGAGCCCATACGCAGCCATGCCTCTGTCTGTAGAAGTCCCCTCTATAGCTGAAATATGTGGTGTTAAGGCATAAGTCCAGGAGTGAACATATGTGGCCCGGGTTGAGGTTGCTTCTGGTGCTGAGAGAGCTGTCCTCTCCTAACAGCTGTTCAGGCATCGCTGGTGAAAAGTGATGTACATCGAAGGAAACCATGGTTTCATCCATTTCCAGTTTCAGTCCTCTGACCTTGGCTGCAAAGTCCTCAGAGTTTTGGGTGTGATGGTCTGTAACCTACTTTCTGTCGATCACTCCTTACTATCATCTCCAATGTTTCAGCCACATCTGTGACATTCGTGATTAAGCTTTGTTACGAGACTCATGTTGCTAATCTGAGGATGGCCAGTTACCTTTCACTCACAAATGTCATAAAACAACAGCTTTAGATTTGCTGGTTAGACCCCTGTCTCTTCAATAATTAGCTGACAATATAAGTCAATTTGGCCATTTGTCTCAAATATTTTTGAAAAAATAGTACGTACACAATACCTTCAATTCACCTTCATACACAGTGCCTTCAGTCTGATTGATTCAATTTTAATGATAGATACTCCATATGCTAATGCTATATATATATGCCATAATGAGTCAGTATCTACTTTGAGCAACCTTGATGTCAACTTTGACCAAGATCTTCTCCATCTTTTGTTACCTCTAGGCTGGACGACTGTAACCAATAACTTAGGAAGAGACGTCACATTTCTCCTACATTAGCTTCTCTGCTCCTTATGCTCCAACAGAAGGACTAACTAGAAGGAATAAAGTGCTAACTGAAAATTTCTACAGGGCCAACAATGGACCATTTGGACAGTAAAATATGAACTATGAACTAGAACTATGCACTCTACTACAGACTACTAGAAGCAAGAAGGTACCGTTAATTATCTTTCACAAGCTATGACAGATCTTAGGACCCTTCAACATACAGACCCTTTACTTGGTGACTGGACTCCATGACAGGTGTGGGTGGAGGCCTGGACTGTCCTGGTGCAACACCTGTTCGACACCAGCATCCACATGTAAATGTGGGCACTGTGTGTGTCAAGCATATGATTGGTGGTTCAATTCCTGGTGCCAAAGTGTCTTTGGGCAAGACACTGAACCCCAGGTTTCCCCTGAGATGTGAGTGGTTGTGTGTAAACACTGCTCAGCACAAGCAGCAAAGCTGTAGAACCTTTTTTTGTCCTGACATCATAATGAGGAGTGACATCAGAACTTACAGCTAAGCTTGACACACATGTCTTCAAGTTCCAATGTTGTTTGTCCCATTATCCCTCTAGAGAAACAGCAAAACTACATCATTCACCGATGTGGTGATACACGCATTGATGCAGGCACAGTGCCACCAGCAGAAACCAGGGTGATGGGGCAAGATGTGGCCTTACCTCCATGTCCGGTCCAACGGGTGGCAAGAAAAGACCCAGTAACCGGCACACACCCCCAGGTTCAGGAGGGCAGATGTCGTGGACCGTGGTGCCAACCCCCACCCCCCAGGCAGAGCCGCAGCAGCCACAGCGACAACAGACTGACCCCATATTCCGGGCCCCAGTAAGAGACCACCCCCTCAGGCCCTAAATGTAAGTGTATGAGGACATTGGTAGACCACCAGTCTCCAAAGGCTCCGAAGTATCTCTGTAATGCAGTTAAAACTGAGGTCATTCTGCTTCAAGTAGGGCGGTGGTTGAGGACACTGTTAAGTGGCCCATGTAGAACCTTCGTGATCCCACCAGGGGCTGGGGGGAGGTATGTAATTCTAAAAGATAGTTTCTCCAACAGTGCTGTGGTTCCATGTAAACTCAAACACATCTCCAGACAAAACCTGTCACTTCAAAACAACAACATGGACTATTTGGTTCAAATGCATTAACAGACGGAGAAACAGGCAGCGTTACTTGGAAAAACCACCTGGATGAGGAAGAATTTCTTGAAGCTCCCAAGTCACTGAACTCACTAAGGGAAGTTTTTCCACTGTTGCTATTAAAATGTACAATTTATTGATTGACTCCAGTTAAAAGCTGCTCTATGTGGGATTTGTTGGGTTTAGTTGTGTCAGGTCTTAAACCTCACTGTAAAGTGCCTTGAGATAACTGCTGTTGTGAGTTGGAGCTATAGAAATAAAGTTGAATTGAATTGAATTGAATTAAATCCAAACAACCTCAAACCATAGCAGAGACATTGATGCTGGCTTACTGAAAAAGGATCTGAAAAGAAATAGACCAAGTCCCTCTATCAAATAAACAGAGGCTAGATTTTCTAGTTCTAGATATATCTAGAATATACTGTTAATGGCAGTTTTCTCATGGCAATTAATCCCTGCAGGGACATTGTTCATGTTGTCCTGTCAGTCGGTCACCGGTGTTGAGTTAGTATATGGTAAGAGCCATATATTAGCTATGATATAAGCTAGTACTGTATGAAACAGCATTTAAGGGGATGAGTCTCTAGAAGTGTGGGCAGCTGTAGAGAGGACAGAATATAAACATGTCCAACTGGGTGCAGTACGTGTAAAGGCCTGTTTCTGTTTCTTACTGTACTCGTTGACCACATTAGTGCTGGAAAAAGCACTTGACAGAAAAAAAGTCAGTTTTTAGTTAATTTTTATTAACTAAGGTGAATTAAAAGCCATGTAAACAGTACCTCAGGCACTTTGAGGAGTAACAGCTTTACCTGAAGAACACACCTGAAGGTTCTCTGTGTTCTAGCAAACCTCCTTCTACAACGTCCTCTCACAACACTAACGAGTGCCTGTCACTATAAAAGACGTTTAAAAAGGTCGACTAGGTTCCGTTGGCTTCCCAAGGCCTGGTTTTGGCCCAGCCTCCTCTCAGCTCTCCTCACACAGAGTAGGTGGCTGCCTGTCCAGGATGCTAGCCAGTGGTTTGAAGGGAAGTCCCCAGTCACCAAGGGAACTAAAATCCCCCGAGTCATCAATGACCCATGAGTCTTCTATGGAGCTCAGGGAGCCAGCCACTGAGCCATCACCCTCGTAGGCATATGTTGCCAGAGAATCATAGGGTGGAGCAACACATCCACGCTGGCTCCCCTCCAGCTGGTGTTCAATGAAACCCTTGATCATTTCAGCATCTCCCTCAGTCAACTTGCACTGAGAAGTCTTGGTGTTCACAGTGGCAATGGTGCTGGCTGTTTTGCGATGGATATCAGGTGATCTGATGTTGTCACAGCTGCTGGTGAGGTGAAGCAGGATCCCATCACCATAGCCATTTCTCTGTCGCTTAGAGGTGATGCTGTGAACTCTAGAGTGCTGGGCCGTGCGATGCGTGTTGCGCAGGGTGCCCATGTCAAAGGCCTGGGTGTCCGCCTCGCCGCCACCCTCATCATCATAGTGAATGACATTATCGCGAATGTCTTCCTTTGATGTCATGACAGTTTGTTTTTCTTTGTGGTGCCTCTGACTCACGTATAATGCTGCCATACCTGCAAGAAGCAAAGACAGGGGTCAGTCAGCGCAAACCTTTTCTGACTATCAGAGACAGTCTTCATGCACCTAGCAAGCACGAATGAACGCTGCCAAAGACACATACAGAGAGTGGCAGCACTTACTGCATTCAGACACTAGAAAAACGGTGAAATCCAGGAAGCTTTATTATTGAGATGTTGGATTCTGAAGTGAAAGAAACACTGGTACCAACACAAGTACAAACAAGAATTAATTTTACATAGGATACAGGATATTTGTAGAAATAAACAGTATTATATGTTTATTTTATTGATGGTAACAGCATTTGACAGTTGTGCAGGTGGTTGTAATGAAAAATAGTGCAAATACCAATAGCAGCAATAATGGAGGTCACAGTCATATGACGAGCATCATTATTTTATAACAGGTGGGTGACAGTCTGGAGGCGACGGATAAACGTAGCACATGATGGGTGGAGAAAGTAGAGGCGTGTTTGGGTTCTTGGCCACACATGTGTCCCTAAGGACTTCTGCTTCTCAGCCACTCCACGGCTGCACCATAGATGTCTAGTGGGAGATGCTGTGGATGCTTTCTCTGAAGTCTACGACCATCTCTCTGGTCTTCCCCACATGGAGGAAGAGATAGTTGTCCTTACAGCGCTGGGCCAGTGGCTCACGTCGTTCCTGTGGTTGCATCTTGACTGATGAAACCCACCGCAGTTGTGTCATTTGCACAGTGCTGTTATTCCACGAAATCTGTTTGTAACATAGGTATAGCTGAATACTTTAAGACACATATTAGATGCTCCTCCCTGTATTTCTTCTTCTATAGTATTTCTTTCATTGGTAATAAATGTGGGTTCATCCCGTAACTCTCCCCTGTACACGATCTCACGGTGGGAGAGGTGGGTGTGGGTTCACTCGTCTCTATGTGTCTTCATATTTTATATTTCTTCCATTATCCATATGTTGAGGTAGATCCCAGGTCCCTTGATTGCATCCACATTTCCATGTCTTTGTCTTGTGTCCTGGTCATGACCATTAAAGCTGCAGGAGGAAAACAAAACACTCACAGCAGAGGCTGTGGAAGTAGGGTTTCTGGGGAGACGATCTTCTGATTGGTAATGGTAACTTGGTTGTGGATTGGTGGTTACTTTAGTTAGACTGAAGTTTGGTAAGAAAACACACAGTGTTTAATTATGATTAGGATGCACAGTTACCTTCTATACCAATGTGAACAAGCCTCTCACTGAGACCTGCAGATCCAGATGATGGACAAGTAAACCAGTAAAGTGAATCCTAGTTTTGTTTAAATGTAATCAATACAAATCAGTACAAACTGCATTGGTGCTATGATGCTGTTTCAGGTCTTAGAAAAAAGAAGCGTGTCAGTCCAGTAAAATGCTTCCACAAGATGCTCTTGTGTATCCTCACATAAGGGAGAACAAAAGCACATCACCAAGGACAGGTTACACACTGTGCCATTAAAAGAGGATATTCAACAGTGCAAGATTATTATTATTATTATTTAAGATATATAAAGTCCACATTGGGAACCCTACATGCTGATGTAATGTTCCAGCCTCTACTAGAAAACAATCTTATTTGTGACACAGGGCACAGAAAGGAGAGAATATAACCTTTGGGTATGTGCTATAGAAAATAAAGGAGGTCACGGCTGCCATGACGACTGGCTGGGTTAATGGGGTCTGCTTGACTGTACGGGAGAATATGGATGTTTCAGCTTGTTCAGCTTCTTTGAAAACCCTAATAGGAAGCTGACGAGTAGAGGACGGAGCACAGTTCTGGAAATAAAAGCAGAGACACCTCAGGGTCTCAGAGGACGCTGCTACAATCTGCCTGTGTACAGACTTTGCACTGACAATGACCCCATTTACACATGGTTTTAAAACTGAGAACTTAGAGCTGTGAGGGTCCAGTGGAAGACTTGATTTGTCACCTCCCTCTAAGCATCATTCTTCACTCCTCGTTCTCAGTCCTCAGGAAAATAAGAAGCTTTAAAATTCTAGCCCAAGCGAGGACTGAGCAGTGCAAGGCCCTGACATCCTACGTGTGTTGGCCTGTTCTGAACGTCTCTGAATACTGTGTGTAAACGATTATTTATTATTCATTTATTTCTATTACATAATTATAATTAATAGATGTCCATGATGTAGGATGGGTGGTGATATGTGCGCCTGCTGGACATGTACATATATAGTCACAGCAGGTAGTGGTCAACACGGTTGCCTAGCAGCAAGAAGGGACGTGGTTGCTTCCCAGGGTCGGGAGTGAGGTTTGTCCCTTTAGACTTTCCATAGGTTTACTGGTTCACCCATGTCATCACCATGAAACAAACAACGGTTGACCTTAAGGATGCACTAAACAAAAGCAGTATCTTAACTGTTCTCATCTTGAACCGAATGCTTACATGGTTAGTATTGTAATTTACAGTAGATGAAACTGGTCTGAATCACTGATTGTTTGTTGCTAAAATCTGGGGATGTTGTACAAAAGTCGTTGAAACATCCTGGTTTGACCTATTCTGCTCAACTCATCCTGGCTTATGGATAAGAAGCTTAGTGAAGCCTGGTGTAGATAGTTGGGATAAGAATGACTGATTAACATGGACTAAACTCACAGAGCAGCAGCTTATTATGGAGCAGAATGAAGGGGTGAAACATAAATAAATAAAGAAAGGGACAAAGCCTGGAAGACAATAGAGGACTGACCAGAAATCATTAGACTAGACGTGTCTTCTACATGTGCATCTCTACTACTTTCATTTCCTAATAGTTCAAACACATTAAGCAGGAAGAGTGTGTCTGGAATGCAGCATTGTACTGAGCATCAGAGTTAATAGAGCTGCAGCCCATGGTTATATCATAATCATGATGATGTTCACACTTTCCGTTTCCTGGAGGACAGTGTCAGAAGCTGCTGGCTAACCCTAGCGTTGGAGAAAAGCTGCTTGTGTTGAGCCAGAACCATTCTCGCCTGGTTGGAGTGTGCGACTCTTGTCTGCATGTTGCCGCGGAGTCTCCATTTCCCCAGTGGAGCCTTCTGTCCGATCGAAGTCTGAACAATGTCAAAGTAGTTTTTCCTCTTCGATGATGCCTTGAGCCTTTCTACCCTGACGATGCAGCGAACCCCTGGGGAAGCTTGAAGGAAGGCGCGCTGGCCCGGAGCCTTTCAGCTGCTGAGCGAGGCGCCGTGTTGGACGACCGTCTTAAATGGGCTGATGTCAAGCCAAGTTGGTGAATAACAAACAATGTACATTCTACGCACAGTTTGTAAAAGAGCTGCAGAATGACGGGGGAGAGTCAGGGCTGTTCGCCAAGTCTTACCTGTCAGAAGAACGACACACAGCAGAATAGCCATCAGAGCTCCGGTGCTGAGGCCCACGGGCAGGAAGATGGCCTCGGCCGAACAGGTCAGCAACGAGCCTCCAGCCTCACAGGAGCACACGCGGATGGTGAGGGTGGACGTGCTGCTCTGGGCGGGGTAACCGCTGTCCTCAACCAAGACGGGGACTATGAAGGCATCCTGCAGCTGCCGCTTGAAGCCCGACTGCCGAGTCACAATGGCCGCTGTGTTGTCTGGAAGCCAAGAGACGATTACTTAACAGCAATGTATCCAAGCGGTTTGAGATGAAAGACGATTACATGATCCAATTGCTTGGATCGGGTTCATGGAGGTCGTGATCTAAATGAAAATGAACATCCCTGCCCAACTTTACCCAAAGTGTTCAACATAAGCTCAGGTGAGACTGGTTGTAAAGAGCCACGCTAATCAAACCAACAACAGATTTACATCACTGCAGAATGGCTTCAGTAACAGGTAAACATGGTGTCAAGCTGGTTCTGGTTGTGTTCAGACTGGCTCTTCAACTTGAATTACAAGCAGCTTTCAACTTATTAGACTCCCTAAACCATGACCCAGAGTGGAGCCAGGATGCAGAGTCGCAGTCTTTCAGCCTCTCTGCAGACTCTCAGCCGCCACCACCTCGTAGCTGTAACACTCCCATCGAGACTGTGTCTGCGCCCCGACCACCTAAATTATATAAATCACAAATAAATAAAAGAGGAGTGATTCACAGGAATCTAATAAACATCAAGCATCATGTTCCTAGAAGTTCAGGTAGAGGTGGAGGAGCAGCAGCATCTATAACTCAGCTTTATTAATGACTCCTAGACCTGAACAGCTATAATTCATTAGAGCCTCACTCTGAGCCTTTCTCACTCTGGAAAATCCAGAAACCAGTTGTGTTCTCATCGTCTACCGTCCTCCTGGTCCATGTTTACAGTTCTGCACTGAATGTTCACAGTTTTTATGTGACTTAGTTCTTCCACAGATAAAGTGACTGTAGTGGGCGACTTCAACATTCATGTAGCTGTTGACAGTAACTGTCTCAACACTGCGTTTAATTCACTACTGGACTCTGTTGGTTTTAGTCAGTGTGTGAATAAACCCACTCACTGTCTTCATCATCCTCTGGATCTGGTCCTGACGTATGGCTTGAGATGGATCATTTAACAGTTCAGAGTCAATGTGAAAATCTGCGTCTGACTTCCTGTCTTTGTTTTTCCTCTAACTAGTGCCTCCCTTCTAGTAAAACCTCAGCCTCTACTCTTGGACTGAAGCAAGTTACTGACATGACTGGCACTAATAATAGACTGTAAAATACAAGTATATACTTTCACTTCTGTCACGTTACAGACTCAGATTTAGTGGCATCACATATGTTTAGTATTAGAACATGTGATCATATTCATACAGAGAGCACAATGTTGAAATTTTCATTTTTCAAGCAGACTAAAGGTTTGAACTCTTTTTCACTGTGACGTGTGTGTGTGTCACAAAAGATCCATTCTCCCCTGGCAGGACGAAGATCCAGCCTGACAAGGTAGAGACCATTAAGGCGCCTTGTTCCTGTCACACACACACGCTCCAGTTCCCCTTGGTGGCTGCAGGCCTGTGTGTCTGACTCTATCTGTACTGATGCTGACTTTGTAGGCACAAACATTCAAAACTGTAACAATGGTTGTTGGTGAGGAAACAGCTGAAGATCAACAGCAACCGTTCGTTTTCAAACCCCGTGATCCTCACTGCATCGGTGCTGCTCCTACTGGAGTCACGTGAGTCCTACACGTTAATCAGGATCAGCAGCAGGACACCTGATTCATCCAAAACGCTGCAGGGACCAGAGGTTCTTCACTTTGGACCCTGTCAGGATCTTGTGTGACCGTTGTTCCAGAGACTTTATTGGATCGTGTGGAACATAATGCTTAGGATCGATCCAGTGCATTTTCATTACATGTGTCACAGAGCAAAGTCAAACATTATGTTTTTTATTCACGACTCTTCCACAACTTAGGAAGAACTGGTTTTATGCTAAACTGTGATTCTTTCACTACACAACTATCTCAGTTGTAACTAGCACTAGCTGCTAATTAAGTCGCATAATAGATCTGCTTTTTACTCGTGACCTTGTTTTTGTTGCATTCGCTTACTTCCAAAGTCTCGAACAGTGAAGTTTCTGTTGCGGAGCTCCTTGGGAGACTTGAAGAAGAATCTCTGGCCCACAGGAGGAAGGTCCTTGTCTACAGCGCTGATCATCTGAATCACCTGTTGAGAGGAGTAAATGAATTGAATTACGCTACTGAACAAACATTCCAGGCACTAATCTATTCATTTAAATGCTTCAATTACTGCAACACCAAGAAACAATAACGTGACACAAGTCACATCACTTCAACGAGAGAAAACCAAACTAAACAAAGGGGTTTAACATGTGGACTTCAGCTTCAGCAGGTTGTGTCATGTGGAAAGAGCTCAGCTCACCAGCCCAGCTCTGGAGTCCTCACAGACGAAGGTGTCCGAAGGAAGGACCAGCTCAGGAGGGAACTCGTTCACATCCAGGACACCGACCGTCACTGACACTTTGGCGAACAGCAGAGGGTTGCCTGCGTGAGCAACACAGGGTCACGTGACTGCACACGCCAACAATGCGTCTACAGGGCAGGAGCAGTGACAAGCCCAGTATTTCTACAGTCCATGAAGCCTGCAGCACCACACAGAGCTTTTAAACAGAGCCTTTTCAGTAGCAGCTTACTATTATTCAGACAAGGAAAGAAACACTGCTGCTCTGCCTTCCTGTTATGTGGGAGTGTGTGTACATTTAAAGCTGTTGCACTTGTGACCATATGACCTGAACAATGTCCCACTGCCGTGTTCTGCCTGGCACGCTCTGCATTTCATTCCATCACAGTAAGTAGAAACTCTTCCACTGCTCAGTGGCCATTTCAAATACTTAAGCCACAGCAAACCCAGGACACTGGTGAATGAACGAGGCTGCAAAGAATATTTAAAGATATAATCCAGCCTGATGTGTAGCTAAAACAACACTATTCATTTTCCTCTTCCTGCAGTCATTTGTTAGTGGAACATGGTTCAGTAAACAAGTAAAACATGTCTAAAGCGGATAAGCCATAAATTCCCCAAATCTAAAAGCACCTCTTGCTTTGAAAATGTGTTTTCCATCTCAGTTTATAGTGCATCTGGGTGGATTGACAGCAGCTTGCAACCTGCCACTGCATCACCCAGAGAAACGACACAAGCTGTGATGTGTTATGGATGTTCGCTGACAACTGCATCTGTTGAGGAAGCAATAAATACGCAGTCTCTAAATAAGCCAGGGGAGTATAATAAGGTGACATGGAGCAGCCACTGGACTTGCTCTTTCATCAGTTCTGACGAGGGCATCAGGCATCAAAGTCATCCTGGACCGGGACGGTGGCCCAAGAGACTGGATCAGTAACAACAACATCAAAGTGTTTAATGACTCCACTGGGTTTATGAAGGATCGGCCAGTCAGTCCGGAACCAGTGTTTTCAGATTGCTCTGGTTTCTGTCATATCCATCACTGCCACTAGATGGACACAGATCCTCAGCCTTGGTTCACTTGATGCTCACGCTCCAGCGTTTCCATCTCAAAGAAGATGTTTCTTTGAACAATCTGTGTTTTTATATTCTGGATGGATGTGTGTGTTGTCTAACAGAGGGTTGGTCCACATGAAAGTCTGCAACTCTCACATTTTCACAGCTGCTGGGGGAAGTGATTGGTGGACACACTCCAAATGAGATGCCTGAAGCTGAGCTGCAGAATGAGTCCTGCTCA
This sequence comes from Macropodus opercularis, assembly GCA_030770545.1. Classification (NCBI taxonomy): domain Eukaryota; kingdom Metazoa; phylum Chordata; class Actinopteri; order Anabantiformes; family Osphronemidae; genus Macropodus; species Macropodus opercularis. Next base: position 1,077,139 of record CM061105.1, on the reverse strand, counting down.
TCTCAGTGGTGCATCTTTACCCTACATATTTGCCAAAGCATCGGGCCCTTACTTCCACAAAGGGAACGCTCAACATTTTGAACACTTTCATGCTCCCTTCCTGTTCCAGCACATCAGTGCACCAAGCAAGGTCCATAAAGACATGGACGAGCAAGTGCAGGGTGGGTGAACTTGACCCCTCATACTGAACCCTGCAGACATGTACATGAAAATGCGTCCAATGCTTCTGAGAACAGTGTTTGTTAGATTTAATGAAAAGCTGCGCTGCAGGGCATAGATTGATCCTAGATAAGATCCTCTTAATGATCCTCTGAATGCTGATCAGACATTGGTTGACCTCTCCTAGTAACAATGGTTAAATGCTAGTTGACTGGTAAAGTCCAAACCAAGAAGAAGAGAAGAATCTAAACCTGGCAGGTTGTTTTTGCATTTAATTCCTTTCATCATCTACTTTAGCTGCACGCAAGACATGGTTATTATAAAAGAGGACATTTGATATTTCAACAAAGCCTTTAGACAACCTAAGGTTAAATTCAGTAGCTTAGGTGCATCAACAATATTCACAATACAATAGCAAAACTATTTCTACATTCCCTCTTTCTGTTATTTCTATATACAGCAGAAGTTATCTCCTGACTGTAGGTGTTTTCTGTTGGATACTTACTGACTTTGGTTGCCACCACTGTGATATTATGCCAAACAGCCGTCTCTCTGTCCAGGTAGTCATTAGTGGAAACGGTTCCTTCCACTGTGTCAATGTCGAAGCAGCTGTCAGAGTCTGGCCGCCATTCCAGCGAATACCTAGAGGACAACACACCTCAGAGCCAGCTCCCTTCCTACGGTAAGTAGGTCGAGGTCACACAGGGAGTTCTGCAGTTCAAAGCTGTCCTCACTGACAATAAAGACTATTACAACTTAGTGAGTCAAGAATAACCACGTCAAGATTCAATGTGATTAAACGTTAAGACCAACCGTACTGAAACACTGTTCACTACACGACACGGTGCTGTTAACATGGTTCCCACAAAATAAAATGATGAGGCCATTACCTGACAGCACTGCTGCTGGCGTCTAGATCATGAGCTGTCACTGAGCCGATGATGGTTCCTGGAGGGGTGTCCTCGTACACGTCCATGGAGTAGGAGGCTTTGGTGAAGACAGGAGGCTCCTCCATGTCCAGGACGTTCACCTTGACAGTTGCTGAGTCCTTGAATGGCCCCAGGTGGAGAAAACGTGAATCCACCTGCCCGTTGGATGCCTCGACCTTGAAAGTGTAGGACTTTTTGGTTTCGTAGTCAAGAGTCTGTAAAAACAGAAATAAATAAAACATGGGACAACGACTGTAATAAAATTGGTAGCATGGTAAGAACAGTGTCCAGCAGCTGTTTGTCTGGACGTCAAGCTGCAGCCAAATGAAAGTCTCCCTCTAATCGAACGGTCTGCAGTGGAACACTCTATCTGGGTTTGAAGTTCCTTTGGACACATTTCTGTGTGAATTTCAAGAATCACCTCAGAGAATTTCCCTTAAATCTGCCACAAGCGTCAGCATAGAACCATGAAATCAAGGTTACTGTGAAATCAGGAATTCACTTCAATTTGCCACAAGCTTCCACTTGAGCTCTAGAATCAAATGATGGTGAGGCTGGGACGTTATTAACGCCCCAGTTCCATCACGCAAGCAGGGTCTGAACACGCGCTTTGCTTTTATTAGGACACTGACTGCTCTCTGTTCTTCTTTTACCACGTTTCCTCTTAGTGCTTCTTTATGGGCAAACCTAAGCTCCACCTATAGACAGCTTTAATTTAGTGATGATAACAAAACAAACAGAAAATGCGGCACAGTTCAAAAATGCTGTAAATTTAGAAAGAAAAAAAAACAAAGTGCTGCCTACTGCAGGATCTATAAGGACCAGAGGGAAGGATGAGAAAACACATTATCAGCTTAGAAACCCGGAAACACGGGAAACTAACAAGATCACTGTTGAAAACTTGACCACCACCGAGAACGTTTTAACAAGGCTGGAGACAAGGAAGGAGACAGAAACCGCTGAGTAATGGCATGACATGAAAACCAAAGACAAAGGAGTCCACAGCGCGGCCTAGCGGCCAAAAGGCTGAACCGCCACACAAACACCTGATCCAAGTACACATATGTCCAATTCTACATTGAAATGTAAGGAAAGGAAACATGACAGCAGAACAGACTGCGTTGCAGGCTTGGCCTCCAGTGTCCACTCCTACAAAATAAGATGGCTCCTCAGGCCTGTGGGCAGGAAGGTCCCATCTTTCATGACGCTGTACAGTACATGTCAATTTAACGTTTCAACCACTGGCCAGTGAATAATCATGCGCTGCTTGTGCTTGTGTATAGACTAATGGAGCAGATTCCAGTTTACTCTCACTGATGATGGTAAATTGGCTGAATAAAGAAAGCGACGCTGCTAAGGCAGTGAGAGACGTGGACAAATAAAGTGCTTTAGTGTCTGACTTTAGTGAAACTACTGGTAGTGAACACACACAGTTCTGAGAAGCCACAGCATTTATGATACTAGACTCTCCTGAACACATTGGTGTGTGTGTGGGTTCTCTGCTTCTCCTCCAGCCAGGTTAACTGAGGAAGGGCGAGAGTGACAGTCTCTGTATGTGACCCTCTGTTGGAGGATGAAGCAGGTTGAGAAGATGAGACCTGCCATGAAAAGAGCACAGACCAGAGAAACAATAAGATCTCACTCTGGTGGAGGTACAGAGAACGTACGACTCACTGACCTGAGTTTATCTACGCTAAAAAAGGAGAGCAGCCCTAAAAGCTCTGGGTCAGCACTTTCACTCTGTGCTTCCCTTGGCTGCCACACAGACTAGTAGGGTTAAGTGAGGGGAAAGTGCCTGATTGGCAGCCAGGGAGGATTTAGCTCAATGGCATCTTGCCACAGACCGAGAGGTGAAATGTAGGGAGAGTTCATCAGTCCCAGTCCCATCGCCAAGCACCTAACACCACAGCTTCTAATGCACCAAGCCCAACTTTACACTAACTAGCATTAAATCAAAGCTCAGTCCTTATGCACCTATAGGTTTCTGAAATAAAGTTAAACGATGCACCGTCCTGGACAAATTATGGTTGTGATGATTTTTGATAATATTTATATGCTGTCATAGATGTAACGTCTTTGATAACACATGTTGAAGCTCATATCTGCCAGATAGCATCTTTGTACTTTGTCACATGAGGCAGTTATAGTTATTTCTCTAAATGTGACCTTCCAAACCATTATGTATTTATGTATATATGTGGCTGATTCCATGTGTTCATACCGATATTATAATTACAAATTGTCAGGAGAACAAAACAGGGCAACGACTGCGGTCACACGTTCTGTGCCTGTGAACATGAGTGTGTGTTAGATGAAGGGAGGCTGGCATGGATGCTTCTCCACGCACCCTCTGAGATCAATATCAAGTAGGACATTTGGGTTCTTTTAGTCTGAAAACAAACCTACAGAGGCTCTGAACAACAGTCCAACTCAGAATGTCTGGGATTCATCTCAGTTCTAAAGTAGGAGACAGAGCTGCCAAGGTTTCGTGCTCAGCAAGTAGCTGTCAAGTCAGTTCTGATTTAGAGGACGCTCTGAAATAAAAGCCTCCACGGGCCTCTGTGAGTTACGCTGCTTGATGTAATGTGACGTGTGCACTGTGAGTGTTTCTCTGTGTGTATGTGGGGGTGATATGACACGATGTTCTTCTGGATGGAGAATGGAATATAGCTTTTTAAAATGTCTGCATCCTTATATTTTCACATTCTTATTTTGAAAGTCTAGCATCTCAGACTTCTGTACATAGTGTTAACAATTAGAAACACCAACAGGCATCATACCACAGAACTGCTGACACAGCACAGTCACAGTTGTGTGCGCAAGGATGCGTGAGCCACTTTCTGGCCTAATTGCTTGGTTGAACTGAAGGTTAAATGCAGGGACCACAGCGGGATCAGCACATCAGCACATCCGTCCCAGCCTTACACCTCGCACAGCACATCAACAGTAAATCAATAATGAAGCACCAGCGTTTGCAAACCTCCTCTAGTTCTCACATTTTTCAACATCGGGGGATAGTGATTTCAGAATTCACAGACTTTACGTTTATCACATTTTTCATTGAAGCCAAAGTCCACAGGTCCATTATTTAGCATTATTAAGTCACATAATAAGTGTCCAGTGCTCGTAGCGTGTGGATGGATGTGTGACATTATGCGTCCAGACACCTTAGGCTGCTCGCTGCCATTGCAGCAGGTCTATTTCATGGTTTGGTTTCTGTGCCAAAGCTGAAGCAACAGCAGTACATTACTTAGCTCGGCGAAGCCTGGACACCGGTACCTTTTTCAAGATTACAACTCCCTCTTGGCTTTGGCCATCTGAGATCACGTCGAACATTTTGCCCTCATCCCCTGGAACAATGATGTAATCCAGCTCTGCATTGCTGCCAGCATCCAGATCATGCGCTCGAATCCGTCCCACCGCTGAGCCAACGGACGCCAACTCAGGGACTCGCAAATGGAAAACACCTGAGGCGATGACAGTGGAGAAGAAACTCATCCTCGTACAAGACAAAGAACTACACAACACAGTTATCACATTCAACTCTTCATCAGTTGGACATAACAATCAAAAACTCGTACTTTTAGCAAAGCGTGGTGGGTTGTCATTCACGTCGCTGAGCGTCACATTGACGGTGGTGGTGGAGGCCAAGCCCCCAAGCTGGCCTCCCATGTCCTTGGCCTGGAGAAGAATCTGGTATTCCCCCTTCACCTCGCGGTCCATGTTAGCCAGCGCCGTTCGGATCACTCCTGGAGGGAGAGGGGAAAGCACGTTTGTTCGCCTTCCATGTGGTGAGGTGCAAAGCTCTTTGGCTCTACCTTCATTAGTGCCACATGTTTCAGAAGACTCATAGCTGACACCTCATCCCTCCAAGTCGGATTTTCCCTTTAAACAAACCAGATACCGATACTAGAAATTCACACACTTCACCTGAGCCATTCATTTCGTAGGACAGTTAAGATGCTGTGTTTCTCCCTGTGTTACAGCAGCAGAGATTATGACACAGGGTTATGTTCCTAGAGCTCCTGTGAATTTTGGATGTGTTCAACAATGTGTTTAATTGCAAAATTAAAAAGAATGCAAATGTAAACCTGCCTGCTGAGCTGCTGCGTCTGCTGCAGTGCTACAGTGTCAAATACTGATGGTAGTACGGTGTTGGACTGAACAACCAGAACTCGTGGTGCAGTAACGTCATGGGCTCCATAGTAGCTTTGTGTTCTCGCTACCCTGCCAATATTAATAAAATCGTTTGATATTTGTGGATTAGTTTCTGCAAAATTGCAGGTGTTTCCACAAATACGAGTCGAGATGAGTTGAAGGACTGAGGCCACGTCATTAATTATGTGTGATGGGACAGTGAGTCCTGGAGGCTTTCTGGGCTCGTCCATCTGGGAGGTTGACAACATGCTGAAGTCTGTATCTCGTGTACAGCCAATAACGTTTGGGGAGCAACACAATGACAGCTCCTGCCTCACACTCCTTACAGCATGCGGCTGTGGAAAAGCAGTATGATGTTATCACCGGTAAAAGCCTGCATGGTGAGGCTCCTCGTTTGGAAATGGAACACGCGTTCACAGCAATTACTGCTCACTTGACAAGTCTGTAAAAGGACTGAAAAGCTTTGCAAGCCTCCAGTGCTTCAGGTGCAGCACTGAGGAGAAACTCACTCTCATAATCACTCACTGAGTCATGACCGGCCGACTTTCAAGCTGTCAAGGAAGGAGTGAATACAACTGGGAACGTGAGCAGTGGGTTCACGCAAAAGTCACAGATGTGTTAAACAAGTGAGTTGGCTTCCAGCGGGGTCTCACCTGTGTTGGGATCCACAGAGAAGTAGGGCTGGCCGTGAAGGATGCTGTAGACGATGCGTGCGCTGTTGCCATATGTGGGGTCATCTGCGTCTGTGGCAGTCACCTGGGTTACGTAGCTTCCTACAGCCACACAGACACACATGGACACGCGGCGGGTTATGGTGGTCGCTGCTCTGGGTAATTCCATCTGATGATTTCTTTAACGTGTCATATAACCAGCTCGGCAGCTTCCTGCAGGCATCCCCTCAGAGCTGAGCTCTCCAGTGATGCTCAGTGTTTTATCTGACATTGTTGCAGCTCTTCTCTCTCTGCTTTCTGTTCACCCCACACGCTCCAGGCAGATGGTTCCTCACTCGCTGCAGGAGGATTTCTACGCCACTGCCTTCAGGTCTGAATGGTTTGAACCTTTCTGTGTAGGGAGGCGTAGACGCTGGAGTCATGTGTCAGACTGTACCTAGTGCTTTGATCTGATCTCTGGAAGAAGCTACATTATAATGACTGACGCTGTGTCAGGTCGTCTGTAATCATTATTATCATTATAGATGTGCAATGGTTTATATATATACTGTTCCAACATAAAGTGCGTGACCCCTCTGGGATCACATGGATTTCTGCATAAATTAGTCATAAATGTTCTGATCTTCATCTAAGTCACAACAATAAAACACAGTGTGATTAAACTAATACTGCACAAACTTTATGTTTTCATGTTGTTATTGAATATAACACGTGAACATTTTCAGTGTAGGGTGAAGTTCATGTCTGAAGTTTTCCTGCAAAATGTCTTGAAAAACCTTGGAATCGTTTTTACGTCAGTGACAACAAACTGTCCAGGCCCTGAGGCAGCAAAGCCCCAAACCATGATGCCCTCCACCGTGTTTCCAGTGGGGATGGGGTGTAGATGTTGGTGAGTTGGGCCTTTTTCTCCACACATAGTGTTGTGTGTTCTCTCCATCAACTCAGTTTTCCAGCTGCTCTTTTGCAAACTTCAAACATGCTGCAGTATTTTCTTCATCCAACCTCATCACATTGACTGGACTCCATGTTGCCTGAGTCTTGGCTCCAATTAGTTCTTGGAGATTCACCAGCCGAGGGTTCACACAGTTTTTCCACCTGCTCTGTGGATGTTCACGTTATGTTCAATAAAAACAGAAATCCATGTGATCAATGAGCGAAGGAGTGAGAGCTAGACTATCACACACAGACACACAGAACCGCCTACACCTCTGAAAACAAAGCTCTCTGGGTGATGTGGATGTGTGTGTTGGTCAAGTCAATATGAACACAGTCACACAACATCAAACAAGGCATCATTTTTCACTGCAGCCTCCATCCATTCTCTCTAGGTCAGCTCTCTAACTTGGCCACTTGAGAACATGACATGACATCGCGCAGTGGCCTCCACGTGTTTCACAGATGAGCTCGTGCCTTAGTTATCTGAGGCAGATTCCTTCTGTCTTTGATCGAGGTTCATCATCAGTCCATAAAACCCAGAATGTTAAAGGCTCGGAGGCGAGTGCATGTAAAATATAACCTACAATTAAAATGGGCTGTTCTCCTTAATGCATCAGTTCTTTAACGTCTATGGATACTTGTTGTGCTTGAACTCATCCTTGATACAGTAACAGAGATGTACTGGGGACAAGCTTGTGTCTGTGTGAGAGATTAGTCTCTCAGACTTTGGGCCTCAGCTGAAGCATTAACAGCTTAAGGCCTAAAGACCTTGGCTGTTAAATTACCTCACAGTAATAGTTTTTAGCAGACAGATGGGCCACTAAATCTGGCTTAGTGTGTGTGTGTGTGTGAATGTTTAGTCCAGCAAACCATAAAGCATTTTTCCTTTTAGTTATTTAAACATAAACACTTTAAATAACAGTAAGAAGAATGTTTGTGTTGGCAGGACGTCTACATGATGTCATGGTACCTTTCATCCCTTTCATTACTCAGGTACATCTGATTATCTCTAAAATCAGGATTCCCCTGCAGTTCCACACACTGTCTATCAGGGTGAATCCAGAGTCCTGTGGTGACCCTCCAGTGTTTGCTCTAATGCCGCCATTGTATTAAATACTGATGCTATAAGTTTCTCTTCACGTTAAGGTTGTATATGTTTCTGGTTGAAGTGGGACTTGGATTTTGCTGAGCCTTTGCACTGATCACCAGCTGGAGCTTGTCGATCGGTGGGAGGCTCTGAGGGATCAAGGTCCTGGCCTTTTCACAAACGAACTCTCAACTTTAATTAACCCTCGGGGCCATTTGTTTTCCTAATCCTGCTGCCCTCCTTCGTGTGTAGTGTGTGTGTAGAGTCCAAATTAGCCAAACACAAGGAAGCTAATGCTAAGATATTTGTATTTTTAGTAATACTTTAGTTTAGTACTAATGACCCTGTTTTAAAATCTTGCCAAACCTTGTTTTTGGCTCTTCCAGATCAGTTTGTGAAACGCTGGTCGTTCCCTCTGGATACGCTGAGAAGCTCCTAATGAAGACTATTCAAGCATAAAGTCTCTCATCCGTGTGATTCTTAATAATGGCAGCATGTTTCAGTCTTAACATCTCTAGCTCTTAGTTCTCCTCCTCTTCTGTTTTAGCGTCTGATGTGCAATAATCAGCATTTCTGTCGTAAAGCTGCTGCACAGCTTTTCTACTGGCTTGGGCTCAGGACTCGAGTGCTGGAACAGGGAGGGACAATCCCTAAATATATATGTGTGTGTGTCTGTGTCTGTGTCTGTCAACATGACCATACCAACATGACACTTAAAGTCTGTGTAAACGCGCCATCGTTCAGCCACAACCGGATCGAATCCACACAACCATTACTAGGCCTCGGCTGCTTATCTCATGAACCAGTGAGTGTGCAGTTACACACAGCTCACGCAAAGCTGCTCAGGTACCTCACTGCTTTTTAATTGTGCTTCCTATGGTAACCAGCTGGCCTGGATGTGTTTAGTAATGGCCCTCATAGTTTGCACAGAGGTCTTACCTGTGGGGGACATCTCAGGGACACTGGCGCTGTAAGGACCGTCTGGAAATCGCGGCTCATTGTCGTTGATGTCCTGCACCTTAATGATGAACTCAGACTCTGGCTCCAGAGGGAGACCTGTGTAGATGTCAACAGCCTGGGCTTTCAGTGTGTAGTACGACTTTTCCTCCCTGCAGAAAATGTAGGAGAACATGCACAGACTGAAACAGAACTGAAAGGAAACGCGGCTGCGTTGAGCTTTCACACTATGTGATCTGATCTGATCTGATCTGATCTGATCTGATCTGATCTGATCTGATCTGATCTGATCTGCCCGCTTGCTTTCAGTCAAGTCAAAAGTCAAACGCTAGTTTACACTGGCGCGTGACCTGCACTGCTCAGCTTATTAGCGCTACCACACAACATCCTCATAGTCCACAGTGAGTAAATGAATTTTAACATTTGAATGCAGTCCTCATGAGTGACAACGTGACCTGTCGTCTATCTCTGGACATCGAGAGGTTTTTACTGGCTGAGAGCTGACCCTGACTCTAACATAACCAGAACCATCAGTCTCCGCTGTGAGAAGTTCCCATCTTTTCAGTGTCTTTATGAAACTATGACTTGTGCAATTTAATACAAACTTGTTAAAGCTTTATTTTTGGTGACTTATTAAAACTTTGTGGACAAATATCTTTGAATCGCCTTTTATTTTTTAATTGCAGTAGGTTTACAATATGTACGTGCAACTGCTTCTATATGATTTAAGTAAGTAGGACATCACTGAAGGGCTGGTGGGAAAGTAACTGACGGCTTCCAGTTCTAACAGTAGCGGAGTCTAACTGATGACATCCTTCAAACAAAATGCGAAAAGGAATGAAAGCTTTTCTTCTGCCCAGGAGACAAGAGCTCAATAAAACAAATGAACAGGTTATTAAATGACAACACAATGCGAACAGAAGTATGAATGAAGTCTGTCTTTGCAAAGCTCCATCTCTTTGCTAGTGTTTATAACCATAAGCCCGACGTACAGAGACAGTAGCTACGTTGTTGTTGAGTACTGACCTGTCAAGCCCCACTAGTGCATGTATATCCCCTGTTATTTGGTCAATGGTGAAGATGGACCCAGCTCCTTCTCCTGACAAAGTGTACTTCACAGCGCTGTCTCCGTGGTCCATGTCTGTGTGGAGCTGCAGGAGCAAGTAAACATACATGATGTTCATTCATGTTCATTCAAACATACATGAAGGACTTCACATTTATTGACTGAGGTCATGGTGAACTGGTGATTCATTAATCACTGAATTCACTTCAGCTACTTAAAATGCACTAAAATACACTGTAGGCTGTAATGTCTTCCTTTATAATGTTCCTCTTGGTTTCTCCAACAGTGCAGCTCCACCAGGAACCGCTACTCTGTCAGACCGACACCCTGCACGTCTGAGCCAGTCCATTCACTATATCTGCATTGAGCGAATCATTGCCTTGTGAGACGGTTTTCCTCCGTCTCCATAGATGCTGCTGCTGTCAGCTCGGAAACGCAGATTAGCTCACAGCCGGTGGCTTTGTTTAGCAGTCGTGCTGGACGGTGTCACTGCAGAGAAGTGTAACGAGGACAAACCTGACGTCATGTCACCTTGTTACATGTGAGTTCGTGATAAACATCTCAAGTGATCCATACACTCTAGTACCGTGTCGGCAGGTCTCCAGCTACGTCCCATTCTGCGTTGGCTTCTCTAAAACATGTACAAAAACGTGAGAAGGGGAAAAATATGCACATGCAATGTGATTTATGAAAGACGGTCATTTCCAAAACAGGCTTAGTCTGTTTCCTCCCTGCATGAATGTGGCTGCAACCAGTCAGCGTCTGACATCTCTGCATGTACTCAGTCACAGGTCTATTAACAACAGTCCACATACCAAACAGCATCCAGCTCCATTATGCTCAGACCTGTACTGTACGTATTGATGGGCTCAGGTCGGGGAATTCATTTAGACCAAGCAGCTAAAGCTTAAAGCTGCCTCTTCTTGTGGCCGGTTAGAGCTAAAAGGTCACTGTCGTTGTCAAGTCACGCCTGTGTTTGGATTTTAATCCCAGCATTACTGCTTGTCTGCCTTAAGCCTCTAAACCTGAGTTCCCCCACAGATCCAGTGACACACCTCAGCATTAGAAGCTCTGACTGAAGCTCCACATGGCATATGGTCATCTGCTTCTCTGTGCCCCCTGCCTCCTCTGCTAATAACAAAGCTGGGACCAGTTATTAGCACTAACAGCAGATTAATCAGCACAAGTGGAGCCGGACACGTTTGGTCACTACTGGCTGTAGAGAAAGCTTAGAGAGGTCTCGTACTTCCTCCATTATCTTCTCTAATCTGCCTCCAGGCCACGAAGAGATGCTTCACACGTATTTGAGAATGAAATGAGCCAACGCTCACCCTTTCTCTCTGAGTGAGGTGGTGTGTGAGTGAGAGCTTGGCTTTTTTCAGACATTCTTTGAAAAGTTCTTGATTTGTGCTTATTTCTCATGTGGGGGTTTTGAGCTGCAGGTGTGGTGTGTAACTGGGTTTTGTTGGGACCAGTGCAGGGATGTTGTCTACCCAACATCCCTGCACTGGAGGGACGAGGGCTCTCTGGCACATGAAAGTCTGATTACAGCTCTTCATTCATTCATCTTCTACCACTTCCTCCGCGTAGGACTCGCTGTGCTAGAGTCTGTCCCAGCTTCTATGGACAAGAGGCAGGTTCACCCTGGACAGGTCTCCAGTCTGTCGCAGGGCTGCACATAGAGACACACAACCAGTCACACTCACGCCTACGGACAGTTTATGTAACGTTTTCCAATCAGCCTAACTGCAGGTCTTTGGACTGAGGGAGGAAGCCGGAGAGAGAACATGCATCTATTCTCAGTCTCAAAAATAAAGTATAGTGTCGAGAGTGAAACTGTTTTCACTATGAACAAAAAGTATGAAAGATTATTTTTCTGACAGAGAGTTGTTTGTAACTTCAGCTCATACTCCAGCTGCCAGGTGGCAGTAATGCATCTGTGTTCTTCTGTTGTGTTTTCTTACCATGTATTTATACTGTAACTAATCACTGCTGCTAGTGAGTCATCGCTGATCCGTCTGAACCTTCTGTCTGTTTTCACTTAGCTCAACCTACAGCCTTTGCAACCGATCCCACAGTGAGCAAATTTAATTGTTACCACAGCTACAAACAATTAGTGAAGTGCAAAAGAATGAAAGTGAAGCGTGTGCAAAGGAAATTACACATTTTACAAATGTACTATTTTACAAACACAAAAACTATGCAGACATAGTCCATAGGTCTTAAAGACCTCATGGCTCCTTCTGCTCCAACAGAACCTTGCTTCTCAGAGCTGGTCTACTGGTGGTTCCTAGAGTTTCTACCTGTAGAACGGGAGGCAGAGCCTTTAGCTCCAAGCTCCTCTATGTGGAACCAGCTTCCAGTTCAGGTTCTAGCAGCAGACTCTGCTTTAAAACTAGGCTGAAACCTTCCTTTCTGACAAAGCTGATGGTTCCAGATGGTTCTGGTTTCTCTGATCCATCTCTTAGTTCAGCTGCTACAGGCTTAGATGCTGGAACCTCCTTCATTCACTGAGCTCCTCTGGTTTTCTATCTATTCCATCTACTAACATGCCTCCATGTCCACATGTGACTAACTTTGTCTCTGTTCTCTCCTAGTTGTGTTTCTCTCTTTCTGTCTCTCTCTATCCTCATCTACAGGTATCGTCAGACTCAGAGTCGTGTGTCTCAGTGTTCAGCTGCTGGTCCAACCATCCTGCCTGAGTCTGTTGTGTCTTCTGCAATGTGTTGAGCCTTTCTGGGAGGAGAGAAGAACCAGAACTATTGTGTGTTCAGGGCAACTTTCTACAAGAGATGGTGAAAGTTGCTTTGGTTCAAGCTTGTTTTACAACTGCCAAAGTTGGGACGTTGTTCAATATTTTAATGAAAATCAAACTGAAAGACTTATCACACGAGCCAGTATTTTCTTATAGAACATAGATAAGACAACAAATGTTTAACCTGAGAAATTTGACACTTTTATCCAGTAAATAAGCTCATGTCAAATCGGATGTCTGCTCGTTGTAGTTGAAATTTTAATTTTGGTTGTCAACAGCGTTTTCTAAATAAAGGGTGTTAAAAATACTCAGACCCTGCAGAGAGACAGCTGCTGTCAGTCTAACGTGGTGAGCTGGTTGATGGAGGGCAGCCAACGTGATCCCATCCACAGCTGCATTAATGGTCTAATGAAGGCCTGGCAGCCTACTGGCCAACATTTCAAACACCTCACCCCTGCAGAATGTCGCTCCTGTTTTAGTAGGACGGCATTATGCAGACAAATTTAGTAGTTTAGTAGTCTCCTGTCTCTCATACCAGGTCTGCTGTACACAACATATGCTCTGCAGTAAAGGCTGGTGAGGTGAGACGCTGTGTGTTTGGGTTTCCAGGATTCTGCTCACACAGGCTGTCACGTTGACAGTTCACATTAATGCGACCCCTTTGGGTCTCGTCTTCCCAAATCCAGACCTCGAGGCCCCTCTCTTAACCAGTGCTGACACGTGTCAGTTCAAGCGCAGGTGTACTGTTCATTTTTCCATAGTAAGTCTGATGCATTTGATGCTTACTCTGCTCCAGCATCGCTCCCGTGTCCTGTAGATGACTCTCTGTCAACAGACCATTTACAGAAACTGCACATACATTTCACAACAAGCAGCAAGTCTGTCACTAGATTTCATTGCTGTGACACAGTGAGCTTCGCTGTGTAAAACAAGAAAAAATGTTTTATCATTTGCTCCCAATTATAAACACGTTAATAGTGACGAGTAACTTGACTTACCTTTCCAACATACTGCGGTTCAGACCCCATGTACTCTTCCAGGACGAAGAACTGGTTCCACACCCATCCTCTTTTAATGCGCTGGGCCCTCAAGCGTCCATGTCTCCACAGCCTCGTGCTTGTGTGCTCTAACGATGTCCCTTCCCCAACAGATGACCTCACAGAGTCTCCTCTGGCTGAGGCCACCGCAGCCTTGGTTTTGCTCTGGCGCTGATCTAGCAGGGGGATTTGGGAGCTGAACTCCAGCAGGAAACAAGAACCCAGTAGGAACAGAGTGGCATATTCCCTTGTGATCATCAGGGAGAGTTGGTGTAGTAAATGAAAAAGGTAAGGAAAGGGTGAGAAAGGTGACTACTCCCAGGCTGGATATACATCCGAAGCGGAATCTGTGCTGCAGTATGGACCACAGTGATGACAGAAAGACCTGTTAACGCACTGGCCACGCTGGTCCCAGTAGAAGACTGTTGTTGTGTCTGAGGGAAGAGTTCAAATGAAAGTTAGTGTCATACAGTAAAAAGCTTCGCTGTACAGGATTAATATCACTTCAGTCATGACGTAGACCACAACAGCTGAATAACAATGAAGGAAAGAAGGGTGAGGAGACAGCGAACCACCAGGAGCAAACATCAAGCCTCAGACTAAACAAAACATGGCCAGTCCGACGCCTGGCAAGATAAAATGTGGAGAAGCTACTGTACAGAAACAAGCAACGTCAGCAGGGAAGGGACACCAGACCAAGTCCCTCTCCCCTCCCTCCAGCATCACAGGGGAATCCCAACCCCACCGCCATCAGGGAGGAGACTACGGAGCAGCAGAGCCAAGACCAGCAGACTGAGGGACAGGTTCCTCCTTCAGGCTGTGAGGAGGCTGAATTCCCTTCCTCTCTGCCCCACACACACACACACACACACACACACAGCCACGCAGTCAGCTTATCCCCCTGCACTCACTCACTTCACGCCAGCATATCAGCTACATTCTAAGAATATTTTTACATTTTTTCTGTACGTAATTGATGAAACATGCATGTGTATATATCCTTTTATAATTCTACATATATCCAAACGTACGTACACATATACTTTGTACATGCTTGCTATGTCAAACAATAGATGTTATGGGTTAGAGACATACAGATTCTCTATGTCACGCACATAAAGCAGCATTGACAACAAAGCAGACTTTGACTTTGAATAATCCTTGATAACACTGAGACCAGGAGGAAAGGTTTACTATCACAGAATCATCATCAGCATCTCTTGACAGCATGTGGATGCTCGGTGCAGCAGCCTTTGCTACATAACTCTAATAGTCTGGAGAGGTAGTGGGAGGAGTTTACTCAGTCTGAATGATCGCCATCAGCTCTGCAGTCACCATCGCCAACATCAGATCACAGTCGTGTAATTAGGAAAGGACTTCATCACGCAGCGCTGGCAGCGGTGCCGGATTAGTCTGACAGCTGATGTGCCACGTGCAGAAAGGACTGAGCGTGAAACACTTTGCCACTGAAGAAACCTTCAAAACCTGACAATTAAAACCTGACCAAAGATCCTTTCTAGGCGTATATGGGAGTTTATCTTGGCCATTGAAGAAGCGGCACTGAAAGCGTAAATAC
The DNA here is from genome assembly GCA_030770545.1 of Macropodus opercularis. Classification (NCBI taxonomy): domain Eukaryota; kingdom Metazoa; phylum Chordata; class Actinopteri; order Anabantiformes; family Osphronemidae; genus Macropodus; species Macropodus opercularis. The sequence continues at coordinate 1,061,808 of CM061105.1, read as the reverse complement.
TTCCTCTGTCTCATCAGAACATCTGAGTTAACTCTTCATTTTGGGTCATGAGGAACATTTCTGTGCTCTGTTGCTCTCATACTATCATGACCAGCCTGACATGGATCAGTGCTCCGTGAACCTGGCTGGTACAAGTACAAACTATTCACTTTGGATGGTCCATGACCTAATCAGATGAAAATATCAATCACTGCACTCAAAAAACTAAAACGACAGCTCACAGCAACAACATCCACCTGAAAAAAAATAGACTGAAGCCATATTCAACCTGGGTTGGGAGTAACAGCCAGCAATGATGGAATACCTTCAGCTCATTTGTTCTGGAAACATCTAAGTACAAATACCATTAGCATTTATATCAACAGACTGATCTTTCTCAAACAAGAACATGAATATGAAATCCAATGACAGGACATCACACACAAATAAACATATTTCGCTCTGTTCTGCTGTAAGAGCACAAATAACGTACGTGTGAAATATGCTGCTTGGACTGGTTGTGGTACAACAGGCCTCGCTTTCTGTTGGAGAAATCTGATAGTCTCTCTATCCTCATCTACAGGTATCATCAAACTCAGAGCCGTGTGTCTCCAGTGTTCAGTTGCTGGTCCAACCATCCCGCCTGTGTTCTGTTGCTGCTTGTTTTGTTGTTGTTGTTGTGTTCTTTTCTCTCTTCTCTATCCCCTCACCCCAACCGGTCAAGGCAGATGGCCGCCCACACTGAGCCTGGGTCTGCTGGAGGTTTCTTCCTCGTTAGAGAGGGAGTTTTTCCGCTGTCGCTATTTAACTGTACAATTTATCGATTGGCTACAATTAAAAGCTTGCTCTATGTGGGAATTGTTGGGTTTAGTTGTGTAAGGTCTTAAAACCTTACTTGTAAAGTGCCCTGAGATAACTGATGTTGTGAATTGGCGCTATAGAAATAAAGTTGAATTGAATTGAATTGAATTGATACTGAGATGGACTAAAGTAAAGTAAGTAAAGCTGCAGAAACTAATATTTAGCACTTTTTATGAGAAGTAGTGGAAACAAGACGTCATTTCTCTCAGCTGCACACCCCAGACCGTATTGTATGTAGGATGTTCTCTGAGTTGGTTTATACCAGATACCTTCTAAACGAGTCCAAACCGAGTCACACAAGCCTTAATGATCCTTGGCAGTGATTTTTGTCTCAGGCTTTTGTTTTGTGCACAGCCCTTCCTGGTTTTGCTCCTGCTTCGCTCAGCTTAACTTAACTTAACGGGTTTCACCTGTGCTTCATTTTCAAAACCCACAAGCTCCTCAGCACCGGTTCTACTGGTCCTCAGTGGTTCTGGTCCAGACAGAGCTCTGCTGCTCACACTAAACCAGCAATAAGCTAAAGCCTCTCTCACCTAAGCACCACACCACCCATCGCCTCCACCTACAGCACACATCTGTGAGTGTCTAGTTCCATTCACGCATTCACCCACAGAGGCAGAGCAGCTATACAACCTGGACACCTCAGCACGTGACTGTGAGCAGCCAGGAATCGAACCATCGAGCCTACGATTGGTGGGCGACTGCTCTACCGCTTGAGCCTCTGCTGAAGTGATGCCTCGTTCTCTAGGGGTCATGGTTTTTAGACTTGTGTCCTAAAACAATGTCACCTAAGTTATCTGTGAAAACTGGTTTTGTATGAATATATACATACAGAAAGGTATGGGACGGACCTGAAGGGCTTGGTGGGCTGTGTTGAATGAGCATACGGGACTAACACCACAGACAGAGTGTGGGTCCAGGTCCATAGGACGGATGTATGTTTTACATTATGGCTGCTGTGAATCCAGTTGTCTTGGTTACATTCAAACTAAGTGGAAAACAGATAAAGTGGGATGAAGTGGCTGAAAGTGTGGAAGCAACACACAAACCGGCAGGTACACAAACAGTACATTCCAGGTGTTTTTGAGTCTGTGTTCCCTCTCAAAGTGCCAATAAAGGAATGAAAGGTGGAGGCTGGAGCAGGACGTGACTCCTCACAGGGAGTGGACGCCTCACACACGGTCATTCTGCTTTACCAAGTGGAGCTTCTGCTACTGGTCACACTACAAGGAGCTGCATGTAGGTAATGGCTTATAGATGAGATAGGATAAGACAACAGATGATGTACTTTTACGATCTCGTTTCTACAAAAGGAGAAAGAGAACAAGAGAGAGAGAGCGAGACACTGGGCAGAGACAGGCGAGTGGAAACAGGTGCAAATCCCACAAAACCCAGAAGTCATCAATGTTCCACTGAGGTGGAGCGAGGCGAGCTGCCCCACGCCACACATTACACTTCTCCATTTCCACCAGCACAATTTGACAGGGAATAGAAATGTATTCATGTCCTAAACGTTCATAGATAAGTTAAAATAGCTGTGTCGGGTCTGGAATCTGGCCTTAAACAATCCAAAGACCAAAAACACTGGTGTGACTGTAGTGCAGCTGGAGATGAAGCTGGATGACCACCACACGTTAGTAAGGTTTGTAGATTTTGCTCGTTTTATGCGGTTCCTTGCGTCGTTGCTTTATCTCTGTTGGGTCATCATGCGTCATTCTAGCATTTCTAACATCCAAACGTAAGGCTTCTGTTTCAGCACTCAGGTCTTACACTGACACCAGTTGCCTTAACTGCTCCTTTAAGATTTGGACCTTTTGTACAAACCGATCTGCGGTTCTGTGGACTGACCTTCATCTTCTCTGATTCTGTGCATTTGTGTGAGTATTGCAATTTTAGCCATTCTAGGTTAAAGTCCTTAGTTTTGTAAGTGCTATAATAAGCAGGCAGGACGAGACAGGATCTGAAAATGTAGGTGGAGCAACATGTACCTGATCATTTTAAAACAAAACCTCACTTTTATCTGCTATAGGATAATAATGCTGAACACACGCTGATTAAATAGTCTGGAATTTGGAAACTGAGTGTGTTTCATCCAGATGAAGTCACTGGAATCACTTGTTAGTCTATTGCTGTGACTGAGGTTTTCCTGAAAACATGTAAACTTAGACCATGTGGTCAAAGAAAGTCATTGAGACAAGCTGAGTTACTACGGAGGCTTAGTCTGTGAACGTAGCCTGGTTCCAAGCTCATTCCCGTCAGCTTTAAAGCCACTTTTATCAACAATAAAAACTCAATGGTTGAGTTTATCCACCGAGGCCACTGCAGTTCACGGTTCATTCTCTAGATTCTCTTGTCAGTGGTGAAGCAGACAGTTAATACTCAAGTGTGTTAACACTCAGACGAGCATCTAGTCAACTGTACTGACCTAGGTTGTCATGTCTGGTGCCTCCTGCCAGACACAGCAGGGCTAACATCAGTCTGGACAATCAGTGTGTTTGACATAAATGATCACAATAAAGATTTGATTAAATAAATACATCACTTGTATAAAAATTAAAATAGTAGAGCCGGAAAAATATCACTAGACACTGTCAGTGGCCACGTCTAAAGCTCATTAAACTGTGCTCCTAGCAATCAGAGGAGGCATCTCAAGCCCAGACACTGATGGAGTAAACATGTGCCCAAGTTCCCGAGTACCTTGAAAGACTGTTGGACCGTTTAGCATAGGAGGCTTATAGACAGACGCTCACAGTCTGCCCAGCGAGCTACAGCGCCTCACACGGAATGAAGTCAAGCAGTAATTCAGTGACATGTTCGTAGCAGGTATTGCCATGAGTTCAAATGAATACTCGTCCGCAGCCATTTCACAGACAATGAGGACTTGACAAAGTCTCTGGAGCATTTTGGGGTTTTTATTCCTCTTACGCAGTCGCCTGAGCTGCTTTATTTTTATGTGAAGTGTTTCGGTTCCTAATAGCATCTTAATATCTTACAGGAAGCTGCTGCTCTGTGGTGAGAAGCTGCACACGTCTGTCTACATCTATGTTTATCTATGTTCAATCAGTAATTCAGGGATCGATACACGTGGTCTTTTAAACAACATCAGGAACTTACCCCAAAAATCTACTCCAGGCAAACAGCAACAGAATAAGCCAGGATTAGCTGATCTGACGAGGTCAATCCAGGATGTGTTAACACCCGCTGGTCACAGGAGGCAGGAGCTTCCTCCATGCTCAGCGTGGACGTGGACAAAGCTAATCAGCCTTTTACATACATTAAGCTTCCGTTAGCACATCAATCATAGTAGATACTGAGCATTAGCGCCCGCATGCACAGGGGCACATTTGCAGTAGGTGCTTTTGACCCAACCGAACTTTCTGAGCGAAGCGTGAGCCACGTGCCTCCACTGGCAGCGCGTCCTGATTGCTCCTCTACGGCAGCTGTCCCTTCTTTAACGGAGGAGCCCTCTGCGTTACTGTCCCACCTCTCCGGTCAAACACTGCGACACGTGAACTACAGCATCACCAACAACAGGCAAGTTCCAGTTAAAGGTCTGGCGTAGAATCACCTTTGCATCCTTGAGCAGTTACCTCGTGCTTTGAGCGGCCGGTGAGAGGATCAGGTCCGCTGTGATTCCGGTTTGTCCTGTTGAACTGGAAGCGTGCTCTGTCTGCCGTCTCCCTCTCCTCCCTCTCTCTCCTCTCCCCTCTACGTCCCTCCCTCTCTTAGCTCGTCTTAGTCTCATACATCCCTTTTCACGCCCCCCGTCTCCTGATTCTCTCCGCCAGTCACTGACTCTCTAGGTTTTTCCTCTCCTTGTCTGTACAGTGTTTTATTTCTGAGAAGTCCCCACAGACTGAATAAAGACAGTGAGACGCTTCAGTGATTCCAGCATGGCAGTAACGTGCAGCAGCAGATGGGTTTCTGTGTCATCTCCAGCTTCTTCCAACCCCTCACACACAACTAGAAAAGCTCAAATGGACTTATACGCATTGCTTAGATCCCATATTCACTGAAAACATCCTGTGTTTTTCTGTATTTCATCAAAATACAGTATTTGCATCAACCCTCATGCAGAGAACAGCAGTAATGGTGTAACGTTGGTTTGTTCTCTGAGGAAGCAGAGACAGAGCACAAACATTGTGATGTGTCACCAGAGATGCGTATTGTCATTGTCCTATGAATAGATCAGAAATATAAAGTAAATAATAAGAATAGAAATATTGTGGCAGACATGAGAGAGTTTATACTGAAAGCTGCATGTGACCCTGAGCTGTGCTGTTTAATGAGGGTGGGATTTAACAGCCCTGCACCCAAGACACACAAAGCACACAAACTAAAGCTTTTCTCGTTTTAGGACAAATGAGTAACAGACGCTGCTTCTCAATGCATCTTTTCAGAACGAACGAACACAGACAAATACTGAACGACAGGAGGAAGCGTAAGCAGCATATTTATCTAACTGCAGCTCGTTCTGTTTCGCCTGTTGACTTTTTCTCTTCATCTTCTCTCCTTTCATGTGCTCTTATTCCCTTGTCGTCAACACACACACACAGCCTCACTCGTCCCTCCTGGTAAAGACAGTTCAGAGTTGTTGACAGTATCAGTTGAGAAGTCGACTTTTTGTTGCACTGTAGCTGCGACGCTGCTGCTCACTCCCAGCACTTAATCTGTGTCTCTCACTCACGCTGCAGAAAACCGTCCAGTCCTGCAGGAATATGAGAACAGAATCAGGACGACTGTGTATGACAAGGAAAGATACACACAAACACATGAAGCCAAGCATCTGCTGCATGTGGCAGGTTTACACACTTCAACACTGGATGCTCAGAGCTGCAGGGCTTCTTCTTGTGTGGTGACATGTTGTCACTGCTGTAGAGCAAATCATGTGCAGCCTCATTACTGACAGCAGCTCATCTCTCTGCAGTTTGACAGACCATCAGGACCGTGTTCCACTCTTCAGTCAGGAAAGCTGCAGCGTTTGTGCTTTTGGTCTGTTGATAGATGAACGTCCTTCACTGCTGGCTGACCTACATACTGACACACAGACTCTCTTCCATCGCTCCAGCTTCCTTTTCTTCTGACTGCTTTGGCGTCTGCTTTTATCTGTTGACGTTCTGCTGAGGTGCGTCTGCTTCCCTGCCGTCCGGCCTCCACTTCGTCTCTGTCTCATCTCTCTTACTCCCTTGTCTTAGTTCAGATCTGAAGCAACAACAGGTGAAAAGGATAAATGTTGAAACACAGATCTCAAACATTCCAGGTAATGCATGTAATAAAGCTCATATCGCACCAGCTTCAAATCCCGTCTACTGTCTTACTGAGGTCGTGTGAGCTGTTTCAAGTTCCTATTACATGAATTAAAATACTGACAGATTTGACTTTTAATTGTATTTTCCTTGCCATGTTTAAAAATAGGGCTCGTGTACAGTATGAACGCATGACACACAACCTGTCCCCGCTCCCAACCTAGAGACATGTAACAGTTATCTACATAACCGTACACACATCATCCATGTACTGGTTGTGAGGCTGTTACGTTGCTTTGTTTCATTCTGTATGAGACGAGGTTGCATTAAAAATGAATTGAAGTTTGAAGGCATCAAGTAGCAAACAATTACTGTTTTGTTGTATTTGCAACATATACATCGTTACACAAAACATGAAACACTCAAGCAACACATAATGTTGGCAGCACCGCTCCTTCAGACACTAGGGAGCAACAGCCACCATCCTGCTCTCTCCCACCTCCGGAGTCACGGCAGTTCAGCCTCCTTCTGTGTGCAGGCGAGATGCTGAGAGATGGATCAGAGAAACCAGAACCATCTGGAACCATCAGCTTTGTCAGAAAGGAAGGTTTCAGCCTAGTTTTAAAGTCTGCTGCTAGAACCTGAACTGGAAGCTGGTTCCACATAGAGGAGCTTGGAGCTAAAGGCTCTGCCTCCCGTTCTACAGGTAGAAACTCTAGGAACCACCAGTAGACCAGCTCTGAGAAGCAAGGTTCTGTTGGAGCAGAAGGAGCCATGAGGTCTAAGACAAGATGGAGCTTTATTATGAAGAGCAAGACAGAGAAGCTAATGTAGGAGAAATGTGACGTCTCTTCCTGAGTCCAGTCAGACTCTGGCTGCAGCATTTGAATTAACTGGAGGCTTTTAAAGAGTCATTGGTTCAAACTATGAGCAGGGAGACACAGTCGTCCAGCCTGGAGGAACTAATGCAGGGATTCATGTTTCAGCATCACTCTGTGAGAGGATGCTCCTCATTTTAGCAACATTCCTCAGGTGGAAGTAGGAGGTTTAGAGATTTATATACTGTAGGATGTAAAGGAGAGAACTGGGTCAAAGATGACATCAAGGTTCCTACAGTAGAACCTGAAGCTAACGTTATGTCATCCAGAGAAACAACATGATTCAATAATGAGTCTCTGTGGTTTTTATCAATTATAATAACCTCAGTTTGATCTGAATTTAGTTGTAGGAAGTTATGGGACATCCAGGACTTGACCTGCAGTGACAGCCTACTGTGTGTAATGCTTTGATATGGCCTTTTAAAGATGCTCAACCTAATCCCTCAAACACATGGTAGGCTTAATTGCGTTAAAAGCGTGCGCGTGTGTGTGTAGGACAGCCAAGTGATTTCTTGAGCCAGGAAGTTACAGTAACCCAGGGCACAAGGTATCATGGGAACAGACTCCTCCTTGGTCATTTGACTCCCTCCACACAGGGAGCTTATGAGACAACACTAAAACCTTCCTCTGCCAATGCATTGCATTTCAATGTTTAGCGAAACATTCAGTATGTGCACTTTGTCACTTATTTCGCTGATGGGATGTTGTACTATCCAAAGTAGTAGGTGCTGGTTTGGAGCACACCTCATGTGCAAAGGTAACAAATGCAGACAAAGTAACAGATTGGTTTTGTTTGAGTTTGTGCACGTTCATCGTGACATTTCCTGTTTCCTGCCTCAGCCTGATCATGATCATTACACACACCTGGACTCTGTGCTCTGTACTTAATGAGTCATCATGGACTCACTCTTGTTGGTTCGTTCACTTTCCATCCTCATTCGGTTCGTTGGCATCTGGTTCCGTATCTGGTTTGGTATTTTGCTGCTTTGATGCTCATCAGGTTGGTTTGTTCTCTGTGTCGTTGGCCCTGTTTGTCTTTATATCTACTTGATTGTGTGACAGTTTGACATGCTCCCCGCCAGGGGGAGCTGTTTTCGCCTTTGCTTCCATCCTCACCCAGTTGCCGTACCTGCCTTTCTCTCACACCTGTCACTCATCTACCACTCAGCCTGGATTCATATACCGGTTGATTCTCACTCTTTGCTGGTGTGTCTTCCTTGTATGCTTGTTTGGTTTTGCGCTCCCTCATCCCCGACCTCTGGCTTCTGTCTCCTAGTAAGTTTAGTTAGAATGAGTTTTTGTTATCTTGTTTAATAAATTGTTAAACGTCCTCTGGGTCCGAGCTCCGCTCCTCACAGTTTGTAATAGATTGTTTCTTGTCGTGCTACACTCCCGTCCTCCCTCCGCCAGTCTGGTCTCGTCTTCCACACCTTGCTTCCGGAGGGGGGGTAGTTTGACCACCGTCACCTGTAGTTCGTCACTGGTTGTTTGTCTTTGTATATTTGTGGTCATTGTGTCTTTGTCAAGTTGCTGGGATGTCGTTCCTGCTGCGTTGTGCTTGTTCTCCTCACCTCTAGCTCCTGTTGCTGACTTGGGTTAGTTAGTCTGAGGTTATGGTGTTAGTTTCTAGCAGTTCCTGCCTAGTGCAGCGTTTTCTGTTTTAGCTCTGTTAGAGCTTATTTCTCCTGCCATTTTGTTTGCTTACTGTTCTGTTTCTTGTAATGCATTTCACTTGAATAAGCTAAGAAAGTGAGGTGCAGCTCTGAGGTGTGAGCTCTGTGCTTTCTAAGCCCCATTGTACATGTTAGGTCATTTCTTGAAATGGAAGTGTTCTAAACCCAAACTCGCAATATGTAATGCCAACAATTTTCAGAAAAAAGGTTCCGTTAGTCTGATAACGGTCTTTGTCATTTACATGTTATGTCATTTTTAAAGTACACTGTACTTTAGTTATGTACATGAATAAATATAAATAAAGAATGAATGAATGCTCGTGTTATTAAACGTAAAAGCACAGTGGTCTCAGCTGACTGCGGCAGGTCGTGTCTCTTTGCCTTTTATTTGTCGTTTCATTGTGTGTCTGTGCTTCGTGCCTGCATCCCTGCGGACTCAGTGACATCCTGATGGAAGAGCTCTCTCGGCTCAGTAACTGTGCTTTGTGATGCAGGCAGGGATGGGATGGGAGTAAACACTGTTGTTATGATTCAGTTGTTCATCACACCAGACAGAATCTCTGCACAAGTTCACATTTCATCAGTCTTGTTCCCAAAACTCCTTTTTCGAGTGTGAGAGGACTTAGTTGACCCTTAGCTTTCATGTGTGTGCATATGTTGTGCAGTGTCTTTTTCGTTTTATTTAAAATGTGCGGGAACCAAATGACTACTGATATTGTGCTGCCATGGAGGAAAACTAATACAGTGGTTGCTTTATGTTGCCCAGTGTTAACACTGGTGTTAAAAACTGAAGTAAATTAGTACAATTATTATGACGTAACATATTGCAGCTCATCTGTAGTTTATGGCTGTATCATAGTTAACATCACCACCAGTGTTTCAAACGCTTCGACACAGTTCGCTTGAGGTGGCTCAGCATGCGGTTGCATCAGAAGAGCTTCACTCGCAAACTATTGCTACTATTACAAAATGTTTGTGAGTCACATCTTAGCCCTTAATTCATACACCTGCCTACGAAACCGGACCACACCAGTTAGAGTTCAAGCACTTCAACGGACCATTTTACTAGTAGCAGTGATAAGTTAATGTCACCAACTTTATGTGAACGTGTCCCACCGCTGCGGTGGCTGCTGAGGCTGCTTTTGCCTCTGTCAGATCGCCACCTACAGACATGGCCAACAAACACACACCTTAAAAAACTGGGAAAATTACTGATTTGTTTTATCCAAACTCCAGCAGATCTAAACCAAACTCACTGACGTGAGGGATGTGACATCAGTGTGTGCTGGCAGATTGTTTTCCATTGTTCTAAGTTCAACACTGACTTGAGGAACAGATGTTAGGATCTGACTACCCGGTCTGGAACATTTGGCTGGTGACGTTTTCATGCTAGATTTATTAAGGCTGTATCACCAATGTGTTTTTTAATTTGGGGAGATCAGCAGATGATCAGTCTAGAGAATATGTGGGGGCATAGTTGAAAGGGCAGCAGGTAGATGGAGACAAGTTGTGTCTGAGGCCTCCACCCCTGTTGAGAGAGGGGCTGTTCACCTGGACATGTAAAGCTTCTCTGACGCCTCGTTCAAACCACCTTCTTCTCTGTCCAGGACGTGAACGTTGTTGTCTTCAGTGGCCTTTGTCTTTTAAGTGGATATACACGGCAGATGCTGGTCCTGATGTGTTGTTCCTCCTATGCTGGTTCATCCTCTTGTGTAATGGCTGTTTGGTTTCACCAGTGTATAATTCAGAGACTCTTCACTGCATTGAACTGCATATACTATGTTGCTCCTCTTATGTTTTGGTGTTGGGTCCTTTGGATGCACAAGCTTCTGTCTGAGGGTGTTGGTGGGTTTGAAGTAGACGCTATGTTGTAGTTTCTAAAAATCCTCTTGAGCTTTTCAGAAACTCCGTCCATGTCAGGAATGAGCAGGTTCTTCCGTTGGCTCTGGGTGTCAGGCTGTTCTGTTCCTTTTCCTGGGCTGAGCCTTGTTGAAGGCCTGTCTGGGGCCACGGGTCCTGAGATCTGCCCTTAGATGCAGCTTTTCCTTCTTTTTGGCTTCAGTGGAAGTGGGAATGTTCTCCGCTCTGTGGTTCAGGGTCCTGATGACTCCTAGTTAGAGCTGCAGGAGGTGATGAGAGTCAAACAGAAGGTCTTGGTCTGTGTAGGTGGGTTTCCTGTAGATTTCTATTTGCCCTGGCATGACATGAAAAACACGGAGCATAGACCAGCAAAAAAGACAAGAAGGTTTAAAGCTCCCTCAATGAAAATGACAGGGTGGTAGGAATTCCCACCTGGAAAGAAGTGGACAATGGAAGGAGGAGCTCCACTACCACAGGTGTCCACAAGGTGAACTCCACGTGTTATCTCCACGCGTGGCCTTTGAATTTTCAGTGGTGGTCCATTGCTGACACTGGGCTTGATGTGCTGCTCCATCCTCCTGTGTGGTGGCTGCACTGAGACTCTTCGCTGCATTGGACTGTGGACGCTTGTTGCTCCTCTTATGTTTGTTGGGTCCTCTGGGTGAACGGGTTTCTGTGTTGGTGGGTATGTGATAGTTACCAAAACCCAACCATGTAGGGAATAACCCGGTTCTGCTGGCTCTGCGCCTCAGACTGTTTCTTTTTCTGGGCTGAGACGCAGCCTTGTTGAAGGCCCGTCTGGGGAAGCTGCAGGTCCTGAGAGCAACCACTGCTTGTCAGTGCAGGTGGGTTTTCTGTAGTCTTATGTCTTATCTCTGCATTTCCTTAAGCACAAATAGTCAGACAGTCCGGGACATGATGTCCTTCCTACTGCGGAGCTGCAACAGCACACGTGTCCTGTTGCTCCTGAAACCATCCGCCGCATGTCCATTGCATTCACTTATAAGGGTGTGCACATGCAATTTTATCTTAGAAATCTTAATGTATACAATTAGCCTCCTCTTCATTTTTTTTTATTCCCAATGATGCAATTTCAATGCACCTGCACTCATTTCTACATTTGAATAATAATCAGCCTCATCCGTTTGCTTGGAAACTCACTGCCCACTGTAGCGTTCACAGATCAGCTGTAGATGGAAGCCGCCAGGCTGGACGTGGACGTCCTTGGATGCAGATGGCGCGTCGCCAAGGGCACATGATGTTCTCTTGGACGTCACACTTCTGCAGGCTCTGGATTTCCTGTCATGTTTTGCACCATTTGTCTTTTCGCTGCAGTTAGATTTAGCCGACTTATTAAAAAGGTTCTTCTGATTAAAGTGCGGAGTCACTGACAGGCAAGTAATTTTTTTAATGATATTCAGGAAGAAACGTGGACATTTTCAAAATGTTGGTAGAACAAGCATCTCTGGCCTCGTGCTGTTCTCTCTTGATAACTTACTCAATACAGGGTAATGATGAGCCAATTACATTTTTATCATATCGTCATTTTTAGAGACGTTAACACAAAGCTTTGGTCACGTGATAGTTTTATTGCTTTTACTTTCCAGACGCTGATGGTTTCTCAAGCCTCCTCTCTCATATTCCTGTCTGTTCAGTTGCCCTGTGGTCTGTGTGCAGCACCACTACCTTCGTACTTCGGTCTCTGAACGTTACGGCTGCTCAGTATGCATGAGTGCTGTCCTACTTCACTACCAACCTAATGCTCCTCATCCCTTTGATCAGCCACCACTTTGTTCCTATGAGGGAACTCAACAACCCAGACTGTGACATCACGTATAGTTTCCACTTTATTATTATTTTCATATCTCTGAACCTTTGTAGGTACGTTCTGTCAGCAAACAGCAAACTTGTCTTTTGTCTCTTCCTTCCTCTCTTAAGAGCAAAGAGCTGTTTCCTTCCAGTTAAGGTTTCTTCTAAAGTCACGTTTCATCCACATCCCCCTGAAGCAGAGGTGGCAGCAAAGCTCTCAGCAGCTCTGTCACAGGACAAGCAGGCCTCCTTTTATAACACTTTGACTAAATGATCCACATGTGAATCCTGACCAGGATTGAGGAGCTTGCACAGCAGCCACAACAAGCTGCTTGTACGTCTACGGGGTTGGGCTCACAGTAAGGACTTTTAGAGAAAGCTGCTCCCTAGATGGGAGTTATTACAACCAACTGACAGGAGGTCGTGGAGGTGGATGTAGAGGACGCTACAGGGGTTAGGGATGAATTATCAATTACTGTTTGAACTGTCTTCATGTGAAGCGTCTCAGAGGGAGTGTTAGCAGCTAAGCGCGCTGTAGTGTTTCGCCTCTTACCTGAAAGGCGAGTAGCAGGTTATCACTGTGGAGAAAAAGGCAAACATTTTTGATTCAAGGTGATCTGGACTAAATCTAGTCCAGCTACAGGAATGACGACAGTTCAGGGTCATCAGGGAAGGAAACATTGCTGACGTTTCAAATTAAGAGACTTAAAACCACAAAATCCCAAACTGAAAATAAATTTGAATTGCACTTCGGTTGAGACCACCTCAACCATCTCAAATCTTCAATGCGCTAAATGCTTTCTCTGTTTTAATGTGCGTCAGCGACCAAATGTGCAAAACATGTCAAAACACTACATTTAGAATCTGTAAGAATAAAAAATTCACTGGACTAAGCAGAAACTGGAAAAGCTAGAAAATCAAGGCCACTGCTGGAAAGTAGGACAAAAAATACTCACAATTCAGAGAAGACGAACAGAAAATCAAAAACTTTTTAAAACTAACGGAGAATAAGAAGAAGAGCTAGAGGTCGAGGTGGAGACAGGAAATGGAGATACAGGAGGACCACAGATGACAACAATTAAATATTCATACAACAAAGAAACGTTGCCATGACTCAACTTTCAACCATCACCTGGATGACTGAGCGTCTGCACCGACATTTGGAAACGCAGCTGAGACAGACTAAGCTGCTGCAAACGTGAAACTGACTACTTTAAATGAAATAAATGCTTGTTTGGAACACTGTAAAACTGACTTTAAACTATCCACCTGTTTTAATTAATCAAATATTTGTGTGATGCCAATGAAACTATATCAGCTACTGGACGGTCCAAAGCCAATGTTCTGTATGGTTCTGCCATCTAGCGGTTGCTGAGTAAACTACTTTTTTCTCACGTCAGTATTCCAGAGTTCCCACGTAAATGGAAATAGTAATGACTTATCAGAGTCTCTTTCATCAAATGTTGATGCACGTTCATATGAAGTGAGGCCACAGGGGCCTGCATCAGGCTGACTGGGTCACCTGTGGCCTCGCCTGTGGCCTCGCCTGTGGCCTCGCCTGTGGCCTCGCCTGTGGCCTCGCCTGGGCCAGCAGCTGTGAGCGAACGCAGGGTGCGGGTGTGTCTGAGTGTTTGTCTGGGTACGTGGTGCCGCTGGTCATTACTGTAAATCCGGTCATTATCATTTTCACTGTAATCACGGTGGTAGTGTTTCGGTTGATGTGGCCTGTCTGGCTACGCTGCTGGACAGGACTTAGCAGGATATGTGTACGTTTGGCTACTTTAATCAAGCTCAGCTGCACTTCATGCTTTTATATGTTGCAATTTGAGCGTTTTTTTAAATTGTGGTTTCAATAAACAGCTTTTACTCAAATTGAGAAACGTGTGACACAAGTTCCACTCGCTCTCGTCGTCCTGGGGGCAGAGTTAGGGGTCAGTCTTTCACCCCCGTCCCAGCAGGGCTCCAGGAGTTCCTGGCCTCCTGTCTGTCTGTGGCCAAGTAATACTGACAGATGACAACAGCTTATCCATCCTACAACAGGCAAAGCGTTGCATCAAAACTTGCCCACAAACCTGTGCATTATCTGAGCATGGCCTCTAGAGAGCGCTCCTACTCTTTACCAGCCTGCTTCAAGAATCACCCACAATGTCCAGGGATGAAGGATATTTGTATCCTTCGTGTTACGAGTGATGACCATTTGTTCCTAGTGCCACAAACACAGTGATGACAAGTGAAATCACCTCCTTCCTATAACTTGACAACTGTTTTTTAAATCTATTATCTATGAATACACATACGCAACGTAGCCGTGGAAAACTGGAGAAGTAGAAAATATCTATTAAATCGCCACCTGTCGCAACAGAGAAGTTTGGAGTATAAACACAGGTTATGGCAGCAGAACTAATACACAATATGCACAAAAGCTCAATGTTCTAACATGTGGTTATAACTAAATATTACCTGTGTCCCAAATCAATTGTTAAACAATCTCATCTCGTGGTTATCTTGTGAGGCTTCCTTATCCATGAAAATACTGGTTTTAATGTTTTTGGTCTTTTTTGTCACCATACACCTGAAGTTCAATTTGAAAAAAATGGTAAAATGAACCTCAAGACAGCGTCAGCATCTAGGACGTGTTCCTCATCAGCGTCTTTCCACATGTCGCCACAGACTTTTCCCATCAAGGTTTATCATAGCAAGGCAACGGCATCAATAAATCCTGCGTCCATTCTGATGACGTCTGTCGACCTGTCACGTGCATCGTGACGCACTGACCTCCAACAGATGTCACCATCTGTGGACTTGAACCTTTCTGTCATGGAGGCTTATTGACATTCCAAGAAAACACAACCTTCAAAGTAAAGAATTAACAGGTTACTTCCCAACATTGGAATGCAAAAACAGTTTCAACATCATAGAACAACAGGGCAGGAAAAAGCTTTTACATTAAAGAAAGAATGAAAGAATGCAACCAAGACGACCTCAGTGACCAGTGCTTTGCAGGTTGAATGTTGCTGAAGGACACCCGCTGAAATTACTTTCTGCAATCTTCCAGCTGGAAAAGGATTTGGAACCATTCTGCTGTAATGCTGAAAAGCTTAAAGTCATGCTGGCAGCAGCACAAGCTAATTAGCTTCAGCCACAGCCCATGTTTATTCCACTGCACCTAATGAAAGACACACTGAGCCTGGCCTGGCTCACCTATTTCTACTGGCATCCAACTTAGCAGCTGTCACAGATAAGTGCCTGCGCTCTAATGGTGTTAGCCTGGGGCGTCATGCATAAGCCTTCGCACAGTGAGCATCTATCAGACATGACTGTAGCATCTATCTCCATGTTTGCCATGTAAACCACTTGTATTAACTACATTATAGTATTGAGGTGATCAAAATGATTCGAATGCTAGTTTTAAGGAGGAAAGCCATGGTATCATTTCCCGAACCATTTGTATGTGACAGTTAGAAACAAGCCTGGGTGTGGTCGAACGACGCAGGATTTCCAAAGCCTTGGGGAGAAAACAGAGACATAGAAACCTGGTAGGAGATCTTCAGAGTGGCAGGCGTCCAGGTGAGTTTAAATGCAGCTGGTTCCTTAACTGCTATGAAACAGAGAAACCTGGTTTCTCCCAGTGAACATCAGTCACGCAGCCATGTGACCACACACCAGCCTGGGCAAACGTGAGGCCAGCTGCCTGATGTGTGACCAGGTGGAGCGATAACATCCACCAAACCAAAGCAAGTCGTGTTCTGTGTTTCTGCTTTGACTGCTGTGTGTCTGGAGTCTGGGTAATTTGTGCGTTTGACTGAAGTCTGATTGTACATTTCTAAGCTGCTTTTCTGTTTGTACATAAGAGGGAAATATTTATATCACAAGCATGTTTCAGTTTTGCCTTCAGGCTGCGATGCTGCGTGTCTTTTGCTGCTCAGGTAGCTGATCTTGTTCTGCTTGTCTGCGTGTTGCTGTTCACTGGTGACTCTTGTAGATGATTTGTTAAGGAAATAATTAGCTTCATCTGGGATGCGACTGAAACACAACGAATTTGTGGAGGTTATTCTTTGCAGAAGGCTCAGCAGCTGCACACAAGGCTGGTGTCGTAAGTGTGTAACAAGCAGACACAGCCCACACACATACGTTAGGATGCTTTTCTTCGACGTCTCCTACATAATCAGCAGAATAACCTTCACAACCTGGGGCTGTACACCTCACTGTGCCACGAACTGCTGACTCAGAGCAAGGACCGAACCAGCGGATGTAAGGATCAAGCAGAACCAAAGCTTAGATAATGATGTTTATTACCAATGATGTGAGAAAATAACAAGAATCTCTTCGATAATCTATAACACAGATGGTCAATATCCAGGAAGTAGGACGAGTAGGAAACTCTGAGGAACTAGTTTCACATACTGTGACTGGCTGAGAGAACTGAGTGGAGACGAGAGGAACAAGGACGAGGAGTGAATGGCTGGATACGTGGATGAGCTGTAGGTGAAGGTGATAGAAGTGAAGCCAGGTTATGCAGTAGCGAGCGTAGATGGACCAGGAAGAAACGGACTAGTGGCTGAGTCACCGGTGGTTCTGGCTCAGGGCAAAACAGTTCACACACAAATTCAGACCAACTGAAGAACTAGAACAAACAAAAAGAAAACTTACATGCAAACTCACAGACAAACACCTTTACGTGGCTGCGTATAGATAGATAAGACTTTATTTATCCCGCAGTGGGGAAATTCTGGTGATCAGCTGTTCGCTCACCGTCTGTGTCTTGGTAAATACTCATGCATGTGGTTCAGCACATCTTCTGGATCCCTTGCTGTTTCTTACATGCTTCCCATCCTGCTCATTCGTGTTTTTGCCACTTGCCTGCATGTATTTCATCCTGTTGATCGCTGTAGTTCTCTATTTCCTTAGTGTTTTAGCAGCAGAGGAAAAGGTGCATGGTTGCAGCTTATAGTCTTCAAAATGCTGGAACAACACACCATGATAAACTGATGGGTAGGTTCAGAGAGGGACTGGGCGCAGCCTTGAGCTTGGCAAAGACTTCGTCAGCCTCAGGTGTTCAATGAAAGCAAAGTTAGTGTGGCGGTTAGAGCATGTAGCAGGCAGCTACCTTGTTATCAAACCCTGATAAGAAATTGCCCAGAAATCGCTGCAGCTGTTCAACCACAGCTGCGTGAAACTCACATTTCTCCGCATGTACAAACAGCCGGTTCTGCAGAAGGTGCAGGAAGAAACAGACGTACGTCCATGTGCTCGTTCATTTCCCAGCTAATCAGAATCCTGTCCAGATACACAAATACACATTTCTTAACCATGTCCCACCAGTCACCAGAGGCTGAAACCCCGGCAGGGTGGGCTTGTGCTCACCCTTCTGAATGTTGTCCCAGTGCGTCTCCAAGCTGCTGTGCAAGCAGAAATGAAGTGACTTCCACATTCTCCTTATTATCGCAGGCTTGGTGTTTGATCAGTTCTAAAGAGAAGACGCTGCATCATTCAGTCAAAAGACATAGGAGTCATGTTCTCAGTAATGCTGCAGCCAGAGTGAAATGAATAATATGAACACAACAGATTAAAGGCATTCACCATAATCACTACAACACACAAGCCACCAGCATGTTTGGTAATGATTCAGAAATGACCCATCACCCCCAACCTGTTGAGTGTGTCAGGTCAAACAGGTTAAAGCAAATTATGGAACATGTGCTTGTTTGTTTTCTTGCATCTCTAATGCTGCATCTGTTTGTCTATCTATCTGGAAGAAAGAACACTTTCCCAAATGACCCACTATCACACTGGACTAAGCCCTGTCTCTCCTCAGAGTCCTTGGAGACTCGTGCTGCGAGCACTTCATGACAGATCACTCTGCCACCATGTTGCTGCTGCTTGCATCACTCTCCTGCTTTCCCGTACTTGTGCTTGAAAAATTGAATTAAGTGGAAATGGGTTAGAGAAAAAGATGATTTGTTTCTTCTAGATATCAAAGGCCAGTAGTGATGACTGGACAGCAAGTGCTTTCTTTGTTTGATATACATGTAGCTGACTGTTTTATTATGGACCATCCTTTAACATAGCATTTGTATTAGTAAGTGAGTTAAACGTGAACACGCATACGTATAATAACTTACATATCAGAACCTTGTCCTATTCTGCTTACTGTGTGTAAGTGTGTTTCTGAATTCAGACCAAGTAAAGTATCCTGTAGTAGGAAGCCTCCTGTGAGGTGTCCTATCGCTGCAAAGATGAAAAGGAGGATCAGCTATTGTAACAGAATTTCAAATGCAGCAAATTCAAGAGCAAACGATGCCCTTGAATGAAAAACATCCCCTTCAAAACTCGTGCATAACAACCAAGCTATCATAATGGCTGTCTCACCAATCAACCAGTCTGAATGGCACATAATCCGTTTAATCCCTGCAGTGGGCCAGAACCAATAAGAAGAAGTGTTTCTCATGCCTTTAGGTGCTAAACCCACGTGGGCCCAGCATTTCTTCTCTGACTGCAGTACTCACAAGGCTAAACAACGCAGTGTTGTCAGAAACTGAACTTTGCTGTGGCTAATTTTTTAACAATCCAGACAATACGCATTCAACCTGGCTATGCTCATTTCTCTTCCTAAAGCCTGTACAGCTCCACGGCAGTAATGATATGAATATATATGTGTCCAGTTATTGGCCCATAGAGTGGGCTGACAATTAGCAATTAATTAATGTCAGGTATCTTTACGTCGTGTCACATAATCCCACCTGAATAGTACCTGTAGACAAGGCATGAGCCTTATATCTATAAAGAGCCTTTATAAGAAGCCTTTAAGATGAGACCTATGTGACAGGTTAAAATATTGAAGCGTGTTTATCCTGTCATAGATCTGGTATCTAAAGTTGCTGTGAGCCCTTTGTGATCGCATGGATTTCTGCATAACTGTGTCATGAATATGTTCTGAAAGTCACAACAATAGAAAAACACAGTTTAAACTAATACTGCACAGACATTATATGTTTGTCCAACACACTTTTTCTTTCAACTGTAGGTTTCATGTATTCACCTTAATTTTCTGGCTGCTTTGGTCTCCTCCCACATACCTGGGGGAATCACGCTGGTTCCCTCATTCCATTAAATCTGTTGATGAAGAAACACCCAATTTCAGGGGCGTAACATTTTGCAGGCACCGCTGGCACTGCTGTTTGGAAGCACAGTGTCCATGACCTGGTTAAATTCCTCCATACTACAGCCCAGGGAGACGAGGCAGGGGGGCGTTGCTGTTCAGGAACGAAGTCCAACGTATGTGCCTACACACAATACTGACTGGCCTGCAGAATGGACACGCGACCTCTCCCGTCAGACGCTGAGACAAGTTAAACAGTACCAGTACTAACGAAGCCGCAAGGACGGACAAAAGAAACATAGCACTGCACAACCAGCTACATTTGAAAACATTATGCAGCCAGAGGAAGCATCATTTGTTAAGGCTAAAGTAAAGATGCCCACTGAACTGATGACCGCGCCAGCTGAACTTAAGACAGGTGTAGCCTCACTAAAGACACTCGGTGCAGAAATAGCTCATCAAAGAGACATTGCAACCCACGTAGGAGGCCATACAGAGAAGTCCTGCCATCTAGCATCACACCCTGTCCCCATCGCAGCATCGGTACTCGTGCCACGCATACACAAACCGCTGGTTTGTTTGCCAGCAGATGGGAAGAGATGGTCACTCATTGCACTGCTTGTGGTTTTAAGTGGAGAACATTTTCAAGTACAAGCTTTCAAAGTCAGAGCCAGACCATCAAGAGAAGCCCCTTTAAACAGGAGACGGTTACCACCGGGGGACAAGCGTTAACCACAGACAACAAGCAGTCCCAGAAATGCATTAACCGTGACAGCACGGGCGCAGAGGAGAAACTGAAACAATGCTCATCCTGCAAAAACACTGGATGCTTCCACAAAATGCCAAAAACATAAGAAGGAATGCGTTCATCTGACAGAGCAAGGGCTCCAATCCCTGCAGGGAGAAAAAGTATAGTAGTCCTCCACCTTTAGTTAGAGTTGAGCACCTTGTGATGAAAGGCTGGCAGCTGTCACATCCCATCATAGGTTTCAATGTTACTGAGCACATTCTGACAAAGTGAGAAGGCTAGGTCCTAGCCAGGGCCGTACAGGGACGACCTCAAAAGAAATAAATAAGCGTTAGTGTTCGAAGAGTATGAGGTAAAGGTGAACAAAGGGAGCTTTTCAGCTCTGCCACTGATGCCGAGTGTTGTGTAGCTGCCAGGACCTTGTTATTTGAGCCTGATCTAAACTCTCATTGGCCAGATGGTCTTGAATTTGTTGACCCTTAGTCAGAGTTAGGGAAGCAGTTTTTCCAGTCATCATAATAGGTGTCTCTAATCCAGCGACCATGGCACATGGTCCACACACAAAATGTTTATTCAGGGAACAGAAGTCATCGTTTCACCTACTGGTTTAACATTTTATTGCAGCAGAGGTGTTATGGTTGTTTAAGTTAAACCAGGGCAAATCTGAAATAAAGAAGAAGACTTTTACACATCAGTTCTTCTGCCTGGATGAAAGGAAATTGGACCATCACTCTTGCTCACTCACTCCTGTCTTTTCGAATTGGAAAAGGCAGGCCTGGGAGAGTAGCATTCCCTGGTAACAGTACAGCTGGTGCTTATCCAACTTCTATTAGCCCTAAAAAAACACAAAATGTCTTTCAGTACATAACAAGTACATGAAGACACTATGTTGCTCCTCTTATGATGCTCACCTTATGTTTAGTTGTCAGGTCCAAATAAACAGCCCTTCTCTCTACAGAGGTGGAGGCCTCAGACACAACCTGCCTCCATCTACCAGGCTGCCCTTTCAACGATGGAGGAAGATCCAGACCACTTCACACTGAACGACCCTGTCACTGTAGTTTGGTTCACACCTACTCACTACCCTCAGTCCTGTGTTCTGACAACGAGACCATTCTCTGCAGGGTGAAGTGGAACCTAACTGGAGGATAAATCTATGGTCTCTACCAACTTCCCTCAGACTGAAGAAGCTTCCTGGACAGATGGAGAAACACTTCTACGAAATACAAGAAGTCCAGCTGCCATGACTTAACCATAATTATCGAGGTTCCACGAGCAGCCATTTTTAGCAGGGTATTTCAGTTTTCAGGGGTTCAAATGTTTGTTGTAGTCAGGCAAAGTGGCATAGCCAATAAATGCTGTGGCCTGGTGCCCATGGACATCACAGATTCAGTTTAGTCCCGTCCAGGGACAGTAACTGAAAACATCATTGATCATCTGTTGGCTACATATCAGGGGATTGACTTAATCATTAAATATGATAATAATAAAAAGGCTGTTCTCTGGTTGAGCCTCACTGAGTGCAGGATTCATCTTCACGCTTTTCTATCATACACATAAAAAAATAATAATATTCCCTCCTCGCACCCCGTGTGCTTTCTCATCCATCCGAGCTCGGGTGCTCTACCAATTTCAATTTTCAATTTCAACTTTATTTCTATAGCGCCAACTCACAACATCAGTTATCTCAAGGCACTTTACAAGTAAGGTTTTAAGACCTTACACAACTAAACCCAACAAATCCCACATAGAGCAGCTTTTAATTGTAGCCAATCAATAAATTATACATTTAAATAGCAACAGTGGAAAAACTCCCTCTCTATAGAGGAAGAAACCTCGAGCAGACCCAGGATCAGTGGGTGAACATCTGCCTTGACCGGTTGGGGTGAAGGGATAGAGAAGAGAGAAAAGAACAACAACAACAAAACAAGCAGCAACAGACTCAGGCAGGATGGTTGGACCAGCAACTGAACACTGGAGACACACGACTCTGAGTCTGACGATACCTGGAGATGAGAATAGAGAGAGACAGAAGGGGAGAAGCTCAACTTTCTCTAATTTCTCGAGTTCCTTCTTTCTGATGTTAGCATCGCAAGGTATTGCTATGTCAACCACAACGGCTCGTCTCTGCTGTTTGTCCACCACCACAATGTCCGGTTGGTTCTCCATTATCATTTTATCTGTCTGTATCTGGACGTCCCACAGGATCTTGGCTCGGTCGTTCTCTACCACCTTAGGGGGTGTTTCCCAACTAGACCTTGGTGCTTCCAGTCCGTACTCTGCACAGATGTTCCTGTACACTATACCAGCCACTTGGTTATGACGCTCCATGTATGCCTTTCCTGCCAGCATCTTACACCCTGCAGTTATGTGCTGGATTGTCTGCACCTGGGGTCTTGTCGGTGTGGTATATCTGGCCTCTATTGCTCTGGTGCTCAAGGCCTGTTCCTGTGCAGCCATGATTAGTGCCTCTGTGCTGTCTTTCAGTCCAGCCCTTTCTAGCCATTGGTAGGATTTCTTGATATCAGCCACTTCAGTTATCTGGCGGTGGTACATCCCATGTAGGGGCCTGTCCTCCCATGATGGCACCTCCAGCACCTCTGCCTCCCCTTTTCGCTGCCTGAGACACTCACTGAGCACTTTATCCATTGGAGCCATCCTCCGAATGTATTCATGGATCTTGGAGGTTTCGTCCTGTATTGTGCTATGGACACTTACTAGTCCTCTGCCTCCCTCATGGCGCTTAGTGTATAGTCTCAGGGTGCTGGATTTCGGGTGGAACCCTCCATGCGTGGTGAGGAGCTTTCGAGTTTTCACATCTGTGGTCTGTATCTCTTCCTTTGGCTAGCTTATTATTCCTGCGGGGTATCGGATGACTGGCAGGGCATAGCTGTTAATTGCCTGGAGCTTGTTTCTACCATTGAGCGGACTCCTTAGGACTTGCCTTACTCGTTGCAGGTATTTGTTTGTTGCTGCGCTTCTTGTAGCCTCTTCGAGGTTGCCATTTGCCTGTGGGATACCAAGGTACTTGTAGCTGTTCTCAATGTCTGTTATTGTGCCCTCGGGGAGTGAGACTCCTTCTGTATGGACTACCTTCTCTCTCTTGGTCACCATCCAGCCACACTTCTCTAGTCCGAATGACATTCTGATGTCATTGCTGTAGATCCTGGTTGTGTGGATCAGTGAATCAATGTCTCTCTCGCTCTTGGCGTACAGCTTGATGTCATCCATGTAGAGGAGGTGACTGATGGTGGCCCCATATCTGAGTTGGTATCCGTAGCCAGCCTTGTTGATTATTTGGCTGAGGGGATTCAGACCTATGCAGAACAGCAGTGGGGACAGAGCATCTCCTTGGTATGTGCCACATTTGATGGACACTTGTGCAATTGGCTTCCCGTTGGCCTCAAGGGTGGTTTTCCACAGCCTCATCGAGTTTGCAACGAACGCTCTTAGAGTCGTGTTGATGTTATACATCTCCAAGCATTCACTGATCCACGTGTGTGGCATTGAGTCGTAGGCTTTCTTGTAATCAATCCAGGCAGTGCACAGGTTGGTCTGTCGGGCTTTGCAGTCTCGAGCGACTGTTCTATCAACCAGTAGCTGGTGTTTGGCTCCTCTGGTATCTTTACCAATGCCCTTCTGTGCTGTGCTCATGTACTGATCCATATGCCCACTTATCTTAGCCGCTATGATGCCGGACAGGAGCTTCCATGTTGTGGAGAGGCAGGTTATTGGCCTGTAGTTGGATGGCACTGTTCCCTTCTGGGGGTCTTTCAGGATCATGATTGATCATGACCTTGTTTGACCGGGCGACGTCTGAGCCGTCGCTTGATTCATGTTTATTATTATATTTAGGAAATACCCCTTTTTATGTCGTATAATTTTATTTTGTTGTTTTTATCTGCTACACCTTAAAGGCCACCTTTATATTGTCTGACATTAAATCGGTCCATGGCTCAACAAAGGTTGGGGACCACTGCTATAGAAGGCGCTGCTGGGACAAAACAGGAGCCAGAGGCTGGGGCAGCAGAATGGCGAGATGAAGGCGAAACTTGAGGGCGACAACAAGAAGGAGTTAATGAGTGATGATCTGGACATGTGGGAGGGTGATGAACAGGCAGGGGAGCAGGTGCTTCCAGCAGGCTGACGCATCCAATCCTCTGCTTAACATAGAATGAATGCTGAGCAGGTTCTGGTAGAACAGGCCACACAGGCCTCCATTCGGGCCTGCTGATGTGACAGAACCGACAAGGCATTTCCCTTACGTAGACCAAGTAGGCCTGTCAATTTAAACACACAAGGATTGCACCAGGGAGCAGAGATTGTGACTTATAAAAACTGTTTTATTTAAGACACTTGAGGTTAAAAAGGAGATTTCCTGTTTAAAGACATGCAACAATGTTACAGTTTTTTACGATTGCTAGACGACAGTGGGCACAACTGAAGTCACATGTGCAAAACTCTAACTACAGTCTGCACAGCATCAGTTCATGTGGACCAAACTCTAGTTCATTTCTCATTGCTTGAACACAGTTTTCAAAACTCTACACACTTATCCCATGACTTTAACCACAACCTGCACAACACTATGGATTTACAGCACTTTGTTCAAATGCTAACACACTGCTGTCAAAACTGTGAACCACACATTCAAAATGGAATAGATTTCAACCCTGAGCCTTTCAAACACTGCTGATTGCAGTTTCAGCTGAAAGGCTAAACAGGTGATTTGTTTTAGACTTGTTAGTGCCCCCCCCCCCCCACACACACACATATATATATATATATATATATATATATTTGCATATATATGTGTGTGTGTATGTATATGTATATATATATATATAGGTAGAGCTCAGAAAGAGTAATTTTGGAAATGGATCAAGGAAGACGGGTTTGTGGAGGGAGAAGGGCGGCAAGTTTTGTACCTGCCTGCATATTCACCCTTCCTCAACCCAATAGAGGTGGAAAGTGTTTGGTCACCACCCACATGACCAAACGTCTCTTCTGGAAGCCATGTTACAGTTACAGTGCTGGATGTGAGGACACGAGTCCAGAGGATCCAGGGATGGATGAGGTTCTTCCCCAGATTCATGGCAAGAGAGAACTTTAGATGTGATGTTGATGAAAACCTGTGGCCTGATGCTAGAGAGAGGCAGGATCAGCCCCTCAATTATTTGTTCAAATTACAGTATGTACAGTATGTTTCTACCTTTTTCTTCTCATTACTGTAATTCCATAAATGACTATCAACTATTGAAGCAAACTGCTAATTTTCGTTTACCTTAGTAAAGAATTGTTATGTTCCAAACATTTAAATAAATCATGTGACAGAATGTTTCTCTTTTCTTTGAAATTCTTTCAACTGTAAAGGTTTTAGTTGGTATTTTCTGTATTGGTGCTTAGTGTTAGTGTTTTTTCTCTCAGTGTTTTCTGAGTGACAGTGTGTGTTTTCTCAGTGAGGGTTGTGCATAGTGTTATGCTGCACTGAGCTGTTTTGAGCCATGTGTTTAGAGTTGTGTTGCTTTGAATGAGTTTTGCAGGTGATGTGAACTGTTCAGCTCAGGTGACTTTTGGTAGAGCAGACTGTAGTTAGAGTTTTGCACATGTATCTCCAGTTGTGCTCACTGTCGTTTAGCAATCGTAAAAAACTGTAATTCGGGGCCGAACAGAGTCACCCATGCCCTTAAAAACCACCTGCCCGACTCACCTGGGCCTAATTAAATAATAAGGCTCCGGTGTGCACAAACGCCCGGCATGCACTCTGGAGATTGGGAGGGGGAAACCTCCACTCTGTCACACTACAAAGTCCTGAGAAAGTTCCTTTAAAACGAACACACAGACTCTAATTATAGAGAACTAAACACAAACAAATTTTAAATGGCAAGTTGGGAAAAAGAGTCAAAGTTTTAGGGTCTTCCCATCTGATCAACGTGAGCCGATACCCGTGCAGAGAGGGATTATGCAGCGCTGCCTCATCAGGACAGTTACTGAAGCATTGCTGTTACCACATGTAAAAGTGGTGAATGTTGTGCATTGAGCTTCCTGGTTAACGCAGCATCTACTCGTGTCAGACAGTCCTGCGGTTTGTTCCCTTCACTCTGATCCTGCCTGGTTTCAAATCCTGTGCTTGCCTTCTAAAATTTAATCTGAAAGCCTATGTTGGCATTTAATAATTATATCACAAGTCTGTTGTCATAACCCTCACACTTCCACATATTTCTGGGGCCATGGGTCACGATTTAATTAATAGTCTTATTACACTTTTCCAGATTTCCAAAATGTGATTAAAACTAAACTGGTAAAACAAAATCGGTTGGTTATTGTTGGATTGTATCCTGAAAAGAATAAACTAAGCTTCATATAGAGACAAAAAGCATACAAAGTATTTATTTCTATATTTTCATTTCTCATTTTCCACAATGAGTAAAGCATTTCTATCATAATAATTAATCCATCACTGCTTTTTAGATTCAGTGAATGAAAGCAAATACAAGGATTCATCTAAGGAACAGAGACCTGAACATTACACTGAGAAATACAAACAGAGACAAACACTTTGGGTGAGCAGCCGCAGTTTGCTCTTCTGCAGGAAGAGTTAGATGTGCTTTGGTGCCATGGTCGGTTCTAGTGCAGCATGAAGCCGCTCATGTAGGCTGCATCCTTCCCCTGTTCCTCTCTTTGCTGCATTTGTCAGAACTGTCTGCTCAAACCAGTTAACCCCCCTCCCATTAATTAAGATGTGCTACTTGGCCAGTGTCCTGTGATGACGCTTAGCGATGAACCTCGACACCGATGCCAAGATGCTTACTATCAAGATCCATGTACAAGCTCTCATCAGACAAGACAAACGGATGCTGAGGTTGGAGGGAGAAGGTCCGAGAGCAAAGCAAGTGTCAGTGTTTAATATGTGGGGATCGAGGGAGAGAACCAGAGGCTTCATGAGAAGGAAGAATACTGAAAGCAAGAGAATACTCTAAAGGCTGACAGACAGAAGTGTGCAGTTCTCCATTAGGCCCCTTCCTGGAGTGTGACAGCTCATTAACTTCCATCATGCCTCGCTCTTTCCTGTTTATAACTGCTTCCAGGAAACCACACTTTCTCTTGGTAGTTGTGGCTGTAATTTTGTGAAAGTCTGACTGATGCAATGATGAAGAGGGAGATGCATCATTAGCTGAACTTTGTGACCTAATTCCTGCCTCCTTCCAGTGAACACTCAGTTTGCCCCATGACTAAGACACCAGATCTGACACTGGATTGACGAGAGAATGGATGGCGCTGAAAAGTGCAGTAGCAGTAGCGTTTGTGACAAACTGGTGCCAGATGGAGGGAACAAAGTGTTGTGTCTCTATTGTCAGTACACACTGGGAATCAACACTCACTGAAGCTGAGTGAACAGCAGTGAACCAGCTGATGAGTCATTGTCAGTGTGGAGCTCGAGATGTGGAAATGTCCTCTTGGGCATTTCCTTCTAAATGTCTGTCTTCTAAAAGCATCATTAAATGTTCAGTTTGCAGTAGTCACAGCCTTGATTAAAGGTAATATGCAGTAGTAACAGCTGATGTTGTGCTGCCATTCTCACCTGTTTGACCTTGTGAAGGTGGCTTTACCCAGAGCATCACTGTAGAAACGTGTCCATATTGTAGGCGGAAACTAAAGCGTCTTCATGTAGGCATCATCACTCACTGTGGCCTGAGGACTTGGAGCTGCAACATCGCCAGAGGGTGAAGCTGTGCTGCTGAAGGATTATCTGCAGAAACGTTCAACCCTGTATTTAGAGAGTGCAACGAGCGAGCACGGTGTGGTGTCTCCTTTCAGACTTTTTTTGTTTGGCACGATTAAAACTACAAATGTAACTTTACTCAAAAATCCTTCCTTAAATCTCTTATAGGAAAAAGACATTCTGTCCGTAAAGAGAGAGAAATAACAGGAAAGAGAGACAGACACGTTAATGTGAATGTTATTCTTTGCCAAGAAGGTTAAGCAGTTGTACAGAACGCTGGCATAGTCACCTAGTGTGTGTGTGCACGACAAGAAATACACAGAAAGAAATCCATTAGAGCGGGAAGTAACAACGAGCCAGAACAAAACAAGGCAAGTGAGAGAATCTCAATAAACCCAGAAACATCAAACCACTGCTTAAGGCAGGAAAACAGAACTTGGTCTCATTTATTTTTGTCAATTTACAAAATGAAAAGTGAGCGAACAAAAGATCTAAAGTAAATCAAATCAATGTTTTGTTACTACGTCAGTGCTGGAAGTGATGCTTGGCCCCACAGAGCCCTGGTCTCAGCATCATGTGTGTCTGGGATGATGCAGAGACAGAAGGATGTAGAAACCCTACATCCACAGAAGATCTGTGGTTAGTTCTCTAGATGTTGGAACAACCTACAGCCCAGTTCCTTCAAACACTGTGAACCTGGAAGATCTGCTGCTGTTTGAAGGCAAAGGGTGGAGACAGCAAATACTGATGGGATTTAGATTCTCTGCTGTTCATTCACTGCATTTGGTTCATTTATGGAAATAAATGTTTACAGCATTTTTTCACACCTGCCTCAAACTTGCACACTGCTGTAAATTGGTACTTGTATAAATAAAGTGATGAAAATATAGTTTCACTTTTTGGTTCTTTGAAAAGAGGGAACGAATGAATGATGTCTGTCTGGTGTGTGGGACTGTCCATAAAGTCACAGCTGCTCTAAAGGCCAAACCTTTCATTTGCTTGCAGAAAGGGGAACGACGGCAGAGAGGTTGTCCTAAGTCTGACGGCAGACGTCCTGTTGCTGCTGCACTCAGAGACGCCTTATTATTGATGGCGTCTCATTGGACATGAACTCAATGAAGAAGTGGCTGACAAAAGGTTCGCTCGTCACCATCACCTGACTGCTGAGCGAAAGGCCTTCGACGTGCGTTTGGCTGTTGAAGGGTCACTGGAGATGCACAGTGAAAATATGTGGACCATCCTGCAACAGCTGACCTTGTAGCTGTGTGTTGCATTCTTCACAATGTGTGTGACATTAAGAGAGAGACGTTGAGTCTGAGTGGAAAACCGTTCCTGACATCAACCATGAGAATCCTTTCATTTGAAATTCCTCTGTCCCTTCTGTGTTTCTATTGTATCCTGTACTTCACAAAGACATTTAAATGACGTCTTAGCAGTATGTACGACACACAGTTCAAAAGTCCGTGATAAGAGTCTCATCATCAAGACACTAAAATGGTGCCAGCCACACACTGAAATATTATTATATAATGAAATAATTATTAATAATTATTAATTAATTATTAAAACTGATAAAACACTCAGAAAAGAAGGTGAAGTTGACCTGACACTCTGTCAACGCAGCAGGATTAAGAAGTGCATTTCATTTATTTTCCCAGGAGTGTTTGAGCAGCAAAGCGCCAGCACACAGCAGCAGGAGGTCAAAAGGTCACGTTGGGAGAGCACAGAGGAGAGTGGAACCATTCCCAGCACATACCTCAGCCAACAACGAAGCCCAGGAGACGCCAGTGTCCAGCTGAGAAGAGAAGAACACTGTGGTTCCATAAGACGTTAAATGAGATGTTGTTCTCGGGGAAATGGGACAGTTAACAGCTAAATGATGCAAAACCTTGTGAAAGAAACAAGGGCTTTCCAGAACTCAGCTCCTCCTTGAAGTCGGACTTTACATGCTGCACATCCCGCCAACAGAAGGAAGCCCAGGAGACAGGCTTCACCACGAGGAGAGGAGGGAGGTGGCACCTCAGCGGCCTTTACTCACCACCTCCACCTGAGTGATCCAGGTGACACTGCGTCATAGAAGAGCAACCACCCTGTCGGTGCACAGTGCGTGTTACACAGCTCCCAGAACTCAGCGTGGTTCTCTCAGTCCAACATTTGGTGCTGATGTTGTGCGTTTCTCTCCCCAGCTCGTTGAGGCAGATGGTTCATTAAAGGCAGTTTGCTCTCGCTGCCGTTGCCTCGTGATTTTCTGTAGAACTCACCGATTTACACAAGTAAGCTTCTAGCTAAAATAAATGTTCAGTTGTCCATGAAGTAAACATGATGAAAACATTAGCAAATGAATATATTCCTGGGTTGAGAGCTTTTACCACCAGTGACAGCAGCTCACTGTGTCATTCTGTGCTCCGCCATGTGAGGGCAGTGTTGAGCTAACAGCTGGCCCTGCGTCCCAACCTGCAGACTGGTGCAGCCGCTGGTCATGGAGAGGTGTGTTATCACAGACCCCGGCACCTCTCACACCTCTCACACCTCTCACGCCTCCCCCATCTGTCTCAGCACAACATCCCTCTGTTGTAAAGTCCTTCTTGTCCTGATCCTTACACGCTTAGAGTTGCAGCATCTGTGCCTTCAGCTCATTCGGCATCATTTCATGTCTGGTAGCACACAGATAACTTACATGAAATTAGAATGAACATGCTCCTCATGCTGGCTCATATTGTCATTTATACAATTTGTAAAATCTGAAGCTATTGTTACATTTACCCCTTTTCTCCATAGTTTATAGTTATGTGTACTGCTGGTTGCGTACAACCATGGATCTATAACCATGTACGGAGGTTGAGGTTGTGCGTGCAGTACTGCTGCTCGTTTGTTTTCATGGATCTGTACTACATCCCAGGTGACACCACTACATTTCATCGATTTTTTGCAAACTGTGCGAGTTGCTAGTGGGTCTTTAGCTGATGCTCTACTTAGGAAAACGGCTCAACTGAAATGGGTGAGAACCTCGTGTTGCTGGCTGAGGCGCTGACCCTGGTAGACTCACACATGATGGGATTGCTTGTCGCTGCACCTTTATAGCTCAGATGATGCTCATTAAACAGCAACTAACACAAACGGAACCAGGGTCCATAACAAGCATTTCAGGACTTGTAAGTTATCATGTCTGCTGTGCTTCCACCTTCATAGATTCATAGTTTGATTCCTATAAGTGCATCGCTTACCCTGCCTGTACTTTGTCCACTAATGAAAGCAAAGGTGCCAAATTCACAGCGTGAAGCGAGTCCCTTTAGTAAATCAGTCTGCACCACAACTGTTTGTCAGAGGTGTTTCCACAGCAACCTTGGAAAGGATACACAATAAAAATGTTGCCAGTTAAAAACCATTGTCTCATGTTTCATTTGTCTCTTGTGTGTGTGTGTGTGTGCGTGTGTGTGCACTGCTCCCTTTTACATGTTAAACCTCTGGAATTAGTTCAGATTTCAGTTTCAGGAAACACATGTCTTCCTGGGAGCCTTGGTGTCCAGACCGTCCTTGAAGCCATCGCCATCATAGCGAGAACGGAAAGCGAAGAGGCCGTGATATCAGGGAGGAAGGAAGCGGGCAAGGCCATTTTTTGGTTTGCAGGTGTGCCCTGGATTTGAATCCATCATCACCTCAAACAGCCTGTTAGTGCTGGAGTCAGATCTTCCTGTGGGAGCAGTTGGACATGTTTCATATCCTGTTTGTCAGACTGTTTTTTCTAATACTATTTTTTGCTTTAAACAACTGTAAGACAGGCTTAACATACAACACAGCCCCATAATCTATAGACTAGCTTATTGTTTGTCAACATATGGATAATATTTGACATTTTTTGTATATTTGTATATTTTTTTATATGTGAAGTCAGTATCTGAAATACAGTCACTGAGAATAAATGCAGTTCACAGAAACTGCAGGTCATTAAACCACAGGGAGCCACAGAAAAACAAACACACTGAGGAGATACTGAGGATGTGACAGAAAACATCAGCTCCTCTAGTCTGAGGCAGGAAACAGAAAACAGGCAGCGACTCATGACGATGGTCCAGACCTGTAGTGGTGGAGAAAAACAGGAAGTGACTTCTGAATCAAAAGTCCATAGTACAACAGTTCCACAAATCCTGCAGAACATAAAGTCAGCACGAAGCAGAAGGTGACCAGTCACCACGGTCCACTGTGTCTCCGTGAACCGACCCTGGTCCCGTCCTGCGACCACTGGGACGTCTTCAAAGACTCCACCAATTCCACCCTCTAGCTCGGCTCCCGCAGAAGAATCAGTTGGTTTAGTTCTGTTTTCAACCTATTACATTGTATTATTGTTAATTATAAATTGGCTCTTTTTCTGTATTGTTTTCATAAAGCCTTATTTTTATGCATTTTGTGAGTACACAAAAAAAAACACGTGCTGTGTTTCAGCATTTTAATCAAGCTTTAATCAAGCAAGGCAGGCGCTTGATTCTTCGAGGTCTGAGTATGTTTGTTGATGACCCTGCTCCGATTTATTTTGGAAATACTGCTCTCAGCTGGAAAGTCAATTAGACTGATTTCGCTTCAACCTCTGCTCATTGCAGTCTCCTAACGTGATCACATTAAACCAGCTTCCTGGCCTGCACTCGCTGTCGTCCGATCGTCTGCCCCCCTTTCTTCACGAGTGGCTGAATATCAGCCTGTGACCCTAAAAGGCAAGATCTTAATTAGACTAACAACCCCGAAACTCCTCCAAACATAAAATCCAGATGTTGCTAAACTAGAAAAGGCTGAATAACGCTGGAGGCAAACC
Organism: Macropodus opercularis; assembly: GCA_030770545.1. NCBI lineage: Eukaryota > Metazoa > Chordata > Actinopteri > Anabantiformes > Osphronemidae > Macropodus > Macropodus opercularis. The sequence continues at coordinate 1,029,128 of CM061105.1, read as the reverse complement.
CAGGTTCAGGTTTAGGACTCGACAAAGGCACCAGGTAACAAACGAGTTCATGGCAGGGATTGATCACGTTCCAACCAAATCTACTAGACATTCAACAAACTCCTCTTAAGATGAACTCATACAAAGAGTGGGAAAAAGAAAAACACATTGTCCCAACTGCTGTGTTGAAATCTCTCCACACCTTGTAAGGGATTCAGATCTGGACTCTTGGGGTCATTGTCCTGCTGGACGACCCACGACCTCTGGTGGAGACGCAGCTTTGTGACGCTTGGTTATCATCAAACTGCTCCAGTGCCAGGAGCTGCACCATGTCTGAAGGCCTCTTCTCTTCTTCTGTAAACGTGACGTTCAGCACGACTGGACTGAGCAAGACGAAGCTACTACAACGCATAAATATTCTTAGAGCAAATATTTGCTACCTACATGAAGTGACTGAATAAATCAGTGCTTTCCTTTGTTTTGAGTAATGACAGACAGAAGAGAAGCACGGTGTGAGTGAGATGGGTCCATGTGTCTGCACATGTTTCCTGTGTGCGGTGCATCTCCAAATGTGGCCTCCGTTCTCTCCTGATACTGTTTCAGTCGGACGAAGTCAGCCAGAGAAATTCGTCTGACATTGGGCTTTGCCGTGGCCGGTTTCTGTTAATCCACAGAGACACATCCACACGAACGGGCTGTCGTCCTCTACGCACACGCAAGCAGGGGCAACGCAGGGAGATGGAGCAGAACCAGTTCATTTGTACAGGACCAGGAACACAGGCAGCTCCTGTGTGAGTAACCGCTCAGAGCTGTGACAGGCCGCTCATGTTTGTGCATGTGAAGGATAATGAATATTGAATTAATACAGCAGTAAGATAATCAACTAGCTGGTCGGTTTGGACTCAGCCTGTGTCCATTCATCAAGCTGCCTTTCCACCTGTTCCCAGGAAGATCGCGACCACTGGTCCCCAGGAGGGACACAGGCCACCGGTTGGACGTGCGCTTCATTAGAGCAACACTCTCAAAACAGTTCTGTCCTTCTGTAAAGACCTTTCACATCCCTGAACATTAATCCACACACGATGCAGCTCTGCCATATTTTAGAATATCTAAGTCTATGTAGTTGTCTCCCTTCTTGTAAATAGCAGCATGACTTTCAGTGACAAACATCTAGAAATATTCATCAAATTTGAAATGACGTTATCAGTTTAGCTGTAGCAGAATAAAACCTTTAGTCTAGGGTTGACTCTGGAGACAGAACGAAAACCATTCACACCATTCGGTCTGGACCCAGGCTCCTCCTGACCCAAGGACAAGGAAACTACTAGCACACAGCACACAGCAGGCTGTGGTCCAGTCCTCCAGGGACCGGGGATAAATAGTCATTCTGACAGGTGCTGACATGTTGCATGTGTGCATTATCTTGAATCGTAATCCAGGGAAACCAGGTGTAAAGCATCGGTCAGAGGTTAATGAGACGAGAAGAGAGGAGGATGGAGGAAAGGAAGCCGGACGCTGTCCACGCTGGACCCGTTCTCTCCTCTAATTGCAGCTCTTCTCTAGTTTGTCACATTCCTGTTCTGTGCCCTTTACTGACTGACTTTGGTTTGGATCTGTTTGCCTGCTGGACTGCGTGGATGGTTATGTAAGAAAGCGATGCAGTGCTTATTCTATTCAAGTACATCGAACAACATCAACATTTTAGCAGAGATGGAGGAAGAGTGTTGGACATTCTCCTTCACAGGCCCATCGAGTCTCCAGTTAACCTGACTGCATGTGTGCAGAGTGTGGGAGAAGAGAGAGAACCCGCCAACGTGACAGGTCCTTCTGCTTGTGAGGTCACGTAAAAATGATACCAAATTTATAGGTTAAACGTGGGGTAATGTTTTAGAAATAATAAAACATAGTGGAGTAGTAATATATGGCAATAAAATGGTTCCGTAACTCTTTTGATTTAAAACATACATGGTACCATGGTGCTGAGCCCGTTTTGAACTTTCAGGGGTTGCTGGCCAAGGAGCACATTTACACTATTACTGGTTTTCTAGCACAGACACGAAACACCTGAGGCTTCACCCGCACTTTGATGCACAGCGAATACTTGCATCTAAGGGCAGCTCTCAACGAGGCTCAGCCCAGAAAAAGGAACAGAGCAGCCTGAGACCCAGAGCCAGAAGAACCGTTTCCTGAAGGTTGAGTAATAGCTGCTGGACTCCAGAGAATCTTCAGCGACTCACTGTGTTACTGTTTATCTTCTGATCTCCGTATTATTACATTTTGTTGGAGTCCAGTCGATCAATAATCCTAAAGGGACACGTTGGTTTTCTGAAGGGAAATTTTTTTTATTTCTCATGCGCACATGAAACTTTCTTGTGCACACTCACAGGAAGCAACGTTGTAAATCCCAGTATTAGATTGATATAAAAAACAAACATGTCCCTTTAGTGGCTCCGTATAACTGTCATGTAAATAATAAATCAATAAGTATAAATGTAAACACACGAGACCACCCAGGCTGCACAGATGTCACACAGACAGCAGGGATGAAAGCCCAGACTCCGACGTCTACTCTTGCACTTTTACACGTGCATAACAATAAATTATCACGTGATTTATAAAAGGACGTCTGAGACGAACAAACACTACAAACCAGTGTTTTTCATTTGCATTACATATGCCTGTTTGACACACTAACTAAGTATTACAACATTATATAATCACTGGAAGCTTTCATATCAGACTGTCTGTTTCCATGGAGCTACGCAGAATTATTTTCCAGACCAGCACACACTTGAAATATTAATATTCTGTCACATTTATGCCTAAACTCAGTATGTGAGTGCACAGAGCAGACAGTGTGGACATTTACATCAGTTTGCATCAGAAGTGGTCTGTTCCTCATCCCTACTGGTCTCTGTCGCTGCTTGGAACCGTGCACACACGAGCTAGATGCATGTTTATCAGGTGACATGTAACCAGTGGATGCATTTCATATAAACACTGCACATTTCAGCTTAGAATGTAATGAGGCCCAAGCTCACGTCCCTGCACTGTCAGTGTCTCATCTTCTGGACCTTCTGGACCTTCCCTTCTCAGAACCAGTTGGTTCTGGGCCTTAAATGCGTCCCTGTGTTTTCAATAAGTAACATGAGAACGTGTTGCTTTCTATGGGTTCAAGATGCAACGAGGAGTAAAGTCTGTTGATCCTCATGCAGATCAAACTATGCGACTCTAGCGCAGCTGCCAGTTACAATAGTCTAAGTGTCACCTCGGACATATTAGCCACTGAGAAGCCGTCCACTCACATCCACTTCTGTCACACACTCTGCAACAAAGCCTGGCTCTTAGCTTTACTTAAGCACATCACTCTGCTCCAAGAGGACCTGCCTGTAATGAGTCCGGACGAGTGCCATTGTCGAGCCGCGCTCTTGAATGGGCTCTCATGGCCAAGCTGTGTGGGGCGGAGAGGCCCGCTGTGGAGAACCCAGCCCTTTAGCTAATGAGCTCACTTGCTTTGCTTGGGCACATCATTAGCTGGAGCACATCCCTCTGTTTTCTCCTGCTTTTCTAAAAGGGGCCTTTGTTCCTCATTTCGGTTTTTCTCCTGTTTTTCTGCTCCATCTCCAGACATGCTCTGCAGGCCTCATGCATCCTGAACAGCTCACCACTCCAGTGCAAGTGAGAAAAGCATTTTAGAAAACTATTGGAGCAAAGCACTGACAGCATTCACTAAAACACCTGGAGGTGCTTCAGAGTGGGTCCAGTGGGAGAGATACTGTGTTGCAGTCACTTTGAAACAATCTTAAAATGAAGGAATAATTACAGCAAAACAAGGCCTGGAAGACAAGACTGGCAACCACGCGTCATTTTATCAACACGGTTCTGCTGGTTCTGGTTCTCCCTCCTAAACATTTGCAGATAATTATCGGTAGTGAACTGAACAACCAACGCGTTTTTTCTGATAAAGATTTGAGAGGTAGGTGCTGGGAAATGAGTCTAAGTAGCACGTTAACCACAGAGTCATTAGCTTATCCACAAAAAGTCCTCTCAGACATGGAACAAGGATATTTATTCAACTTTATTCTAGTTTTATTTATAGAAAACCTGCCTTAAATTCCACATTCAGAAATATTCCCAATCCCGACCACATGCATCCGTTTCTCTCTGGGCTACGCACGGTGTGATATGAGCTGATCGCCACCTACGGGTCAGCTTGATGTACACAACACTGATGATCGCTACCACTGTGCTGTACTTTACTGGTCACCCAGCTGAGGTCAACCCAGCAGAGCAGGGCTTCATTCTCTGAGGACTGAAATACTCAGTAAACGCCAGGTTCAGGATCCTGATCAAGCTCGTGGCCTCCACGCGTCAGGCCAGACTGTCAACACTAGTCGATTCTTCTCACCACTGATCCACTCACTCACAGCTAGGCTGGCTGTCTAGTTCATCACAGATTTAGAATCTCACAGCGGCTATGCAGCTTAACCTGACACAGGAGGCAACATGGGGTCAGATCAGTCACTGAATGAACCAAACCACCAAAGCGATGGCTGCTCTATCTCTCAAGCCACTGACGCCCAGCGCAACCAAAACTAGGTTAACAGTTGGCCTACAAGTGTGCTTGGAGTTTATACTCTGCGGGGAAGACACAGCTGAAAGTCAGTGAGGTCAAGCTGAGGAGACGGAAATGAAACCTTCAATGATACGCACCAAAGCAGAAGTTGAGCCGTGACTTATTGTTGTAATCGTAACAATGCGAGCGAAGGTTCTGGCCACGTACGTTCTGTATGTACGGCACGCGGTGGGATCTGCTGTTTGGCTGCCTGCAGGGCTGTCAGCTGTCACTCTGTGTCGTCTTGTCTGACTGATGCACACACACACCTCAGGTCTAATGTCACAGCAGATCAGGAGGCTGCTGCAGATGTGTGGACTAATGTTTGCTGCTCAGCAGTGGGATGGTTGAATAAACCAGCAGGCTTCCAGACATCTGCTTGATTTTAATTTCTATTTTTATTCCCAATATGCAGAGAATGAAATGGACCATTAATTTTTACTTAAGAATGTTATTAGAGGTTTATTAAATATTTAATTTAAGTAATTAATTATCTATTATCATACACTTGAGACTTTATAGTATTTAATAATGTAAATACACTATTCAGTTAATGGATTTAAACATATTAGGTGTAAGTTCTGGTAATTATGGTAAATATATTGTAGGAATGTGTCTGTAATTGTAGATCTGACGCTTAGTCATTAAATAGGCTTCGTTAAAACTATAAATCACTTTTTACAACATTCATACAAATAAATCACATTTTACGCATATTATACAGGTATTGCTGCAAAATAAATCACTGAAAACGTATTATTAAAAAAAAATTCATAACTTGGCTTCAAATCTGGGTTTTCAGGAATATATATATACTGTCTACACTCTGGGTATATATAAATACATAAATGTATGAAGAAAGGAAAACATAAATTAAAAACATGAATGAAACAAACCAAATTTAATTTGCAAGTTCTATGTATTTTCTGCTACTTTTCTTCTTTCTATTTCTATAATTCAATTCCAATTTCCAGTTTTCCAAAATATGATTATAACTAGAGATCAGAAGTTCTGTTAATAAGTAAATGTCACCTGATTGTTGGAGAATGAATGAAGCTTCATATAGAAACAAAAACCCTGAAACGCTGGTGTTTACAGCTGAACTGTTTTCTGTGTGAAGCCTCCTCCATAATAATCAATGCATCGCTGCTGTTTAGATGCAGTGAGTGAAAGTTTGAAACTGTGTGAAGGGGTCGTTTCACTTTCACTGTGTTCACGTGTACGTTCTCACCTCGGCAGCAGTAGCAACTAAAACACACACCAAAAACGTTTCCTGGACGAGTCTCATGTCCAAACTGCAGCAGCTACTTCCTTAGTTATTCCAGATTGTCACTGTAAGCAGTGCAAATCACCTATAACTCATATGAAAGCTCACTGGGAAATAAATGGCGCATGTCACGGTACAAAGGATGGAAAATCACCAGAAAATGGAATGAAACGGCTGTTAGGATGGTTGTACTTCTTCATCTGAGCTTTCAAATTTAAAGCATTGTTTTATTGTTTCACATTAGCAAATAATTATGTATTATTCAAACAGCAGTGAACATGTACAGGCCACCATCATAGCATCTATAGTTCAGAGGAAATACCAGGACCAGGCTCCCCAGTGGCACCGAAAGGTGGTACTGACAGAGCAGCACGTTGAAAATGGCTGGAATTCACTTAGTCTCACAGAACTCAGTGGGAACGATTGGTGCACTGTTCTACAGCTGCAGTGACCTGGAACCTATATATAAGTATAATGTGAAGAGGCCCATCTATACATTTTTATTCAGTAATAACTGCACCCACTCGTTTTTTTATGTGTCTAAAAGTGATGCTGTGTTGTCCTGGTGCTATTACGTCCAGTATTTATAGCTAAGAGCCGTAACAACATGAACCAGACTCTGAGGGTGGAAAACATTTGGAATGTGTTAAAGAAGAAAGAATCCAGGTAAGTAACAGCTGTCGAATGGATCAGCTGTAAAACGCTGCTGTGACATCAGCAACAGCCTCCATCTAGTTCAGCACAGAAGATGTCAACAAGCCACTGGAGAGAAGAACGAGCAGACAGTGTTTCCTTCTACAGAGGGGACACTATAGCTTTGTGTGTCTGTGTCGGACTTTGTTCCTCCACAAACGTCGTTTTGTGCTCAGTCAGGGAAAATGCTTGACAAAAAACGCGTACGTCATCCTTTTCAAGATCCGCCTCCGTCAATGGTAGATCCTCAACATGGCGACGTTCTGTTAGAGCCCAGTGTGCCTTTAAAGACAACGTCTCTCATGGGAGTCAGAGCCTGCAGGCAACAACTTCACTCCACACAACGTTTGTTGTCAATCGTTTTTTACGTGTGGCATAAATGAAAGAGTGGCCTGAGTGGGCCTGTGTGTGATCTGACTCACATCATAATGTCCTGGCAGCTCTAAAAGGCTCCATTTTTACCACAAAGCCACATTGTTACATGTGTCTTAAAGCTGTGCTGCTACACGTCTGAGCTTCTAGCTTGGTCTATAGAGCTCACAAATGCATTCTTCACACATCGACTCGACACGACTAGAACCAGTCCCCACATTTCTTCATGTGCAATAAATTGCATGTCATCGATAGATGTCCAAAGAAACAAACCGGGAATGACGCCAGCGAGCGCTGATACAAGGACTAATCCAATTGTTCCACATGTTCTGTGGGTTTGAAGCTGTCTTTGGACTTTGTTTGTGACTTATCCACAACTCACGCTGATGCAAAAGAAAACTGGCCCCAGCAAGGGAACACAGTCTGCACTGTGGGCCCGTTGACACATGCCACACATGAACATATGAGGACGTTAAATGGATGAGGTTTCCACAGGGACGAGACACGGACTTCGAGAAGAAGTGGGTCGATGGGTGAGTATTGTGTGTGTATATTACCATTTGTCTGCCTGAGCACTGGATGCAGGAAGTAACAGAACTGTGCAACATCCGGATGTAATGTAATGGACATAGTTGGGAAAGATATGTAATTTAACCACAGCAACTATTCTTATATATTTTCCAGGACGTTTCTGCTCATACACAGCTTTTCTAGTTCTAATAAAATAAACTGTAATAAACTGAAAGACACAACTTAAACCAGTCCAGAGCAGGTTAACTGGATGTTACAGCCGTGCAGGCTGACGAAGAGCCTAGTGTCCCTTTAAATCTCAGCAGCAATGACTTTACTAATAACATCAGAACCATTAGAGAAAACAATTCATCACAGTCTTTTAACAAAAGCCTTAGATCTGCTGGTTAGACCTATGTCTTACTTTAACCTCTTTTTCCCCATAGATCAGAGTTAACTTCAATAATTAACTCTGCTACGTACCACAAAGTTGAGTTTAGTTCTAGTTTAATTGAGGCCATGCTCTTGTCCTTAGTTCATCCCTTCAGCTGTCTGCTGCTGTAGATCCTTGTTTTAGAGCAGGGACAGCTCCTAACAAGCTAATGATGGTCCTGCCATCATAGAGCTTTACTTCAATACGTCCCACAAACAGCTGAAACATAAGAAACACAGCAAACATGAAATTACCTGCTGTTGTGTTCTGTTAACGCGGTGCAGCTCATTCTCTTTGTGTGAAACTGCTGAGCTCCAGCTTTGTCTCCTAACAGAACATCAGCCCATTATTAACTCACAAAAAGTCTCATTTATTGCCGCGTTCGTTGCCTTGTAGCATCTGCGCTCGTGTTTGCAGTGGTCCACTATGAATAGCAGCTAACTCAAAGGGAAGTGGAGACTGGGGGGGCAACACAATGAGCAGGTTCAACACAGCAGTAACATGCCATCATCAGTACAGGAGTAATGCAGCTCTGAACTCAGATCTGTGCTGCTTGTGTTTTCTGTGAATGTTCTGCTTGAGTTTAGTCCTCGTCTTATTCCGTCTTTATTACGGCTGTTGGAGCCTCTTATCTCTGGATGGCGGCTTTGAGCACTTTCAGCTCAAGTGGCCATTTTGAAGAGCCAGGTCCAAATAAAAGGACTGAGCGCTGAGAAGTACTTCTCTCAGCCTGCAGTGAACCACGCTGTGGTGAACTGTGACCTGGTCTCGACTGGCCTGAGGCGCATCAGGTGATGTGCTGCTATCTGTGCCTGCGCTGATGGAGGACCACCTTCTACATTCTGCGTCCTACTGCTCTGTTTCACTGCAAGGCTTCAGTAACGCTGCTTTTCAGACAGGACTTTTGGGTTTGACACGCTAGGAACTTCCAGCGTTTAGAGGGTTTTTTGCCATTTCCTCGTCATTTTTGCTGACGCGTGTCTGTTACACCTTAATGAGTATTACAGCTGTAGGCGGCGATTAGCTTGAACTCAAATCACGCCGTGCGTAACCCTGCGACACCAGACGCACCACGGAGGAGATGTGGGTGCTCAGGATGCGGAAATGTGACTGTGTCAGATACAGCAGTTCAGCGGTTCATGTGCTTGCCTGCAGCCAGGGTTCGTTCAGGGCTTAGTGCCTCTCCCTGACTGTTCATTTGCATAAGAAGAGCCCGTTGTCCTGCAGCAGGACGAACTGTGATAAACTGGGAGCAGGAAACAAGTCAAACTCTCATAAACAGCCTGGACAGAAGACAGACGACGCTTGTTCCTAAAATTCGTGGCCTGTGTGTGAGGGACAGAAAACAGCAGACAGACAAACCGTCAGCTCAGATATCTCCAGAAATATTGAGTGTGAACCTTTACCTGCTTGTGAAATGCTGTCGTCAACAACAACCTGCATGCTCTGCAAACCATGTGCTGAAGTCAAGCCTCCACCTGCTGCGTCCTTCTCTCAGAGATATGAGGAATAAAAATATACCTGCTCTCTTCACAGCTGCAGTGCAGAGATAAGTCACACACACAATCAAGACTGGAGAAAAGATTCCGCTCAAATGTGAAATGTGGACTTTTACAGGTGGGGAAAGCAAAGACAGAGCCTCCACACGGTGATTTGGCACATTTCACAGAGCAGATAATTAAGCCTTCAGCTCGAGCTAATTTAAGGCAGCACTAAAAAAATCTCAACTTAAGACTGTGGTCAACCAGTACAACTGTCACTTTCTCCAAAAATCATGTCTGAACAAAGTCTGACGCCATCTGACTCTGACAAATCCATATGAGGCAAGTTCCTAGTTCTGCACCAAAGCTTCAATAGACTGATTACATAAACCTAACACGTCTCATTCTTCATGGATGTGATGCAGATGAGCTGGACGACTTATCGCAGACTATGAGCAGACACAGCAGCAGCTGATGCTTTGACAGCGGACAGAGGTTCCCACTGCTGTGTTTCTGCTAGTTTTGCTCATTTTTGGAGCAAATATGTTACTTATACTTTTGTAAGAGGTCAATCGCAGATCAAGCTGATAGTGAACTTATACGTTGGCGTACAACAACAAATGGACACGACGTAACATGTTATATTTGATAACTTAAATATAACAAAAAGTCAGTGTCTGCCTTTATGTGTTTAGTTTTCCTGTTTTCAGTTAAACCTATATTTCGGGTCCATAACCAGTCTGTCATTCTCAGTCCAGCCATAGCAGTAATTCAGTAGCTTCATAACAAAATGACAGCATGTTAAACTCATTTCCATTCATTCCTAACCCAGATCTAATTCCCTTCAGTCAGACTCATAGCCAATGCTTGCGTGTTACCAAGCTGGAACAGCAGGTCTCCTAACACAGAGCCGTTGATTTCCTCTCGCCTTCCTCAGCCTCACACCTGGATGTTTCAGTGCCGTTGCTACCTCTACCGCCTGTTATCGTCTCGTCCCAGCTGACGGAGGCCTAACGTTCGATCTCCACCCGTCCTGAGGTTTTTTCCTCTCCACTGATTTTATTGGTTAAGTTGAGCTATTTTTTAAATAAATGTTTTTGTTGCTTACATATTGTCTGTTTTTTCAGTTTTTAGGCCACTGTTTTAAGAGCGCGACTATATGGCTTCCGTTGAAATGAGAAGATGCAGACGACTGTTTTTCCTTCGTTCATTGTTATCATCAGAGTTAGTGTAACAGCTTTAGAACTTCGACACCTAATCTCTGGCTGTTACCATCTTTTCTTCACAGACTTTCCAGTCTGATAAATAGCTGCATATTAAATCTGTTGTGCTGGGTCACTCTAATGTGAGTGTGACAGGCCAGGCAGAGATTTAGACCATATATCTACTCAGATGATGGGACCATACATCACAGCTTATCCAGCAGCAGGCTGCCAAGGACAGAGGCTGTCTTTCAGGCCTATTTGTAACTTGGACTCGTAGCACTCATTCCAGTCAGACTGTGCTCTGTGGGACATTTCATGATAATCTTTACTTTAGGGAAGATTAGGTAACAAGAGTCAGATTTATTTCAATAAATAAAGAGGAGCTAGTGGAGGAGTCACTGACTCATCAGCTGGGGGTTGGATGAGGGCATCTTCCCTCTGTATAGGTCTGTGTGTATACATATGTACTTCCTTTATTATTATTATTGCTAATATTAACACCATTGACTTGATTTTTAATAACATTACTATTGTTATCACTGATTACTCATTATTTAACTACTGTTGTATGTATTTCTATTTATATGACATTTTAGGAGCATCTTTTGGCTGATGGTTGTATTCGTTTTTGATGTCTCTCTCCCCCTCTGTACTTTATCGGACCACATTAAAAGCGCACAGATCATAAATCACGAGGAGTCCATTATATTTCTATACCCTCCCTGAAAGAGCCATACGTGCTGCTGCTCCCTCTCTGAGGTAAGTAGCTGTAGAACTAGAACTGCAACGGGTCTATGCTGTACGTAAACTGTTCCCTTCAGCCAAATACAGAACGACAATCTTGACTCCTGGATAATACCTACACTTGGCATAAATATACTAATTCTACTAACAGTCATATTACTACTAATAACTGGGCTTGACAAGGAATGTGAGGACCTGGCGTGACGAGACAGACGCCAGAGGGACACGAGGGACGTCGAAGAGGAAGAGACTCTCCCCAAACGCTGGTGGAGATGAGGCGCTTTACATTTGGCGCGATGCCGTCAGGCCGGGACCCGGACGCGTGTCTCCACTGTTCGCATCTTCTGTGTTTTAGCAGCGAGTGAAAGTTAATTGTTTGTCCAGCTGAGTTTTCTACGCTGTCACTTTAAAACCTGCTGCTTCCCTCCCTTTACTTGAATAGTGGCAGTTAATGCACATAAACACTTTGTACTTTTATTGACTTTGCCACCTCTGACATTGAAAAGCGCGACCACAGGCCTACACAGCGCACGGCCAGCAGATGATCGCCTTGATGCTAATCGCGTTGGAGTGCGCGAGCCTGGGGCCGAGGCTCATCCACTGGACTGACCTTATCTTCTTATGAATTCCTTGATTCCTTCTCTGCTCTTCCCCTCGTGCTGACGTCCATGACCTGCAAATTGACTGGAGAGGGCTCTGTTAAAGGACAGTTCAAGTCTTATGATGCACATTAGTTCAGATGAGGGCAAAGGTTCCGCAGCACACAAAGCACAGGGACTCAGGGCTCTGCCCACCGCTTGTCATTTATCCTGTAACATTTCCACAAATATTCTATTGAATTCTAGCTGAGTGACTCGCGTCTGCTAACACACAGGGAAACGCATGTGTGGTGGAGTGGAGGCCTCCCTCCTCCCACTCTCCATAGGACCTGCTGCAGTCGTTTCAGCAGAGGCTCCTCCCTCCACTACATAAAACATGGTTAAGACAGGTGGAGTGCGACCAGGAATCCTACAGTATAAAAACATGTTCGGTACCTACACCAGTCAAGCTGATTGGTACTAAAAGCACGGCTCTGTAAGGAGACGCCTCCGACTTCTGTCTCAGGTGGATGAGGAGCGGCCTCTGCCGACTGAATCACAAGCTTCGACATGTCACAGTGAACAGTTTTAACTTGGTGTAAGACATTAACTGGTGCAACTCTATAAACTGCTCCACCCTCCAGGGGAGCTTCAATCACCTGGTGAACAACACAGCACCACAAGTCCAGAATCTTATGGCGGCCCATGACTCCACAGTCCCTCACATAGACCAACTGGCCCAATAGCAAAGGCCTATCACGTACCCGCTGGTCATACCTTTCTGTCCGACGGCCTGCAGCAGCTAGCAGTCGTTCTCGAACACAGCCAAACGCCATCTTCAACCTCTCTTGATGCTCGGCCATCCAGCCTGGCACCTCTCCTGGCAACGGTTCCTCCACACGCCCAAGGAGGAAGTCGATCGGAAGCCTTGGCTCTTAGTGTGGGGATTCCCCGGCACTTTGATGAGGTGTGGTGTTGTAACAAAAGAGAACCTGGGTAAACAGGAAACCCAATCCCTCTTTTGGGATGGTGGCAAGGTACGAAGGAGATTGTGGAGCATACGGTTAAACCCACACTGCCCATTGCCTGCTGGGTGCTGTGAGATTTGACTATCCCATACAAGAGGCACAGCTGCTTGATTAGGGCACTCTCAAAACTCCTTCCCTGGTCAGAATGTAACCGACTGGGAACCCCAAACTTATAGAACCACTCAAAGACCAGAACCTGAGCCACAGTACAGGCTTATTGGTCCCGTGTGGGAACAGCCACAGTAAATTTAGTGAACACATCAGTCATGACCAGGACATTTTCGAGTCCACTCCGAGAAGGCTACAGCAACGTAGAGTCAATGGCCACCACTTCGTTTGGTCGAGAGGCGAGCAGGTGACCCATGAAACTATGAGGCACCTGTCCAGAATCCTTAGCGACCTGGCACCGTTCACACTCTTGAACCCAGTTCTTAATATCTAAGGACATGCCTGAAAATAACACCGCTGCCGAACCAGTTCAGCAGTTCTCTCATTGCCTTGATGGCCATGGTGCTGGTGAAGCTGATTTAAAGGCTCCTGCAGAATCAGCTGAAGGAACTGTTCTCCCCCATCAGGTCGATAAGCCCGACACAATGAAAGCCCGTCTTTCTCCACCAGACAGTCCCACTGACGCAGCAACGCCAAAGCTGGCTTGGAGAGATGCCTCCGTTCCAAGGGAGAAGGCTGCGTCCTCTGATGTCAGAAGAACAAAACTAAGACAAGGTGTTTCAGCTGCTGCAACTCCTCCTCCATCCCAACCGAGGGAAGCTGAACCACCTCTTTAAAAGAAATTAAATTAGAGGGATACCAACACCACCGCTGCCGTTCTGACTAAAAACACAATAAAATGAAAATGCAAACACTAAACTAACACTAAAACCCCTTTTTACTGGTGCGATCCTGCCATCTACGCCAGAATGTGACAGACCTACACATGCACCTCATCCAGTCACGTGGCTTGACTCCTGATCTTAAACAGCATTTGAGTCTTTTTTCCATGTGCACGCCTTCCAGTCCTACTCACACTTACTGCATAGGCCTGTCTCCCGTGTCGGTGTCTCCTTCTCCCACACACGGTTCAGACTGTTGGATTCCTCTCTGGAGGAAAACAGCTTCCTTATCAGCTGAAGCTTGTCAAGTGTGCAATATAGGGACGAGATGGATGGACCTGCTGGTCGGTGCAGTGGATGATGTTTGTGTGTGTAATAAATTCTATGATTACTCACAAAGTAATTCACTACTCTGCTGAGCAATAGTTTGTTCTGTGTGTGAGCTGATTGATTTCCGCTGCAAGATTTTGAAAATTCTAATCAAACAGCTGGATCAGAGTGAGTGAAGGGAGAGGGAATAAACACTGACTATGCTCCATCTGTTTCTGAGGTGGTGCATGGTTTACGGTCTGCTGTCTGACAACGTGGCCTTTACTGATAAGACAGAATGGCTTCACCTCAAACCGCTGACAGATGCAGGATAGAGGAGAAGCTGCTTTCAGACCACAGGCTCCAGGTGGACGGGAGAAAACACAGGAACAAGGCTACTGTCCGTGACGTGTTGCACTGATTTGCGCTCACAGCAACATATGTATATGTGTATATTTGCTTCACATAAAAGTTATTTCCTTTTATTTACTACTTCAAGCACTACACAGTTCTGACAATTCTAACAAAAGGTATTTTATGTAAAGCAGAATAAAATGACTCTGTTGCCACTGTTGAGAGATCTCCTGTAAAAAGCCCAACTTCAGCGCCACAGCCGTTATTCTAGTGTAACTAGAGTAACTACGCTCATCATGTTACTGGTGAATCCTAGCTCTGAGCTGCGCCCTGGACAGGTTGTCAATCACAGGGTCTAATTGACTTTGGACAGTTGAGATGCCAGAATCTAAAGTGTTGCAGAGAGAAATAAAACCCACACGTGCATGGAGAGAACACACAGACTGACGCGGGTCCAACTAAGCTGCAAGGCAGGACTATGGCCCGAAGACTCTACCTCAGTTTGAATCAGGTGGTGCGTGTTGCAGTGGGGCTCTCACCAGTGGACAATTTGATCTCGTGTGCACCGATGTGACAGAACGATTCCACTGAATTCAGAGGATCTGGTCTGTGGTTCGAGCTAAAAACTTTGGGTTTAGAGTCAACTACCTGTTACATTAACCATTCAAAGCTAATGTTCACTATGTTTACCATTAATGGCCTAAACCTAACTAAGACACTGTGTTGAGCAGATTCAGCACATTGCCCTAGTCTGGTAAATATCAGTCCTTCATCAGGAGGCCAGGACGCAAGACACCCCCTCAGCGCGATACTGTTACCTGGACCACGGTTGTGTTTTGAAAATACTTTGTAGGATGTGAATTGGAGTAATTTGTGAGTTCTTCTGCTGCTGTAGAACGAAGGAGCAGACACCAGTCTGACACCGGAGTGGAGGCTGCAGACCTGCTCCTCAAGACAGAAGACCACGCGAAGCGAAGAGAGACCTGCAGCACACGAGAGGGAGACGAACAGGCGACTCAGAGAAGTGTCACAATGAGCAACAGCGTGAAACAGTCAAACCTGGATGCGTTTCACGCTGTCGACAGTCCATCCAAAGCTGAGTGTAAGTTGCAAGGTTACAACATGATGGAGCAGACACGCAAATGAGCGCTGCCATGGAAGAGGAACCGTGAAGCACATGTGCCAGGTGGACCCTCTAGTGCTGTCACGTTCCGGAGCTGCAACCTGCTTGGACTGCCCAGAACTACAAGGTGTTCAGTGCTCAGAGACGCAGCCAAGGTAAGGAGGCTGACACCCAACCACCGCTGACTGAGACTGAGCCAACATATTCACGCATATCACAGCTATTTTTTATTTAAAGTGATTTGACTTTAAAGATGCTAAAACGTGAAATGTATCTTACCTTCTGCTCGCTGTGTCTCCAAGCCTGCTACGGTGCCAGAAAGGAGTCATTCATTGGTCACAGACTTATAACAACACTATTACCTGGACCACGGTTGTGTTTTGAAAATACTTTGTAGGATCTCTCCCGATCTCTAAATGGGAAATTTGGTGATTTGGGTGTCGCCACTGACCAAACGTTCTGGACAAATATATGTTCAAATTCATTCCAGATGATCCATCTAGAGACAAACACGTCACAACTGCGTTGCAGAGAAAACCATGTAGCTAAGGGGCAGGAGAGAGCCTTCCTGCCGGTGTGGGGCCAGACCTGGGTTCCCTGTGTCTGTGGGCTTCCCTGGGGGGCGGCTGTCTCCCCCTGGACGGTGTCCTTGCTGGGGCGGGGAGTTGGATGGCTGTGTGGCATGGTGGTGTCGGTGGGAGGGAGGTTGACCAGGCTCTGGTTCTCTGTGGCCTCTGGCCTGCACAGAGTGTGTGTGTTTGTGTGTGTTTGTGGAAAAAGTGTGAGCCTGAGAGAAAAGTCTGCATCCTTCAAGAAGACCATGATTTTTCCACAGGACAAAGCTCCGTCGTGTGCATCAAAGTCTTCCACTGTGTGGCCAGCAAAGGTGACAGAATGACGCCACGGCCTCGCTCAGCTGACCCGAGCCCTGCTTACAACTTGTGGCTTTTCTTCACCGGGTGATTCCAGTCTCTGAACTCTCTGGGAGCCTGCGGTCGCTGCTGCACAAAAGGTTGATGGTCAGATGAAGCAACGGACAGACTCTATGAATGAAGGCTTCTGAGTGGCTACACTGGTTTTTGATTTGAATGCCAGAAATGTTTAATAAAAGTTGTTTATTGTTGTCACTTTACATGATGAAAATGAACAGGTCAGATGGGACATTTTCTGTTTTTCATGTAGTTCCATAATAATCCTGCAGACTAACAGTTGCACAGATATTGGCCAAGAAGCCAAAACACGATTCAACCAACCAAAAGCATGTGAACGACCTGTTCAAGGTCTTGCAGTTGTTCTAAACCCAGCTGAGCTACTTTTGCTTCTCTTATCATTCTACAGACACACACACACATCGTAACTCATCTGCACCTGTCATCCTCCCAGGGTTCATATTTTAAGAGAAGGGAAGATTGAAAGGGTGAGATCAGTTGGGCGTGATGAGGGAGAATGATGCACGATCCGTGTCCTTCCTCCCACTATATTCCTCATCTTACATCAGAAACCATGACATCCTGCCCATATGACTTTGAAATTTAAGTTCTGCTTGAATGGACATAATTCCTCCATTGTGTAATAATCATATTAGAGGCCTGGCCTGTGTTTCATTGATATCTCAGTTATCCTTTCGATCTGCTTCTCATGTACAAAGGTCAAGCTCAAAGCAGAAAGAACTGTCTCTGTCCAAAGTTTAGCAGAAGTTCCTGGCAAAACGCATAAATGTTACTGTTACATCTCCGTGTTTCAGCCTTTGACTTTATTAGGTTTGTCTTCTATTAGCAGGTAAAGTCCACCTGACCAGCTGAACCAACAGTATTTCATGTCTGTTCCTGGCCTTCCACTGTGTTCTGATGTGATATCTGAAGACTATGGTGTCATGTAAATTAAATTAGTCAGAGGGCGGTGTAATCAACTACAAACCGAGTACGTAGAAATATAACTACGCATGTTTCCCTCCTGTGAGCTGGTCCCATCTGGGGTGATGGGAGACAAGGACCCTGAAGTCTTACTCACGTCCAGTCACTGTTTGGTTTTGGTCGCAGTCACTGCAGAAAATCCCGCTTCACAAAGGTAAGATGTTGGAAAAGGAAGCAAGGCGTTCAGTGCTTTTAGTGATTTGACAGATCTTTGATTTTGAAACAGAAGGATTTTTGACGTGATAATAAATGATTTTTTTTTTATTCAGCCTTTCTGACAGCCCAGTAGCAAATGACCCACAGACCGGTACCGGTCCATGGCCCAGTGGCTGGGGACCTCTGGGACCTGTCTCTAGTTTGGTGCTGGAGCTTCCACATTTCTCATGCACTGTTTGGTTAGTTTAGCTAGAGAATAAATAGCTTCAGACAATGAGTCTGTCAACACGTTGTTTTCAGTGGCATATGCTTCAACGTGTACATGGCTTCAGTAAACGCTCTCCCTGATCTCTGGCTGTCAGGGTCCTCGCGTCTAGAACAGTTCCGTGTCCAGCGCCTGTGGTACAGCAGAGCAGCTGATGAGGAGGATCAGCCTTCATGCTTCTCTGGCATATTCTGTGACGTGCGCATACTGGACCATACAACATAATGGTTGTCAGGGTCTGAGCGCGACACGTGGTCGACTTAACGATAACATGAGCCTGGAGAAGCTGGTGCCGTGCATGAAAGGAGGCTCACATACCTTCCCTGTCTACAGCTAATGGTTGTGCTGTCAGGACGTGTCCAGGATAACGCTGCCCAGCTCAGGTCTGGCTTTTCTGCTAATGCAGTCTAGGTGGGGCAGCAGGGTGAAGTAACACGTTATCACATCCTGCTGTCAAGGTTTTTTGATAAAGGTTTTGTAAAACCCATTAACTGTCAAATCAGAGGCCCAACCGGATGCTACCTTCAGCCTCATCCACACAACCTGAGTCCATCAGCCCACAGAGAAGAGAGCATCACTTCTTTCTAGTGTCTCACTAAGAATCACCAATAAACGACACAGAGGCTGAGTGTAACTTCCATCACCATAAACCCAGGCAGTGATTAAGTTAACTAACTAACTAACACACTGGTATTTAATAAGGCAACATAAATTCCAAACAAGGCAACCGACAGACAGAAGCAACATGCATCGACACAGTGACACAGATCCAGCAGAAAGTCAACAAACTGCAACCTGGCATATGCAGAAAGACTTTAAGGCAGCTTTCAAGCAAGACGCCTTCGTGTCGTAGTAATGAACTCGTCTGTGTATCCTGGTCTGAGAGTTAAAAGGCCACTGACCAGAGCTGCAGACACTGCACTGAATAGAGCCTCACATGGACGTGATTGGACAGTTTAAACTCAATGATGAAGACGTATTCATCCAACTACAATGATGTGATCAATCTGCATAAAACTAAGTGAATTAATTATTACATTAAATAACAAAAAAAACTAAATCAGACTAAAACGAGGCAACTTATTTGCAGAAAGTATTGTTCTGTAATAGAACAAGCAGCTGAGTCTGTAGAACTGACTTATCCTGGATCGTTTGTTGTGTGTGGGCTGCATAGGCTGACGTCCACCACCACACGGTCGGATGCTAAGACACAATACAGGCAGCGCTGAAGCATTATGGAAATAAAATCAGCACGTCCTGGTAATCGTAATTAGTTGTAGTTGTCAATAGCTAATAATTGCAACGCTGATCACTGGGCTCCATGTAGAGACAGCATCATTAGAACCCCTCCAATAAAATGTCAAAGTAATTACCCAAACAATTAATCAAGCCAAAATATAAATCTGTAACTTCTGCCAAAGCAGTTACTAACAGTCAACTTCAAGTTTTTTTGTTTGTATTGTTATTTGTGTGTAAGACAACACGGTGGAAATGAGCTGCAAAGCGATCTGTCACCTGGTTGCACAGACATTAAACAGACTCTGGAATGATGCTTAAATGTTTACTATCCTCATAAGCAGCGTCACCGTTTCAGGTAGGAAATGTAAGCCTTTGGCCAGCAGTGGTGGAATGTATGATACTATTCAGACTGAACATCTCCCAGCCACTCCAGGCAGGACGAGGAAGAGCAGCATCTGTGAGGCCAACGTTTGCGTCAAAGCGTGCCGTTCTTGCTGCACTGTAATTGACTGGCTTTGCCTTCTGCAGAGGGGAGCCTGTGTTTCATGGGTTGGATTAAATAATACTACTGGGTCAATCCGGCTGCAGTGTTTGATCTCCACGCAGCCTTGAAGGCAACACAGCAAACCAGGGCTTTGCGTGAACACTGTTGCGTTACTGCATCATGGCAGCAAGCTGCCGTTGAAGTGCAGCTACATGGTCCATCCTCTGCTCTGAGGCCACAGGTACAGCTGCAAGGAGGTAATGCTGTGTTAGGCCCTAGAACAAACCTAAGCCTAGTTTCATTGGTCAACTAAACAAGGGTGGAATTTCACACAGCGTAGAAAATGCAATGGGGAATGTAAGGAGCCAAATCAAAGTGAATGAATTACGACACACCCAGCATGCTGCAAGCAGTGGAGCAGGCTTTCACAAACAGGAATTAAATATGTACTCAGGGCAAGGACGGTGTGAAAATAGGAGGGAGCATGTGTTGCAAGCTCTACGCAATGAAAACGTTTTGTGGGATATGAACCAAACTAAACCATGTGCAACACACCTCTGAAGAAAGGTTCCGTGTTTTGTGACACCTGTGTCGTTGCAGGTTACCTAGGTAACCACCAGACTGGTTCAGGGGTAGGGGGAGCACTGAAGGACCTACTGGGCAGCCTGGAACGCAGATAAGGTTTATGAGTACGACAAACTAGTAGGACCATGAGGAAGCTTTGTTTACGCTGTCGAGATTAAAGCAGAAAGTCCTGACGATGCTGAAATGTTTTCCAGCTACTAAATGAATGCAGAACCTCAGAATCGATTACAGCAACAGAAAGTCTTTCCCATCATAGACACAGTGTGGTAATAAAAAGACCTTTAAAGAGGTTGTGCCACACACTGGCGACTGCACTCATGCTAACAGAAACAGCAGGTCATGGAAAGATGCGACGGGATCCGTGGCTACAGCTGCACTGCAGGGCAGACTGAATATTGGTCTGTAGTAGAGGTTTGATTTAATATGGACGTGCTGATTAAAGGTAGTAATCCAGTTGGGATCGGGTCTAAGAGACAAGTAGCTGATGGAAAAGCTAATTATTCAACTCTAGACCGACGTGCAACCAATAAATCTGAAGCTAATGAACCTCCACACTCATTTATGCCATTCGTACCAAGATTTCCATCAATAGATATGATTTTTTTTGTAAAGAAACTAAAGTCATGACATGTCACAAGATGTGCAACCATCTAGATTTAGGTGTTGAATGATGGTTTAGGGTGAGTAACAACACATGATGAGCAGCTAGGTCATATGGCCAATATTCACTTGTTCAGTCACCAGATGACATTTGTTTCAGCGTTAACAACTTTTAACTGTTTTAATGGTAAACAGATAAATAAAATGTTTCTAGATTTGTATCTGTTATTTCCTTGTATGTGTGAAAGCACTACGCACAGTACAAGAACACAGGACTAAAGCACCACAAGGAAAAGGGAATTAAAACTCAAAGAGGGGAAAGCGTGTGAACATGTGCCTCCCTAATTAGACTAAAACATGAAAGTAACAGCATGTTTTACATGTGAAGTAGTTTGATGCACATTACAAAATAACAGGTTACCTGCACCTCTCCTGTTCAGACATGAAAGCTAATCTGATACGCTGAGCACTCGTTAAATATTCATCCACAGGCTTGTGTGTGATTGTGTGTGTATCTGTCTAAAGTTACCAGCGTATCTGGATTTCATCACTAGTCAATACTGAGGAGACAGAGGTGGGCTTTGCTTTCATGTCATGGCCGTATAGCCTCTCTGCAAAGGATGATTCATGCACATGCTGCTCTTAGTTTCAGGTTTCTAACATTGTCTTCTCTTTTGTTCTCAATTCTTCCATTTCAACACTTTAGAGCATCTAAAATCAAACTCTTTGTAGCTTGCAGCACTAGCAAACAAATGATACTAGTGGATTCAAGGTCTCTTCCCACTTTAAACATCCTGAAAGTGAAACTCGTGCCCGTAGCTGAATCTCAGATTGGATGGAGGGCGTCTGGTTCTGATTGTGACTGGGCCGTTCACGCTAATACACTGTCTTACTGGACGATTCACCTTGGGACGAGGATATACCCAGTAACTGCCTGACACACAGAAGCTATTAATCCTGCCAGCAGCCTGTTTGTTCTATGGACAAATCAGCTGAAGCCTTTGTGAAAGCAAAGCAGCATTGACAGTTCACCGAATGATGACGGGATCCACGGGGCCACGTTAACCCTAAACGCACGAGGCTTCGAATTCCCACTGGCTGTGTGATGAAACTGGCTGTTTGAGAAAGTGAGCCCTTAGGTCAGACACAAGGCAACAGACAGATGGCTGAAGCACAGAGCGCCTTCCAACTGCACACATCCCCTGCAGGCCCGCTAAGTGTTCTCTCCCTCTCTGGGGGCTCTCCATCCCGGCTGCTTTCCCCTCTGGCATGCACCCACCCACACACACGATCCAAATGCTTATCAGATTTAAGATCGGCCATTTCCAAAGTCAACAGATGTGAACCTATGCAGGATATATAGCAGACACACTCCTGCTCTTTCACATGAGTAATGCAATTAGAGCTGCACACAGGGGGATAAATAGGCACATTACTGTTTTAAATAGTAATCTGCACCTACACACACACACACACTTCCATTAGCCTCACTTGTTTTTTTCACCACACTGTCAATTTAATCTCAAAATTATTTGCTTTTTGTGCTTTAAAAGCCACGTTTTTAGTCTGTGAAAGTGATGGATGGAATTGTAAACGAGTGGAACCACCACAGCATTAAAAGCACAAAATTAAAACAGTAAGATTGAAAGGGAGGGATTTTATAATGTGACATTGTCCCTTTGAATGAACATTTATGCTGCATCAAAAACAACAAAAATCAGTGCACAGAGTGTCAGCTTTGTCTGCAGAGCTTTAGACGTAACATGAAGGAAGGATGTTAGTGTAGAAAATCAGCGTCGTTTTCAATGTTTCTCCTTCTTCACGCTCCTGGTTAGTTCACCCACAGACCTGACTGTGCGCAGTCTGAACGGAGGAGAAGACAATAACCAGAACAATAAGAGTAACTTGGTGCTAAATACTAAACACACAAAGCTGTTGCTCGAGTCTCTATTTGACCTGACTGCATGCTTGGACTATGGGAGGAGCCTGGAGAACCTGAAGAGAACCCACACAAACATGGGGAGAACAAAGCCCACACAGGAAAACAAGGCCCAGGAATCTCCTTTCTTGAGGAACAGTGTCAACCACTGCAGTGTGTGTCCAGGGTGCCTGCATCAGTAAATGGTCTATTTTCACTGTAGTACAGTAGCTGAGAACGTGTCCAACAAGCATCAGCCACATCACTGTTCCGTCACAATGAACACACACCAGTTGTGTTCATAAAAAAAATGACTGTTCCTTATATGAGCTTTCTCAAAGTGACAGGCAGGAAAAGATTAAACTGAATGATGGTCACCCTTTGAGTTGATCACGTGAACTCGTCCACATTGACACAGCTGTGTCAATAAATAAAGAAGGATGTAATAATCTGAAGTCTAGTCCAGGCCCATCTCATCTTCCTCCTTCTGCTCCGTAGCGACGACACGCTAACAGATTCTACTCCTGCTGTACTTGACTCCAAGGTCAACGTCTAATTAAGAAAGTGTTTAAAATGAATCACAGACTGATGCATTGATCACATCACCATTAACATAAATGGGCCTGAAAGTGCCTTCTAATGGATTTGATCCATATGGCGCTGAAGCCCTGAGGCCCTTGTGGGAACAGGAGCAGGACATGTGTTGGGTGGGGGTGGGGAGGATCTCAGTGAGTGAGTGTTGCCTGGGGCTAAACTAAAGGACCACTTTAGTTTAGCATATTAGCATAGTTACGTTTGTCAACTGACTGTAGACACAGACACAGTGCCAAGATAAAACTCTAAGAGTATGTAGTCAAGGGCCACATCAGTGGTTTCAGCATGTATCATGACAAACCACAGGACTAAGTGACCCCATTAATCCCAGAATGGAACAGAACATTTGACTTCTCTCTGTTCACACATAACGCAACAAGCCCAATGAGAACAAAGGACATAAAAATGGATAAACAGGCTCCATGGTGGCCTGTGGTAGGATGTGGTGCCTTGAATACTGCCTGAATGGTGCCAGTGCCTTCCTCTTGCAGTACTGGGAGAAAAGACTTGTGAGGCTGAACATGCTCCTCTGTCCAGTCAGGACTCTCTTAAACAACCTCCACCTACTCGATGCTGGTTCTGGTTTCTGGCGTCCAGCAGCAGTCAGCTGCTTTTATTAACGGTGCAGCCCACGTCGGCCCACACCGGACTGAGAGAGACTGGAGAGTCTGACAAAGTGCAGCATTAGGCTCCCTCTTATTACTGTTATGTCGCTGCCAGGAACTGTGTCAGTTCCTCCAACCTTCTGGAGAAATTCTCTGATTGGTCCCAGACATATCTGCCAGGTTGTACCAGGACGTTTCCCAGACTCAGAGGTTGTGGTGAAAGCTGGGCTGGTGCAGTGTGCTTTTAAATTGAGGCCCCAGTGTGTTGTAGATGAACCCACTGCCAACCAAAGGGAAACGACCAGTACGCTCAAAGTACGTCTCTGTGTGGCTGCATGCGTGTTTATGGGGGTGCATACATGTCTGCATGCATCTGCAAATGTATTTCTGTGTGCATGCATGTTGTCAGTGAGGCTTATGTCACGTCTGTGTTGTCTGCGTGCAAATGCCAACACGTGTATCTGTGTGTGACCCGGTGATGATTCCCGACAGTGGCTGTCACATTAAACATGGATGTGGTGCGGCCGCGTTCATTTGCTGTCTTCAGTTGTTAGCCAACTGCTGCTCACAACAAAATAGCAGAGGCAAGATGGAGGCACACCAGGGTGCACAAGCAAAGCCATTAATGGCTGCGTGAGCCTCTGTGAGAGGAGAGACAGGTCTACGGGTCTACAGGTCTACAGGTCTACGGGTCTACGGGTCTACAGGTCTACAGATCTACAGATCTACAGGTCTACAGGTCTACAGATCTACAGATCTACAGGTCTACGGGTCTACAGGTCTACGGGTCTACGGGTCTACGGGTCTACAGGTCTACAGATCTACAGGTCTACGGGTCTACAGGTCTACAGGTCTACAGATCTACAGATCTACAGGTCTACGGGTCTACAGGTCTACAGGTCTACAGATCTACGGGTCTACAGATCTACAGATCTACAGGTCTACGGGTCTACAGGTCTACGGGTCTACGGGTCTACAGGTCTACAGATCTACAGGTCTACGGGTCTACAGGTCTACGGGTCTACAGGTCTACAGGTCTACAGGTCTACAGGTCTACAGATCTACAGGTCTACAGGTCTACAGATCTACAGGTCTACGGGTCTACAGGTCTACAGGTCTACAGGTCTACAGGTCTACAGATCTACAGATCTACAGGTCTACAGGTCTACGGGTCTACAGGTCTACAGGTCTACGGGTCTACAGGTCCCGCGACTTTAGGGCTTTTGAGTCAATTCAATTCAGTTTTGTTTCTATAGCGTAAATTCACAACATCAGTGATCTCAAAGCACTTTACAAGTAAAGTTTAAGACCTGACGCAACTAAACCCAACAAATCCCACATAGAGCAGCTTTGAATTGGAGCCAATCAATATTTGTAATCTGAATCTATCTATACACACACACACACACACACACATGAAGTGAAAATACTACAGTGTTTACATTCCCACCAATCTCTGCTTTACTTTGTGTTCAGAAGCTTTGATTTATTTGAAGTCTTGACTTTAACCTTGGAATTGACTCCAGTTCCTGTCTTCTCCCCATATTCCGGACTCAGCTATGATTCAGACCAGGCTCATTTAGTCGGGGAAGGGAAAGGAGTCATCATGTGAGTTTTAATGAGGAAAGGAGTGGTAGCAGATACTGAGGACCAAGTGTTTGCTGCTAGTCCTCATGGGGCCCAATAACAGACATTTTCAACATCTTCATGCAAAACCTTCACACATTTTGTGATGACTACTATTGAGAATGTGGATACCAAGGTGTACGCAGACACAAGTTCAGACATGTCACTGATTAACCTTGATGTCCATTCCATCTCTCAGAACGAAGCCTATGCAACGCTCTCAACCTTTCTATAGATCGGTGGCTGGTGACTATTTAGACCATTTGGACACAGGAGCAGTACACAGCCAGTGATCTCAGGCTGGGCTCTTACACATTGAGGGAAGGTTAGTTTCTACAGAGACTTTGCTGCGATGCTACCGTTACAGTTCCTGCCCTGTCACAGACTGCTAGCTAAGGTGTGTCTGATCTTGAAGCTGAGTTTACAGGTATCTTAGAGTCAGGTCTGTGCAGGAACCCAGGTCTCTTGGTTGCTTGTACACTTGCCCTATTACAGACAGAACCGACTCCTTCTAGAGTCATCAACCCAACTAATGCTGACCTCCAGATTCTATGTGACACTAGACTAGAAGTTTTCTGTCCAATAGGCACAGACGGTGACACTGACTATTGTGTAGTGGAAGCTAGTGTAGCTACTGTGGTAATGACAGAACCCTCACCTCTGTGGTCAGGGCCAGAGATTGACCTAAGCCACTCAGAACCTTCTACTGAACAGAGACAGCGGCTTGAGGCCCTACTCCTGGGACATGTGGTCTCTAATCGTGGACTGACCCAAAGAAATATTGTTCCTCACATACAAGATGTTATCTGAACAAAGGGGTAAAACTATACTGTTGTAATTCCTGAGGATGAAAAAATATAAAACATTACAGACTTAAGGACTTGAATGTGTCTAGTGATGCAGGTACGTGTAACACACACACGTCTTTGCCTGCTGGTTCTTGGTTATATTTCCATCCACCTACTGTATTATCTAACACACTTATCCTTTTAAGGGTCCCACGGATGCTGGATCCAGACCCAGCCATCACAGACTGAGAGGCGGGAAGCCCCTGGACATTTAGACTATTATGGAATCACAAGTACGCGTCACTAGATCCAACTGTAGCCACAACCAGCAAGATGGGCTGTGAATGAGCTTAACCCCACAGACCAGTTTCATGCAAGACAATACGTTCGTGGGTTGGTAACAACTGAAGACAAAGTGCATAAAAATACACCGTCCCTGAATTAGTGGAGCCGTGAGCATGTTTCCCTCCTGTGAGCTGGTCCCATCTGGGGTGATGGGAGACAAGGACCCTGAAGTGTTACTCACGTCCAGTCACTGTTTGGTTTTGGTCGCAGTCACTGCAGAAAATCCCGCTTCACGAAGGTAAGATGTTGGAAAAGGAAGCAAGGCGTTCAGTGCTTTTAGTCTTCTCTGTTAATCCAGACCAGCGGCACAGTTGTTCTCTGAAACATACTTTTACTGCCACCGTCAGTTGCATCAACAGCAGCACGGACAGGCTTTATTCTCCTGGTTTGTATATATAATATATATATAATTTAATAATAATCAAATGATTATTATGAAATGTATTCAGCCTTTCTGACAGCCCGGTGCCAAACACCTGGTCTGCGGCCTGGTGGTTGGGACTTAACCCACTCGGTGCAAAGTGGGACAGCGATGATGACATCTTTGAAAGCTTCATGCTAAACTGCTGGTAGTGGACACTGACAGTCATGAGGCGAGTGTAGACAACCTGTGATGATGTGGAGGAAGCGTAACATATTCATACTGCATAACACATACGCATATTGAGCTTATGTGGTGGTTTTAATTGCCACTAGAGACACAGAACCTTGTGACTGTATGACACTTAGACAGATTAGTCCATTACAGTCCATTGACTAGAAGTGCAGCACTGACATGTCAGGTTGGCAGCGGAAAGAGAGGAGCTGTGTGTGTGTGTGTGTGTGTGTGTGTGTGTGTGTGTGTGTGTGTGTGTGTGTGTGTGTGTGTGTGTGTGTGTCATCAGAGGAAGGAAGCAGCGGAGTCAGCGCTGGGCCCCTTTACATGCTGTCCCTCCAGGCCTTCTGGCAGAGGTGAAGGGGAGCCCAGCAGCGCTAGGCGACCCACTGACCCCCCACACAACCCTGCTTTCATCTGCACTGCTGAAGTCTGGTGATAATCGCAGGCATTTCCTCTTTAAACACAACCAACCGCTTCATGAGTTGCACAATAAAGCCTTTGAAAGCCTCTTTACACTTGCTGAACAGTTGCAGTGTCAGGCTTTTTTACTGTGGCGTCTGATCATCTCACTGCAATCAAACTTCAAAGTCACATTTGGACAAAGAGCTATTGCAGTGAAAACACTGCCGTGTGTCGATGAGGGACTTACAGGTAATCACACTGTCCACGGAGTTGGCCTCGGTTCAGCACCCGAGGCCTGGATGGCACAGTGCAGCATGTTGTACGTTAGCAGAAAGCAACGATAACTCCAGCAGCCAAAGCTGAACGTTAACAGGGTCTGTGTTGTATGGGGTCATATGTATGCTGTGGCTGTTTCCGGTGCCGCCCATCACCTTTACCGTCAGCTCACAATGAAAATCAACAATTAACAAGACAGGAGAACCTGAGTAAGACACATGTTTACAGTCTGGAAACACATTTTGACTCAGCTGTGGTAAATCACAAACGAGCATCACCTGTGATTAATGCAGTGCCCATGTGACCCGCAGTGAATCAAGACTTCACATCTTATTTTCTAGTCCTTAGTAAAAATGGTATAATTAGCACAACGCCTCCAAAGGCTGTAAGGCCATCTCCAACGGCTTGGTATCCCCAGTTCAGTAGTATCAAGAGCTGCCTGGTCATCAGAGGAACAACATGTAGACCTGAATCCAGTCTGACGTCTGAATGAGAATGAGAATAACGGCACCTTTAGCCTAACCCTCCAGTTCACTTACCACCAGTAAAGACTGGGAGTAGTGAGTAGGTGTGAAGTCTTGCAACCATTACAGGGTCGTTCAGTGAATCCTTCATGGACTTATGAAGCGGTCTTCAGTACTGTTTGACTTGACAAACAAGTGTTGAAACCTAAAATGGACCCAGTGAAGAAACTGTAGATTGAGGGTCTGCTCACCCAGTTCACACAGTAACGTATGCTCTTGGTTATTTAGTGAAATAGAGAGTGGTAGAAACCACGAACCCTACAGGTGATGGTTTGCACTCAGATCACTTCTGGTGGACTTGAAATCTACTGTAAACAACAAACATGAAAGACTAAACAGAAAAAAACAAAATGCATCAACATCAAAACTCTTACAGTTCGTCCTTGGTTTGTGATGTCACTGTCTGTTTTCTGTTTTCCTGCCCTGGTTTAATTATGGAATCATTTTCACCTTTGTGACCATACACAACTAAACCCAAGCAAATCAAATCAAACTGTAATCTAAATATAGACTCAAATATGTATATTCACATATATATTATTAGTAATAATATAATTAGCTTTAATTTTAAAATCAAAAGTGGGGAATAAACTCTCTCTACAGAGGAAGAAACCCCCAGCACATCCAGGCGCAATGTGGGAGAACATCTGCCTTGACCGGTTGGAGTGAAGGGATAGAGAAGAGAGAAAAGAACAACAACAACAAACAACAAACAAACAACTCAGGCAGGATGGTTGGACCAGCAGCTGAACACTGGAGACACACGGCTCTGAGTCTGACGATACCTGGAGATGAGAATAGAGAGAGACAGAAAGAGAGAAACACAACTAGGAGAGAACAGAGACAAAGTTAGTCACATGTGGACATGGAGGCATGTTAGTGGATGGAATAGATAGAAAACCAGAGGAGCTCAGTGAATGAAGGAGGTTCCAGCATCTAAGCCTGTAGCAGCTGAACTAAGAAATGGATCAGAGGAACCAGAACCATCTGGAACCATCAGCTTTGTCAGAAAGGAAGGTTTCAGCCTAGTTTTAAAGTCTGCTGCTAGAACCTGAACTGGAAGCTGGTTCCACATAGAGGAGCTTGGAGCTAAAGGCTCTGCCTCCCGTTCTACAGGTAGAAACTCTAGGAACCACCAGTAGACCAGCTCTGAGAAGCAAGGTTCTGTTGGAGCAGAAGGAGCCATGAGGTCTAAGACAAGATGGAGCTTTATTATGAAGAGCTTTGTAGGTGAGGAGAAGGATTTAATTCTATCCTAGATTTGACAGGACAGAGAAGCTAATGTAGGAGAAATGTGACGTCTCTTCCTGAGTCCAGTCAGACTCTGGCTGCAGCATTTGAATTAACTGGAGGCTTTTTAAAGAGTCACTGGTTCAAACTATGAGCAGGGAGACACAGTCGTCCAGCCTGGAGGAACTAATGCAGGGATTCATGTTTCAGCATCACTCTGTGAGAGGATGCTCCTCATTTTAGCAACATTCCTCAGGTGGAAGTAGGAGGTTTAGAGATTCTATAATGTAGGATGTAAAGGAGAGAACTGGGTCAAAGAACTGGGTGTTGCTTAGCTTCCAGCCAGCCTCTCACCTCCTTCAGCACTAGGTCTTCCTCCTGGTGCCTCGTTTCTGGTTGCTGTCACTCTTCTGGGCAGCCGCCTCCACTGGTGCCCCCTCTCATTCCTCTTGGCAGGCGTAGTACCGGCATTCACCTGCAGTGCAGGGTCGTCGGTGCTGGATTGTGAAGTCGTATTCCTGCAAGACTTCCAGCCACCTTGCCTGACTGAAGTTGAGCAGCCAGGTGAGAGAGGCATGGTCAGTCCTTAGGCTGAACTGTGTGCAGAGTAGATAAAGTCTGAAATGTCGCACAGCCCAGAATCACTGCCGGCAGTTCCTGTCGCGTGACGCAGTAGTCGTGCTCTGAATGGTTCAAGCCACTAACCGCTCTTCTGCTCCCGTCCCTTGGGAGAGTACCGCTCCAACTCCCACACTGCTGGCTGTCAGGGGTCAGAGTACGCCAGGATAGGAGCTTCTGTGAGCAGGCCCCAGACCACTCAAACCGCCGGCCTTTGGATGGGGGGGTTACAAACCTCCGATAGTACTGACTTCCCTCAGGTTGTTGAGTCCACCGCTGCCAGGGCCTTGTAACGTGTCAACGTACTCCAGCTCGCCTAAACGCTCCACTTCTGCGTCTTCTAGATGGTGAATAGTGCCACTAACTGTACAGCTGAGCTACTGCTACTTCCAGCAAAGAGAAACCCAGTGAACCCAGATTGTTACAATATTTCCATGTGTAACATACAGATAGAAATGAGCCACTGATGATGCAGGTCATTTAAAGACATGCAGACCATGGACATTCAACACTACTAACTGCCCTTGTAGTTAAAACAATCAGTGAATAGCCTTGAAAGCACCAGTTAGGGTTAGGTTGGGCTGCTCTAAACAAAGTTTATGACATATATTCAAATCAGCAACAAAATGTCAAGCTTGTTGTCAAACTTCAACTCTGCAGAGAACCACGTAGCTATGGATGGATAACACTTCAAATCTAAGGGTCATACACTCTAATTGGTTTGACTGGATTCCTGCTTAAGTAATAATAAGGACAATCAGAGAAAGGCTACAGGCTCATTCCGTGCTTGAAAGGACACTGGCGTTTCTTCCCAAATTAAACCTTTACATAACTGCTTTTGAATACTGAATTACTTCTCAAATGACATGAAGAACAGAGTTGAAAAGCATTTTTTTCCAAGTAATTTAAAATACATTCCTCAGGATTCACCTTAAATTTAGTGTCAGTTTTGTATTAGTGTTGGAGGTTAAAGACATCTTTGATAGAACTTTTTTCAGTCCAGTAATTCCAAAGTGAATCTGTCCAGCTATGTAGCATTCACATTAACGTGTGTGGGGCAGTGTGTACAAGACGAGGGGTCACCACTGAGCCCAGAAGGTCACGTCTTCAAAGGCTTTAACGGACACTCCTTGCATTCCTTTGCTTTGGAGGCACCAGAGACACTCGCTATGAAGCAGCACATGTTTTTTGATAGTTATCTATTTGTTATCTATCCAAATATCCACAATTGTTAAACGTGTCCCTTTGCTTAATCTTTCAAATAGACCATTACCAATTCATCAAATGGGACGAAATGGAACTGAGACGAACTCTCTGATTCAAATAGTCAAATAGAAGCACTACTTATTCTAGCTCAGACTAAACATTTTGCCTGGGGTAGTTAAAGGATGGCGTTAAAGGGAAAATCACCTCGTAGCGTAAATGCTCCACACCCAACAGAATGTAGTCCTGTAGAACACCCTTCTACAGCCAGGGATTCACCCGCGATGATCTGTGAGACATCTGCGGGAAGCTACTAACTTTAGCCTCCTGTTTAGGATGAACAAGCTCCCTGAAGTTCATGGATTCTGTGTGGTGAGTCTGTCACAAGCTAAGAGTCGTGTTTGTGGACCGATCATTTCTGTCAAGCCCCTACACAACATGTCAGGCTCATGGTGTGTGTTCCCATCACAGGCCCAGCCGAACTGACCAAGGAGGGAATTCAACTATTTCTGTTTCAGATTTGCTGTCGATGTGGAGCATAGAACAAACCAAAAGACACAAGTTTGATCTCATGTATTAAGCTTTACTTTCTGACTCCTCCAGGTCCAGCTTTTGTCCTAATCTGAACAAAAGCAGATCGGTTCAGCAACCAACCATATTCATTTCTGTGTCCCGTGTGTTTGACCCTGTGCTGAGTTGAGGCTGCTTCTAAGAGCAACTGCAGCTCTCGCAGGACCTGAACTTGTCCTACAGCTCTTTCTCTGAAAGCCTCTGCTCAGAGCATCTCCTAAAATGTGGTTTGATATGTTACCAGCTGACTCACTGCTTGTCTACTGGACACCTGCCACTAAACAGTGATTCTCACACAGTAATAGTTCGCTGTTGAATCACCCAGACTTCTGTATTCTCTATAATGATGGGACTCAACATTCTGCTCTTGAGCCCAGAAAGTCAGATCCTGGCCAATGACATTTAATGTGGGACAGAAGTGAAAGATTAGAATTTATTCTTCATTCATTTGCAGATGTTTTGGCCCCAAATGGACTCAACTGATTCAAATGTTTCAGAGACACCACTTACATGTTAGCAGACAGGGAGATACTCACTTATTATCATATTCAGAGCATTTACACATAATTGTTTACATGTAAGTGGTCCTCTGTCATCTGGTTTCTCTTCACAGTCATGTCAAGGCAGAAACGTAGGATCCATGGTGTAAATATGTAACTATTGCGGTTGATCACATCTTCCTATTAGCGTTATGTTTGTGAAGAGATTACACTGAGGGTGTGAATCCAGGACTTAATAGTGTTGAATGCACCACTAGCACGTATGTGTTCACTGATTTCAAGTCTTAACTTCTTCTCTGTGTCAGTTATGAAGCTAATTGTCTGTTTGTAGTGTTCAGACACGGATGATGATCTGGAACCCAAGCAGACTGACCTTTGTATTTCCAAACAAAGATAGTGAATCATCGTTTTAAGCTGGCTCATTAAAATTAAAAGCAGAATGGTGGTTTTCATTCCATTTCAATTCAGACTCTAACAGCAATTCAAGACAATGCTTTAGGGTAAACATTACTGCGTCACATATTTTCAAAAAGATCACTAAGTCCCCAGTTCAGTCCCCACAGACCCTCAGCGGAGGTGACCCCTTGGCCACAGACCTTTCAGTCACTTTTAATCAATACAGCTGTCTACGCTGTCAGCATAGCGGTTCATGTTCCAGCCAAGCGTAACTGCAACACGGCTACTGTCTAAGTGAAATGACAAAAACACGGATGCTGGATGGCGCCCGGTGCAGCCTGCACAACTTGGATTTCTGCCATACGTCCCGTCAGGATCTTTACAGAGCCT
This sequence comes from Macropodus opercularis, assembly GCA_030770545.1. NCBI lineage: Eukaryota > Metazoa > Chordata > Actinopteri > Anabantiformes > Osphronemidae > Macropodus > Macropodus opercularis. The sequence goes on along the minus strand of CM061105.1, from coordinate 995,782 downwards.
GACATCATAGATGCAGATGGTAAAACATCCATCCATCCATCAGTCTTCACTTAAACACAGGCCAGCTCATAACTCACAATTTATCTTTGGAGAGGGTCCAGCTGCTTCCATAGCTCAAAGCTTGACCTACATTCTTCAGTGTTTGATATCTGGGCTTTAAAGCAGAATAAAAATGCTCCTGACACCCAGAAGAGTGAAAGTGATGTCAGGAATGGAGACTTTGCAAACCCAGTGGCAGGCGATGACACGAACGACATCAGGTAGACACGCTTAATGTGGCTGCATGTGACAGAAGAAGCAGTAATTACAACTAAGCGTCTGTATTGCACCCAACAGCTGAAGTCTGAAGTGTGTTTGTCATGATCCGTAATCATTGCTTTTCGACTGTTTCCTTGGTCTTAAACAAAACCCTCAACTGCTGTCCACTGACTGAAGCAGACAGTCAGGCTGGCTGGGAAGGAACCTACACACTGAACCCTGCAGGGAAGGCTCACGAGAACATGCTTAGTAAATGAGCCAGGAAATGGGCTTGACGGAAGCAATGGACGTGGCTGGAGAGAGTGAGGTGGAGGACAGCGACGCAGGGGATGGTACATATTTGTGGATCATTTAACTGTATTTAACCTGGAAGCCTGCTCGACACTAAATCACTGTGCTGGTGACTTGTTAGTGTTTAACTTTGTAATGACCCGTGGGTTTGGGTCGGACGATCTACGAGCTGGCTCAGACTAAAACAAATAAGCGTAAAACAAATATACAATGTGTAAAACCCAATTCAAGTCCTTTTGCCAGATTCATAAGCTAGAATAAAAAGGTGCGTTTTCAGTTTTGATTTAAAAACGGGCAGTTTGGAGGAAGACCTGATTTCCACAGGTGGGGCCAAGGCAGAGAGAGCGCGGTCACCCCCGCGTTTAGTGTGGATTTAGGGACACAGGACAGGACTTGTGCAGTGGAACGACGAATCTAATGCGATACTCAACTGGCAGCCAGTGGAGGGACCGAAGTACAGGGGTGATGTGATGACAGGGCTGACGCATTCTGAACAGACTGGAGGCGAAGGACAAAGCCTCAAATGAGCAGTGGTTTGTGCTAAATGCATGAGCTCACATTTAGTAGCATTCAGGTGACGGGCATTACCAGCTATAAGACCTGTTGGTAGAATAGAAACGAGTGTAGAACGGAGCCACCATGTAAAAGCATTGGATGATCAACGGTGTCAAAGGCTGTTAGGTGGTTGTCAAGCGTCATCAAACGTCACTGTGGACTTTCAGCAGAGCAGATTCTCTGTCCTGTGTCATTTTGTCATTAGGACTTGATCATGGACACATTTTTCCAGAATCTTTGCCAGGAAAGGAAGCTGAATTATCAGCCTGTAATTCTCTAAGGAAGCAGCTTCCAGAGGAGCTTTTAAATGAAGCCGGAGCGAGCCCTGAGACAGGCAACGATTCAAATTTGGATGGATGAGAAAATTTGTGACTCTTTCACAATTGTGGTGACAAACAAACTGTAAGAGGGAAAAATGACGAAGCTGCTGCTGAAACGTGACTGAGTGCTGACGAAAACACGGAGTGATTAAAACACTGTTTAATGACTATTATCTTCTGCTGAAAATGGTCAGAGAACATGTTACATGTCAGGGCTACGTGACTGTAAAATGGCAGAGATCGCTTTGAATAAAACATGGGGTCGGTGACCATCACAACTGTTCTAGCAGAAGGTCGATGGTCTTGAAGAGTCTGGTTAAAAATGTCTTTAAAAACCTGGAGAACGTGCTTCATCCACCTCCGCTCAGCTGTCACTCATCAGTGGTTGTGGGTTGACGCTTGGTCTGGACGACCTCCAAGAGGCCGCTTGGTCCAGAACCGTGACTGAAGATGACCCTGGAGTGCCAAGGAAGCCATCGGGCGACAGAGTAATCAAGGCATCTGAGAACATTGAGCTTGCGCTGCTGGAGAACAGCTCCATAAATGTTACAGAGGAAGCATCAGTGAAGCGACGACAGCAACGACGCGGGACGGTTAGGGTTAGACTGGTATCTGCAGTTCACACTGGATCAGTGGTCAGTGATGCCCACATCCATGAAGTCAGTCAGGGTGATGGTCAGGCCTTGTGTGATAAAAAGATCCAGCGTGTCCTCGTTGTGGGTGGGCTGTGTGAGGCCAGGATGCGCAGGAAGCCTGGACAGCACACGTGGACGTTAAAATCTCCACAAAGACTAACGTGTTCATGTTTGGACGTTATTTCGCTTCACTGGTTGAAATGACATTATGAGCTGGCTTGACTTGGCTTGATGTCTGCTGATGGGGATGTAAACAAGCTGTTGAGTGAACTCAGCATGGTTTTGTGTGAACCAGTTCTAAAAAGCATCATGTACCTGACTGGTCATGAAGCTGAAGTGCGTTGTGCTCTTTCCTTATTAACGCGTGACTCCAGCAGCAGGTTCCAGGAGATGATTCAGTTGGTTGCAGATGAAAGTCAGACCTGCTGCGCTGGCACTGAACTAACGCATTTGTCATCTCTATTCTCCCGTGAAGCCGTATATTTAATTTTTCTCTTAGTGGTTCTGCCTCCCCTCCTCGTCTCCCCCTCTCTTAATCTCTTGCCTTTGATGCCATTAAAGGCAACTCCACTGAGACTTGCAGCTCTGTCAATAGAAACGCTGCCAAATCAGATTCAGACCCAAGGAAGCTCGCTGTGATCTGCGGCTTCACATCAGGGGTTTGCTGTGAAAAGGCACAAGAAACAGAAAATGTGAAGCAAACACTGTAACTGTAGCTTGATCACTGAATAAAGCCATGGCAAAATCTGAAAGGTTTCCTAGCCTATTCTGACACAGATATTGATTTGATTTGGCCTCTTCAAAGTAGCAGGGCTCATTTCAGACACATGGAGATCGTGGGGGCTGTAGATGACTTGAGTTAACCTCCATCTCACATGCTCTTTGTTCTTCCCCTCTCGCCTTGAGCTGCACAAACTGAAGGTTGATCTTTGCCGCTTCATCAAAGACACCAACTTGGTGACACAATTCAGCCTTTTCCTGACGACAAAAGCGACATTTTTGCTGCGAATGGCATTTGATAAGTGACAGCGCAACCATCGCTGTGTTAAAACATTAATGACCTTTTCCCGTTGTCACTCAAGTGTTTCAGAGCGTGACTCATGGATTGGTGCGTGGGACAGGCTCAGCAGCTCAGCAGCTCAACCGCGTGGTCAGAGATCTAACACAATCCTGTCATTACTGCTCCACTGACAGTGAGGAAGAAAATGATGTGTACTTCAGCTGCCGTGTCATATTCGATTAGAGAAACCGATGTCCCCATTTACACTATACTGATCAGACGTTCAAGTCATGATTGTACAATAAGTTACTTGGTTTGCGATCAGCACACATGAGAGACAGCGAGGCTGGATGAGCAGAGAAACCATTACATGAAGCGACGTCTGGTTTCATCACATCACGTCCTCACAACCTCGGACTGAAGCAGAGAGAAATACAAAGAGGCCTGTATCAGTTTATGTTCAAGGTGTTTACGTAATGGCCCCAAAGGAAAAGTGCTTTGCTGCTCCGCGTTCAGAAAAGAAGAGCAATGACCAGAACAGTGAGGACCTGGACCCTAAACTCAAAATGAAAAGGCCCGTTTCTCCCAGATATTTCCACTAATCTGTCTAAGTCTGTGTTTTTGCCGTGATAATCCAGCCACCTCGCAGGTGATGATTGAGACTGGCCACATCACAAGGCCACTCCAAGATGCAGTTTTTCTGTAGTGGGGGGTCTGAAGGCCAGCCAGTGGAGAGGAACCAGCTTGGTGGAGAAACCATTACACACAAGCATGTAACAGACAAAGCAAACTCACAATGTTATGTCCTGTGAATGTAACACCACACCGGAGTAAATGCCACAAGCTCAGAGACGTCCAGGTCAGTAGGTCAACAGTAAGTCAACAATGCATACGAGGCTGATGGCACAGCTAATCAGAACTAGGTTATCAAGTTTGGATTTTGTGAATGAACAAGCCAAACAAATAGAGAAATGATGCTGCGTGGCAGTGAGAGGCCTGTGATGTGTCCACACGGTTCCTGATGTGACACCTGATTTCACTTTGGAGCTAAAACGTTTGGATGTTAATAGTTCAACGTTGTCTTGATGTATAATAACATGAAGTGTTTTGAACGGCTATGCCCTGGTATCAGGAGATTTTCACTTGTTATGACCCGACAGGACCATAAGACACAACAGGCAAACCGGCTGCCTGGCGTGAGACAGTGACAAACCAACACACGACAGGACACACAGGGCAACGTAAATACAAACCGAAACAGGAAATGAAACACAGGTGAAACTGATAATTAACCAAAGAACATAGACCAGGACATGACAAAACAGGGCCAGCGCCCTCCAGGGGTCGGAGGACCGAACCGTCACACCCGTGTGTTCCTCACTGTCAACATGTACCAACCGCTTGTGTCCTGTCCTTTGCTACAGTGTCGTCCTTGGTCCTGTTCCTTCATGTTCCTCCCGCTTGGTTTGTTATTCTTGAGTAAACTTTATGACTAAGGAGAGACATCTCTCTGGTTGTGCTATGCATGTGGGTCGTCGTTCAGCTCGGTGGTGATTCAGGACGAATGCAACTAGATGCCTGCGTAATTAGATGTGTTACTGAAAGTATCCAGTCAGATGAGACGAGAAACCCAAACAGGACAGGTGTGATGTCATATGTGAGGCAGACTTTATGACTTCTACCGTATTAAAGGGTAATGACACAGTGTGTATTTCTGTATTTCAGATCAATGAGCCACAGTCGTGTCCAGGTGTATTGTATTTCACTGTATTCTAGTTGTTTTTGCTCTGCTGTATGTGTCACGTACTCGGATGTGAAGAGATGCTTTTTCTTGTATATACCGTAGATGTAGTTTCACATGACATCCAGCTCTTTCGTGCCTCGGGTCAGTGCGATCCATGTACGGTTCTAAAAACAGAAGCACCACAGCTGCTTCAGATGACAAGGTTCCTGCTGCTTTGCCCGCTGCTGTGTCCACCTTTAGCAGCACCTGCTCCTCGGTCCACCCTCGTCTGCTGCCTCTGCTGTCACCTCATCCTCCTCACGCGTCAGACTGTGACACAGTAAAAGTCACCACAGATAACACCAGACGATGACATGTATGGATCAGCACTGGGTCACAGGCCCGTCGTGGAGAACCTGAACCCGAGTGCTTCATTGCAGACACATGGTCCATGCTCTGCCACAGTCTTAGAGCTCAATGACATCTGATGTCTGACAAGAATTTCATTGTGGGTAAAACACAGGAACTCAGCTCTGATAACAGATGACCTTTTAGGATTCAGTGGTTTCTTGTGGGAACTAGTGCAGTTCAGGTTCAGGCAGATCTACATAGAGCAAATGAGGCTTGTAACCCAGTAAACCCCCTCTGCCAACCAACTCAAAGCAACTCTGTGTTTGTTGTGTGACTTTCACCCCCAGCCGTCCCTCAGCCACTGCTCACCTGGCTACGATGCTTGCGGCCACGGCTTCTGGAGAACTGAAGTCCTATCTGTTCTGGACGTCGCATTTCAATCCCTCAAACTCAAGCAGTGGTTGCGCTTATTTCTTGTTAAAAGTATGTGCTCACTTACACAAACCTTTAATGAGCTGCAGGCTTCATTTACCGCCTGTGCTGACGCTGGGTTCTTTCTGCGCTTAGCCTGGCATCTATGCCCTAAAATGAACCCTCCAGGAGATAAAGGGACAAAGGTTCTTCGCCCTAGCGGATGCTTTCTGCTTCCTACTGACACAATGAAACAGGCAAGAAAGACTCATATTTATGTCATCTTCTTTGTAGTGTGACAATAGAGCCATTCAAAGATTTCAATAGCTCGTGTTGGACATGCTGCTCTTATCGCAGATGTGTTATTCTTCCCTTTTGTGAGTGGGATTTAAAGAACCAACGACTGTGGCTTCATTCAGTGTGTTCAGTTTAATTCTTCCCCAGTGTTTAGGTCCAGCATCAACAGACAATACAGCTATGTCCTGTGGTGGTGATTCATTTGAACCTCCTGTTACATTTGTCTTCTTGTTTGGTCTGGAGCCAGAGATTAGTCCATCTCAGATGAGCCCCACTGGCTGCTGCTTTATGAACAGAGGTTGACAACTGAAGGAGTGTCTTCAGCTGCTTGTGTCATCATTTCTCTCTGCACAAGGAAAAGGATGTGTCAGATCAAAATGACTCACCTCCAGTACGTGTGAAGTAAGGGCTCAGGTGAGCCAGACCTGGCTAACGTACCCTTCGCTAACCTCAACCAGGCGCTCCAGGAGTTTTCCAGCTGAATTCTGGACCAGACCGGCACCCAGCTTAATGACAGAGGTCAACCCTAGGGGGGGCTTCGAGGGGTCAAAACGACCCCACTGTAAAATAGGAGGAGCTCAAAGTTCATTACCTTCTAATGTGAATTCTGCCTTTATAAGCCTGCTCCAAGTAAAGATTCAAAGCTTCCATCAAGCTACAGACCAATTTCACTAATAAAGCCGTCATCAGAAGAATAGAGAGAAAATGATCTAACAGGTTTTATTATCAACTTAATTGATTGAGCCAGCTATTGGCTCGCTAGGTGCAGCCAGGCTGCATAGATTCGGTTTTGGAAACTCCAAATACTTTACAGCTCAGCAAACGCAGTTAGAAGAAACCAAACCTCTTCAAGGTTTATTTTGCGTAGAGGACCCAGGCGACCACTGTCCACGCTCTCCCTCACTTTTTGTGACCTGTGTTAATGTTATAATTAATAACATTATTATCACTATCACTCATTATTCTCAGTTAATGGAGTTTTATTCACCCGTCCAATCCCGAGGCTGACATTTAATTTGGATGGACCACATTAAAACACACACAGGGCTTTGTAGTTAATGTAACCCTCCTGAAAAAGCAAAACTGTCCATCACAGTATCCAGCATCCAGCCCATACCTGCTGCTGCTACATCCTACATCCTCTACATCCAGGCGTCCCAACAGACTCACAGCGGAACCAGTTGGTAGGTCTGGGTTAGACTCTTAGATTGTTTCACATCCGCTGATTAAAGTCCACATGTTGTTTGTGTGTTTATTCACCTTTGTCTGTTTCATAGCCTACATATATTTCATTTATCTTATTGTTTAGTTTTTCCAGTTGTTGTGAGGGAATGTGACCATCTACAGTTTGATGAACCTTCTTCCACTAACTTCTCAGCACACTCTTTCTGTCCTTTCTGGGCAGGTTGCTGAAGACATTTGATCCCTTTCTAAGTGCGACTGGATTGGAGCTGGTCACCTGCAGAGACTTTAATCTGCACAATGGCTGTTCTTCCTGCTGCCTCCCTTGTTTTCTTGGTTTGGGTTCGACATTTATCGCCTTAAAGCTTTTTCTTTTTATCTTAATCTGTTTATCCACTTGTTTCATTTTTTGTCTTTGTGTCATTTTAATACCCAGGGGAGCTGTAGAGGCTTTCTCATAATAACATTGGGTTTTATGCGGATGAGTTCTTCTTTCACACACACACACACACACACACTCTCTGAAGCTTCCTCTCTGTCCATTTGTTTCCTCCTCACTTATTCTCAGTGTCTAAATCCAGCTTTCTAACTTACAATGGAGCTGTTAAAGCCTCTGAAATGCTGAGCAGGCCTTGAAACTGTCTATTGAAAGTGTGGGCAACAGATGGACAGTGATGGAAGAGAGAAAGGGACCTGAAGAGAGAGCAGGGAGAGTCGGAGGTTGGTCTGAAAGCTTGAAAGTGCCTTTAGCAGCGTTGGATTAAGGTCACAGACGCGTTTCATAATGACAACACAGCACAATGTCAGTTAATATCACAGTCACTCCCTGCGTTGTGTGGCTGGACTGGGCAGCTCCCAGCAGACACGTCCGTCCATGTTTTGAAGGTGGGTGTAAACGTTCCAGTTTTGTCTCAGGCCACACTCGCTAAAGAATTGAAAGAAATCCCCTCTAATCCCTCATTCCCCACCAGTTTCTACTGAATGATTCAATTTCCCTCTAATTGTGCCTCACTCAGCGTCTGTGCTCTGAGCATCAGGGGATTCGAGTGTTGAGTGAGTGTGTGGCTCTGTGTGCGTTTGCATCCTGAGTGCGCTGGCACAATAGCAGCTACAGAGCATGCTCCGTGGCCTTGTGACGGACAGCCAGGAGCGCTGGGCTTCGTGTTTGCGTGGGTGAGGGGGTCACTGGTGGAGTGGAAAGTGAAGGAACGGCTCTGGTGACTGATTGCCAGCAAACGCTTGATAGAGAAGCATCCTCTGCACATAATCTTCTCAGACGTACAATATATAGAACTTGACTATAATCAGAGTAAATAATAATAATAATAAATGAAATGAAAACAATCCTCAACAACAAAACTTCAGTCAACAGTGCATTTGTACGGAAATGCTACAGTAACTAGATTTTGTTGCTCAAGGTTGCTTGATTAGTAGCTAATGTGATAAAGTGTGTCCATCTAATCATTATCCAACAAGGTTGTTCTGCCAAATCATCAGATTCTGGGTCGTCGAACGTAGCAAAGGAACAGGAAACTTCACTTCACACAGAGTGTCTGGGCTAAATGAGAACAGGACGTTTGTCTGGGCCTAATCAAAGGACTTTGGACCCTGACATGGACTTGGTCATTAGAACTCCAGCATCCATCCAAACCGGCCTGAGCTCACTCTGTACCTGGACCTTCAAGGCTGCAGATGCTGCTCACTGGCTGTACTTTGGACCCTTGCTGGTACCTTCGCCTTCTAGGGACCTATTCTAAAGCTTTCAGAAATATAAATGATGCAAAGTGAGCAGACAAAAGAAACATCTAAATCAAATCAGTCTTTACTACGTCAGTACTGGAAGTGATGCTTGGCCCCACAGAGCCCTGGTCTCAGCATCATGTGTGTGTGGGATGATGCAGAGACAGAAGGATGTAGAAACCCTACATCCACAGAAGATCTGTGGTTAGTTCTCTAGATGTTGAACAACCTACAGCCCAGTTCCTTCAAACACTGTGAACCTGGAAGATCTGCTGCTGTTTGAAGGCAAAGGGTGGAGACAGCAAATACTGATGTGGTTTAGATTCTCTGCTGTTCATTCACTGCATTTAGTTCATTTATGAAAATAAATGTTTAACACGTCCATGTTTGAAAGCTTTCTGTGTTTACAGCCTCTTTTATACCTGCCTAAAACGTTTGTACAGGACTAGATACTTAACACTTGCTGGTTTGTTGCTTGAGAATCACTGCAATGTGGCAAAGGATGGAAGCATTTCAACAACCAGTGAACTCACCCGTGGGGACTGGAAGCGACTTGGTTTCATTTCCTCTGCTGTGGGTTCTGCAGGTGCCTGAGTGTGGCTCTGCTTGAAGCAGCCTGAAAGTCGTGCTGGATTGTCACGTTGCATTTGGACTGAGGAGGAATCCTTTCACCAGCGTGTTGCTGTGCGTGAAGCTTCACTTTGCTCTTCTTCTGCTCTTTCTGTTTGGCGTATGAGCAGCTCCACATCGATCACTATGTTGCTGACCACAACCGGAGTTAACCGCATGTAAGAAAGAGCAATTGATGCCACTTATCAGGTAATTTGGCCCTGATGAGCAGCTGACCCCAGCAGCTCCTTCTGCTTGAAGGAATCGATAGCACATATGGCTGCTCTGTGCAGCAGTGGAACCAGAGATAGTGGGACAGATGGACAGAGTGTCCACTGGTGAAGCCACGTCTCTACTTGAGCCACATGTATGAGAGACGGGCCCTGCTCTCATCTGTATGACTATGAAGCTGCTTAGTGTTGATGCTGTCTCTCTAATAAACATGATCATAAATAGGAAAGCACTGTGGGAGAGAATCTTCCAACAGATCAGTATCACAGCATTATATATGTGTGTACAGTACATAACCTCCAGCTGACCCAGGCCCAATATGAATGATTATGTATATATATAATTAATCATTTCATTTCACTGGTTCCAATTAAAAGCTGCTCTATGTGGCATCTGTTGTCTTTAGTTGTGTAAGGTCTTAAACCTTGTGCCTTGAGACAACTGCTGCTGTGAATTGGCGTTAGAGAAATAAAGCATAGCATAATGACATTTTCATATAATTCTAAATGAATAAATTATGGTCCAGCATGTGATCAGAAGCTTCTATAACTGAAGGTTATGTGAGATGCTGGACAAGCATGTGGTCTGTGTTTTATTTTGAAAGGTTTACTTCCATTTTGGTCCCTGCCCTACTTCTGGTAACTTGGTGTTTCATTAGTTTCATGTGTCCTATTCTTCCTTCAGGCACTTTGTCAGATCCTGAACCTTGTTTTTTGAACTTGAAGTCAAGCTGCCGACCACTTGATCGCACGCAGTGTTTTTGCTAACTGGTACCGTTCGTCCCGTGTCGTGTCCTGACCTCTGTGAATGAGTCTGCATCTGTGAAAAGGCTGAGAGACGCTCGTGTGCCTTCTGAAGTGGAACCGTAATGTTACCAATGTAACTTAGCAGGTTCAGTGCTGCCACTTTGTTGACCGTGTGTTCTCACGTATGCAGCTGTGGGTCACTGGTTGTCTTAACAAGGTAGCATCCACTTCACATTCAAGTACCAGCTGCCTCTGTTCAACACACACACAGCTACAGCAAAACGACATACAGATATTACACCAAACGTATTTTGTTCTTATGCTCTGTATCCTGCAATTACACAACTGCTGCGTAACAGGATAAGATAAAACTGTCATCGTTGACTTTAGGAGGACATGAGGACGTTTGCATCGTCTTATTGTAGATCTATTTAAACAATGAGGCTCATTAAAGGGCAGTTTATGTAGGACGGCTTCATGCGTTCAGATCATGGATGTTCCGTGTCTTAAACTTTCTCACATACTCAGAGCAGCAAAGTGAGATCAACTGCTGTCTGTCTCTTAAATCAATAAAATGATCTTAAAGCATTGGTGTTAATAACATTCAGTTCACTACAAAGTTACAACTGCAGTGTCTGTGGAAGACGCCACAGCACAGGAGGTGAGGTTGTGTCGCTCTGTGCTCATCGTGACGTCAGGAGTGGAGTGGATGGAACGAGCCTGCGTGCGTTTGGAAGTGGTCAGTGCCTGTTCAGCGGTTGGAGCTGCTGAAGACCATCTGTGCTGGCAGATGTTCCTGCCTGGCAGCTGCAGCAGTAGAATATGTGAGCTCAGGTAGCAGTGCTTGGTCAGTTCTACTGCTTCACTTTAACCTACAGCTGTAGAAACAACAAGGCCAATTAAATAATAGCTTTAAAAGCAAACTTTCCTTGCTATGGGGAAAGATGTCTGTCTGGGTCATCTTCACAAAGTCTTCTTTAAGGAAGGCAAATGAAAGTGACGCGGCGTCGGCACTGGGTTGAGAAGCACCTGTTTTTGGGAAGGTGTTCTTCATCAGTGCTCACCTCTCCATCCTCACCAGATGCCAGTCTGAAGGAACGCTTTCAAATCTGTGGGATTTGGTTTGTCTTCACACAGGACATGGGCCCATGAAATGAATGCTTCGTATTACTTCACTAAGGCTTTAGAGCCCAGCTTACAGGTTACTTCTACTTCAAAATGTTTCTTATAGTGAATTTAGTTCCTCGTCAGCTCTGAGGAGTCACCATCTTGTTTACTGCGTGGCTTTCCCCCTCATGTCCTGGCAACTCAAGGCAGTGCCCAGAACACCTGAGCATTAGAACCACACAGCCTAGTTTCCAGCAGCCCCTCCAGGCTCCATGAATGACTATAACATGGTTCCCGAGTTGACTTAGTGATAAAAAGTTGACTTGACACGACTCTATGACAGATTTCTTGACTTGAATTCGATACTATGGTAAAGTGTCAAGGTGTCAAAGAACCTGTCCCTAACCCTCATCTACCAAAGCAGTGCAGCTTCCCTCTCACCGAGCCCCTTCTCAAGGCATCTCTAGCCAGCACCGCTCCCTACCTTTACTACCCTTACTTTGAAAAGTGCCTTCACTGATGACTTTTGTTGTGAATTGTTGCTGTATAAAGCAAAAATGAATGGATGGGTTACTGCTTCTCTGTTCTTCCTACAGCATCAACCTTGTGATTTTTACATGTATTCCACTACACCTCCTTTAACATTTCATTCCAAATTTCCAAATAATCAATAATACCGCAATTAAGAACAATGGCTAAAGTAAATGGCTCAGAGCTCATTAAATATTGCCGGGGGGCCTTTAGCAAGGTCGCGACCCCAGCTACTGTGGAGCTGTCCAGTGTGTCCCTGGACTGGTCAGAAATTAAAAAAGCATGAGCTGATTCAGATGGAAAAGCAAAGCACACATGCAATGGAGTGACTGGAATGTGACAGAAGACAGAACAAAGTCACAAGGATTTCAGTTACGCTGTTAAATGTTGTTTAGCATCTGTAGCTGCTGGAAACGTCTTGTATTTATTTAGTTCATCAACGTGTGGGAGAATAATCGCAGCCCTCAGCACTGGCTACTTATTAACACCATAATCATGCTCCATTGTTGTTGTTCAATGTCAGGCTCTCAAAATGTTAATGATATGGTATTATTATCATCACACAGTGCGTGTGTTATACCAAGAAGTTTTTTGTCTTGTGGGAATTTAAGAGAACTTTAAAAAGTGAAGTTGTTCCACGCCACTAATCTCTCTGATGATCAATTTATACAGTCTTCAGATGGTAGAGGCTGAGGTCAGTGACAACTGGTTTATTTTCAATTGTGTTTATTAGAGACCTAACCCAGAGACACTGGGAGAGTAGCTACTGAAACAGGAATACGGTTCATCTAACGTTACAGGACATCAACGCGTCTTCACACACTGTTCTAGTAAGTTTCTCAGAGTGAATGTGTCTACAGAAGATCTGTAGGTGTTTGAGTAAAGGGACCTAATTCAGTCCTTGGGTTCCAGTTCAAACTGTTCTTGTAAAGCTGCATTCACAGACAGATTCCTCCTTCCTGTCCAAGCGGACATTTGTGCCATCTTTGAAGAACTTTACCAAAATGGGATGACTGGACAAACAGTATGTGGAGCTGGCACGAAAATATGCCTCAGCCGTGGGTCATTTCATTGGCTGTCACGTTGTCTTCATGCATGAACAGCTAAAAAACTCCACGACATCGTTTCTACTTTGTCTGGCACCTTTTATCAGGAGATCATGTGCAAGTAATGTCTTCATAACCCACCAAGTCAATTAAACAGCATGTGACCCTGATACTGGCGACAGGACCTGCATCAGCATCATCATCATCATCATCAAGCTGAATAATTAGAAAACGCTGATTAAATGGGATACGCTGAACGGGATGAGCACTGCTGAAAACAAACGGAGGACTGTGTAAATGAAGCAAATGAATTCAGTAAAGGAGAGCAGCAATCAAGTCTGTTACATTACATCCTTCAGGTGTGCTCTATAGAATGACATTAACCAGGTTAACGAAAGAAACGGGTTAAAGACCGTGAAGATTCCATCCATCTGTTTCCCAGCTGTCGCTGGGTGAGAGGCAGGTTTCCTGTTGTTGTTTTTATCAAAACCACATTCATTTAGCGGGAGTGGCTGGTAAATGGTTTGTATGTTCGTTAGTTCCTGCTTCGGTTGTTGTAATTCTAGTCAGTAGTATTTATAGTGTTTGGATTTCCAGCTTCTGCAGGGATTTTGATTTCATATTGTTAATGAACACATTCAGAGTCACTACTTTTATTGACTGTTCACAAACCAGAAGCAATCACTTCATATAAATCTTTTCTTTACGTGGCTACTCATTAACACTGTATGGAAGTTACAGCAGCAGCTCGGTCATAATGATGGACCAGCCCGTATGGATTTGTGTCAGGCAGGATAAAGGGATTGATTCACGGCCAGTGGAACAGAGCCTACAGGCTTGTGGAACATTTGACAGTAACCTGTGTTGTTTTCAGGTCATGTGCCATAGACTAACCCACAGACTACAGGCAAGAGAAGAGCTTGACCACGACGGGTCATTTGAGTCACATACTCTTTGTTCAGAAGTGACTTCCTTTGTAATCCACGTGTCGTGTTCTGTGTCAGTGCGATGGTTTTAGTACAGGAGCTGCAGGACATTTACAGACAACACTGCTTGTGTGCGTGTCCATGTAAATGGATTTTGTCGCTCTTTTATTGCGTCATCATTGAGGCTCATGGGACGTGATTTGTAAAATGACCATCAGAGCAGGTTTCCTGCTGGGCGGCTGCTTAAAATGTAACAGCTAAACACCAGGATTCATACATTGAGCTACTAGTGGAAGCTACATATCACTTTGCAGATGATTGACCTAAATGTTGGGTAATCATTCATCCTCTCACCCACAGAACAGAACAATGTGAATGACTGTTGGCTTTGGGCCTGGCAGCGGTAACGTGATATGCAACATGTCCTCTGTCCGAGCTGTGGAAACATATGTTGTACCATTTCTTCCATGTTCATCATGTCAGATGTTCGCACAGAAACTGTGGAAGGTGGGGGACCCGCACTTATTACAATTAAAGATGCAGCATCTGAAGGCTGCACAGCTGTGGCATAAACCAATATGATACCAAGAAATAACTGGAGTTTAGTTGTCTTTGACCCTTTGAACTGAACATAAACCTGCCGTAGGGCTGACATCAGCCCTGGATTAAAACGCTCCTAGACCAGTATAACCTATAATATGGTTCCAACTATCTGTGGGACAAACGCACACACAGCTTTAAACACAGTCTCCCAGGCTTCCTTTGTGTGTCTGTGACCCAGTGCCGCTCATTTGCACTGGTCTCTGGCTGTTACTAGAATGGAGAAAAGCAATAGGAGTCTGAATTCCTCCTCAGCTGCTCTCCAGCTCCGTTGACCTCCCTGATTTGCTCCATTCTAGTGTTCCTCCCCCAGCAGACTACACCCGGCTGAGAGCTGAGTGAGCAGCAGGCATTAGGCGAGCGACGAAGGGGTCGTTATCCATCCACAGAGAAACGGGAGGATGAGGCGTGATCTGTGTTTATAGGCCAAGAAGCCGCTGCTGTTCAACTTGAGATGATTCTAATCGAGCTCAAGTCAGGATCAATATTAAAAAAAACAATAACCCAAGAGCTCATCTCTTAATATAACACAAAGCACCAACCAAACTAAACAAACAAGAGTTTAGCTGAGAGAACTGGCTTCGCTCATCTCAGTAGCAAGGAATACGTAATCATGGTTATTACTGCCAGGCCTGTGTTCATGCTGCTTCTGCTTCACCTTTGCCCACACGTAGAACTAGTTAAGTAATAAGGGTCAGTCTAACAGGACAACGTCATTTCTGTTGGGCTTCATGGATTCAAATTGGTTGAATGAATTCACTCTCTCGGGTAACCACCACTTAACAAGGACTCACCGTGTGTGCTACCTTTAAGAATACTGCTACCAGAAGACCTGAGGGTTCTACAGGGCTCAGGTCTCTAGAACCCTGATGTGTGCTTCAAAGTAGGATTTAGTGAATGTGTTTGACCGTTAATTTCTCGTACTGTGTTTTTTCTCTATATGTTTTAGGACCAAGACTAAGTTTTGTCCTGGTTGAGCTGGAGAAAGTTCTCTGACGCCTGTGCGATGACATCTCCAGTACTCCAAGTGTGTTGACTGGTCCTGGGTCATCAGGAGACACAGTAATGTAGAGCTGAGTATCATCAGCATAGCTATGAACACTTACGTCTCCAGATGGCGTCTCCCATTGTGAGCATCTAAAGATTAAAACGTTGGAGCGCTGGGACACTCCACAAGCTTTACTGCAGCTTTTTGGTGAGCGTTCATTCATTCCTACATAAAATCTTCTGTCTAAAAGATACAATCTAAACTAACTAATAACAGTATTAAAATTGTTCTTCAGTTTGATGTTGCAATTTGATTTTCTAAAACTATCATTAACTAAATTAACAGCAATGAATGTCATTTTGTCTTAAAACACCAAAAAACCTCCAAAGACCTTGACTTCCTCCCCTGTGACTCATGGTTTGACCCATGAGTCAGTTGTGCTCAAGATAAAAGAATATTAGAATATCTGGATTCATCAACTCCTGGTTTCATGAAGGAGATATGGCTTGAAAAGGAAAACTCCAAGAAAGAAATCACCCAGCGCCAGTTTAACCCTCGTTCAGCCTTTGATGGGTCAAAATGAAAACAGGGCTCTAAGCTCAAAAATCACACAAGGGTTGGATAAAACAGCCGCAGACAAATCAGGAGTCACAAAGTTAGTTATGGCCACAAAAATAATCCGATTTAGAGTTTGATCAAATCCCAATAGCATGAGTCAGCATGTCCAATATGAGGCCTCTGAATTTACTTTCAGTAATCACCAATAAAGAACCAGCATAAATGTAGAAGAGGACGTTAAACCAGCTCCCAATTTCCAAAGAAGCCTTTGGTGTAAGTACAGGCAGGAAGCAGCTAAGCAGACACTCAAGTAAAAGCCCATTTAGATGTTATCTGTTCCTGTAGACATAGACCTGAGTCTAAACGAACTGCTCCTCTGGTCATGTTTAATATCCTGCATGTTACCACATTAATCTCCACTGATGTCTGCTGAGAAAATGTGATGCACTACAGAAAACCCCTTTTTCTTTCACACCTGAGCTGCTGCACGTATAGAAACATCTAGCAAACCTGAGAGGCTCTGGCATGTGGGTGAAGCCAGAATGTGTCTGCTGAGCCTGAGGGTTTGTCAACTGAAGGATCAAAAGAAAAAATATAGACCATTATATGAATTATGCCGTCATGTTTTGAACGTGGTATTTCTTACTGCCACACATCGTACCGTAGTTTCCACGCATCTAACTAACCCTCTGCTGGATGTCAGGCGTCCCTGAACTCGGCTGCTGCAGCAGTTTCTGTCGGCTGGTGGTGTCTTTGCAGATGCTGGGTGACATCTGGCCAGTTGTCTTCCTACTGTGGGAGCCGCTACAGCAGCCTGGGCTGTAGCTGGCAGAGCGGTTGTGTCTCTCGTATGATCCATCGTTTCTTCATAGTCCCTGTAATAAACACTGCTGATATCGTCACTTTATGACCACACCATCGTGAGGCTCTTCAGTAGGCTTCAACACTACTACTTGAAAACCAGAACTTTGCCTTGATGCCCATTTTGTTCACAGCAACCACTTGAGTAGTTTCAGTTCAACGCAATACAATGTTCTTTATACTACTTAATATTTATTTTTGCATAAGTATTTCAGCTTTCAGTTGTAAAATATAAATGTTCTCTTGACAAATGGTTTTCTTATCATGCTATCATCTCCATATTTGTGCAGCCTTTAGTGTCAAAGACTGGAAATGTTCATGGAAATGAAATGCTCTATGTTTGAATGGATTGGAGTCATTTGTTGAGCGTAGTTTTGTGCGGGGACATGGAACAGGACAAAGAGCCAAACGTTGTTAGTGGTGAACTTACTGGACTGGACTTCTGGGCTGTTGGTAAACTGAGTCTTTGGACAGTGATGCTGTAACAGCTCTGTAATAACTCTTATGTGTTGCAAGCACCAGGTGTTCCAGATAAAGACAACACAACACAGCCAGGAAAGTCTGTGCTGTGCGTAATGAGCCCGTGGACCGACACAGCTCTCTGTGACTGAGTTCACGCATACAGACCAGATTCAAAGCCGTCTGGCCAAGCTGACCTTTGCTCTGCTGCGTTGGGCTCTAATCTCCACCCCTGCTGTAGCTGGACAGCTTTTCCTCACGTATCCACCACTTTCAGACACACCAGCACTGACAATGTACGAGTACAAACGAGGGTGAAAACATGAGCTGCATGCAAACACCAGCTCAGGAAGCCGTTGTAATTACTCAGCAAATCCTTCTGGAGATTTTCACTGCCTCATTTTAAACATTCTCTTTCATTTCGTTTTTTTCTCTGTAGCCTCCGCACGTCTACAGGTGTGTTCCCAACATTTTCAAATGATCTATTTTACTGCCAACATCTGCCTGTTTGTACTGAAGGACATTTAAAGGAAAGCATTTGTCTTAGTCACAGTTGTTACGTATCATTATGGCAAAAGGATGAGAATTTAGCTTATTACACACATTATAAAAGTCTAAACTAGCAACAACTAAAATTAGACATTTTTCATGGTGATGAAAGTTAATCTCCTATAGTCAATAAAATTCAGTTCAGTTTTATTTCTATAGCACCAATTTACAACATCAGTTATCTCAAGGCACTTTACACTAAGGTTTAAGACCTGACACCACGAAACCCAACAAATCCACATAGAGCAGCTTTGAAGAAGATGGAGCCAAAAAAGGAGCAAATCAATAAAGAACCAGGCTCCATGTGGGCGAACATCTGCCTTGACCGGTTGGAGTGAAGGGATAGAGAAGAAAGAAAACAACAACAACAACAACAAACAACAAACAAACAACTCAGGCAGGATGGTTGGACCAGCAGCTGAACACTGAGACACACGACTCTGAGTCTGACGATACCTGGAGATGAGAATAGAGAGAGACAGAAAGAGAGAAACACAACTAGGAGAGAACAGAGACAAAGTTAGTCACATGTGGACATGGAGGCATGTTAGTGATAGAATAGATAGAAAACCAGAGGAGGTCAGTGAATGAAGGAGGTTCCAGCATCTAAGCCTGTAGCAGCTGAACTAAGAGATGGATCAGAGAAACCAGAACCATCTGGAACCATCAGCTTTGTCAGAAAGGAAGGTTTCAGCCTAGTTTTAAAGCAGAGAGGGCGTCTGCTGCTAGAACCTGAACTGGAAGCTGGTTCCACATAGAGGAGCTTGGAGCTAAAGGCTCTGCCTCCCGTTCTACAGGTAGAAACTTCTGTTGTGTCTGTTTGGAAGCAATGAAGGTGGTAATGAATGCAACTAAGCTAATTCACTATAGCTGAGCTTACATGTTAAATTGAAGTCCTCTTGCTGTTTTTAATGGTCTCCGCCTTAGAAAGGTCAACAGTATGTTTCCATCTTCGTGACCCATTGTTAACCTCTGGCTTCTCTCCAGCCGACTAGAATGAGAGCTTAGGTAGCGTCTGGCTGCTTTCAGTCGCTGGGTGCTTGCTAAACTCACTGCTTTTCTGCACTAACTGCACGAAGACCAACACACTTAAATGGTTTATTATTGATTAACAGCACAAGTTATTAGCAGCTACTCTTTAAAATACAGATATAATAAAGCAGAAATGGACAAATCCCTGTATCTGCATATTTTCTTTTGTCGTGCTGAACAAATAGCTGTAATATTACTTTATTCTGGATTGTGCTCAAAGTTTTACAGAGAATCCGTTTATTATAGTCTATTTTAATTTCCGTCTACTAAGGAGAAGACCTTAACTGCATCAGCAGTTTTCCTATTCTTCTCTAGTGCTGAGTCTGAACTTTGTCACATCCCCACATTGAGAGATGCTCGGCTTTTCACAGGAGACAAGAGTTGTTTGTGAAAGATTAGGAAAAGGCGAAGCCGGGGAAAAGCATATTTGCATTATTACCCTCGGCTGCAAGATTGAGTGAGGCCTAGAAAAGATTATTTGTGAGGCTTGAATGCTCATTTCCCCTCCACCCCCACCACGTCCTCTCTCCTCTGCACCGTCTGGACCCCCGTACGATGAAGCCTTTTGCTAACACATGAACCATAACACCAGCTCTGACTCACTTGCTTCTGGTGCCACTTTGTCCGGAATCGATAACAGATCGATAACTTCAGGGGGATGAGGGAACATGTCAGCCTGACTGGATCTTCTCGCTGCTCCTCAGGTTCTTGACCTGGGCATGTCCAGCTGAAGTGAAGGTTCCCTACTTCTCCAGTAAAGATCTTAGGATGGGAAAAGCCAGCGGAGTGTCTCTAAACCCCTAGTTGCATTAAGGTGAAAGTGGGAATAGTTTTTATTAGTGGACCTGTCTTGGAGGTATAGTGGGACTGTATTGTAGTGGCAGCAGGAGGGTGAAGGATTTATTCTTTGAGTTTTTGCTTTGACGCATTGTGTGTGTACATGGTTGAAAACCTTTTCCACAGTAAATCTGTTAGCACCACAGATGGTTCCTGATGAGCCATAGGCAACGCAGGCTTTCCCGCAGCACGTAGTAAGTCAAGGGCGTCCACATACAAACACACGTTTCCTTTTGTTACTGCTGCAGAAAGCATCCTGTCATTACTTTCAAGCCGTAACACAGCAATGATTTCAGTTGACTGTGCCACTACAGAAGTGATTAGTTACAAGCCTTTCAGAGCTGTTTAAGCTTCTTCTGGTGCAGAAAGGTTCAGCACTTCCTCACTTTCAAGCGTTGCTGATTCCTGTGTAACGCGGTGATTTGATGAACTGCTGTAGTTAAACGTTGCTCTGTGTCCTTCAGCAGCAGCACGTTGGCCGTTGCATTTAGAGAGAGATCGCTTTGTTCACTCTGGTCTGTGTGAGTGGAGGGGACGTTTGATAAAGCAGTGAAACTATGCGGCAGACACTGTAAAGCTGCGCTTTGTGTAGCCTTCTGTGGTCTTGCTCAGTCACTGTGTGCTGCAGCTGCCAGAGGAGGCATCGCGTTAAGACTCGCTACAACACTACGCTCAAGGGTATGTGGGTAATACAAACCATATCCATATCCATAACCTGTTTATTCCAAGCTCTCACCCCACTATTAAAAGGTGTCCATTGACAGAAGACAGAAATCAGCTGGAGTGAAGTGAACAGGAGGACTTGGAACCTCAGCAACAAAATGACCTGTTTAAGGCGTTTAAATTATATTTCAAGAATCATCTCAGCTGCACCCAATGTTGAAAAATGCTTGAATTCAACAGCACAAACAGAGAGAATGATTTTATTATTAGATTCCATCACTTCCCACATTGATTTCATTCAGGCATAGGAGCTCAGTGTGAAAGTGAGGCACCTCAAACAACAGAAACCAGCAGCAGACACAGTTGGGGGGTGTTCTGTGAAATGCTTCACTTTAACCACTACAGCTACAGAACATGGAAATACAACTAGAATTATGATGACAATCCAAAGCTTAAACGAGCTTTTAAATTTGTAATTCAATAGATTCATTTTCAGTTTGAATGTTAGTAAGTGTCTAAAGTGTGGGTGGTCATGTGCCACGACCAGTTGGGATGAGAGGATACAGACGAGAACAAGAAGAAGCCTGTAGCAGCCGAACTAAGAGATGGTTGAAGTCGCTCTGAACTGACTGGTAGCTTCATGTGGTTTCTGCTTCACTCAGTTCAGTGCACGTGTTAATGTCCGTGTCTCAGCCTCAGCCAGATCAACTGCTCAGGTCTCCACAGACATGGAGGCCTCCTGTTCATGACCACGGTTGGGTCACGTACACCCACAACACACGGTTATTCCCAAGTCTTTTCTTAACTTTTAGTTTCTACTTTAATATGCATTAAATATCTATATATTTAAAAAGTTTGCGTTCTGGCCAGGTGAATGAGAATCCACAGGAGACCCACACCCAGGTATGGGTTTGGTTGATGAGCACCATTCCCAGCCCGACTCAAGCTCCCCAGCACCTTCAGGATTCAGCCCGTTTCCATGTCTCACATCTCTTGGGTAAATACAAGGCTCCAGCATGACTGTGTTCTGTCAGTCAAGTAAGATTAGATGAGATAAACTACACTGATCCCACGGTGGAGACTTTGCTTCAGCAGTGGTACAGACGAGACAAACAAGGGAATGAAAGACAATAACATGAGAAACAGTCCCAGAATCAAGAATTGTGTCTGCATACCTACATTGAGGTCATTCTGTGTCCTTGTTGGCTTCGCTTTTACTTGACGGGTGGCAGAGCTTGATATTATGCTGACATCAAAGGGAGATATGCTGCATGTTCTGCCGCCATGATTTGACATCGCAGACGTGATAAAGCTGAGGACTGAGGTAACTAGTTCATTAACCACCCTGCTAGTAATACAGGTTCAGTTTCAGATACAGCACAAGTCTCAGAGTAGTGACTGCTGCCTGACTGACAGAGAGACAAGGAGGTGATTGACAGGTCCTATGACAGCGCCAGACAAGTCAGGGAGGACTGACAGAAGCATTGGGTGTGTTACTCTGCAGGACGGACGGACGGACGGATGGTTGAGGGCAGTCAGCCTCACTGACAGGCCGACCTAGATGGACTGAAGAGAGAATGAGCAGAAAGGAGAAGAAAGAAGCAAAAGTAATGGACAGATCCCGGTTTCACCTCTGCTCTGTTGTCCCTCTCTGTGAGGGATCATTTGCTTTTGTCATCTCCACTGACGTTCTCTGTCCTGTCATGAGGCTGCAGCTGTCAGCAGCTGGGAAACCGGCAGCACCTCAGCTGTCTCACACAATCATGCAGCATCCGCTGAACGTCTGGCTCAGGCGTGAACTTAATGAGCACTCGTGGAGCTGAACGCATCTCTCTACAGCAAAGCTAAAGCCTGGCTTGGTTCCAAACCAACTCTCTCCAGCATAACGAATTACAGACACCAGCTTAAAGCGAAGATCTGAGTGTTGAATTGAGGTTTAGAGCTTGTGAAGGAATATGTAATGTCGTACAGTCCATGACCGTGATTAGAAAAATCTGCAATAATTCTAACACCTGCCGCAAGATTGTCTGCTCTCACACAAACCGACCTACTGCCAGCGACAAGATGACAACCACGGAATACGGATCATTCTGCCGATGAAGAGCGGCCAGAATGAAGACAACACCAATGCAGTGACAGCTGGTGTTTAGTAACAGTAATGATAATAATAATAAGCATATGCATACAAATCCACATTAATTCCAGATGTACTTCGATTTTACATTTGTACTTATTTTTGTCTGTCTTCTAGTTTTTCATCTGTATTTTAGCAGATTATCATAAAAAGTTAAAATCAATCACAAAACGTTTGGTGACATTACACAACACGGTTACCAGTTGTCATAGTAACACAACATACTGAGATGGAGTGAACCTAACCTCACCAGCCAGAACTAATGCTGTTGCCTTAAATATCTGGGTACAATTTAGAGAATCACACAGTGAAGTTCTTTTAAACAAGTCTCAAGTTGTGTGTTGTATGTGTAACTTCCTTCAGTGTAAACCAGTTGGTGCATGTATATAAATGAAGTTCGGCCTAGAGTCATAATTAATCTGTCACCAGTACAGCAGATAATTAAAGAGGGTTTCTACTCTTTTTCCCTTTGTCTCTCTATCAGCTCTCATGTCTGTCGGCTCCGTGTGTGACATTTAAGAGTCAGAAGGGCAGAGCTGCTAATGAATCTGTAGGGATTAGCTGCACATGATGGAAGGCGGCTTTTTTTACACACCTGCAGATACCAAACACCAACGCTCGACTCCTGACGGACCCTTTATGTGTTATTTACCTCTTACTGTGCATGTAGAGCACATCAGGTACAGTGAGGAGGACTTCATCATGAATGAATCGTTAGGAGATGAAGACACAGATGAGGACAGAGTCAGATCCAACTCCAACCTGGGTCGGATGCCTCGAAAGAACTCATTACCGATCTGAGAAGGGTCATCGCCAGAACCAGGACGTGACCATCCGGTACAATGCAGCAGGACTAGAGCACAGCATGAGACAAGGCGAGGAACCATGATCACCTGTTGGAGATGCTCTATTAACTCTAAGCAAGCCAGAGACTAGACTTCCAGCAAAGCTGCGTCCCAGCCCTGGTGCGGGTGGGAAACCAGCTCCCTCCCGGTGTCTCTGTACAATCATCAGCGCTGAAGCACTGTGGTTACGCAGACTCCGTATTTTCTCAGCTGAGCATCTGTTCAGCCTTGACTACCTCTGAAGGTGCCACGACGCCTCAGCTTCATCACGCTCTCCCTGGGAACAGGCGCCTGACAGCTGCCCTGCTGGCTCTGTCCCGCAGTCATTAAACTAATGCAGACACATGTTTATCAGGCACCTGTAGCACGAATGCAGAGTTCGACAGCAGACCAGTGCATTTAGGCAAACAAATGTAGAAAAGCATCTTGAAATAGTGAAACCAGACAGAAAATCAATGTGGAGCAGATGTTCCTCCTCCCTCGTACTTGTGCTTCTGCGAGGTCAAGCTCGCATCCACACACAAGATGTGAAATGACGCTAAAATGTTACGAGCAATGTAAAGCGTGTACAGTAGCTGCAGTAAAGCTGGACTGAGTTTTACAGGCTCACCCACGTGGTCTTCTGGCCACTAGACACAGCGAACGTTAGCTGTAGGGACCCGGCGTCTGCCCTGTTCACAGATCCAGCCATCACTTAGCATCTGTGGGCAGCTGTACTGGTGCTTATGGTCTCAGACTGGTCAGGGACTGGTCCCTCCTCCTCTGGAGAACCAGAGGGGAGAGAAAACTCCCACTTGGGTTGTGTCACGTCTTCGGTCTCGTTCTTTCTTTCCACCCACCAGTCAACAACACATTTCCATCGTTATCTTCTTATCTGTGACCTCATTCACCCGTCGTTCCACCCACACTCACAGACTCTCAGACTCCAGCAGTGTGGTTGAATAAAGGTGAATTGCTTGCATTGTTGTGGCCAAGGTGGCGAGATAAGGTGCAAATAATGAATCCACAAACGTTTCCCAGATGTCAACTGACTCTACACCAAATCAGCGAAGCTGTGGAACCAGCAGGTGCTGGGTTGTACAGTGCACATTGTGCGTCTTTGTGTGTGACTGCTTTCATGCTCTAATCCAGTTCCACGGTTTAATGTCTGTTTGCTGTGACTCAGGGTGAGACGTTTATCTGACCAAAAACATTTTAGACTTCCATTATTTATTTAACACCACATTCATTAGGAAATCTTATTCTATTCAGGTTTGTTGTGACAGTTTGAACCAGCGTCAGCACCAGGACTAAATGGAATTCAGTCATAAAAAGGCTGTTTAATCGTTGAATAACCAGAGTTTTCTCTACATGCAGATTTCTTCCTTTAGTAGTTTGAGTGAGACAGTCAGGAGCTTGCTGACACAGGATGAGTAGCAAGGTGTGGTCATAATGACAAGCAGACAGGAAGGAGGCAGGAAGAGGACGTGGAGGCCACACGCTCTGGACTGACAGCTCAAACCAACGGTTCACAGCAGGGATCATCGAGGTATCCAGAAAGGAACGACATCACCACCGTTCCAGCTGACAACAATGCATATGTATGTGGAAGCGCTGCGCTTGAATCCTTGCTGGTTGCCTGGCAACTTCCCGTGACAACAGGACGGCATGAAGCCTCACAGAAAGGCTGGACTCTCAGAGCGGGTCCACTTGTGGTTCCCAGAGTTGAACGTAGAATGACTCTCTGTGGAACTACTTCAGGTTTCAACATTTAATGTTTGTGCAGTATTAGTTTAAGCAGACTGCGTTTTTCTATTGTTGTGAACATTCATGACCAATTTATGCAGGAATCCGTGTGATCCCAGAGGACTCACACACTGTGTGACTGTGAGCCTGTGTTTTTAGGATCCGTTAAAACACGTTAACATATGAACATTTGTGTAAGGAGTGTCCTACATGCTACAGGTGAACCGTTTTTCAAGAGAAATTCTGTCTTTGTGCATGCAAACGACAACAATTAGACCAAAAAGCTGATTAATACCAACAGCATAGTCATCATAAAATAATCCAGTCCACACAAAACACTGGAATATAGGATTATCTGGGAGAAAGCGACCTGTCCAGCAGAGACGACGTTCAACAGCTCAGTCACAGCTGCTTCATTTCTGTGCCCTGCAGCGGTTCCCTCCACTTACAGAGAAACAAAGAAATGCAGAGATGTATATACGTTTATTGGAGCCGATTATTATTATTGTTATTGTCTAAAGTGAATAAATCTGAATACATGGCTCCAACTGAAGCGGTTATTTTAAGTACACAATATATAAAACTAAATTATAATGAATTGCAATTCTTAGGCTTAAAACTGCAGATTAACAATCATCTAAATCCTAAAATAATTACTTACATTAATCCGATATACCATGAGCAGAATCAAAAGCTGTTTCATAACAGTCATTAAAAGTCATAAACCGTTGCCTGGATGTTTGCAAACAGCAATAAAGTCCAAGCTGAAGGTGGACAAAGCGATGACGGGCTGAACTTAGTTGCCCACTCGCTGAGTCACGCTCGCTCAGACTCTTATTGCATTGCTAAAATATGAGGACCAGTTCAAATAAATATCCAGTTCTCCAGCCATACATTGTTGACTGGCCTGTTATTGTTTGGACATATTGTGCTGTTTGTCTTCATTTGAAGTTTTATATTAAAAATCTTCTAAACAGGATTAATAATAGGATTTGTCTGTTGTCGTGCATGTAGTTGGGGATTACAGACGTGCATGACACCAGATCTCTAACAGGAAGGATCTTCAGGTCGACCCTCCCAGCGTCATTCACTCTCATCCGGTCGGTTTGTCCACTGCTTTAGTTTATGACCTATGCCAGCAAGTTGATGTTCACGTAGTTTGCTGATGTACCTTATGTTGCCTCACACAACCGTTTAACCAGCTTTAACAAGCCAGAGCAGACACCGAACAGGCAAAGAGATGCAGCAGAGCATCTAACCAGAAGCAGTAAGTTGAATACACAATGTCTACAGTATGTAGATGTTATGGACATCGTGTGTCTGGGAACTACTGTGGACATGATGTACACTATGTTGCTAAAGTAGTGGCTCAGCTGAACTCAGTGACATCTCATTCCTCATCCATAGGGGTCAACATGACGTCAGCTTCAGCTCTTCTGGGAAGGTTGTCCACAAGGTTCAGTGTGTTTGTGGGAATCGTTCTTCCAGAAGCGCATCTGTGAGGTCACACACTGATGTTGGACCAGCAGGCCTGACTCTCAGTCTCTGCTCTAACTCACCAAAAGGTGATCTATGGGGCTGAGGTCAGGTCTCTGTGCAGGCCAGTCAAGCTCATCCATGTCTTGATGGACCTTGCTTTGTGCACTGACTCCCATTATTTGGATGAGGAGCCAATACTTTTGGCAATGTAGTGTACAACAGAACACTATAGACATGTTACACAGATTTACAGATGAGCCTCATTACTTCCACGTTAAGAATGACACACAACACAATAACAGCACAAACTACAAACAGATGAAATACTTTTGCAACTTGAAGCGGCTGGAATTAAGTGATGATGAATGACTGGACGCTCAGCAAATGAAGGATTCGTCATGTTCATCACAGCAAGCAGGAAGTGGCGTAGAGCACGTTCCTTCTCTGTGCTCGTGTGTCAGCGTTCAGCTTTCAGGTGGTGGGTATTCAACACTAGAATGAAGCAGCTCTGCTTTGTTCCTTTGACCTCATTGTTTCCCTTGTCTACCAGCTTCAC
The DNA here is from genome assembly GCA_030770545.1 of Macropodus opercularis. Classification (NCBI taxonomy): domain Eukaryota; kingdom Metazoa; phylum Chordata; class Actinopteri; order Anabantiformes; family Osphronemidae; genus Macropodus; species Macropodus opercularis. The sequence continues at coordinate 968,537 of CM061105.1, read as the reverse complement.
GGTTCATTATTTGAAACATGGGCAGGGGGGAAGCGTGGCCGTCCCTTCCCTGTGTGTCTCCTGACTCAGTACCAAATAACGAGACGCACGGACAAAAAGAAGAACAGAGTCCGTGGGAGGTCAAGGCGACTGGGGAGAGGAACGACTTAAGGGCAGAAATGAGGAAGGAAGGAAGGAGAAGAGGGCTGGAGCAAAGGAGAAAGGAAGGTGGGGGGTTAATAGTGGGTTTAACGCCCCCCACACACACACACACTGGGGCGTTAGCGTAGCGTAGCTATCATTTCTGGCCTGGCATGGACACACAACCTGTGATGTGACGCTACCTTCATCCGTGTGCGTTCTGACCTCCTGGTTGCAGCAGTAGTCAGACTGGGAGAACCTCAGAGCTGTGACATTTACTGTTAACACCAAAAGGCCAAAAGATACCGTAGCACCACTTTTAGAACAGAACCTCAGCACATACCTGCTCAGGTGCAGGACACACTCGAGAGGAAAACGTGCAGCTATAGAGTCCTGGTGTATGTTTCAGTCCTGTCCCACAGCCACACATGCAGTCAGTCACGTGCACATCATCAGTTCATTTGCAACCTGTAAATACATCTGATGGGGCGACGTATATTTAAAGCTTTGGTGATCAGCAGGATTCACTGCACTGGGTGGAAGCTAAAGTATTAGTATTTCCACTGTAATGTAGCCCTGCTACCAAGCACTCTGAGGCGGATTACACAAAGAGTAGTGTGTGAGCTGAGAGGAAGTTAATGGCAGCGTCCATCTGTGAAGTCAGAGGGGGGTCTCTAATCTCCACCGCAGAGATGGACAGAGGACATACTCTAAAATAGGAGGAAGAGAGGGGGCTATTATGCTCCAGCCGAGAGCCTGTTTTGATGGCTCCGAGTTTTTACGAGGGCTTAAGGATCAGAGTGATTGTGGATGTCTGACTCAGGCAGAGAACAGAGAGGCTCTGATGGAGCCGAAGCAGCCAATCAGGAATCCGTGTGCAGTCTGTTCCCACTTCCTTGAACTTCGGTTTTATTTTTGTGAGAACCACAGTACATGTGTGAGCTCACTGTTATTTGCTTCATGGTCAGGAACAACAGCTTCTACTGCTGACGGCTCAAAACGTCCAAACACTCGAGCTCTGATGTGCATCAGCTTTGAGCCGTGTCCAACACGACGTGTCAAGTCATGGATTCAAGCTTCATATTCACTTTCTACCTCTGCACGAGCCTCTGAACAGTCATTTCTCAGTGACGGATGCTGACACTGAGCAACACTGTTGTTGCAGAGATACTGTCATTTTGTTATGGACCCATAAAATCTCTTAAATATGTCAATACTACATGATGACTTTCTGTTTAAGAGTCAGACGTGCTGTCGGTGAACGTTCCACATGGTCTCGGGACGATAAGGACCGAATTTACCCACTTGAGGCATTAATGATTGTTCTTTGAAGAAGCTGATGCTTAAACATTCATATTATGTTGGTCTTTAACAGCGAACACGTGCGGCTCTGCGTTCAGACCCATCCACGCAGGTAGTCAGCCATGACATGTGAGCTGATCTCCACCACCGTCACACACGTCAGCGGACACCACATCGTGGGGAAACTGTAATGTAGTGTATAACTTCTGATTAGGATTAATAAATGACACAATCCAACGCTCTCACTGTATCATTTCAATGGAAAAATGTAGTGAAATTGTTGGCATCATGCTGATGAAAACATCCACCCCCGTGTTTGTGTAGCCGCAGAGAGAGCATGAATGAAATCTAATTTCCCTGCTGCCATCCCAGCATCCTTGTTCACAGCCCCAGTCTTTCACTTTGTCTTGGCAAGGCACAGCGAGTAGCACTGCCAGAGCCAGTCAGCCAATATGGTGTAACTGATTTAAGGCGGATTAGAGATTCCTGTGCTAAGCCTCAGAGAATCCTCTCAAATATTCACAGATGGACTGAATTAGCGAAAGAAACAATAGATCTTATGTAAAATGTTTGCATCCTGTGATGCTGTGGGAGGCTAAGGCTCAAAGCATTTTCATGGGGATTTCACCTAAACAACATCTAGTACACATCACTGTCTCTACACTCAACTGGACTCTGACTTTGCTTTCACAGATTCCTGGAAAAGCTTCTGACTCTAACAGAGGTGGCTTGCTCCTACATGTGTCTTTCAGCGGCTAAGACATGAAGACAGAAGGACCAGTGAAGACCAAACCTCTGAGGACACAGGGGAGAGATCAGCGCTGCGTTTAGTGTGTCTGCAGCCTCAGCCGAGCGGTGGCAGTAGGTGGCGTTGGGTCAGTTCTGTGCCAGAAACACAAGAAGCACATTTCACTTCTCCAGCTCAAGCTTTACTGTGGCATTATGTCAGACCTGTGTGATCTCTATCCTTCACTCCAACCGGTCCAGACAGGTTGAGGCCGTAAACCTAAAAACTGACTTACGACAAAGAAAAGAGATTTGAGCAATATGAACAAGTGAATCTATCTTTGCTTGACGTCCATCTCGTTCTTCAGTATTGTTGAAATCTATTAAAAGGATCAATATCCTTTCCAGTCATTTAACAATGACCAGAATCAATGAATTAGCATCAGCTCATACTGGCACACAGGGAGTGTGTCGGGCCTTCACGGGACATTGGCTGCTGTGCGTAGTTGCTACTACAGTGTGTTTATAATGGAGCTGCCCAGTGTATTCTGTGTGGGGGGGGCGAGCTACCACAGGCATTACATGTCCCGAACGCTCCCCCTCCTCAGAACATGGCTGTACAGGACGTCTATTTTACACAGTCTGGTGTAAAGTGTGTTTACAATGGGTCCTCAGCAGAAACATTTCCATCACTAACACACAACCGCTGGCTTCATCTTCAGTGGCATCGCTGGGACATGATCCACATGATCCTCCTCCTCCCACCATGCACAGAGTCAGATTACCAGCCTTTAGCTCCCCAGCTCCTCTACGGGCGGGTGGAGGAGGCAGGCCGGTCTCTCTGAGCCATCTCATGTTGAGCTATAGGTTTAGGTCGTGGTTAGGTCACTGACCTTCTCACCTTCCATCCACTAACGCCACCGTTGCACTGCCCGTCGTTAACTTAGTCTCTGTGTGATGGTCCAGGGGTTTTGGTTCTGTTTCAGGCCCATCACGCTCATCTAGGCTCAGTTAGCTGGTTTGTGTTAGCATCAGATGATGCAACTGGCAGGTAAAGGTGCACTGCTCCACAGCTTCCATGAGGCCCGTCACGTTCCAGCTGCTGAAGGCTCCTCCCCTTTAAAATCTGGACCTAGAGTGATTGAAGCGGCTCAGGCTGCGCGCGCACGCGCATGTGTGCGTTACATGGCCGAAGGCAGGGCAGTGACCAATCAGCAGCCATTTCAGCGCTTCAATTTGTTGATTTGGTGAGAGGAGGAGGGCTGAGGAGAGAGAGGGAGAGAGGAGAGAGGAGAGGAGGCAGAGGGAGGCAGAGGGAGGCGGACACTCGCAGGCAGCAGCTTCTCTGGCGGATCTAGTGGATGACTCCATCGCGGCGCAGCGGTAAGTGGCGCCGCTCTCCGCCGCTGTTCGCGTCCCTGCAGCGGTCTACTGCTCCTACGTTACCGGCCAGACGCGTTATGCTACAAGTCAGTAACTTTATTGGAGACAAGAACTTGTCTGAATACAACACTTTGAATTTCTTTTTTCGTTAGTGGAAGCTAACGTTCTGTGTCGCAGGACGTGGATGGAGGTTGTCTCTGGTGGTAAACAGGTTTTTATCGTGTGCAGTGTTTCTAATGACGCCAAAGCGCCTCACGGAAAAACTTTGCCTTTAAAATGTCGGTTGAGGCGTTTTGTCTTTGATGTGTTGCGTCTCTGCTGAAGGGAAAATTATGGAGCTGATCATATAGTTGATAATAGAGTTGATCATGTAACTGATCATAGAGTTGATCATAGAGTTGATCATTAAACTGATCAAAGAGTTGATCATAGAGTTGATCATAGAGTTGAACATAGAGTTGATCATGAAACTGATCATAGAGCTGATCATAGAGTTGAACATAGAGTTGATCATGAAACTGATCATAGAGCTGATCATAGAGTTGAACATAGAGTTGATCATAGAGTTGATCATAGAGTTGAACATAGAGTTGATCATAGAGTTGATCATAGAGTTGAACATAGAGTTGAACATAGAGTTGAACATAGAGTTGAACATAGAGTTGATCATAGAGTTGATCATAGAGTTGAACATAGAGTTGATCATGAAACTGATCATAGAGCTGGTCATCATCATCAAGTGATGCTCTGTCCATGGTGAGGTTAGTTTGGTGTAGTAGTGGTCTGTGCCAGCTGTTCAGCGGTTGGATGGGTGGGGTTGTGACATTCTGGATGTTAACTAGCTGAAATCTGTAAGTCAGTGGTTTATTGAAGGGGGGGCACCTGTAAACTGGCTTAACTAATCACCAAATACAAATGACTGTTTCTGTGTTCACTCTGTGGAAACCCTCGCCCGAGCGCTGCTGGGTAATTCACACCCCTCGCTGACGCCGCTTGATTAAAGCTTTGTAGGATTGTGGAGTTCCCAGCATGCAGGGAAGTGACTTGAATGTGCTCAGCGTCCATCATCCATATGACGAGGCCTGAGTCAGACATTCGCCAGTGACTCAGACGACCTCCACAGCCCAACCAGCATCACTTCTGCCAGGCCTGAGCTTTAAAAGCTGCTCGGCACATAATGAGTTTATTGGAAAGATTAGCCCGACTATACAGTGTTATTCCCAAGATCTTTTTCTGGCTTTAGACTTCACTAGCACTGACATGTGCTTTATGTTAATTATAACTACATTTAAATGTAAATGTTCTAAGTTTATCACAGACGCTGTCAATTGGTGTCCCAGTTCTTCTATATTTAGGATTAGTTTATTAAAAGCCCAGCACGTCACTACACTCGGCTCAGAAGGCCTGTCCCACAGTGCCTGCGTGTACCACCATGCATTGTTGGCGACTATAATGGTCAGCCCTCAAATCTACAATAGGCGACTTTGTTTTCCAAAAGATTAGCAAGTCCCAGGGAGGTCTTAGGACAATGACTGTCTCTAATCCAGGGTTAATCGTAACATGCCATTAGCGAACGTACCTCAATGAAGACTAATGGACATTCTGTGCACGAGTTACGATGACTGAACTGATGTTAGATGTGAAATGCTGTGCTTTGTTATGGAAAACATAAAATAATAAAGCGAATGAGTGGATTGAAAAGGAGAGATTCTGGTTTACATCTCATCTTGTTTGTTGAAGAAATGATGCAATTAAAATTGTATATGATGAAAGAGCGAATAAAGTGGCACAGATTGATTCCAGTAGCCCCCAAATCAACAAAATACAGATTTCAGGCAAAGGAAGACGTTCATGCCAGGAGAGGAAAGACGTCAATCTCTGTAGTTGAATCAGCAGAGTCATGCTGGCGAAAGCTCAGTCACCTTTAGTCTGTAGCCTGGACACAGTCTCCATAAGGTCAGTCTGTTAAGTCATCAGAGGGTCAGAGAAACAGCCCAGAGCCAGAAAAACATTCATACAAGAGCAGTAGAAAACTCAGTAACGAGGCGCTTGGCCCCGTCTTTGTTGTAGGGAAATGCCGTGCTTCAGCACTCTGTAGCACCAGAGGCGTTTCTCCTTTGGTTTAAGCCAAACTAACAGGGCAGAGATGAAGGCAGATCTCAGGATGGACCTGCTGAGCAGAGCACATGCTTAGGGTCAGGACGGCAGCAGTGTGTGTGTGTGTCGTTCTGCTCTACACCTCTTATTTTGGAGGCAGAGGAGGAAAGATGATAAGAAAGCACACAGGATGCGTTGACCTTAATTTGATCAGCAGGCGACACAGGCATCGGGGACGAGGGCATCCTCGCTAAATGAAAACTAATTTTGGCTTGTTTGGACCTGACACCCGGGAGACATATTCAAAATAGTCATAACTGTTATTTACCTAAACAACATTTGAATCCTTAAAGAGAATAGAAGCACTTTCTGTCTGTTGTTGGGCAGGTGTGGGAGAAGGTAGAGGTTTTCCAGGAAAACAATACAAGTCATGTCCTGAAAAATAATAGTGGGTTGTCTTTGAACAACCGTGAACCATCCTCTGTGCTTGACTGTGTGTTGATGTGCTGGAGACTAGCTGGTTAAACAGCATTTGGTCCAGTGGGTCTATGTTGCCTGTGTCAGGTCAGCGTCCACGCGAGAGGAGCCACCTTCAGCAGACAGTGTTTTGTGAGTTTTGTGTGAACAGCCGAGCGGTTCCCTGAGACTAGCAGGACACCAGAGCTACGCTGCGGCCGTGTAGTCACGAGACGTGGTTACTGCCAGAACGGCCGTAAACCTTATCAGATATCCGCTTCCTTTGAAGTCATCAGAGCACGATGTAATCTGACGCACTGATGATAACGCAGCCCTGAGACTGCTCTGTGTGCTAATAAGGTGATGACTGACAATGGTCTTTGTGCTCTGTATGCGTGCGTGTAGAAGGTGATAACGCTGATTCCGTCCAGGTGCTCTCGCCTTCCTGACCACACGTTCCCAGCCTCCACCGCCACCACAGCGCGTGTACTGTCTGTGCTTGTGATAGGAGGCTGTTCTCACGCCTCAGAGTCCGTCCAGCTGCAGACCGAAGCCGCTTTTAACACTCGCATCAGATAAACAGTTTTCCTCTGACAGGTGTTCAGCTGCTTCTGTCTAAACAACCAGACGACTTCAGCCTGACAGCTCCTCCAATTACAGCTCTCTAGTGTGTAGTGTTTGCAAATTCAGTGAATCACTGTTCATCAAAGCTGGGTCAGAGAGAATGAAAGAAGTCAAAGCGTGTCAGAATCAACAGACTGCTTCACTATTTTGACTGAAATTAGATGAGAAGCTGCTTTTGATGCTTGCAAGCTCTCTCATTAGTCTGAAGCCTAACCTGAGGCTTACACGAGATGCGTTGCTTAGGTAGGACATGGATCAACCCTCACACCGGAGCACTGCTGAAGACGAAACACGCTGCCATCACGCCTCTGGAAAGCTGATGCTTTATGTTTATTGTTTCATTCGTGTTTTATTTGAGGCTGGACCTCAGTGTTACTGGCCATGAGCATGACAGATGAAGTTTTCATGAACACACAGGTCAAGTTCAAATGAGACAGTAGCTTTCAAAAACCTATCAACCAGAGTTTCCCTCACAGGTTTCCTCAGCACCAGACCATGTCTGGTTCAGACAAAGACTGCAATGAGTGCATCCTCAGTTTTCCCCACAGCAGCTGCAGAATCTGAATATCTAGCGAATATATTTGACTTCTCTGTCAAGTCACTGATCAGTTGGTTCAGCGTTTGAGCTTTAATTGTCTAAGCAGTGAATGCTGTGCTTTAGAGATGGGATGAGCCAATGTGGCATCTACATATGACGCAGAGGGCTCGTCTCCATCATGAAAGCTTGGCTCAGCGGTAGGGAAGTGGATCTTGCTGCAGCGTCTTGTTGCTGCCATCCTTCACCAAAGGGTGAGACTTCAGAACCACCTACGTGTGAAAGCCTACGCGTGCTCAGGGTTTCAGGGGCTTATTCCTTTAAAGCCTGGTTATGTTCATGTGATAAGTCAGCACCCTCACATTTCAAAATCACACTGAAAATAACACTAGAAATAACAAGAGTCACCGCGTGGTGAATACACAGGAAGTGAGCAGTGATGTGTATATATCTAATGGGGTAATGGCTGCAGGAGCCACCTTAACATGACCCCACTGTGACAGAGAGAGACTAGCTTCCGCTGACGCTGGTCATCCAGTCATCTCTGTTCTAAACAGTCTGACCTCCAACCCCATGTTTTTCCAGGTCTCCTTGTTCCACAAGCTGTGACGTGCACACACAGGAAGACAGGCTTTGTCTGTGGTGTGACAGAAGTGGGAGGCGCGAGACAAGCAACTAACACGAGCTGCACAGTTAATAGACTCACACCTGTGTTGAAGTTGTGTTCATGGCAGTGTAAGAAAATCAGAGGTTGAGTGGTACAGTCCCTGGGTTTGAGCATTGGATTGGGCAGCGTGCTGCTGCTGGACATCTGCTAATGCCATGCGTCCATGCTGGTGCTGTGTCCCAGCATGCACCAGGTGAGCGGTGGGGAGTGGACATGGAGATGGAGATCAGGCCTTGAGGCTGCGTGAGGATTCTTCAGGCTGCTTCTCCTCTTCCACCCATGTGACACCACTGAAAACAGGTCTGATCGACTGTGTACTGTGTGTGTCATCAGTGTGACACAGCTGGTGTCCTACACTTCATTTCTAATCTAGATTTAGAACATGCCGAGTTTTTATTTTTTGAATTTGTCCCTGTGTTGTCTCCCTGATTAATGGCTGTAGCTCCATGTTCATCAGCTGCTTCTGACCCTGACTGGTCCCCAGTGCTGCTTAGTCCAGGTTACCTTCCAACGTGGCCTGGAAGATGGAGCCGATTGGACATAAATATTTGAGCAAGCTCAACCCTCACTAGACTCAGCAAAAACACTTCTGCTGGTTTCACTTCTTGTCAAAAGCTGCGGAGAAGGAGAAACTGTGCTGACGTTTACAGCAAAGAGGAGGATGTGATGCTTTGGCCTCGACACCTGCTCCCTCATGCTGCACGAGCTGCACCGTTAAAAGGAAGGTTCGACCAGACCTTTGACGTTCACGTGTCCACGAAGCTGGCGCAAGCCTTCCCTTCGTGTCCCTCCACTCATGTAAACAAGCACTGGCTGACGGAGGTAGATGTTTGTTCATTTGCATGGTCATGGCCTGTTACATTCTAAGGGACTGACTGTGTGTGGGCTCCTGCTGTTTCCCGGCTCTGTGGCAGCTGTAAAACCGAGGTTCTCATCTGTCCTGAATGAAAGAGTGCGACCAGCCTCACAACACAATCACACACACAAACAAAACTCAAACTGTTTGCTTTGCGCAACCATCCTTGTTCTTTGCTGTGTTTGTGTAATGCATCTCAAGGCTTCGTCTGCCTGTCTGTAGTCTCTAAACTTTGCTGTGAGCTGGAAGGAAACTGAGTTCATTCAGTGCCACTAACCAAATCAAGTGTGTCTGTGATGCAGCAGCTATTACTGCAGCTGTGACCAAAGGGAAAAGTCAAATAAATCTACGAAGAGCTCTGATACAAACAGCAGGCAATGCAACACGTACTGTAGCAGGATAATCAAAGTAGAAATACCACATCCAGACGTGAGCAGTCAACAAGCCTGATGCACAAACTGTACTGGAGGACGTTCAGCCTGCAGAAAAGATGCAGCATTTACATGGCTGTGAGCAGTGCAGTCGCTTTGACCTATGAGAACACGGAAACGTATCCGTGCATATAGAAATTCTCCTTTTCTTCCCACGGTTTGAGGTAGATTTCCCAGCATTCGCTCATTTAAAGCTACTGCAGGTGTGAAAGCTCAAAACATCTCCGACAATAATGAGTAGCTTCAAGTTCCACTCATTAGATTCCTTGATTGAAGCGGATATAACCAGCGTTTTGCTTCTTCTTGCCATTTTGATTGAATAGCACGAGGAGGCTTCTGCAGATCCTAGAACGTGGGCCTGTCTACTCCACTCTACTCCCAGCAGTCCCCTGTTGAGTCTTGGGGCTGCTTGTGTGATAAAAGCTGTTCATAATGTGTCATCTCCGGTTACACAACGTTCCAGCTGGTACCAGCAGTATCCGTCACTAATGGGTGTAGGTGCACAGGGCAGCACCCATACGCACAAAGCGAGCACGGCCTGACAGCACAGCCAGCTGGACCCCACGCGCTGCGCTCGCTGCCGTCTGGTTGCAGGGTGAGGCTGACGTCTCCTTTGTGTAGAGCGTGTGTTTACTGGGGTCAAACGTGGTCGCAGGGCTAACGTGATGTGCGTTTGTCAGTGCATGTGAAGCTCCACTGCACTAAAAGCTGCTCGTAAACTCCTTTGTCTGTCCTACTCAGCGGCTTGGTGTCAGTAATTCTGTGTAGTTCACATTACTACACCACAGAATAAAGAAACCTGCAGGACAAATCCCGACCAAGACTCACACAGGAATCCACTAGCGCTGATGAACTGTCAAAGCGTCATTTATTTCTGGAAGTCAATTCAAAATGTGAAACGTTATATTATAACCATTCATTACAGACACAGTGATATATTGGCTGTATGATGATCTATGGCTTACAGCTAATGAAAACTATCTGAGAAAATAAGAATATTATAAAAGCTTCAATGTTGTGGACTAATCAGGTAATGAGACATTTTGAGTTGAACTACAGAAATAAATGAGGTTCCTGGTTGACTTACTGAGATGAAGCCATGAAGCCAAGGGTGAGCTCATCCCGGTGAGGAGCGAGATGTTTATTAAAGGTGTTCATGGCTTGGTGCTAGAGCACATTTGAATTAAGGCTCTTCGTATATGGATTGTCACATGCTAGCGTTCGCTACCCGTCAGTGTGAAGGAGGACTCAGAGTCCCAACAGTACATGGACGGTCCCCGTAAAACACGCAGGTCAGTCCTCAGTGAAGCTCTGAGGTCCCGTGGGGCCGATGGGCAGAAGCATGTCCAGCTGTCGTGTGTTGTTCTGGGGAAGCCTTTAGTTAGAATAATGGGCTCCTGCAGTCTGTTAGAGTCCACTGTAAGCTACTCCTGCTGTGTGTACGTTGATGTCTGGGTGATGTGATGACTGCCTGCACATAGTTAACACCAGGCCTTAAGTAGGAGAAATGTCTGCTGATGCATAAAACCGCCCCCAAACTAAAAGTCCAGTGCAAGTCAGCTACCACCGCGCTAATTGGCATCACATGCTGCATCTCTGAGTAGACCCCTACCCAGCAGGTGCGGAGTCTTTCCTTCCACCTACTAATACTGAAGTAACCCACCTGACTTACCGCTGAACCAGTTGGAACCAGTTCACCCACAGAACAGAGGGAGCTGGACTAAAACGTGTTGCATACGTTTCCACTGCAGTGTTGTGTAACCACTGACTCATTAATGACAGGTACAAACTTCCAAGGGCTTTGACAAGAGACAACTCTTAATTTAGATGATGGGTTTTTATCCAATGAACGAAAAGCCCTCATTTACCTGAACAAACCCATGAAACATGTGCAATGTATTAAATGAGGTCCGTCCATTCACTGCGCTGTCCTGTCGCTGGAGGCTGCAGAGGAGCAGGCCCTGGAGAAGAGGCTGTCACACTGAGACAGCCAGTCATTCACGCTCACATTCACACCTCCAGGCGTTTGACTCACCAATTAACCTGCACATCACTGCGATCCGGTGGAAATCAGACCAAACGTGGCTGGAGCTGAAGTCCACCACATTGTGACATACAGCATTTGGATTATTAAGCTCACATACATGCGTGACTGTGACATTATTCTCAGGCGGTTGCAACTATTTAAATGAGCGTTATCTGGGTTTCTCATAATCATAACCCAGTTATGATGTTTACACAAGTCAGAAAGTGGGTTACTGGCTGCCTTCTGCTTTGCAGTGGATCTTTAACACTGACGCACATGTTCCCAGCTCTTTGTTTAATAGGTGATATCACCTGGATCACCAGAAAAGTTTCTGAAAAACTTCTAGTTTGTGGTTGATTCATAATGAGGCTTCAGGGCCAGGCTGTGTGTGGAGGCTGCTGGCTGGCTTCAGATGGTTGGTCTATTCTGATGGAAAGCGGTGTCTGGGTTTCTGCTTGTCACACACACACACAAGCTGCTCAGTCACTGACGTTCTCTTTTTTTACCTCTAATTGGTCCTCTGGGAGTTGTCAGAGGTCTCAGTGGTTGTCTGCAAGGTGGCAACACACACAAACACACGTACATACGCCAGCACAGCCACATGCATGAGGAGAAGTAGGAAATGGAAGCGACACAGGAGAGGGGCTGTGATTGTCACCTGAAGGTCACGAACATTTACCGTTCTTTGTAAAGACAAAGGAGGAGAGTCTGGAGAGGAAACATCACGCTGGCCTGAGCTGCTGTTCTGAGCTGGAGGGTAGTGGACACATCACCGCTTCCACCGCCTCCTTGTAAGCCATTCAGTCCATTCAGCTGAAAAGGCCACAGAATGCGAGCGGCTTTGTGCGGCTGACAGCCGGCGGAGCACGTGTGCATGTTATGTGTGGAGCTCTGTGGCAGCTGTGAATCACTTTCTAATTGTACATCTTATCTGAACTGAGTGAGTTTTCCTTTTCCTGCAGCACCTGAAGTGGTCACGGTTTAATCCTAGATAGGGTTTTTCAAACGTGGCCACACACTGGACTGAATACGAGCTTGACCTGCGTAGCTCATCTAAATCACTCTGACCGACGCATCTCGTCTTGAATGGAGATTTAATAAGAAGACTTTTTATTTAAGTCCTCAGACTCCAACAGCAGTTAGCAGCAACACGGAACAGACACAGGACACTGGAATGAAGCAGCTCATGAAATCTGAAGTTGTGTCACCTGTCAGAATACAATAAGAAGATTTAAAAGGTTCTTTGACTAAACTACCCACTGTGGTCAGTGTGTGAAGAACTATACTATACTAGAACTAAGCAGCTGGATCTAAAAGCAGTGACCCCTGCTCGCTTAAAATATGGATTTATTGGATTTATTTGTTGGTTTTCTAGGACAAAGCATTTTAGTTAACATTTCGATCAATAAGCCAGGAGGTTATTCCATCCACATTCCCTGGACAAAGAATCATGTTAAATAAAAGTGAAGACTGTGAAAGACGCAACAGACGGGTTTATGTTCGTCTCTAACATTTTAGAACAGCATATTTTCTTGTCTTTTGTACACTGCACAAGGTTGCATTTAATCCAGCTGAAAAAGGTGACTTTTGAGTGCATCTCCCGGGTTGGACGCTGCTGTAGGTCACGGCCATTGCTCTTGTAATCACACACAACTAATCACTGCTGTCTCCATCTGCTTTGTGTACATTCTGTTACTTTAATGGTTGCATTAGTACAGTTAAGCTCTATGAGCAGATGGTGCACGAGATCAGCCGCTGCCACATTTAAATAACTGTTGCATTGTTACTGGTACAGTCATGTTTAAAAGCTGCTGAGTGAAAGATGAGGAAAAGCAGATTATCAGAGAAAACCCTTCCAGTTTAGTGACCAGTCTGATAATCACACACATGCTTTTCGCTTGTTTGATGTTATCCAGAGGCTGCGAAGGTTGGACAAGTGTCCAATGCAGGTCTAGTAACAGAGTGATGTCTTCTTTACCACATGTGAGATAAAAAGAAACGTGTGCACGTGTGGTGTTGCAGGATATCATGAGGGCTGAGCTGATAATAAACGAACAGTTTCCCTAATAGACGTTCATGCCAGTCTTTAGGGACCTGGACAAACAGCACATCTCAAATTCCCAACAACGTGTGTTGGCCTTGGAGTCGTGGAGTGTGGCTTAGTCATCGCTTCCCAAAAATAATAACGATATAAAAGCTGCACATGCGGGCAAAGGGTCTGTTTCTGTCTGTAGAGGGTTACACTGAGAAACCAACACGAGGGTTAAGCTTCTGTGACTTCATGCATAAACACACTACACACATGTGCGATGGAGAAAATGCAGCTGAACCAGAAAATGCGAGAGAGCAGAGAGGCTCATTAAAAACCAAGCGAAGCCAGAGTCTATCAGCGTCCTGCTCACAGTGTCGTTCCGTCTAATCACAGGACGGCCTTTCATGGGGACGGACTCCCAGCGTCCAGCCATGTTGGCTGCTGGTTCACTGCTGCATGTGAGGGCTGCACCCTAGTGCTAAGAAAGTGGAACTGATGTGGTCGAATACTCAAATCAAACACGGAGCACAGTACGTCCAATTAGTCGATTAGCCACTAGAATCACTGTTACAGTACGCGTTGATCTGCTGCCTTTTCCTGCCAGAAGAACCAAACAGCAGCCCAGATAAAAAGGCCTTCGTTGCCTTCGTTGCCTTCTTTGCCTGTTGCAGCAGGGCACAGAGCTGCGAGTGGGAAGATAAAAGCACATCCTTTCAGCGTCGTAATTGCTGTGTAAGCGCTCCTTCCACATCCCTGCAGCATGAATGTGTATGGATTTATTGACCAGTTGAGCAGTTTTAAGTGTACAAAGGCAGTTGTTCAGAGCATGTTTTTAGGCTAAGTCAGTGGGCAGCCAGCTCTGAGGAACTATTTATTTATAGAAAAGACAGCATGCACCCCAACACGCAGACACACACAGACACACACAGACACGTTGACACGTGACACGTGCAACACTGGACAGAACGGATCTTTATGTATTACCTGTCATTTATTTAGAGAAGAAGAAGAAGAACCTGGAAGCTGTGGGAGGAACCAAAATCAGGCAGCACTCAGCTCCAAATGCACTTAATGAGCAGCAGGACAAGTGAAGATTCATCATATGAAACGTTTCACGTTCACGTTCGAACTTGTGTGCGTGTGTGAACGGAGCCTGTCTACATTGATTGAAGGGATATTCTATTGCCACATGGGTAAAGTTATTGAAGCCAAATCTTTATATATTTAATTAGATACAGTAGAAATGCAGAAAGGAAGCTCATGTTCAGAACGTACCAGAAGGCAGAGCGTGTGCAGCCTGTCACAGCTGGGAGGCGTTTAGGGACCACACAGAGTGAATGTCATTTGTGTTCTGGCAGCACAAGCTCAATGGATGATGGAATACGCACATACCCATGAATCAGAGCGGCATCATATCTGGTATGAGTTCATTTCGAAACTGCCGGCATTAAATGTAGCTGTGCTGTGTGCATTCATCAATGAAACATCCAGACCCACAGGGTCCCTGCCATAAAGACACAACTTGCATCACCCACATTCAGCAGAAGTGTCTGCTTTTATCAGCAGGATATGCACCAGCCTTCACGAGCCACAGATACTGTTTAGAACTGTCATTGTCAATTCTACCTACATTTGGAAAATTTGGATAATTCCAGCATCGTTCTCTGCGTCCCTGCTTTTACTCCAGCCGTTCCCTCTCTCCCTCGTCTGTCACCTCTGTTCTGGTCTGTGAATGATGGAACTGCTGGGTGGTGGAAGCTCTGAGTGCATTTGTGATTCGTCATCTTTGTGCCAGGCAGGAATAAAACTTTACAGAGAGACTAGCGAAGCAAATGGGAATATTCATGCTGTGGAGAAAATAAGGAGACGTTTTTGTTCAGGTGGTCTATGAGCGGAGTTTCCGCTCTCTGCGTTAGTTCATTTATCCATGAAGCACATCGCTAAAACATACTCCACCATCCATCTGTTAGACGGGCTGCTCAGTAATAGCAGGTCTCCATCGCATGGGTTTCACTGCTCTGACACAAGCTGCCTCTACATGACTGATGCTGCTGGTTGGTCAGGCTCAGTAAATGCAGTGACCCTCCACTGAGACCACTGGGCTGCAGCAGTAAGTGGGGATTTGACTCGCGTTGCCTCCACATTCCTCCACACAGCAGCTCGGCTGTCTGCACATGGTTGTTGTTGTGCTCAGCCCAGCCGTGCCCTCATCGATGTGTCTGCATCTCTTACAGATCCACGCTCCTGCCCATCAACACCTGAGACTATGACTGCTCGATCCGTCTAGTCCAAGCGACCCAGCTGGGAAGAGAAGAGTTGCAACTGGTCGACCCCGCACTCTGGGAAAATGAGGACAGTCTTAGTGGCCGTCGTGTGGCTCAGTCTGGCCACATCGCTGGATGCACTGTCCCTGAGTGGACAGAAGACCGAGACAGCTGAGACGGCAACGAGAGGAGAGAAGCTGCTGAAAAGAGTGAGGCGAGGCTGGATGTGGAACCAGTTTTTCCTGCAGGAGGAGTATACGGGCAGTGACTACCAGTACATTGGCAAGGTACAGGCTTTACCTCCTACTGTTATGCGTAACGAGACCCTCATCAGCCATAAACTGCTGACTTTAGACATCAAACTAAACTGGCTCCAGCTATGAAGGGATAAAAAAAAGAAACTTAGGTGAATTCATTTTTTGTTGCTGCAAGATCACTGAACGACCCTTGTTGTTAATTATTACACTAAACGTGATAGAAGGAATATTTCACAGCTTAGATCAGTGGAGGCAAATACGTCGATCACAATCTCCCAGTCGATCGCAAAGGTAGTGTGGGTAGATCGCATAGTATTAAAAAAGTAGCCTATCATCTGTCCTCACTATGAAATGTCACTTGATTGACATACAGGGCAGCCAGAAAGAGATAATGGATGTGGCAACAAAGATGCCAGTTCCATTCGTGCCAGATGTCTTCAAAGACGGCGACGTCGTGCATCTGGAGGAGTCTGATTGCGACCACTCTGAGCTGTTGCTACACGCTGACGTGAGATGACTTAGTCGAGGGAAATTCGAGCTCTATCAGGAGATTAAGGAGTTTTTCCGTGTAGCTAAACATGCAGAATACAACCAACTAAATGATGATCAGTGGCTGCTAGACTCAGCATTTTAACATATCTGACCAACATGTTGAATGACCTTAACGTAGAGCTGCAAGGAAAAGACAAAAACGTGATCAGTGTGATCAGCTCAGTTAATTGTTTGAGACGAAAAAAAACAGCATCTCTCCTCAAAGCTGCAGCAACATGATTTGGGCAACTTCCAAAACCTCGTCAGAGCTGGAGACGCAACGGAAGACGTGTGCAGCTTGACACTAGATGAGAAATGTCTGTCAGAGTTTGACGAACGCTTTCAAGACTTTTACTGGAGCCAGTCGCTACATTCATGTGCTGCTTTATGATGCTGAGGTTGATTCAATATGGGTTCATGCAATAATGCAAATGCAAATAAAGAAGACTGAACATATTTATAAAGGAATATGTTTTGCATTTTTATAGTAGGTAGATCATTTTGACATGGTCAGTTTCTAAGTAGCTCACGCGCTGAAAACATGTGGGCACCTCTGGCTTGAGTGCAGGCGTTTTGAAGGCTCTGTGTGGAGCCAACGTTGCTGTTGCATGGCCTCTACCCTAATCAGTCCCACTGAGGCTGCTCTGCGCTGGTCCAGACTCTGGCCTGGACGGCTGCATCAGTAAGTCGTTCCCGCTTTTATGTCTGTCTACTCAGTGTATGTTTACTAGTCTGTTACATCCTGTCTGACAACGGAGAAACGTGTTGCTAATTTGCATTACTTTGAGTCAGCTTTGCTCTGTTTCAGATGAAGACTTTGACGTAGTGTAGCTGCTGTTTGTAGTGTCGGCAGAACTTTTAGAAGCTGGTAGAAGCTGGTGTGTTGCTCTACTGTGTGGTCCAGTCCATCAAGTGGATCTTTGAAATGATAAATAAACACAAAAAAGACAGATGGACATGGCTCAGACTCCAGTTGCTGTTAACAGTTAAGCTACGCTACTTGGATCATGACCGTGTCGTTTTCCCATGGTGACCTCTTCCTCATCCTGTGACGTCATGGGGTAGTCCCTTCTATTGGTGTCTTCCGTTTACGTTACAAATTAAACAGTAATTGTGAGAAATGACCACCAAGTTGGAATGAATTAAGCGATAGTCGCGTTGGGGGCTGTGTATTTTTGGTTTGTCGGAGGTCTGTAGTTGCTGTGCAGCAGCTCTGCTCCTTCAGACTGTCACAGTCAGAAGCTTTCAAAGCACAAACAATGAAATCTCTAAAATTGCTACAGTGCGATATTTTTGCTCATCCAAAGCGTAAAGGCTTATATTGATGTTTGCTGCACAGCAGTACACATTCAGGCAGAGCCAGGAAGGCTGACTGGAAGAAACATAGACACAATGTGTTGAGGCAGGGAAACACCGGTGGATGTGTTCGTGTCAGCACCATATGGGCCACACATCCATTCTGTACTGGATGTTCTCCCATCACATTGTCACTTTGTGGCTTTTCTAATCTATGCAGGAACCTTCATGGCAGTTCTACTGTTTATTCGAAACCATTTAACCTTCGCTCAGGTCTGTGAGAGGGAAAAGCTTTGTGTCAGGTCAGTAAGTTCCTGTGGTAGTGCTGCAGCTCCGTCATCCATGGACTGCGGCGCCACGTTGGGCTGCTGCGTTTAATATTTAGCAGTTGAAACCCGCTCGTAGGCTGATTAGTGAGGTTTGCACGCGGTGTAGTGCAGCGATAGTTCGACTCGTTAGTGTTTGATCGGTAGCCAGATGCCGGGAGGTAGTGCAGCTCAGTATGAAGCCTGCCGCCTGACAGCACAATAACAAAGTAGGCTTTGAAACAAACAAGAGTTCGCCCTGATTGAGGTAAACGCAGGGAGAAGCCAGCCTCAGTCAGCAGACGCCTCCTCTCAGCTGGGTGTTGCCATAACTGCAGCCTGATCCTGATACTGTATGGTTTACAGACTGATTAGCAGCGATGGGTAAGAGGCCGCTAACGTCACGCTTCTAACAATCCAAGTATATGTTGTTAATATGTCTATAATTAGCTCTATAATAAGCTATAATGACGTCTTTATTCAACGCCACATCAACGAACGTATCCCAAACGTTTGGAGCATTTAGAATAAAGAAAGTAGCAGTCCAGTCCAAAATGACATGATTTACTTACTCCAAGCCAGTGCTCCTCATTTCTGAGATGCCCCTTAAATCTTAAATCTCATGTCCCTACTTTGGATTTGACCTGTTTGTTGTTATGTATTTATTTTAACATACTATGACCACATAAAATCAAAAAAGTCATTTATTTTACATTATTTTACACATTTATCATAACTCTGGTTTTACTAGGTGACAGAGACTGAAGTCGAAACTTTGAACACAAGTTGAAATCAAGCCCAGATGTCTGTTTTATCCAACCCTTGTGTGGTTTTTGAGCTTAGAGCCTGTTTTCATTTTGAAGGCTGCACCAGGGTTAAAACAGGATGACTTTCATAGCTTTTCTACCTGACACTGCTTCTCATGGACCCATTCGCACACAATCAAGAACATACACACTTACACACCATTAGAAACTGACCTGACTCACAGCGGGAAACCTGGGGTTCAGTCTCTTGCCTTAGGACATTTCCACACGTGTTACCATGAATGGAAACTGCTCCGGACCCTGGACAGCCCTGCTGTATGCAGCTTTAGGAGCCGGTAGCGGCGTAAGGCACTGAAACACGTCAGCAGAAGGCAGCCTGGGTCATTTCACAGACCTCTTCAAGCCGCAGTTTGAAGGGACATGTATTATCTGCAATAGTTAATAGCTGTTAGGTCCTATTCAGTGTACACACACATTTAATACACGTGATATTCAATGTATTCAACACAACATATCAACTCTACTGCAGCTGCGCATCTTGGTCCACAGTGACGAGAGATTGTTACAGAGCTTTCAGGTCTGCTTTCGAAACGACCTGCCTAAGATCTGTTGCAGTGCTGGTGGAGTCACTAAGTGGGAGCAGTGGTCAAATTAGGCCTTTTCTGGATAAATGATACCACTGTCAGCAGGAACATGATGAAAAATCCCAAAGCCAGCAGTGCAGTGCAACAGTGGAGACGCTGATCTGGGACACACAAGGACTCCAGAAAGCATCCCCTGCTCTGAAAATGTGCTGTGGTGAAATGTCTGCAGGCTTCGTCAGCTTGTGTTAGGTGGAAGCAAGGAGGTGTTGCAGCCCAGCAGACTGACAGATCAAATCAGACTGAACACTGCTGGAGAGAAGAGGCAGCAAAGATCAAAAGGGAAAGAGGCAGCAAGAAATGGAAGGAAAAGGCCAAGAGTGAGGGAGAAGAGCAGGCCGAGGAAATGAGGACGAGGGGAGGAAACACAGGAAATTTAGGTTTGGGGAGGCGAACAGTGGGAAAGGTGTCGACTAAAAGAACAACGGGACAGACACAAACAACAAACATCTACACGACGGCCAACGGGTCAGAGGCAGCAGGAGGATATGTAGAACAGCGATAACACAAATAGGAACCAGGCTGGTTATTAGGAAACATCTGAAGTCGTGGCTTTGGAAAACGGGTATTGACAAAGTGACCGTCTCTCTAATATTGTCATGGCTGGAGGAGAATATCTGTTGATGCATAAACACGGCTCCGATTTCTCAACCAACACGTGTGTTTGGTCCTACACAGCTTTACTGGTGCAGCTTTGGTTTCACATGTGCTCACAACAAAGCAAAGCAAATATCTCCTTCCAGAGCCCTCAGCTCCTGGACAGTCAGCAGGATTTGTGTTGGACAGGTCGGCGTAGACGTGGGCTGTCCCCTGGTGACCGAGCCAGGAGGTGCTGCAGCTGACACACGCAGCCAGGCGACAATCTAGTTCATCCTCCGCTGCTGGGCGACGTGGATTTGAAATGACAAAGGATTTGTTGGATTTAGAGACAAAGACCTGCCTCGCTGCAGACAACCCCTAAATGCTCACGTACAGTATTTAACGATGAGCCAGTTCTGCCCTCCGGCCTTCGGAGGCGCTGCCATGTCATGTCTTGTCTGGTGCGTCTGTTTCCTGTCACTCACACCTTTCTACGTGTAGTGTTTAAGGACTTCCACCGTGCACACTATGACTTTGTTGTTACCTGGTCAGGATTTCCTCATTGTTTAGTGCCTATCTGTTGGTCAAATCTTATGTGTGTCTGTGATTGGTTGAGACTTTGTAATTGTCTGTGTTAGTAAGGTAGTGTCTCTGTTCATGGTGCTCTCTCCTGCTGTGCAGTGGCTTTTAGTTCCTACTTTTGTCCTGCAGAGACTTTAGTTGGTTATATTTCGCCTACATTACTGTCTTTGTGTTTTTTTGTTTGTATTTCTTGCCTTTAATTCTATTAATGAAAGTCTTGGTCCTCACCTTGTCCTGTTAGTCTGGTCTGTGTCTCTATGTTGAGTTGTCCCAGTGGGTTTTACACATTCCCAGTTTGTCAGCCTCTAGTGGTCAAGTCTGTGGGTTTGACCACTGAGATTTGGCTGAATGTGAGTTAACAGCCAGTAGTGCTGAGCTGTGATACACTTCCCCATCAACACTCACACAGCATTTGTGCTGTAATTGTCACTGCGTCTGTCCAGCAACCTGGTGCCAGGGGTGGAGGGGAACGTGGAGGCCTAGGCCCAGCGCAGGGCTGTTCACTAGATAATCAGTGGCACAGGCTCAGACCACACAACCAGGCAGAGTGTGAGCCAACCCTCCACACTGCGTACTTGCATTGTGTGTGTGTTGGGGGTTATCAGCCATGTGCCAGGAAGAGCCTAAAGGGAAAACAAGCTTTTTGTGTCTCTTTGAAAAGCGGTGCACACGTAGGAGAGTCTAATTATCCCCTCAGTTTCATCAGAGTTGTGCAAAAAGTCAGTTTAAAGTTGTTTGTTTGTTCCCAGGATCATCCATCATCTTCTGTACCAACATGTCCAGCCTAAGCTGACTCTGAGTTTTTATTAAAACCATTGCTCTCCTCTAAAGGACTCGTTCGGTTCAGTTACAGCGTTCACAAAGGTTTTAGTGCTTCACAGGAAACGTCTGTCGAAACGTCTGTCAAATCATCACAGCCACTGGGTTTATCTGAACCTAACCTTGGAGACAACAGGCTTAGGTGCTGCTACAAAGGGAGGAGTTCAGATTCCCACAGTACCTACTGCTGCCATGTCAGGACACTGGGTGGGAGCATTGGTCCGTTTAGGGTCATGGGGTGCGGGGGCTGAAAGCTTGGGCACCAGTCTGTCTCCAGCCCTGATGTCTGCTTGTGGAGCTCTACCCCGTTGGCTTGTGTAGGAGGGAACCTACTGTAGCTCTTTGCTACAGTGACTCCTTGTGGTTCACCAGTAACAGTGGACTAAGCCCCAATAAAGAGAGGGAGTGGAGCTTGTGTATTAATATGATATGATAACTCTCAAACTGTGTGTAGACTCAGTAGGTCAGACAGGATTCTTCATTTGTTGGGCATAATCCAGTCCTTTAGTGTCTGAGCAGGTCAAGTGTCGTGTAAATGTCATGAAGATTCTAGCTTCTAAGAAGAAGAGACTCACAGACGAAGATTCAGTTCAAAAGAGAATCTTCGTTGTCAGCCCAGCACATCTCAACCAGCCAGGTCTGCAGACGTCGGTTTCCTCCTGAAGAGAAGTAAGACGAGGCTGCGAGTCGGGAAGCCAGTGTTCAGACTGACAGCTCCATTAACACACCACACCCTTCATCCTCCCGATGGGACGCATGGTCAATCATCTGAACCAGGCCTGTCATGGAAATAAAATCTCACTCCAAAATCACAAAAAGATGCAGGATCAACAACTCAAGCATCAGAATCAGAGCTTCCACATAGCAAACCTGCAAAATCTAATATCATCCACAGGGAGAGGAAAAAGAAGAAGGATGATGGCTCCTTCTCTCTCTGCCTCCCACACACGAAATCAAAGGCTCCAGCCTAACACCTGGCCTGAAGGATTAAAAGGGATGAAGGGATGAAAGGTGAACAGCGAACCACTTGAGGTCGAGAGAGAGCAGCCAGGCTGTTGCTGCCGCAGCAGATCTCAGAACAACTGTGATAGAGGCTTCCTCCTTGAGGCAGAACACAAAGCTGGCTGCCTGCCTCTGTCTCTTCATGTTCACCACAGCTTTTGCCTTTAGAAGATTGGTGTCTTCTCCTCAGCCTGGCTTCCTCCAGCTCTCTGCCTAAATAAACCGGTCACCACTACTGTGACCATGACCCTGCTCTACCCATCCCTCCTTCATCTCTAGGAAAAGAGACGTAGAATTACGTGTGCTCCACGCTCAGCGATGCACCAATGTGTAGTAAAAGAAGATGTTTCTTTACGTAGGAGCACATTTGATGAAGTTCTTCTGTAAAGCGTTCAAATTAGCTGTCCGACGGTAATGAAGGCCCACTGCCACGACCCTGGTGTTAAAAGATTTAATAGAGGAGAAAACAAGATGGCTGAGAGCGAGGGGGAGGGTCACACAAGGATCCACGCGCTCCTCAGCATCATTAATACATAACACCACACGTCTTCCTCTGCCCTGACAGACGATAGCTGACCAACATGATCACAGTGTCGGGAGAAGACACTGAGCGTCACCTCCAGTATTTATGTAAATACTTTATTTAAGGGGTATTTGGGTGGACCCCTACACGTCTGGCTCCGTCCTGAGAGGCCTCTTTTTAGGCTGCTGTACTGTAGTGTGTTCTTTACATAAGACACATGCATAACACCTCACGGTTGACTTGTGTGTGTGTCCATCTGCAGCTCCAGTCAGACCAGGACCACGGCAATGGGTTAGTCAAGTACGTCCTCTCTGGCGAGGGGGCCGGCAGCGTCTTTGTCATCGATGACAATAACGGCGACCTGCACGCCACCCGCCGTTTGGATCGCGAAGAAAAGGCTTTTTATATCCTGCGAGCGACGGTGGTGAACAAACAGACAGGTCAAAAACTGGAGCCGGAGACGGAATTTGTCGTGAAACTCCACGACATCAACGATAACGAGCCTCAGTTCAGTAAGGAGGTTTACACTGGCAGCGTACCTGAGAGGTCTGACATCGGTAAGCAAGAGCTTTCTTTGCAGCCAGCACCTGCTCTGGATTCTGGTACCTGTGTATCCATACTTCCTGTTATGTCTGTCAGTAGCGGTGATGTTAGTGTGAATGTCACTTCAGGTACTTCAGTCATGCAGGTGACGGCTACAGACGCTGACGACAGTATGTATGGGAACAGTGCCAAGCTGGTCTACAGCATCAGCCAGGGGCACCCTTACTTCTCTGTAGACCCCAACACAGGTACGTGCAGAGAGAACTAGCCTTTCAGTCCCGTGTTCATGTTTAGGCTCATTCCTTTCATTCAACTGCCATTAAACGCAGTAAAGTGCCTACGTTATAAGTGGCTGAGGCACTGAATGCTTGAACTAATGCTTGAATGTTCAGATGCTGGGTGATGGCTCTTCATCATCAGTCAAAACAAACCATCAGTTCTTCCTGTAGCCAGTAAAACACGTGAAGGAAGGGACAAGTTTGGTAAAAGTCACAATCCTTCTCTAGGCTGTAATGGTACCGATGGTGAGCTAGATGAAACATGCAACCAAAGCAGAAGATGCCAGACCATGTTTTAACAAACAAGGTGGTTAGGTTCCGAGTGACCACAACCAAAAAGGAAGGTTTCAGCCTAGTTTAAAGCAGAGAGGGCGTCTGCTGCTAGAACCTGAACTGGAAGCTGGTTCCACATAGAGGAGCTTGGAGCTAAAGGCTCTGCCTCCCGTTCTACAGGTAGAAACTCTAGAAGCAAGGTTCTGTAGAGCACCAGTGCATCTCACCCCTGTATATTAATTTTCCTGTAACACCAGAGTTTAATTTCTGTAGCCAGTCCAGGGCAGAGGGAAGAGGCTACTTTTCACATTTCGTTTAAAGCCAATACAACTAGTAATGAGTAGTAAAGATGCTCTCAGCTCCAACCACACTGGATGAGGAAACCAGGAAATGGCTGCTGCAATCCTTAACGTGTCCTGCGTTCTTTCTGTTCAGGTGTGATCCGGACGGCTTTGGGCCCTGGCGACATGGACCGTGAGCAAAGGGAACACTACCAGGTGGTGATAGAAGCCAAGGACATGGCTGGACAGAGAGGAGGGCTCACAGGGACCACAGTGGTGAACATCACCCTCAGTGACGTCAACGACAACCCGCCCCGCTTCACCCAGAGTAAGGCTCCGTAGCAGGACAGCTTTGCCCTGGAATCATGCACGGAATCGTGTGTGGTAGCGCTTCTCTGTGTAAATACTTCAGGCAACCTTTAACATCTTCTGTCAACTTTAAATTGAAAAGCCTTTAGAGTGTGGAAAAACAAGAGCAGAACAACTGAAACTGAGTTTTTATCCACAAATCATTTCCCCTGAGGATCATCAGGTCTTTTGTTCAAATGACGGCACAGTCTGCATTATATTGAAAAATGAGCACTTGAGGCAAAGTCACAAACACCTTTAACAAACAGCGAGCGACCTCTGAGAGCTTCAATATTTCAGCGTTAATGAAAAAAGTCGGGTCTGATGGGTTTCACACAGTGTGAGGGCACTATTGGCTGGAAAACGTAGGCAAACAATGTTAAGAGCGAGGTGCACGAAGAGACTGGACCTCACCACCCTTCACCAAGTCGTGTTAGCTCACAGTGGCTGAGCTGAAGTCGGCCCAAGCTTTAGGAGCATTTGACGCGTTACGTAAGGTTTCCCGTCCAACCCCAGGGACTAATGAGTCTGGTATCGAGAGCTAGTGGCTTGACGGGTGGAGGGTCGAAGGCAGATATGGTTGTGTCTCCAAGTCAAGATTTGGTCAAGCCATGACGAGTCCTGCGGCCTCAGAGGACAATGAATGGACAGAATGCAGACGAGTCTGGGGCCAAAGGTGATGAAGAGGTGATAGGAACACGCAGCTCTAATTTAAAGCCTATTAAGCAATGGTCAGCATGAACTCCAGCGTTTCTCACTGCAGCAAATCTCTAGAAACTGCTGCCGTAGAGACGTGGCGCCAGGCTTAATGACGTTTCTAACTATCCCCGTAACTCATCCCGTCCATCTCACTGCCAGCCTGCTCATCCATTCCAACACCAGCAGACATGAAGGCCTTCTTCTCTGCAAAGCGCCTGCACCAGCTGTGTGCGCCCTTTGCAGCTGGTTCATTCTTCCAAAAGCCGGCCTCTTAATTAATTCAGCTTAATTAATCCTTTATCGCAGCAACGGTCCCAATATCAACATGTGGGCTTTGTACTAAGCAGCAGAACGTCCAGAGCCCTGTTGCAGTGTGTGGGTTAGGGAGACAGGCTGTGGACATAATGAAATGCTCTCCCAATCTGGCCTCAGATTACCGCTGGGCCTACGCTTTAAATGCAGAATACTCAGCTAATCACCTACACGACAGAGAAGTTCCACACACTGACGCCCCCTGGGAAAAGGCTGAGTGAAAGCAGTCACACGGCTTTATTAAGAAAACGCCTCTAGGGTGATCTGAACGGTATCTCATGGCAACAGGACTGATACATAAACAAAAAACACTGTGGATCTAGTCTATTTTGCCATGATGTTCATGGGCAGAACTTAATCTATATAATCTAATGCAATAAACACTCTTTAAAGGGACATTTCCCCAACTTTGAGCTGCTAGAACAGAATAGTTGGCTGGGGTTCAGTCTAGGTGCCACCGAGCATCCAGCAACAAGACAACGTGTGTCGAGAAGCAGCCAGGGCCACGATGAGGGTCTGTGCAGTCTGGATGCTTCTATTATCCAGGAACCAGAGGCTTTTATAGTACATAATGAAAAACACTGCGTTTCCTGGTAGAAGCGGCTTGGTTCTCTGTGTGTAGTGTTCTCTCCACTAAAAATCTGAAGAATGCGTAAAGAGAGGTGCAGGGCGCAGGTTCAAAGCCCAGAGACAGCAGATCCTTTTAAGCCAACCTAATCAAATCTAATTTAGCCAGGCGTGTCCGAACAAACCCTTCCTTCACCTCCGCAGGGTCGAGTGACTTCGTCTCCTCCTGTTTCATCCTCCCTCTCTGCTTCAGTCATACTCTTGGATGTCTCCTCTTCACCCTCCGTGTTCAGACTGCCCCCCCCACACACATGCGCTCAGTGGGACCAGTGTGAATAGTGACGTTGTTATAGGGCACCACCCAGACTCTGGTCGGCTCCTCACCGCTTGCTTGCATACGTTCTGTCAGTGCAGTGGGAGGTTTGTCTGTAATGAAGCATCTTCAATTGACAGAACCTTTGAACTGTTATTAGCCAGAATCAACTTTGTTTTAGGTTTTGGCTCGGACAGCTATTGAAAGCAACTCCCTTCATGTGGTTACTCTTCCCCAGGACCCTCAGTAGGACAGCAGCCGCTTATGTGGACCTTATTAGGTAGTGTACTACTGTTAGAAATGCTTGATTTAAGCTGCTTTCTGTTGTTTGGGAGGTGAGTAACAGCAGCTTGAGCTTCATATCTATCATTCCTTAATCCCTGTGGAAACACACACACTCACATATGAAGGCGGCTGCGTCTCCAGCAGATCGTGGCGATGGAGTGTAAGCACACAGAGTAATGGAGGGAGCCTGATATGACACTGCCTCGGGTTCATTTAGCGCAGCGACAGCTCATTTGCATTCATTTAGGTGATTCAGTGGAGCCGTTTGTTTCACAATGAGAAGGAAGCGTCTCAGCAGCGGGCAGCTCTGACATCAAAACACAGTGTTAGCACTTATTCCAGAGAACAAAAGGATCCATCACACTCACCAAAATACATTCAAATGCTTTTTTAATGATCGTCAGCAGTCTGAGGAATGTTTCACCGCTTGGCTTCCATCAGCGTTTGTGAATGCGTCTTTTGTTCTGGCTGTCTAACCGTCTAACCGTCTCTTTGAAGTTCTACGGTTATGCTGTCATGAGTTTCTTGGGGTCTTGTGTGAGAAAATGTGGTGCATCTGTTTTGTTGTTTGCTCCATCTTAACTTGGACTGACTGCAGCTGCTCTGCTGCAGAGGGTGGGCTTGTGTCCAGTCAGTGACTCAGGTGGTGATGGTCTGGCTTTGATGCACATTTAATATTAATAATGAATCCCAGTCTCCAAAGGCCATGTTAGACCCAAATAGAGAGCGAGGATAAACGTCAGGTACTGGGCTGTTAGTGTTTCTCCTCCAGCTCCTTACCACTGGGGAAACCACATTCTGCTCAGTATGTTGTCATCAGGCACCACAATGAGGCGGATCTGGATAAGACTAGCGACCTGATCCATAGTCGTTATTGAGATGAGAGCCTGCCTTCGGTCTGGCCACTTTGTTCACGTTAAGAAGAGACAGAGGCAGAGAGACTAAATAATGCTCCTCTATCAATGTGATATGATGGAATCAGAGAAAATGCTTTTCATTTCTTTTCAGTTTAATCTTTCACGATGGGTGCGATGAAAAATAATAATAGCACTGATTTTGATGAATGGTTCCTTAGATTGTAGTACGTGATGCGATGAGCATGAGGTTAAGTTAAACTGGCTTCTTGTGTGTCTCAGGTATTTACCTGTTCAGAGTTCCAGAGTCGTCCAAGTCGGGCGCTACAGTTGGAAAAATTCAGGCCACTGACAGAGACATTGGGAGGAACGCGGAGATGTTTTTCACTATTGTCAGTGGAGACGGAATGGACGTGTTTGACATCTCCACCGACAGGGACACGCAGGAAGGAGTCATCACCGTCAGCAAGGTGAGACACAGCACGACTACTTTCTGCAGTATCACTAGCACACGGCTCAAAGCAACGTGAGTGGAGCGACTGCAAATTCTGCACATCTGCGTCTTTGTTGAAGCCCATGTTTATATAAAGTTGACTTTTAATTGGCTTTGCATTTTTCTCACGCCGTTGGGTAAATGGAATTAACTGTAAAGTAGGGATTCAGCAGATCGGCCCACGCTTCACATGCACTGTGGAAAATACAAAGCCTGGGCAGATGAAAGAAGTGACAGTTACTCATCTTTACGCAAACGTCACAAACTGCTTCCCCGTCGTTACAGTGGCCACTTTAGGTCTTTGACCATATTCTGTCAGCGGGTTAGGGAAGGAGGACCACGTCCGTAAATCTGTTGTTGTTTCCAATGGGCTTGTTCTTTTGCGTCATTCAGACACTCTTTGCTTAGTAACTAGTGGCTTAGTCCTAAAGTTAGAACATGATAGTGATTTTGTTCTGCTGGTTTTGCTGAAAGTATCTGAATGCGGCTCCCAATGATGCCTTTATTTCATCAATCTCCACCTGCTACTTTACCATTTGTTTAATTCTGTCTCGTGTCTGGTGCGTCTTGTCTTTTCTTGGCAGTCTCTAGATTATGAGAAGAAGGCGTCATACACAGTAGAGATCCAGGTCCAGAACACCGAGGTGAACCCTCGCTTCATGTCTGCAGGCTCCAAAGACATGGCCACGGTGCGGATCAGCGTGGAGGACGTGGATGAGCCGCCGCTGTTTGACAAGGCCAGTTACAGGATGGAGGTGAAGGAGGACGCGGCGCCGGGCGTAGCTGTGGGGTCGGTCAGTGCTATGGACCCCGATGGAGCTCGCAGGACGCTCAGGTAAGCCAGGCCGCTTTCCGTTCCCTAAAAGTCCTGGAGGTTTTAACTGACATTTGGCTTCAACGCTGTGGTTGCGCATCACACTGAAACAGGACGTCTGACTTTAAATGGGCCACATGCGTCTAAAGGCTGCTGATTATAAACCACTGAGGGTACAAACTGCTGAGCACGTATAAAACACAAAGCTTCACTTCCAGGCTATGTTTAATCCCTGCTGTTCTGTCCTGTTAGGGACTGTGCATTACTCAAACGACGCCTGTTCATCCTGCAAATCTTCTGGTACTGACTAAAAGAAATGCCTGCAACTCTGGCTATTTGCTGCGCTGCTACGGCAGAACTGTTGGATGGGTTCACGGAGATGTCGAGTGATTTGTGTCACTGCCTACAAGCTAATAGGACACAGCAATGACTAACATCAATTTCAGCTGTGTGCTTTTATTTCTGTGATGAGGAACTCGTTCCAATTAAAACAAGCACGGACCGTGGCCTGCTCTTAAAGCGATGTGTCACAAGGGGACACACACTCACTGTACTCGCTGTGGAGATGGTTGTAATTATGATTGAGCCTGGATGTAATGAGCCAGTGTGTTCACATTGCTTTATTAAGATTGAATTCAAAATCAGCTGAACGCTGCAGCGTTTCGCAGGCAGAAAAAGACAGGAGCTCAGCATCTCCCTGTTATGTGTGAAGAGCTGCATTCAGCAGCCAGCTCAGAAATAGAGATTGCTCTGTGAGCAGTTCCCAGAGCTGTGATGTTTTCAGCAGCCTTGAACAGCAGAAGAAACAGAACACAGCGCAGTGATGGGATTCCAGTAGTTAGAAGCTCTGTCAGGCGAACCAGCGAGTCTGAAGACAAAACAGCGATCACTTCACAGCCGTCCGCGGAGAAGAGGCAGTTATGCCTTGGATTGGCCCAACTAACTCCTTCCATCCGTGTCCTCTGGACCAGTGCACATTTTCATGCTTCAGCTAAGTGCAAACACATCTGCGCCTCCATTTTTGCAACCAAAGCCGTTCATGTAAAATTCACTCTGCACTTCTCACACAGAGAAACCGTGGTAGGATTTAGGGAAATACTGTTATTTGGTCTCACAGAGACAGAGATGAGGGCGTAAATATCCAGCCCACACGAAAAGCAGTGAGCAGCATCTGGTCGACTCAGCTTGGCATCGTGTCCACACGCAGGGACAACGAGTCAGGGAACCAGCGGAGAAATCTCCTGAATGGTGGCAATAAATACTGAGAAAACAGAATGACCATGCTAACGTCCACGTGCCTGCCATTAGCGGTAGGTAGCACAGAGGCTCGACACTGACTTACAGTAGATGTGCTGACGCACAAAACCCAGTCACTGAACAGGAAACGTTCAGACAAGGAAATTCAACCCAATTCAATTCAATTATATTTCTTTTTCAGTTGTGCTGTTGCTGTTAGACTGAGGTTCTTGTGTTTGCTCATGTCACGCGCTTCCATGGGAACATTTCTAGCCAGTTACAGATGCTGTGGCCTTTTGGTAAGGAGCCACACAATTCACCTCAAGGAACTTCACAAAGTTTAGAGAACAGTGGAGAAAAAAGCAACGAAAAAAATACGACCGTCATGACGGAGGAGCTTTTATTTTGTTGGCCGTCTGTTTGTCTGGCTTAACCATGTCAATCACGTGAATCAAGCCACCTTCTCTCCAGATTCTATATATATTGTAAGGACCCATTTGACACTTCTCTCCTCTCCGTTGGCTGGTTGGTTGGTTGGTGTCTTTCTTTCTTTTTTGCTCCATCTCTGGACTCGGTCAGGGTTTCTACATTGTGTGTAAACTCTTATAGTCCATAATGTTCAGTTTCAACATAGTTAGAAACATGTGCAATGAGATGTGTTCAGACTTCAAGAGGCCAATAAGGGAAGCCAATAGTAAATAGCATTAAGTGATCTGTAAGAAAGGAGAATTTGATCCTTGATTTTACTGAGGGCCGATGACAGAAAGAAATCCTTTAGTCTCTCGAATGCAGAGACACCAGGGTCACTGGCTTGACGCACTGTGCTGCTTGTTACAGATACTCCATCGACCGTCACACTGACATGGATCACCTGTTCAGCGTCCATCCAGGGAATGGGTCTGTGTTCCTGCTCAAAAGCCTGGACAGAGAGGAGAGAGCCTGGCACAATATTTCAGTCATCGCCACTGAGCTGAGTAAGTCCAGCAGATGACATGAGACGGAAATCACTCATTCCAGTTACCGTGCTGAACAGCCTGTAGTATCTTTGAGTAGTACGTGCTCAGTAGGAGGCCAGCTGTGTACAGCTTAATGACATCAGCAAATTTCTGAAAATCCTCCATGATATATATAGAATAGAGCTGACGGAGGAGCCAGCTTGTGTTTGGTCCTCAATGATGTTTAATTCCAACTCTCTGTGGGGAAGAGAATCTCTGGCCTGTAGCGTCTGGTCACATTTAGTGTCTGTTGGACACGGATGATATCTGCTCGTCAAGATAAAAACTTCTAATTGCTACTTCATAGTTCAGTTCTCATTAACATCAAAAACTTGCGGCTTCCACAAACAAAGCGCGTCCAGCACAGTGTGAAATGGAAGAATGATTGGTTTCCCGGCACGGACGCATGCTGGGAGCACGTGGGCTAATGTTCTACTGTTCATCGCTTATGCTGTCGTGTTATGTGAGAAAGGCCTCCCTCATCGAGTCCTCGTTGTGCTTGATTCTAGACAACCCGCGTCAGTCCAGCCACGCGGCCGTCTACATCCGCCTGCTGGACATCAATGACAACGCCCCCACCTTCGCTACTGTGTACGACACGTTTGTGTGCGAGCGAACCAAGGCCGGTGAGGTACGTGCATTTGGGCGACGTGGCTTCAGTCAGAGCCTCTCTCGCTCTCTGGGGTGATGACCAATGGTCAGGGCTGTCTAGCACTGAGAAGTCTAGCAGGGCTTCACTTCAGGTCCAGGCTTCGTGTGCGAAAACAAACCAAGGAGTATCAGCGGTAACCTCATCTGCTTTAGGCTGCACTGACACTGCTCCAGCGGTTCTAGGTGAGTCGTGGCGTAGTGGGCGACAAAGCACCTGAAGTACAGACAGTAGCTTTTACGCTAGAGGCCTTAATGGTCTCAGCAAAACTGAATTCAGTATAATCAGACAGTGTGAGGAATCTCTGTACCTTCAGAATGTGTGATTGCTGAGAAGTGTCAAAGCGCCGCGAGTAGCCATGACACGGAACAGTCTTCGTCTTCAGTACACGGCCCAGCGCCCCTGACCTGCAGCACAGTCCGAGCTGGCTTTGCAGTCTGCCCAGAGCAGGTGGTGCACAATTATTTGGCAGTAATGTGCTTTTTTAAATCACTTATGGGACAAGCCCAGTGCAGCGGGTCACTCGGAGACAGTAATCCGCTTTTATGAGGCTTTTCCGTGGAGTCAGCTGCAGTGACCCCTGTGCTTCTAATGAATGTTAACGCGTCTCCTGCTGGGGCTACAGTTCAGCCACCTCAGTTAAAACAGTAACTGACCTCCTGTCCAAAGGGAAACATTCAATGAGTTTGACTGTATGGATTTTTGTATCATCACCAGTCGCTGCAAACAGACACACACTCATTCCTGTCTGTCTGAGCTCCTACAGACCATGTGTTCATTAGTCATAGACCCCAATAACGAACACACAGGTCAATGAGAACAACGGAATCAGCGTTGGTTTCCTCACATTGTTGTCATGCTGCACCCCTTCATCCTTTAATTCCTCCGGCCTTTCATCTGTCCGTCAACATCAATCATCACTGTTTGTTCACTGGATATGCTCCACTGCTTCCTGCGGCTCCAGATTTGTCCACATACACATGTGCATGTTACTGGCACAGATCTTATGTAAAGCTTTTAATCTCTCCGCCAGTGTCTGCTGTTCAGTTAAATCAGGCTGAAGTTAAAAAGTGGTGAAAGAACAGAGACACCAGCTCAGAAGTGATGGCAAATGGCAAATGGTCTGCAGTTGTGTAGCTTTTCTACCTATCGGTCCTCAAAGCGCTTTGACACTGCATCTCATTCACCCATTTATCAGAGCTTCAGAACTGAAAGCAACACACTGCAAATGTATACAGTGATATTAATAACTGCCAGTAGCTGATGGAACAGCAGTAATTCACTTCCAATAGCAGACGTTTGCAGTGATACAAGCAACTCTGGGGCAAAGCTAACTAAGCTTTTCTAAAAGGCCTTTTGCCAAAGGGTCACCTGTTGTGAGATGCACAGTTCATTTATCACGTTGTATCTTCCCATATATTAGAACGCTGTGACCCACAGAACGTTCACATATTATTTTATGGCTGCTGGGCCATGATCCACTGGTGAGGTGACGCTTGTGATTCTGCTAAACTAACTTGCTGTGAGCAGCTGTGTTATTATTCACAGAAACATCAGATGCAGTGTTGAGCTTCAAGGACTTTGTGTTTTTAGTAAAGCAGAGAGACCCTCTAACCCTGAACATCACTCAGTGTCGTTCATTCATTGCTGGTTCCTCTCACAGCGGATCCAGACTGTGAGTGCTGTTGATGCTGATGAGCCACAAGGCGGGAACAAGTTTTTCTTCAGCCTGGCTCCTGAGGGGACGTACCGAAGCAACTTCACAGTTCGAGACAATGGTGGTACGTAACTCCAGACTGGCTGGCAAGCTGAGCTCTGCAGCAGGCTCCTCGGACCTTCTAACCAAACCCTGTCTCCTTCAGATAACACTGCCAGCATCCTGACACGCCGAGCCAGCTACAGCCGCCTTCACCAGAGCGTCTTCCTGGTTCCCGTGGTGATCACAGACAGCGACTACCCCGTGCAGAGCAGCACCGGTACCCTCACCGTGCGGGTGTGCACCTGTGACCGTGAAGGAAATAAGGAGCTGTGCAACGCTGAGGCCCTGAGCAGCTCTCCTGGCCTGAGTACTGGAGCACTCATTGCAATCCTGCTGTGTGCTGTCATACTGCTGAGTACGTATGGGCAAACCTGCAGGCACACGCCATTATTTATGCCAGTGACGGGTTGAAACGTGCAAATGTCCAGCAGACAACACTGGTGAGCTTGGATTGTGTTACAGTAAATAGAACTGCAGCTACTGCCCCACACATCAAACCAACTGTGCTGCGTTCTAGAACACTTTCAAATGAGGGTTTGTGTGGTCATTTAATTCTCTTCTCTATCCCTTCACTCCAACCGGTCAAGGCAGATGTTCTCCCACTGATCCTGGGTCTGCTGGAGGTTTCTTCCTCTAGAGAGTTTTTCCACTGTTGCTATTAAAATGTACAATTTATTGATTGGCTCAAGTTGAAAGCTGCTCTATGTGGATTTGTTGGGTTTAGTTGTGTCAGGTCTGAGATAACTGATGTTGTGAACTGACGCTATAGAAATAAAACTGAATTGAATGAATGAAACAGCAGCATAACAGAAAAGAAGAAAGAGCAGCAGCTGAAAGTCATGTGCTCACAGCACGTAGCGTGTTTGCTCATTCTGCCGCGTCTCCATCTGTTCAGAGCTGTATGGAAATGACTGCATCTCATCTGCCACCACATCCCTCTATTCCTCTTATTCATGCAGCGGACACAGTCCAGTGAGCTGCTGGGAAAATGAATCCATATTGATGCCTCTGAAAGCACAGTCATTGCAGGCTTAGTGGACACACACTCACACAGCGAGAGGATGAAGACACACCCATGACTGCAGCCACACTCCCCAGTTCAAAGAAGCAGTAATCGCTTGACGTAGCCTCGTCGTAGCCGGGGCTGAACTTGTTAAACTTCCTGGGTCGTAGATAGTTAAAGTTTGGAAGGAAGCTTTTCAGTCAGACTTGCACAGAACCAGTGTGGACATTCACACTAATCTCTGTTTGTACCTTCCCTGTGCTGTTGCTGTACTCAGCTGCTTGTGCCTCTGCCACCTTGAGTGTTGCTCACCACAGCTCGTGCTCCCTGGCCCACATTTGTGAGCGTTGTCCTTATTTCAGTTCACTGACCCATCGCCGCCTCTGCTCCTTCTTGTTGCCGCTGTGCTTCCACGTGATTTAAATTCAAACTGGCCTGTGTGAGCGTCTCTGCTGTTCGAGTGCAGCCATCCTACATGTTCTCTACGTCTACTTAATGAATGCACGTTCTTTCCTCGCATCGTTTGGAAGTGGAGCTGCCGTCCTCATGTTCGTATCCAGCCCATCCCACTCTCTTGATGTACTTAAGCTGTCAGGGCTCGGCTTGTTTTTTGCCTGTCTGCTGTCATTCCACTGCTGCTGCTGCTGCTCGTGTAGCATTTGAAAAGCTCCTCCTCCAGCACAGCTTTTTGTGTCTGAACACCAGCTTTGGAAGCATTTTCTACACGTGGCTCACCTGTTATGTGTAGTATTCATCTTTCCGTACAGGCTCCAGCCCTGGTGTGTGACAGGGTTGGTTCTGGTGTTGATGTTGATTGGTTGTGTTTAATCTGCATTGAAAGGTTAGCATCCTAATCGTAAATCATGTGCAGTCTGCTCTCAGCAGCCTGAATATTCATCGGTCTGTATTTCAGTAGCTGGGAATAAAACTTCAGGCAGACGTGGGACGGGAAAGGCGTTGACGTTAACAACGCCGATGAACAGGCTGAACGTTGACCAGATGAACCTTAAGGGCTTAACATCGATCCTCAAACGGTCTAATCCTTCATTGTTTTTTTTTCTGCAGTGATCGTTGTTCTGTTCACGGCATTAAAGCGTCAAACAAAGCAGGAACCCCTCATCATCTCCAAGGAGGATGTGCGGGACAATGTGGTGAGCTACAACGACGAGGGTGGCGGTGAAGAGGACACCCAGGCTTTTGACATAGGAGCGCTGCGACACCCAGAAGCTGCCGCTGCTTTGGAGGACGCTGCCAAGCAGAGGCGAGACATCGTCCCCACGGACGCCCTTCTGTACCCTCCGAGCTGCCGCCCCGCAGCCTCTGCCTGTGGCCTCATCGTGCCTCCGGTCAGCACGGTGTCCCGGGATAACGGGGACGTACGCCAGTTCATTGACCAGAGGGTTGTGGAGAACGACTGCAACCCCACGGCGCCGCCGTACGACTCCCTGGCTACCTACGCCTATGAAGGCACAGGCTCAGTGGCCGAGTCACTGAGCTCGCTGGGCTCCGCTTCATCTGAGACCGAACAGGACTACCACTACCTGAGTGACTGGGGGCCCCGGTTCAGGAAGCTGGCCGACCTGTACGGGGCAGAAGACAGTGACTTCTCCTAACACACAGCTTCAGTAACAGACTAACATTCAGGGAGAGGGGAGGTTGTTCGTAAGCTTTAATAAGACGTCTGAACAGAAGAAACATGTATTCCACAGTCCTGCTCATGGATCCTACAGTGCACGTGCGGATGTGCTGTGCGTGATCACCAACCAGCAGTGGCGCAGCCAAAGAACCCGAGTTCCACCAATGTTGAGTTGTTTCAGTCTGGAGCCAACGCTGAACTCGTTTTGTATTGCGACGCGGATCTTTATTACTTAGTTGGATTGTTGAAGGGTTACACAGTAACTGTTTTGTAGTGTTCCTTGTGGCTTTAAATGTGCCGTTCCAGCCAAACTCAATGAGGTGTGTGGAAACGGGTCAGTCCACAGAACCCAGTGACGCAGAAATGAAGAGCGTGTTGTTTTGTCTAAGTGTCCTTCTGCTGCCCTTCGAGCTGAACGTGGATGGGACCAAGACTGGGGCCGTGATGCTGAACGACCAGAGCAGCGCTTCTGACTGATCCTTGGTCGGACATGGCCTTCGTTGGGACAACTCATGTGAAAAAATGCACTGATTTCTTTCTGTTTACAAAGGTATTAAGGTTTTTATGTGTGTGAACACAGGAGACGTGTGTTTGCTGCATCATGTCTAGATTCTTTTTTGGTAAACTGGCAACTGCTGTAAATCTTTCTTTTTACTTGAGTGTTTACTTACCAGTAATTATTCAGGGGAGTCTCATTGGCATCACTTTTCCACCAAGCCAGATCCAGTTCCAGCTGGACAGCCAGTAAAGCCCATCACTGGTCTAGAACCAAGCACCACTTACCTGAACTTACCAGAATCACAACACGTGGCAGCATTCGAGCCCACAGCTCAGCCGCCGTAGCTGCAGACCTCCGTCCTGTCTCACGCTGCTAATGCTTCCCCAGTTACTGCTACACTGATGCTACGCAGGTGTAGGCAGGGAGGGACTGCAGGCATCTGCTTGACCAGCGTCTCTGACCCTCCTGGCTTTAACTGGAACCAAGCTCTCTGTAAAACGAGTCTCCTGTTCCTGCAGTTTACAGCAGCGCGCTGATCGGTTGCCTGTTGTTCAGCTGGTCTTGACTAGTTTCTAGGTGACAGCCATACTTCACATGAATGTTTGTTATTCACTGTTAAACCTTATTTTTTGTGTATTACTTTAGCTTGTACCCGTTTCCTGCCAAGTGTTGATATAATGTAAGGATATGATCTAAATGTGTTTTATCTGACATGAGCCAACAAAACGTTCTTTTCTCTTTACTGGGTTGTTTACTTGGTTTTATTCCTGCGGTGTCATTCAGAGACTTGGCCTGAAGGTAACATATTCATGTTACCATGTCCAGTACTACTGAGGAAAGTCACCTCAGTGCTGCGGTGAAGTAAAAGCAGAATCATCACATTCAGACGTTGCTTGATTCCACAGTTTGTTCCAGTTGTGTTTTGTGAACGTGGTCTGCTGTGAAGGCTTCAAACAAAAAATGTCCACGTGTTCTTGTTTATACTGTAGTTTATTCATTTTGTACCAAATATTTATAGGACAAATGATGATATTCTTGGAGGGACAAGAAAATCCAAATTGTTTTTTAATGTCATTTTTGGAGATGTGCATCTTGCTGTGGCCAGTCAACCGTCCGTATATGATGATGTATAACAAGCTGTTGAATTTTCTCAAAATAAACTTTTACAGTCAAAGTCTGGTCGAACAAAGCACTGGGTTTAGGTTGAGTGGGATGAGTTCACTGCTCGTACTGAAGTTGGGTCTGCAGTGAACCTGGTTGGCTGAGTGGTGGCTGGTGACCTAATGCAAAGACCAGGTCACCAGCGTGAAGCTTGTAGGTCACAGTGAGCCCTCAGGTCTTCAGCTCACAGGCCCATCTCCTTAACACGTGTCACATCCTCTTGTGTTGAACAGAAACAACAGAACTTGCTGACGTTTGAGGGAAGTCGCGCTGTTCTCATGCTTTCACTTTCTCTGGACAGTCCTAATATATGGCTTCATAAATGCAGTTTGAGGTCAATAAAAATCACTTACAGTAGCTGGATAGTATTGATATGCTGTTGTTAGTGATGGAGTTTTTTCCTTGTTACCACAAATACAGAACAAAATTATAATTTAAAAATAGGCCAGTGTTGCTTTTATATAACATTTTAATTCTACATGTGTGCGTCAGTAAATAAAACAGAAAAATGAATAAATAAC
Organism: Macropodus opercularis; assembly: GCA_030770545.1. Classification (NCBI taxonomy): domain Eukaryota; kingdom Metazoa; phylum Chordata; class Actinopteri; order Anabantiformes; family Osphronemidae; genus Macropodus; species Macropodus opercularis. Next base: position 930,197 of record CM061105.1, on the reverse strand, counting down.
AGACACGGTTGGATAAAACAGAATCACATAAAAGATTGACACTTTGTATTCTGGGTTGAAGTTAGATTAATCTTTGATAGAGTGCAGTTGGATGTTTTAATGGGAATGAGAGGGTTTGAAACTGTGTTGCTCTCGCCATCTGTCACGGCTGATGGTCAGCTCCAGGTTTGTGTGTGTGCCCGGGAGCAGCTTTAGTGATGACAGCGGTAACCACACGCCTCCATTAGTGCCTCATCTTTTTTCTCACTGTTAATCTTTGATGGAGATGTCATGTAAGGAGACGGTGGAACTCACTAACCCACCTCTGAATGCTACTCACACACACCAAGGCCGCTTCTCTGAGCTGTGGCCCGTCCTGCAGGGCTCAACACACACGAGCTGCTCATTGCCTCCTTTCCTCTGTCGCTGTCTTTCTCTCAGGGAGCTAGAGATGGAATCCGCTCATTTAGAAACCGTGAGACACAAGCCATCCTGTCCATCGTTGGCCTGTTCACTATGTCAGAGAAAGATGAGGATGGTGAAAGAACACAGGAACTCCTGGTCCCCTTGCTGATGGGGAATCAATAACAAACTTTAAAGGGTTTAGAGCTAATCTCAGATATTGATCTGAAATCCAAAACAAAGGCAAGACTATACATTTTACTAATGCTCCTCCCATTCTGTTTCTGCAAGCACATGCATTACTGTGCAAAGCTATTAGCTCCTAATTTATAACCACAGTCATTTCAAGGCACCACTAGGCAACACTGGAGCGGAAAGTCCTCCAGCAGAGCCAGGCTCAATGTGGGCGACCATCTGCCTCGACTGGTCAGGGGATAGAGAAGAGACAAAAGTGTGAGCGTTCGGTCCTCCAGCCTTGGCAGGTGCTTTGTCCTGTGTTGTGATGTCACTGGGTTTTGGTTCCTGCTTCCTGTCCTGTCAGTATTACGTCTATAGCAGCTCCACTAAGAGATGAGTATATATAAACTGATTGATGTAGGAGGACGATGAGTTTCATCATTTCAGCAGAGCTTCTAGTGGTAGGAGGACACAGAGTTTTTCTCAGAATATATTGTTGCTAAACATTAACTGCATGTATCAGGCACAAGGCTGTTTATTCAATTCCACTTTATTTCTATACCACAGCAGCAGGTATCTCAAAGCACTTTACAAGTGAGGCTTAAGACCTGACACAACTAAACCCAACAGATCCCACATAGCGCAGCTTCACACAACAACAGACACACTATGTGACAGTAATGCTGCCATTTTCCTCATGGCTGACCTACATGCGTTTGTTCATCTATGGAGGTAAGAAGAGGACTTTTCCTGGATTTAGTCTTGTGTATCTTTCTTGGATCTGCAAATGTGAGTAGTGTGAATACTTGTTTTTGTAAGTAAGTTTGATAAAGAATGAAAGTACTTTTTTGTAAGTCAACCTTTTCTTCCAAACAGAAGAAAGGAATGGAGCTTTGTTTCATGCTGCCTTTCATGCTTTAGACTGGTTTCCATAGCAGCAAAGATTTCCAGTAACGCCTCCTTCAGAGGCACGAGCTCCGTGATTGTTGTTGGAGCTAGTGTCAGCGTGGGCTAAAGGTGGACAGAGAGTCTCTCCGCTCAGAACCAGGGTTACAACGTAACCGTACAACGTTCTCTGTTGCTCAAAACCACTTCTCCACTCTGTTACATATTGCAGATGTAAGGGAGGGAACTACATGTAGAAACAAATGTACATATATAGACACAGTGCTCCCACCACTGAAGCTATAGAACTTTACAAACATTCCCCAAGGAATCCGCAGCAGCCTGGACGAACCAACAGGGCTTGCACTTCCCCCACACGCCAGGCCTAATGAGAGCACTGGGAGGACTCGATCCTGATGAGGAACACCCTCGGTCTATGCACTGTCAAATGCCGCACCCCCCAGGAAGCACCACATCACGCGCAGTCTAACCCCAGCCCAGCTATAAGCCAGGAATGGTGGCATGGCCCTGCCTAACTACTACAGCAGGCCTGTCCAGCCATCTGCCTGGCCATGGCCCTGAGCACACGACCAGCAGGTCGTCCATCAAAGCAAGGTGGAAGTGGCACATCAAGGGCCCTAACCACCCTACAAATGAGCCAGAGCCGGGCTTCCTTAGTCTGAGCCCGTATGTCCTGCAGGAGCTGAGCATGTTCACGCCCCAAACACAAAGCGCAGAGATCACGGCCATCTTCTAGAGGCATATGAAGCCCACACACAGAATAGATATGAGCTGAGACAGCAGTCTGTCTAGCCTTGTTTTTTCAGACTTGCCAGATTCTCCTGCACTCTGGCAAATATTGTCTCCTCAACTAACCATTGTTACATTCTTGCTATATGTGGATGTTCTTAAGATGCTGGGGTTAAACATTGTTTTCAGGGTTTAGCACTGACTCTTCCCATATCCAACACTGCCGCTGCTTAAAGACGGAGGGAGAAGTAGAATGGGCTGCCACCTCTTTTAAGCCTTATGGGTGGTTTGACTCGTCCATGTATATCTGTACAACGTGTTGTGAATTAGAACTGAAGTGAACTAAGCATCTCTCCCACAGTGATATCCATGTCTGGACCACTGCACAGGGCCTCCTTTCCTTGTGGCTTTGCCTGGTAGCAAAGCAAGAAAGACTCCAGTTCATCAGTCGCCCTTTCCCTCTGCATTGCCTCCATTTCCCATCACTGCCTAAACTGGGTTGAGAAAAATCACAACGGGTCATACGGCTGTGCAGCGCTGCCAGCAGGAGCAACTGGTGGCGTAGACAACTGATCCCTCACCAACAGGCCACAGTACGTGAGGCAACCAACTGTGTGTCTGAGGTGGTGGTTTCCAGCTCTGGGCTCCTCAGGGGACGGTTCTCTCACCGTTCCTCTACACACACAACACCAGCAGTTGTCACCTCCAGAAGTTCTCAGAGGACTCGGCCATTGTTGGCTGTGAGTCTGAGGGGAACGAGCTGGATACAGGTCGTCATCAGGGACCACCTGCTTAAACACCAGGAGATGGTGACTGACTTCCAGAGGAAACCACCACATCACACACCGATGAGCATCCAGGGCTCAGACATGGAGACAGTGGACAGTTCTAAGTACCTGGGTGTTCACCTCAACCATAAACTGGACTGGACTCATAACAGTGACGTCCTGAACTAGAAGGACCAACGTCTCCTCCACCTGCTGAGACTGACTCCTCTGCAGGGAGCAGCCTCTGTGAGGACACTCTGTGACTCTGTGGCCTCTGCTCTCACTACGTTGTGTCTGTGGGGAGCAGGCAGCAGGACACAAAGAGACTCAACCAGCTGCTCAGGAGGTTCTGTCCTGGCTCCACTGGACTCTGGAGGAGGACGTTGGTCAAGCTGGCGTCCGTCATGGACGATGCTTCTCACTGCACCACACAGTGGAGACTGATCCAGAGTCAGTGTAGGAAGGAGCCACAGACCCTTCATTCCACTGTTAGACTGAACAACCAACCAGTCCAACAGCCCCAACCCTGTATAAGTTATATTTTGCACTATGTTTGTAAATATTGCAAATATAGTAAAATCTTGCTCTCTTCTGCACATTTCTGCCTTTTTGTAGTGGCTGTTATCTAAAGCTGCTGTAATAATTGAATTTCCCCAGTAAAAGATCATCTTATCTTATCTTCTGCAGCTTCTATGTAACATGCTTTAGAAAGACATGCTATGCCTCCAGAATTTGATTTATTAATATAATTCTGTTAATAAGTGCAATAACCAAATGTTTGCCACTGGAGGTTGCTCATTCTAACACCGAGAACATCATCAGAAATGAAAACTGCACCACATGATGTCACCTGGAGGAGTTCTGGGAGAAGACACTTATTCTAAGTTTCATTTTGCTTACAACCTTTAGAAGTTGAAAAGTCTCCCTGTGTGAATGACTTTGGTCTGGACTGTGGTTTGATTAGGTGAGATTGGACTTCTAATCCCTTTGACATAACTGCAGTGAGAGGCTTCTTGTAGCGTCGACCAGTCTCTGACATCGTCTGAGGAAAGTGGGCCCAGTCCTCAATGCAGAAGATGTTTGAGGGGTTTCTTGCATGTACAGCCCGTTTCTAGTCACCCACAGCATCTCAATGGGATGAAGATCTGGCTTTGCCATTCCAGGACATTTCAGCAGGTCCTTGGTTGATTTACTGGGACGTTTTGGGTCGTGGTCATGTTGCATGGTCCAGTTTTGCTTCAGCTTTAGTTTTCATGGTGGATTCTGTGATGGTGAGCTGACCAGGTCCCCAAACCATCAGTGAACTTCACTGATGGTTTTAGTTACCTTTTATATATGTGTATATATAAATATTCATAATAAGCTGACCCAGGAGATAGACTGAACCCACTGGCACCAACTGACCAGATAAGACAAGAATAAGACGTCAGGCAGCAAAAGATGAGGAAGAACCAGGATGGAAGGACAAACCTTCGCAGATTAAAGAAGCAGCTCATCTCAGCTCAACTCCTACCAGATCCAGCCTGATCCAGATCTACAAGGGCCGTAGCAGCAGGTGTCACAGGACAGCATCAGGAAGAAGCTGAAGAAACGCCAAGGGCTGAAGGCAGCAGTGGTTTCACGTGGGGCTGAGACCCTAAGCTGCAGGAGGAGAGCGGCTCCAGATTCAGGGAACAACAGCCCTCACTGCTATGAACCGCTGGAACCGAAGGAGAAGGACTGTCCTCTGGGTGAACAGGGATTCGTTTTAATGATTTAGGACAATTCCTCTTGCATTTTCTATATAAACCTACAAAGGCTGATATATGCTCTTCAACCCAGATACATGAGACATGAAGCTTAGACCCCAGGCTGATTGAACGTGTACTGACTCACAGGGAGAAATTACGCCTTGAATTTCATTGAATCTACGCTGTGCACACATTGCGATAAACCGCGTGAAGGCGCAACGCAGCTGTCTTGAAAGAAAGGAAGTCACATATTCATATTCATTCACTAGCAGGTGTGGACTGTGTCTGTGCTTTCAGGATGCCCAGCAGAGTGTGTTCGTGAGGCTGCTGGCTTCCTCTGCGCCTCCACGTTCTGAACCCCTTCGCCCCTACTGCTGCTGATAAATAACAGATCGTAGCTAAGCTGCTCCTCTCCCTGAGCACCAACACAGCCAGTGTCCCGAAACACCTCTCACCACAGTATATTAATATATATATATAAATAACAGCTGAGCACAAACTGATACTTGTGCACAGCTGTTCTCTACATCAGTGTCAGTGGTGTCAGAACTAAAATCAGCTTCCTTGGATAGAAAGTGTTGAATCATCAGCTGTTCTATTAACCACACTCACACTGCAGCACCCACCTAAGAACCACACGAAGCTCACTGACATAGTAGCAGCAATTCACAAAAAAGGTTGGTTTTTACTAGCAACACACCACAACATGAACAAAACGTGCACACAACATGTTTCTACCTGTAGAACGGGAGGCAGAGCCTTTCGCTCCAAGCTCCTCTATGTGGAACCAGCTTCCAGTTCAGGTTCTAGCAGCAGACGCCCTCTCTGCTTTAAAACTAGGCTGAAACCTTCCTTTCTGACAAAGCTGATGGTTCCAGATGGTTCTGGTTTCTCTGATCCATCTCTTAGTTCAGCTGCTACAGGCTTAGATGCTGGAACCTCCTTCATTCACTGAGCTCCTCTGGTTTTCTATCTATTCCATCCACTAACATGCCTCCATGTCCACATGTGACTAACTTTGTCTCTGTTCTCTCCTAGTTGTGTTTCTCTCTTTCTGTCTCTCTCCTTGCTTTGCCTTGCTCTCACATGGCTTCCACATGGATACTGTGGAAGAGCATCTGTCAGTCAAACGTGTAGGAGCAGAGAAACAGCACATGTACATTTGTTTGTGTATTTGCCAGTAGTGCAGAAAATGGGAGGACAACAAGGGTCGGCAGGGTCTAGTTTGTTATCATGCAACAGAAGTAGAAAGGTTTGACCTTAAATCAATATATTACTTTACCTTTCTTAAAAGCGTCAAAGCCAAGCGTTAGCGCTCTGCATTCCACTTGAGATCTGAAGTAATCGATTATTTAATTTAACTGTGTGAGAGAAGGAACCGTGTGGCAGACAACTAATGAATCTAATCCCTGTCTAATGTTTTTCATTTCCTGCGCATTTTGATTCATTAATTGTGAAATCAATAAATGTGGACACTGTAAATGTTCTGCACCCGGAGGCTGCTATAGTTCGCATCGCACCTTAAAAGGTTTACAGCTGGGGAGAACGCACGTGTGCGCAGCAAGCTAACTGAGCTGGTATATGACAATCAGTTGCACCGTTGGTGAGCGGAGCGTGTATGTGTATTTTGGTCATTATTTAATAAGTGAATGTGGGACTTCATAACGATGTACTGTCGACTCTGCACAACAGGACACAGGCTCCAGTAACCGACCTCTGAGCCAGCGCTTGGTTTAAGCCAACAGCCGACTATCAGGTGAACCGATCAGATCCTAATGGCCCACGTTAGCGAGACTTCAAAAACCCTTTTGGCCATTGTCCAGTGGTTTAACTCGTCATGAGGCGCCACCGGTCGTTGGCACAAGGATCAGATTAGACCCACAATAGGTCACCACAGCAGCACAAGTACCACACTTTACGTAGGTCTAACTGACACGGTACGTGAATGAGTCCGTTAAGTTACGTCCCCTAAGTCCTGTTCATTTTCATTCTGCAGTTCACTTCTCTAGCCAGCGTGCACAGATAAAGAGCAGTAATGTCCTGCAGCTGGGGCTTCCGTCAGAGCTTTCACCACTCTGAGCCTGTCAGAACCTTTCTGTGCTGCACTGGCTGGTGAAGACGTACATGGGAGCCCCAAACAATACATCTGACCAAGCCAGTGACGTTTTTCAGCATCATGTGAGGAGGACGTGGATGAGAGGAACCGGTGTCACACAATGCTTCCACCAGCGCCACGCTGGCTATTCACTGGAAATACTGGGAGGAAGACGTTTAGAAGGGTGTTTATAGTAGAATTTAACCATAACCCCTCAGACGTGCATATTAATAGAACTGGCTGCTTGGTGGAGAACACAACCATGACGTGACCAAGGTAGAACAAGCTCCAGGACTTCCTCTAGCAGCTTTTCATGAAAGGTGATGGGTGTGAAATGAATATAATGCTGTCTTGCTAAACTGCATATTGTGGCCAGATGAGTGTGGACTGTGTGTGACTATTGTGTGAAGGTCATTTGTACCGTCACCAACAACCTGAGGCAGCCAGGACAAAACCCAGCTAAACAGGGCTACAGAGATCAAACGTCAAACGACCCCACTGATAACTAGGACGCTCAAAGCTAAAAACACACCAGGGTTGGATCAAACAGCCTTGGTGGGTGTTACATCCAAGCAATGAACACGTGTGGGTCTATGATGAACAAGTTCATCCAACCGTTCATCTAGATGAAGCGTGTTGTGGTTTATCGTGTGTCTGCGGCTGTTTTATCCAACCCTTGTGTGGTTTTTGAGCTTAGAGCCTGTTTTCGTTTTGACCCCATCGAAGGCTGCACCAGGGTTAAGGTGTGGGCCTGTCCGTTCCTGATTCCGTCAGGTTCAGCCTCCAACGGCCCAGAGAGGGTCGGTTGGGAGAGGACCACTTCATCTGTAAGGACATTGTGGCTTTGTGTGGCAGGATGTGGTGGTGGATTTATAGACAGGCTGGTGATGCAGTGCCCGCGATGATCGATCATTACCTACATATGAACTAACAATCATCATGTCCAATAAACAGGAACTAAGCTACTTTCTAGTCTCTGTTCAGACACTGTTGGCTTTTACTTGTTGCTGCTGTGAGACACTGTGGGACGTTCCTTCTGAACCTGTTTGGTGCACTGAAAAGTTGTAGAAAACGATTTGTGCACAGGCAGCACTGAGTCGTTACCAGGAAGAGGCAAGAAGAAATGTGTGGTGTCCTCTGTGACAGGACTCGAGGCTCCATACAACGCTTGCTTTGTCTTCATGGGAGTCATCTTTCCTCCTGGTTCACTCTTTTTGATATATTTTGAGTTTGTAGGCCCTCTGTTACTTTTCCTCCAGTCCTTGGTTCCCTATGATCTGTGAGTCTGTTGTCTGGCCAGTTCTTCTGCTTCCACTGGCTAAACATGTTCACACATCCAATGTGCTCTGGTGAAGCCACATGGAAAATAGGCTCTGATCACTCAGGCCTGAAAAGGTTCAGGCCTCCTAGAGGCTGTCTGTCACCATCTAAGCCAAGCTTTTATTGATCTGTGGTATGATATTTCATGCTTCGCTTGACATTTGCGGGGCATAGTCAAGTGTAAAACACAAAAGCTGAAAAGCAGATACACACAATTCGACAAACACTTCCAAAGACCATGCATCCTCTCCTTGCGAGCTTTTAAGGCCTTGCACATGCCCGACTTCATGCCAGTCACTTCAAGACGTTTTATTGGCGTAACATAGCACATGTGTTAAAGTTTGATGTTACACAAACATACTATACAAACAAGTGTATGCTCAAGATATGTAGCCCATCCCACCCACTCACATTGTTCAGAAGCTGTTGTGCCAGGCTTGTGTGGGCTGCACCGCCTAAAGCTGTTTCTGCAGCCTCAGCCTTCTCAGGCTGCATCCAAAACACTGAGAGCCAAGACCAGCAACTTCAAAGGTGACTTTTTAAATGACTTGTCTGATTGACAAAGCATTTCAGTGTGTGGCTTAAAAGGGAAAGTGTGAGCGCCGCTGTATTATTCATTCAGCCTTGTATGAAAGGAGTCCACAGCAGCAGTGTGTCTGCTCCTTCCTAATCAATGCCCATTAAGGCACAGCTGTATGTGGGTTCACAAATGTTTACTGTAATGTATTGTTTTTATTATGTGTGAATGTTAATCTGTGAGATCCTGCTCTTGGCCTGCTGGCTCCAGCAAAAGTCCCACAAGCTGAACATGCTTAGGTCTCTGCTAGGGTTCAGGCTGGGGACGGCTTCATCCCAGTCGTTCCTCTCCAGGTATCATTGTTGTTGTCCCAGTTGACCGATGGAGTCCAGTGATTGGGTTGCAAAGCCTCTGCCTTTGTTTTAGTTCTTCCATAGTGGGCTTTGACGGGAAGAAGGCAAGCTAGCGGGGGCAGTGTGGCGGTTTAGGTAATGTTCTGCTGGGAAACCATTCGCGTGAATGTTACGTGGACATGTTCCACTTATCCCAGCATCATTCCGATGCTTTGATGGAGACGTGTTCCCTGATGACTGTGGCATCTTCCAGATCTCAGTCCAATCCAGCATCTGTGGGATGATGTGGACTAAAGAGTCCAATCAGTGGAGGCCCCCCTCTCACATGCTGCAGGACCAGGATCAGCCGCTACCAGATACAATAAAAGCCTTATTTTAGTAGTTTATACATGCTTTGTTAAAACTCATGTGCCTTCTTCTTCTTTGTCTTCTCTCTGCAGTTGTTGGATCAGCACACCAACGCAGTGAAAACACTTCAACTGAAATGCACAAATCACCCACATGCAATAAAAACACTGCATGTCATCACCGACCACACCTGCTTCGTTTTCAATGGGTCAACAGGTGTGAATAGTATTTGATGTCTCAAAGTTTTATTCGAGCTGAAGATGATGTGAAAACACAGCAGGCTGGCGAATGGTCAGAGATGCTTCATGTCTCACAAGCAGCTACAGTCGTCAGTCGATGAACTGATGAACAGCAGCTGATTAGCAGCTCCGTGTGCAGAGGAAAGCAAATACTCAGATGATGCTCACTGAAGGCTGTGTAGCAGCAGATGCACATTAGTCGGTGGCTTTATGCAGCACAACATTACATAACATCATGAAAGTACCCGTCTGTGCAACATCAGACACTTCTGTTCTCAGGCACTTCATTCAGATAATGAAAAGATGGAGCGAACCCATCCAGGATGAAGAACACAGCAACATACTGTACAGTAGTATTTATGGAACGGGAAATCAGACTTACAGATTTTACAGGTGCCACTGTCCGGAGCCACACAAGCCCCTGCCCCACATTAGCCACAAGCTAATAACACAAGCTTCCTAAACGGTAAATGCTTGAACAAATACATTTAAGATTGTGTGAGACTCAACATATCCTGTTGCATCTCACTAAGCAGAGGTGACGACGCTGCACTGACACACAGAGAGCGAATCAGCCAAGAACTCCATTTAAAATCAGTCCCTTTGAACTTTGATGCCTGATGTGATTTTACCAGGGAAAATGATTCTGGAATTTCTGAATCTATGTCACTCCATTCACTTCCAATCTAATTCAATCAGCAAAGCCAAGCATATCCCTGCTTTCATCCTTTTGATCAGAAGGAAAAACAATTTACACTTTTTCATTTCAGAGGCAGTGTGAAATGAAAGCAGAATAAAGGCAAGTGGGTAGAAAGGGCAAATGACTCAGAGAGATGGAAACAGCAGGCTGTTAGTGAATGGATGAAAAGCAAAGAGCAAATTTCATTAAAGTGATCCATCATCAACGAGCTCAGCACATCACACACGCACTTACACACAGAAGTACGTCCTCTCTATGGTGGCTGAAACGCTGATCGGTCTCCCTGTAGGGCAGAGCTGAATGTAGAGCGCAGGCAAACACAAGCTGCAAGGTCAAAACGCATATCTATCTATCTATATATATATATATATATATATATATCCTGAACAAGCCTGGAATTACAGCTATGTTCATAAAATGACCCTGACCAACACAGCAACATGGAAAAGTCACTAATTACGCGCAAACCATGTTACATGTCATCTGAAATGTGATACATACAGTATGTCACAGAAGTGAGTCCACCCCTCACATTTCTAGTAAATATTTGATGTAGCAATTCGCCCTCCGACCAGCGGAGGGCGCTCATGCTCACCGCTCTCCTTCGTTGGTTTTTGTTTTCATCTTAGTTCCTGGTTTTTTTGTCATTATTGTTTGCACCTGGTTTTGATTTCCTGTCTGTGTTGTATTTAAGTTCCTTGGGTTTCTTTCTCGTCACTTGTGTACTAGTTGTGATTAGCGTTACCTTGGTCTCGCTAGTGCTAAAGCTTGTAGTAGTGTTACGTATTTGGGTTGTTTTGACCACAGCTGTTACTACTCGTGTCTTTGTACTTTTGATGTTCCCTGGTATTCGTGTGTATGTTGTAGATGGTCACCGGGTTTGTATGTTGGTAAGTAATTGTGTTTTGGTGCGGTGGATGGATGGATGTGTTGGCCTTTAGTTAGTGCCATTAGTTCACTTTATGTATTGGAGTTATTCAGTATTTTGTCTCGTTCTAGTTTTCGCTAACTTTAAGTTTCATAGCCCCAGTTTTTGTTTTTTTGTATTAGCCACCATGTTCGTCTAAAGTTAATGTTTAAGTTTGTAGTGTCACGTTCATGTTTGGTTAATGTAGTTCTAAGTCGCCTGTGTTTGTTCACGTTTGTTTCTGTCTTTAAATTAAATTACTTGATAATACTTCTGTCTCTGGTCGTGCAAGTGGGTCCTTTCCTATTAGTATTCTAGAGAGTGTAGAATCGACTGAACAGGGAATTGGGCTCAGGTGAGCTTCCCTCGTTTTCAGTGCGTTTTTGGTGCCATCGTGTGGCGACTTTTCGAGTCAGTACCAGGAGCTCAGGCGTCTCCTACCCCTGGTACTCCAGTTGTTAGTTTAGCCCTAAGTGCCCGCTTGTAACATTTAATATATCTTTTCATTGTACAACACTGAAGAAATGACACGTTGCTACAATGTGAACTAGTGAGTGTCCAGTTTATATAACAGTGCAAATTTGCTGTGGCCTCAAATAAACTCCAAACTCAGCCATTAATGTCTAAACCCCTGGCAACACAAGTGAAATTGGGCCCAAAGTGTCAATATTTTGTGTGGCCTCCATTACTTTCCAGCACTGCCTTAATCCTCTTGGCCTTGGATTCACCAGAGCTTCACAGGTTGCCACTGGAATCCTCTTCCACTCCTCCATGATAACATCACGGAGCCGGTAGATGTTAGAGACCTTGTTCTCCTCCACCCTCCATTTGAGGATCCCCACAGATGCTCAATAAGGTTTAGGTCTGGAGACATGCTTGGCCAGTCCATCACCTTCACCCTCAGTTCCTTTAGCAGTGCGGTGGTTGTCTTGGAGTGTGTTTGGGGTCGGTATCATGTCATGTCTTCGAAGGGAGGGGATCATGTTCTGCTTCAGTATGTCACAGTACATGTTGGCGTTCATTCTGTAGCTGCCCAGTGCCAGCAGCACTCATGCAGCCCCAGACCATGACACTCCCACCACCATGCTTGACTGTAGGCAAGACACACTTTTCTTTGTACTCCTCACCTGGTTTCCACACACGCCTGACACCATCTGAACAAAATAAATGTATCCTGGTCTCATCAGACCAGACTCATCATGGTTACTGGAACCATGTCCTGTGGTCATGGAAGCTGAGCACGTGCCCTCAGCTTTTTTGTTCGACCATGGCGAGGCCTGTTCTGAGTAGAACCTGTCCTGTTAAACCGCTGTATGGTCTTGGCCACCGTGCTGCAGCTCAGTTTCAGGGTCTTGGCAGTCTTCTTATAGCCTAGGCCATCTTTATATAGAGCAACAATTCTTTTGTTTAGATTCTCTGTGAGGTCTTTGCCATAAGGTGCCATGTTGAACTTCCAGTGACTAGTATGAGAGAGTGAGAACCATAAAAACCAAATTTAACACCGGCTCCCCTTTCACACCTGAGACCTTGTAACACTACCAAGTCACATGACACCAGTGAGGGGAAATGTGAGTGGTGTACTCACTTCTGTGACATACTGTACATACTGTACCATCCATTCACCCCAACAACCAACATCAGGCTTCACCACCTCATCTACACCCTCAGCTACAGTTTAAAAACTCTGAGAACAGCTTCCCTCTTAGGGATAAGACCTTTTTTACATTATCCTCTTATGTCGTGATTTAACTTCCTAGCTTTCATGGCAGAATAACTCAGTTCAATTCAGTTTTTTTCTGTAACGCCAATTCTCAACAAAAGACATCTCAAGACACTTTACAAAGTCGGTTTAAGACCTAACAGAGTAGCAGCTCATTATAGAGATATACGAAAAAGTGAAACAGTACAGTCTGACATAAAACACACACTCACACACTATTCAGAAAGCAGATCTTTTTATTATACTCCCCTTTATTGCTTCCATCTGGATCTGCCTCTGATCTGCAAACTTCTTTGGGCAAACAAGTAATGAAGTATTACGCCCAAAATGTCCATACTCTATGTTCTGATAAACAAATGGCAGCAGATCATCCACTTACAGGATCTGCCAGGGTCCAGCTGATGCTGTTGCACCAAACCTGCTCTTTCACATCCTCATCCAAACAAACCTGCCTGATCTCTGTTGTGAACTAATTCAAGTTACAGGTAAAGATACTAAAGCTGCAGTAAATTAGCGTCTGAATGTTGCCTTCTTGACAGACAGACAAAACATTGGTGCTTCTGTAGTGGATGAATTTACTGGGTTGGTAGTGTAATAAAGTGACTGTGGTGCCATTATAGTCTGAAGCTGAACCCATCTGACACCACAACAGCCACAATTATAGTTAACATGACTGTCCACTGTTCCTCCACAAGCTCCCATTACTTTCATCTGTTGTGTCTCCTGCAGTGTTTTGTGTGCATCTCTCCTACCTACACTGTTACACTTTTAATCTTGCTTCTTCTCTTTCTCTTTTCCTTGCTTCACTCAACCCTCTCCTGTCTGTGTTGCTACCTCCACTCATCGCTCTGCTGTCATCTCCTATGGGCCGTGGTCCAAACCAAAAGGAAGGGAGATCAAAGCCTTCCACTGGTCTCAGAGGCCACCAAGATCAAAGCGTGGATATAGAGACAGACTCTCCCTCACCCACACTGAACAAATCCCACCACACATCCACACAGACAACACTGGCCCAACCGAAGGAGCTGCTAATGATGTTTCAGGTGTTACTGTTTACATGAAGGTTGAGCGTTATATTGTATTTTTTTAACAGGGATGAATTCGATCTTGACTTGATTAGTTACTTAGATGATGTTCATGGTGTTGTTTTTTGTCCCACGTTCATGTTAGATCAAACCAACCTGTCTCCGCTAAGAGGATACAAACCACAGGCTTTTAAGGCTGCTGTAGTAGTCTTTAATGACTATATTATAGATATAATACACACACACTAGACCCAGCAGTACTAACTAGACTGATATCCAACCTGCCCATTATCTCAAAAACGTCCACTTAGGATTCAGATCCGTCACAGACAGAACCAGCTCTGATTACAGTCACTAATGATCTTCTCACAGCTTCAGACAATGGTCTAGTGTCTGTACTTGTCCTGTTAGATCTTAGTTCAGCATTTGATACGATAGATCACAAGATTCTATTACAGAGACTGAGACATAGCGATGGATTAAAGTCATTCACTACTGTCACACACACACAATCCACTGCTTCTGTCCTTATCAATGGACAATGAATGTCTTGTTTTCTTGTTTTACTATGATGATTAGACTTTATTTATATGATTAGACTTTCTGAAAGTGTGATAAGTTGAATATAGTGAATAGTCAATTCAATTCCATGTTTTTTTGAAGCACAGAAATAATTAAATATCTTTAGTTGATAGTTTTTCTCGTGAAAATTATTATTATTATTATTATTATTATTATTATTATTATTATTATTATTATTATTATTATTATTATTATTATTATTATTATAACATTGTACAGCCCTCGGAACCATGTTTCGCTCATGTTTTTGCCGGATAGGAGAAGGATTCTCTGCACCACTTCCGGTCCGTCTGCGCAGCGTTCCCTCCACAGGGTGTTTGACGTTCCAGTGAGCTTTATACGTCAACCTGTCTAAACATTGTGGGTGTTCGCTGCAGCTGGAGACACGAGGTCGCCACATTCATGTGATGTAACTTGAACGGGAGACGTGACCATGACTGCGAGGATCCCGGTGAAGAGGGTGTACAAGAAGCTGCCCGTGTGGATCGTGGAGGACCACCACGATGTAAGTCTGCCGTCAGTGTGAATCACTCACAACGCGCTGAACGTGTGGCCTGTTGGGATGTGAATTATAATATGACGAATGGCATTAAACGCGTGAAAATGTGCATATTGTCAGAAACACAAGGTTTCGCTTTGAATGCAGTTTACGTAGGAGTGGCTCCCGTATGGCGTCCAGTTGTTGCCATGACAACACAGAAGTCTGCACAGATCACGGAACATAGTCAAGCTAGAAGTAGACAAAGATCAAATTGGACATATTTTAGTGCCAAATCCCTTATTTTCTCTCAGCGTCTGTTTTTCCTACTCACCGTTGTTGTTGTACACGTTCAGGTCTTTCAAACACATTTGGCTGCTCCATTAAATGATAAGAACCTACCAGCCTGAGTCTTCAGTCATTTAAGCCCAAGCCTATTTGATCCCCCTGTGGACCTCAACTGACTCATTTTGTCTTGGCAAGTTCAACATCTTTGAAGAGTCACTGTTGTTTTCTGCAGATTTTGTGCCAGCAGCTTGTCAGTGACAGCTGAGAGTTAAAGAGTGTAAACCGTTACGTTGTCTTATTGTTAAGTTGTGGGTTCCGTGTCATTAGACCAGGGATTCCCAGCCTGTACTTTGTGCCATGTGAAATCATCAGGTGCAGTGGAACATTATTCAGTTTTACCTGAAGCCAAACGGCTCCACACGAAGCAGAGACACTGATGCTGCCTGAGAAATGATCTGAAGAGATGCTCAGCTCTGGAGCCGATAGACCAAGTCGCTCTGTCAAATAAACAGACTAGATTTTCATTGCATATACTGTTTGTGGCACTTTTGTGTGATTTTTCTAATATAAACGTGCTGTGACTTTAACATGTTGTGAGCAGAGTAGTTAATTTAGCTGTTTCTTGCCTAGGTGGTTCGTCATATCTACCGTTCTATTGCATCACGACACCTTCCACAGAACAACATAAAGATGGTTCACTTGGACTCTCATCCTGATCTGCTCATCCCTGTCAACATGCCTGCTGACACGGTGTTTGACAAGGAGAAACTCTTCAGGTATGTCTTGTGTGGAACAGACTGTGCTTCACCCTCTACCTGTACCTTACTGGCTCCGCTAAGCTCCACAGTAGACAGTTTGTGTTGTTACCCTTAAGCTAAAGACAGCGACAAAGCAAAAAAATCAAATTGCATATACACATAAAGTGCTATATATAAAAACCAACATATGGGAAGATGCATACACACTGTGTGTATCTGTCTAAGCATGTTGGAGCAGTGTTCTATCCCATCCTCTGCATCACCATCAGAAGGTCTAATTTGTGTTTTCAGTGAGTTAAGTATAGAAAACTGGATCATGCCCATGGTGTATGCTGGCCATGTATCCTGTGTGATGTGGCTGCATCCATACTGGGCCCAGCAGATCAGAGAAGGACAACACAACATGGCTGTGGGCAGAGATTCCTCTACCACCACCATTAGGTAGGATATACACTAGAGACAGTCCTCTCTAAAAATCACTAGGCAAAAGGATAATGCTGATGTTTTGTTCTTTGGCATCTAGTAATTAGGAGCTAAAATGTTGCATGATCCCGAAGGACTTTGCATCTTACCGCTGTCTCTCTGGACTTTGCAGAGTGACGAGCACTGACGACTACTTCCTTAGTGATGGTCTGTATGTCAGTGAGGAACAGCTGGAAGACTCTAAATCTCTCATACTGAATGTGGTCAAAGTCAATCCTATCCAAACGAGTCCTGAGTTACCCACAGGTGAGCACTTTGACTATGGAGTAAAGCCTATGAAGAACATTTAGTTAACCCACAGGAACCCAGACCGTTTCCTCCTAAATTTAAAATGTGTGGAATATGAACCAAACCGAACAAACCCTGTGCATCACTCCTCTGAACACATGTCTGCGTGAGTTAAGCTGAATAGCGCATTTCCTGCACATTTACCTGCACATACGTACGGGTGTACAGCAGCTCTAGAAGAGAGACGAGTCCTGCGTATCTTACAGGCTTGATCAAACCCAAACAGAGGCGACCGGCCCACCAGTGTCCTGTCGTGGTGCAGGTGCTACAGTATAACTGTAACTGTATCAAAACCCGATGAGCATTACTCTCTTTTAAACAAGTTAATGATGTTTCATTTTCTTCTTTTAACTGACAGTTCTTTTGATTTCTCAAACTTCTCTTTAAATTACTCACTAATGGCAATAGATGCAGATAACACAACCCATGCGAATATTTTTGATTTTGTTTTAGACAACAAAGCAGAGGACCCAAAGAGATGTTTGCCCAAGAGACCACGAGCAGCATGTCATCATGGGGAAGCCAGCTGCTCCGTGCCCCTCTCAACAACCACTGACGCAGCAGAGGGCAGCAACTTCAACAAAGGACACGGCCACGTTAGCGCAGGGTTGGGGGACGATGGGGACGAGGAAGAAGGATCAACTAATTATGTTGTTAGGAGAATATCTTCAGCTTTATCGGAGACAGAGCCGTACATCCTGGACATTGATTTGGATTTCTTCTCATGTAAGAATCCCTTCAAGGAATTATACACGCAGGTACATGCCTCTTCATGCAGCACTTTTAGAAAGGTGCCATTTGTTTAACTTTTTATTTTTACACCCGACTACATTTACATTTAGTCATTTGAGACACTAAGATGACTTACAAAGGATAAAGCAGCAAAAAAGCCAGGGTGCAGACACACAAAGTCAGGCCAAGAATAAAACTTTATTTTCACGTGCATAGGAAGTTGCTGTAGAGTTCATTCCATTGCATGGGGCCAAGTGAGTCACAAATCGATGCTTTGGCTCTTTTTCTGTGTGGGGAACATTGTGCTTATTGACTCGCAGTAGAGTTGACCTCTCCTTACTGTGCGCCAGCGTCTGCGTAGATGTTAATGGGCCAGATCGTATTTATTCTTTCTGAGACGTCCTACTACATTACAGACAGTAGTGTAAACAAATAAAGGTGAGTAAGTAGGAGTCACTTCAATAAAAGACCAATGAAAAAGCACAGGAAGTCACTTTATGATGCAGTGGATTTCCATTGGGCAGTTTGCGGTTGAATGTGTGAGTAAGGCCTTTAAGCCCTCTGACCTCAGAACAAGGTGTTTTGTGTCGAGGCGTGATCCCCGTGCCCCTTGTGGAACCACATATGGTTTAGAGGAGGTCAGTTCTGGGCCATGTTTGTGTTGGGCCGAGCCTGAGATGGAGCCTCAGACTCTACTCGATGTCAAAAAGGTGAAGAATTGTGAATGGAGCATTCTGGGAATGGACTGGACTAATTAGCAAAATGTGGAAAGAGGAGGCTGTGCACCTCTACCACGCTGAATGTCTAAAAGGTGGATTTGCGTGATAGGGGACCTTGAAAAGAACATTTTGACATCAAAGTATAAAAAACATACAGAACTGAAGTGTAAAGTGACTTTGTTGTCTTCAGTTAACGTCTATATATTTTCTTTGTGTGAAGGATGAATATGCCATCCTTAAGGAGCTCTACAACTTCAGAGGACCCAGCCCAGACGCTAATCAGGTCAGAAGTTGTTTTCAACCAGATGAGTACCAGATGGTGCTGATGTGGACCCAGTGTGATCTGCTGTTATCTAGGGTTTCATGCCAGCAGGTTTTAAGGCGGCGTTGGCCCCCAGCTCATCATCTAACAGTATCTGTGCAATCAACACAACTTTGTGTCATGTCACCCAAATGAATGCACAGGTGACTACTGTCAACCCGTGAAAAGGTTTACAAAACGGCTTGGAAGCATTAGAGAGTTAGACTAAATCCACAATAAGTGTTTTTATTAACTCAACCAATGTATAAGTAGTAGCCACTCATTACTGAGCACATAGTCATAAAGAAAATGGAAGCCGTTCAGAAATGATCCATGTAAGTAAAGACTCTTAGTAGTTGAAGTAGAATAATATTGTTGCAGTTATTTCTGTGTTACCATAGTGGTTGTAGTACACAGCCAATATTACAGTAAAAGGTTTTCCCAGTTAGAGTAAAGGTTAGTGAGTTGGACAACTTGTTAACTGTGTGTGTGTGTGTGTGTGTGTGTGTGTGTGTGTGTGTGTGTGTGTGCACCCAGGAGGAGCTTGGTGAGTGTGTGGAGAGACGTATACATCAGCTAGAGGACCTGGAAGCAGCCTTTGCTGATCTTGTAGAGGATGATGGAGAAGAAACAGTTACGCGCTGGGCCAGAAACGCAGGGTAAAGCTTTGTGGGCTCATTTCTGTTACAGCAGACACAGAACTTGCTTTTCAGTGCTGTGGGTATTGCTTTGCCACAAATCCAGCACTTAGTAAGAGACAAAGTCCTGCAAGATGTTAATAATCGGTGTGTTTACTGCTGTACTTTAGCGTTTTATCTACATTTTCCAGCATGGCTTCATTAGCCCGACTGGTTTCCAGTTTGAAGTCAAGAGACGCCTCCCCTGACTACGAGATGGTAAGAGCAATGCTAATGCAGCTGCAGTGACATTACTGTCTACCACACAGATGAATTCTTATTACATTTGAATTACTCTCGTTGCTTTTCTGTTTGTTTTACTTGTTTCTTCTTTTGCTCACACTCTGCCACTTTGCCTTCTCTTCTCAACCTGCCCGCTTTCAGGTCCATCAGGCAGGGTTGACCTGCGACTCCATTGAGCTGCCTCACCACATCAGCACCGACGAGGAGATCGACAGACTCATCTCAGCCGTACGCTTGCTTCTTGTGCCTCTGCCCGAACCCACGCTGGTTACTATGTCCAGGTAAGTGCAGTAAAGGGCCAGCGTCTGTAGCATCTGTAGCACATCTGGTACGAATGTAGTAGCACACAAATGTGGGTGTGTTTTTCAGATCAAGTCTAGATGAATACTGCCCAGTGGAGCAGGTGGACTCAGTCCAGAGCAGAGTTCTGGCTGTGTTGGAGGAACTGTATGGACCACTGGACTTGCACAAAAACTATGAAACCCCCAGCACAGACTCGCCTTTTAACAACACACGCATACACACATCACGCTAGGGTGATTATTTAATAAAGCACATGAAACGTGACACTGCAGACAACTGGATAGTTTATGGTAATTATATTTGTACAGAATAAAGCAGATGAAATAAGGTGTTTAATTACAAGCATATTCATGTTCATGCTTCAGAGGGTAAATACCACCGCTATCTTTTTCTTTTTCAGGAATAATTGTGAATTTCTCTTAATAAAGGTT